>CM064864.1:15722115-16972115 GCA_032719365.1 Prinsepia uniflora | reverse complement strand
ACCCATCCGGCTCTTCCAGTTCCAATAAAGACATTGCTCTGACCCAAAAAAGGGATGTACAGGCTGGGAGTGGTAAGAGGAATGTTCGGTCCTCTGTAGTGCATGAGAGTTTCCATGTGCCACACACCAACCCATTACTGCGAGGGAATAATATGGCTGAATCTGTTGGTGTGGACAAGCTTTATATTGATGACTCCAATCCAGCTGCTGTGAAGACTTCTGGGTCATCATTTGTCAATGCTAGTCAAGCTCCTCAATCCAGGGCTCAAGGAAGGGGTGCAATCCCAGGACAGGTGAGCTATCAACCGGTTGTGTCTCAGAACCAAATGACAAGAGCTTCTCAATCAACTCATCACCATGCTGTTCAGCACATTCCTGTTCAAAGTCGATCTCAACCGGCTTTACAATCTCCTGTACAGCAGTTGGGACAACGTCCTGGAAGTGGATCTCAAGATTCCTCTCCGCTCAAAACAACCATGTCCTCAAATTCCTTTGATTCTGGAGAAGTTGAATCACCTCAAGATTCAAGTAAATCTAAAGGTGCCCTGATTGCAAAGGGAAAAGGTAGTGTTCAAGGTAGTGGAAGGGCCAATCTTGCTTATGGTGGAGCTCAGGTTATGGGTTCTGCTGGTAGTATCAATCATGGAGATCAGAATTTTCCTGGCGCTCCAGCCCTTTTGCCTTGTAAGTTTATTGGCTTACCTTTTCAATTTTCAATTCTATGGAATTATATAGTTATGGACCCTTAATTGTTGAAATGCAAATAGACATGTTAGAAAGAAAATAAAATTGTTACAAATCTAATCATTAGTATTTCACCTTAATGTATTGCACCATATTGAAGGCCTTAGCAATCACTGCTTCTCTGAACTTTTATTTATGCGCACTGGCGTGAATATGTAGAATTCATGATTGTGCATATTAGCTTGTTTGTTTTCTAAAACTAAGCCTTGGATAGAATATAATTTGATATCTTACCTGCTTGGCTGATTGTGCAGTCATGCAATTTGGAGGTCAGCATCCTGGGGGCGTGGGTGTTCCTGCTGTTGGCATGGCATTCCCTGGATACGTTGCTAATCCACAACTTGGTTTAGGAACTTCTGAAATGACATGGTATTGTAATTGCTATGTTGGAATAGCTTTCTTTTGTCTCTGCTTTTAGATCTTGTTGTGTATTGGAAGCCGATGCCTTGCTAGTTCAGATATTGAGTGTCTGATTTCATTAGGAATTATTGTATACTATTAAGAGAACTAGGTTAAATTATATTCCACTACTGTGAGTTGTGTTGTACAAGAGAACAACTTCAGTTTCATGTATCATGGAAAAATGTCTGCATCCTCTGTATGAGAAAATGGTGACGATGAGTTAAATTTCATGAATTTTCTCTTCTGATGTGAAGTTTCCTTAATTTTGTAGGTTGCCTGTATTGGCCGGTGCTGGAGCATTGGGTGCAACATACTGTCCACCCTATGTAAGTGTTGATGGTTCTTATCATACTTGCCCATCGGGACAAACATCATCCACGGGTGCCATAAGGTTGGTATATGGTTGTATCTGTGATTATTTTTTTAATTCTTAGATGATGGTCTATGCTTTATCATATAAACAAATTGTAGTGTTAAAATTTCTCGTCAGCAGATCTTATTTTCGTTTATGTTCATATATACATATATGTCTTGTTCTGATTTTGTGTGTTGGTTTGCAGCAAAGAGAACAGCGCAGGGGAAAACAACAACGAATCAAAGCCTTCACAAAGGCCTGGTATGCATCATGTTATTTTTGCCCTGCTTCCTGCCTTTCTTTTAACTCTTAGCTCCTTGGGTTGGTCGTTAAATTAACATATATGTCGTTAAGTTAACATATATATTTTTTAATTAACAGAGATTGTGGGCGATGATTATGGACAGCGACAAAACAAGCCTCGGAGGCAAGTTTCAACTTTGTGTAGGCTAACTTAGCTCCCACCTGATCCCAGGGTTGGGTTGTGGGGTTCATGTTGTGTATTTTTCTGTTGTGATTTGATTTTCTTTTTTCTTTCTATTTGCAGATATTCACAGATGAATGTGGCCAGTGAAGTACTTCAAAATAATACGGAGCTTGTTTGAATAAGTGGATAAAGGTTCTGTCTTGGGTGTGGTTTTAACTTTTCTGCTATCTGGGGAGTCACGAAATTATAATCTGTGATCATATGGTGCTGCAGGACTTCGTCTAAGCCCTTTGTGATATTAAGGCTCTGTTCTGGAGTACTTTGGGCCAATGTGTTTGAAGATTTCTTAGGTACTCAGGGTTGGTTTCTCATTTGTTATGTGCTTTGGTTGGTCGTTTTGCTGTAAGCTTATCTCTCTTTTCTGTTCCCTATCCGCCTATTTGTTTTTGCAGTTATGTATGACAAACACCTGCTCACGCTGCACTCAATTTAAGATCAATATTGCGGCTTGACAGGTGGCGGTTCCTCGTTTAAATGTTCGGTAGGTATTTGCCCTTGAGAGAAAAACTATTAACATCTTGTTTCTTGCAAATTGGCGTTGAAAATAGTTGTAACCCCTTTCCAGGTTTTCTTGTGGTTTAGTTTCTTACTGAAAAGCTTGTGAGAAATGTGGACGGCGGGCTTCCTCATTAACTAATATATAAAGAAAATTGGAAAAAAAAAAGTTAGCAGGACTATTGTGCAGCTGCAGTTTGCTCGGTGAAGTTTAAGAAGTTTTTATTATCATTGACGTTGTATTGGATTTTTTGTTTATTTTTATTGTTACGAAGTTGGGGGTAGGTTTTGATGGCATTGACTTACTTTCGAGCGTACTTTGTTCGTTTGTTGGGCTGTCCTTGTTTAGTTGAGGAATTGCTTCCTTAATGCATCGAATTTGTAGAGTTTCTTTCCATCATTGAACCGTCAATGTTTTGTTCAGTGTTGCTACTACCAGTCAATGAATGATGTTTAATTTTAGTATTCTTCTGATTTAAATTCAAAAAAAAATTGGAACAACTTAATGAATCGATGGTTTTTGTTGCCTTTTTAATCTTTCTGTGATTTATTGTATTTGATCTTTACGAGGAAGAACTGGAAAATTCTGGTCCTACGCTTCTTTTTGTAGTTTGAGGATTATGGCTTAGCCGGCATCCCACAAAGTGAGACCCCACTATTGGGTAGTTGAATGGTTAGCCTAAACGTGTGTTTGTATGATAGGTAAGTGTAGGGTTGTCCTCGGGATTAGATAGAGATTTGATACTTAAGAAAGGTGGATGATGTGTATGTGTAGTACGCATGTGAAGGGCTACTAAGAGATTAGAGATATAAGTAGGGCAATGGTGGTAGTGGGTTGCTTTTTTTTCTTTTTTTTTTATCTAAAAAGAAATTTCATTGAAAAGATCCATAGACAAGGGCTAGAGGGAGCAAAGGAGAACTAACAAAAAAGAATTGAGGGTTGGAGCCTTCGAGGGGTATTTGATGTATGGCTTTAGTGACGTTCATTCCTTTCGCCCTGAAAATAAATTAACTTAAATAGGAGAATATGAAATGTTGTCATTGTTAAGCACAAATACTAGAAAAGTGGAGGGCTGGCTTATATTTCGTCGAGCTTAAGCAGCTTAAGGTATCAACTACCTTGTTAGCTGTTCTAGGAGTCCATCCAAAGCGTACTTCATCGAATTCACAGCTACAGACTTTTGGTAACTCCCAATTGCCCCTTTCAATTTTTCCAGAAATACAATTTATGAGTCATGGAGTCTGACTCCACAATAATACGGCGATAGTTAATTCCCCAACTTGGTAGGAGAGCGATCAGATTATATCATGGGGACCAAATTTAATCCCTTTAAACACATATTTGCACGATGTTTCCAAATTCCCCAGCAAGAGAAAGCAATCACCGAGGTTTTCCACTTGATATCCAATTCACCATGGAACTTATTTCCACAAATCTCAAACAGCCAACATTCAAAAGAGGATATTCTTTGGATGTCAATTCGGTAATTCAGGATTCCACCGAACCAGAAGCATATTGAACCTTCACATTCGGGAAGGAGGTGTCCACGGATTCTGGGTATTTCTCACAAAGCGGACAGAGAGGACTCGTGCCCAGATGGTGATGAAATAGGTTAGCTTTGGTTGTAAGACACCACTAACAACTTTCCACAGGAAGTTACGAATTCTGGGGTTGAACTTTAGAGCCCAAATAGTATTCCAGAGGCTCACCGGAAAACTCAAGGAGCTAGAGGCCCTCATAGTGCTGGGAGGATGATGGACACAGTTTTGAAACTTGAGCCATTGATACCCAGATTTAACGATGTAGCTTCATTGTTTACAATGAGGCCAAGTGAGCCTATCATCATTGTCCATATGAGCAACGGGAATACTTCTAATAACCACGCAAGCATCAGTTCAAATAGATGAAGAAATTGTTTCTAGATTCCAAGAATGGGTGCATCTATAGGGGATGGGTGCAAAAGACCATCCACTGAATCTAGAATCCAGCGATCCTTCCAAATCATGATTTTTTCTCCATTTAAAAATTTCCACCGAACCCCCTCAGCAATTACGTTCCTTCCCTCTATAATTCTCATCCAAGCCCACGATGCCCTGCCTCCCTTCCCTGCACTCCAGAGGTCCCCATTAGGGAAATATCAGCTCTTTAATACTTTAACCCAAGAGGACTCAGGTTCATTAAGAATTCTCCAACATTGTTTAGCTAGAAGGGCCAAACTGAATTCTTCAAGGTTCATGAACCTCATCCATCCCTCCTTCGACTTTTGGCAGCCCTAACTTGGCGGTAGTGGATTGGTATTTTTGAGGTTTTATCTAGGATTTAAGTGGGAGATGGTGGCATGTGGCTAGCTACTTCAATATTTTTGAGGTCTTATTTGACCATGGTCACTCCAATAGGGCTGAGATTTTATTTTACGCGGGTGAGTCTAATGAGAATAAGGAGAAACATTGGGTTGATAAGAATACCAGTTGATGATTAGTTCTTATGAATCTTTTGTAGTACTATTTTGTCTTTTGGTCTTTTGTGTGATGAGGCTAACGCTCGTTCATATTTACAGGTTTAAAGAGCTTTTTTCCCTTTTTTTCTTTTTAACCTATGACTTGATCGCCACTGTGGGCTTCACATTGTCATCCCTCCACATAACTCTTTGTTGTAAGTTCTTATCCCTTTTTATGATCTTGTTTCTTGATAGACTTCGGTGTTTATGCAGACAATTAGGATAATGTTATGAATATGCGGAATAATAGATGAACAATAATGTAAACACGCATTACACCACAAACACAGAATTTAGCGAGGCTCGCCTAACTTTGCCGACATCCTTATGTGATCTCCTTGAGAGAGCACTAGTACTATGAAGATAACAAGATTGTAAGAACTTATGTAAATCCTTATGCTAATCCCCAAACCCTAGCTTTAGATCTCTTTATCACTCTTAGCTCTATATCCATGTATGACTTATGTTGTCTTTACCGTTGTCTTATTTTGTGTTCTTGTAAGGACTCATAAGAGGCCTATTTATAATGTATAAGTTTTAGATTACACTCCTGAGAAAAGTAGGATTCCTTTTTCTAAACCTATTATAAAAACATGGTAAAAACTCTTAGAATCCTAGTCAAGCCATGAAACATAATCAGAATCTGATTCTTGGCATTGTTGCAAGCCAAACTTCAACAATCTCTTGGAGAGTCAAAAAACAAGAAACGCCCATTGAACCCAGAATGTCTTTGAACCCTCTTAAAACAACTATGGAAACTTCAAGAAAATTTCACCTTGGCAAAAAGGTCCTTTTTCCATAATGCACCTCAAGTGAGGAGGTGTTCCACCCAAAACCTTAGCACGTGGTAAGGTTGAGCAAGTCTAAGGAGTACTTGAGCTTTTCAAGTATGACTAGTTTAGTAAGATAATATGAAACATTATCTTTTGTATGAACCTTTTCAAGTATCACTTCCTTTAAGTTGACCCAGCCTCTAATTTTGTGATAACGGGCATCAATATGGTTTGATCTCCCAAGAAACACTTGATTCGTTACTAAGAAGATAGAGCTTTCACTGTCACATCAAATCGCCATAGAATTTTGAATGATTTCGAACTCTCTTTCTAAACCACTCACCCCAAGTAGTTTTTTCTAACTTCTTCTAGTGTAATACACTCTGCTTCTATTGCAGATAATGTTGCAATAGATTGTAGAATGGACTTCCAACTAATCGGTCTACCATCACACGTGAAAACATACCCTAAAGTGGATCATCTCTCGTCTAAGTTTCTTGCGTACTCAGCATCCATATAATCCAGCACATATGTTGTCTCACACTATTTTTCAAACAAAATGTCGAGTTTCTTTGTTCAGGTAACAAAGAATTCACTTAATTGTAGATCAATGCTCTTTACCTGGATTCACCATATACCTTGAAACAACATTCATAGCTTATGCTAGGTTAGGTCTTGTGCAAACCATTGCATACATAAGACATGCTATTACACTTGCATAAGACACTTTCTTCATCTCTTTCAAATATTTTTTTTTTGCAGCGCACTTAATCAATAGCAATAGAGTAGACATGAGTTTTGTTTCATTCATGTCGAAGCACTCCAAAACACTTTGAATATACTTTGGTTGTGATAACCAAGTCTTTCATGTTGTTCTGTCCCTCCTGATTTGGATTCCAAGAATCTTTTATATAGATCTTATATCCTTCATATCAAATTCCTCACTTAGTTACATCTTTAATTTTTGAATTCTAGATATATCCGGACATGCAACCAACATGTCATCTACATAAGTAACAATAGTATAATTTTACTATCTTCAAACATATGATAGCAAATGCAGTAATCATTTATGGATCTTCGAAACTCAACTTTCAGCATGTATGAATGGAAACGTTTGTACCACTACCTTGGAGACTGCTTTGGCCTCTATAGGGATTTCTTCAATCTATAAACTAGATTTTCCTTCCCATTTTCAACATATCCTTCTGGATGAACCATGTAGATGACTTCATCTAGATCAACATGTAGACACAATGTCTACGCATCTATCTGTTCTAGCTCCATGTCTTGCTGAGCTACTATTGTTAATAGCGTTATGATTAAAGTATGCTTAACTTCTAGAAAGAATATATCATCATAATCAACTCCCTTCTTTTACGAGTACCCCTTTGCCACTAATCGGGCTTTGTACCTTACTGCATCTCCTTTATCTGCTCTTTCTTTCTTTTTCTAACACTCATTTACAACCAACTGTTTTTCTATCCTTGGGTTTAGAAACTAGCACCCTAGCAGAGTTCATCTCTAGAGATTCCATCTCCTCTAACATAGCAACCATCCAATTTTCATGATCACTACTTGATATAGCTTCTTGATACATGATTGGATCTCCCTGACCAATTGTTAGAGAAAATTTAACTTCATCCTGTTTGAAACCATATTTTTCTTGTTTCTCATAATTTCAAACAGTTTTGTCTAATGCTATGTTTCTATGTAACTGTTCCACAATTGATGTGTGAACTAAGGAATCTTGAATCTATACGTGTTGACAGGACCCGTTCCACAGTTGATCTGCGAACCAAGGAGTCTTGGTTCTGCACGTGTTGACAGGACCCGTTCCACAATTGTTGTACCCTAATACTTTTCAAACAAGGGATACTCATACCAGTTTACTACTCATGCCTCCGCCTTTCGATCCACCGTGATTTTCGAGCAACGACCTTGAAAGGTCAACAAAACCATCAAAACGTGTGAGTAGATAAAAATAAATATTTAAAAACACGTTCTTCAAGAACAATAACATTTATCCTCCAAATCTAAAACATGCATGCATAGAATAAAACATAAACAAATGAACAATAGGATCTCAAATC
This sequence comes from Prinsepia uniflora, assembly GCA_032719365.1. NCBI lineage: Eukaryota > Viridiplantae > Streptophyta > Magnoliopsida > Rosales > Rosaceae > Prinsepia > Prinsepia uniflora. The sequence continues at coordinate 16,964,268 of CM064864.1, read as the reverse complement.
AAAATAAATCATAGGTCGTGAGACCACAACAATCATAAAAACAAATCGAGTCTCATATCCGAGGATGGTTGACTGCAGAAAAACAGTTCAAAAAACCAAGCAACTTGTTTAACACATATCATAGACTTAATACCAAGCCAAACACATTCAAACCCAGGCCTAAGCCTAAGAAAACTTCAACAAAATACCTTAAACTATGTGCTCTTAACCCAATCCGTAAATCCAGAAAAATCGTCAAATAATAATTTAGAAATCATATTCAAATAACTCCCACATAAATCATGTAATAAAACAATTTAAATATTTAGCTATGCATGCATAGTAATTTATAAAAGCAAGATGCACTCGCACACCGTTCCCGCAATTGAATTCCAAGTTGTACAATCCTCCGTTAATTCTGGAAATTTTAGTGCACGTCATAAATCACTACCAAGGGTCATAACGTCCTAAATAATCTTACAATTAAATTCCCTAAAGTTTCAGGATTAAATACGATTTAAAAACCTTAACATTACACTTTGGACACCTAAAACTACCCCCAAGACGATGTTTGATCGACTCGAAACCTGTGCAAATAGGTTCATAGAATCGATTACATAGAAAAACATATTGATCACATCTCGAGATGACCACATCTCGAGATGACGTGGCATACGGACCCACGTGCCACCTCACCTCCTGGAGCGTGGGCCTCATGCACCCTACTATAGAGTCAGGTCGGGAAACGTTTTTTTGGTTTCAAGTTTTCCGACCCGTCCATCGACACGACTCCAAATATTCCAATTTTCAACAAATTTTCTCAGACAATTCGTCTAAACTATTCTATTCAGTCCCAAAAACAAGACTTCATTATCAAAACCTAGAATTCTTACCTCAATTTCAAGACCCAACTCAAATATTTTCGGCCAAGTTTTCAACCCTTCATTCCCAGCCTTCCCGCATCCAATTTCATCAATTCTCAACTCAATTTTGATTGCTAAGGGTCAAGGATCATCACAGTAACCTTAATTTCGAGTTTCAACTTCAAAATATCAAGGCCCAATTCTAGGGAAGCACAATTTCCAAATTTGATTTTGTTGGGTTCGAGTTCCAGGTTTCATGGTGTCCCTCTTTTATTATATTCTGGTTTTTCTCTTCTTCCTCCCTCTTCATTTTTTTCTCCCAGTTTCCACGGACAAGGGGTTTGGGTGCTCTTTCTTCTCTTGCAAACACTATAACATACACACACTGCCACCGAATTTCAATGCAAAAAAAAAGGGAAAGTGATAAGGACACTTGTCACCATCTCACTATAGTCTGCAAATATCCTCACTTGTGAAATTATCAAACTGTCTCTAATACCAAAATTACCAAAATGCCCCTGGTCAATTTAGAACCATAACAAAATCATCAAATCTCCAATTTCAACGTGTCGTGCCTGTCAATGGACTCAAGATTCCAAGACCTATGTAACGGTCTTCATGAAAAATCCTACGCTTTCTCGAAACAAAAATTCAATTTTGACATTCAAAGAACAAAAATTCAATTTTGACCTTCAAAGAGCAAAATCATCAATTCTTTTTTTTTTTAATTTCCAAAACTACCCTTTGTTGGGTTCGAGTTCCAGGTTTCATGGTGTCCCTCTTTTATTATATTATGGTTTTTCTCTTCTTCCTCCCTCTTCATTTTTTTCTCCCAGTTTCCACGGACAAGGGGTTTGGGTGCTCTCTCTTCTCTTGCAAACACTACAACATACACACACTGCCACAGAATTTCAATGCAAAAAAAAAAGAGGGAAAGTGATAAGGACACTTGTCACCATCTCACTAAAGTCTGCAAATATCCTCACTTGTGAAATTATCAAACTGTCTCTAATACCAAAATTACCAAAATGCCCCTGGTCAATTTAGAACCATAACAAACTCATCAAATCTCCAATTTCAACATGTCGCGCCTGTCAATGGACTCAAGATTCCAAGACCTATGTAACGGTCTTCATGAAAAATCCTACGATTTCTCGAAACAAAAATTCAATTTTGACCTTCAAAGAGCAAAATCATCAATTCCCGTTTTTTAAATTTCCAAAACTACCCTTTGTTGGGTTCGAGTTCTAGGTTTCATGGTGTCCCTCTTTTATTATATTCTGGTTTTTCTCTTCTTCCTCCCTCTTCATTTTTTTCTCCCAGTTTCCACGGACAAGGGGTTTGGATGCTCTCTCTTCTCTTTCAAACACTATAACATACACACACTGCCACAGAATTTCAATGCAAAAAAAAAGAGAGGGAAAGTGATAAGGACACTTGTCACCATCTCACTAAAGTCTGCAAATATCCTCACTTGTGAAATTATCAAACTGTCTCTAATACCAAAATTACCAAAATGCCCCTGGTCAATTTAGAACCATAACAAAATCATCAAACCTCAAATTTCAACGTGTCGCGCCTGTCAATGGACTCAAGATTCCAAGACCTATGTAACGGTCTTCATGAAAAATCCTACGCTTTCTCGAAACAAAAATTCATTTTTGACCTTCAAAGAGCAAAATCATCAATTCCCTTTTTTAAATTTCCAAAACTACCCTTTGTTGGGTTCGAGTTCCAGGTTTCATGGTGTCCCTCTTTTATTATATTCTGGTTTTTCTCTTCTTCCTCCCTCTTCATTTTTTTCTCCCAGTTTCCACGGACAAGGGGTTTGGGTGCTCTCTCTTCTCTTTCAAACACTACAACATACACACACTACCACAGAATTTCAATGCAAAAAAGAAGAAGAGGGAAAGTGATAAGGACACTTGTCACCATCTCACTAAAGTCTGCAAATATCCTCACTTGTGAAATTATCAAACTGTCTCTAATACCAAAATTACCAAAATGCCCCTGGTCAATTTAGAACCATAACAAACTCATCAAATCTCCAATTTCAACGTGGCGCGCATGTCAATGGACTCAAGATTCCAAGACCTATGTAACGGTCTTCATGAAAAATCCTACGATTTCTCGAAACAAAAATTCAATTTTGACCTTCAAAGAGCAAAATCATCAATTCCCGTTTTTTAAATTTCCAAAACTACCCTTTGTTGGGTTCGAGTTCTAGGTTTCATGGTGTCCCTCTTTTATTATATTCTGGTTTTTCTCTTCTTCCTCCCTCTTCATTTTTTTCTCCCAGTTTCCACGGACAAGGGGTTTGGATGCTCTCTCTTCTCTTTCAAACACTATAACATACACACACTGCCACAGAATTTCAATGCAAAAAAAAAAGAGAGGGAAAGTGATAAGGACACTTGTCACCATCTCACTAAAGTCTGCAAATATCCTCACTTGTGAAATTATCAAACTGTCTCTAATACCAAAATTACCAAAATGCCCCTGGTCAATTTAGAACCATAACAAAATCATCAAACCTCAAATTTCAACGTGTCGCGCCTGTCAATGGACTCAAGATTCCAAGACCTATGTAACGGTCTTCATGAAAAATCCTACGCTTTCTCGAAACAAAAATTCATTTTTGACCTTCAAAGAGCAAAATCATCAATTCCCTTTTTTAAATTTCCAAAACTACCCTTTGTTGGGTTCGAGTTCCAGGTTTCATGGTGTCCCTCTTTTATTATATTCTGGTTTTTCTCTTCTTCCTCCCTCTTCATTTTTTTCTCCCAGTTTCCACGGACAAGGGGTTTGGGTGCTCTCTCTTCTCTTTCAAACACTACAACATACACACACTACCACAGAATTTCAATGCAAAAAAGAAGAAGAGGGAAAGTGATAAGGACACTTGTCACCATCTCACTAAAGTCTGCAAATATCCTCACTTGTGAAATTATCAAACTGTCTCTAATATCAAAATTACCAAAATGCCCCTGGTCAATTTAGAACCATAACAAACTCATCAAATCTCCAATTTCAACGTGTCGCGCCTGTCAATGGACTCAAGATTCCAAGACCTATGTAACGGTCTTCATGAAAAATCCTACGCTTTCGCGAAACAAAAATTCAATTTTGACCTTCAAAGAGCAAAATCATCAATTCCTTTTTTTAAAATTTCCAAAACTACCCTTTGTTGGGTTCGAGTTCCAGGTTTCATGGTGTCCCTCTTTTATTATATTCCGGTTTTTCTCTTCTTCCTCCCTCTTCATTTTTTTCTCCCAGTTTCCACGGACAAGGGGTTTGGGTGCTCTCTCTTCTCTTTCAAACACTACAACATACACACACTGCCACAGAATTTCAATGCAAAAAAAAAAAAAGGGAAAGTGATAAGGACACTTGTCACCATCTCACTAAAGTCTGCAAATATCCTCACTTGTGAAATTATCAAACTGTCTCTAATACCAAAATTACCAAAATGCCCCTGGTCAATTTAGAACCATAACAAACTCATCAAATCTCCAATTTCAACGTGTCGTGCCTGTCAATGGACTCAAGATTCCACAACCTATGTAACGGTCTTCATGAAAAATCCTACGCTTTCTCGAAACAAAAATTCAATTTTGACCTTCAAAGAGCAAAATCATCAATTCCCTTTTTTAAAATTTCCAAAACTACCCTTTTTGAATTTTTGGGTTGTTAAAATCTACCCCCCAACAAAATTCAAACATGTCTCTGAATAACTGCAATTATCGGGCCCGTAATAATGTCTCAGGTTCTTACTCAAACCCCTATTCGATCTTCAGAACTATAACCAACATTTCCACCTTTCGGCTCCTTCCCGAACCTTAGTCCTCAATTTCGACTCCTTCTAAGTCCTAGTCCAAATCTTCACACTTATTTGAGTTCTAATTTGAAATTCACAATCCATGCCATTCTCGGCATCCCTAATCACCCGGTAGAAATGTAACTATGCGTACCATATTCGACAAAGGATCTTTCATCACCTCAAACATCAACTACTCATTCTAACTGAGGAACTCATTTATCTGTCTTATCTGGGTTCAAATTACCCGTAAATACTATGTCCTTAGCCCCTAGGCTCGCTCACTATCAGAACCCACACAACTTATCTTTCACTAAAGCGCAGTATCCAATATTCGACCCAATAATTCTAGGTCTGATCCAGCCCTATGTATGTCCTGGGATCGTGTACTCATCTCATTATTAGCCCATGCACGGGGCTCGCGACTTGAAGGCAAGACATTGGAAAACACAATTTAGTACAAACCTTGCTTTGATACCAAGTTAACAGGACCCGCTCCCAAACACTTCGATAATCGCGCCTGCTCTCGTCTGAAAAATGATCCAGAATTCTGATAATACCCTCTATATATGTTAGATAAGGGATCCATGTACCAGTTTACTGCTCATGTCTCCACTTCTCGATCTGCTCCGATTTTTGTGTAACGGCACTAGAGGGTCATCAAAACTATAAAAAAGTGTGAGTGGAAGAAAATAAATATTTAAAAACATGATTTTCGAGAAACATTTATCCTCATGTTTCTAAAAGATGCATGCATAAAATAAACGTAAACAAACAAACAATTAGATCTCAAATCAAAACAAATCATAAAACAGTGAATAGGCCGTCGCCCACATTTCTCAAAATCCATGTTTATGAAATCATGTCACAAAAATGTTTGGACACAAACATCATATCAAATGTACACAATCATTTTCTCCCTCAGCATCAGCCGTCTGGGAAACACCCCATGCATCGGCTGCTTGGGAACAATCACAATACAATTACCCTGAGTATCAACCGTCTGAGAACACCCCTAGCTTCGGTTGTCTGGAAAACAAATATAATAGCTACGGTCATCTGGGAAAACACACCTAGTTTTGACCGTCTGGGAACTCGTCACAACAACAACGCACATAATCCATGATTTAAGTCACACAAGCTTCATAAATAGGCACAAAAAATCCTCAAACTCAAGTTTCAGTCACAATGAACAACAACACTTCACGTATGCTAATTCAGGAACTACACGTAGCACCATCCGAGTCAAGTTCATAAACTGCACTAACGCATCATCCAGACATGTCTAAGAACTACACATAGCACCATCTAGACTGTAATAATATCCCCAGGAACTACACGTAGCACCATTCGGGCCATGTCAAGGGACTTCATTCACGCACCATCCGGATATGTCTAAGAACTAATCAATTCTCCAGCCTTGGGAAAACAGAGCCATGCTTCGGACGTCTAACCGCTAACCATAACCGAGGATAGTTGACCGTAGAAAAACAATTCACAAAACCAAGCAACTTGTTTAACACATATCATAGACTTGATACCATGCCAAAACACATTCAAACCAGAGCCTAAGCCCAAGATAACTTCCACAAAATACCGTAAACAACGTGTCTATAAACTAGTCAATAAATCCAGAAAGATCGTCAAATAGCCAATTAGAAATCATATTCAAATCAGTGCCACATGGTATCATGCAATAAAGAAATTAAAATATTTAACTATGCATATAATTTATAAAAGAAAAGTCCACTCACACACCGTCCTCGTTGTTCAATTTCGAGATGTACGCTCCTCTGTAAATTCCAGGAATTGTACTGCCTGTCATAAATCACTATCAAGGGTCATTAACGTCCCAAATAATCTTACAATTAAATCCCCTTAATTTGCTAGCGTTAAATACGAATTAAAGACATAAACATAACACTTCGAACACCTAAACTACCCTAAATTCTTACCTCAATTTCAAGACCCAGCTTAATGATTTTTGGCCAAGTTTTCAATCCTTCATTCCCAGCCTTCTCGCATCCAATTTCATCAATTCTCAACTCAATTCTGATCGCCAAGGGTCAAGCATCATCACAGTAACCTTAACTTCGAGTTTTGAGTTCAAAATATCAAGGTCCAATTGAGTTCCGGGTTTCATGATGTCCCTCATTTCTTCTGTTCTAGTTTTTTCTCTTCTTCTTCTCTCCTGGTTTCCCTTTTCTCTTGGTTTCCACAGACAAAGGGTTTGGGTGCTGTAACGACCCGTTCCAGAAATTAGGGTTAAGATAGTGATTAAGATGGGCTTAGTGAGCTTAATCGGGGGTTAGTTGGTCTCGTTGGGGTCGTTAGTGTAGAATGATGATTTTACCCCTAGTTCAAGCAAATAATTAACTTTTAGTTCGGACGATCAATTGGGCTTTGACCAATGACCAGGACGTAGTTTAGGACGTCACGAATCCGTAGACATGTGGTACGCTCGATTCCGACATCCGAGGAGGAAGTTATGATGTTCGGAAGGTTGAGGGCATAACCGTAATTTGGCTAAAGTAGGGGGAAAAGTTGACTTTGCGTACGATCGGGTTTTGACACGTTGACCTAGGATGGTTAGGTAGATCTCGTCGTCCTGAGTTCGATGACAGGCGGCACGTATTCATCGGACTTACGAGGTGTGAGTTACGGGTCTAGGAAGATGGTGGCAAGATCATAATTTTGACTTACAAGGAGGGGTATTTTGGTCTTTGTGCTCTGGGATTTGTGCAGCAAAGAGGGACAAGTGGTTGGCTGTGATTGGGCCATTTGTGTGAGAAGGGACAGGATGGTGACACGTGTAGGGGAACTAGAGGGTTCCAGCATTTTGTGCACGGTCCAAATAATTGGGGGTGCTTGGGTGCCCGTGTGTGTGTTCGTGATCGAAGAACAGAGGCTGAGGAATTGAGAGAATTGAGGGGTGATCGTGGGTGTTGGTGAGTTTGTGAGTGTGTGAGAGTTACCAGAGAGTGAGAGGGAGACAGTGAGGGAGGTTGGAGGAGTGGTGATTGTTTGTGCGTGAGTTGAGAGCCACGGGAAATCAGAGAAAAACAGGGAGGAAGTGAGTGTTTGTGGGTGGTGTTGCAGCCGTGATCGACCAATCGAGGCCAGTGGAAGTGTCCAAAGGACGGAGGAGGACGGAAGGAGCTACTGCCTCACGGCTGAGCTCACGACGGCGACAGGAGGACAGGTAATTTCTTGCTTTCCCTATCGATGCTCTGTTTTGCCATCTAGATTCAGACGCTAAGTCGTAACTTTATGGGTTAAATCAAGGAGTCTAGTGAGGTCTAGGGAGTTCAGCGGAGTCCTAGGAGTCTTCTGGTGGAGCAGCCGTGACGGGGAGTGCAAGGTGGAGGCTAGGACGACGGAGAGTACCTGTGTGCTCTGTTTTACCGTCGAGTTTCAAATTGAAAGTTGTGGACTTAGGGAGTGAGTCGACGGTCTTCGTGAGTTGGGTGAGGTTTAGGATGGTCTTAGGAAGAGGTTGAGACTGCCACCGTGACGGGGGAAGACCTGGGTGGCCGGAGAAGGAAACAGAGGTGTATCGGGTTTGTGGTTCGAGTTTGTGTCGACGGGTTTAGGGTGAGTCGAGGCGTCTGAGTAAGGGGAATGGATAGCTTAGGTCTGGACGATGTTGTTGGTGAAGAGATGAGTGGTTTTGGTGCAGGTACGGCGGAGAACCATCCTCGTCGGTTCGATTTGCAGGCACTGTATCGAACCGGGTCGGCTCGAGGAAGACGATGTACTGTAGTAGGCGCGTGAGGGCCACGCGCAGCCACTTTGGGCGGCGCGTGGGGGCGTGTGCGGCAGTCTTTGGGGAAAGTATCAACTAGGTTTTTGGTCTAGGTGTTGTGACGAGTCTGTTGGACTTGGTTTCGGGATGTTCGGATGTCATTTGAGGTTAGTTCCACGAGGGTGAAGGTTTTGGGTTTCAGTTCGTTACGGTTAGGACTCGGGGATTTTTAGGGAAAATTAGGTGGACCTTAGTAGACGTGTTAGTAACGTACTTTGGCGGTTGTTGACAGGACCGGGACTTCCCGAGGAAGCTGAGGAACGTACGAGACGTTCGGGACGCGATTGAGGGCTCGATACTGTGAGTGGACCCCTTCTCTAAACTCAAGCATGCATAACTGTTTTCTATGTTAGTTTTGTGGTTTTATATGTGATTTTATGATTATCGACTATGCTTTGTTGATTTTACAAAATTGCACGTTTTCGAGGAAGTTCAGTTTTTCGCACGTTTTACGAGAAATGTTTAATTTCAGAATGTTGATGTTATGGTTTGGGGTTCCAAATGATAAATGGTTTTCAATGAATATAAATGGATTTTGGAACGAGATTTCGATGATCAGGGATTTCGGTTTTAGAATCGAATTTTCGACAACGAGATTTGGTTTTAAAGTTGAAAAGTGGAATTTCGGATTGGGTTCGGAATGACGGTTCTGGACACCGGAAGGGCATCAGACCGGTGATTTCGGATTCGGATTTGGATGTGGATTTCGAAATGGTTTTCAAATGGTTTTGATTGGATTTTCTGGATCTGGATTGGGTTTAAAGACCCGGATTGAGTTTAAAGACTCAGATAGGTCCAACAGGTTTGATCGGAAAATGATGATTTGATATTCACGGGTTATGATACGGTTTTATGATGTTCTACTATGATTTCTATAACTGTTTTATAGTGTTTCTGTTCTTATGGCAAGGTTATGTGAATTATTCTATTTTAAAATGATTCTGTCAATGTTTTATGGCGATCGATTGATAACTGTTTCAAGAACTGGGTTATGCATGTGGTTTTAAAACGGAGGGTAAAAAACCCGGTTTTCTTATAAATGGTTTTGGAAACTTTTATTTTATTTTGGTCCACTCACACCTTCTGTTTTAAATTGCCCTCCAGGTTGTGGAGTTAGCGCGGGGTTTCGACATCGAGGCATTGTCAGAGGCATAGAGTGACCCCGGAGTGTTTAGATCTTCCGTTGTGCGTGTATATTGTTATCACTTTTCTTTCTTTTGTATTGAGTACTATGCTCTGTAAACTCTTACCTTCAGGATATTTTAGTTTCTCCTGCGTCTGACTGAGTACTTTGGTGGTTGCGTGTGAGTTTTACTTTGGTGTTGTGTCGGGGAGTCAGACGGGAGCAGGATTTACCTCGGATTTCGGGATGAAACCGGGGTGGGTCCTGACATCTTTCTTCTCTTTCAAACACTACAACATACACATATATAAACATACACACGTCACCACCCAATGTCGGTGCCCAAAGAGAGAGGGTAAGTGATAAGGACACTTCCCGTCATCTCACTAAATTCAGTAACTATCTTCACTTGTGAAATTAAAAAACTGCCCCCAATACCAAAATTACCAAAATACCCCTGGTTAATTTAGACCCGTAACGAACTCTTCCAATCTCTAATTTCGACGTGTCACTTGTCTATAGATTCAGGATTTTAAGACCTATGTAACGGTCCTAACAAAAAGTCTAAATAGTTCCTGAAACAAAAGGTTAACTTTGACCTTCAAGGGGAAAAATCGTCAATTCCTCTTTCTAAAATTTTCAAAATTACCTTTTTTTTTTGAATTTTTGGATCGTTACACATGTGATTGTCCACATGTGTCTATATTGGTGGCTATTGTTTTTGCTCTACTTCTTCCTCATTAACCTTATCTTCATGATCCACTTGCTTATGCTCCACATGAGCTGGATTTTCTTCCATGACCGATTTGGCTTGAGGAACTTCGGTTGTTTCTTTTTCAACATCAATATTTTTTTTGTTAATCTTGTCTTTATTTATAGGCATAGCCTTCTTGTTTGAATACATCATCTCTACATAATACTACCTACTTATTTACGAAATCTTATAGCTTGTAGCCCTTCACTCTTTTCACTAAATCCAGTGAATATGCACTTGAGTGACTTTGGATCTAACTTGGTTCTTTCATCACTTGGAATATGGGCATAGGCACTGCAACCAAAAACTCTTAATTTTGAATAGTTAACAGGTTTTCCAGTCCATATCTTTTCTGCACACTTAGAGTTAAGAACCCTTGATGGTGATCGATTAACCAAGTAGCAAGCATGGTTGACTGTTTCTGCCCAAAACATGCCAAGTAATCTTACATGAAACCTCATGCTTCTTTCTCTTTCAATGAGATTTATATTCATCCTCTCGACAGCTTCATTTTTCTGAGGAGTTTTCTTCTCTGTAAAATACCTAGTACTTTACAAAACTCTAGGAAGATGGTGTCATTCTATTAACCTCCATTGTCAATTCTTAAGTTTCTGATTTTTCTTCCAGTTTGATTATTTACTGTTGATTTCCACTCTTTGAACTTAGTGAAACCTTGCCTCATGAAATAGACCCAAAATATCCTTGAAAAATCATCTAGGAATGTAACAAAGTACCTGGAACCTGCCTTGGATCTTGTTGGTGCAGGATCCCACGCAATGATATGAGCATATTTATGTGACGTTTTATCATATTTTCTATGATTTTCTTAGCCTGTTTCCTATGTTTTCTTAGTACTTAGCTTGTGTTTATGTTTTGTAGGATTTTTGGAAGTAAAGTTACAAAAGAAGTCAATTACTTGCTGTTTTGGAAATTTAAAGAGGAAACGTTGGAAAAAACTACAACATATGTATCAAATTCTCGGAATAAAATGCACTTTCTTGGGAATAACTAGCAGATAGCAGATGAGCCATATATCTAGGAAAGATATGGGAATCTAATTTGTAGAGAATTTTACAGTTCATAAGTTGGAATTTTCTAGAAAAAGTTTCAAATGTTTTAGTACAGTAAGGCCAGGCTGCTCGAGAATTCAGCATTCCTTCTATAAGTTTCTTATCTTTATCGGGCTTGGAAAAATAAAAGTGCATTTTTAAGAGTTACAGAAGGAAGCATTTAATTAGAAAAAAGGAATATTAGAAAATAAAAAAGCAAAGGATAACATAAAAAATGGTAACCTCTCATTCCTAGGGGTGGCAATTTTTGACACGACTCGATACACGACTCGAAACCCGCACGAAATTTATCCAAGTCAACCCGCACGATTAAAATTTCTGGTCATTTTCGGGTCAACCCGTTATGACCCGTTTATTAAAAGGGTGGGTTTCGGGTCAACCTGTTAACCCGTATAATGACCTGTTAACCCGTTTAATAAATGGGTAGATTTCAAGTTAACAGGTTAACCCGTATATTGACTTATATATTAACTCATTTAATAAACGTGTCATTACTAACCCATATATCTACCCATTTATCTACCTAAATATCTATTAAATCTTATAATTTAAATAGGTTAAACATGTTAAACGGGTTAAACGAGTCATAGGTTAATTGGGTTTTGAGTATGACCTGTTTATTAAATGGGTTAAACGGGTTACACGGGTCATTAACAGGTCGGGTTCGGGTTGGACATTCTTGACACGATTATTAAACGGGTTGGATTCGGGTTGGGTATAAATGGGTAAAACAGAATTCATGACACGACACGAACCCGACACCACACGACCCCGACATGACACGACCCATTGCCACCCCTTCTCATTCTCTTAATAAGGGAATTAACACCCACATTACACACACATTAACATTCACATTAACACCCAAGTTAATGGGCAAAAAAAGTACGCTTTTAAAAACTAAAAAGAGGGCAGTTTCTCATCTCTTTGAGGTCTATTCAACTCTCTTCGACAAAAAAAATAAAAAATAAAAAATAAATAAAGCAGTAGCCATCATTGAAACTAGGGGTGGGCACGGTACGGTTCGATACGGATATTGAAAATATTCAAATCCAAACCGTTAAAATCTTAACGGTTCGATACGGTTTGGATTTTCTAAAATTAGAAATAAAACCGTTTCGATCCAAACCGTTATTAACGGTTCAGTTTGGATCGAAACGGTTTAAAACCGTTAAGAAATAATAAAAAATAAGGATATAGAAAAAATAAGGATACAAAAAAAAAATCAATACTCAATATTCAAAATTTTATGTACTAAACTTGCTAAGTATTGAATTACAAACATTATCACTATACTAAGATTTATCAGACACACAAACTATTTAATAATCTTTTATTATACACTTGTATGAATATACATATACTTATATGGGTATAGCTAGGTATCCTTTTATTTTTATTATTTTTACTTTGTATTAATATTAGATTTAAACATTAATAAAAATTTAATATATTCCTTAACAGTTCGGTTTGGATTTCACGGATTCCCAAAATGAAAATCCAAATCCAAACTGTTACTAACGGAACGGTTTGGATTCTTAAACCATTTGACTTTTATCTGGTCAAACCTAAACCATTGGATAAATAACGGTTTGAAGCAGATCAGTTAGCAATTTTAACGGATTCGTGCTCATCCCTAATTGAAACAAAGGGGAGCATTTTCTTTTATTTGATTCTCTCCCTGAAAAAACAGAGTCCCTCATTTTGGAATTTTTCACAGTAGCGTCTCTCATCCTCTCTTTCAATCATGCAGTCTCTTTCTCTGCCTTGGAACAAAAACAAAGCAAAGGGATTTTCTCTCTTTTTCTCTCTTGACCTCACTTGGAAAGCACAAACCCCACAACTTGGCAGCAGCAAAGAAAAGAGGAAAAGGGTCCCTAACTCCCATACAAGGCAGCGACGCACACCGTCGCGTAAATTGCAAAGGACTTGGCAGCAATTCTACAACCACATAACCATCTCCTACCATCATTCCAAAGTAATCGTATCGTTTGTCGTTCATCTCTTTATCTTTTCTTTTCTTATTTTAGTTTCATATTTAATTATGTATTGCATTTCAAACATAAGGAATATGTCTAGCTAATTTTTTTTTTGTAGCTAGGGGTGATTTCAAAGCCCAAACATGTGTTCAATGGATTAACTAAATTCAGAATTTCCTTGTGTATTGGTTATGGTGTTTTGATTTTCTATTTGATGGAGAACTCATTCGTGTATACTTGTTAGGACATAAACTTAGTAAGCATGCTAGGATTTGATGCTAGAAAATAAGAGAATTTCATCCAATAGTTATGACCATATATTTATAAGTAGCGACTATCAATGGACGTTGGTATGTTAAGAAAAACCTAAGTTTAACTAAGATGCGGTTCATACTTATGTTTACTGAGATAAGGTTTAAATTTTGCATAGAGCTTACTAATTTCTACATGTTCGTTTGACTTGCGGTTCATGATTATATGATATGAAGAGAATGGTTTGAAATCAATAAACTTAGGGAAAATAACATGATTAATTAGTGCATTTCACGGTTAATTCTAGACATTATCATTCATTAGTTTGTAAAGAAATTGCTAGAAAATTAATTGATGTGCATATGTTTGGTGTGTGGAGATTGAATCTTTAGCTAGTTTCTCACATTTCAACTTTATCTTAATTTTCATTAAATTTGCATTAGTTTTGTTAGATTAAATCCAAGTCTCACAACCCCCCCTGTTTAATCATTTTGTTTAGTTATCTTTTCTCTTTCCTTTCATGTTAGTTAGCAAGCTCTCTAAGCCCTAGCGTAGAATGATCCTTACTTATCCTATACTATATACTACAACTTTTGCAGGATATTAAATTGTGTGTTAGTAATTAGCACATCAATTTTTGGCGTCGTAGACAGGGATAGTAAATTGCTAATTAGCTTGTTTCATTTTATTTTACTTGTTCATTCTTTCTATGTTCGTTGTTATTTTTTTGTTTTCATTTTTACTTCCTAAGGTTTTGTTTTTGTTTTTGTTTCTGGCACTAGTTTATGACCTCTAGTGCGTTTGGCAAGGATTTCACAGAGTATGATTCGGAACCTGAGAGAACTTTTCATAGACGCAAGAAAGAAATTGAAAAACTTGAAAGGACTAGCTCTGAATCCAATCTAGAAGAGTTGGACATGGTAGCAGACAACATGTCCATTCAGGAGCTTTTAGCCTCAACCTTGGACAATCTTGTGCCTTTATACATTCAGTATTTGAGAGCAGCTCAACGAAAAACAGATGAGTTCAAGTTAAAGACCAGTTTGCTTCACCATATTCCGAAGTATCATGCCCTTTCTTTAGAAGATTCGAATAAGCATCTCAAGGAATTTGAGGTTGTTTGTTCTAGTATGAAGCCTACCAATGTAGACGAGAGTATTCTAAAGCTGAAAGCCTTTTCGTTCTCATTGGTAGATAAGGCCAATGATTGACTTTATGACTTACCTTCCAGAATAGTCAACTCCTGAGACACACAGAAGAAAGCATTCTTGAAGAAATTCTTCCCCACATCTAGAATCATCTTAAAAAAGATGAGTGGTATTCAGCAAGGCCCAGGATAGTCATATCCAGCATACTATGAACGTTTTACGACTCTCATTGCATCATGTCCTCGACATCAAATGAAGTACGAGCTCTTGATTAAGTACTTCTATGAAGGTTTGCTTCCTTTTGAGTGCCAGATGTTGGAGTAGCAACTAGAGGAGTTTTAGTTGACAAAATCCCAGCAGATTTCAAAACCTTTTTTGCAAACCGAGCACTGAATTCTCAACAATATGAGGGTGTTGGAAAGCCTTCATGACAAGTTCATGAGGTAATTGGTAAATCTAATTTGGAAGCTCAGATTTCTAAACTTACTTCTCTTATGTCTCAGGTTTTGCATAAGCCAAAAATATAAGGGTTTGAACAAGCCTTCAACCCCAGCTAATCCATCTACATCTTTGTTGCCTTTCCCAAGCAAGTTTTCTAAATCAAAGAAAGAGGAATGTGAGAAAGAAATTTTGGATACATTCCAAAAGGTCCAAGTGAACATTCAGCTTTTGGATGCAATAAATAAAGTGCCAAAATATGCTAAATTCTTGAAGGAGCTTTGCACAACCAAGAGAAAGCAAAAAGGGAATGAAACCGTAAAAGTGAGTGAGAGCGTCTCACCAGTGCTTCATCAAAAAATCCCTCCTTAATGTAAGGATCTAGTCAGTTTTAATGTTCCCATCATAATTATCCACCAGGTTTGAGCATGCTATGTTAGACGTAAGTGCATCTATAAATATCATGCTTACTCGGTTTATACAGCTCTAGATCTAGGTGAACTTAAAAAGGATGGTGTTATTATTCAATTGGCTGATCATTTTAACAAATATCCAAGAGGTTTGTTGGAAGATGGTTTGGTGCAGGAAAATGAATTAATCTTTCTAGCTGACTTCTATGTGTTGAAGATGAAGGATGGGGTATCATCCACAGCCACACCTATCCTTCTTGGTCGACCCTTCATGAGAACTACATAGATCAAGGTTGATGTGTATAAGGGGACTTTGACAATGGAGTTTAACAGTGACATAAGAAGCTTCAACATCTTTGAAGCTATGAGGCATCCTAGTGATGTACGTTCTTGATTTTCTATTGATGTTCCTGATGATTTAGTGCATAAATTCTTTGAAATCAAGGATGAGGATGCATTGGAAACCAACATTTCTCAATTTTTGAATTTTGAAACACCAAAGAACTCAAACAAGGACACTGAACCGGAGCATAGGGTATGCTGAGCAGTGAAACAATACAATATGAACTTGGATGTAGTTGGTGAATAAAGAACATTCCAGTTGAATGAGAATGAGGGAATTAGAAATGAAGCATATGAGAGTGCCATGATTTACAATGGGAAAACAAAAGATGTTCATGATCACATGAACCGTGTAAACACTTTTGTTGTTAGACATAAATTTTTGTTGCTCCAATCTCATCTTTGACTTTTTCTTGGTAAGTTACATTCTAGTTGGCTCGGTCCATTTATTGTTACTCATGTATTTGCCCATAGCTCCTTGCAGGTTCAAAGTATAAGGACGAGTAAGGGGTTTAAGGTGAATGGGAATCTATTGAAGCCCTATTATGAGTCTTTTATGGAGCATGACGTGGAGGAAATCTCACTCCATGCTGTCACTCCTGCATATTTATCGAATATATTCGTCTGGTTGAATGACACTAAAATAAGCACTTCTTAAGAAGCAACCCATGTGAAGAGGATGATGACAATTTTGGCATAATGACAATTATATTTTCTTTCTCTCACCCTTTCCTTCTTTGTCGTTAACTTCGTTTTTATTTGTTTTATTTTGTTTCTGTATGTTATTGCTTGTTTCTCCTTCCTTAAATGCTTCATTGTTTATGCTTTAATATTCAAACGTTGAGGACAATGTTAGATTTAAGTGTGAGGGGAACACTTGTGTTTTCCATCGAGTTTGAGTCGGTACAAAAAACAAAACAAAAAATAAATAAAAAAATTACAGCTTTGTTTTTAGCTTTAGTTTGTGTTAGTTATAGTAGTCTTTATGTACTTTTTTGTTTGTTTGTGTCTTAGGTTTCTTTCCAACACAATGATCAGATTTGGTTTTTAATTGCCAGACTTTAAGATGATTTATAAGCATGATCCAATGTAACGACCCGTTCCAGGAATCAGGATTAGATTAGTGGTTAATGACGGATTAGTGAGGATAATCACTAATTAGTTGGACGATTTCAGATAGACGGCGCGAAATGATGATTTTGCCTATGGAATTGGCACAAATGTTGACTTTTCGTTTGGACGGTCAAATGGACTTTGACCGATGACCATGATGTAGTTCGAGACGTCACGAGTTCATAGACAGGTGGTATGTCCGATTCCAACATCCGAGGAGGAAGTTATGACGTTTAGAAGTTTGAGGGTATTTTGGTAATTTTGTTTAAAAGGGGTAATTTGTTGACTTTTCCTACGACATGGAATTTTTACGAACTTTGAGGACCGTTAGGAAGGTCTCGATGCCTTGAGTAAAACGACAGGCGGCACGCCGTCATCGGACGCCGGATTACAAAGTTACGGGTTAGGGAATACGAAGGGCAAAATGGTAATTTGTGGAATAAGGGTAAAATGGTCATTTGACTCGTATGGGGATTTGTGCCCAGTGGTCAGAGGACACTTGGCTGCATCAGGGTGTGTGGCCACAGGATTTAGGACACCTGGCCCCTTCTGGATGGTGGTAGAAGCCTTCACCGTATCTCACACACGTTTTAAAAACAGATTTGAGTTTATGCACGATATTGGAATGAAAAACATAGAAAAACAAGGACAGAGTTGATCATGGAATCCCAACCCTCCCAAACCTGATCAGATGATGTTAGGGTGTAAAGGAAAACTGGAAAGGAGACTTTGCTGAGACGCCTGGTGACCATGGCAAGGCACGACGCCGGAGGACGGCGGTGGAAATAGAGAAAACCCGAGGAAGTCCCTTGTTTTATGGTTGAACTTGAAGATTGGATTCAAGGCCTAAGGATCGAATTGATTAATTAGGGTGTGTTTATGAGGTGGCTAGGAAGCTAGGGAGCTGGAAATTGAGACATGTCGTGGACGGTAGCAGGAAAACCGAGCCGGGGTGAGTTTTGGAATCAAAATGGTAAGTCACGTCCTGTTGTCTATTGCTCGATTGTGTTAATTGAAACAGTTTTCTGATGGTACCAGGGATCGATTACGATTGGAATCAAAGTTTTAAGTGGCCGGAATCATGACAACTGAACGATGAACATGGGACAGTTTCTTCTTCGATTTGGGAGGTAAGCTTGAGCCTCAAATCCCATGTTTTGATTTGGTGGTTTGGTTAGGAATGAAAGGATGAAACTAAAGGGACAAATAGGAGTGAAAAAGATGGAAAAATGAGAGAAAACTGTGACCGTCGGTTTGGTTGGACCGAACCGGTTAAAACCAGGTGAACCGGGTTCACTAGAGGTTGAAGGTGACACTGTAGCAGGTGCATGAAACCCACATGCAGCCACTTCAGGCGGCGCATGTGGGCACGTGGCATGCCTTTTAAGGAAGGATCCAACACTACTTTTAAAGTATTTGATGTAACGAACATTTTGGGACTGGTTTCGAGTCGATCGGATATTGTCTCAATAGTTTTCGGGATGTCCGAAGGTTTTAGGGCTCGGTTAAAAATAGTTAAAAATTTGGAAAAATTACGGGGTTTTAGTATAAGCTTTATGAAGTAGTTAGTGACCTTATTATGGGATTTGGACAGGTTCGAGAAAGCCAGTGATAGTGGATTGGCCGGGAATGGCATAGGTGCACGCGTATTGAGGCAGCGACGAAATGGTCTGTGAATGGGCTTTGCTTTCTAACTTATGATGCATGCATATATGTTTTTATATGTTTTCTATACGTGATTCTATAATTTGATTTATGATCTTGATGGTTTACGGTCTTGCACGTTTTTCGAGGTATTCACGGAATTATATGTTCTACGAGAATATGATGGATATTGTGATTTGAACCTGGTTTTAATGATTTGATGTCGGGATTTGAAATATGATTTAATATCAATGATTTAAAAATGGATTTCGGAAAAATGACTTTGGGCTTAGAGGCCCAGTTCATAAAAGTGGTTTTAAAGAACGTGATTTCGGGTTTTAAAATCGGTTTTCAGAATGACGATTTTGGAAACTTGGAAACGGATTTCCGGGTTTGGGTTCGGAATGATTGTTGCGGATGCCGGCTAACGGAATGGTGGTTTCGGTCTCGGATTTGGAAATGGATGATGGATATGAGTTCTTGGTTTGGATTCGTGATCCCGATGAGATTGCGGATTCGGATTCAGAAATGGAAAATGGTTTTGGATTGGATTTGCTAGATCTGGTTATTGGGTTTAAAGACCCGGATATGATTATGACGGGGCGGGCCCGGATTGGGTTTAAAGAACCGGATTGAGTTTAAAGGCTCGGATATTGATATTTCCCTCGTAGGCCTATTGAGTTTAAAGACTCGTGAGTTTAAAGACTCGGATTATATTGAGGCCTGGATTGAGTTTAAAGACTCGAGAGTTTAAAGACTTGGATAGATCCAGCAGGTTCGATGGATGGAAATATGGCTTCAAATGTGTTTTGGATTTCACTGAGATTTGATAATAATGGTTTTCCGATGTTTTGGGTAATGACCCGGATGAACGGATTTTGATGGTTTTGGGCTGAGGCCCGAGAACTGAAAAAGGAAAATGAGTTCTGTTTTTCTTAAATGGTTTGAATGACTTGAAGATAGAAAGGTTTTATTGTCAGGACCCACCCCGGTTTCACCCCGAAAACCGAGGTAAATCCTGCTCCCGTCTGACTCTCCGGCACAACACCAAAGTAAAACTCTCACGTAACTACAAAAGTACTCAGTCAGACGCAGGAGAAACTATACAAAATATCTCGAATTCAACCGTTTACAGAGCATAGTACAAAATCCACAGAAAAGAAATAAAAACCGATGCTAAGTACACGCACGTGGAAAAATTTTAAAACACTCCGGGATCCCTCACTTGACTTCTATGCCTCGGACACTGCCTCGACGTCAAGACCCCGCGCTAGCTCCACAACCTGGAGGGCAGTAAAAAACAGAAGGTGTGAGTGGACCAGAATAAAAGAAAAGTTTCCGAAACCATTTATAAGAAAACCGGGTTTTAGCCCTCCGTTTTGAAACCACATGCATAACCCAGTTCATAGAACAGTTATAAACCAAATCACCATAATCCACATCATAAGAAACAGAAACACTATAAAACAGTTATAGAAGTCATAGCAACCATATCATAAACCATGAACGTCAAATCATCATTTTCCGATCAAACCTGCTGGACCTATCCGAGTCTTTAAACTCCCGAGTCTTTAAACTCAATCCAGGCCTCAATAATATCCGAGTCTTTAAACTCCCGAGTCTTTAAACTCAACAGGCCTACGGGGGAAATATCAATATATCCGAGTCTTTAAACTCCCGATAATCAGATCCAGCAAATCCAATCCAAACCCATTTGAAAACCTTTTCCGAATTCACATCCAAACCCGAATCCGAAATCACCGGTCTGATGCCCTTCCAGCATCCAGAACCGTCATTCCGAACCCAAATCCGGAAATCCACTTTCCAACTTTAAAACCAAATCCCGATTCTCAAAATCCGATTCTAAAACTGAAAACCTCGATTATCAAATCATGTCTTCAATCCATTTCTAATCATTGAAAACCATTTAATGTTTGAAATCCCAAAACCATAGCATTATATTCGGAAATCAAGTCTTTCTCGTAAAATGTGTCAAATGCGTTATTTCTTAAAAACCGTGCAATTATGTAATACCAACAGCATAAATCCAACATACATGTAAGTATATATATATATATATATATAAAACAATTTAGGAAAGCAGTTACGCATGTTCGAGTTTAAGGAAAGGGTCCACTCACAGTACCGAGCCCTCAATCGCGTCCCGAACGTCCTGCACGTTCCTCAGCTTCCTCGGAAAATCCCGATCCTGTCAACAACTACAAAATTACATCACTAACGCACTTACGAAGGTTCACCTAATTTCCCTCAAAAATCCCTAAATCCTAAACGTAAGAAACCGGGACCCTAAGCTCTCACCCTCGCGAAACGACTTCGATTCGACGTCCGATTAACCCAAAACCACTTCCATTAGACTCGTTATAACACTTAGACCAAAAACCATGTTGACCCTTTTCCCCAGAACCGCCGCACGCGCCCCCACGTGCCGCCCAAAGTGGCTGCGCTTGGCCCTCACGCGCCAGCTACAGTACCACCGTCAACCTCACGTCAACCCGGTTCGCACCAGTGGCCTGCAATCTGAACCGGCGAGAGCGGTTCACCGCCGTGCCTGCACCATTGTCCTCCCTTTCTTCACCATCCTCATCGCCCAGTCCTAGGCTATCTTTTCCCCAACTCCACAGACTTCGACTCGACCCACAACTCGTCGACTCAAGCTCGAAAGAAAACCGAACCAGTCCCCTGTTTTCCTTCCCGGCCACCCAGGTAACCTCCCGTCACGGTGGCTACACCAGACGCTGCCTAGGAACTTCTTAAACCTCGCCCAACTCACAGAAACCCTCAACTCACTCCCTAAGTCCTTGACTTCCCATCTGAAACTCACAGCCAAAACAGGGTACACAGAGTCCCTCCGTCGTGCCAACCGCCACCGTGCACCGCCCGTCACGGCAGCACAACTAAAAGACCCCCTGGACTCAACTGAACTCCCTAGACTCCCCTAGACTCTTCGATTCTACCTCGCAAGCCACGACTTCCGATTTGAAGTTCACGACCAAAACAGAGTATATACACATGGATGAGGGATTACCTGAAATCGTCCACCGCCGTGCTTGCCGCCGCGTTCCCTGCGATCCACAAAACCGTCTCAACCTCCTCTCGAGTTCACTTGCACCGTCCACGGCCACAGCACCACCACAACTCCCTCAGTTCTTCTCTGTTTCCTCTGAATTGCCCGTGGCTCTCCACTCACACACACCACGATTCCTCACCTCCCAACCTTCTCACCAGCTCTCTCTCTCTCTCTAATCACTCTCCTAGACTCCCAAACTCACCAGCACACCATCACCCTTCAATTTTCCTCACCGCCTCACTCTGTTTCAGTCTGGATCGAAGAACACGAACACATTCTTGCACTGGTGCACCCCAATTATTTGGACCGTGCACACACACAAGAACCACCCAGAACCCACTACACAATTGCCACATGTCACCAATCTGCCCATGCCTTCACCATCTGGCCCAATCTCAGCCATCCAATTTGCCCTCTCTATGCACAAATCCACAGATAATCAAAAGACTAAATTACCCTTCCTTTTAACTCAAATTTATGGTTATGCCACTGACTTCCTAGACCTGTAACTCCCACATCGTACATCCGATGAATACGTGCCGCCTGTCATCGAACTCAGGACAACAAGATCTACCTAACCATCTTAGGTCAACATGCCAAAACTCGTTCGTACAAAAAGTCAACTTTCCCCCCTTAATTTAGCCAAATTACGATTATGCCCTCAACCTTCCGAACATCATAACTTCCTCCTCGGATGTCGAAATGGGGCGTGCCACCTGCCTACGGATTCGTGACGTCCTAAACTACGTCCTAGTCACCGGTCAAAGTCCATTGGACCATCCGAACTAAAGGTCAACGTTTTGTCCAAACCAGGGGCAAAATCGTCATTCTACCCTAACGACCCCAAGGAGACCAACTAACCATCGATTAAGCTCACTAATCCCATCTTAATCACTCTACTAAACTTTAATTTCTGGGACGGGTCGTTACATTTATGACATGACTTCTGATATGCATGCATTGGTTTTTAAATGGAGGGTATAAATGTAATTTTTTTATTGAACTGTTTTTGAACTTATACTTTTTTTTTGTCCACTCACAGTCTTTTTGCGTTTTTGATACCCTTCAGGTTGTTGCGGTGCGGGCTGTTGGTCGAGAGAGACGGAGACATCACATACGCGATCCACAGTAGAGTCTGCGCGCTCTGGGAAGTCCGGAAGTTTTGAGCGGTTCAGTCAAGAATCTCTTGTCCGACTTATGTGTCACATGGAGGTTGGACGTGAGTTTAGCCTTTGTGTCACTCGTAAGTTAGACGGGAGCATGACTTAACCCTTAATCCCAGGGGATTGAGGGTAGATCTTGACATCCAAGCTCTGAAATTATTCTTTGGTTGATACTCAATTTTTCATGGTTATCATATGAAAATTCACATGTAATTACCTGAATAAATGGTACCCATAACATGATTAATTGAATGAAACTCAATACAACCCTTTTGTGAGCTTTTGAGACTTTCTCCTTTGTTTGATAGGGTTTTATTTGTTTAATCTATCACTTTATTGTCAATTAGGTCGTTGCATGATCTCATCTTTCTTTGCTTGGTTGCTACTTGAATTACTTATCATCATTGGAACTAAATGTTAGAATTTTTACTAATTTCTTTTTGAGACATTGAATTGATTTGTATGACATACTTGAGATGATTAAGGCACCTAGATAAGCACCATTTCCAAATGGCCATTGGTCCATGATAAAATTTCCTCTAGGTAAACCCTTGTTGAGCCTTTGGTTAAGCCTTATTGTTTCACAAACCCTCATTTTCCTTACCTAGCCTAAACACTTTTATCCTTACCCTTTTTTTAAAGATAAATGAAGCATAATTTGTAGAGACTTAATTGTGAATCAAGGAGTGTAAAAAGAGCAAGTTTGAAGATTCAGAAAAGAGATATATATTCTTATATATATATATATAAATTGTACACGGTTTGGAGTGTGCATGACAGGACCCATCCCAATCCCCCCGGGATTAGTGCGGGATGACCCTGCTCCCGTCTGACACGAAGTGTCAAACAAGGGATATTTTCGTCCTTTGCCCTCCCGGGCTATCAGAGTACGCAAGGATCCAGAGGAGGCATGTGATATCTCGGTCTCTGCTACAGTTCACATCCGATGTCAACCTGAAGGGCAGTCAAAACATTAAAAACTGTGAGTGGACAAAACCAAAGAGTTTATAAAAACATTTAGTAAGGAAGACATTTGTACCCTCCACTAAAAAGCATGCATGCATTCGAAAACCATTTATCCAAAACAAACCATATGTGGGACTAAGCCCAAAGCAGATATAAACCAAGGTCGAAAGGACCACAATAAAAACGACCATACGGGCCACTGCCCAAATCCTGTGCACACCTGTACACACCACATATCATATATCATATATCCATCACATACATATATATAAGTCACACAACCAATCCTGTCACGGTATCCAAAGCTACGCGCGCGCTACCCGGGTCTCAATCCGAGTCATCTCAAAGTCAAGATCAATGTTCGTAGACCACTGACCCTACCCGAGGTAATAGTAATAATAGCCTTCCTGAGAGTAAGGAACCCAACTGGGGGGTGACTCCACTCAGTCGGTGCTCCGTGACTACTCCGGGGTCCACCCAGGCCAACGACCCTCCCCGGAGGAGATAGTAGAACATGTAAAGGAAGGTAGACGAACATATATATACATAACATAAACATTCATGACCGGTTCCCCTGAACCGTCATGATCCATAATATCCATAATCAGGTAACATGCCGGTTCCCATAAACCGTCATGTACCGTAATAACCAACAAGGGTTCATGCCGGTTCCCATAAACCGTCATGAACCATGATACCATAACAAGGGTTCATGCCGGTTCCCATAAACCGTCATGAACCTGGGAATCCATTTAAGGTTCCCTGACCTGAAATCAAAACCGTAAAGTGACTGGGTCTCGTACCCGAACATAGGACACCAACTGGGCACCGTGCCCGGAATCTGAGGTCATATGCCTGAGACAAAACCAAATGGGTCTCATACCCGAGTTTATCATTTTGAAATCCAAATTCAGTTCATTTAAATCAATAAAGAAATACAGACCCGTATAAGCACCGTATAAGGCCGAAACCTCGAAATACGTGCTTATACGTAACCACATACAAATGCACCCATGGCATCATCAAACAAGTAAATAAACATATAATAAACATTTATGCATGCACCAATTTAGAAAACAAGGTCCACTCACAGACCGTCCGAGCTGCCGCCTCGATTTGCGTGCCATACGGCTCCCCGAGCCGATCACCGTCACCGGGACTCCCAAACCTGTCCAAATCGTAATAGAAGGTTACTAACTACTTAATTAACCTCCTACCAAAGCCCCGTAATTTTCCCGTATTTTTAACTATTTTTAATCCCGAACCTAAACCTTCCGATGCCCCGAAACATCTCGAGACGGTGTCCGATCGACACGAAACCAGTCCCAAAATGTTCGTTACATCGAATAGATGATTTCGTATGTTGGACACATCCCCAGAAACCCCACCATGCGCTGCCACGCGCCGCCCAAAGGCCCCTACGCGTGGGCTCACGCACCGGTGAACAGTGCATCTTCCCCAGCGATTGAACCGGTCCAGCCTGCGCAGCCGGTCCAGCCGAACCGGCGTAGCCGGTTCAGGCGTTTTCCCATCTCCATTTGGTCCGATTCCACCCCAAAACAACCCTATAATTCCTATTTCGATCCTAGGAGTATGTTTGGATCATCAAAACGAAGAAAAACACGTAGAACCCGAGGTTTGATTCTTGAACCTCACGGTTCTGTTTTTCCGAGTTCCTCCCCATGGCTTCTCAGCCACTAACCACCCCCCAAAACATCCTAATAGCTTCCCAATAACCCCCTAATCTCATCCTAATCATCTAATAGCAACCATAATGCAAAGACCGAATTAAAATGGAATTTGGACCTCACCGTACCCTCTCGGGTTCGTGGCTTCGGCCGTGCACGGTGGCGTCACCTGGCCGGCCACCGTCCTCCACCATCATCTCCTCACTCTCTAGTCTCTCCAGTAAGCATATGGGTTCAAAGGTTGAAGGTTGTAATGGGTTTGGGGTCTCTGAGATCGGGTTAAATGGTTTGAAAGGAAAGAAATGATCGATGAGGAGGCAGGTGAGATGCATGAAGGAAAAATGATGTTCATTGGATGGGTGACACTTGTCACTCATCCATTGGGGATCAGAACAAATATCTGGGCCCACTAGAGACAAAACTGCACTTTTTGTCTCGTAAAACGTGCCGTCGTGAATAGTAACCGGGAACTTCCGTGAACCGTAACTTCGCCGTCGAACGTCCGAATTCGACGTGCCGCCTGTCTACGGATTCGTATCGTCCTTATCTACGTAACGGTCTTCGGCCCTCGGCCATCGGACCTCCTGGTCAAAAAGTCAACTTTTGACCTCCTATTCACCCAAATTACCAAAATGCCCTTGGGCTTCCGAACGTCATAACTTCTTCTACGGACGTCAGAATTGAACGTGCCACCTGTCTACGAACTCGTGACGTCACGAAATACGTCACGGTCATCGGTCAAAGTCCCTTTGACCGCCCGATCGAAAAGTCAACGTTTTGCCACCACTAGGGGCAAAACGGTCATTCCGCATCGTTCGTCCGATTTCGCTCTACTAATCACAGATTAGCCTCACTAATCGTGATTAGTCACTAATCAAATCATGAAATTCGGGACGGGTCGTTACAACCTTCCCTCCTTAATTAATTTCGTCCTCGAAATTCCAACCGACCTAATCTAACCGTGCTTCCCTCCTTAATTTAGTTTCATTCTCGAAACTCCAATTATCCTGATTCCACATCCAGCTCGTGGAAAGTAGAATCAACCTCGCAACACGTATACACTCGTACACCAACTAACCAGAGTAATACGTACTCGTCCGCACCCAGACGTACCCCTAACACTCACGTCGTATCGACTACACTCGACCACTTCGAATGACAGTAGCCATATGCTCCGAATCGACACCACTTGTCAACTCGATGATTCCTTTCTCAAACGCTAATCTATCCTAGCGTCTGCTCCCACCGGGAGTCACTAGACCTCACTGACCGATCCACGCTGACACCTTCGACAACTGTCACCACTTGACAGTCGTCAGTCGCAAACTGATATGACACGCACTCGTGGTTACACTTACCACAAGCATTGCACTCGACCTGTGTGTAACTAGACTCATTAGAAATACCATGACCCAATGCACAGTATCCAATGCCTAGTTCACGACCTCGACTAATCCAGTGGTATCGGATCCAATCCGACTACCAACACGCTCACCAACGTACTACGAGTATAACCTATATACCGTCACTAGGCACCACAAGTCTGCCCAGTGTCGTACCTTGAACAACGTACAAGGTACGTACATCTACCCATCGACATACCACAACAATAACCAGACCACCTAGGTCGTAGTCAAACACGTTTCAATTATGGAGTTCATTCGTCCAATCCAGCGTTAGACAAATCGAAACTCCGACCCACTATTTATTTCCAAATCCGAATCTGAATCCGCAATTTCGTAAGAAATCCCGAATCCAAACCTAGAAATCATATCCATAATCATATCCAAATTCAAATCCGAAATCATCATTCCGTAAACTAGTATTAGGAATAACCATTCCGAACCCAAATCCATAAAAGAAAATCTATAGTCAAGCTCTAGAATCAAATCCTGAATCGTCACCCAGAATCCGATTCCAAAACCCAAATACAGAAATCCTCTTTCAAGTTCCAAAATCAAATCCTGAATCGTCATCCAGAAATCTGATTCCAAAACCTGAAATATCTCGTTCTCGTCTACCAAGACGCACCATATCCGAACCTATCGGATACCTGTTCAAACGATTACCACAATACGATCGATTGACTTCATAGGGAAGTCAATCCCAACATCAACACAACACTAGGTCAGACAAAATCCGACCTCGTCAGACACCTACTCATCGGACAACTACTCAGGCGAGAAATAAGCCATATGGGATTTACCTCGAAAAGAAGTTCAGTCCCATCATGCTTCACTCAACATCCAAGTAAGAGTAATAAACTCTCCACCTATCTGGATACCCAAATCACGATCCAGATCCAACACTACGTCAACCGACCATAGACGTCACGATCGAGGATCGTCACGACATCCAAAGTCCTCAACCATTCCCCACATCTAAACAGATTAGTCAACGATGAGACACACCGAGACTGTGGGTTACCACTGATTACCTCGTATCGATCCTTGTCATTCCACCGAGGAAAAATCAAGAATGATCGAATAATCCATCCTACGTGAATGCAACCAAAACCCCGTTGCACTCACCACGCCACGTAATCCAACATCGTCTGCCACCAAGCAGAAAATGAGAAATCTGAGTCACCTAATACACGATCAGTGTACTAGTGACAACCAACAACATCTACATCATCAATATCATCTACCACCATCAATTATGGTAGAACCTGAGAAGTCACCCAAACGACTTCGACATACCAAATACCAATGCGGAAAACCCGCATTCCTCTCGTCACCTCAATCGCAACCTCTCGCGATTTCAAAGTTCCAACAAGATTGGAAACAACGTACCCAAACATCAACCACTTGTACCCTAACTATCCGTGATCCACTCCCGAACCACAGATACCGAACATATGCCCATCTCGACGGAGTCGCTTCCCAACTCGTAACTCATCGCCATCACGATCACCGGCACCAGCACCAGCACTAGTACCAGCACCAACGCACTATCACCAGTATCAGTATCAGCATCGGCACACCGGGTGCAAATCTGACAACCCTGGATCTCCGCTCATACCGAGCGACGATCCCGTACCTCAACTCATATTGGAGAAACACAGTCTCCCTCGTACCTAACAATTCTGGGTACAGTCACCCTGACAACTCATGCGAGAAAAGGAAAACGTCCCCCGAACGTCCCCGATTCCCAACAAGCGTAACTATGACCACTCTCGGTAGTAGTGCCTGCTACACACTCGTGCAGACCTAACTACCAGGCACCGCTAACGAGACCCCGCATCCAACGGAATCACTCGCCCGTACCAAATACTCCGTATCCCACTTAGGGATTCCATCGACAAGTACCAACCCTGGTAACCTGTCCAACCAAACTCTAACCAGTCGCAACTCGACTAACCCAATGTCGTCTACCAGGTCACCCGCGACCTTAGTTGCACCAACCCACAACTGAAGTAGCACGACAACCAACTCGGTCTAACCGATACGTACAACCCTAACTGCGAAGTGCAGTCCCAACACAAGCTGATATGACTAGACCGACTAACGAATCCAAATCCGAATAGTCGTCCAAGTCAAACCACCAGTCAACTCCCATTTCCGAACCATACACATACGGTAGGGTTCCACGATCACACCTAGAGTTCCTCGGAACCCAACTGCGAAAAGTAGTAAAATCAACAATCTGACCGACCCCGCGGTCCGACATCGTAAAGACGTCAATCCAATCCTACCGTCAATCCAACTAGGATTCCCCGAATCCGGTTGCTAACCGCCAACTGCAGTAAATCCATTTAACTCAACATAATCTGACCATCTAATGGTCACACTCCTAACCACCAGTCGTCGGAATCGATCCTACGACATCGTGAAAGACGATCCCAACTAACCGTCTCACGATCAAAACGTTAACGTACAGGTACGTCATCCCTTCCGTAGGGTCTCACACTGTCAACCTTGACAGAACTATGGCAACCCCGGCATCGAATGCCGAACCAAGGCATGCCAATCCTACTAACTATCGTACCGGCACCCCGACAATCAGGTTGACCACGAACTGCAGCCCCTTGAGATATCACATCCTCGACCTGCGTACATACTCCAAGAGCTACACGGTTGCTCGAATAGAGACAACCCCGCTCTGATACCACGTTGACAGGACCCATCCCAATCCCCCCGGGATTAGTGCGGGATAACCCTGCTCCCGTCTGACACGAAGTGTCAGACAAGGGATATTTTCGTCCTTTGTCCTCCCGGGCTATCAGAGTACGCCAGGATCCGGAGGAGGCATGTGATATCTCGGTCTCTGCTACAATTCACATCCGATGTCAACCTGAAGGGCAGTCAAAACATTAAAAACTGTGAGTGGACAAAACCAAAGAGTTTATAAAAACATTTAGTAAGGAAGACATTTGTACCCTCCACTAAAAAGCATGCATGCATTCGAAAACCATTTATCCAAAAAAAACCATATGTGGGACTAAGCCCAA
This sequence comes from Prinsepia uniflora, assembly GCA_032719365.1. NCBI lineage: Eukaryota > Viridiplantae > Streptophyta > Magnoliopsida > Rosales > Rosaceae > Prinsepia > Prinsepia uniflora. Next base: position 16,934,173 of record CM064864.1, on the reverse strand, counting down.
AGCAGATATAAACCAAGGTCGAAAGGACCACAATAAAAACGACCATACGGGCCACTGCCCAAATCCTGTGCACACCTGTACACACCACATATCATATATCATATATCCATCACATACATATATATAAGTCACACAACCAATCCTGTCACGGTATCCAAAGCTACGCGCGCGCTACCCGGGTCTCAATCCGAGTCATCTCAAAGTCAAGATCAATGTCCGTAGACCACTGACCCTACCCGAGGTAATAGTAATAATAGCCTTCCTGAGAGTAAGGAACCCAACTGGGGGGTGACTCCACTCAGTCGGTGCTCCGTGACTACTCCGGGGTCCACCCAGGCCAACGACCCTCCCCGGAGGAGATAGTAGAACATGTAAAGGAAGGTAGACGAACATATATATACATAACATAAACATTCATGACCGGTTCCCCTGAACCGTCATGATCCATAATATCCATAATCAGGTAACATGCCGGTTCCCATAAACCGTCATGTACCGTAATAACCAACAAGGGTTCATGCCGGTTCCCATAAACCGTCATGAACCATGATACCATAACAAGGGTTCATGCCGGTTCCCATAAACCGTCTTGAACCTGGGAATCCATTTAAGGTTCCCTGACCTGAAATCAAAACCGTAAAGTGACTGGGTCTCGTACCCGAACATAGGACACCAACTAGGCACCGTGCCCGGAATCTGAGGTCATATGCCTGAGACAAAACCAAATGGGTCTCATACCCGAGTTTATCATTTTGAAATCCAAATTCAGTTCATTTAAATCAATAAAGAAATACAGACCCGTATAAGCACCGTATAAGGCCGAAACCTCGAAATACGTGCTTATACGTAACCACATACAAATGCACCCATGGCATCATCAAACAAGTAAATAAACATATAATAAACATTTATGCATGCACCAATTTAGAAAACAAGGTCCACTCACAGACCGTCCGAGCTGCCGCCTCGATTTGCGTGCCATACGGCTCCCCGAGCCGATCACCATCACCGGGACTCCCAAACCTGTCCAAATCGTAATAGAAGGTTACTAACTACTTAATTAACCTCCTACCAAAGCCCCGTAATTTTCCCGTATTTTTAACTATTTTTAATCCCGAACCTAAACCTTCCGATGCCCCGAAACATCTCGAGACGGTGTCCGATCGACACGAAACCAGTCCCAAAATGTTCGTTACATCGAATAGATGATTTCGTATGTTGGACACATCCCCAGAAACCCCACCACGCGCTGCCCCGCGCCGCCCAAAGGCCCCTGCGCGTGGGCTCACGCGCCGGTGAACAGTGCATCTTCCCCAGCGATTGAACCGGTCCAGCCTGCGCAGCCGGTCCAGCCGAACCGGCGTAGCCGGTTCAGGCGTTTTCCCGTCTCCATTTGGTCCGATTCCACCCCAAAACAACCCTATAATTCCTATTTCGATCCTAGGAGTATGTTTGGATCATCAAAACGAAGAAAAACACGTAGAACCCGAGGTTTGATTCTTGAACCTCACGGTTCTGTTTTTCCGAGTTCCTCCCCATGGCTTCTCAGCCACTAACCACCCCCCAAAACATCCTAATAGCTTCCCAATAACCCCCTAATCTCATCCTAATCATCTAATAGCAACCATAATGCAAAGACCGAATTAAAATGGAATTTGGACCTCACCGTACCCTCTCGGGTTCGTGGCTTCGGCCGTGCACGGTGGCGTCACCTGGCCGGCCACCGTCCTCCACCATCATCTCCTCACTCTCTAGTCTCTCCAGTAAGCATATGGGTTCAAAGGTTGAAGGTTGTAATGGGTTTGGGGTCTCTGAGATCGGGTTAAATGGTTTGAAAGGAAAGAAATGATCGATGAGGAGGCAGGTGAGATGCATGAAGGAAAAATGATGTTCATTGGATGGGTGACACTTGTCACTCATCCATTGGGGATCAGAACAAATATCTGGGCCCACTAGAGACAAAACTGCACTTTTTGTCTCGTAAAACGTGCCGTCGTGAATAGTAACCGGGAACTTCCGTGAACCGTAACTTCGCCGTCGAACGTCCGAATTCGACGTGCCGCCTGTCTACGGATTCGTATCGTCCTTATCTACGTAACGGTCTTCGGCCCTCGGCCATCGGACCTCCTGGTCAAAAAGTCAACTTTTGACCTCCTATTCACCCAAATTACCAAAATGCCCTTGGGCTTCCGAACGTCATAACTTCTTCTACGGACGTCAGGATTGAACGTGCCACCTGTCTACGAACTCGTGACATCACGAACTACGTCACGGTCATCGGTCAAACTCCCTTTGACCGCCCGATCGAAAAGTCAACGTTTTGCCACCACTAGGGGCAAAACGATCATTCCGCATCGTTCGTCCGATTTCGCTCTACTAATCACAGATTAGCCTCACTAATCGTGATTAGTCACTAATCAAATCATGAAATTCGGGACGGGTCGTTACAGTGCACGAAAAGAAAAAAGCGAAAAAGGGGAAAAAATCAGTATTGTGTTTGAATTGTTATGCCCTGACCGCTCATGTATTTCTTGTTGAAGTATGATTCATATTGTTCAAATCGGTCATTGAGTGTATGTACTTGCTCGATACTAATACGATTTCTAAGCCTTGATGATGATACGAGTTCTTATGTCTCTAACATCATAGTATGCTTTTACTTTTTCTTTCAGAAACTCGTCTTTTCCATGTTCATTTTTTCTTTAATCCCTAACCTTTGGGCCTCATTACGATCTTCATAAGACTTTTTTATCTTTTTTGTTGTGTTTATATCAATATGTGGAGATTTGAATGAGGTATGAGCATATGGTGTCACTTGTTCTTATATTCAAGTAGTAACATTCCTTTCATATGATGATATTCAAAAGAAAAACTCTGAAAGTGTCTTTCTTTCTTGTTATATCATATATGAGCAATTTGTTTCCCTTTTACATCAATCCTCTCACACATAACTAGTATAGGAAGAGTGACTTAACAAGAAAATAAGAGGTGAAATCAGAGCATATTTTGTGAGATATTGAGTAAATTTTATTCAGCATGTGTGATGGATCCCTTTTTATAATATTGCTTTGATTGAATTAATTGTGACCTTGTATATGTTCTCTATGAACATGGTCTCGAAACATGTGGACCAATTCTCATGCTTATAATGAATCTTACTATATCATGATCCATTGAAAATCTCTGAGACAAATGTTGGAAGGTTTAGGTTGAATCATTGAGTCTTTGTTTCTTTGTTTTTATTTTGCTCGAGGACTAACAAAAGCTAAGTGTGGGAAAATTTGATAGGAGCATATGTATGCAGCGTTTTATTTTATTTTCCTATACTTTTCTTAGCATGTTTCCTATGTTTTCATAGTACTTAGCTTGTGTTTAAGTTTTATAGGATTTTTGGAAGCAAAGTTACAAAAGAAGTCAATTACTTGCTGTTTTGGAAATTTAAAGAGGAAACGTTAAAAAAAACAAAAGTACATATGTCAACTTTTCGGAATAAACTGCACCTTCTTGAGAATAATGAGTTGATAAGCCATACATCATTGGAAAGATACGGAAGTCTAATTTCTAAAGAATTTTACGGTTCGTAAATTGAAATTTTGTAGGAGTTATGGATGTTTTAGTACAATCTGCTCAGGAATTCAGCATTCTTTCTCTTCAAATTTCTAATCTTTATCAGGTTTAGACAAATAAAAGTGCATTTTGTTATGGGAGGAAACATTTTAATAAGAAAAAGGAATATTAAAAAATTAAAAATTAAAAGGAGAGGAGCAGACACATCGTGAGGATTGATTGGGTAGCAAAGGAAAACAGGAAAAAAAATAAAGTTAACCTCTCATTTCCTCGTTAAGGGAATTAACAGCCACATTACATCCACATTAACACTCACAACACCCAAGTTAATGGGAAGACACGCATTAACACCCAAGTTAATGGGAAGACACACATTAACACCCAAGTTAATGGGAAGACAAGGGGTAGACATTTTACAAAACTAAAAAGAGGGCAATAGCTCGACTCTTTGGAGTTTGTTCAACTCTCCTATACGCAAAAAAAAAAATAAAAAAAAAATAAAAATAAAAAATAAATAAAGCAGCAACCATCATTGAAACAAAGGGGAACATCTTCTTTTATTTGCATTCTCTCATTGGAAAAGGAGAGTCCCTTATTTCGGAATTTTGCACAGCAGCGTCTCTCATCATCTCTTGCAATCCTGCAGTCTCTTTCTCTGCCTTGGAATAAAAAGAAGGCAGTGAGATTTTTTTTTCTCTCTTGATCTCACTTGGAAGGCACAAAGCCCACAACTTGGCGGCGGCAGCGAAAAGAGGAAAAAGGTCTTTATCTCCCATACAAGGCAGCGACGCACACAACTGTGTAATTGACAGAGAACTTGGCAGCAGTTCCACAACCACATAACCAGCTTCTGCCATCATTCCAATCGTGATCGTGTCGTTTTTCGTTCATCTTTCTATCTTTTCTTTTCTTATTTTAATTTCATGTTTAATTATTGTGTTTCAAACATAATGAATTTGTCTAGCTAATTTTCTTTGTAGCTAGAGGTGATTTCAAAGCCTCAAACATGTGTTTAATGGATTAACTAAATTTAGAATTTTTTTGCATATTGGTGATTGTGTTTTGCTTATCTGTTTAACGGAGAACTCATTCTTGTATGTTTGTTACGACGGAAACTTAGTAAGCATGCTAGGATTTGAAGCTAGAATATAACAGAATTATAGCGAATAGGTATGATCATATATTCATAACTAGTGAGTATCAATGGACGTTTGTATGTTAAGTAAAACATAGGTTTAACAAAGATGCAGTTAAGCAAAACCTAGGTTTAACTAAGGTGTGATTCATGATTAGTTGATGTGAAGAGAATGGTTTGAAAGCGGCTCGAAGTTTAATTCAATAAACTTAAGGAAAATAATAGGATTGATTAGCGAATTTCACGGTTAGTTCTAGACATAATCATTCACTAGTTTGTAAATAAATTGCTGGAAAATTAATACACATGCATATGTTTGGTGTGTGAAGATTGAACATTTAACTAATTTCTCACACTTCAACCTTACCTTAACTTTCATTACATTTTCATTAGTTTTGTTAGATTAAATCTAAGTCTCACATGACAGGACACGTTCTTAAATACATTGATATTCGTGCTCGATCATGTTTCCATCTAACAACAATCTCGACAATCTTACCCAAATTCTTGTCAAACAATGGATTTTTCTGATTTTAAGCATGTTCATATTTTGATAGGTTATGACAGGACCTATCCCAATCCCCCCGGGATTAACGAGGGATGACCCTGCTCCCGTCTGACACGAAGTGTCAGACAAGGGATATTTCCGACCTTTGCCCTCCCGGGCTATCAGAGTACGCCAGGATCCGGAAGAGGTATGTGATATCTCGATCTCTGCTACAGTCCACATCCGCTGTCAACCTGAAGGGTATTAAAAACAGAAAGACTGTGAGTGGACAAAAATAAAGAATTTATAAAAACATTTCATCAAAGACCTTTATACCCTCCACTAAAAAGCATGCATGCATAGTAAAACCATTTATCCAAACACATATGTTAAAACATCCACAATTAGGGTCTCATCCCCAAAATTCTGTAAATACAAGTTATACGGGCTCCTGCCCAAAACCATTTATAGAAAACCATAACACAGTGAACATATGAGGGATCTCAGCCCAAAACCATTTATCATCATAAAACATAATTTCCCAAACCAATTTAAATAATGTTTATCCCTTATATTCATATCCAGAACCTGTCACGGTAAAATAGAGCTACACGTGTGCTAACCGGGGTCTCAAACCCAAGTCTCTCCAGGGTCCACCCAGGTCAATGTCCGTAGATCAATGACCCTCCCTAGAGGTAACGAACCATGCCCATCCTGAGAGTAAGGAACCCAACTGGGGGGCGACTCCACTCAGTCAGTGCTCCGTGACTACTCCGGGGTCTACCCAGGCCAACGACCCTCCCCAGAGGAGACAATCATATATAAAGGATGGCATATGAAAAACCTTTCGAAATCATTATTTAAATCTTTCAAGAATTCATGCCCGGCCCCCATAAGCCGTCATGAACCATAAAATCCTTTTATGGGTTCATGCCGGTTCCCATAAACCGTCATGAACCATAAAAACCATTGGTAACACATAATTGGGCGCTAGGCCCGAATCCACATAGAAACTGGACCTCCGGTCCGAATCGTAAACCAACTGTGCCTCCGGCCCGATTCCATAAAGCAAATGGGTCTCGAACCCGAGTTTACCTTTTCAAATCCAAAACTATTTCATTAAACTATTTCCAAAACCATAAGAATGGAAAATCAGAGTAAAACAGAAAAATCTCGATTTACGTGCAAGCACGTAAATCGCCTCGAAATACGTGAAACCATATAAATCACAAGCATCCAAATCAACATCATAAAATCATATTCATAATCCATTTGGAAATCCAAAACCATTTCATTTAGACCAATAAAGACCTATAGCCCCGTATAGGCACCGTATAGGGCCGAAACCTCGAAATACGTGCCTATACGTAACCGCACATCCAAATGCACTCATGGCATCACAAACAAGTATTTAAAACATATAATAAACATTTATGCATGCACCAATTTAGAAAACAAGGTCCACTCACAGACCGTCCGAGCTGCTACCTCGATTTGCGTGCCATTCGGCTCCCCGAGCTGATCACCATTACCGGGACTCCCAAACCTATCCAAATTTTAATAGAAGATTAATATCTACTTAATTAACCTCCCATCAAAGCCCCGTAATTTTCCCGAACTTTTAATTATTTTTAAGCCGACCCTAAACCTTCCGACACCCCGAAAACTATCGAAACGATGTCCGATTGACGCGAAACCAGGGCCAAAATCTTCGTTACATCGAATAGAAGATTTCCCGTGTTGAATACTTTCCCAAATTATGGCCCACGCGTCCTCACGAGCCCTAGAAAGTCGAAAATACTGTTCATCGGCACTAACCTCCAGCAGACCGGTTTTACTGTTCATGGCCGGTTCACCTGGTTTGGCCGGTCCAACTGGACCGGCGTGACCGGTTCACAGCCCTAGACACCCTATTTTTCATCCTAGTTCTTCCTTTTTGGTTCCTTTCATCCTATTTTAATGTTTTCTATTCATTCCAATCCTTAAACGCAACCGAAAACGTCTAAATCCTATGGTTCGATTTTGAACCAAACGGTTCAAGTTTCCAAAACTGCACCCATGGCTGCCCAGCCATCCCAAGCTTCCTTAAACCTTCCTAACATGTCCCTAGCAACCTAATGGACTCATTAAAACCATTAAAAACCAACCATAACAACAAAAATGGAAAAATGGGTCAAAATGGACTAACCGTGAACCTCACGGGTTCCTCCCCCTCTCGCCGCCGTGGACGGCGGTTCTGGCCGCCCTGGTCCTCTGCCTGGTCATGATTGAAGAGTGGATGGGTTTTGGGTTGCACGGATGGGAGGAAAATGGGTGAGATCGGGTTGTGTTTTGTGTGTGTTTGAATGGAGAAAATGGAATGGTTTGCACGGTGCATGAATCAATATAGGTGGCCTGTGGATGGGTGACACTTGTCACTCATCCATTGGGCCTCCCTTAAATATCTGGGCCCCACTAAAGTCCACAAGTTAACTCGTTTTGTAATTCGTGCAATAATGCACTTGAACTTCCGTGAACCGTAACTTCGCCGTCGAACGTCCGAATTCGACGTGCCGCCTGTCTACGAATTTGTATCGTCCTTATCTACGTAACGGTCTTTGGCCCTCGTCCATCGGACCTCTCGGTCAAAAAGTCAACATTTGACCTCCTATTCACCCAAATTACCAAAATGCCCCTAAACTTCCCAACGTCATAACTTCTTCTACGAACGTCGGAATTGAACGTGCCACCTGTCTATGAACTCTTGACGTCACGAACTACGTCACGGTCATCGGTCAAAGTCCATTTGACCGCCCAATTGAAAAGTCAACGTTTTGCCCACGCCTAGGGGCAAAACGGTCATTTTGCATTGTTCGTTCGATTTAGCCTAACTAATCACCGATTAACCTCACTAATCGTGATTAGTCACTAATCTAATCATGGAATTTGGGACGGGTCGTTACAGGTTAACCGAACAAAGTTCCTTCATGCGGGGCCACCGCCCACATCCAACCCACTGACCCAGTCAAGTAGTAGGTGCTACCAGTTCGATTCCTTCCGAGTATTAATTTATTACATAATTATTGAGTACTATATTTAAACTATTGTAATAAATCATATAGTATGGTAATTACAAATAATAATTTTTCCTTAAGATTCAAGAGAAAGGAAAATCTATTTGTTTATGCCGCATGTAAGCAAATTCTTAACTGTACGCATTTCCACTATTTCCGTAAATTTTCCATTCATCAAAAATCTCCATTAAAGTTCATTAAAGTCCAAATTATTCATATATTTAAATTCTTTAATTTCCAAGATTAAATATGAATAGAAACTACAAATAATACTTCAAACTGCCCTGATAGGGTATCTGTTTGTCCCGAAAACTGTATCATCGAATCCGTAATATCGAAAACTTAAAGTTTCATGTTAGTCGAGGTGGGACACGCGCCCAACTGCGCCACCATAGGCCTTTGCGCGTGCGCCTCTGCATAGGGGTCACCTTCAACCTCTAGCGAGTGGCCTGGTTTCCTACAACTCGAGTCGTCTGACCTGCAATTCCGGCCCGATCATAGCTCCGCCATCCTTCGACCATTTTCGATGAACTCAACATCAAAGTTCATCGTTTTGAGTCTAGGAGGAGATCTATGGTATTAAAAGAAAGAATAACTAACCTCATTTTACAGTTCGAGCTTTCCCAATTTTCAGCCATTGTTTATAAGCCAAGATTCTCGCCTTTCCACGTTCAAAATATCCCCTTTTGTCCCAAAATTATTGGAGGGACTTACATAGCACGTTATAGTCCTCATTTATGATTAACCAGCCCCAAAATGGTTTGATAATCCATGGCCTCATGTTGGATATACACGAGTTACGGGTTTGGGATTTTTGTTCACTCCTCCGCCACTATTTTTCACTTAGTTCTCCTTCTCTTCTCTCTTCCTTCTGTCTTTTTGATATGCAAAAACTAAGCATTAAAGTAAACACAAAGTCATACTCAACACTTAAGGAAACGTATGCAATTAAAAACCTTTTTTTGTAGATTTTAGCATTGGTAAATAGGAATCGTTATTTAACCGAGGATTGAGGGTACTTAAGCATGATTATCGTTTGGTTAATTAATTATGGGGGGTACTTGGTTTTTCCTAAGGGTCTACGTGATTAATTAATCTAAACTAACTTAATCTATTATTTATATGGTCAACTCATCTTTAACCTAACTCATTCATGATTGTATTAACTTTAACCTACGAAATCCTATAATCTTAATCTTACGAGTTACTTGCATATTCTCTTATGTACGTGCCCAGGGCTTCCGACGACACTTTCAATGATCTTGACTCGGGGCTCCATATATCTAGTCAAGAATTAAGAGCGAACACACAATCATAACAAAAACTAGAATTATAGAACACAGAATATTGAAGCAATACAAATCATAAAATCAAGAATATTGTTAGAAATCAATTCATATAGCCAATATTCAAACATAAGAAATAACTACTTGGTAAAGATGTCGTTTTACACTTTTTCTCTTCGGGACTCTCTATTGAGATGAAATGAATGAACACTCTTTGGAGAGACAAGTGAGGGCTCTTCAACTTAGTCACGGATGAAGGTGTAGAAGGTGAAATATGGTGTAATTTATCTTACACTTAAAATCTTGAATATAATGAAAAGAGAATTTTGGTTGAGCAGAGTTTTGGTACAAATAATAAGCAACTCCAGAAAAATAATCAAAGCTAACTATTTATAGGCATAGGAAAAATCTCTAGCTCAATCCTAATTAAATAAGTAATTCAAACCCTAAAGGAAAAGGTAATTAAAAACCTACTTAGAAAGATATAAAAAATCCTAATTAAAAAGGTAAAACACAACTTAATTAAATCCTAAAAAATAAAGGAAATATTATTTCCTTTCTTTGCTTGGAAAGTGGAGTCGATTGCTGGAATTTCCTTAGAGGAAATCTGGGCCACGTAAAATGAGTAATTTGCTGGGTCGGTGGAAGACGCCCTATTGTGGGCAGCACCTGGGCTTTGCAAAATGAAGTTGGGGTTTGGTTGGGCCGAGCAAATGGGTGGCGCATATGAGACATATGCAAGGAGATACTGGGCTTCGCTAAATGGGACATTAGGTGATTGGATCCGGGCCTCGCTGAAGTGAGGCAGTGGACTGGGCTCTATCTGTGCGAGTTTGCTGGCGTTGATTGGTGGGAATGGACTAGATCAGTGGGCTACTATTAATTGAAGTTAGGGGTGGCAATGGGTCGTGTCGTGTCGGGTTCGTGTCGTGTCATGAATTCTGTTTTACCCATTTATGCCCAACCTGAATCCGACCTGTTTAATAATCGTGTCAAGAATGTCCAACCCGAACCCGACCTGTTAATGACCCGTGTAACCCATTTAACCCGTTTAACCCATTTAATAAACAGGTCATACTCAAAAACCAATTAACCTATGACCCGTTTGACCCGTTTAACCGTTTAACATGTTTAACCTATTTAAATTATAAAATTTAATAGATATTTAGGTAGTAAATGGGTAGATATATGGGTTAGTAATGACACGTTTATTAAATGGGTCAATATATAAGCCAATAAACGGGTTAACCTGTTAACCCGAAATCTACCCATCAGGTTAACCCGAAATCTACCCATTTATTAAACGGGTTAACAGGTTATTAAACGGGTTAACAGGTTGACCCGAAACCCACCCGTTTAATAAACGGGTCATAACGGGTTGACCCGAAAATGACCCGAAATTTTAATCGTGCGGGTTGACCCGCATAAATTTCGTGCGGGTTTCGAGTCGTGTATCGGGTCGTGTCAAAAATTGCCACCCTTAATTGAAGTGATGGAACACGTGGGCTAGTATTTGATAGAATAGGCAGCTGGGCTTGCATGCAATGCGTGGACTGTGAGTCTTTATAAAATGGGCCTGGCAGCGGGCTGGTATTTGATGGGCAGCACCTATGAAATGGGCTTGCAAAATGGGGCAGCGGACAATTATTTAGTAATTCTTAATTTAATTATTAACTCTTATAATTAGTTACTAATTAATCAATTTTAGTAATTAATATATGAAAAGAATAAAAGGAGATAAAATGAATATAATTAAGATTCCAACAAAGTAAAATATAAAGAAAATTGATATAAAAAGGTGATCAATTACGTGCTTATCACTTTCTTCCATTTTTCTCTTTCATTCTTTCTGAATCTTCCTTCCTCACTTTTGTTTTTCTTTTCGGTTCTCCCCCTCTAAAGTGCACCCCACACTTACTTCATGTATATATATATATATATATATATATATAACTATGTCAGTGAAAAGGAAGGAAATTGGGGAGGGAAAAAGGAAGGGAAAAGAGAATTCTAGACTTCCTTAGACAATCCTAGAATACTTCTTGTAAAATTACCACAATACCCTTATAAGAAAAATTACGAAAAATGCCAGTAGTCACTTTTGACCCATATCGAGTCCAAACGATCTCTAATTTTGGCATACTGCCTATCTATGAACTCAGGAGTTCGAGACCTTTTTAACAGTCTTTGCAGAACGTCCAAAAAATATCCGGGATAAAAAAGTGAATCTTTAGCCTTCTAAGGGCAAAATCGTCCTTTTCCATTTCATCTTTCCCATTTTATTTTTCTCGAATTTCCAGGTCGTTCAAATCTTCCTCTCTTAAAAAATTCTGTCCTCAAAATTTTAGACAAACTAGTATGGATACTAAGCTTTTTATCTTTCCAAGTCCACAACTCACATTACTTCAACTTAAGCAACCAATAAATAGCAGATCTACCACCCAATCCTTAATACTTGAATACTAATCTAGAGAATAAATCTGTATACACAACTTCAGAATCTGCAGTAAATATCGTCCATGCCATATTTCGGAACTTCACACAATAGTAACAAACATAGCTCACGATCTAAATCTCACCAATCCATAACTAGGCTAAACCAATCATCAACTCAAGTAGCAATCGTAACAAATAACGGTATTACGTGTAGGCCAATATCCTAAACATCATTTGGGTCAAATTCGGAAACTGTACCAATGTACCATCTAGGTCAAATTCGGGCACGAATATCAAATTATTTAAGAACAGAACCTGTCATCACAACTCCCCACAATTTAATTTTATTTAGTTATCTTTTCTTTTTCCTTTCATGTTAGTTATCAAGCCCTCTAATCGGTAGCATATAACAGTCATTGCTTGTCCTATACTATATACTACAACGTTTTGAGGGCGTTAAATTGTGTGTTAGTAATTAGCACATCACACGTCTTTGTGAATATACTCTAGTGGATTCTTGCTTTTTCCCTTGCTGTTTGCAAGCTTGAATGACGTCTTTGTTTTTTTTCCGAAATTATAATACAAGCAGAAATTTAGTTGCAATAACTAACATCTTCTAGCATATGTTTCCTGTGTAGTTCTTGCAAGCCATTCTAACTCATGTGCCTTCGCATATGGTGCAAAAGCTTAGTGTTGTCATCAATATCACTCTCCACGGATACTGATGTTCCACCTACTATTGTATTCGCACGAAGCTTTTATAGTTGGTTAGGCTGAATTTCTCCTTTCGTCACAACAAGTGGTCCTTTGGCAACTTTGAGTATCCCTCATTCAGATGAGTACTTGAGTCCGACCTTGCCTAAAGTGCCTACAAATATCATATTTTTCTTCAATTTTTGAATATGTTTGACCTTATCCAGTGTCCTAAAAACCTCGTCATGCATTCTGATTTTAATTGATATGATGCCTTTGATCTTGAGTAGTGCCATGTCCCATCAAAACTTCTCCACGAGTTATTTCCTCATATGTATAAAACCATTCATTGATAGCACACATGTGGAATGAACAACCAGTATCCAAAATCCAAAATTTCAAAACACTTGAGCTGGATAATATTGCAAGAAGCTCGCCATTGTAATATTTAGAAGTTGCAACATTGGTTGCATCTGAGTTTCTTGCCATTACTTTTACTTTCCCTTCCTTCCATATGATGCGATTCTTTTTCTAGTGATAAGTAGCACCACATACAAAAAAACCTTTCTTATCTTTTCCCGTGGATTTTGACTACCCCTACTGCTTGATTTATCATGCCCATTCTTTGATCGACCTCTCTTTGTGCCTTTGACATAAAATACATGTGCTTGAGAGCTCTTGATGTTCTTGTCCATCTTGACATACGACTGAATATCTTCATTAACCTTATCTAACTTTAGAGTATCCTTATTGAACATCATTGTGGTTCTAAAATTCTTGAAAGAAGGCGATAGAGATCTCAGTAATAAGAGTGCCTTGTCATCATCCGCGTACTTCACATCCACCTTTGATAGATTTTCAACACAGTTTTGAAACTAACTTAAGCGATCTTCCATATCTCCATCTTCTTCCATCCGAAAGCTGAAAAGTTCATCATTCAAGAAGAGTTTGTTGGATAAAGCTTTACCCATGTATAATTTCTCCAGCTTATCTCATGTATCCTTAGCATTTATGTCCTTGTTAAGATTAAGCACCACACTGTCACCAAGGTACTGCTCTATAAAAATCTTTGCCTTTCTATCCATTTTCTGCCATTTCACATCTATTACTCTAGATGGCCTTTTCTCTATACCGAGAAGAGCCTTCTGCATGCCCTGTTGGATCAAGAAATTCTTCACCTTTCTTTTGCCATAATGTAAATTTGTCTTTTCTGTCAAAAGGCTTTATCATAGCCTTCACATTTGTTTCTTTTGATGGCCTTGACACCTACCATCTCAAAACACTCTCCTGGGTGTTCTAATACCAATTTTTGTACGTTTTATCCCTTTTTCCGATCTTATTTCTTGACAGACTTTGGTGTTCATGCAAGAAATTAAGATGATGCTATGAATATGTGGAATAATAGATGAATAATAATGTAAACACACCGCACACATGAACACAAAGAATTTAGCAAGGTTCTTGTAACGCCCCGGAAATTCGAAGAATGTAATTTTGTAAAAGAATAAATGAAATGGCGTTTTTACCCTTATGAATAATATGGTCAAATTGTTGACTTTTTGATTGGTAGGTCAAACAGACATTGACCGATGATCATGACGTAGTTCGGAACGTTACGAGTCTATAGACAGGTGGCACGTCCAATTCCGACGATCAGGGAAGAAGTTATGACGTGCAGAAGTTCAAGGGCATTTTCGTAATTCGAGCGAAAAGGGGGAAAATGTTGACTTTTTGATTGACCACTAGTTTTCACACAATTCGAGGACCGTTAGGTAAGTCTCGATGCCTGAGTCCGTAGACAGGCGACATGCTGAAAACGGACATCGGACGGATAAGTTACGAGTCTAGAAAGAGGAGGGGCAATTTGGTAATTTTGTGCAGAAGGGCAAAATGGTAATTTACCAAGGCACAGTTTGAACAGCCGTGGTGAGTGCTGTGTAATTGTTTAATCTGTTCTCTGATCAAGGAATTGTTTAAACCTATTCTCTGTTCAATAAATTGTTTAACAATTTTGAGTTAATGGAAACATTTTGGTATGGCTGGGACAGATCACAATGCAGGGGAGGAAATTTAAAACTGGTTTGGGTCTGTTTTGCGGGAAACAGAATTTCAGTGGGACTAAGAGATTCCCACGAGTTGCTGGCTACACGGTTCGATTAACAGAGAGATAGAAGAATTTGAGGGACTTTCTGATGAAGAGAGGACTGAGAGCTTGAGGGAAAACAGACGGAAAGAAAAACTGAAAATTGGAGGGAAAAATCGAAAGTTGAATTGTGAGTAGAGAGGAACAAAACTAAGGATTGAAACAGCCTTCTGGGACCATTGGGAGTTCAACTATATCACTCCTGAAGAGAATCGACCACGGTTTGGCCAGGAACCCAAGTTTCAGTTTCGAAGGAATTTCAAACCTGAGGACGACGACTTCCATGTGAGGATTTGTGAAATTGGTTGTGTTTTAGAGTTCGTTTAGGTCCTATTAAGCTTCAGTTTAAGTTAATTTGGAAATGGAGTTGAGTTGAGTGAAGGACAACGGTTGACCCGTTTGTTTGATCACGGGTCGAGTGAACGATTTAGGACTTGTTGAGGTTAATTAATGATTGGGAACTTAAATTAAAAGGTTAAGGAAGGTTTTAGGAGGAAAAAGGAAGGAATTCGAGTGAGAATTGATGGAGTTTAATGACAGGACCTGCCCCGATCCCCCTGGGACCACCCGGGACGTGCCCTGCTCCCGTCTGACACCCGACATTAAAATACCAAAATCACCCTTATTGAAAATAAAATGCATAAAGAAAATCCAAAGTTAAGTCATACATGGCACACCACACAAATATCCGAATACAAATAGTGTCAGACAAGGGATAGTTCCCGAATACAGTTTATTGAGCACGACTCTAGACACACTACGTGCCGACCTACCCAGCAGTAGGGTTCAGGTGTGCAACGTAAACCTATGCCTCTTCCTCGGGATCCTCCTCCTCTTCCTCGGGATCCTCCTCCTCAATAGCACTACCTGGAGGGGTAGTAAAACAACAAGGGTGAGTGGGCCGAAACTCAAGGTTTACAAAATAGTTTACCATTCCGAAAATATATAGATTTTCCCCTCCGTTTTCCGAAAAGACATGCATTAGTATCATAAACCACAAAATCATATAATCATAAGCAGAGAAATATCAACATAATATAATCTCAGTCACTGCACTATACATCCCAACCCTGACATCCCGGATGCCCGACGTCCCAGACGCCCAATAAGGTCACAGTCCCAAGGCTACGCGTGCCACCCGGGGTCTCAATCCCGAGTCCAAATCCCGAACCCAGTCCGAGCATGGCATTCTAGATGCCTGACGTCCTAGACGTCCAGTAGTAGTAATCCTGCTCCTGAGTCACCCTACGGTCTGGTCCCTCCGTAGAATGATTCCTCACAGGTAATGCGCCGTGACCACTCCGGTGTACCTACATCCGGATGAGATAGAATCCTAGGGTAGATCTATACAGAGCAGTACCAAAGATAAGTATCGCAATCCATATATATACATATACATGATTCAAAACCAATCATAAACAACCAGACGGGTCTCATGCCCAAACATCGTAATACGTGCCATAAATCATACTCAAGATAAACAAATACTTTTACTTGAATCACATATAGATATAATAGAAAGTAAAACAGTTATGCATGCCGAAGTTTAGTGAAATCAAAGGCCCACTCACAGTACAATTCCGCTGTAAATCCGAGCGTAAAGCCCCGTCCAAGGGTTAAAGTACAATTCCTGTCATGCCCAAAACATACGTAAAGGTCACTTTAAGTCCCTACTAAACAACTAAGAAACCCTAGACTGAAACCGGCCCGGGAAAGCCGTCCGAACACGCTTCCTAAGGCGTCAGATCCTAATTTGACCAACCTAACGATCTCCGATCGACACGAAACCACCGCCATTGGATCCGTATCGTCGAAATCTTGAAAATGGCACTAGTCCCACACAAAATACTGTTCACACGCGCCCCCCACGCGCCGTCAACCCTCTGGTCAACGGTGCTACAGTGATGATGACGTCAGCATGACGTCACTGCTGACGTCAGCATGACGTCATCACTAACAATGTCAGAGGACACGTGTCAACAACCTATTGGTCCATGGTCTGACAATATTCTAACATGATGATGTCATCATGACATCACTGCTGACGTCAGCATGATGACGTCATCATCTACAGTAACCGGGTCTGAGAACCGGGTCACCGCAGACCCACGGTTGACCCGACCAGTTCTCATCAACCCCACCACCAAAATCGATGGGATTTTTTCCTATGAACTCGTCTAATCATGTTCTATGGTTCTGTGTAATTAAAACAAGTTTTTAGGTTCAAGAAACCACCTGAAAATCGACGGGAAACTGGCTGCCGGCTCTGGTTCGTCTTCTCCGGCGAGCCGTCGAACTTCCAGCCACGATCTCTGGTCCAAAATGCTCGTCTAGTCCCCTAGGTTATGTCTCAAAAGCAACCAAACATTTCCAACGTCAAAAACGGACGTTTCGAAACAGGGAAGGAAATCGGTGTTTCTCGGGTTTATGGGCTTACCGACGCCGTGTCGCCGCCGTGGGCTGCCCAGTCCAGTCCTGAGTCGTCCAGAGGTCACACTGATCCTAACCATACATTTGTTCGAGCCCAGAAGTCATGGTTTGGTTGGTTGGACAGTTTCGGGTGGTTTGGTTTCCTTCTCGGGTCTGTGGGTTTCCCGGCCGTGCAGGGTGGCTGTGGTGGTGGTGATGGCCGTCTGGAGGTTGTTGGGGGTTGCCTGGTGCTGCCTGGTGAGGGAGGTTGGGTGGTGAGCTTCTGGAGTGTTTGTGCAGAGAGTGAGAGTACACGGTTTTGAGAGAATGAAAATGTGAGAGTGTGAGTCTCTGATGAGTTTAAAAACAGCATAGGCATTAGAAACCAACGGCTAGGATTGAGTCTGACTTAAGGATGAAAGGTGAGGATTTAAGGAAATTAATTAATTAATTAATAAAAAGGCAGACAAAGATCCTGGTTCTAGGGTGTGAGGTGGATGAGGTAGATGAGTGACATGTGTCACTCATCAAGGGTCCAGATTGATTGGGTTAAAGTAATCAGATTCTAATATTTTATTATTATTTTATTCCGAGTCTCGGTTCGTTGGGTTTAATCGTAATTACGTTCTTGACCATAACTTTTTCGTCGTATGTCCGATTTTGGCGTGCCGCCTGTCTACGGATTCGTATCGACGGGACCTACGTAACGGTCCTTGGCCCTCGTCCGTTGGACTTCCCGGGTCAAAAGTCAACATTTGGCCCTTAATTGACCAAATTACCAAAATACCCCTCGACTTCCGAACGTCACAACTTCTTCCTCGAACGTCGGAATCGAACGTGCCACCTGCCTATGAACTCGTGACATCCTAAACTACATCACGGTCACGGGTCAAAGTCCTAATTACTTCCCGAGGTAAAAGTCAACTTTGCCCCCCCCCTCAGGGGTAAAACGGTCATTTTACAATAAAATAAGAATTACGAAAGTTCGGGTCGTTACATTTAAACCGGGTTGAGTCGCGGGTTTGGGACCCGTTTAACAGACATTCGGGAAAGGGCGATGACACTGTAGCTACAGTGCATGGCGCGTGGCTTTCACGCGCAGCCACTTTGGGCGGCGCGTGAGGCCTTATCTTCGGTCACGGTCAACTTGAGTTTTCATCCTTTCAGTTTATTGAACATTTTGAGTTAAATTTTGAGTCGATCGGAGATTGTTAAGTTGGTCAAAATAGGGTTTATTACCTTGGGAAGCGTGTTCGGGCGGCTTTCCCGGACTGGTTTCAGTCTAGGATTTCATGGTTGAATGTTAAGGACTTGTAGTGACCCTTACGTGTGATTTGGATATGACAGGAATTATACAATAGTACTAGGACGATGTTATACGCTCGGTTTTGCAGCATGATTGTACTGTGAGTGGGCCCCAATTTCATTAAACCCTTGCATGCATAACTATTTTCACTTCTATATATATATATATATGTGTGAATCAAGCAAAGGTTTCGATTATCTTGAGTTATGGCTATGTCACGATTTACAATGTTTGGGCTTGAGACCCGTCTGGTGAAATTTAAGTACTGTTTTGGATTATATGACAGGACCCATCCCAATCCCCCCGGGATTAGTGCGGGATGACCCTGCTCCCGTCTGACACGAAGTGTCAGACAAGGGATATTTCTGACCTTTGCCCTCCCAGGCCATCAGAGTACGTCAGGATCCGGAGGAGGTATGTAATATCTCGATCTCTGCTACAGTCCACATCCGATGTCAACCTGAAGGGCAGTCAAAACATTAAAAGCTGTGGGTGGACAAAACAAGAGTTTATAAAAACATTTAATAAGAAGACATTTGTACCTTTCACTAAAAAGCATGCATGCATTCGAAAACCATTTATCCAGAAAAACCATAATGAAATCAAGTACACGGGCCACTGCCCAAATCCATAAGGGACTCCTCCCAAATCATAAGAAACTAACCATACGGGCCACTGCCCAAAACCTGTGTAAACACACATCATATATCATATATAGCATACATCACATATACATATAATTCACACAACCAATCCTATCAAGGTTTCCAAAGCTATGCGCGTGCTACCTAGGTCTCAATCCGAGTCTTCTCAAAGTCAAGATCAATGTCCGTAGACCACTGACCCTACCCGAGGTAATAGTAATCATAGCCTTCCTGAGAGTAAGGAACCCAACTGGGGGTGACTCCACTCAGTCGGTGCTCCGTGACTACTCCGGGGTCCACCCAGGCCAACGACCCTCCCCGGAGGAGATAGAATAAGTAAAGGAAGGTATATGAGCATATATATACATAACATAAACATTCATGCCGGTTCCCCTGAACCGTCATGATCCATAATAACATAACCAGGGTTCATGCCGGTTCCCATAAAACGTCATGTACCACGATGACCTGAAAAAGGTTCATGCTGGTTCCCATAAACCGTCATGAACCACAATGACCTTTCCAGAGTTCATGCCGGTTCCCATAAACCGTCATGAACTTGGAAATCCATCTAGGGTCCCTGACCCGAAATCATCAGTGTAAAACAACTGGGTCTCGTGCCCGAACATATGACTCAACTGGGCATCCTACCCGATATCTAAGGGTCAGTCACGACTCCGATCATAGTGATGCGTGCAACCATCCATCCAGGACCGCCCTCAATACTGGTATGTCGCCGTGAACAAATCAACTGACGCGACCACCACAAGATCATGGTGCACTCATCACCGATCGCTATCCTGAACCGTCAGCACTCCGAAGTCGAGCCTCTCCAGGCTGCCCGACCACGAATTGTGCATCGTGACCTCTCCGGAAGGAACACATCCCAATCCGGAGGCGAGCGTCGCATCGTCGATCGCCGTGCACATAGCACCCGTCGCGACCACGATTTAGACCCGAAGGTCGTAAATAGTGTCATATGCCCGAGACCAAACCAAAGGGGTCTTATACCCGAGTTTAGTCTTTTAGAAATCCAAAACCTTTTCATTTAGACCAATAAAGAAATACAGACCCGTATAAGCACCGTATAAGGTCGAAACCTCGAAATACGTGCTTATACGTAACCACATACAAATGCACCCATGGCATCATCAAACATGTAATAAAACATATAAGAAACATTTATGCATGCACCAATTTAGAAAACAAGGTCCACTCACAGACCGTCCGAACTGCCGCCTCAATTTGCGTGTCATAGGCTCTCCCGAGCCGATCACCATCACCGGGACTCCCAAACCTGTCCAAATTGTAATAGAAGGTTACTAATTACTTAATTAACCTCTCACTAAAGCCCCATAATTTTCCCGTATTTTTAACTATTTTTAAAACTGAACCTAAACCTTCCGACACCCCGAAAACTATCGAAACGATGTCCGATTGACGCGAAACCAGTCCCAAAATGTTCGTTACATCGAATAGATGATTTGACATGTTGGAACCATCCCCAAAAACCCTAGCACGTGCCCTCACGCGCCGCCTAAAGTGGCTGTGCGTGGGCTTCACGCGCCTGCTACAGTACCCGTCTTCAACCTCGCGCAGCCGGTCTGAACCAGCCGGTCCGGTCTTTTTCTGCAACTGGACCGGCGTGACCCGTCCAGGGTCCTACAAATCTACAATCCTCATTTCTCATCCGTTTTCTTCCATTTTAATCCCTAAATTCCTATTTTCTCATTTCCTATCTAACCCAATTAAACAAAACCCTTAAAACCGCCTAGAACCCGTGAACCCAAAATGGACCTCACGGTTCAAAAATCCAAAACCTCACCCCAGGGTTCCTCAACATCCAAAACCTTTCAAAACCACCCTATTGACGTCCTAACAACCTAATTACTTCAAAACCAACATCCAAATCGACCCATAACACGCAAAATGGAAATTGGATGGAAAAATGGTTAAATCGATACCTCGATCGGTTTTTCTCCCCCGTCGTGCACGGCGATGCTGCCTGGGCCAGCCACCACGTCCAGCCGGTCCTCTTCATCTCTCTGTCCTCTCGGCTAAGCTCACAGGTCAAGGGTTTGGTATTTGGGTGAGAAATGGTGATCGGGTTGGTTTGGGAAAAATGGGAGAAATGGATGAACGGGGAAGGGTTTGATGAATGAATGAAATTGGTGTCCATTGGATGGGTGACACTTGTCACTCATCCATTGGGCATCAGGACAAATATCTGGGCCCACTAGAGACAAAACTGCACTTTTCGTCTCGTAAAACGTGTTGCCATGAATAGTAACCTGGAACTTCCGTGAACCGTAACTTCGCCGTCGAACGTCCGAATTCGACGTGCCGCCTGTCTATGGATTCGTATCATCTTTATCTACGTAATAGTCCTCAACCCTTGGCCATCGGACATCCCAGTTAAAAATTCAACTATTTTGCCCTTTTAACCAAAATTACTAAAATGCCCCTAAACTTCCGAACATCATAACTTCCTCCTCGAACGTCGGAATTGAACATGCCACCTGTCTATGAACTCGTGACGTCACGAACTACGTCACGGTCATCGGTCAAAGTCCATTTGACCGCCCGATTGAAAAGTCAACTTTTTGCCCAAGCTTAGGGGCAAAACGGTCATTTTGCATCGTTCGTCCGATTTCGCTAAACTAATCACGGATTAGCCTCACTATCCGTGATTAGTCACTAATCTAATCTAGGAATTTGGGACGGGTCGTTACATTATATATATATATATATATTTATGTATGTGGATGTCGATCTTTGGTACTGCACTGTATATGTCAGGACCCACCCCGGTTTCACTCCGAAAACCGAGGTAAATCCTGCTCCCGTCTGACACCCTGACACAAAAACAGTTAGACGCATGAGAAAGCACTCAATAAATCCTGAAATTAAAGGTTTACAGAGCATAGTGCAAAATACACAGAAAAGAAAAACCGATGAACTAAAAACACGCACGCAGAAAATTTAAAACAAAATACTCCGGGATCCCTCACGTGACTTCTATGCCTCAGACATTGCCTCGACGTCGGAACCCCACATTAGCTCCACAACCTGGAGGGCAATAAAAATAGAAGGTGTGAGTGGACCATAAATAAAAGAAAAGTTTCCAAAATCATTTATAAGAAAACCGAGTTTAGCCCTCCGTTTTGAAACCACATGCATAACCCAGTTCATAAAACAGTTATAACCCAAATCACCATAAACCACATCATAAGAAACAGAAACACTATAAAACGGTTATAGAAATCATATCACAAACATCATAAAACCATAGCGTAAAACATCATTTTCCGATCAAACCTGCTGGACCTATCCCAGTCTTTAAACTCCCGAGTCTTTAAACTCAATCCAGGCCTCAATAATATCCTAGTCTTTAAACTCCCGAGTCTTTAAACTCAACAGGCCTATGGGGGAAATCAATATATCCGAGTCTTTAAACTCAATCCGGGTCTTTAAACCCAATTCGGACCCGTCCCCCGTCAATCACAATATCCGGGTCTTTAAACCCAATAACCAGATCCAGCAAATCCAATCAAAACCATTTGAAAACCATTTCTAAATCCACATCCAAACCCGAATCCGAAATCACCGGTCCGAAGCCCTTCCGGCATCCAGAACCGTCATTCCGAACCCAAATCCGGAATTCTACTTTCAAATCTTAAAACCAAATCTCGATATCATTGATCATCAAATCGTGTTCCAAAATCCTTTTATAATCATTGGAAATCATTTAACATTGAAACCCCCAAAACCATAGCTTTATATTCAAAATCACCATTTTCTCGTAAAACGTGCAAAATACGTTATTTCTCGAAAATCGTGCAACAATGTAAAACCAACAAAACATATTCGATAAGTATAGCATCATGATTAAAACCATAAAACAAGTATAGAAAACAGTTATGCATGTTCGAGTTTAAGGAAATGGTCCACTCACAGTACCACGCCCTCAATCGCGTCCTGAACGTCCTGCACGTTCCTCAGCTTCCTCGGGCAATCCCGATCCTGTCAACAACCACCAAATTACGTCACTAACACACTTACGAAGGTCCACCTAAATTCCCTTAAAAATCCCCGAATCCTAAACGTAATAAACCGGGACCCTAAGCTTTCACCCTCGCGAAACTAAACTCAAACGACGTCCGATTAACCCGAAACCAATTCCAATGGACTCAACACAACTCCTAGACCAAAAACCATGTTGACCGTTTTCCCAAGAACCGCCGCACGCGCCCCCACGTGCCGCCCAAAGTGGCTGCGCGTGGCCCTCACGCGCCTGCTACAGTGTCACTGTCTACCTCGCGTAGACCGGGTTCGACACAGTACCCACACTTTGAACCGGCGAAAGCGGTTCATCGCCGTGCCTGCACCATTTTCCTGCCTTTCTTCACCATCCTCATCGTCCAGTCCTAGGCTATCTTTTCCCCAACTCCACAGACTTCGACTCGACCCACAACTCGTCGACTGAAGCTCGAAAGAAAACCCGTACTATCCTCTGTTTCCTACTCCGGCCACCCAGATCACCCCCCGTCTCGGTGGCTAGCCCAAACTCTCCCTAGGACAGTCCTACACCTCATCCAACTCACCAAAACGGTCGACTCTACCCCAAACTTCGCGACTTTACATTTGAAGCTCGACGGCAAAACAGAGTACACAGGTACTCTCCGTCGTACCAGCCTCTACCGTGCACTCCCCGTCACGGCAACACACTCAGTCGATTCCTAGGACCTCCAGGAGTCTCACCCTAACCTCCAAATCCCTCGACTGTAGTCCTAGGTCCACGACTTTTGAATTGAAACAAATGAGAAAAACAGGGGAATCGGGTATACCTTCGATTCTTCCTCCGCCGTCTGCACCGCCGTGTACCACGGTGTCCAACAGGTCCTCTGCACTCGTCCCAGCCTCCTCTTGGCTTGAATTGAGCCACCACACGGCACAACCACCGTCTCTGTCTCACCGTCTCTCTGTTTTCCCAGAAAACTCAGCCTCACCAACCACAGTGTCTCCGTGCACGATCTCGGTCCCAAACTCGATCATCAACCTCCTCTCTTCTTCCTTTCACCCTCACAACTCACCAGACTCACCAACCTACACGATTACCTTCTCAATTCCTCTCAATTCCTTCCTCTGTTTCACTTTGGTTGAAGAACACACACACACGGGCACGATTTAAGTCCCAAATAATTGGACCCGTTCACAAATCCCCAGATAACCAAAAGACCAAATTACCCTTCTTTTTAACTCAAATTTACGGTTATGCCACTGACTTCCTAGACCCGTAACTCCCACATCGTACATCCAATGAATACGTGCCGCCTGTCATCGAACTCAGGACGATGAGATCTATCTAACGGTCCTAGGTCAACATACCAAAACCCGTTCGTACAAAAAGTCAACTTTTCCCCCTTAATTTAGCCAAATTACGGTTATGCCCTCAACCTTCCGAACATCATAACTTCCTCCTTGGATGTCGGAATCGGGCGTGCCACCTGTCTACGGATTCGTGACGTCCTAACCTACGTCCACGTCACCGATCAAAGTCCATTGGACCATCCGAACTAAAAGTCAACTTTTTACCCAAACTAAGGGCAAAATCGTCATTCTACCCTAACGACCCCAACGAGACCAACTAACCACCAATTCAGCTCACTAATCCCATCTTAATCACTATCCAAACTTTAATTTCTGGGACGGGTCATTACAGTATAGATCTACCCGTGTGATACTGTCTCCTCCGGATGTGGGTATCCCGGAGTGGTCACGGCGCAATGCCTGTGAGTGGTCATTCTACGGAGGGACCGGACCGTAGGATGACTCAGGAGCAGGATTGCTACGATTGGACGTCTGGGACGTCAGGCATCTGGGATGCCGTACCCGGAGTGGGTTCGGGGATTGGACTCCGGATTGAGACCCCAAGTGGCACGCGTAGCCTTGGGACTGTGACCTTATTGGACGTCAGGGACGTCAGACATCTGGGATGTCAGGGTTGGGGTGTATAGTGCAGTGGATGAGGTTATATTTATGGTTTTATTATATGGCTTGCGGTATCTTATATGATTTTATGGTTTTAAATACTAATGCATGCATGTTTGGAAAACAGAGGGGTAAAAATATATGTTCTTATTTGTTGGACTGTTTTATAAACTTTGAGTTCGGCCCACTCACCCTTGATGATTTGTTGACCCCTCCAGGCCGTGCTACTGAGGTTGAAGAAGATCCTGAGACAGAGGCATAGATCTACATTGCGCACCTGAACCCCCTGTTGGGTAGGTTAGCCCGTAGGATAACTTAGAGTCGTTCTCAGAACTTGTATTTTTGGACATTATCCCTTGTCTGACATCTTTTGAATTCGGATTTTATGTATGACTTCATTTTGGATATTTATGCATTTGAACTTTAAAGGTTAAAATTGGTATGTTTGTTCGGGTGTCAGACGGGAGCAGGGCACGTCCCCTCGTGGTCCCAGGGGGATCGGGGCGGGTCCTGTCAGTTCTGCTAAATTTTCCTATGTCTTTGTGTGATCTCTTTGAGAGTTCACTAGCACTATGAAGATAACAAGATTGTAAGAATTTATGTAAATCCCTATGCTAATCCCCAAACCCTAGCTTTAGATCTCTCTATCACTCTTAGCACTATGCCTGTGTATGAATTCTATTGCCTTTACTACTGTTTTATTCCATGTGTTTTAACTTTTAAGGACTCCTAATAGGCCTATTTATAATGTTTAGATCTTAGGTTACACTGCTAAGAAAAATAGGATTCCTTTTCCAAAACCTATTATGAAAACATTATAAAAACATTTAGTTTCCTAGTCAACTCATGAAACCTAATCATACCATGATTCTTGGTGACAGGCCAAACTTCAAAACTCTTAGGGATTAACGTGATGTAAAAAGACGCAAGGTTCAAGGAAGTCAACGAGTGATCTTTCAAAAGAATAAGCATAACAAGTGTGATCAACATGTCAATTCAGCGAGAGCAAGATCAAGAAGGAAAACGGTTCTAGCCTCCTTCCTATCTCTTACCCACCCTTATCTTTCTCCTTAGTTTCCAAACTACCGGAATCTTAGGACGTCAAAAGTGGGAAGTTGATTGTTTATCTTATATCTTACTTCTACATAGGTGAATTGGGTACATTCAATTGTTAGGGAGAAGAAGGAATTGCAGGGAATGAATGAGGAGATTGAATAAGCTTTTTCACCGCTCAGCTAAAAAAAATACGACCTATTGTGAAACACGACGAATTCAATCTATCATCAATGTGGACTTTAAAAGAAATATAACTACTAGTATATCGAAGACGAGGCTTTGCTTTCATCCCCAAATGAATAGAGATAATTGTCGTATGACCAAAAGTTGGCTGGTCATGTCAACGATTTCTTTTTCTTTTGGTTAAGTTGAATTTTTATTTTGTTGGGGCATGTTTCATTCATATGAGACCCCCAAAAGCTATATAACGTCGATATCAAGTTAAGAGCACCTCTTACACTTTCAATGGTTATAAGAGAAATGTAACGAGAATTAAACAATAGATCTGGGAGCAAATCGAATTAATGTTTGAATCATTACTCTACCCCATGCAGTTAAAAGGTGTTTATTGATTTTTTATACAAGGATATATACCCCAACTCTAATATAATGATGGGTTTTTATTTTCATGCATACAATGTCAACGAAGTTCGAATATGAAACCAATGGGCTATAGGTCTTGACTCTTACCCACCAAATTGAGCCATTTGGCAAAGCAATTTTATTGTTTGATAGAGCATAATTTCACTTTAAATACACCATGTACTCGCATGAAAGTTCCACATTGCACCTTGCTCTCATTGTTCGCTTAAAATGCCTCATGAATCAGCCGAGTTGACCCACTCAGCACCTTTGCCGTTAAAATTGTTAAATAGGCATCAAAATGGATAGGGACAAAAAAGGAACATCACATTCCAATTGAACTCATCCTCCCTAATAGAAATCCATCCCTAAATCATTTTCCAAATCTTTAAATACTTTCTCTCTGTATTGATCCAAACCATCGACCTCCTTTCAAGGTATCAGCACTGGAGCTGGATGAGAAAAACATGTTTATACAAATCTTTTTTTTTGTAATCATGTTGATTCAAATAGGCTTAGTCTTTTGCGGTGCCAAGGAGTGTTTAGGTCATTTAGGGTTTTTTAAGCGGTTAGGACATCGATTTTGGGCAGAAGAGCAGGAAAAATTTAAGCAGGGACATGGGTGAACAATAGTACACCAAATTCAAACTCGGCAACTTCAAATTGGTGGAGGGAGAGTAAAAAACAAAAAAAAAACAATTAATGGTGGTCCAAAGGAGGGAAATGGCAGTGGGAACCAATAGTTCAACCCAAGAAATTGAAATCTTGCTATTGCAATTGGGTATTGTCATTTTCATTATGCGGTTGCTTTAACCCGAAATTCCCTTACACGGTTGGAGCCACGGACTTCGACGATGCTTATCAGCGTGTCTTATATCAATTTCATAAGCAAGATTAATAATAACCAAGTGTATAAGGTTGAGGTTGATGGAGTTCATGTTATGTTCAAGTTGAAGTCTGAGTTGGGTGGGCTAGAAAGTCAGGTCAGTAAGTTCTAAGAACAATAGACTTTGACAAGATATGTACTTGTGATGAAGGTGGTGGATTAAACGACGATGCGGCTGAATGATATAAAAACATGACAGGACCGCCCCCAAAAGGGGCATTGATAACCGTGCTCGGTCCTGCTCCCGTCTGGCAAGACGACTGAAGTTCCCAATTTACCCTCAGTACTTGCCAAACCAGGGATAGCCACACACGTACTCACTCATGCCTCTACTTCTCGATCAACATCGATCAACGCGCCACAACCTGGAGGGTCAATAAAACACAAAAGGTGTGAGTGGACAAAAATGAATCAGTTTATAAAACAGTTACAGAAAACGTTTCTACCTTCCACGTAAAACCAGTGCATGCATTCGAAAATCATTTCACCATTCTTTTCATTTCCAACATGCAAAAAACCGTGTATGAAAATCAAAATCATTTTCCTTTTTTTAACCTTCGGGTCTTAGCCCGCAATCATAAACACAGGGCCTCCGCCCAAAATCGTGAATCAAATCCAAGTACGTGACAAAATCAAAACCACATAAACCGGACCACTGCCCATCACATCCGAACATATCAGAAATCAACAATAATTCACAAGTCAATCAATCTGCTGGATCTCAAATGCGCCCGAGTCTTTAAACTCAAAATCATGCGCATAATCAGGCCTTCCCAGGATATCAACGAGTCTTTAAACTCAGAACACAATCAATAGGCCTCGGGGGGTATCATACCGAGTCTTTAAACTCAAAACAGTAACCGAATCTTTAAACTCAAAACGTGCTCCAGCAATAGCATCGGGTCTTTAAACCCAAAACCATTTGTAAATCACAACAATCCAGGATCCATCGTGATCCAAATTCCAAATCCAATCCGAAATCACATTTTGTCATAACATGACTCATGTTGAATTTCACATTCAAATCCCCAATCATATCCCTCTTCCATTCCCGAATTTGAATTCGCAATAACGATTCCGTAAGCCGGCATCCGGAACTGTCATATCGAACTCAAACCAGAAATTCACTTTCAAGTTTCCGAAAACCGAAATCTCGTTCTTTAAATTTACTTTTATGCCATGGACATCAAGCCCGAAATCAACTTTTCCCAAAATATGTTTTAAATCTTTGAAATCACGTCACACTTCAAATCCCAAGGTTAAAACATCAAAACCATGATCAAATCACCAAATACACGAAACCTCGTAAAATGTGCAATTCCGTAATAGTTTCGAAATACGTGTCAAAACCGTGGGTCATACTCACAATCACAATCACAACATCCTTAAAACATCATACGCACAAATCATGTAAAATCGTTCATCAAAACATCACCAAGGCATAAGAGAAACCATAGTCTTGAAATACGTGTAATTACGTATGGCATATCAAAATACGTATAAACACGAAAATCGTAATTATCACAAATCATAATCATAATCATAAAAATCATAGAAACATTTATGCATGCATTAAACTTTAGAAAGCAAAGTCCACTCACACACCGTCCAAAATGCTCATTTTCGCGCTCCACGAGTTTCAGTAATTTTCGACATTTTCCAGAAAGCTCGAATCCTGTCTGAAAACATTCCTCAGCGTCACTAAGGACTCCAATAACATCATACTAATTTCCCATAATTTTTCGGGAATTAAACGTTAATTAAAAACGTAACATGAACCTTCGGACCCTCGAAACAACATCGAAACGGTGTCCGATAAATTCGAAACCAATGCTAAAATGTTCGTTACAATGTATAGGACAAAAGTCGTGTTGAATTTACCTCGAGATTAGGGTCCACGCGCCCTCACGCGCCACCGTGAGTGGACGCGCAACTGCTACAGTACCAGGTACTGTTCATCTTCCCTACCCGATCGACTGGTAAACGGATCCGGTAACCCGCAAAGTGACCCGGCTAGTATTCCATCAATTCGACACCATTTTGAACAATTGAACATTCCACTAGCTTCGCAACAAGTTGAATTAGGGATCTGTAACAACCATTGCAGTCGTCATTACCCTAAACCATCTCGACTTAAACCATGTTTCAAAAACAAGTTCCCCGTCTAAGTTCGTCAAATAACCATGGAATTCTTCAATTAATTGGTCGTATAGCATCATAGCCTCAAGGTAAGGATGATTTAGGATTAAATTTCACAAAAACTTACCTCCAATTGCACGAACACAATGCTCGATTTTCCTCTCGGTCACCAGGTCAGTTCAGAGCCCACAACAGCCTCAATTCACTTCCTTCTCGTACTGGATCGACTTGGATTGATCCCAGAGGACTAAATGAATCCTCAATTTGCCTTGGGCTGGCCTACATTTCGAAGTTGAATTTTTCACTCTCTCTCAAATCCGTTTCGGATTTTGACTTTCCCACTCACCGTCTTCCTCCCAATTCCTCCTCTCTCCATCTCGAAACTTAGCTCTTACCTCCTTGATCCCTTTCCCGTTCACAATTTCACTCAATTTGGCCTTGGGAAGGTCGATCATGCCCTGTTCAATGTCTCTGTTTTCTCAGTTTCAATGGCACTAGCCCAGTATTGTTTCCCGCACTCACCACTCGTGCTCTGCTTACCTACTCAAGGTACAAAAACAACTCACCTGTGGCTTCAAATTCCAACTCAACACTCACACACACTGATCAAAGACAGTTTAAACAATTCACTCACTCTGTTCAAAAAAATCCCACTCACGGCTATTTCAATTTCAACAGTAAAAATTACCATTGTGCCCTTCTGCTCAAAATTACCAAAATGCCCTTCTCTTTCTAGACCCGTAACTCGGCCATCCGAATTCCGATTGACACGTGCCGCCTGTCTACGAACTCAGGGCATCGAGACCTACCCAACGGTCCTCGAATTGCGTGAAAAATAGTGGTCAATCAAAAAGTCAACATTTTCCCCCTTTTGTCATAATTACGAAATTGCCCTTGAACTTCCGAACGTCATAACTTCCTCCTCGAATGTCGGAATCGGGCGTCCCACCTGTCTATGAACTCGTGACATCCCGAATTACGTCACAGTCATTGGTCAAAGTCTGCTTGACCGTCCGAGCAAACGTCAACTGTTCGCCCATTACCTAGGGGCAAAATCGTCATTTTCTTCAAAATTTCCAAATTTCCCTTTTCTGAACGTCCGAGTCGTTACAAAACATCTTATGTGAAGATTCGTAAGAATGAGTTGGAGTTCAGATCTCCTGATAAACGGTCAAGTGGATTCTTGAACTCAATGTTGAGTTTTTGGTTATGCTGATAATTTGGGTTGTTTGTTGTTGAGGGACCTTGGTTGTTGGTGGATGAATATGGAAGGTACACCGTTGAGTGTGGGTGCTCTCATGGCGAGAGAGTAAGACTGTTTTTTTTTTTGTCTCAAGTGTAAGAATTTTCTTCTCTATTTGTACTTTACTTTTGAGTAGCAAAAATGAGATATGTTTTCACCAGGAAACCTGAATGGGAAAACAAAGAAAACGGAAGTCGAGACTTTAAGAAAAGGGTTTTGAACTTTCAATTATTTTTCATAAACGAAGAGAAGATGGAGGTGTTTGTTTGACGGGAAAGAAATTGAGTCTTCTCTATTCCGTGTCAACTATATCAATTGGGTCATAGTGTGCCAGACGTATCCAAAATTTCAATTTTGCTATGTTGTTTAACCCTACTTAACATATTGAACCAAAAAAGTGCTGAGTGGGCCAATTTGTTTGATGCAGGATGCATTTTGAGCGAATAATGAGAATATGGTGAAGTGTGAGAATTAATGTGAATATATGGTCCATTTAAAGTAAAAAGCAATTGAATTTTGGAACAAATTGCACTATTGTAGTATAGTAGGGTTGGACATAGTTCGGTATGGAACAATATTTGGTGATACCGGAACTGTACCATTTAATGTTAGTTGGTTTGGTACGGTTCGGTATTCCACAATTTTAAATTGATACTGGATCGTATCGTATCGATTAAGTTCGGTATGATTTCGGTACGGTTTCAATTTTGAGCCAAAATTTTATGAATTTAGGGTTTAAGTGACTGCTAATGAAGAATTATGGTTTTTAGTGTAGTAGATACTCGGTTAACTATTTTTTTTATGTGGTACATAACTAAATAAGCTCGTGTAGGTGGTAATTGGGACTTATCACTTATGTACGTGGTAATTGTTATCTACATACTAAAAATTGAATTACTTAATATGAGTTATTCGTAATCAGGTAGACTCATCTATACAAATAGAAAAAAAAAATCGGAAATCAGAATAAATTAACTGCGACTATTGTAGTATAATAGGGTTGTGCATAGTTCGGTATAGTACAATATTTGGTGATACCGGAACTGTACAATTTAATGTTAGTTAGTTTGTTATGGTTCGGTATTCCACAATTTTAAATTGATACTGAATCGTATCGTATCGATTAAGTTTGGTATGATTTTAATACGGTTTCAATTTTGAGCCAAAATTTTATAAATTTAGGGTTTAAGTGACTGCTAATGAGGAATTATAGTTTCTAGTGTAGTAGATACTCGATTAACTATTTTTTTTTATGTGGTACATAACTAAATGAGCTTGAGTAGGTGGTAATTGGCACTTATCAATTATGTACGTGGTAATTGTTATCTACATACTAACAATTGAATTCCTTAATATGGTAACTCAACATGTTAATTTATAATCAGTTAGACTCATCTATATGAATAGAAAAAAAAATCGGAAATCAGAATAAATTAATTGCTGTCTCATGCAGCTATTTCTCTCGAAGAAATACTTAGTTATACCCCGAATCAGCCCTTAAACCCCAACATGTATCAATCAACTATCACATACACGTATTTTCTAACTAAATGTTCACATCAACTTTCACATAATGCCACAACACAAGGAGATAAAAAAATCTGGTTTGATTGTTATTACGTACCTCTTCTGTGCGGCTAATGGCAAAGCCAAGCTTGAAAACTCCTTGTAATTTGATCTCATTTGGAATCTCACCACCAAGAGGAGCATACCAAAGACAAACTGATGAGACCTCACCAATGTCGACACCATGGTAATCTTCAAAACCATATAAACTTGCACTTAGAAGATCAGCCCAAGTCAGATAATGACTCCGCATTTGCAGTCGAAGAAGCTGTCTCTCTAAATATCTGAATAGGGAATACATTATATATTAGACGCACCTAGTCGGCTGTTAATGAGGAATTATAGTTTCTAATGTAGCAAATACTCAGTTTGCTAGCTCATAATAGTTTCTAGTATATGATTGCTATATCAACCAATATGAAAGTGGTTTTAATTATTAAAAAAAATAAAAATACTAATTCGGTTTAGTGTTTGTACGAGACAATTTTCTAAAATCTCGGAACCAAAACTATCCCGACTTGAACTGGTACTGATTCAGTATTGTACCGATCAACACATGATTTTACTAATCAAAATTTTTTTAATTTAATCTGATCCGAAATGATATAATTTCGATTTTTTAATTTTGTTTGCCCAATCCTAAGGTATAAGACAAAAAAAAGGTACACTTGACATTGCTAAATAATTGCAGTATTTTATGGATAAATTATTATGAAAATAATAAAGTTACAGCAAAAAAAGAATTAAAAAAAAAAAGAATTGTGAGAACATTCCGAAGGGCCATTAAATAATCAAAATGATAATATTAAACGGAGGGCGAGGATTGGCCGTGAGACCCACCGACGCTTACCGTCAGACCCTCTGGCAATTGATTTTATAGCTCCAGGCAAATGTCAGATCCCAGTGGTCCACGTAGCCCAAGCCCATTAGTGTGCCAGTGGCTAGAAACGATCAGGTGTTTTTAAAATAGTCCTTGCCGCAGAGAATTAGGCCATCCTTGCTTGTTGAACTTGTGTACACGAGTTGACTCCCACGTGGGATCGATTTGTGTTGAAATTATTCAGTGCTCTCTCAGACATAAAAATGAAGGAATTTCTTTCTCTAATATTCACACAGTTTCTCACTCTCTGCAACTTCTCTTTTTTTTTTTTTCTCTCAAGAACTTGGAGATCTTCAAGGTCTCAGCTTCAGAGGAAAAGCATGCAAGAAATCCATGTAATTTCTCTTTCTAATGAATCGTCAAGAAAAAAAAAATGTAGTTTTACTTTTATTTTATTTTCTATATATTATTTGTGAACTTCGATAATGAATAAGCTTTGAATGCATCGCATGATTTTTTTGATGAGTAGTAATTAGCGAGTCTTTTTCAGCTTTTGGTTCAGTTTCTTGGCGTCTGTTTATTTTCTGAGAAAATGGAGGGAAGTAAAATGTATGAAGTCCTAGTTTGTGATATTTAGGGTCCAAGAAAATTGAATTTTGTTGACTCGTATGTGATTGAGCTTTGAACTTGTAGCCGATCTGTTATTAAGTTAGAGAAAATCTGAAAACTTTCTGTTTTGGGTCCAAGAAATTCTGTTTTTGGTTTTGGGTTTCTTTTTGCTTTCGGCTATGTTTGGTTGCCAAGACAATGCCAGGAAAGTAAAGTGAAATACTCGAATTAGTTATATGGTTATAATCTTTTATTCTTCATAGATAGTTTATTTTGTCCCTTTCGGTCAACATCTGCATACATAGCTTATGGATGCTAAAATAACTACCACTGGTATCTGATTGATTGCGGAGAATGCCAATTAACGTTCCATAAATTAAAATTTGAGGCCTTCTCCTCAAAAGTATTAAAATTTGAATCTTTGGGTAATGAAAGTTCCAAGAGTTGAGGAAACTTTTGACTCTGGAATCTATTTTATAAATAAAATATCACTCAACTATTGAACATAAGTTTTTGCTTCTATTCATTTGCTCAAGTTCTTCTACTTGTAGAAAATAATCTTTTTTATATCTTAATTGTTGCAGAAATTCAAAGCAATGTGTGAGATTCACCTGTGTAAGTATTCTTAGAGGCCTTGTACCAATTTTGGCTATAAATGTTCTTCAAACAATGTGGGAGTGATATTAAATAGTCAGAAACCAATGGAGGAAAACAACAGAGAGTTTAAGTCATCAAGGGGAAGTGGAAGTTTTAAGTCTATATTGTCAGGAAAATCAAGTCCTCGAAATTCTCCTTCATTTCGGAGACTGAATTCAAGCCGAACTCCACGAAGAGAAGCTAGAAGTAGCGGGGGTGTGCAGTGGTTTCGAAGCAATCGGTTGTTGTTTTGGTTGTTGTTGATTACCCTTTGGGCTTATCTTGGATTTTACTTTCAGTCTAGTTGGGCTCATAGCAATAAGGAGAACTTTTTGGGGTTTGGAAATAAAGCAGGTCATGGAAACTCAGGCACTGAACAGAATCTGCGAAGAGATTTGCTTGCTAGCGACAGTTCTTTGGCAGTTAAGAGTGAAACCAAGGAAAATGAGGTTGAAGCTGGTAAAGAGATAGATATGGTTTTGATGAAAAAAGAGAATGAAGTTTCATCTCGTCGAAGTGCAAGTCCAAAGAAGAGGAGTAAAAAAACTCGCGGTAAAGTGCATGGTAAGCAGAAGAAAAAAGTGGAGGTTGAAAGCCTCGAGACAGAGGAGCAGGAAATGGACATTCCTAAGACAAATACTTCTTATGGGATGCTTGTTGGTCCGTTTGGCTCTCTGGAAGATAGACTTTTGGAATGGAGTCCTAGAACACGGTCTGGAACTTGTGACAGGAAGGGTGACTTCGCACGTCTTGTTTGGTCTAGGAGATTTCTATTGATTTTTCACGAGCTTTCGATGACTGGAGCTCCACTTTCTATGATGGAGTTGGCAACTGAGCTTTTGAGCTGTGGAGCCACAGTTTCTGCTGTAGTTCTTAGCAAGAAGGGTGGCTTGATGCCAGAGCTAGCTAGGAGGAGAATCAAGGTGCTTGAGGACAAAGTAGAACAAAGCTTCAAAACTGCAATGAAGGCAGATCTTGTCATCGCCGGGTCAGCTGTGTGTGCATCATGGATTGGTGAGAATCATTTCCCAGTTTTTTTTAATGTAGTTTGTAAAACTTAAAGATATATGTTCCTGATTAAAAAAAAAAATTAAGTGCATATTATTAACTGCCAACTGTACCTTCACTTTTTTTTTTTTGGTTTTGTAATATCTTGTTCCTATGTTTTTATGCCAGCCAGTTACTGGATAATGTATTTGTTTTTATTACTCTTGTATCTAGGATCGAGTCTTGTGTTCTGTTACTGATTTCTTTTCTTTTTAAGCCTCTTGATGCGTAGAACCACGCCGAATTTTTTTTGATCTTTTGAAATATTATACATTGAAAAACAGTATGCGACCAGTAAATACCGCAATAGAGATTTGAGTCGTTATTTGGTCGTATACCTTTCTGCTGGATTATGAACCTTTTAAAGTTGAACCAAACTCCAAAGTGATTTCCTGCTAATAAGTTACAGCACTCTATTGAGTTGTACAAGACATATTGCCAGATGAAATTCATATCGGTTGGAAATTTCACCAACTACTGACCTGTATCATTCAATCCAGTTGTCTTAGGAATAAAGACTGTTTCAATGACTGACTAAATGTTGAAATCAGTATTCCCTTAGAAATTTGTATTATTGTATCTGCATGAATTCTTTCTTTAATTTTTTTTTTTATATAATAGTTTCTCTTTGTCATTAAAGATTTTCTTAAACTAAGTGACAGTTATCTTAGCGATTTTCGGGATTGAAAGCAAACTCTATTCTTAATTGTGAAGTTTTATATCTTTGATTCTTTTGAATGGATCATGTGGCATTATATACTATACTGAAAAGAAGAAACTTTTTATTTCAGATCAATACATGGATCATTTTCCAGCCGGTGCAAGTCAAATTGCTTGGTGGATCATGGAAAATAGGAGAGAATACTTTGACCGCGCGAAGGTTGTACTTAACCGAGTGAAAATGCTTGTTTTTATATCAGAGTCACAGTCTAAGCAATGGTTAGACTGGTGTGAAGAAGAAAAGATTAATCTGAGGTCTCAGCCTGCAGTTGTACCACTATCTATCAATGATGAACTGGCCTTTGTAGCTGGCATAGCTTGTTCACTTAATACTCCATCTTCTGGTACTGAGAAGATGCTTGAGAAAAAGCAATTATTGAGAGATTCAGTCAGAAAGGAAATGGGGTTGACAGAGAATGATATGCTTGTGATGTCTCTGAGTAGTATAAACCCTGGAAAGGGACAGCTCTTGCTTCTTGAGTCAGCACGGTTGGCGATCGAAGAAGAACCTCTGAAAGATAAGTCTAAGATGAAAAATCCAGTACGTAAGCGCCAAGCCCGGTCTGCCTTGGCTAGGAAACATCACCTGAGAGCTTTGTTCCAAGATTTGAAGGATGATGGTATTTCATCCAATCAATTACCACTGTTTGATGAATTTGTTGTCCAGTTGAATGAACCCGAGATGAAAGTTTTTCCATTACGTAATATCTATTCCGCTGTTGATGATACAGGTTCTTTGACCTTCAACGTGCCACATAAGAGGAAAGTGTTGTCAGATAATGGAGAAAGATTGCAACAGTCTGTTAAGTTTCTTATTGGTTCTGTTGGATCTAAGAGCAATAAGGTGCTTTACGTAAAAGAAATTTTAGGATTCCTATCTCTGCATTCAAACTTGTCAAAGTCAGTGTTGTGGACTCCGGCAACCACACGTGTAGCTGCTTTATACTCTGCAGCTGATGTTTATGTTATGAACTCTCAGGTAATTCATCTTCGAAGTAAAAAATGTAGAGAAAATCATTGAATATTATTATGACTTCATGGAAGCGCTCTTCTTTATGACTTGACTGATAAAATCTTGTTTTTCTTTCAGAAGGTTAAATTATATATAATTCTCAGTTAGATCCTTCTTCCTAGTCCTCTTTACCCATTTTTCATTTCAGTGAATTTATAACCTTGATTTATGCTCGTATGCATTTACAAATAATACAATGGTGTGTGTACAGGGACTGGGAGAAACTTTTGGGAGAGTGACAATTGAAGCCATGGCTTTCGGTCTTCCGGTACGACATTCCACTTGATTTTATTCCTCTTGCGATAGCTTATATACAAGTATTTTCCGGTATAATCATTTTTTTCTGCCCATTTTTCTGCTGTGGCATGACATTAATACTATGCAGATCAAACTTAAAAATCCAAATACACTAAAACAATAACAAAATTATGGGTGGGCGCTCAGAATTAGATGTAATGAAGGAAAAAAAAAGTGATCTTTTGTGCAGATTAGCATCGTATGCTTTTCCTTTATTATTATTTTTTTTCTTTTTTTCCTCACAGAATATAGAGCCTGATAGAAGCAAAATGACATTAGCGGCGTTGCCAATATCTCTCTTATATATTTGCAATGAGTTTGAATCTCAGATGAAACCTAATTATGTCATTTGTATGGAGCAGGTGCTTGGAACTGATTCTGGAGGCACGAAAGAGATTGTTGAACACAATGTAACAGGTCTGCTTCATCCGTCAGGACATACCGGAACTCATGTTCTTGCAGAAAACCTCCGGTTTTTGCTTAAAAACCCAATTTCGAGGAAGCAAATGGGATTGAAAGGAAGAGAGAAGGTAGAGAAGATGTACTTAAAGCGGCATATGTACAAGAAATTTGTAGACGTTCTTCTCAAGTGCATGAGACCCAAATAAC
Source organism: Prinsepia uniflora (assembly GCA_032719365.1). NCBI lineage: Eukaryota > Viridiplantae > Streptophyta > Magnoliopsida > Rosales > Rosaceae > Prinsepia > Prinsepia uniflora. Next base: position 16,895,801 of record CM064864.1, on the reverse strand, counting down.
ATGTATTTCGTAGTTGCACATTCTTAATTCTTTTATTTCTTCTCAAAGCTAAAAGGGTGTTGTGACTTGTGAGTATTGAAGTTATGATTTCGACCCTATCTGACAAACATTTTTTTGGTTTTGCAAATGAAGTTGGAAATAATAACAAGAGGAACGTAAATTGCACACCATGAACTGTAACTTCATTCTCAGCCCTTACACAACAAAACTGGTAAAATGTCGTGATTTCGATCCTCTCGGAAACATATTTTTGGCCTCGGGGCTCATGTAAGTAAGTCTCAATAATGCCAAGAGTTTTTTATAATACATAATGGAATTTTTTGGCGATAGTTCGAGTTTGGATTTTAAAATTATAAAATTGATATAAATTATAGTTTTTTTATAATACATAATAGAATTTTTTGGCATTAGTTCGTGTTTGGATTTTAAAATTATAAAGATATAAATTATAGTTTTTTATAATACATAATGGAATTTTTTTCTTTACTTTTTTCCATTTTAAGTTCGATTTTTCCAATAAAAAGGTGTGTAAATTCTAACATTATAAAGTGGGGTTTCCAAGTTCAAGTTTTTTTTTTTTTTTTGAAAATTTTGAGTTTGAATTTTGGAATAATAAAATTTATATGATTTTAGCATTGACATTGCTGATGAGATTAATAATTGAAAAATTATTCAATTTTTTAGTTTTTTTTTTTTTAATAAAAAGTATCATGTGAACTCTAATAAGATACAAATGAGGTTTCAAAATTCATATTTTTTTTCAAAATTTCGAGATTGGTTTTTGAAATTATAAAATTTATTTGAAATCTAACATTTTATATTGCATATTGGAAAACTAATTTTGACATTTTTCTATTTAGAGTTTGGCTTTTTCAATATAAAGATTTCCGTAAACTCTAATAATAAACGATTGGGGTTTCAAACTTAATTTGTTTTAAAAAATTCTGAGTTAGGATTTTTGAATAATAATTTTGATATGAACTTCTATCATTTGATATGTAGAATTGTTTAAAAGATTTTAACATTTTTGAATTTGGTTTTTGGTTAGAAAGTTAAGTTGATATTAGTTCTAACAACAAACGCTTGGGATTTCAAATATAAATTTCTATTGGAGTTTGAATTTTGGAATTATGTGCCCTATGTATTTCATTATTTTCGAACAGAAGTACCCCCATCAGACAACCCTTCAAATCCTATTCAATTTGATTAGATATGCCACTAAAATAATCCGTTCTATGTTTGTTTTATGTTAGATCATCTAACAGCAAGAGGATAAAGGGAATTTACAAAGAAATCTTCCATATATAAACATACTCGTAGATTCAAGGTAGGCAAGGAGCTCTTCACTTTTCTAAATTTATTTTAACTCTAGTGTTTAATAATATGTATTGGAAAAATAATTTCAAAATTTTTCTATTTTCCAGTTGCTATTTTCAATAGAAAGATTTACGTAAAATCTAATAATACGAGATTGAGGTTTCAAAATTTAATCTTTTTTGTTTAAATTTCGTGTTTCAATTTGCAAAAAACTTTCTCCAATTCGTAATATCAAACGTAGTTCATATAAACCTTATAATATCACAATTTAAGCTCAAACTTTTGAAGAAAAAAAATTGAACTTGGTAACCCCAATCTCATTGTTAGAGTTCACATAAACATTTCAATTACAAAAATCAAACCTAAAATGGAAGAAAGTCAATTTTTTTTTTCAATTCTGTAATATCAAACTCAAGAGTTCATATTATTATAGTTCACATAAATCTTTTTATTATAAGAAGAAAAAAAAAGTTGAACTTCGGAAAAACCAATATCATGTTGTTAAAGTTCACATAAACCTTTTTATTATAAAAGAAACAAATTTTAAAAAGAAAATGATAGGACCCTTTCCAAAATCACTTTGATAATTGTGTCCGATTCTACTCTTGTTTGACAACCCAATCTACATTCTAGAATTACCCTTAGAACTTGACAAGACAATCGGAGAGCTTGTCAGATAAGGGATGCATCACAACCATGTCGGAATTATTATCTCCATATACAAACCAAACATAATAAATTTTTAGCTATGCCATTGGTAGAATGTAACACTTTCAATTCAGTGATACTTCCGTTCTTGCGCTTAAAAAATTCCAACTTCGACCCACACCACCCGTTGGTTTTTCTCTCTCTCTCTCTCTTTTTTTTTTTTTTTCTTTTTCTGAAAGCTATATTTGTTATGGGGTTGTATTGCAAAGGTGTACATGTATTTCTCAAGGACTTGAAAACGGAAAAAGGTCTTATTTAACTAGCAGAAGAATATCCAGGAATCTTCGCAAGCAAGCACTAATTAAGAACGTACACTCATTATTATGTCGTGTTATTTCTCTAATTAAATACAAAATTATAACTAATAAATCCTCAAAAGGGAAAAGAAAGCAAGAACGAGCCATGAAAAGAGCTACATATCACTCATTATGACACACTTACTTAGCACAATACAATACAATACAATATACGTAAAAAGAAAGTTTCTCTATTTGTACCTCTAATTAATCGATCAGTCATATAATTATAATTAATGTTATGCACCATTGACATTGTAACCAACATGACCACAATTACCTATGTTCCTTAGGGTTCATCCCAGTAATTATTACTCACCCTCACTAATGTATCGCCCACTACTATGGTGTTTCCTTTTGAGCACAATTTAGTAATCATGCTTTATCAAAATTCTGTTGGCCGGGTGCATCCAATCAAATGATGAATGTTTAGGTGTAAAACATTTACGGCGAAGATATGACACAAAAGAGATTCAACGACCATATGTAATGAGATGATGATAAATGAAGAGTACATTCGGTATAGACTGCTCTAAATCGAATTCATGATATGTTATTTCGAATATAACAGTGAGACGAGTGCAACTTATTGTTATAAGTTGCGATATATATATATATATGAGCATTAATTTGTAGCCCGATTGGTTGTTTGTCGTGCATATATGTTAAAAAATGTTCTAAAATTGAAGGATTTTTCTGAAAATCGGAAAATCGAACTTATTTTCTTCTTCTTCCAAGTAGTACTACTGCTCCAATCCTCACCCTATCCGTACTACAGTATGCAATTGCTCTCACGCAATGAACTGGTTGAAGCAATTTTGAATCAGATTCTCTTGTGTAGGGTTTGTAGTGTTTTCACCACTGGCTAGCTAGGATGTTTTATGGTAGGAAATGCAGAAGCCCAAATTGAACACTGAGGAAGATCCATGAAAGTTGCCTTGGGTGGAGGGACCATATTATATACATGTGTGCTTAAAAAACGCACAAATTTAACAGCCAGTCGACCAAAGCATGATTGTAGCCACGAAAGTTCATCAGAAAAAAAAAAAATAGAGTGGCATGAAACATCATTATGGAATCGGATATTCCAGGAATAAACCTTTGCACTTACCTCCCTCCCTTCTCAACCTACTCAATTATCCTCCATATTCAAGCACTTGAATATGCCTAGGGTTTTACTTTTTTCTAACTAGACCGGCCATGACTCCCCGCAACCACCAACTTTGGGTTGGCTGGGTTTGGGCAAGACTCTGTGTTTTTAGTTTCGGATGGGTTGGGAGCCTGGGGCACACAGGCCCAACCACCTCTGAATGTTTGATTTTCACGGTTGACCTTAAATCCTATTTCGATCTAGCAAACACTTGAATATGATAAAGATAATCTAATAACTAGACCATGCACGAACGAGGTCAACCACATACATGAAAGTGAGGTGAGTTATCTAGCTGGATAGGATTAACCAACTATTAATTCATGTCTCATTCAATCATAAAACTTAAATCTTATTGGCCTTGACAAAATTTATAAAAAAAAGGACTCGTTTAAACCGATTTTAAATTTTACTATTATTTTAGGAACCATCCCCAATTTCAATATTAGTGTATATCGTTCATAAACTTCATCCATTTTTTCCTGTTAGTCACTCCGTCTATTTTCCAAAAAAATTCAATCAAAAATAAGAGTAAATATGTTAATCGAGATTTTGGGAAAAGAAATTTTATCTTCCCAAAAGGATAAATGGTTGCCAACTATTACCCTTTTTCAACCGAATGGTCGTCGACGAAGGAATCTTGGTCCTTCTTCCATTAAGTGAGTATGCGTGCCACCACTAAACCACAAATTGGCTTGAATGGAATGTGAATAGGTGAAAGTGTGTTGTGCGTTCGTGAATTTAACTTCTAACCAAGTGATTAATCGAACAAGGAACCTCCTTGTGGCCTAAGTTCTTTCGCTACCTCGAGTGAAGGCTTTAAATGAACAACCAAGTGATGTGAAGTTTGTGAAAACAAAGATTAAATGAGAAAATAAAAAGAATAGAAAATAAATACGATAAAATATAAATAAATTGCAAGATATTTAAATTAAATTAAAAACTAGTGCAAGAAATAACGTGCAAGAAATTAAATGTAGTTGAAAGTGGTGATATAATTTAAAGTGCATAAAATAAAGAATTTAACTTAATCCATTTGTTTTCATTAGCCACTTTGTCTATTTTCCAAACATGATCTATTAAACATAAAAGTAAATATGTTAATCCAGATTTTGGGAAAAAATAAATTTCATCTTCCGAAAGGGATAAATGGTTGCCAACTGTTTCCCTTTTTTCGGCCGGATGGTCGTCAATGAAGGGATTTTGGTTCTTCTTCCGTTAAGTGCACATGAGTGCCACCACCAAGCCATGAATTGGTTTTAATGGAATGTGAATGGATGAAAGTGTGTTGTGCGTCCGTGAATTTGACTTTTAACCAAGTGATTGTTCGGCCAAGCAAGGAACCTCTTCTTGGCCTAAATTCTTTCAATACCTCGAGTCACAGATTTAAATGAACAACCAAGTGATGTGAAGTTTGTGAAAACAAAGATTAAATGAGAAAGTAAAAAGAATAGAAAGTAAATATAACAAAACGTAAATAAATTGCAAGAAATGTAAACTAAATTAAAAAAAAAGTGCAAGAAAATAACGTGCTGGAATTTAAATGCAAATGAAAGTAACGATATAAATTAAACTGCAGAAAATTAAGAATTTAACCAACTAGGTGGATAGGCTTTGCGTTGGAACACATTCGCATTAATCAACTTTTAGTTCATGTATGATTCAATCATAAAACTTAAATCTTATTGTCCGTGGCAAAATTTTAAAGGCAGTATCAAAGAAAGGCTGAATGACTTAAACTGGCCTTAGAATTTACTATTATTTGAGGAACCGTCTCCAATTTCAACATTAGTGTATGTCATTCATGAACTTCATTCATTTGTTTCTGTTAGTTACTATGTCTATTTTGTAAACGGTGTCTATTAAAAAAAAAAGGACATATATGTCAATCCAAATTTTGGGGAAATAAATTTTATCTTCCCAAAAGGATAAATGGTTGTCAACGTCCCTGAATTTTGTCCAAATTTTGTCAACCATCCCTAAACTCCAATGTTAGAATCTATAATCCTTGAGTATAGTCATTCTGTCATTTTTTTAATGGCTTATGTTAAAAAACATCACATGACACTTACACAAGCTAAATTTTTAAGGGCAAAAGAGACATTTTTCTTTGAATCCTCTCTGCATCTTTGCTACCCTTTCTCTTCACTAGAAGAGAGCACAAATTGGACATGATACTTAGACAAAAAAAAAACATAATTGGGGGATCATAATAACTAATTTTCAAGAGTAGGGGCGAATCATAAATTTTGGTATAATTCAGGAATTAAGTGCCATTTGATGTGGATTGACATATTTACCCTTATTTTTAATGGAAATAGTTTGGAAAATAGACAAAGGGAATAGTAGAAATATTTGGGTAAAGTTCAAGGATGGCATACATTAATATTGAAATATAATTAAGGAAAACTACTAATTATAGCAAACCCAAGAACGATTTAATCCATTTAGCCAACTTTAACGGTTATCAAAACGAGCTTTTTACTTTTAAAATTTTATTTTATTCCTTCTTTATGAATTTCTCCCCCTTTCTATAGTCACTTAGAACATGCTACGATTTAGTGGTATTTCTCTCCAAACGTTGTGTGGGAATTCTTGAATTCTACTAACTAAAAGTATGAGGTTAATGCATGTTAAGTAATTCCGCTCCTCCATATCATGTTATCAAAAAATTTGAAGAAACACTATCCCCCTTTTCCCTGTTACTCTTCTTCATTTCTCCATCAAATTCAATGATTTTGAATGTAAAATTGACAGGATGATTATTTGAGATTAGACATTGTTGATGCAATAAATGGACCAACGAGTCCATGAAGACCGTACACACACAAGGAACACGAGATGTACGTGGTTCACCCAAATTCGACTACATTCACGGTGATATACTCCTCTCATTAGTAATAATAGTGTTTGTACATGATACATTAGGCATTGAGCCTTAGTGAGATACTAGAATGTAGAGAGAGGCGAGAGTTAATGATCTAGAGAGAGAAGAGCTTATGTTATGAGGGAGGATGGCTCTCTACTTATAGGAAAATACCTAGGGTTAGGTCAGGGGCCCCAAATGTGGGCTGGGTAAGCATGCCTTGGTGGGCCTTCTTCATGGATTTTGATAATGGTCTTGGTCTCACTCCAAGTGGCTTTCCATGACATGATGGGCCTTGATGATGGAACGAGCCTGGTCTGAGTGATCTTCCGGTTCTTGACCTGGTTAGTAGATATGGTATCAACATAAGTCCCCTAAGTCATTGACTGAGGTGCATTTCCTCGGTTGAGGATTTGTAAGTCAGGTTGATACGTGTTGACCGATAAGAGGGGAGAGATATTCCTCCTAGTCCCCTAAGTCCTTGAGTGAAGAAGTGTGCCTGGTTTGATAGCTTCAACTAGTCCCTAGAATGAAGTCAGTAGCCACTGATAATGTTTGTTGATCGAAGCGTTATTTCCTGAGGAAGCCAACTCGTGTGTCTGATAAATGGATATTATAGTGTTTACCGACTAGTGTATGCTTCCATGAGGAAGTAAACTCATGCGTTCAATTGTTAGCTACTCGTAGCATTTTCCGATCAGATTGTACTTCTCAGAGAAATTGAGCAATGCATATGATCGATAGCTACTTATAGCATTTTTTGATCGGAGCATGCTTCCTTGAGAAAGTTAACACGTGCGTCTGATCGGTAGATACTAGTAGTGTTTTCTGATCGAAGCATGCTTTCCTAAGGAAGAAAACCCATGCGTCTGATCGGTATCTACTGGTAGCATTTTCCGATCAGAGCATGCTTCCTTGAGGAAGTCAACTCGTGCTTCCGATCGGTAACTATTAATAGAATTTTCTGATAGGAATGAGTTTCCCGGAGGAAATTGAGTAATGCATCCAAATCGGTAGCTACTCATATCGTTTGCCGATCGGAGTATGCTTCCTTGAGGTATTCAACTCGTGCATCTGATTAGTATTTGCTGACTACTGATCAAAGCATGCTTCCCGGAGGAAGTCAAGTAATGCGTTAGATTGGTAGCTACTGATAACGTTTGTCGATCGGTACGTGCTTCCCGAAGGAAGTCGGGTAATGTTCGATCGGTAGCTACTTATTGCATTTCTCAATCGAAGCGTGCTCTTTAGAGGAATTTGAATAATTCGTTTGATCAATAGCTATTGATAACGTTTGTCGATCAGAGCATACTTCCAGGAAGAAGTCGAGTAATGCGTCTAACCAGTAACTATTGATAGCATTCGCCGATTGGAGCCTGTTTCCCTGAGCAAGTTAACTCGTGTGTCCAATCAGTTGCTACTAATAGTGCTTACTGACTGGAGCATGCTTCCTAGAGGAAGTCGAGTAATGAGTTCCTGAGCGTGCTCATATTCCTATTGAAATGATGCTACGTGATGTTGCAGATATCCTGAAAGGCGATGTTGTATACACGATGCTCATGTGCCATGAGCAGTGATGTGAGCATGATGATGCATATATTTCGAAAGGCGATGTTATATGCACATTGCTCATGTGACATGGGCAATGATGTGAGCATAACGATACATATGTGCTGAAAGTCGATGTTGTATGAACAATGCTCATATGTCATAGGCAATGATGTGAGCATGATGATGCATATGTGCCAAAATGAGATTTTGTATGCATAATGCTTATATGCGATGTACATTGGTGTGAACATGATGATGCATATGTGCTGAAAGGAAATGTTGTATGCACGATGCTCATATGCCATGGGCAATTATGTGAGCATGATGATGCATATGATGTTTCAATGATGTGATCAATGCATAGTAAAGCGTGACAAGAAAAGATGATACTTACGTGTTGTGATACTTTAAATGACCAAATGTCTGCTAATGGGACGAGGGGTAGACCTCGCATCAAGTGATAGGTCGAACAACAAATGTCGTTGGCTGACCAAGTGTCTACTGGTGGGAAGAAAGGAAGATCGCATCAAGATGGTAGGCCGACTAAGGTAAAGTCGTTGGTTAACCAAGTGTCTATTGGTGGGACGAGAGGAAGGCTGCATCAAGGTAGTAGGTCGGCCAAGGCGATGTTGTTGGCCGACCTAGAAAGGGTTTGTCATGCCAACAAGGAAGGTGTCTGGTCGACCATGTAGAGGTTAGCCAATCGAAAAGGGTGTCAAGACAAATAGGAGGGTATCAGGCCGATCAAGATAGGTGTCAGCCTGACCGGAAGGGTATTAGGCCGACCAAGAAGAGGTTAAGCCAACCAAGAAGGTGTCTGGATGACCAGGTAGATGTCCAGCTGACTAGAAAGGTGGTGTTCAACTGATCGGAAAGGTATTAGGTTGACTAGGAAGGTGTCAAGCTGACCAAAAAGGTGTTCATCCAACAAGAAAGGTTTCTAGTAGACTAAGAAGGGGTCCGGCTGGCCAGGAAGGTTGTCAGCTAACCAAGAAGGTGTTTAGCTGACCAGGAAAGTATCTAGCAGACTAGGAAGAGGTTAGGCCGACCATGAGGGTGTTTAGCTGACTAGGAAAATATTAGGCCCACTGGGAAGGGTGTTAGGCCGACCAAGAGGGTGTCTGACCGATTAGGAATGACAGGACCCATCCCAATCCCCCTAGAATATCGTGGGATGTGCCCTGCTCCCATTTGATAATTAAATCCAAACATACCAGAAATGACCCTTTGTTTTAAAAGAACAGTTCAACTACAATATTATCAGACTAGGGATAATTATCTAACATAACCGTTGAGATAAAAGGTAAACTAATCAACGGTATTACAGAGCATAAATGACAGTACAATAAAAGTACCAAATCCTACCCCGAAAGGTATTCAGATGCGCAACGGTACTCTTTATGCCTCAGCCTCGGTACCAGCCCCAGTCTCTGTGCCATAGCCAGGAGGGTCAATAAAACAGTCAAAGTGTGAGTGGACAAAAATAACATTTTCAAAATACGATTTAAGAAACAATTACAGTTTCCCCTCTGTTTTATGAACATACATGCATAGAAATCTAATCGTATGAAAGTAATTCAAATCATATATACATATCTCGACACAAATATCAATAAAACACAATATAACCAATCCTCGATATCTGCGATATCCATAACCAAGTAAATGTCACGATTTCAAATGCTACGCGTGCAACTCAGGGTCTCATCTCCGAGTACATCCCCAAGATCTACGACGTCCGGAGTGATATCATAATAGAGTGCCTCCCTAGGATCTACGTCGTCCAGGATGATATCATAATCTCACACTCCTGAGACTGATCCTCTCCTTGACGCTACACATCACAGGTAGTGTACCGTGACTACTTCAGGATCTACGACGTCTGGAGAAGACAATCCAATTCACACAGGATAGTATATGTGCAATAGTCACCAACTCCAGTAAAAAGTCATTTTAAAACCATTTATGTCTCAAAACGAGTCAAAGAATTATTCAATTGGGCCTATGCCCGAGACATAACTTTCACAAGCCTTTTTCCACAAAACCATCGAAAAACGATATCCAAAACTCATTTCATAAATCCAGATTAATCCAAATCAATCATACCAAATCGTTATTCAAATTACATCAAAAACTTAGTCTTTGTTTCAAATTCACATTTGACCCTAAATCTAAGTCAAATTTACTATCCCATTTGAGTCTCAAGCCCGAAACACTATTTTCACGCAAATCCGTAAAATCGTTCATAAACCGGTAACTAAATTCACCAACTCATCAAGTGATGATGTAAAATCATTTCAACTCAAATCATATAAAAAATTATTTAAAAAATTTATGCATGCATCGCAGTTATAAAACAAAAGTCTAATCACACACTGTCCAAGCTGTGCTCTCGATATTCGTGCTGTAAATCACATCGAAACTAATCCAAAGTCTTCGGGCCTGTCCAAATCACATATGAGGGTCACTAACGTTCTATAAAAGTCTATATGACAAACCCTCACAAAATTCGGTACCGTAAACGCGTCTCGAACACGTTTCCCGAGGCTAAAAATCTCCAAATGACCCATCAAACGGTCTCCAATCGACCTGAAACTACCACCCTTGCATTCGGATCATCGAATCCTTTGAAACATGATTGGTTTGACCTTGAAATTTGTGGTCACGCGTCCACACGCCTGGTCAAATTTCAGTCAATGGTGGTGTTCGCCAGTCAAAGATAGTCCACGAAGGTCAATGATAGTCAACACCAGTCAACGCTGGCGTTATGCTAACGTAAGCCTGACATACGACAGGTCTGACAACCTATGACAGCCTGTCACGTTAGCTGCCACATCAGCTCTGACACTCTCTAGCAAGTTGCCATGTGGCACCATCCCACTGGTCCATGTGGTCTGACATGTTTGACATGCACATCACTGCTGACTGGACCTAACGCTTTGCCACGTGCCACCCTCTGATTGGCCATGGGGCCTGATAGGGATGACGTGGACTGCCACATCATCACCTTCAACCTCTGGTCGGGTCGCCCGAACCTCTTTAACAGGTCGTTTGACCTGCGATCCTGACCCGGCCGTATCTCAGCCGCCCGACCACTGTTTTCCTACAATTTTCTTCCTATACACTCGTCTTACTCCCAAGAATCTATCTATGGTGTCAAAGTCATGAGAAAAAGTCTAGAAATGACCTGTCAAGCTTGTTGTTTTTCGGCTAGTTTTCAAAGTTGAAGACCAGTTGATTCTAGCTGCTTCCTTCCAATATTTTTGTTCATGTGGACTCATACAATCCCAAAGAACCCTTCCTAATCATTATAATGGTCTAACAACTCATCTAAACCTAAATTCAAAAAACAACCCAAACAGGGCTTTCGGGTTTACTCGAGTTCTTGGATTCCAATGTGTTCCTCCGTGCTCCGTAGTCGTCCACCGTCACCGTCAGTGTAACGACCCGTCCCGAATATCGGGATTTAATAATATTTAATTATGATTTACTAATCTGGGATTAGTTGAGTGATTTCGGACGAATTGTGCAAAATGACCGTTTTGCCCCTGGGCATGGGCAAAACGTTGACTTTTAATTCGGATGGTCAAACGGACTTTGACCGATGACCGTGACGTAGTTCGGGACGTCACGAGTTCATAGACAGGTGGCACGTTCGATTCCGATGTTCGTGGTGAAAGTTATGATGTACGGAAGTCCAGGGGCATTTTCGTAATTTGGACGATATAAGGGAAAATGTTGACCTTTTGACCGGGATGTCCGATGGCCGAGGGCCAAGGACCGTTACGGAGGTTTCGTCGATGCGAATCCAACGACAGGCGGCACGCCGAATTCGGACTTCGTACGAGGAAGTTATGGTCAGAAACGTGGAATCGGGGAAATATACGTCTCGGTAACCGTGTCGATTATTTTATTCTGAATTGGTGGTTGGAGGACACTTGGATGAGTGACAAGTGTCACTCATCCATTGGCTAGATTGGATCATGTTCCACTAAATAATTAATTATGATTTTATTCCAACTTTAAATCCTAGCCATCCATTCCATTTAATCTTTAAATCCTCACCACTCATCTCATCTAATCATCTCCCTTCTCTCATCAGATAACATTATTATCTTCATCAAATAACATCACTTCATATTTTTTCTTCCATACACCCGAAACACCCATGCACCATTTTCCTTCATTTCTCCATTCTTTCTCCAAAAACCCAAACTCACATATCACCACCATAATCATCAATGTGTGTGAGCGGGGTGTAACCGTGTGTGATGATGAGAGCGGGACGGTGACGGGAGGACGACGGCGTGATGGTGGTCGACGACGGGGGAGTCGACCCGTGAGGTAAGAAAATATCCAAAAAATCCAAGTTTCGGTTTTGTAGGTTTTTAGCTAATTCTATGAATTGAGAAATATTTCTGGGCACTCTAGGAGCCTAATAGGATTGTTTTTGAAGGTTGGAATGGCCGGAAATGGCCGTGAACGGCGACGGAAACTCCGACCGCCATTGATGACGGATGAGGTATGGTTTTGGACATTTTGTTCCGTTTTAATTAACTAGAAAGATTAGAAATGAGATTAGGAACATATTGGGATTAAAATGGGATGAAATGGACCTAAAATGGACCTTGAACCAGTCCAAAAACGGAGAAAACCCGACGGTGAACAGTAACTGTGAATAGTCTATGAACAGTAACTGGTTCAGCTGGAATTGGTGACGATGAACAGTAATCTGAGCCTTCTTGGGGCGCGTGAGGGCGCGTGAACAGTAATTTGAGAAAGTGTTCAACATATGAAATCTTCTATTCGATGTAACGAAGATTTTGGGACTGGTCTCGTGTCAATCGGACATCGTTTCGATAGTTTTCGGGGTGTCGGAAGGTTTAGGGTCGGTTTAAAAATAGTTAAAAGTTCGGGAAAATTACGGGGCTTTGGTAGGAGGTTAATTAAGTAGTTAGTAACCTTCTATTAAAATTTGGACAGGTTTGGGAGTCCCGGTGATAGCGATTGGCTCGGGAGGGCCTATGGCACGCATATCGAGGCGCTCGGTTAAACGGTCTGTGAGTGGACATTGGTTTCATAAATTCGATGCATGCATAACTGTTTTATGATTTTTATAATTATGATTAAATGATTTACTTTGGATATCGGTGAATTTAAAATGATTTCACGTATTTCGAGGTGAATTACGTATTTGCACGTAAACCGAGGTCTTCTGGATTTGCACCGATTTCCATAAATGTGGTTGGATATGATTTCATGAAATGGTTACGAACTTGAATAAAGTAAAATCGGGCCAGGGGCCCAGTTGAACTATGAAATCGGGCCAGGGGCCCAGTTAACATGTGGATCGGGCCAGGGGCCCAGTTAACTTGTGAAATCGGGCCAGGGGCCCAGTTGATTTCTACATACGATTGCGGGTCGGGGACCCTAAAATGGAATTGAATAAATGTTTTCTGGTTTACATTTTATATATGTTCACATGCTGGAATCAATAAATGGTTTTGATGATATTTCGGTTATGGCACGTTTCACGGTATTTGGGCATGAGACCCGTTTGATGAAACGTAACGATCGGTTCGGATTTTATCTATGTATACCTATATGTTTTGCATGTGGATATCAATAAAATGTATTTAGTACTGCACTGTATAAATCCTTCCATATTATATTGTCTCCTCCGGATGAGGTACCCCGGAGAGGTCACGGACGTCTAGTACGTCCAGCGTCTATGACGCTAAGCATCGGGGATGCTGTACCCGAACGGGGTTCGGGGATTGAACTCGGAAATTGAGACCCGAGTGGCACGCGTAGCCTTGTGATTGTGACCTTATTGACGTCAGGGACGTCAGACATCAGGGATGTCGGATTGGAGTGTATAGTGCAGTGGCTAAAATTATGGTTATGGTTTATATTATATGCCTTATGGTTCATATTACTGGATTTATGAAATAACTCTTGGATTGACTTTTGGAAGTTGAAACTATGCTTTGGTTTCCGGGCTAAGGCCCTAAAGGTTATTTCTAAATAAATGTGTGATCATTGGTTTTTGGCGCATGCATATGTTTTTACTGAGGGGCATAAATGTCTTACAAATGTTTTAAACAGACTTGTTTATTTTCGTCCACTCACAGCTTTTGTTTTTAATGCCCTTCAGGTTGATTCCGGATACGACTGCAGCAGAGACTTGAGCATCATACACCTCCTCCATCGATCCTTACGCACTCTGGAAGCCCGGTTGGGCAGTGGCAACAAGTTATCCCTTGTCTGACACCTCTTGTCAGACGGGAGCATGACACATTCCATGGTAATCCCGGGGGGATTGGGATGGGTCGTGTCAAGTGGTATCAGAGCAGGTTTTGCTCTTTTGTGCGCGAAGGTCGAGGGTGTGATGTCTCTTTGGGCTGCAGTTCCGTTGTCAACCTGATAGATAGGTTTGGATTTGAATAGTGGATAGGGTGTGTTTGGCCCGATACGCCGTGCATTGATGCAGTTCAACCCAAGTGGGGTTGTATACGATTAACTGGTAATGTGGGACCGTCGGTTCGGTCATGTGATGATGGATTGTTGTGCTGCTGGGCACAGCTGGGTTCAGGGAACCCCATTTGAATAATGTTATGGAAATGCGAAACTCAGTTGAGTAATGGTCTAAATGATGGACCCTGGTAGTGTTGGCTAGTGTACGAAGTGTTGGTGCATCGGAGTTAGCCGATGACCTTCGTGGTGGAACCCATGATGGAGCCCACGTTGAGTTGACGATTGGGTTGGATTGGACGTCTATACGATGTCAGGACTGCGGAGTCGGTCAGGTTGTGGATTTTACTGCAGAAGGCAGTTGGGTTCGGTGGAACCCTAGGGTGTGATCTTGGAACCCAAATTTATAATTGATGAACTGGAAAAGTGAACTTTAATTGAGAACTGGTGCTGCGACGTGCGGCTGAGGTCATGGATGACCATGTGGATGACTCTAGTGAGTCTTATGGGTTTCGATCTATGGGTACGGTTATGAGGAAGTATGGAATCCCGTGTTGGATCGAATATTAGTGTGATGGGTGGATACGGATCTTGACAACGATGACTGTTGGTCGACAGTTGCGTCGAGATAACTGGCTATCGAGGGTATTTAGTGTGGTGTTGACACTTGGAGATCAGGGGATGTTCAGGGAACGTCCATTATCCTGATGTGCCAGTGGTCAAATTGGAGGTACCCATAGTCGTGGGGTACGATTGGTGTTACGGGATCGTCATTCGGAATGAACGGAGATCCAGGGTAACAACTTTGCACACAGTGTGCTAGCATGGATGTTCGTGTGCTAGTATGGAGGCCTGTGTGCCGATACTAGTGTTGATGATGGTGCGCTGGTGCAGGTACTAGCGTTGGTGCTGGTGTCAGTGATTGTGATGACGATGAGCCACCAGTTGGGGGTGACTCTGTCATGATGAACAGATGATTGGTATCTGCGACTCAGTGGTGGTTGAGTCTTGGACTGGATGGGATCCAGTGGAGGTCGTGATGTGTTGGGATAAGTCCTAACAGATATATGATGACAAGTGATGAATGGATATTAAGGTATGATTGAAACTTGAGGAATCTAGGGATGATGTTCCCTATGTCATGAGAATTGGTGGATTTGGGGGGTTGTTGTCAACTCCGAGATTGGTAAGATGGTATATTTCTAATATCCCCAGAGAGTACAAGGAAACTATTGGAATTGGGAATGTCGAGGAAAACCCCTTGTGGTATTGATGTGGGATTTTGTGATTGTGAATCACGTGGAACATGAGGATTGAACCTGTAAGGTTGAGATGTGAGACGAAGGCAGTATGGTATGCACATCCAGGCAGAGTTGTGGATATTCCGATAGGAATCGGGGTGTGTGCATACATGATTATTGGCGAACGTGAGGTCCGAGTAATGAATTGATTTTGGACACGTGGTGGTCCAAGTGAGGTATGGACGTGGGCAATCCTGTGGTTGGACTTGACATCTCATTGGGAGCATGTCTGTTTCCAACATGGTTGGAACTCCCGATTCGGGGAGAGTTGTGATTGGGAGACGAGAGGAGTGCTCGTTTCCGCATCGGTGATTGGTATTCCGAAATCATTGGGGTTGACTTCTTAATTCCTGCCGTGGCAGATGATGATTGTTGCTACCAGTACGTTGAGCGTGTATTGGTTGGTGGACCCATGTTGGCTTGGGGTCATTGGACACAAGAAGTTGTGTATGATTTTGGATTTGGTGGTGAAATGCGGGGTCATCTTTCCACCAAGGGAAATTTGGCGAATGATTCAATGAGGGTGTAAGACCCTACGATCAGCTTTCAGATGGATTGTTAGCTATGCGAGCATGTGTGGATCCTAGGTGGATCTGATTTGTGACGTTGTCGACTTTCGACGATGTGACGATCTAGGATCGTGATGTTACTTGTTGGATGACGTAGTGATGGATCTGGGTCGTGATCGTGATGATCCAGATTGGATGAGAGTTTATCACTCTTACCTTGGTATGTGAGTTGTAAATGACGGGACTGAACTTCTTTTCGGAGTGAAGTCCATATGGTTGTTACTCGGGTGAGTAAGTTTCCGATGTGGTCGGATTTTGTCAACCTTAGACGTGTGAATATTGGGATTGGCTTCCCTATGAAGTCAATCGAGTGTTTTGAGTAGGTAACCGATAGGTTCGATTTTGTTACGTCTTGGTGGACGTAAACGAGATTTTGGGTTTTGGAATCGAATTTCTTGGTGACGATTCGGGATTCGATTGCGAAGCTCGAAAGTGGATTACCGGATTTGGGTACGGAATGATTATTCCAATGCTAGCTTACGGAATAATGATTTCGGATTCGGATTCGGACATGGATAAATATATATATATATATATATATATATATATGATGTCTCGGTTCGGATTCGGGATTTCTTACGAAATTGCGGATTTGGATTCGGAATTGAAATTGGATGACGGGTGGAGTTCGTTTTGTCTCATGATTGGTTTGGGCAAAGGTACTTCATTATTGGAACGTGTTTGGCTATGACCTGAGTGGTTGTAGGCAGATTGATGGATAGATGTACGTACAGGGTACGTTGTACGAGGATTGATACTGGTTAGGCAGAGTGGTGCCTAATGGCGGTACATGGGATGTACCAGTGGTGTGTGTTTAAACGTGTTGGTAATCGGCTTGGTTCCGATATCATTTGTTTGGTTGTGATTGTGGACTGGACATTGGATACTGTGCGCTGGACAGATTGATCTTGCCGGGTTCAGTGATTGTATGAGCAGGTGCTCTTAGCAATGGTTGGCTAGTGGAACCCTAGTATTGAGATGTGTGATCACTGCTGGGCTGGTATTCAATGTGTTCCAGTTACACCACTTGATTTTGACGGTATACGTACACTCAGGATGAGTGAATTGGTGGTCAGAGTAACCACGAGTAGCCTTGTGTGACTTGATCACACCGTGATTTCCCAGCGTCTTGGTTCGCTGCGGGAGTCAGCGATTATGGACATTGAGATTTATTTATGTCGCAGGAATGGGCTTGCCTGCGAATTGAGATCATGTGGTTGATCTTACGCTACATCAAGGGCGATGTAGTACATGGTGTTGTCATTGATTAACCGACAGTTTGGGCTTTACAGGGTGGTAAAGCTTAGTGGTGACAGTTTGACTGGTGGTGTCAGCGTGGACTGACAAATGAGATTGGCGACTCCCAATGGGAGCAAGGGTAAGGATATATATTGGTAATGGAAGGGAACCGTCTAGCTGAAGAAGTCAGCTAAATGGTTAGGCGATTTTATCGCGGATCAGGCGATCATTTCCACTCGAGGTGGTCGAGTGTTGTTGCTATTATGACATATGACTGAGATGGTATGTCTGGGTACAGTCGAGGCTGGTGTTGACCCAGTATGTGGGTGTACAAGTGTACACAGATGTGAGGTCGAATTGTTTTCCACAAGGCGGTTGTGGAATAAGGAGATTGGTAATTTCGAGGACGAAATTCTTTAAGGAGGGAAGGTTGTAACGACTCGTCCCGAATATCGGGATTTAATAATATTTAATTATGATTTACTAATCTGGGATTAGTTGAGTGATTTCGGACGAATTGTGCAAAATGACCGTTTTGCCCCTGGGCATGGGCAAAACGTTGACTTTTAATTCGGATGGTCAAACGGACTTTGACCGATGACCGTGACGTAGTTCGGGACGTCACGAGTTCATAGACAGGTGGCACGTTCGATTCCGATGTTCGTGGTGAAAGTTATGATGTACGGAAGTCCAGGGGCATTTTCGTAATTTGGACGATATAAGGGAAAATGTTGACTTTTTGACCGGGATGTCCGATGGCCGAGGGCCAAGGACCGTTACGGAGGTTTCGTCGATGCGAATCCAACGACAGGCGGCACGCCGAATTCGGACTTCGTACGAGGAAGTTATGGTCAGAAACGTGGAATCGGGGAAATATACGTCTCGGTAACCGTGTCGATTATTTTATTCTGAATTGGTGGTTGGAGGACACTTGGATGAGTGACAAGTGTCACTCATCCATTGGCTAGATTGGATCATGTTCCACTAAATAATTAATTATGATTTTATTCCAACTTTAAATCCTAGCCATCCATTCCATTTAATCTTTAAATCCTCACCACTCATCTCATCTAATCATCTCCCTTCTCTCATCAGATAACATTATTATCTTCATCAAATAACATCACTTCATATTTTTTCTTCCATACACCCGAAACACCCATGCACCATTTTCCTTCATTTCTCCATTCTTTCTCCAAAAACCCAAACTCACATATCACCACCATAATCATCAATGTGTGTGAGCGGGGTGTAACCGTGTGTGATGATGAGAGCGGGACGGTGACGGGAGGACGACGGCGTGATGGTGGTCGACGACGGGGGAGTCGACCCGTGAGGTAAGAAAATATCCAAAAAATCCAAGTTTCGGTTTTGTAGGTTTTTAGCTAATTCTATGAATTGAGAAATATTTCTGGGCACTCTAGGAGCCTAATAGGATTGTTTTTGAAGGTTGGAATGGCCGGAAATGGCCGTGAACGGCGACGGAAACTCCGACCGCCATTGATGACGGATGAGGTATGGTTTTGGACATTTTGTTCCGTTTTAATTAACTAGAAAGATTAGAAATGAGATTAGGAACATATTGGGATTAAAATGGGATGAAATGGACCTAAAATGGACCTTGAACCAGTCCAAAAACGGAGAAAACCCGACGGTGAACAGTAACTGTGAATAGTCTATGAACAGTAACTGGTTCAGCTGGAATTGGTGACGATGAACAGTAATCTGAGCCTTCTTGGGGCGCGTGAGGGCGCGTGAACAGTAATTTGAGAAAGTGTTCAACATATGAAATCTTCTATTCGATGTAACGAAGATTTTGGGACTGGTCTCGTGTCAATCGGACATCGTTTCGATAGTTTTCGGGGTGTCGGAAGGTTTAGGGTCGGTTTAAAAATAGTTAAAAGTTCGGGAAAATTACGGGGCTTTGGTAGGAGGTTAATTAAGTAGTTAGTAACCTTCTATTAAAATTTGGACAGGTTTGGGAGTCCCGGTGATAGCGATTGGCTCGGGAGGGCCTATGGCACGCATATCGAGGCGCTCGGTTAAACGGTCTGTGAGTGGACATTGGTTTCATAAATTCGATGCATGCATAACTGTTTTATGATTTTTATAATTATGATTAAATGATTTACTTTGGATATCGGTGAATTTAAAATGATTTCACGTATTTCGAGGTGAATTACGTATTTGCACGTAAACCGAGGTCTTCTGGATTTGCACCGATTTCCATAAATGTGGTTGGATATGATTTCATGAAATGGTTACGAACTTGAATAAAGTAAAATCGGGCCAGGGGCCCAGTTGAACTATGAAATCGGGCCAGGGGCCCAGTTAACATGTGGATCGGGCCAGGGGCCCAGTTAACTTGTGAAATCGGGCCAGGGGCCCAGTTGATTTCTACATACGATTGCGGGTCGGGGACCCTAAAATGGAATTGAATAAATGTTTTCTGGTTTACATTTTATATATGTTCACATGCTGGAATCAATAAATGGTTTTGATGATATTTCGGTTATGGCACGTTTCACGGTATTTGGGCATGAGACCCGTTTGATGAAACGTAACGATCGGTTCGGATTTTATCTATGTATACCTATATGTTTTGCATGTGGATATCAATAAAATGTATTTAGTACTGCACTGTATAAATCCTTCCATATTATATTGTCTCCTCCGGATGAGGTACCCCGGAGAGGTCACGGACGTCTAGTACGTCCAGCGTCTATGACGCTAAGCATCGGGGATGCTGTACCCGAACGGGGTTCGGGGATTGAACTCGGAAATTGAGACCCGAGTGGCACGCGTAGCCTTGTGATTGTGACCTTATTGACGTCAGGGACGTCAGACATCAGGGATGTCGGATTGGAGTGTATAGTGCAGTGGCTAAAATTATGGTTATGGTTTATATTATATGCCTTATGGTTCATATTACTGGATTTATGAAATAACTCTTGGATTGACTTTTGGAAGTTGAAACTATGCTTTGGTTTCCGGGCTAAGGCCCTAAAGGTTATTTCTAAATAAATGTGTGATCATTGGTTTTTGGCGCATGCATATGTTTTTACTGAGGGGCATAAATGTCTTACAAATGTTTTAAACAGACTTGTTTATTTTCGTCCACTCACAGCTTTTGTTTTTAATGCCCTTCAGGTTGATTCCGGATACGACTGCAGCAGAGACTTGAGCATCATACACCTCCTCCATCGATCCTTACGCACTCTGGAAGCCCGGTTGGGCAGTGGCAACAAGTTATCCCTTGTCTGACACCTCTTGTCAGACGGGAGCATGACACATTCCATGGTAATCCCGGGGGGATTGGGATGGGTCGTGTCAAGTGGTATCAGAGCAGGTTTTGCTCTTTTGTGCGCGAAGGTCGAGGGTGTGATGTCTCTTTGGGCTGCAGTTCCGTTGTCAACCTGATAGATAGGTTTGGATTTGAATAGTGGATAGGGTGTGTTTGGCCCGATACGCCGTGCATTGATGCAGTTCAACCCAAGTGGGGTTGTATACGATTAACTGGTAATGTGGGACCGTCGGTTCGGTCATGTGATGATGGATTGTTGTGCTGCTGGGCACAGCTGGGTTCAGGGAACCCCATTTGAATAATGTTATGGAAATGCGAAACTCAGTTGAGTAATGGTCTAAATGATGGACCCTGGTAGTGTTGGCTAGTGTACGAGGTGTTGGTGCATCGGAGTTAGCCGATGACCTTCGTGGTGGAACCCATGATGGAGCCCACGTTGAGTTGACGATTGGGTTGGATTGGACGTCTATACGATGTCAGGACTGCGGAGTCGGTCAGGTTGTGGATTTTACTGCAGAAGGCAGTTGGGTTCGGTGGAACCCTAGGGTGTGATCTTGGAACCCAAATTTATAATTGATGAACTGGAAAAGTGAACTTTAATTGAGAACTGGTGCTGCGACGTGCGGCTGAGGTCATGGATGACCATGTGGATGACTCTAGTGAGTCTTATGGGTTTCGATCTATGGGTACGGTTATGAGGAAGTATGGAATCCCGTGTTGGATCGAATATTAGTGTGATGGGTGGATACGGATCTTGACAACGATGACTGTTGGTCGACAGTTGCGTCGAGATAACTGGCTATCGAGGGTATTTAGTGTGGTGTTGACACTTGGAGATCAGGGGATGTTCAGGGAACGTCCATTATCCTGATGTGCCAGTGGTCAAATTGGAGGTACCCATAGTCGTGGGGTACGATTGGTGTTACGGGATCGTCATTCGGAATGAACGGAGATCCAGGGTAACAACTTTGCACACAGTGTGCTAGCATGGATGTTCGTGTGCTAGTATGGAGGCCTGTGTGCCGATACTAGTGTTGATGATGGTGCGCTGGTGCAGGTACTAGCGTTGGTGCTGGTGTCAGTGATTGTGATGACGATGAGCCACCAGTTGGGGGTGACTCTGTCATGATGAACAGATGATTGGTATCTGCGACTCAGTGGTGGTTGAGTCTTGGACTGGATGGGATCCAGTGGAGGTCGTGATGTGTTGGGATAAGTCCTAACAGATATATGATGACAAGTGATGAATGGATATTAAGGTATGATTGAAACTTGAGGAATCTAGGGATGATGTTCCCTATGTCATGAGAATTGGTGGATTTGGGGGGTTGTTGTCAACTCCGAGATTGGTAAGATGGTATATTTCTAATATCCCCAGAGAGTACAAGGAAACTATTGGAATTGGGAATGTCGAGGAAAACCCCTTGTGGTATTGATGTGGGATTTTGTGATTGTGAATCACGTGGAACATGAGGATTGAACCTGTAAGGTTGAGATGTGAGACGAAGGCAGTATGGTATGCACATCCAGGCAGAGTTGTGGATATTCCGATAGGAATCGGGGTGTGTGCATACATGATTATTGGCGAACGTGAGGTCCGAGTAATGAATTGATTTTGGACACGTGGTGGTCCAAGTGAGGTATGGACGTGGGCAATCCTGTGGTTGGACTTGACATCTCATTGGGAGCATGTCTGTTTCCAACATGGTTGGAACTCCCGATTCGGGGAGAGTTGTGATTGGGAGACGAAAGGAGTGCTCGTTTCCGCATCGGTGATTGGTATTCCGAAATCATTGGGGTTGACTTCTTAATTCCTGCCGTGGCAGATGATGATTGTTGCTACCAGTACGTTGAGCGTGTATTGGTTGGTGGACCCATGTTGGCTTGGGGTCATTGGACACAAGAAGTTGTGTATGATTTTGGATTTGGTGGTGAAATGCGGGGTCATCTTTCCACCAAGGGAAATTTGGCGAATGATTCAATGAGGGTGTAAGACCCTACGATCAGCTTTCAGATGGATTGTTAGCTATGCGAGCATGTGTGGATCCTAGGTGGATCTGATTTGTGACGTTGTCGACTTTCGACGATGTGACGATCTAGGATCGTGATGTTACTTGTCGGATGACGTAGTGATGGATCTGGGTCGTGATCGTGATGATCCAGATTGGATGAGAGTTTATCACTCTTACCTTGGTATGTGAGTTGTAAATGACGGGACTGAACTTCTTTTCGGAGTGAAGTCCATATGGTTGTTACTCGGGTGAGTAAGTTTCCGATGTGGTCGGATTTTGTCAACCTTAGACGTGTGAATATTGGGATTGGCTTCCCTATGAAGTCAATCGAGTGTTTTGAGTAGGTAACCGATAGGTTCGATTTTGTTACGTCTTGGTGGACGTAAACGAGATTTTGGGTTTTGGAATCGAATTTCTTGGTGACGATTCGGGATTCGATTGCGAAGCTCGAAAGTGGATTACCGGATTTGGGTACGGAATGATTATTCCAATGCTAGCTTACGGAATAATGATTTCGGATTCGGATTCGGACATGGATAATATATATATATATATATATATATATGATGTCTCGGTTCGGATTCGGGATTTCTTACGAAATTGCGGATTTGGATTCGGAATTGAAATTGGATGACGGGTGGAGTTCGTTTTGTCTCATGATTGGTTTGGGCAAAGGTACTTCATTATTGGAACGTGTTTGGCTATGACCTGAGTGGTTGTAGGCAGATTGATGGATAGATGTACGTACAGGGTACGTTGTACGAGGATTGATACTGGTTAGGCAGAGTGGTGCCTAATGGCGGTACATGGGATGTACCAGTGGTGTGTGTTTAAACGTGTTGGTAATCGGCTTGGTTCCGATATCATTTGTTTGGTTGTGATTGTGGACTGGACATTGGATACTGTGCGCTGGACAGATTGATCTTGCCGGGTTCAGTGATTGTATGAGCAGGTGCTCTTAGCAATGGTTGGCTAGTGGAACCCTAGTATTGAGATGTGTGATCACTGCTGGGCTGGTATTCAATGTGTTCCAGTTACACCACTTGATTTTGACGGTATACGTACACTCAGGATGAGTGAATTGGTGGTCAGAGTAACCACGAGTAGCCTTGTGTGACTTGATCACACCGTGATTTCCCAGCGTCTTGGTTCGCTGCGGGAGTCAGCGATTATGGACATTGAGATTTATTTATGTCGCAGGAATGGGCTTGCCTGCGAATTGAGATCATGTGGTTGATCTTACGCTACATCAAGGGCGATGTAGTACATGGTGTTGTCATTGATTAACCGACAGTTTGGGCTTTACAGGGTGGTAAAGCTTAGTGGTGACAGTTTGACTGGTGGTGTCAGCGTGGACTGACAAATGAGATTGGCGACTCCCAATGGGAGCAAGGGTAAGGATATATATTGGTAATGGAAGGGAACCGTCTAGCTGAAGAAGTCAGCTAAATGGTTAGGCGATTTTATCGCGGATCAGGCGATCATTTCCACTCGAGGTGGTCGAGTGTTGTTGCTATTATGACATATGACTGAGATGGTATGTCTGGGTACAGTCGAGGCTGGTGTTGACCCAGTATGTGGGTGTACAAGTGTACACAGATGTGAGGTCGAATTGTTTTCCACAAGGCGGTTGTGGAATAAGGAGATTGGTAATTTCGAGGACGAAATTCTTTAAGGAGGGAAGGTTGTAACGACTCGTCCCGAATATCGGGATTTAATAATATTTAATTATGATTTACTAATCTGGGATTAGTTGAGTGATTTCGGACGAATTGTGCAAAATGACCGTTTTGCCCCTGGGCATGGGCAAAACGTTGACTTTTAATTCGGATGGTCAAACGGACTTTGACCGATGACCGTGACGTAGTTCGGGACGTCACGAGTTCATAGACATGTGGCACGTTCGATTCCGATGTTCGTGGTGAAAGTTATGATGTACGGAAGTCCAGGGGCATTTTCGTAATTTGGACGATATAAGGGAAAATGTTGACTTTTTGACCGGGATGTCCGATGGCCGAGGGCCAAGGACCGTTACGGAGGTTTCGTCGATGCGAATCCAACGACAGGCGGCACGCCGAATTCGGACTTCGTACGAGGAAGTTATGGTCAGAAACGTGGAATCGGGGAAATATACGTCTCGGTAACCGTGTCGATTATTTTATTCTGAATTGGTGGTTGGAGGACACTTGGATGAGTGACAAGTGTCACTCATCCATTGGCTAGATTGGATCATGTTCCACTAAATAATTAATTATGATTTTATTCCAACTTTAAATCCTAGCCATCCATTCCATTTAATCTTTAAATCCTCACCACTCATCTCATCTAATCATCTCCCTTCTCTCATCAGATAACATTATTATCTTCATCAAATAACATCACTTCATATTTTTTCTTCCATACACCCGAAACACCCATGCACCATTTTCCTTCATTTCTCCATTCTTTCTCCAAAAACCCAAACTCACATATCACCACCATAATCATCAATGTGTGTGAGCGGGGTGTAACCGTGTGTGATGATGAGAGCGGGACGGTGACGGGAGGACGACGGCGTGATGGTGGTCGACGACGGGGGAGTCGACCCGTGAGGTAAGAAAATATCCAAAAAATCCAAGTTTCGGTTTTGTAGGTTTTTAGCTAATTCTATGAATTGAGAAATATTTCTGGGCACTCTAGGAGCCTAATAGGATTGTTTTTGAAGGTTGGAATGGCCGGAAATGGCCGTGAACGGCGACGGAAACTCCGACCGCCATTGATGACGGATGAGGTATGGTTTTGGACATTTTGTTCCGTTTTAATTAACTAGAAAGATTAGAAATGAGATTAGGAACATATTGGGATTAAAATGGGATGAAATGGACCTAAAATGGACCTTGAACCAGTCCAAAAACGGAGAAAACCCGACGGTGAACAGTAACTGTGAATAGTCTATGAACAGTAACTGGTTCAGCTGGAATTGGTGACGATGAACAGTAATCTGAGCCTTCTTGGGGCGCGTGAGGGCGCGTGAACAGTAATTTGAGAAAGTGTTCAACATATGAAATCTTCTATTCGATGTAACGAAGATTTTGGGACTGGTCTCGTGTCAATCGGACATCGTTTCGATAGTTTTCGGGGTGTCGGAAGGTTTAGGGTCGGTTTAAAAATAGTTAAAAGTTCGGGAAAATTACGGGGCTTTGGTAGGAGGTTAATTAAGTAGTTAGTAACCTTCTATTAAAATTTGGACAGGTTTGGGAGTCCCGGTGATAGCGATTGGCTCGGGAGGGCCTATGGCACGCATATCGAGGCGCTCGGTTAAACGGTCTGTGAGTGGACATTGGTTTCATAAATTCGATGCATGCATAACTGTTTTATGATTTTTATAATTATGATTAAATGATTTACTTTGGATATCGGTGAATTTAAAATGATTTCACGTATTTCGAGGTGAATTACGTATTTGCACGTAAACCGAGGTCTTCTGGATTTGCACCGATTTCCATAAATGTGGTTGGATATGATTTCATGAAATGGTTACGAACTTGAATAAAGTAAAATCGGGCCAGGGGCCCAGTTGAACTATGAAATCGGGCCAGGGGCCCAGTTAACATGTGGATCGGGCCAGGGGCCCAGTTAACTTGTGAAATCGGGCCAGGGGCCCAGTTGATTTCTACATACGATTGCGGGTCGGGGACCCTAAAATGGAATTGAATAAATGTTTTCTGGTTTACATTTTATATATGTTCACATGCTGGAATCAATAAATGGTTTTGATGATATTTCGGTTATGGCACGTTTCACGGTATTTGGGCATGAGACCCGTTTGATGAAACGTAACGATCGGTTCGGATTTTATCTATGTATACCTATATGTTTTGCATGTGGATATCAATAAAATGTATTTAGTACTGCACTGTATAAATCCTTCCATATTATATTGTCTCCTCCGGATGAGGTACCCCGGAGAGGTCACGGACGTCTAGTACGTCCAGCGTCTATGACGCTAAGCATCGGGGATGCTGTACCCGAACGGGGTTCGGGGATTGAACTCGGAAATTGAGACCCGAGTGGCACGCGTAGCCTTGTGATTGTGACCTTATTGACGTCAGGGACGTCAGACATCAGGGATGTCGGATTGGAGTGTATAGTGCAGTGGCTAAAATTATGGTTATGGTTTATATTATATGCCTTATGGTTCATATTACTGGATTTATGAAATAACTCTTGGATTGACTTTTGGAAGTTGAAACTATGCTTTGGTTTCCGGGCTAAGGCCCTAAAGGTTATTTCTAAATAAATGTGTGATCATTGGTTTTTGGCGCATGCATATGTTTTTACTGAGGGGCATAAATGTCTTACAAATGTTTTAAACAGACTTGTTTATTTTCGTCCACTCACAGCTTTTGTTTTTAATGCCCTTCAGGTTGATTCCGGATACGACTGCAGCAGAGACTTGAGCATCATACACCTCCTCCATCGATCCTTACGCACTCTGGAAGCCCGGTTGGGCAGTGGCAACAAGTTATCCCTTGTCTGACACCTCTTGTCAGACGGGAGCATGACACATTCCATGGTAATCCCGGGGGGATTGGGATGGGTCGTGTCAAGTGGTATCAGAGCAGGTTTTGCTCTTTTGTGCGCGAAGGTCGAGGGTGTGATGTCTCTTTGGGCTGCAGTTCCGTTGTCAACCTGATAGATAGGTTTGGATTTGAATAGTGGATAGGGTGTGTTTGGCCCGATACGCCGTGCATTGATGCAGTTCAACCCAAGTGGGGTTGTATACGATTAACTGGTAATGTGGGACCGTCGGTTCGGTCATGTGATGATGGATTGTTGTGCTGCTGGGCACAGCTGGGTTCAGGGAACCCCATTTGAATAATGTTATGGAAATGCGAAACTCAGTTGAGTAATGGTCTAAATGATGGACCCTGGTAGTGTTGGCTAGTGTACGAGGTGTTGGTGCATCGGAGTTAGCCGATGACCTTCGTGGTGGAACCCATGATGGAGCCCACGTTGAGTTGACGATTGGGTTGGATTGGACGTCTATACGATGTCAGGACTGCGGAGTCGGTCAGGTTGTGGATTTTACTGCAGAAGGCAGTTGGGTTCGGTGGAACCCTAGGGTGTGATCTTGGAACCCAAATTTATAATTGATGAACTGGAAAAGTGAACTTTAATTGAGAACTGGTGCTGCGACGTGCGGCTGAGGTCATGGATGACCATGTGGATGACTCTAGTGAGTCTTATGGGTTTCGATCTATGGGTACGGTTATGAGGAAGTATGGAATCCCGTGTTGGATCGAATATTAGTGTGATGGGTGGATACGGATCTTGACAACGATGACTGTTGGTCGACAGTTGCGTCGAGATAACTGGCTATCGAGGGTATTTAGTGTGGTGTTGACACTTGGAGATCAGGGGATGTTCAGGGAACGTCCATTATCCTGATGTGCCAGTGGTCAAATTGGAGGTACCCATAGTCGTGGGGTACGATTGGTGTTACGGGATCGTCATTCGGAATGAACGGAGATCCAGGGTAACAACTTTGCACACAGTGTGCTAGCATGGATGTTCGTGTGCTAGTATGGAGGCCTGTGTGCCGATACTAGTGTTGATGATGGTGCGCTGGTGCAGGTACTAGCGTTGGTGCTGGTGTCAGTGATTGTGATGACGATGAGCCACCAGTTGGGGGTGACTCTGTCATGATGAACAGATGATTGGTATCTGCGACTCAGTGGTGGTTGAGTCTTGGACTGGATGGGATCCAGTGGAGGTCGTGATGTGTTGGGATAAGTCCTAACAGATATATGATGACAAGTGATGAATGGATATTAAGGTATGATTGAAACTTGAGGAATCTAGGGATGATGTTCCCTATGTCATGAGAATTGGTGGATTTGGGGGGTTGTTGTCAACTCCGAGATTGGTAAGATGGTATATTTCTAATATCCCCAGAGAGTACAAGGAAACTATTGGAATTGGGAATGTCGAGGAAAACCCCTTGTGGTATTGATGTGGGATTTTGTGATTGTGAATCACGTGGAACATGAGGATTGAACCTGTAAGGTTGAGATGTGAGACGAAGGCAGTATGGTATGCACATCCAGGCAGAGTTGTGGATATTCCGATAGGAATCGGGGTGTGTGCATACATGATTATTGGCGAACGTGAGGTCCGAGTAATGAATTGATTTTGGACACGTGGTGGTCCAAGTGAGGTATGGACGTGGGCAATCCTGTGGTTGGACTTGACATCTCATTGGGAGCATGTCTGTTTCCAACATGGTTGGAACTCCCGATTCGGGGAGAGTTGTGATTGGGAGACGAGAGGAGTGCTCGTTTCCGCATCGGTGATTGGTATTCCGAAATCATTGGGGTTGACTTCTTAATTCCTGCCGTGGCAGATGATGATTGTTGCTACCAGTACGTTGAGCGTGTATTGGTTGGTGGACCCATGTTGGCTTGGGGTCATTGGACACAAGAAGTTGTGTATGATTTTGGATTTGGTGGTGAAATGCGGGGTCATCTTTCCACCAAGGGAAATTTGGCGAATGATTCAATGAGGGTGTAAGACCCTACGATCAGCTTTCAGATGGATTGTTAGCTATGCGAGCATGTGTGGATCCTAGGTGGATCTGATTTGTGACGTTGTCGACTTTCGACGATGTGACGATCTAGGATCGTGATGTTACTTGTCGGATGACGTAGTGATGGATCTGGGTCGTGATCGTGATGATCCAGATTGGATGAGAGTTTATCACTCTTACCTTGGTATGTGAGTTGTAAATGACGGGACTGAACTTCTTTTCGGAGTGAAGTCCATATGGTTGTTACTCGGGTGAGTAAGTTTCCGATGTGGTCGGATTTTGTCAACCTTAGACGTGTGAATATTGGGATTGGCTTCCCTATGAAGTCAATCGAGTGTTTTGAGTAGGTAACCGATAGGTTCGATTTTGTTACGTCTTGGTGGACGTAAACGAGATTTTGGGTTTTGGAATCGAATTTCTTGGTGACGATTCGGGATTCGATTGCGAAGCTCGAAAGTGGATTACCGGATTTGGGTACGGAATGATTATTCCAATGCTAGCTTACGGAATAATGATTTCGGATTCGGATTCGGACATGGATAAATATATATATATATATATATATATGATGTCTCGGTTCGGATTCGGGATTTCTTACGAAATTGCGGATTTGGATTCGGAATTGAAATTGGATGACGGGTGGAGTTCGTTTTGTCTCATGATTGGTTTGGGCAAAGGTACTTCATTATTGGAACGTGTTTGGCTATGACCTGAGTGGTTGTAGGCAGATTGATGGATAGATGTACGTACAGGGTACGTTGTACGAGGATTGATACTGGTTAGGCAGAGTGGTGCCTAATGGCGGTACATGGGATGTACCAGTGGTGTGTGTTTAAACGTGTTGGTAATCGGCTTGGTTCCGATATCATTTGTTTGGTTGTGATTGTGGACTGGACATTGGATACTGTGCGCTGGACAGATTGATCTTGCCGGGTTCAGTGATTGTATGAGCAGGTGCTCTTAGCAATGGTTGGCTAGTGGAACCCTAGTATTGAGATGTGTGATCACTGCTGGGCTGGTATTCAATGTGTTCCAGTTACACCACTTGATTTTGACGGTATACGTACACTCAGGATGAGTGAATTGGTGGTCAGAGTAACCACGAGTAGCCTTGTGTGACTTGATCACACCGTGATTTCCCAGCGTCTTGGTTCGCTGCGGGAGTCAGCGATTATGGACATTGAGATTTATTTATGTCGCAGGAATGGGCTTGCCTGCGAATTGAGATCATGTGGTTGATCTTACGCTACATCAAGGGCGATGTAGTACATGGTGTTGTCATTGATTAACCGACAGTTTGGGCTTTACAGGGTGGTAAAGCTTAGTGGTGACAGTTTGACTGGTGGTGTCAGCGTGGACTGACAAATGAGATTGGCGACTCCCAATGGGAGCAAGGGTAAGGATATATATTGGTAATGGAAGGGAACCGTCTAGCTGAAGAAGTCAGCTAAATGGTTAGGCGATTTTATCGCGGATCAGGCGATCATTTCCACTCGAGGTGGTCGAGTGTTGTTGCTATTATGACATATGACTGAGATGGTATGTCTGGGTACAGTCGAGGCTGGTGTTGACCCAGTATGTGGGTGTACAAGTGTACACAGATGTGAGGTCGAATTGTTTTCCACAAGGCGGTTGTGGAATAAGGAGATTGGTAATTTCGAGGACGAAATTCTTTAAGGAGGGAAGGTTGTAACGACTCGTCCCGAATATCGGGATTTAATAATATTTAATTATGATTTACTAATCTGGGATTAGTTGAGTGATTTCGGACGAATTGTGCAAAATGACCGTTTTACCCCTGGGCATGGGCAAAACGTTGACTTTTAATTCGGATGGTCAAACGGACTTTGACCGATGACCGTGACGTAGTTCGGGACGTCACGAGTTCATAGACATGTGGCACGTTCGATTCCGATGTTCGTGGTGAAAGTTATGATGTACGGAAGTCCAGGGGCATTTTCGTAATTTGGACGATATAAGGGAAAATGTTGACTTTTTGACCGGGATGTCCGATGGCCGAGGGCCAAGGACCGTTACGGAGGTTTCGTCGATGCGAATCCAACGACAGGCGGCACGCCGAATTCGGACTTCGTACGAGGAAGTTATGGTCAGAAACGTGGAATCGGGGAAATATACGTCTCGGTAACCGTGTCGATTATTTTATTCTGAATTGGTGGTTGGAGGACACTTGGATGAGTGACAAGTGTCACTCATCCATTGGCTAGATTGGATCATGTTCCACTAAATAATTAATTATGATTTTATTCCAACTTTAAATCCTAGCCATCCATTCCATTTAATCTTTAAATCCTCACCACTCATCTCATCTAATCATCTCCCTTCTCTCATCAGATAACATTATTATCTTCATCAAATAACATCACTTCATATTTTTTCTTCCATACACCCGAAACACCCATGCACCATTTTCCTTCATTTCTCCATTCTTTCTCCAAAAACCCAAACTCACATATCACCACCATAATCATCAATGTGTGTGAGCGGGGTGTAACCGTGTGTGATGATGAGAGCGGGACGGTGACGGGAGGACGACGGCGTGATGGTGGTCGACGACGGGGGAGTCGACCCGTGAGGTAAGAAAATATCCAAAAAATCCAAGTTTCGGTTTTGTAGGTTTTTAGCTAATTCTATGAATTGAGAAATATTTCTGGGCACTCTAGGAGCCTAATAGGATTGTTTTTGAAGGTTGGAATGGCCGGAAATGGCCGTGAACGGCGACGGAAACTCCGACCGCCATTGATGACGGATGAGGTATGGTTTTGGACATTTTGTTCCGTTTTAATTAACTAGAAAGATTAGAAATGAGATTAGGAACATATTGGGATTAAAATGGGATGAAATGGACCTAAAATGGACCTTGAACCAGTCCAAAAACGGAGAAAACCCGACGGTGAACAGTAACTGTGAATAGTCTATGAACAGTAACTGGTTCAGCTGGAATTGGTGACGATGAACAGTAATCTGAGCCTTCTTGGGGCGCGTGAGGGCGCGTGAACAGTAATTTGAGAAAGTGTTCAACATATGAAATCTTCTATTCGATGTAACGAAGATTTTGGGACTGGTCTCGTGTCAATCGGACATCGTTTCGATAGTTTTCGGGGTGTCGGAAGGTTTAGGGTCGGTTTAAAAATAGTTAAAAGTTCGGGAAAATTACGGGGCTTTGGTAGGAGGTTAATTAAGTAGTTAGTAACCTTCTATTAAAATTTGGACAGGTTTGGGAGTCCCGGTGATAGCGATTGGCTCGGGAGGGCCTATGGCACGCATATCGAGGCGCTCGGTTAAACGGTCTGTGAGTGGACATTGGTTTCATAAATTCGATGCATGCATAACTGTTTTATGATTTTTATAATTATGATTAAATGATTTACTTTGGATATCGGTGAATTTAAAATGATTTCACGTATTTCGAGGTGAATTACGTATTTGCACGTAAACCGAGGTCTTCTGGATTTGCACCGATTTCCATAAATGTGGTTGGATATGATTTCATGAAATGGTTACGAACTTGAATAAAGTAAAATCGGGCCAGGGGCCCAGTTGAACTATGAAATCGGGCCAGGGGCCCAGTTAACATGTGGATCGGGCCAGGGGCCCAGTTAACTTGTGAAATCGGGCCAGGGGCCCAGTTGATTTCTACATACGATTGCGGGTCGGGGACCCTAAAATGGAATTGAATAAATGTTTTCTGGTTTACATTTTATATATGTTCACATGCTGGAATCAATAAATGGTTTTGATGATATTTCGGTTATGGCACGTTTCACGGTATTTGGGCATGAGACCCGTTTGATGAAACGTAACGATCGGTTCGGATTTTATCTATGTATACCTATATGTTTTGCATGTGGATATCAATAAAATGTATTTAGTACTGCACTGTATAAATCCTTCCATATTATATTGTCTCCTCCGGATGAGGTACCCCGGAGAGGTCACGGACGTCTAGTACGTCCAGCGTCTATGACGCTAAGCATCGGGGATGCTGTACCCGAACGGGGTTCGGGGATTGAACTCGGAAATTGAGACCCGAGTGGCACGCGTAGCCTTGTGATTGTGACCTTATTGACGTCAGGGACGTCAGACATCAGGGATGTCGGATTGGAGTGTATAGTGCAGTGGCTAAAATTATGGTTATGGTTTATATTATATGCCTTATGGTTCATATTACTGGATTTATGAAATAACTCTTGGATTGACTTTTGGAAGTTGAAACTATGCTTTGGTTTCCGGGCTAAGGCCCTAAAGGTTATTTCTAAATAAATGTGTGATCATTGGTTTTTGGCGCATGCATATGTTTTTACTGAGGGGCATAAATGTCTTACAAATGTTTTAAACAGACTTGTTTATTTTCGTCCACTCACAGCTTTTGTTTTTAATGCCCTTCAGGTTGATTCCGGATACGACTGCAGCAGAGACTTGAGCATCATACACCTCCTCCATCGATCCCTACGCACTCTGGAAGCCCGGTTGGGCAGTGGCAACAAGTTATCCCTTGTCTGACACCTCTTGTCAGACGGGAGCATGACACATTCCATGGTAATCCCGGGGGGATTGGGATGGGTCGTGTCAGTCAGTCTCTCCTTACTCTCAATCTCTCTCAAGCAACACAAATGGATAAAGGAATGATGGCTGTGGGTGGTTTGTGGGTTTCGGGTAAATGAAGAAGGAGAGGATGAAGATGCATGTATATGAGGGCAAGGGCCAATAGGATGAGTGACACCATTGGTCAGTCCCAGATATTTTGGATTAATCAGGAACTGCCAAAAAGTCAACTGTCCCATAAAACGTGTAACTGTGAATAGTTCGTAAATCTTTCCGTGACCCGTAACTTCTCCGTTCGATGTTTGATTTTGATGTGTCGTCTGTCTACGGACTTGTAACATCTCGATCTACGTAATGGGTCTTGGTCAAAGTCCAAATAACCTCTCGAGTCAAAAGTCAACATTTTTCTTTTCCAAGGGAAAAATGGTCATTCCACATTTAATTTCCGAATTTAAATTTTCTCAAAAATTTTGGGTTGTTACAAGGAAGGCCAACCAAGAGGGTGTTACGTTGACTAAGAAGGGTGTCAAGCCACTAGAAATATTATCTGGTCGACGAAAGAGGGCTAAGCCTACTAGGAAGCTGTTAGGCCGACCAGGAAGGTGCCCGGCAAACCAGGAAGATGTTCGGTCGACTAGGAAGGTGTCAGGCCAATCAGGAAGGGGTCCGGTTGACCAAGAGGGGGTCTCGCTGACTAGAAAGATGTTCGACCGACCATGAAGGTGTCATGCCGACTAGGAAGGGGTCCAACTTACCAAGAAAGGGTCCAACCGACCCAGAAAGGGTTTAGACGACCATGAAGGGTGTCAGGCCGACCAGAAGAGTGTTATGTCGACTAGGAAGAGGTTATGCCAACCAGAAAGGTGTTTGGCCAACCAAGAAGATGTCCGATTGACCATAAAGATGTTTGGCCGACTAGGAAGGTGTCAGGCCGACCAGGAAGGTGTCTAGCCAACCAAGAAGGTGTCCGAAAAACAAAGAAGAGGTATGCCCGACTAGGAAGATGTCTGACCGACTAGGAAGGAATTCGACTAACTAGGAAATGGTCTGGCTGACTAAGAAGGGGTCCGAATGGCCAGGAAGGGTGTCAGGAGAACCAGGAAGATGTTCGGGCAACTAGGAAGGGTCAAGCCGACCAAGAAGGTGTTAGGCAGAGCATGAAGGTGTTTGGCCAACCATGAAGGTTTTTAGCCAACCAAGAAGGGGCTCGGCCATCCAAGAAGGGTGTCAGGCATACCAAGAATGTTTCCAGCCTACCAGGAAGGTGTCTAGCTAACCAGGAAAATGTCTAGCCAACTAGGAAGGTGTTCCTTCAACCACGAAGGGGTCTGGCCAACTAGGTTAGGTGTTAGGTAGACCAGGAAGGTGTTTGGTCGACCATGAAGGTTTCAGACTGACTAGGAAGGTGACTAGCCAACTAGAAATAGGTCTGGCCGACCGGGAAGGTGTTAGGCTGGCTAGGAAGATGTCCAACCAACCAGGAATGGTGAAGTGGATGCACAGTGCTCTTGAGTGATGGTTTCCGGTGAAGAGTGAAGAAAGGGAGACCAACATGGATTTCAATCATCTTCCCACGGATGGCGTCAAACTGTTTATGTAATAAGTGAAACAACGAGTTCGTGAAGACCACACACACACAAGGAACATGAAATGTATATGGTTCACTCAAATCGGGTTACGTCGACAGTGATATACTTCTCTCATTAGTAATAATAGTGTTTGTACATGACACATTAGGCATTGAGCCTTAGAGGAAGACTAAAGTGTAGAGAGGTGAGTGCTCTTAATCTAGAGAGAGAAAGAGAGATGAACTTGTGTTATGAGGGATGATGACTTCATATATATTGGAAAATACCTAAGGTTAGGTCATGGGCCCAGAATGAGGGCTTGGTACATGGGCCTTGGTGGGACTTCTTTATGGACTTTGATGGTAGTCTTGATCTTGCTCTAAGTGGCCTTCCATGACGTGATGGGCCTTGGTGGTGGGTTGGATTTGGTCCGAGTGATCTTCTGGATTTGAACTTAGTCGGTCGATATGGTATCAACAGGCATAAAAGAAAACTTTCCTATTCAAATCCTACTATTACGAGAAACCAAGATTGGATATATAAGTTTTCTATATGCCTACTTCCCTCTAAATCTCCCATCCCTTCATAAAGAAAACATATACATTTTTGCATTCGAGGTATATTGAATTTGTTGAGTTATCAAATCGAATTTAATTTCACACACCAAATCAGCCCTACTAGTAAAAAAAGTGAAAACAATAAATAGATAAATAAATCAAATACGTATCAAATCGACCCTTTGTAATAGTACAAGATCGAGGCCAACAAAGAGAACTTATGTTCCACTAGGCTACACACGGGGATTAATTTCATTCTCGGAACGAGTGACACACATGCCCACTAACTACTGATCATTGCTATAGTAGCTGATGATCTATGCCTAAAGTTAGTGAAATTATTGAAGTGACTAAAGGCATTTCTGCATATATTGGATCATCTAAATGACGTTGATATTGAAATTGACGTTGGATAAACTACCTTCAAAGTGCGAGGCCATATGGTGGTGCAAATTATTGACGTGTGGGCTTCTCAACAATTCATTTGTCCTTAACTTGCAATAATTCTCATGTTCGGAAGACCCACAGACTCATTTTAGTCATTTTGGTATTGGATATAATTCGGTGGAGATAGAGCTTTCTTTTTGTTTTGGTCGGGGAAAATTATATTTCTTTGCTTCCGTCTACCTGCCAGCCGGCCGATACTTTTCGCCACCCATAAGGACTATAGGTATGCTTTGCTTCCTTAGTGCAAACCCATGGAAGTGTCTAAGCAATGGAAAAATTATCATTCTATCTCCCTAGCTTCTTCCCTTGTGTAATTGCATATAGTGGAGCTAGCATTAGGGTCCATATTATTGATGCACAAAATGTGTCAATTTAGGGAGCGAATGCTACGCTGCCACGTGCCATGGAGTAGGCCTGAAAAGAGAGAAGGCTGATTGGTCAGTCAGAGTATAAGCACCGGTATGGTACCAGCCCAAAAGTACTCCAACTCTCAAGTTAGTAGTTGGTCGGAGGTGTAAGGGGTGTAGTAATAAGTGTACTGTAAAAGTAGTTGGCAATAGTAAATGCTTAGTTACATTTATATGCCAAATGGACCCCTTTTGTATGGTTATGGTGAGTATAATAATTGTATTATTTCGATGTGGGACAAATGTCAGCTGCTGTGGGACCGACACGTGTGGGTAGGGGATGTCCACGTGTCGATGTTGGCCAGGCCCTACTAAGTTTTGTTCATCTGAGTGGGCCTGGACCCCTTGGGCTTGTGTTGGGTGGAGGTACTGGGCCTTCGGGTCGGTCTGAACCGACATACAGACCGATGGAGGCTAGGCCTCCAGAGTCGGCTTGTGGCATGGTGTTGGTAGATGGCTGGGCCTCCGGGTCGGTCTGGGCTGACATACCAACCGACAGAAGGCTGAGCCTCCGAAGTTGGCTTGGGCTGATGTGGTATTTGGTAGTGGATTGGGCCTCCTGGTCGGTCTGAGCCGATATGGTATGAACACATATCAAGTCTCGAATGTACAATATACACTCATTTTGTAACGACCCGTCCCGAAAATCGGGATTAGATTCGTGGTTAATGACAAACTAGTAAACTTAATCGGTGATTAGTTGGGTGATTTCGGACGGACGGTACGAAATGACGGGTTTGCCCTTGAAATTGGAAAAATATTGACTTTTAGTTTGGACGGTCAAATGGACTTTGGCCGATGACTGTGACGTAGTTTGGGAGGTCACGAGTCCATAAACATGCGGTACGTTCGATTCCGACGTTCGAGGAAAAAGTTATGATGTTCGGAAGTTCCAGGGTATTTTGGTAATTTAGTTGAAAGGGGAAAATTGTTGACTTTTTATATGACAACTATTTTTCACGTATTTTGAGGACGATTCGGTAGGTCTCGATTCCCTGAGTACAACGATATTCAGTACGCTGTCATCGGACTTCAGATGGTTCGGATTTTAGCCTAAATGCCTTAGGGGCAAAATGGTAAATTGCAGGGCAATGGCAATTTGGTCTTTTTGTTGTGCCCAGTTATAATTGGACATGTGACTGCCTTGGGAATTGTGCCTAGTAGAATTGGGACACTTGTCCCTTCTCTAGAGGTATGTGGAAGGTTGGACTACCTCCTCAATTGATTTTTAAAAGGGTTGATATTTGTTGCACGGGCTGGAGAGAAACAGAAACAGAGTATGTGTGTAACCCGTGAGGAATCCACTCATACAATCCCTTAAAGCTTCATCAAGTGCCTTCGATTGGTGAATGAAAAAGAGTGAGGATGGTGAGACAAGCATGATAGTGGAAGGCACGACGGGGCACAATGGTGGTGGTAAGGCTGAAACCTTGAGTCCCTTGTTTGAGTTTTGACATGGTGAAGTTTGATTTAAGGGGTTAAGGATCAATTGATGAATTGGATGCTGTTCCTAAGGTATAGACGAGTCGACCAGGCCTGGAAGCGAGGCCCGCCGTGGATGGTGGCCGTGGGATCCATGCGCGGGTAAGTCTTGGTTTAAAAATGGAATTATGGGTTTTAGTGAGTATTGATCGATTATGATGATTGGATGCTGTCTCTAAGGGTCCCAGAGATCGATTGAGGCCAAAACCAAGGCTAGAGGTGGCTGGGATCGTGCAGGTACGACGATCAACGGTGGGACGGTCTGTGCTTGATTGGGCAGGTATCCTCCAGGCCCTACTGTCATATGTTACATAGCTAGATCGATAAGAGATCTTGTAACGAAGCTTTAAGACCTAAAATGGGTGGAAAAGGATGAAAATTGGACGAATTAGAATGTTGAACCGCCTTCGCCGGTTCGGTTGGACCGAGCCGGTTCGAATCGGTTCAGACCGGGTTTGATCGAAGGTTGAAGACGATGAATAGTAAGCACGTGGCTCCCACGCGCAGTCCCTTTGGGCGGCCCGTGGGGCTTCTTTTGGGGATGTGTTCAACACGACTTTTAATGTAATCGATGTTACGAACATTTTGGGACCGGTTTCGAGTCGATCGGACATCATTTCAATAGGTTTCAGGATGTCCGAGGGTTTAAAGGTTAGGTTAAAAATAGTTAAAATTTTGGAAAAATTACGGGATTTTAGTATAAGCTTTATGAAGTAGTTAGTGACCTTATTATGAGATTTGGACAAGTTCGGGAAAGCCGGTGATAGGGGATTAGCTGGGAAGGCATAAGTGCATGAGTATCGAGGCAGCAGCGGGAATGGTCTGTGAGTGGTCTTTGCTTTCTAACTTATGATGCATGCATAAATGTTTTTACATGTTTTCTATACGTGATTGCTATGATTATGATTATGATATCTATGATTTACAGTTTTGCACGTATTTCAAGAAATGTTATGTCATTACACGTTTTACGAGATATGCTTCTATGTCGTGATTAGATAATGGTTTCGATACTATGATTTTGGGATTTGAATTATGGTTTGATTTCAAGGATTAGAAATGGATTCTGGAAAAAGTAATGTCGGGCATGAGGCCTCGCTTCTAATGATTTCGGCTTTCGGTTTTCACATGCTTTCGGGATTTGAATCGAGATTTCGAATGATGATTTCAGATTTGTTTTTGGAATTTGGATTTCGTTGAATTTCTGGATTTCCTATGATTTTCACTTGGTTTTGGGTTTAAAGACCCGTTGCTATTGGTTTTGGGTTTAAATGCCCGTTGCTATTTGTTTTGCGTTTAAAGACCCGTTGTTATTGGTTTTGGGTTTAAAGACCCGTTGTTATTGGTTTTGGGTTTAAAAACCCGGTTGTTATTGCTGGATCTGGTTTTGGGTTTAAAGACCCGGTTGATTGATGACGGGGAAGGGCCTTTGATTGATAACATCTCCCGAGACCTGTTGTTTGTGTTTTGAGTTTAAAGACTCGTTGATATTGTAACGACCCGTCCCGAATTATCGAGATTAATTAAGAATTAATGAAGGATTATCAAGGCTAATTGAGGATTAAACGAGGATTAATGGACGTTGACGGGTCCTATCAGATATCCCGGGAAGGCCTAATATGTTGTTTTGAGTTTAAAGACTCATTGGAAGGCCTGATATGTGGTTTTGAGTTTAAAGACTCGTTGATATCCTGGGCAGGCCCGATGCACATGTGTTTTGAGTTTGCTTGATCGAGATCCAACAGATTGATTGACTTGATTTTTCTATTGATTTTTCTTGTGGTTTTTAGATGTTTTGGGCAGTGGCCCGAATGTTTTGGATATGTGGTTTTCAGATGTGTTGGGCAGTGGCCTGGATGATATGGATTTTGATGGTTTTGGGCTGAGGCCCGAGATTTGAGAAAAAGAAATGATTTATGGTTTTTTCGTAAACGATTCTATTATTTGGGAAATGAAATGGGTTTCGAATGCATGCATTGATTTTTCGTGGAGGGTATAAATGTCTTTTTTTATGAAATGTTTTATGAACTTATTATTTATTTTTGTCCACTCACAATCTTTTTATGTTTTCGATACCCTCCAGGTTGATGTGGTGCAGGCTGTTGTGAGAGAGATGGAGACATCACACACGCGATCCACAGTGTTGCTGCGAACTCTGGTTAATTGATGTTGATTTTTCGGATGACGTTGACCTGGAATCCTTTGTCTGGCTTGCGTATTCCACAGGGGTTGAACGAGTGTTTAGTGTCCGTGTCGCATGCAGGTTAGACGGGAGTATGACTTATCCCCTAATGCCGGGGAATTGGGGGTGGGCCGTGTTACCTTTAATTGACATGTGATGATCAGTGGGTTTCTAAGGATAGCAGGTTTCAAATTTAGAACTTTTTCGAATCATCAATATTTTGATATCGTATGTATTTGACAACCATCATACGTTTGTAGATTTATAAATTGACATGTTTTTTTTCATACATACAAATGTAAAACCTAGTTAGCTGGCCATAATAACCTTTCAAATCAAGGGCACTTACCACTAGTGCATAATTATGGAAGCTCATCTTGAACAAATAATGATTTAAGTTTTGATTAAAAGTTAATTAAAATGCTTGATATCCATCTGGTCTGTTCCACTTATTGCCATGGTATGGTTGTATGTCACTGTAACTTTTTCTGCTCCAATACCAAAAGTGTGTGCGTTTCCCGGTGAATGTTATGGCCCTTCTGCTCATTTGAATATATCCAAAGCAGCATCAATGCATCATGTCCTTCCAATTCCTCTCCCAAAAGAACCCACAAATTATCTTCCAAGTATTTGCGTGGGCCTTTTCCCTCGATTGATATTAACCTTGAGATGTAAATTTTAATTAGAGTTAACAATATAGAGATCCTTGACAACTTATTTTTTACACACAATGGCGAAATACCAAAATTTTAACCAATACGGAAAATTCAATTCAAAAGTTGACAACTAAAGATAAAAGTTTTAAAAACAACCAAAATTACCACCATGCACTGAACTTAGAATTCCAACAATGCCCCAAGACAACCAAAACAACCAAAAGTTTTAATTAATTATTGATATATTATTATTTTTATTTATTAAAATTTCATTTAATATTTATTATTATTATTATTATTATTATTATTATTTTAACATGTCGTATAAAAGTACTCAATCATATTAATTTATATG
This sequence comes from Prinsepia uniflora, assembly GCA_032719365.1. NCBI lineage: Eukaryota > Viridiplantae > Streptophyta > Magnoliopsida > Rosales > Rosaceae > Prinsepia > Prinsepia uniflora. Next base: position 16,854,229 of record CM064864.1, on the reverse strand, counting down.
GTGTCTAATTTATATGTACGAATAGTACCAAATACTGATTTCGTATTATATTATCATATCCAGACCCTTATACGGAATACCAAACGTAGCCTAAATTCTATCTATTAAACTCTAGCTAGCATGTACTCTTAATTTTTTTTAAAAAAAATTAGTAAAATTATGATTCTAAAAAAGTAAACGTTTACTTGGCAATCAATAGTAATCACAGTTGTTAACAAATGAATCTCTGCCTTTCAATGTAAAAATAAAATTTAATTATCTCTCAGTGTAAATTTAGTTAAAATAATGTCCTTAAACGTAATTCTCTATTTTGATTAATCCTGAAAAAAAATCAATTAATTGCCTGAGTATGTATTAGGGATTGACATGTGTTGTAATCAGAACCCTAGAAACTGACCCACAAGTAGTGCCACAATGAGTTTCTAATCCATGAATGAATTCCTAGTGCTGGCTCACCAGGTGTACCTATCAAATCTATGCAAAGCCAAAAAAAAAAAAGAAAAAAGAATATTCACTATTTTCTAAAACCTGGGGAAAATTGGAGATGGAGGGAAATTGTGGTATAAACTGTGGACCATCAATTGTGGACACCAACTTCTTACCCAAAATAAAATACAATAAAATGAAGTGGCAGGCTATATATTATTGATGGTTCATCTTCATAGTTCATTTATACTATCCATCAGCTACACATTTTAATGATAAAAATTTCAAGTTTAAGTATCCGAGTTGAATTCTTATTATAGTTGCAGTGATTAATACACCTTGTACTACAACATAAAAAAAATTTGTTTTACACATATATTTTTGGATTTCTTAATTGTTTAGACGAATTTGCGTATGCGAGCGAGTTCTATAAATTAAGGATTCGATTTCATTGAGATTAGATCAAGATTTAGCTGAGAGCCTTGGGCAATGGTTTGCTGCATGCGCGTCCTAGTGTTTTTCAGGTTTTATCAGACATAAATAAATTCAATGTGGGAAAAAAGTAATATTGTGATCAAAGATTACCAAAGTGAGCTCAAAGTAACAAAAACAAAATATAGCTAAACATGTAATTAAGTAGAAAGCTGTAATGTTGAGTTTTTGTTGTAGTAATCTTCCCTAATTTTCTTTTTTGACGAAAGTTAATTAATTTAATTATAAAGGAGCAAAAGAAGTTTAGAGTGAATAGACAAGTAGGCAATGAAATGCATGCACAAATCGCCGCGTATAAGAGATTGGTTGTGTCTGTGTGCTGCTTCGATTATTTGCGAGGGAGGGAATATATAGAGAATCTATTTATTCTATTTTTATAGGTAGGTAACCTCTATTATTATGTAGTTCTTCTGCAAGTCAAAAATATTCTCTTAGCCTTTGAATTTATTTGAAGCCGTAATATATATTAATATTAATATTAGTGGCTGAAGATATTACGTTGTGGGAAGGCCAATCCCTCCATGTTCAACAGCAGAAACTTTTGACTCCCATCGCGATTCTGCTGGATCTTTAGCTACATTATTAATGTATGGCGGATTGCGAATGGGATGCACAACTTCCACCGTCATCATCGTCATCAGATGATCTCTCTCTCTCTCTATATATCGTTCTTTCTGGTTCATAATGTCGCAGGATCAGTTGTTGCCTACAAACATGTTGAAGCATAATTCATCAAAAGTCTCCTAGATTCCTGCAAACAGCAAACTATCGTTCGTTCAAGATCGAGACCCCGGGGTTTGTATGACCAAAAACGCTCCAATACTTAAGCAAGTTTTGAAAGAGAAATCTCAAGAGTTTAAGTAGCGTTAAACCGAATTACCTTGGAAATAAAATGAGTTCCGCTATTTATAGGGAAACCTTGAGAGTCTCGGAGCGTTCTGATTGGTCGGTTGAATTTGTAATTAAATAATATATTTAAATATTATTTAATAATCATAATAGTTGATCATTATGATAATAATGATAATTAATGTTAATAATAATAATCAACATTAATAGTAATTATGATAATAATGATACTTAATGTTAATTATAACTATGATAATAATCATAATTAACACTAATAATAATCAACATTAATAGTAATTATGATAATAATGATAATTAATATTAATAACAATTGTTTATTATTATGAATATCAATTATTTTTCGGAGAATATCAATATTATCGAGGCGTTAACCCGATTTAATAATGTATTTGGCTAGAAATACATTATTTACTGTGTGGGTATCTATGAATTATTAATGTCATTATCAGGGGTAATTTGTGTATTTTGAGAATGGGCACATGGCAGCTCCACAATTTTCAGGAGATTTTGGGTTTCACAAATGCCCTCACATCGCTTAGGAATTCAGGGAATCCTAAGGGATGTACATTGTTTTGGATTTACCATTTCCATGTATGTCGGTATTTTTTGTTTTGCTTCTTGGAAGGAAGGCCTAAGGTTCTTCCCAGAGGAAGACCTTGTGGCTTCGCAAGGTGAACGTTTGGATGTTTCGCAAGATGAAAGTTTGGATGTTTCGCAAGATGAAAGTTTGGATGCTTCGCAAAGTGAAGACTAGGATGGTTTCGCATGACAAAGGCTTAGATGCTTCGCATGCGAGGGCTTGGATGTCTCGCATGGCAAATACTTGGATGCTTCATTTGATAAAGGCTTAGATGCTTCACATAGTGAAGACTTAGATGCTTCGCATGACAAAAGCTTGGATGCTTCGTTTGACGAAGGCTTAGATAATTTACATAGCGAAGACTTAGATGTTTCACATGGCGAAAGTTTGGATGCTTCGTTTGACGAAAGCTTGGGTTCTTCGCAAGAAGAAGGCTTTAGATGATTTGCATGACAAAGGCTTAGATGCTACACATGGCGATGGCTTGGATGCTTCATTTGACAAAGGCTTAGATGCTTTGTGTCAGGACCCGACCCTCCTATGTCAGGTCCCGACTCATCTAGCACGATATTGTCCTCTTTGGGCCACATCAATACTCAACGGCAAGCCTGCGCCCTCAAGGTTTTGTTTTCAGAAGCTCACGGTGCAACTTCCCAGGGGGTCACCCATCATGGAATTGCACCAGCCTCAACTCGCTTAACTTTGGGGTTCCAATCCCCCCAAAGCCACTAAGCTCCCAAAAGGCCTCATGCTAGATAGGTGTGTGCACAACACCTTTAAGGCACACCACCATCTCCTTCCCAGACCATTCCTCCCTCGCAGGAATGTGGGATTGTTCACCGTTCCCTCCAGGACACGGATCTTACAATCCACCCCCCTTAGGGCCCAGCGTCCTCGTTGGCACACTTCCTGGTTGGGGTCTGGCTCTGATACCATTCTGTCAGGACCCGACCCTCCTATTTCAGGCCCCGACTCATCTAGCACGATATTGTCCTCTTTGGGCCACAACAATACTCAACGGTAAGCCTGCGCCCTCAAGGTTTTGTTTTCGGGAGCTCACGGTGCAACTTCCCAGGGGGTCACCCATCTTAATCAAGGTTTCTCGCAAGACATGAGCTAGCAAGTTGAAGGTTTCTCGCAAGTTGGCGATATGATCCCCTCATTTTTCCCCTTTGACCATGATGTCATCCACATAGACTTCCATGGTTTTGCCGATGAGATCCTTGAACATCCGATTGACGAGTCTCTGGTACGTTGCTCCCGCATTCTTGAGGCCAAATGGCATGACCTTGTAGCAGTACACTCCTCGATCGAAGACGAAGGCAGTTTTGATTATAGCCCGAGTATGCATCCAGGAAGCTTAGCAGCTCATTCACTACAGTTGAGTCCACTAAGAAATCGATTCTAGGCAGAGTATAGTGATCCTTTGGGCACGCAAGATTGAGATCAGTGTAATCAACACAAACTCTCCACCGTCCAGCTTCCTTCTTCTTGACAAGCACGACGTTTGCTAGCCATTCAGAGTGCGGAACTTCTTCAATGGATCCAGAAACGAGTAACTTGTCAATCTCCTCTTGGATGATAGCAATTTTCTCTGGGGAAAAATTGCGTCTTTTCTGCTTGACCGGCTTATGGTGAGGATTGACGCGTAGCTTGTGGCTAGAGATGGTAGAGTCAATCCCTGGCATGTCAGACGGAGACCAAGAAAAAACTTCTTTCTCCTCACGTAGGAAGGCTATGAGTTCTTCCTTTTCTGTGTCACTTAACCGGGCGACAATGCGGGCCTCTTGCTCAGGATATCGAGGGTCAAGTTGAATGAGGATGACGTCATCCTTCAGCTGCCACCCTTACGGAGTTGATGGTTCCTCGTGAACGTCAGGATCTTGATCCACGGTTAGTTGCTATTTGGGAGATGAAGAAGAAAGCTTGCCACCAGTGGATGATCCTACTTGGGGAACAAACTCTACCTCCTTGACCTCCTTTAGCCCTTGAGTGATGCACCGTCGAGCCATCGTCTGATCACCCTTGATCTCCCCAATTCCACCACCAGGAATGGGGAACCTAATCTTCTAGTAAAGGCTTGATGTGGTTGCGAGGATTTTGTGAAGCCATGGCCTTCCCAGGATTCCATTGTATGGAGAGTACTCGTCCATGATGTAAAAAGTCTGGGTCGTGACAACGGGATCCGAATGTACATCCAGTTGGATAGTACCTACGGTCATGCTGGTTGACCCAATGAAACCTCGGAGAGAGACAACCCTTTTCGTTGCGAGGCTTTCTATCCCCATCTTGCGCACTGCATCCAGGCTGAGGATATTTGCCACGCTCCCTTCATCAACGTGAATCCGATCAACTTGAGCATGAGCGATCTGAATTGACACGACTAATGCATCATCATGCGGCCAATCAAGTCCCTCCTTGTCCTTTAAAGAGAAACCAACGACAAGGTCGTTGGCCACCCCGGGGTTGGTAACATGGGAGACTTGAGAGACGGCAAGTGCATCTCGTATCTTTCTTTTCTTCTGCTTGGAGGTGGTTCCTAGCAACTCCGATTCAGCTATGATGATCTTGATGCGAATTATCTTAGCTGCAGGTTCCTTTAGTCCCTTGTCAGTAAGTCGATCCACAGCCTTCCCCTTGACGTACTCAGTGCAATGTCCTTCCTTGATGAGATTCCGGAGATATCTCTCGAAAGATATGCATTTTCCGATGTTATGCCCATAGCACTCGTGGAAGGCATACCACTTTGTTTTATCAGCCTTCTCCTGATCCCCTTTGACTGGCTCCGGCTTTTTGAACCATGGTTTGTCCTTAATTTCATTGTGGATCTGATGAACTGGCAAAGCTAGCCGCAAGTTAGGCTTCCCCATAGCCGATGTTTGGGAAGGTTGTCCCGCTTTGCGCTTGTTGGACTTTCCAGCCGTAGACCTTCCATGGGACTCTTCTTTATTGGGGGACTTTTCACTAGCTCCAGCATGGGCCTGAGTATGAGTGGCGCTTTTCTCGTCCTCCCAACTTGCATGTCGCTCTGCTAGCGAAAGCATTTTGGTGAGACTTCGCGCATTGCTCATGACGATGTCCCCATAAAGTTGGCTGTCCCGAGGGAGTCCTTGTTTGAATGCCATTGCCGCAATAAGGTCACTACAACCGACAATCCGAGACTTCTCTTCGCAAAATCTTCGTATGTATTGTCGTAGAGTGACTTTTGCCCTTTTTCGGATAGAGAAAAGATGGTCATCCTTTACCTCGACTGTCTGAAGTTGTGCGTATTCCTTTACAAATGTCAGAGCCAATTCTTCAAAGGATGCAATCGACCTCGGGGGGAGATGATTGAACCAAGTCATGGCTTGGCCTTGAAGAGAAGCTTGACAAACTTTGTACATGAGTGCTTCGTTATGCCTATGGGGGACCATGACCCCCCGGTAATAATCTATGTGTTTTACCCGGTCGGAGACTCCTTTGAATGGAGCGAAGTTTGGCGTTGCGAACCTTTGGGGGAATGGCTCATCCTCAATATCCCTTACAAAGGGCGTAGAGAGCTGTATCTGACGACGTAGATCGTCCTCTAGATCGCCGCCTCGCTGAGCACGAAGGTGCCTGTCCAGCATTCTTTGAACATCATTAGCCAGCAACGCACCTTGCTGAGGCGATGAGTCCCTTTAAGCTAACCGTCTAGAACCTCCTTGAGCTTCTTCCGTTGATCTCTGGGATCGTGCAGGGGAGTAGGCTTCATCTTCCCCTTCACTGTCGTGGGCAGATCGTTTTGGGTCTCTGTATTGAGCCTGAGGTTGTCCCCTACTCCCATGTGAGCGCTCTGCCCGTGAAGTTGCCCTGTTCCTACTTCCTAGCCGTTCATGTACTGATGGCCTTAGGCGTTGTGGGCTTTTTGCTCGACGAGCATGGATTTCTTCACCGAAATCGCTTAGTGAAGTGTCTCGTGACATTGTTCGGCAGCGGACTTGTTCTTTCCCAGGATGCCTTTGAGCATTCTCTTGTCTTCCACGTGACGTGGAATGTCTGTCCTGCTCTTGGATCGGCCTCTCTGCTAGGAGTCGCTGCAAGAGCTCTGACTGAAGTTGAACTTGGTTGCTCAACCTTTCAACTTGCTGCGCCAAGTTGTCCTCGGGAGGTTGGTGGTGACTCCTGCCTGAGATGTCATGATGCCCAACCAGAAAGTCCCTTAGGACCATGTTTGCTGTGGGCTGATCATGTCGTGATGCACTTCCCATCAACCTCCCGCCTGCCTGTTGTAGAGCCGAAGTTCCTTCCCCTAGCGCGGGTACTGGGTTGGCTGGAGAGGGGAATGCTCCAAAGCCGAAGGTTGGCCTCCCTTCGAGTGTTTCCATGGGCGCCTCTATGGACACACGTCTGGGTTGAGTTGGTCGCTTCTCCGGAGTCTCTATGTGAGCTTCATTCCTCGTCTGATCTGTTGAGGTAGAAACACCTTCTCCAGCTGATCGAACGGATCGACGAACCTTAGTCATGCCGAATCAAAGAATTGGAAAGCTGTTGATGGATGATTTGAACAACGTTTCAAAATCTTCGAACAATGTCGATGAACGACGAACGAAGAAAGATGAACGATGAATAATTTTCTGATGAACGATGAACAACGTTCAAAATCTTCGAACAATGTCGATGAACGAAGAACGAAGAAAGATGAACGATGAACAATTGAGAGAGCTTTTTCTGAGTATTCCTCAATTGCTCTTAATGAAAGCACCAATTGTTGAATCAAAGATTGAACCCGCCGCGAAAAGTCCTCACAATTCCTGCAAACAGGAAACAATTAGCTATCGTTGCCTCGATCAATTTACCCGGGGGGTTGTTCGACCAAGAACACTCCGATGCTTAAGTTAGCTTTAAGAGAGGAAAAGGATATACTTCGAAGCGAAGAATTAACGTACCTTGGAAATGAAATGTGCTTCGCTATTTATAGGAAAATCTTGAGAGCCTTGGAGCGTTCTGATTGGTCGGTTGAATTTTTAATTAATAAATAATTATTAAATTAAATATATTATTTAATAATTGTAATGATGGTTCATCATGATAGTAATGACAATTATTGTATTTTAATATTAATATTAATTATCCATTATTAAGAATAACGACAATTAACTCTCGGGGAGAATAGATTATTTAATGTGCAGGTGTTTTCAAATGATCAGCGTTATTGCCAGGGGCAATTTGGTCATTTTTGGGAATTACGAGCCACGTGGCAGCTCCATAATTTTCGGATGATTTGGGTTCCACAGATATCGATATTTTAATCGAGATATCCGTAAATTTGGTTATTAATATATCCGTTGATATCGATATCTCAATTTCTGATTAATTGATGTTTGCCGAATGAAAGAAGAAGCGAAGAAGAAGGAAGATAAAAGCAAAGAAGAAGAAGGAAAAAAAAAAAACAAGAAGAAGAAAAGAAGTAGAGAAATTTTTAAAAAGCAGGCCTCACAATGTCCCATATCAACATTTAATGAATTTTTTAACAGAAAAATGAATGATGGAGCCAAGTTGTCACGTTTTAAAAAACTAAGAATATTAAAATATAAAATAAAATATCATGTATAACTTTGAAACTTGGTATAAATTATAGGATACTAAAGTATAATTTTCTCTAAAAAAATACATTAAAACTAAAAATATATATTCTCATATATATATATATATATATATATAACTCGCAAGGAATATAGTGACGGTTTTTACCTCCCTTTCCTCTTTCAATCAAGAAAATAATGCTTACTAAAATCAGCTTTCTTTTGTCTCCCTCGTCACCTTATTGCATGCTTAGGATCGCCTATTAAGAAAATGGCCGGTCACCGTAGTTAATAATAGTGATTTCTCTCGGTAGAATCACGTATTAAATACTATATCTTTCAACCAATCAGAGATTCTGGTGACTCTTAAGGCTTCACTATCAATACAGGGTCTCATCTCACTTTTAAAGGTAATTCAAAACTCATACTGAAACTTTGCCGGTTTATTCTCTCGATTAAATTGACTTCGGCATCAGAGTGTTCTTGGTTGAAGCACCCCGGCCTTCAACCTTAACCCTGTTTGTTTCTTGTTATTATGTGTAGAAATCAAGAAGGAATTCTACAAGTTCGGACGATTTCTGCATCAACAATGTATAACTATGAAACTTGGTATAAATTATAGGATACTAAAGTATAATTTTCTCTAAAAAAATACATTAAAACTAAAAATATATGTTATATGTTCTCATAATGCTTACTAAAATCTGCTTTCTTTTGTCTCCCTCGTCACCTTATTGCATGCTTAGCTACCACTTTATGATTTTAACCTATCATCGCATGTTCATCTCATCTTTCTTTGCCGCTACCACTTACGCTCAATCCAAACAATAATTACCACATCAAAGTAATTTGAAATAACAAAATTATACCATGATTATCCCTTAATTAAAAAGAAAATGGTCAGATGCGACCTAATTAGAAACTTCATTAGCTAGGCCCTCAAATTCGGTCGTAAAAAACACCATAAATGTGTTAGAGTATAAGCCATTAGTTAGTTATGTTTGATAGTTAAGAATCTAACTGAGCTGTTATGCTCTCCACCTGTACTCTAGTAGGAAACGATCAAGTGTATGAAGCAAGAGAGTGATGTGTGTAATGAACAAGATGGTGATTTCATTCTGATTCAATTCTCATTGCCTTCAACCTTCTGCTCTCATTTTCTCCTCTAATCTCTTCTATCAATATGCACACATGATCAATTAGAATCTATATACCAATCGAAAAGAAACCATTGTTTTTTATTCCCAGTAATTATTTTCTTGGCACAAAGTACGTAGGTCCTCCTAACCTTTTAAAATTTAGTGATGGAATTATTGTTGTTGAGATCTTGGTCTCTTTTTTTTAAAAAAATATTTCCTTCTGGGAAAGTGATTCAGGTACGTACGAGGCACCCTTGAATCGGTGGGATTCAATTTTGTAGGCCCGGCATGCACTTTTGTGCTTAACGTAGTTAGGCACACTAATAATATATCTCAAAACTATCGGTGGGATTCAATGGCCTTACCGGCCCGTAGGATCTTAATTATAAAATGCAGTTTGTACGGGTTAAGAACCGCCCTCGGTTCTAATAAAATTGGCACCAATTCATTTCCAAAACAAAAGTAAGTTTCAAAATCAATTTATAGGAATGTCGAAAACTACTTATATTTGTGTGGTGATTTTGATATTAATTTTTTGATGATGTCGAAAACTATAAATTAGTCCACCAAAATAAATAGATACACTAAATAAGAAATAATTTGATTTTTTACTGTTGGTCAAAATGCAACATTAGTTTTAATCGGTTGTTTTTTAAAGAATTACAAACATACCATTACATATTATGTATATCGTAAGTGTACAAAATCCCATTATTTTAGGATTTGTCAAACTCATGTTTTTTTTTTTTGAATTTTCAAGAGTTTTCTATGCATCTCCATTAATCAGTTGGAGTGGCAGCCCACTTCTACCAACATGCACTGATGTTTTCCCCAAATTTGTTAAATATTACATGTTCAGTCCGAGAAACCGGTATAAAATTTTATTACAAAAGACCTCTAATATTGTGATTATTTGCTTATGTTATACATGTTCTTTAATTTAGCATTGATAACTTCACATACCTTGAGTAAGGACGGGTCAAATTATTAGCTCATTTGGTCAAAGAAGGTAGCTAGGTACGTGTGAGCTCATCAGTTATTTTGTTATTTTTTTTTTGGGGTCAATATCGTATGTCGTGAGTTCAATCCTACAAAGCAAAGCACTTTACTCTCATTGCTTGGATACTTCCAACATGTTGCTTATTTGAACGTACAAAACAAGTGAACCGATCGTAAGTTTCTTCCCATCAACTCCCTTAGAAATGTTTTTTTTTTTTTTTAAAGCTAAAAAAGTTAAGCTCATCAATGCAAAGATAGATACATGATCATATGGCTTAATCACTAAATCATGTTGTTTCAACAGGTTTTATCAGTTGAATTATTGCTATTTCGATAAGTGCTATATAGACGCCAAGAAATATATAATACGTTTACGTATTCGATCACTATTTTGAATTTACGGTTTGATGAATAATTCATGAGTTGATATGGTGTACATGCATATATATCATTTTCTTGCTGCACTTATATATATATGTACAAAATGTGGTTTTAGTCGTGGAAGTTTATAATTCTGGTAGCCTTAATTAGGGGACAAATTTACCACCAAATTCATGATATAAAAGTTTGAATTCGGTCGTTTTCCATCTCCATGAAAAAAGGAGGGCGTAGTTTTTTTTTCTTCTTAATTTTCTACTATTAATTGCACCTAAATATTTGCTCGAACAAATTGCTGGTTCACGGCCAGTAATGAATTATTTATAGATTTAATTAAGGTTGTATATATATATATATATATATAATACTGAACTGAAAATTTCGTTTCTTGTTTAATTAAGAGTATTATGGTGTACATATCATTTTCTTGTTTTAAAAAAGAAATTTCTTGTGTTTACTTGGTGAGAAATTAACTCGGTGTGGAACCCAAAATCACCCGAATATTGTGGAGCTGCCACGTGGCCCATAATTTCCGAAGTGACCAATTGCACCTGACAATAATACTCGTGATTTGCAGATACCCACACATTAAATAATCTATTTACCAGCTAAATACGTTATTTAATCGGGTTAAAAGTCTCTGTAATATTAATATTCTTCCCCGGAGTTAATTGTCATTATTCTTAATAATGGATAATTAATATTAATATTAAATCACAATAATTATCATTATTATCATAATAATTCATTCTTATAATTATTAAATAATATATTTAATTAATCATATATTATTTATTAATTACAAATTCAACCGACCAATCAGAATTCTCCGAGGCTCCCAAAGATTTCCTATAAATAGCGGAGCTCTTTTCACTTTCCAGGTAATTCGATTCAACGCTATTTAAACTCTTGAGATTTCTCTTTCAAAGCTGTCATAAGCATTGGAGCGTTCTTGGTCGAACACCCTCCGGGTCACGATCATTAAACGAACGATAACTTACTATTTGCTTGTTTGTAGGAATCCTTGAGTCTTTTGAGTTTAAAGGACGAATTCTGCTTCAACAATTGGTGCTTTCATTGAGAGCTTGAATATATTCAAGAAAAAGCTCTCACGATCGTTCATCGTTCATCTTACTTCTTTCATCGTTCATAACGTTGTTCGAAGATTTTGAAAGTGTTCATCGTTCGACAACAACTTTCCATTTAAGATTCTCAAATTCAGCATGGCTAGGGTTCGTCGATCCGTTCGTTCAGCCGGAGAAGGTGTTTCTGCCTCAACTGCTCAGACAAGGAATGAAGCTCGCATTGAGACTCCAGAGAAACGCTCGACTCGTCCCCGACGTGTGTCCATAGAAACGTGCATGGAGAGGCATGGAAGGATGCCAACCTTCAACTTTGGAGCATTCCCTGCGCTAGGGGAAGGAACTTCAACCTTGCAGCAAACAAGCAGGCGGTTAGTGGGAGGAGTGTCAAGGCAAAGCCAGCCCACAACAAACATGGATTTGCAGGACTTCGTGGATGGGTGCCACGACATCACAGGAAGGAGTCACCGCCAACCTCCCCATGACAACTTGGTTCAACAAATTGAAAGGTTGAGCAGCCAAGTTCATCTTCAGTCAGAGCTCTTGTAGCGAATCCTGACAGAAAGAACAGCCAAATAACCAGAGAGACATCCCACTTCGAGTGAATGGTGAAAGAATGTTCCAAGGCGTCTAGGGAAGGAAAAGGTTCGATGCCAAACAATGTCACGGGACACTTCACTAAGCGACTTCGGTGAAGAAAGTCACACTTGCCAAGCAAAGAGTCTGCAACGCCCAAGGCCATCGGTACATGAGTGGCTTGGAAGTAGGATCGGGGCAACTTCATGGGTGGAACGCTCACATGGGAGTAGGGGGTAACATCATAAAACTCCAAGACAATCTACCCATGGCAGTGAGGGGGAGGATGAAGCTTACTCCCCTGCGCGACCTCAAAGGTCAAGGAGGAGGTTCCCGACGATCGGCTCCTAATGACTCTCCACTTCAGCAAGATGCGTTTCAAGCTAACGATGTCCAAAGAATGTTGGATCGGCACCTTCGTGTTCAACGAGATGGCGATCTAGAGGACGATCTAAGTCGCCAGATTTAGCTATCCACGCCTTTCGTAAGGGATATTGAGGAGGAGCCATTCCCTCAAAGGTTCGCAACGCTGAACTTCACTCCATTCAAATGAGATTTCGACCTAGTAAAACACATAGATTACTACCGTGGAGTCATGGTTCCCCACATACATAACGATGCACTCATGTGCAAAGTTTTTCAAGCTTCTATTCAAGGCCAAGCCATGACTTGGTTCAATCATTTCCCCCAGAGGTCGATTGCGTCTTTTGAAGAGTTGGCTCTGGCATTTGTGAAGAAGTACGAACAACTTCGAACAATCGAGGTGAAGGATGACCATCTTTTCTCTGTCCGAAAAAGAGAAAAAGAGACTCTGCGACAATACATATGGAGATTTTGCGAGGAGAAGTCTTGAATTGTCGGTTGTAGCAACCTTATTGCTGCAATGGAATTTAAACAAGGACTCCCTCGAGACAACTAGCTTTATGGAGACATCGTCATGAGCAATGCATGAAGTCTCACCAAGATGCTTTCCCTAGCAGAGCGACATGCAAGCTGGGAGGACGAGAAGAACGCCACACATGCACAGGACTATGCTGGGGCTAGTGATAAAGCCTCCAATAAGGATGAAACTCAGGGAAAGTTTGTGACTGGAAAGTCCAATAAGCGCAAGGCGGGTCGCGGGTCAACTCTCGCAAACTGCGGCTATGGGAAAACCTAATTTGCATCTATCTTTGCCAGTCCATTAGATCCACAATGAAATAAAGGACAAACCATGGTTCAAGAAGTCAGAGCAAGTCAAAGGTGATCAAGAGAAGGCCAATAAAACGAAGTGGTGTGCCTACCACGAGTGCTATGGGCATAACATCGGAAAATATATATCCTTTGAGAGATATCTACGAAATCTCATCAAAGAAGGGCACTGCACAGAGTACGTCAAAGGGAAGGCCACAGATCGGCCTGCTGACAAAGAACCGAAGGAACCTGCAGCAAAGATGATTCGCATCAACACCACCATAGCAGAATCGGAGTTGCTAGGAACCACCTCCAAGCAAAAGAAAAGAAAGATACGAGATGCACTGGCCGTCTCTCAGGTCTCCCATGTTACCACCTCTAGGGTGGACAATGACCTTGCCGTTGGTTTCTCTTTGAAGGACAAGGTAGGACTTGATTAGCCGCATGATGATACTTTAGTTATGTTAATCCAGATCGCTCATTTTCAAGTTGATCGGATTCGCGTTGATGAAGGAAGCGCAACAAATATCCTCAGCCTGGATGCAGTGCGCAAGATGAGGTTAGAAAGCCTCACAACAAAAAGGGTCGTCCCGCTCCGAGGTTTCAATGGGTCAACCAGCATGACCATAGACACTCTCCAACTGGATGTACATTCAGATCCCGTCATCACGTCCCAGACTTTTTACATCATGGACGAGTACTCTCCATACAATGAAATTTTGGGAAGACCATGGATTCACAAAATCCTCGCAAACACATCAATCCTTTACTAGAAGATTCGATTCCTTATCTCCGGAGGTGGAATCGGGGAGATCAAGGGTGATCAGGCGATGGCTCGACGGTACCTCACAGAAGGGCTGAATGAGGTCAATGAGGCTGAGTTTGTTCCCCAGGCAGGATCATCTACTAGGGGCAAGCTTTCTTTTTTCGTCTCCCAAATAGCAACTAATCACGGGTTAAGATCCTAACATTTACGAGGAACCATCAACTCCAGAAAGATGGTAACTGGAGGATGACGTCACCCTCATTCAGCTTGACCCTTAATATCCTGAGCGACATGCCCATATTGATGCTCGGTTGAGTGACAAAAAAAAAACGAACTCATAACTTTCCTGCGTGAGGAGAAAATACGCAAGCTTTGCTTGGTCTCCGTTTGACATACCGGGGATTGATCCTACCATCGCTTGCCACAAACTTCACATCAATCCCAACCACAAGCTGGTCAAGCAGAAAAGACGCAATCTTTCCCCCGAGAAAATTGCTATCATCCAAGAGAAGATTGACAAGTTACTCGTTGCTGGATCCATTGAAGAAGTTCCGCACTCAGAATGGCTAGCAAACGTCATACTTGTCAAGAAGAAGGAAGAAGGACGATGAAGAGTTTATGTTGATTACACCAATCTCAATCTTGCGAGCCCAAAGGATAACTATCCCCTGCCCAGAATCGATCTCTTAGTGGACTCTACTGCAGGAAATGAGCTCATCAGCTTCCTAGACACATACTTGGGCTATAATCAGATTTTCATGCATGAAAAAGACAAGGACAAAACTGCCTTCGTCTTCGACCGAGGTGTGTATTGTTACAAGGACATGCCGTTTGGCCTCAAGAATGCGGGTGCAACATATCAGAGACTTGTTAATTGGATATTCGAAGACCTCATCGGCAAGACCATAGAGGTCTATATGGACAAGATCATGGTCAAAGGTGAGAAGCGAGGGGATCATATCACCAACCTGCGAGAGACTTTCAACTTACTAAAGAAGTAGAAAATGAAGCTCAACCCTCTGAAGTGTACTTTCGGGGTATCAGTAGGGAAGTTCTTGAGTTACCTTGTGACCTAGCGGGGAATCGAGGCAAATCCAAAGCAAATCAAAGCGATTCTCGATATGAAGTCTCCATCAAGTCTGAAAGAGATTCAAAGTCTCACTGGACGGGGAGCATCACTGAACAGATTCTTGTTCAAGTCAACTGATCGGTGCCGACCTTTCTTCCAAGAAGTAAAGAAGGCATCTAGAGATAAGTGGGATGACAACTGCGAACGAGCATTTCAGGATGTCAAGACCTACTTTACGTCCCCACCACTGCTGTCAAAACCTTAGGATAATGAGGACATGTTCCTTTATCTGGGATTCTCTAATGTCGCAGTAAGCTCCACGTTTTTCCGGGAAGAGAATGGAATTCAGCTGCTTGTATTTTACACATCTAAAGCCCTCCTAGATGTTGAGACCTGATATCCAAAGTTTGAAAAGTTGATTCTGGCATTACTGGTTACCATAAAGAAGTTGAGAACATACTTTCAAGCTCATCGGGTAGTCGTCATGATAGAATATCCATTGCGTTTGTTGCTTCATGCACCCGATGCATCGACACGAGTAATGAAGTGGGCCATAGAGTTGAGTCAGCATGATTTGTTCTATCGTCCTAGAACAGCTGTCAAAGGCCAAGGCTTAGTAGATTTTGTTGTGGAGTTCACACCATCATCAGTGGAAGGAAGCAATGGCAAAGAACTTGGCAAAGCCCCAAGGCCGCTGGCACTTCCATATCGTAAGATCAAGGCGGTAATTCCTCTTCTCTGCAACCCTCAACTTCCAATCTCCTATAGAAGCTCTTTGTTGATGATTCCTCGAACCAGAGGGGGGCAGGAGTGGGGATTGTTCTCATCACTCCTGATGGCTCAATAATGGAGAAAGCAATACAGTTTGGATTCAAAGCCTCTAATAATGAAGCGAAATATGAAGCTTTAATTTATGGGCTCGCATTCGCCAAGGATTTGGGAGTTAAAAAACTCGTTATCCATTCGGATTTACAGCTGATCACTAATCAATCGATTAGTGAATATGCTGCACGTGATGCAAGGTTGTTCAAGGTCTAGGAAATGCTTGCTTTTTTCTCAGTTTTCACTTTTCATCAACTTTCACGAGCTTAAAATACACAAGCAGATGCGTACGTAAATTTAGCGTCATCACTTAACTATCAATTCAAGCGCTCAATCCTGATTGAGTATCTCGAGCAGCGAAGCATTAATGTTAAGAAGATTGAAGTAAGACAACTTGATTCATCTCCGAGTTAGCAAGACCCTTTTATCAACTACCTAGAGCATGGCACATTTCTTGATGAACGATTAGAAGCCCGCAAAATTCATATGAAGGTTGCACGATACTATGTCGACAAGGGCTGACTTTTTCAAAAAAGCTTCATAGGGCCGAGCTTGCTATGTTTGAGGCATCCTGAAACGTTGAAAGTCTTGGCTAAAATTCATGAAAAACATTGTGGGAATCATTCTGGTGGAAGGTCGCTTGCTTAAAAGATGTTTAGTGCGGGATTTTACTAGCCAACTCTACGTTAGGAAGCTCTGCAATATGCCCAGAAATGCGACAAATGCCAAAGGTTCAAACCTAACCAATTGGCCCTACCAGAAGAGCTACACGCATAGACGAGCCCTTGGCCATTCATGCAATGGGGAATTGATATCGTTGGACCACTTCCAAGCACATTGGTCCCAAGCAAGAAGTACTTGATCATCACCACTGACTACTTTACAAAATGGGTGGAAGCAAAAGCTATAGCTAACATTACCCAAGTTGATGTTCAGAAATTCATCTGGAGCCAGATTATCTGCCGTTTTGGACTTCCCAAGGTCATCCTAACGGACAATGGAACTCAGTTCAGTGGTACCATAATCAAAAAATTCTTCGAGTCTTAGAAGATAAAACACTTCACTTCAACTGCTTACTACCCCCAGGGTAATGGCCAAGCTGAGGCATCCAACAAGATAATCCTCGACTGTATCAAGAAGCGACTCGACGATAAAAAAATCTTATGGGAAGAAGAGTTGGATGGCACGCTATGGGCTTATCGCACAACTCCGCGTCGTGCAACTTGCGAGTCTCCATTCACTCTTGCGTATGGAACCAACGTTGTCATACCACCACATGTTGTTGTTCCAACGCCTTTTACCGAGCTTGATGATCCAGTGGTCAACTCCATAGCTCTAAGGACTTCTCTTAACCTCAGTGAGGAATTAAGGGAGTAAGTGGTAAAGCGTATCTCCAACTACCAACAGCAGGTTCGAAGTTCCTACAACAAAAAGGCAAGGATCCGACACTTCATCCCTAGTGACCTTGTTCTCAAGAATAAGTTCGCAACACCGAACTATCCTGGATCTCAAAAACTCAAGTCTCCATTGGAAAGGACCTTACCGAATCTACCAAGTAGGAGGAAAGGGGAGTTACACTTTGGAAACCATGGAAAGTTGGTGAGTGGTTCCATGAACGCTCACCATCTCCGAAAGTACTATGTATAGAACAACCTTAAGACTAGACTCGCTTTAGTTTTGTTCTAAACATTGGCTTTGTTTTTCAAGAATATTTTATTCAAATTATAAATCAAGTTATCAAGTCATTCATAAGCACCCAAAGCCTTCCATTAGGAAGCACCCAATGCCTTCCACCAGGAAGCGTCTAAAGCCTTCCACTAGGAAGCACTCAAAGCCTTCCATTAGGAAGCGCCCCAAGTCTTCCTCTTGGAAGCACTCTAAGTCTTCCACATGGAAGCACTTCAAGCCTTCTTTTCAGAAGCAAAAGCTCTTCCTTGAAGGAAACACAGAAACGAACGCTAACCAAGTTAGCTAAAGCCCCAAAGTTGGATGCACATGGCTTCAATGGGGGCATTTGATTAGCGAACAAGTTCGGATACATCAAGACAGTTTTTAGAATTTGACAAAAACACAGGAGCTCAACATTCCTCATAAATATCATTTTCATTTATTCATTTGAAAGGTGGTTTGCTAATCACATCTCGATTGCTCAAACCAGTTATTCAATACAAAAATGCAAATGCGATAATCAACATACGAAGATTAAAGTAACTATGGATGCAAGTCTTCATAGCCCATGGTTCTTCGAAACTCTGCCCACTCTTCTACTGAAAGTTTGGAAATGTCGTCAAAAGGTGACTCGTCGGTTTCAGGCACATGTTCTTTCTTGGTCTCGTCCTTAGGCTCAGGTTCAGCCTCAGGCTCCACCTCTAATTCAAGCTCATGCTCTTTGATAGTGATCCCGCTCCGGCTCTCCGTACCCAACTTTTGCACTTCGATTTCCTTACAGCACAAAGTTGTGGGGGCAGGTGGTGGTCGCAAGAAATCATCTTTCAAATTTTGGATTTCAGCTTCCGGGAGTTTGACTGTCTCTTCAAAATCATGCAAACGCCCACGCAGCAAAACAGACTCGTTAAGGGCAATGTCGCTCTCACTTTCTCTAACAACTTTTCTACGTGACTTGTCTCCAGCTCGCACACTTTGTTCTCTAATGAACGGATTCTCCCCACCAAGGCATTGTTGTTTTGTCTTGAATGGTAGCAACCCTCTCGAAGGCGGATGCACTCTGATTTTATCTGTGTACTCTCCTCCTCTAGGCCAGCTTGTCTGGGAAGTATGTCAACCAGCTTGTGGGCCCCAGCTTTGGTAATCCTAAGGTCTGGTACTACCTTGGAAATTTCCGCGGTCTTAGGGGCAGCTTTTATGTCCACAGTCCTAGAAGTTGGTTTTGCCCTTTCCACTAGACGTTCTGAGCCATTATCTCTCAGTGCTTCAATCACTTTAGGGGAAGTAGAGACAACCTTCAGCCTCTTCAAAGGATCAACCGCTTGCTCTGAAGGACCACCTGAGGCTCTGCGTTTGCTGGATGATCCTCCTTGACTAGCTTGGCAGGGTGTGGAATCCGGGACATCTTGAGAATGCATTTCAGGACCTGATTTCCTCTCGGGGGGTGCAACAAGTCTTTCTCTATGGTTCTTCTTCTGGGTGATAGCTCTCTTCAGACATAATGGAGCACTTAGGCACTCCTTGACTAAGCTAGCAGGAGGTCTTCCGTCATCAGCATCTCTGGGTGGGTAAAGCAGCCAGCTCATCTCGCGAAACTCAGGAGGAATCTTTAGGGCTCTGTCAATCTTCATAAGGCCAGGATGGCTCTCGAAATCTGAGTACAGTTCATCGGGAGTACGGAAGCGAGATTCAATTCTCACATTTCCACTGCAGTTGGGTCCCATGTGCCACCCACCTCAAAGCAGCTCTGCCTGTACGCCTCGTCAGTGAATACAGTGTTCACGAGCAACTCAACTTTGGGGACAACCTTCGTGAGACTTCTACTGGAAAGCCCATCATATGCTATGTGTAGTAGTGCCAGAATTCCTCAACAGTAAGCTCCAATCTAAAAAACTTTTTCAGCTTCTCAAAACACGTGACGTGTTTGTAAGAGTCAACGTCCAGCTGAGCAGGCGAGCAACCCATCTGACTAAGGATCCCGGAGAAAAACTTCGAAAACGGGAACTTGAATCCCCAGCTGACGATCAAAGGGTGGAATTTGGTCCATCGATTGGCCTTCAGATTTCTTCCTCTGCTATTTTTGGAAGCTTTCTGGGAGGAACATCTGTTGCAAAGCTCGGCAAGTACCCCTTCTGGAAATGCCTGTTTGTTGCGGATCTTCCACGCCTGGAAATCTTCGGGGCCTTCAAAGTCTTTATCCTTCCCTCGTAATGGAATCTGACTACGCGAGTCACCTTACTCACACAATGAAAGTCTGCTAGGTTTCTCCAGGAGTGCACCTTGACACATTTTGAAGTGACCGCCTCGAACAAATAAAGTGGATGCCGCTTGAATCGTAGTCAACGGACATCCTGAACTCTTGGAATGAGCAAAAGCGTTCACCTGCAATAAAGGAACAAATTCATTAGTTTCCGGAAATAAATATATACCACGTATTGACACACTTGAATAGATACACATATGGTTATTCAAAATACGTATGCTATTATCAAACACTTTAATAATATTAATATATTAAATACATAGTTTAATATATTAATATATCTAAATATGTAATAAATGCGTGTATAAATACTCCTGCAAAAAAAAAAGTCAAACATACGTATTTAGTACATATAAATAGCAATAAATAATATACTCAAAGTATGTATTAAATGAAAAAAAAATATGCAAGGCAAGAAAAAAAGGGAAGCAGGTCTACTCCAAATGCGCGGGGTCCAGTGAAGCTCTGCACGTGGCAGCCAGAGAGTGGATGGATTCAAAATGGGCCAACCTATTCTCACCTGCCAGACACATAAGCAAAGTGACAACTCAACCACAACGCGCCACTTGTCCACCTTGCACAATCCTCCACGCGACGGTGAGGAGACAAGTCTGAGGGCAGGGAAGTCTATCCTCATTTGCCAGTCACCCAAGAGAAAAATGACCCAGTAGCCACACCCCACGTGGAGTGTCAAACCGAAGCAGCCATGTCGCTCCCGACAATGACTGCGGGTGCCACCCTGCCCACCAGTCAATGCACGCCACGTGGCCACTCCGGACCTACTAGCGACCAGTCGCTTGATGGGTAGAATCCACCTCGCATGGGCCTGTCACGTCTACATCGTACACGCCTGGGGTCTCCAGGAGTTGCACCCCATGTGGTGCCAGACACGTAGAAGCGCCTGCAACGAGCGGGTCCTTTCACCTGCACCATCAGCCACGACGTGACACGCGTCTCCTGCCACCGACAACAACTCCACCAATCTCAGAAGGACGTGTGGCACACGCAAAGTACCGTGCCCCCAGTGGTCGACAGGCGTCACTGCTACCTGTCTCTCTCCTATGTGCGTTAGGCCTTCTACCAATGGGCTGGTGAAACGTGTCCCTTTCTGCAACACCTCTAGTAAACACAGTCCATTTGCCCCAAATCTCTCTAATTAACAAATCCACCTGCTTAGCTTTTTCATTTGCAGCAGCCAAAAAGAGATCCCCACAGCCTGCACTCCCTCCACTTGAAGCTTCCATCTTTTCCACAACCTACCCACGTGCAGCTTCACCAGCTCTCTCTTATCACCAAAAACCAAATACAAAAAGCCACAAAACAAATATAATAAAAAAAAAGCAAGTACACAAATCTTACCTCAACTTTCTTGAAAGGGAGACCTGCAATTTCTCGCCCTCCAGTAGCCAATCCTTTTTCCTCGCACTCAAACACACGGAAGGACTAGGGGTCAATTTGTCCATTGATTTTTTCAGCTTTGACATCTCTATTTTAAATAGGGAAAAACCCACATCACAACGTTCAAATGGAATTAATTCTTTTAATAAAAATTAATTGTCATTTATGGGAGGTTTGAATCTCTTAGGGGCTAAAAAGGGAAAAGCCAAAGTTTCATGCTTTCTTTTTGCCACATCAATTCCACCAGAAAATATGAGTCACAAGCTCAAAGTTTCTTCAAATTAAAAGGCCAAACCCAATTACAAGCCCAACTTTCCTCAAGCTAAAAGACCAGTTCATTCAAAGAAACAAGCTCAATGAAATTTCCTGGAAATAAATCAAAACTCGTACATCCCTTAGGATTCCCTGAATTCCTAAGCGATGTGGGAGCATTTGTGGAACCCAAAATCACCCGAAAATTGTGGAGCTGCCACATGGTTCATAATTTCTAAAATAACCAAATTACCCCTGGCAATAATACTCGTGATTTGCAGACACCCACATATTAAATAATCTATTTACCAACTAAATACATTATTTAATCGGGTTAAAAGTCTCTGTAATATTAATATTCTCCCCGGGAGTTAATTATCATTATTCTTGTTTATACCATATCGGCCCAGACCGACTGCAGGCCCAACCCATTACCAAAATGACGATCAATCCATATCAATCTTGGAGGCCCAGCCCTCTGCCGGCTCGGCATGTCAGCTCCGAACAACCCAGAAGCCCAGCCCTCTTCCAACACCATACCACTGACCGAATTTGGGGGCCCAGCCTCTGTTGGTCGGTACGTCGGCCCAGACCAACCCGACGGCCCAATACTGTCGCCTAGCACAAGCCTAAGGGGTCTAGGCCCACTCATGTGAGCAAACCCTAGTTGGGTCTGGACAGCCCCTCCGCGTGTCAATCCCATAACAATTGACATTTGTCTCACATCTGGAGAATACAATTATTATATTCACCACACCCATACAAAAGGGGTCCATTTGTCGTATATAGGTAGCTAAGCATTTACTGTTCACAACTATTTTTACAGTACACATTTTACCACTCAGCCTATACCTTAGATCGACCACTGACTTGGGCGTCGGAGTATCTTTGGGCTGGTACCACACCGGTGCCTATACTCTGACCGACCGACCAATTTCATTCCCTTTCAGGTCTACGCAGGGCACGTGGCAGAGCAGCATTAGCTCCCTAAATTGGTACATTCTGTGCATCAACAATTCTTAATAACGGAAAATTAATATTAATATTAAATCACAATAATTATCATTATTATCATAATGAGCCATTATTATAATTATTAAATAATATATTATTTATTAATTAGAAATTCAACCGACCAATCAGAATGCTACGAGAGTCCCAAGGATTTCCTATAAATAGCGGAGCTCATTTCATTTTCTAGGTAATTCGATTCAACGCTACTTGAGCTCTTGAGATTTCTCTTTCGAAGCTGACTTAAGCATTGGAGTGTTCTTAGTCGAACACCCCCCGAGTCTCGATCATTGAACGAACGATAGCTTAATGTTTGCTTATTTGTAGGGATCCTTGAGTCTTTTGACTTTAAAGGATGAATTCTGCTTCAACACTCGGCAAAGCTCCATCGGGCGACATCCGTCACATGAGACTGTTGTGCTAGTGCTTCGCTCGACGGATGGTCGCCAAGCAAGATAGCAATCAATGTTTTTTGCCCGACGAAGGCCTTTACCAAGCAACGCTGTCAATCTAGAGTACAAACAACGTTTGCTCAGTGAAGATTCACTGGACATAGGATGTCATTTTCAACTTTGCTAGGCAAGTCTTCGCTTGGCAAAGTTTTTAATTAAAATTTTGGTCGACAAAGGCTTCGCCAGGAAAACATATTGAATATACTTTTTTATTTTTTAAATTTTTTTGTATGTTTGGCTCAAATTTGTAAAAGAAAAAAAAAATTACAAATCACAAAAAAAAAAACTTTAATAATTTAGCATAATATCTATTACTACACATATATGTTTGTATGTTTGGTCCGAATTTGGAAAAAAAAAAAAGTTACAAAACAAAAAAAAAACTTTAATATTTTAGCATAATATCCATTACTACACATGTTTGTATGTTTGGCTTTAATTTGGAGAAAAATTACAAAACACAAAAAAAAAATACAAAATACAAAAAATAAAAATAAATATTACCCGGCGATAATTACCAATAATTCGCCGAATAACATATTTCGGTGGCTCTTCTCCAATTATATTACCCAGCGAATATTTTCAGGTATTCGTCAAGTCATATTATTTAATAATTTAGGGTTTAGGTTAAAAACGTTCGGTGACTCTTCTCCAAATATGTTTCCCAACGAATCTTTTCAGTTTCTTCATTCGAAAAAATTATTTAATAATTTTGGGTTTAGGTTTACAATTTAGGGTTTAGGGTTTAGGATTTAGGGTAAAATATTTTGGTAGCCCTTCTCTGAAACGTTACCCGACGAATATTTTCTTAACTATTCGTTAGGTAAGGTTTTGCTAAAATTTCAAAGACCACATTTTTTTTACAAATTTGAAGAATTTATTTTGATAATTCTGCCAATTCAACCGTCCACATGTATTGTACATACTAGTAGATCATCTACGCAAAAAATTAGATGATTTTGAATTCCTGGGACTAGGTAAGGATGTGCAACGGATTGATGGTTACAAAACGTTATATCATGATCAGACAGCTTAATCTTCTCGAAACATCACAAATTTTGACGGGTGGATATCAGACACTTAAAGACTCAAAATGAACGATCGAATTATGGAATGTTAATTGGTCGAAACTCAGTCGGGTAATATTATGCAAATACCTTTGAACTTTTCTTGAAAGGTTTCAATGTGTTTGATGGAAATGGTGTTTTTACAAATTTGAAGAATTTATTTCTATAGTTCAATTGATCAAATCGTCCACATGCATTGTGCATACTCGTAGATCGTCTACGTGACAAATTAGAAGATTTTGAATTCTCATGCCTAGGTAAAGGTGCGTAAAGGATCAACGGTTACCAAACATTCTATTATAATGGGACGACTTAAACTCTCTAAAACATCATGAGTTTTGCATGGTGGATTTTAGGCACTTAAGGACACAAAATTAACGGTCGAAAATTGGAAATTCATTTATTACATTTTTTTTACAATGTTTCCTGACAAACATTCCAAGAATATTCGTCGTGCATTAATTGTTACCTGACGAATATCCATAAAATATATGTCACGTAACATGTTTATCTTTGTGGAAAAATCACCATTATGTGTAACTACCATGGGTGCTAGTAAAACGTTTGTCGGGTAATAGAAAAAATCATTGGGTAACATCACAAAATTATCCGCCCAAATTTACCTCCCTGTGTTACCTGACGACCCTTCGTCGGGTTACACTTAGACGACCAGACCTTTCTGTTTTAATTTTGTCGCTTCGATTTTACTGCCAACGTCACCCGACGAATCATTAAAATAATACGCGACGGAGCATCATCGGGCAATGGTCTTCGTTGTTTTAAAACAAAGACAGTCTTTTTATTCCTCTTATCTTTTTCGAAAACTAGACACTATCCTTTAAAAAAAAACCTCTCTCCCTCCCTCCCTCTCTCTGACTACCTCTCACGCCTCATGCTTCTCTTTCTCTCGATCCTCCCTCGATTGCCATTGCAGCTCGTCACCACCATCAAGCCATTGCCACTGCCACAACCATCGCACAATCCTCCCTTCATTACACTGTAAGTTCCTTCTTTGTCTTTCTCTCCCTCACGCTCTCAATGCGTATGAATTTATGGTTGATTTTTTGTTATAATTTTGGTTTTGAATTTCATGGATTATTTGTTCTTGATTTTTGGTTGGATTCTTAGTTAGATTAATAAATTGAATTTCATGAATTCATGGAAGTTTTCTCGGGCTCCCTGGGTTCTGGTTTTCAGGTTTTCTTTCTTTCCTTTCGGTTTTTATCTTTTAGTTCACTCAGTTTCTCTGTTCTCTGGGTTTCCTTAGGTAATGTGCATGGTGTTTAATCTGGTGTTGGATTTTGGTTGTTCAAGTCTTCTCTCTTTCTTTTTTTTTTTTTCCAGTTTTCCTCTTCAACCCAATTTGATAAAACATGTTCATTACACAGCGCATACATAATCCCCACGTGATGCCAACAATCCATTTTCTATGGTGACAGATGTTACCCATCTGCAAAAACATGCTGACTCACCCAAAATCAATAAAAAAACCATTTTCCCTTCTAAGAACAATTTACCAAAATGCCCCTAACCTTCATAGACCCGTAAGTAATTCATCCGAATTCCAATTTTGACGTGCTGCCTGTCTACGAAATCAGCATTCTGAAACCCACACAATGGTCCTCGAAAAATGTGCAAAAGGTATCATTAACAAAAAGCCAACTTTTGACCACCACAGTTACAGGGGCAACGTTCATTTCCTTTTCAAATTTCCGAAATTACCTTTTTCGAATTTCTCAGTTGTCCCATCCGGAGCGCTCGAGGGCAATCCTGGAGCGACACCTTGGTCGACATCTGCGAAAGATCGTTCGGGGTGCTAGCAAAGGACTGGAGCGAGACATCTCGATTGGCTCTGATGCTTCTTCTAGGGGTGCCAATCCCAAGGAGTACTCGGAGCTAAAGCACAACTATACCACTCTCCAGACCGAGACCACTGAGCAGAGGACCCAAGATTAATATATAACTCGGAAATTTAATAATCAGTTAGGATTTTTTATTAGGACTATATTACTTTTCAATGTTTTTTTAGGGGTGCGGCGGACGTTTAAGTGCAAAGCCATGTCATCTACTAGTAATGGGAGAATAATTAAGGAAATTAAAATAGATGTAGGATCGCAGCTCTCCTCTAAACACGAGGTCAAAATTTCATTATGATTATTTTATTATGAGTACACATGTAACGTGATATTCTGACTGCTTACGGTTGAATGTTTGATGTTACACTAGAATATATAAGTAAAGAATATGAAGAAAATAATAAGGAAAAATTAAAGTAGAGAAAAAGTGAAATAAGATATATATATATATGTATTGTTGAATTGATCATTGAACGTTGCTGTAACATTATATATATGTAAATTAAAAGGAAGTGAGGTAAACTATATATATATAGAAAAAAGTAGAGAGGGAAAAGTAGAAAGAAAGAACACTGAGAAAAAAGTTGGAAGGGAAAAGTTGGCATCCCTCGATCTCAATGTTTTTGTAACTTTAGCATCCTTCGAGATTTGGTGATGAGAGCGCGATTGAAATTGAAAGCAATGACAATATAATTGGATTTGACTTCTGTGGAATCCAAAATCATCCGAAAATCACGAAGCCGCCACGTGGCCCGTAATTCGCAAAAATAACCAATTTGCCCTTGGCAATAACACTGATCATTTGAAAACACCCGCACATTAAATAATCTATTTACTAGTTAAATACGTTATTTAATCGGGTTAAAGTCTTTGTAATATTGATATTCTCCCCGAGAGTTAATTATCGTTATTCTTAATAATGGATAATTAATATTAATATTAAAATACAAAAAATATCATTACTATCATGATGAGCCATCATTACAATTATTAAATAATATATTTAATAATAATATATTATTTACTAATTAAATATTCAACCGACCAATCAGAACGCTCCAAGGCTCCCAAGATTTTCCTATAAATAGCAAGGCACATTTCATTTCCAAAGTACGTTGATTCTTCGTTTCGAAGTACATCCTTTTCCTCTCTCAAAGCTAACTTAAGCATCGGAGTGTTCTTGGTCGAACAACCCCCCGGATAAATCGATCGAAGCAACGATAGCTAATTGTTTGCTGTTTGCAGGAATTATGAGGACTTTTCACGCCGAGTTCAATCTTTGATTCAACAATTGGTGCTTTCATTGAGAGCTATTGAGATATACTCAGAAGAAGCTCTCTCATTTGTTCATCGTTCATCTTTCTTCGTTCGTCGTTCATCGACATTGTTTGAAAATTTTGAACGTTGTTCATCACTCATCGAGAATTCGTTCATCGTTCATCTTTCTTCGTTCGTCGTTCATCGACATTGTTCGAAGATTTTGAACGTTGTTCATCGTTCATCTCCCTTCGTTCGTCGTTCATCGGCATTGTTCGAAGATTCTGAACGTTGTTCAAATTATCCATCAACCGCTTTCCAAATTCAAAGTTCTTTGATTCGGCATGGCTAAGGTTCATCGATCCGTTCGATCAGCCAGAGAAGGTGTTTCTGCCTCAACGGCTCAAACAAGGAATGAGGCTTGCATTGAAACTCCTGAGAAGCGACCAACTCAACCCAGGCGTGTGTCCATAGAATCACCCATGGAGACACTTGAAGGGAGGCCAACCTTCAGTTTTGGATCGTTCCCCTCTCCAGCTAACCAAATACCCGCGCTAGGGGAAGGAACTTCGGCTTTACAACAAGCAAACGAGAGGTTGATAGGAAATGCATCACGACATGATCGACCCACAACAAACATGGTCCTAAGGGACTTTCTGGACGGGTGTCATGACATCTCAGGGAGAAGTCGTCACCAACCTCTCCAGGACAACTTGGCGCAGCAAGTTGAAGGGTTAAGCAAACAAGTTCAACTTCAGTCAGAGCTCTTGCAGCAACTCCTAGCAGAGAGACCAGTCCAAGAGCAGGACAGACATTCCACGTCACGTGGAAAACAGGAGCATGCTCAAAGGCGTCCTGGGAAAGAACCAGTCCACTGCCGAACAATGTCACGAGACACTTCGCTAAGCGATTCCAGTGAAGAAAGTCATGCTCACCGAGCAAAAATCCCTCAAGACCTAAAGCCATCAGTACGTGAACGGCTAGGAAATAAGACTGGGGCAACTTCACGGGCAGAGCGCTCACAGCACTCACATGGGAGCAGGGGGAAACTTCGAGCTCTATACAAAGACCCAAAACGATCTGCCAATGATAGTAAAAGGGAAGATGAAGCCTACTCCCCTGCACGATCCCAGAGATCAAGGGGAGAAGCTCAAAGAGGTTCTCGACGATTAGCACAAGGGGACTCATCGCCTCAGCGAGGAGCATTGCGGGCTAATGATGTTCAAAAAATGCTGGACATACACCTTCGTGCTCAACAAGGTGGCGATCTAGAGGACGATCTACGTCACCAGATACAGCTCTCTACGCCCTTTTATAAGGCATATTGAGGAGGAGCCATTCCCCCAGAGGTTCGCAACGCCAAACTTCACTCCATTCAAAGGAGCCTCCGACCCGGTAAAATACATAGATTAGTACCGAGGAGTCATCATCCCCCACAGGTCTAACGATGCGCTCATGTGCAAAGTTTTTCAAGCTTCTCTTCAAGGCCAAGCCATGACTTGGTTCAATCATCTCCCCCCGAGGTCAATTGAGTCCTTCGAAGAGTTGGCCCTGGCATTTGTGAAGGAATACGCACAACTTCGGACAATCCAGGTGAAAGATGACCATCTTTTCTCTATCCGAAAGAGAGCAAAAGACACTTTGCGACAATACATACAGAGATTTTGTGAAGAGAAGTCTCGCATTATCGGCTGTAATGACCTTGTTGCGGCAATGGCATTTAAGCAAGGACTCCCTCGAGACAGCCAGCTTTACGGGGACATCGTCATGAGCAATGCGTGAAGTCTTTCCAAAATACTTTCTCTAGTAGAGCGACATGCAAGTTGGGAGGACGAGAAGAGTGCCACTCATACTCAGGTCCATGCGGGGACTAGTGAAAAGGCCTCCAATGAGGATGAGCCCCATGGAAAGTTTGCGACTGGAAAGCTCAACAAGCGCAAGGCCGGGCAACACTCCCAAACGCCAGTTATGGGGAAGCCTAACTTGCAGCTATCTTTACCAGTCCATCAGATCCACAATGAAATTAAGAACAAGCCATGGTTTAAGAAGCCGGAGCCAGTCAAGGGCAATCAAGAGAATGGTGATAAAACCAAATGGTGCGCCTATCATGAATGTTATGGGCACAATATCAGCACATGTATATCTTTCGAAAGATATCTCCGAAATCTCCTGAAGGAGGGGCATTGTACAGACTACATCAAGAAGAAGATTGTAAATCACATGGAGAACAAAGAGCCAAACGAGCTAGCGTCAAAGGTGATCCGCATCAACTAGACGCAAGTCAACATTAGAGAGACATAAAATTATATGGAGCTTTTCAATTTTGCTTTTCAAGATGTCTTCTAAATTCAAGTATCAATGAAATGAGATTGAAAAATTGATTTGTTCATCATGTACAATTTTCAAAGCTTATTCTCTCTAGTGTAAAAAGCCTTCGTCATCGAAGCATCCAAGCCTTCGTCATCGAAGCATCCGAGTTTTCGCCTTGCGAAGCATCTAAGCCTTCGCCTTGCGAAGCATATAAGCCTTCGCCTTGCGAAGCATCTAAGCCTTCGCCATGCGAAGCACCTAAGCCTTCGTCATCGAAGCATCCAAGCCTTTGTCATCGAAGCATTCGAGCCTTCGCTCTGCGAAGCATCTAAGCCTTCGCCATGCGAAGCACCTAACCCTTCGTCATCGAAGCATCCAAGCCTTCGCCCTGCGAAGTATTCAAGCCTTCGTCATCGAAGCATCTAAGCCTTCTGAGTCCTGCAAATTTCTGCGCAGCAAGAAGAGCTCATCTCGAGGGAATCTCGCTCATTTTCTATCAGCATCCTCTCTGCACGGCTCATCTCCAACTCGCCCACTGTGGCTTCCGATGTGAAATTAGGACCTTAAGTTTTCTTAAGTTATCGTAATCTCACATCGACAACATAACTTTCCGTTTCTGCGGCCCTTCGCGTCAAGATGGCACATTCGCGGGACCAGAACGGATATGTTAGGAAAGAAGTTGCTCGATATGCTTTTTGGTTAGGAAAGAAGTTGCTCGGTATGCTTTTTGGTTAGGAAAGAAGTTGCTCGGCATGCTTTTTTCTCCCAGGAACCAATAGGTCCTTGTTTATTGTTCTTCTTCTGAACAACGGTTTCTTTCAAGCGCAGTGGAGCGCTCAACCACTCCTTGATTGGGATGTCTGAAAGCCTCCCGCCATTCATGGAGAAAGTAGCCGACTCATGTCCCGGAACTCTGAAAGAACATCTGTCGCCAAGCTCCACGAGAACATCGCTTGGAAAGGCAATTTGATTGCGAGCCTTCCACTCCATGAAGTCTTCGGGCTTCTCAGAATCCATATCTTTCCCTCGGAATGGACTAAGGCTACGAGAACCGCCACGCTCCCACAAAGCAGGCTTGCTGGGTCTCTCGGGACCTTGACGCGTAGCGAGCATATTTGTGGTACTAGCAAAAGTCACAGTGGATGTGATCCAGCCTACTAATGCTCACTAGTCACGTTCGCAAGTGCACTCAGTCACCGCCAAATCCTCGTCGACTGTTCAGCCAAACTCCGTTCACCACGTAGCACTGGTTGTACACCCTTTCCGACTAAGTTTCTAAACACTTTCGATGGACTCTCGACACGTAGCAAACATATTTGTGGTACTAGGAAGGGTCACATTGAATGTGAGCCAGCCTACCAATGCAAGCACGCACCGTCCAAACTGCTCGTTTTCCAAACTGCACGCGATTCTGTAATTTCTGACACTTTTCAGGAATCTCGAATCCTGCCCAAAAAACATCATAAAGGGTCACCAATGACTAAAAATATCATATCAATTTCCCACAATTTTTCGGGAATTAAATATTAATTTAAAAACATGACCTAAACCATCAGACCCTCGAAACAGTATCAATACGATGTCAGTTTGTCTTGGATCCAACACCAAAGATGTTCATTACATTTAGTATAGCAAAACACCTGTTGAACACTTCCTCAGAAACACATCCACGCGCCCTCACGCGCCGCCGCAAGCGGCAGCTCGTGAAAGCCACGCGTGTAGCACAGTAACTGCTACAATGCGTCTTCTCTGCCCGTTTCTCTGTTATACGGGTCGTGTGCCCGCGATCAAACCCGGACAAATCTCCGTCAATTCGACCGTGATTGCTTCCGTTCTTTAAACTGATTTCATCTAAACCATATTAATTTAGGTTCTGTACATTTATTCACTTCAATTACAATCAAAACCAACAATCCCAAGATGAACTTTCAAACGGGTTTCGTGATCGGGTTTGCTCAAATTGTCACTGTTTTCAAAATTAATTTATACAGAGAGCATAATGAGAGTGAAACCAACATTTTTACATAATCAATTTCATAAAATTGTACCTTCAGCTGTTCGAACTCAAGCTCGATTTCGAGCAAAAATTAGGGCTTCTATTCTTGCTCAGGGCAGCCCCAATTCTCTTCGTTTTTGTTGTGGATCGGTTCGAAATGACCTCAGGGGACTCAATCGAGTCTCAATTTTGATCCTCAGGGCTCGCAAATCCGAATTCGAATTCTCACCACAATTTTTCAAAATTTTCGAAATCGGAAAAATCAGTAAAACCCTCTGTCCCTCGTGTTTGTTTTGATCTGATTCAACCTCTCAATTTCTAATTCTCACAACTAATTTGATCTGTTATTTAAACAATGACACAAATAGACAAATTGAGTGTTTTTTCCCTAATTAAGGGTTTAATGTCTCTAACCCTAGATTTCATCCCTAAAATCAAGTGTAAAAGTGAGAGGGAAAGTGACATGTTTGGCTGGTAGCTTGAGTCAGCATTCACTTTTCGTTTGAAAGACCGTTTCGCCCTTCGCTCGGAAATTTACCATTTTACCCATGGACTACGTAGAGCCGTAAACTTTCACATTCGAGCTCCGTTTTGGACATGCCACCTGTCTACGGACCCGTGACATCTCGAACTACGTCACAGTCATCGGTCAAAGTCCGTTTGACCGTCCGAGTCAAAAGTCAACGTTTTGCCCTTACTTTGCAAAATTACCAAAATACCCCTCGCCTTTGCTGACCCACAACTTTCGCGTCCGACCTCGGATCGATGCATGCCACCTGTCTGTGGATTCAACGCCTCGAGACCTTCTCAACAGTCCCTTCGGAAAGACCAAAAAGTGTTCCAAATCAAAAGTCAACTTTTGACCTTTATAACCAGGGGCGAAATCGTCAAAAAGACTCTGGAACTCGATTTTTTAATTCAACAGTAACAAAAAAATGGTATTGTAAGATTCCGAACAATGTAAATCCCTTCAGATTCCCCGAATTCCGAATCGATGTGGGGGCATTTATGGAACCCAAAATCATCCGAAAATCACGAAGCCGCCACGTGGCCTGTAATTCCCAAAAATGACCAATTTGCCCCTGGCAATAACACTGATCATTTGAAAACACCCGCACATTAAATAATCTATTTACCAGTTAAATATGTTATTTGATCGGGTTAAAGTCTCTGTAATATTGATATTCTCCCCGAGAGTTAATTATCGTTATTCTTAATAATGGATATTAATATTAATATTAAAATACAATAAATACCATTACTATCATGATGAGCCACCATTGAAATTATTAAATAATATATTTAATAATAATATATTATTTACCAATTAAATATTCAACCGACCAATCAGAACGCTCCAAGGCTCCCAAGATTTTCCTATAAATAGCAAGGCACATTTCATTTCCAAGGTACGTTGATTCTTTGTTTCGAAGTATATCCTTTTCCTCTCTCAAAGCTAACTTAAGCATCAGAGTGTTCTTGGTCGAACAACCCCCCGGGTAAATCGATCGAAGCAACGATAGCTAATTGTTTGCTGTTTGCAGGAATTGTGAGGACTTTTCGCGACGAGTTCAATCTTTGATTCAACAACTTCCTAATTATTTTTGGAACCATGGATATATATATATATATATATATATATAATTAGATAGCCCGACTTAATTATCTCTTGTTTTATTGTCTGTACTTATGATCAAATCGATATGGTTAAATGAATTTTAATTTCTTTTCTTTATTTGCAGAAGTTATATTATATTTTAGTCTAATTTAAATTACTGAAATTCTGAAAATAAAACTCCAAAAATTCATGTTCAATATGTATATCACCCCCTCCAAATTAAGAAGATAATAATAATAATTGTGTGTGCTTGATTGATTCAAAGTTTCAAACTTGGAATCTTGTGTATACAGAGAAAGTATGTGTGTGTATATATATATATATGTTTTCTTAAATATTAAAGCGTTCTTGATTGAACCATCTCTTTCGGATTTCAACCTTAATCGGCCCTTTCATTTTGTTTATTGTGTGTAGGGATCGAGAAGACTTTATCAAGTTCGTACAGTTTTTGTATCAACAAGTGTAGATAGAGTGAAAGTGCTCATTATCTCATGATTGGTTATCAAATGTTCTATATTCAAGAGTAATTAGACTATTGATTGATTCTTGAAAAAAATTATATGAATATCATCTCTATAAAAAAAATCAATAAATCAAATTAGCGATAATTTAGCCATCATATGCATCAATAAACTAATGCTTCACTATAAGCACCTTAATTCGTACTACGATCGTCGATTTTTTTATATATACATATTACTAAGCAATCTCTAATTCAATTGATTTTTTTTTTGGCAAAATTAAATTTTATACAATGTATTGATTAATATATGATTTAAATCATCATTTACGTACGAAAAATTCAATAATCAGCTATAAGCAAAAACGAATACATCTGCCCTTAAATGAATATTGTTGACACCATATCTGACCAGACCCACTGGGTGGTATACTTAAAGCCCTGACAACGCTCAAGGCCCAAGAACACCATACTTGCGACAGCCCTAACACCGGGCCCAAAGCGGGATGCCACGTGGAAGCATATCCACTCTCGATTTACGTAACACGTGTCCGCACGTAAATCGAGAAGCATTTGTCCTACATCGGAGCTTTGGGAATTGAACATCACACCTACCTATACATAAAGGGTACACATTTCCCAATAAAGGTAACTAATTTTTACTATTACAATTACTCTACCGAACTTACCATTTACTGTTTCCTCTTACGAACAAAGTAACTGACTTGATTGTCGGAGAGCCTTGGGCTGGCACCACACCGGTGCCCGTACTAACCGAAACCCGCGATCCACTTAAGTTGATAGGTCACAAGAGGGACACGCGTCATTTGGTGATTGGGCAACGAGTACTCGACAGTTGGAACATTTATCGCTTCAACAGTTTGGCGCCGTCTGTGGGAATTCTGACTAAGGTTGCCCACGCTCAACCAGACCGAGTTACCACTCATCCACCATTTACACCGAGAAACAGCTCGTCGTCACCGAACATGCAGGGCGAACACGACCTCGGTGAAATCACACCCGGGAAAGGCCCCAGAACGAGGGGAGAACCCTCTCCCAACTTCTTGCAGATAATCGAGAAACTCCAGAGCGACATGGCCGAGGTAAAAGCTAAGGGCACCCAGGCCGAGTCGAGGTGTCAGGTGCTCGACGATCGATACACTGAGGTGGCCGAACAGCTGCGGGTCGCACGGGCAGAACTCGCTGGCCACCGAGCACGCGACGGTTGAGTTGAGGCCGACAAGGTAGTGGCCGAATGCACGGAGCGTGCCGAGAAGAATCGCCAACTGGTGGAAAAAGGAAAGGAACATGCGGTCACCGAGCCGCATAAGGGAAGGCATGGGGACACCGAGCCGAGCAAGAAACCGGCTCGGATGTTGATCATCCCCGGCAGTCAACCCGGTGACACCAGGATCTACCGGGACGCCCGAGACGCCCTCAGCGAGGGAGGGCGGAACCGGTCGGTCAACGAACAACCATCACGCCGACCTGACCCTCGGTCGGAGGTGGGAAGGGGTGACCACCACCGAGGAAACATAACCGCTCGGTGGTCCCGCCCAAATGTCAGCCACGGGACCTTCTCGACGGGGGACCCTGTCCCCGTCACCGACTCGTCCATGGAAGCCGAGAGCACGGCCAAGTCCGCTGGGCATCTTGGCACCAGGACCAACCGCTCGGACAGGGGGAGGCAAACATCGAGGTCCCCTCGCAGCGACACCGAGCGGTCAACCTACCTCGGCCTCCCGCCCCCTCCTCGCCCTGAACCAACCCGCCGAAGGAGCACCGAGCGGTCAGGGCAGGCTGGGCGGTAGAATGACAAGCCTCAGGAACGATCCCGCCTATGGGACGCCGAGCGGTCTAGGCCGGTCGGTCAAAATGCAAGTATATGCCGAAGCATACCCAAACAGGGGTACACAGAGCGGTCACGGCAGGTCGGTCACAGAAGGAGTGAGTCACAGAGCCCGCCAAGCGGAGGTGGCACCGACCGGCCTTATAAGGTCGACCGCGACCAAGCATCCAGGGATAAACACCAATCCAATACCGACTCGCTCGTCCAGCACCTCATGGACCGAGTCCGGACACTTGAGGCCGGGACGGCCCGGGAAGCAAGGCCAGCCTGGTCGAAAACCAGCCCGGGCCCCTTCACAGAAAGAATCAACCAGTTCAGGATCAACCACGAGATTAAACCCCTGAAAATTTCCCTTTACAATGGAAAAGACGACCCGTGGAATCATCTGAACAACTTCTACTCGGCCATCGCCCTCAAGAACCTCGCCGATGAGGAACAGTGCGTCATCTTCAGTTCCACACTGACCGAGGCAGCGATCAATTGGTTCTACAAGTTGGAATCTAGGTCCATCGACTCTTTCGAGCAGCTCACCTCCACCTTCATGAACCAGTTCATGATACAAACCGACCGCCTGTCCTCGGCCGAGGACCTCTTCTAGCTCAAACAGGGAGAACACGAGTCGCTACAGCGATATGCAGCAAGATTCAGTCATGAATACTCTCGGTGCGCGGAAACGGACGATCGAGCAGCTTTCACGGCCTTCAAGGGCGGCCTCCGAGACTCCCCATTCAAGTACGCAGCTCATACCCAAGGTTGGACAACTTATAACGAAATAATGAAACAGGCGGCGATCCACGCCAAAACTGAGGCACTAACCCAAAAGTCCAACGCTGCCAATGCCTACCAACCCCCACGGGCCGACTCGGTGAAAACATGCCCACCGAACGTTTCGGAACAGCAGGGCTCGGCACAGCGTCCACAGGAGCAGGCTCAACAGAGCTATGGGGGAAAACGGAAAGACTACCCCCACAGCAACAATCTGTACAGCCCTGGGAAGAAGGGTCAGAACCCGAATCACCAGGAAAGATAACAGGGGGAGCGGTCAAACACCGGGGAAAAAGGGGTTCCTCGTTCCAAGTACGAGACATACACCATCCTCAACACCCCCTACGAAAATGTCCTCCTCAATATGGAACACATGATCCCAAAGTCTACTTGGGCACCAGCGAAGGGCAAGCTTGGCAAAGACACGTGAATTTATTGCCAATACCACAAATACAATGGCCATAGCATTGACCAATGCGTTGCATTCTGGGATCTGGTGGAGGCTCTGGCCCGGGATGGGAAGATCAACCAGTTTCTTCAACACGCTCCACCTCCACCTCGCAACCCGCAGATCAACACGATCTCCGGAGGACCGTCAATTTCTTGCCCGCTCACTTCCAACTGGGCAAAGAAGAACTTTCTACGGGCCACCAAACAGAATCAGCAGCTCTTCAGTATCGAGGAGGGAAGAGCCAAGAAGACAAGTCGACTCGGCTGGGAACCGATCACTTTTTCTGAGGAGGAGGAGCGCGGGATCATCTACCCTCACGACGACCCCATTGTCGTTATGGCGGAGATATCTAACTTCGACGTACAACGGGTAATGGTCGACACTGGAAGCTCGGTCAACGTCCTTTCATGCAAGCTTTCAAGCAATTGGGCATCCTAGAAGCAAGTCTGGACCGCTCACCTATGCCGCTCTTTGGCTTCACGGGGGACTCCATTTTCCCGTATGGAACAGTCACTCTCCCCCTCTCCCTCGGAACATACCCACGGAGGGCAACCGTACTGGCACTTTTCTTGGTGGTAGACTGCCCCGCGGCCTACAACGCCATTCTCGGGCGGGGAATACTCAATCAGATGAGGGCAGTCGTCTCTACCCACCTACTACTAGTAAAGTTCCCAACCCCTATGGGGATTGGTCAAGTCAAAGGAGACCAAATGGCTGCAAGGGCCTGCAATTCTGTCACCCTCATCCAACCTCCGAAATAGACCATGGCAGTACCAAAGTCCGCTTTCGAGGTCGACCCCGTGAGCCCTCAGGACGCACAGAAAATCCGGGCCGAACCAATCAAAGATCCTCGGGACCATTCAGCAACACCCCACCCACAGCCCATTGAGGATGTCGAAGAGATAGTACTCTCCCACGACTTTGCGGACCGGAAGGTAAAGATTGGGACCACTCTTTCGCCCGAACTGTGCTCACAACTGATCCGGTTTTTAAGGGACAACTCTGAGGTCTTTGCCTGGTCATACGCCGACATGCCGGGCATCTCCACCGACGTGATCTGCCACTGGCTCAGTATCGATCCTACCTACAAGCCTGTCAAACAGAAACGCCGCCTCTACGATGCTGAGAGGACCGAGGCTATGAAGGCAGAGATCATCAAGCTCAGCACCATCCACTTTTTCCGGAAGGCCGTCTATGCTGCCTGGGTTGCCAATGTTGTACTCGTCAAAAAACCCTCTGGGGCGTGGCGAATGTGCATTGATTTTACTGACCTTAACAAAGCCTGCCCCAAGGACAGTTTTCCTTTGCCCAAGATTGACCAACTGGTCGACGCCACGGCAGGACATGGGCTCCTGAGTTTTATGGATGCGTACTCGGGCTACAACCAAATCTTCATGCATCCGGCAGATCAGATCCACACAACCTTCCGGACAGATCAGGGGTTATACTGCTACAATGTCATGCCTTTCGGACTCAAAAACGCCGGGGCCACTTACCAGCGCCTAGTGAACTTCATGTTCGCCGACCAGATTGGAAAAACCATGGAGGTTTACGTCGAGGACATGCTCGTCAAGAGTAAATCGGCTGACCTCCACATCCCCAATCTCTCGCGAATGTTCGACGTCCTCAAACGGTATCGAATGAGGTTAAATCCAGCGAAGTGCGTGTTCGGAGTCAGCTCTGGAAAATTTCTGGGCTTCATGATTAGCCAGAGGGGCATCGAGGCCAACCCGGAAAAAATCAAGGCCCTGGTCGATATGGAGCCCCCACGAACCCAGAAAGAAGTGCAGAGCTTAATGGGCCGAGTCGCAGCCCTTACACGCTTCATCTCCAAGGCCACGGACAGGTGCGTGCCTTTCTTCCAGGCCCTAAAGGGCAGGTCCAAACACATCACCTGGACCGAGGAATGCACCATGGCCTTCACCGAACTTAAGGAATACATGGGAAAAGCGCCGCTGCTAGCAAGACCAGACACCGGGAAACCCTTTACATGTATCTATCTGTCTCCGCTTCTGCCACAAGTTCAGTTTTGGTCAAGCGTAGGGACGGCGCCGAACATCCGGTGTATTACGTCAGCAAGGCTTTGCAGGACGCCGAGACAAGATACTCTGACCTAGAAAAGCTCGCTTTCGCCCTCATCATGTCCGCCCGGAAGCTCAGGCCATACTTCCAGGCTCATTCTATCATCGTCTTAACCGACAGACCACTCCGGCAAGTACTTCAGAAGCCCGAAACTGCGGGCCGCTTACTGAAATGGGCAATAGAACTCAGCGAATTCAACATCACTTTCATTCCCCGCACTGCCGAGAAAGGACAGGCCATGGCGGACTTTATCTCAGAGTTCTCCTACGTCCCCGCAACGGCCACAGCTGAGGTCCCACCATCTTCCCCTCTGTCCATAACACATACTTTGAATGAAGAAAACCCCCAACTCGACCCCACTCGGCCAACCTGGCTCCTTCATGTCGACGGGTCGGCTTGCCACAACGGGTCCGGAGCCGATCTTGTCCTTACCACACCGGACAAGGTCCGGATGGAGTATGCCCTTCGTTTCCAATTCAAGGCCTCCAACAATGCCGCCGAGTATGAGGCCCTCCTTGCAGGGCTCCGCCTCGCTAAAACCATGGAGGTAGAACAGGTCAAGATCTTCAGCGATTCACAACTCATCGTCAACCAGATCAACAACGCCTATGAGGTGAAAGACTCTTCCATGGCAGCATACAGAGCACTGGCAAAGACCCTTCTATGTAGTTTCCGCAGCTACGCTATCATTCGGATTCCACACTCCGAAAATAGCCATGCCGACGCTCTGGCCCAGCTCGCATCCTCCCTCGATGAGAAGCAGAGTCGAAGTGTACTGATCGAAATTCTAGATCAACCCAGTACACAATGCTCGGCGGTCTACGCCATCAACACTAATGGCACGTGGATGACCCCACTGATTAGATTCCTCGCAGATGCAACTCTTCCTTCTGACAAAATCGAGGCCAAAAAGGTCCGGAGACGGGCAGCCCGCTATACACTCATCAACGACCAACTCTACAAGCGGGGCTTCACTTTGCCCCTCCTGAAGTGTCTCGTCCCGGAGGCAGGCAGGGCCATTCTTGAGGAAATCCACGCCGGTATTTGCGAAAATCATTCTGGACCACGGTCATTGGCCCACAAGGCTTTCCGGTAAGGTTTCTATTGGCCAACCATGCACGGAGACGCGGCCGAGCTGACCAAGCGGTGCGATAAGTGTCAACAGTTCGCCCCTCTCTTCCACCTACCTCTAGAAAACCTCACACCAATGGTCAGCCCCTGGCCCTTCTCGCAGTGGGGACTTGATTTGATTGGGAAAATGCCGGCAGGAAAGGGCAGGACAGAGTATGCGGTGGTAGCGGTGGATTACTTCACAAAGTGGGTTGAGGCGAAAGCTTTGGCTTCTATCACCACGGCCCAAATCGAAACGTTCGTCTTCCAAAAAATTATCTGCCGTTTCAGTCTCCCCCACACAATCGTCACGAACAGTGGGAAGCAATTCGACAACGCACGTTTCCGTGCCTTTTGCGATAGACACAACATCCGCCTTTGCTTCGCCTCACCAGCTCACCCTCAGTCCAACGGCCAAGTTGAGGCCATAAACAAAATCATCAAACATACGCTGAAAACGCAGCTGGACGAGGCCAAAGGCAAGTGGTCTGACATTCTCCCCAACGCACTCTGGTCATATCGGACATCCTACCGCACATCTACAAATAAAACCCCCTTCTCGCTAACTTTCGGAACGGAAGCAGTCATCCCCGCTGAACTAAGCGAAACTTCTTACCGAGTGTCGTCTTATGAGCCTGAAACAAAACAACCGTTAGATCGCACTCAGTCTTGACCTCATCGAGGAGCACAGGGAGCAGGCCAACCTCAGAAACATCGCCTGCAAGCAGCGGCTTTGCAACTACCACAATGCCAGAGTCAAACATCGGGGTTTTCAGGAAGGCGACTGGGTCCTCCGAAAAGTCAGCCTTGCCACCAAGGATAGCTCAGCCGGGACTCTCGGTCCCAATTGGGAGGGTCCATATCGGGTTACAAGAATCTGCCGGCCCGGAACTTATGAACTGGAAGACCCAGATGGGCGAAGGCTGGGCCACCCATGGAATGCAGACCATTTGAAGAAATACTACATTTAAGACTGTATTTTTTCCTCCTTATGACTTGCTGTACTTGCACCAGTTATTTATAAACTCTTCCATTTATCTAGCCTTTGTACCATAAGATTTCAACTCAAACATACGAGTCGGGGTTCGGTCTTACTCGGCCTACACCCCAACACTTGCTATTTTGACTCGAACATTAGAGTCGGTGTACAGCCCTACTCAGCTTGCACCGCCACTACGACTCAAACATACGAGTCGGGGTTCGGTCTTACTCGGCCTACACCCCAACACTTGCTATTTTGACTCGAACATTAGAGTCGGTGTACAGCCCTACTCGGCTTGCACCGCCACTACGACTCAAACATACGAGTCGGGGTTCGTTCTTACTCGGCCTACACCCCAACACTTGCTATTTTGACTCGAACATTAGAGTCGGTGTACAACCCTACTTGGCTTGCACTACCACTATGACTCAAACATACGAGTCGGGGTTCGGTCTTACTCGGCCTACACCCCAACACTTGCTATTTTGACTCGAACATTAGAGTCGGTGTACAGCCCTACTCGGCTTGCACTACCACTACGACTCAAACATACGAGTCGGGGTTCGGTCTTACTCGGCCTACACCCCAACACTTGCTATTTTGACTCGAACATTAGAGTCGGTGTACAGCCCTACTCGGCTTGCACCGCCACTACGACTCAACCATACGAGTCGGGGTTCGGTCTTACTCGGCCTACACCCCAACAATTGCTACTTTGACTCAAACATACGAGTCGGTCTACAACCCTACAACCCTACTCGGCTTGCACCCACACTTTAACAAACAGACAAATCGAAAGGATAACTCGGTATACTATTTATGCTCGAAGAAAGTTCTATTTCATTTCAAAATGTGCAGACCTATTTTGCTCGGCCTGCAGGAGCTTTACAAAATTCGACCTCTCGGCCGCCCCAACTATTTCTAAATAAAGGAAGATTTACAAGTGTCCTACACTAACTCCTCCATCGGCTGCTCGGCTTGCACTATCCCCTCCACTTCTGGCTCCGGCTCCTTCTGAGGCTCTGCCTGGTCGGCTTCCGGCTGGGAACTCGGCAAGATGGTTTCTTCTTCCTCCTCCCCCGGCTCGTCTTCAAACATCTCGGCGGTTATGTCCTGGCCGAGCCAGGGGGTCTTCACGGCCAAGCCAGGGTTGTGCAGGAAGAGGTTGCGGAAGAACTCCTGCTCGCACTCGGCAGCATACTCGTTCTTGAGTTTATCGAGCTCCTATGACGCCTTGAACTCGGCCACAGCCTCCTCCTTCGCCTTTTGCAAGTCGGCCTCCCTCGCAGACTTCACCCGACAGAGCTCTTTCCAGTGTTTCAGGCTGTCTTTCTCCTTTGCCTCCAGGTCGGCCTTCACCTGGTCCCTAGAAGCAAAAGCCTCCTGAGTCTTCCACCTCTCGGCTTCCAACTTTCGAGTGAGGTCGGCTGCCTCTTTCATTGCCCTCTCGGCCTCCTGAAGCTTGAGGGTGAGCTCTTCCTGTTTCTGCTTCAGCCGCTCCTTCTCCCGCCGAGCAGACGCCACCCTCCTCTGGCTGTTCCCAAACTGGAGGTACACCTCATCGAGAGCCTGCACATGACAACCGTTAGCAACTCACTCGGCTTAACATACCACACTTGCAACATACGAAAAACTTACATTGCTCAGTAGCAGCAGGGCCTTCTCCATCCTCTGATCAGACGACCGGCATTGCACCTCGGCCAGCTCTTCCAAGGGCGTCGAAGCCCCCTGACAGACCCCATTCAGCAACGACACCATTTTCCTCGGGCAGTAGAGAGTTGTCTCGGCACTTGATCCCTCGTCGATCGCCTCCCCGTCGGTGAACACACCGAGATTCACATCTCCTCTCCTCTGGAGCATCTCCAGGATCCTCGCATCCAACCGAGGGGGGGGGGGACAGTGGAGGATTGAACTCGGGTACCGGCATCGTCCTCTTGCCGCCAATTGCTTCCTGTGCCAACAGGATCGTCTCGTCCTCTTTTCTTACCTTCGTCCGCCTTGGGTCGGGGGAGAGCACTCGGTCTCCTTCGACTGTGCTCTGCTTCCGCTTGGGCGACCTGGGTGGAGGGTTGGGGGGTCTCGGTTTGGAGGATTGGCCCTACTGTGCTCGGTCGGAATTCCCAGGATGCTTCTTCTCGGCTCGCTCCTTTTTCTTCTTGAGCAGCAGCTCCAAGCGCTCGGCCGCCTTGGATAGGGACGCGGATTCTCCAGAGCCTTTGTCTGCCTTCATTCTCAGTTGCTCACAATCCTTGTAAATCCGGCTGCCGAGGTGATAGGGGACTGCAACACCGAGAAACAGGTCAGATATAAGAGAACAAATAGCAAACCAACAACAAAAACAGACTTACCCTCGTCGGTGTCGATGAGGCCGTCCTTGTACTGAAACCCAGGTAGCCGAAGTATCCGTCGGTTTCGATTAAGCTCGTCCAAGATCTCCCTTACTCGGTGGACGACTACCTTCTCCTCCGGGGAGATTTCTTCGTCTGGGAACAAACATGTACATCGAGAACTGGTCAGCCACAATACTCACACTTGGCATACAAACATATCAGCTTTTACATGAACGGTCGGCCTATGCTACAACTATCCACCTTGGGTCTGGAATTTGGATGGTATTGGGGGTCCCTCGGTGTTCCCCTCCCAGTCCCCACCGACCAGGCAGAACTTCGTCTTGTACGATTTTTGTGAGGTCGGTATGTCCAGAATGAACTCCCCCCGTTTGCTCTTCTCACGGTGACGGACGAAGACCCACCCGGTACTCTGCTGCTGGAACCCGAACTAGTACAGGTACATCAGTTGGGCATAGGTCGGCTCCGGCTGCTCGGCCCATCTGAAGGCCGTGTAGAGTGAGCATAGCACAATCCACACGTTTGGATTGAGCTGACCGAGTGCCACCCCCATCTTCTTCACCATCCTCCGTAGCAGGGGTGAAGGGGCAGCCTTACCCCGTGGTGCATCAGCTTGGTATAGAACAATGTCATACCGGCTGGGGGGTTGCTCGGTCTTTCCTCTCTAGTCGGTAACCTTGTCGTCACCGAGTCGGGAACGCCAAACTCAATCCTCATTTTCATCAGGCCCTTCTCGGTCTCCTTGTTCACCATTTCGTCCACGGTGAAGGCCGCCCGCTCAATCGGCACGGCTTCCGGGACCGACTCGTCCCCGGCCGTTTTCACTTTGTTCAGCCGAACCGTGCCCTTATCACGGTCGTGGGTCAGCTTCAACGCTCGGTGCACCCCCACCTTTACTATCGTCTCGGCGTCGACCAGCAGGTTGCCACTACCCGACCTACCCGTTGGCCCAGCCCCCGCACCAATGTCCGTGGTCCTACCGGACGACTCGGCCGTGCTGTGCACCGACTCTATCCTTTTTTGTGCCTCGGCCGAGTGGGCCTCATCCTCACTCCCAGAGATGGGAGTGAGCACCTGCACACTACTATCTGACGACTCACCGCCCTGTGAGTCGTAGCATTTACCCTCATCTACCGAGTCACTCTCGACCGACATCTACAAAAGAAAAAACAGAAAAACAGAACTCAGCCGACCGACTCGTTCCTATGAAGATCTGACCACAACCTTCACCACGTTCATGGCCAGTTCTTCACACCCTCCCACTTTAAATCGAAAAACTGAACTTGGACAAGTGCTTACCTTGTTTTTCACGGAGGACCGTAGGTCAGAAATCGCAAACACCGTACGCACCGCCGTCAAAAGCTAGTCGGAAATTGCCTCTTTGGTTGGACAGAATTTCCCCAATTCTCTCAAAAAACACAAGTGAGGAAATCGGTGAAGAGCTCCCCATATTTATAGCAATTGATGCACAGACTACGAGGCGTCACTCCCCTCAATGACATACACGTGTTGCAACCAAACATTCTGACCGGACACGTGTCAACCATCTGTCCGCGGAAGCCCAACAGTCTTCCTACATAT
Organism: Prinsepia uniflora; assembly: GCA_032719365.1. Classification (NCBI taxonomy): domain Eukaryota; kingdom Viridiplantae; phylum Streptophyta; class Magnoliopsida; order Rosales; family Rosaceae; genus Prinsepia; species Prinsepia uniflora. Next base: position 16,809,541 of record CM064864.1, on the reverse strand, counting down.
CGACACCGACTTCCGTACACCGCTCGGTGTCCGAGATTGCTTAACAGACGCTGGTCCTCCCACCGACCCATGTACACCACTCGGTTCTCTCATCCGTGGGCAGGTGTTGGCTCTATTCACCGACTCGTATACACCGCTCGGTGTTTTCACCCCCCGTACGGACGCTGGTCCTCCCCACCGACCCATGTACACCGCTCGGTCTCCTTAGCTCCCACCCTGTTTTTGGCTCCTATCACCGACCATGACGCCGCCACCGACCGACTGCACACAACCGCGACCGACTGAGCCACTTTTCCGCCGAGTGCTCTTTACCACCGGCCGCCTACTAGCTACTTCCTCTCCATGACCGAGACTGTCTCGGCGGACTATCCCACCAGGGGACTTGAGGGACTACAGGTATACTTCCCACCAGGGTCTGGGAGAATGAAACAAGTCCCCGACCGAGAAATTCCACCTCAGTCAACGACTTGGGGGACTTCTGTTGACACCATATCTGACCAGACCCACTGGGCCGTATACTTAAAGCCCTGACAACGCTCAAGGCCCAAGAACACCATACTTGCGACAGCCCTAACATCGGGCCCAATGCGGGATGCCACGTGGAAGCATATCCACTCTCGATTTACGTAACACGTGTCCGCACGTAAATCGAGAAGCATTTGTCCCACATCGGAACTTTGGGAATTGAACATCCCACCTACCTATACATAAAGGGTACACATTTCCCAATAAAGGTAACTAAGTTTTACTATTACAATTACTCTACCGAACTTACCATTTACTATTTCCTCTTACGAACAAAGTAACTGACTTGATCGTCGGAGAGCCTTGGGCCGGCACCACACCGGTGCCCGTACTAACGGAAACCCGCGATCCACTTAAGTTGACAGGTCACAAGAGGGACACGCGTCATTTGGTGATTGGGCAACGAGTACTTGACCGTTGGAACAATTATCGCTTCAACAAATATAATTAAGTAATTTCCCATATTTAAAGCATATATAGGAATGTTAGGAGTCTTAGGACGTTGAATTGCTAGAATTTTGAATTAAAAAAAGGTGGCTTTTAGTAATCCGATGGCTTTCCATGCTCACTCTCATTCTGATAGGAAAGTTTCTCTATGAAACAACATGGAGTCTCCAATTAATCATCGAAACTTATAATAAATTTATTTGATGTTTAAAATTGAATTAGATATATGTGTATATATGTGTGTGTATATATATATATATCAATTACAACAATATATAATTAAATCTAGCCGTTAAAAGTATAGATTGATATTTCATCGTCTGTTTAGTAGGGGCTAGGCCTTGGTCACGGATCTGCTCACGCCTGATAGGAGGTGGAATGTTCAGTTGGTGGAGCAGTTGTTCTCTGTCGAGGATGCTACTAAAATTCTCAAAATGTCCTTGATTCCTTTGCAGAATGCATGACATGTGATGTTATTGACCCTTGCTGATTTTAATTTGTATCTTAATTAATTAGTTGAAGTACTTCATTTGAATGACCTGCTTACACTCATTCAATGCACAGTTAAATAAATAATTATAATTATTAGGATCAAATTTTTTTCACTTTCAAAATAAATTGAGTAAATAAAATAGATAGAAATAAAGTGGAAACAAATAGGTAAAAGAGAACACCAATATTTAACGAGGTTCAGCAGTGTGTCTACGCCATTGGACATCTGCTCCAAAATTCTTTCACTATGAATAATGAGATTATAAGTACAATTTCACTTAATAATGGATACACAAATCTCTTATAGATTCACTTAAAAATATCTCACTTTCTCTTTGATCTCACAAAAGAGGCTCTCAAATAAGGAGAAACTCTCTTCTCATTTTCACTTTGATGGATCACTTGTTGCTTGAAGAATGATTGAGAATGCTCAATCCCTCTCCTTTAGATAGGAGAGATGGAAGAAAACCCATCAATAGATAATCATGCATAAGTGTCCGGTCCAATTAATCTCATAGTAATTCCTATGAGCATAGTATCCTCCATCAATAAGTGATCAACCATGTTTTCAAGTACATGGAAGAGTCTAGACAATATTCCAGCTATGCGCAATCCATCACATGTGCATTGGGATATCAAAGTCTTCACTTTGGGAACACCAATATCATAGTAATTATCCTCCACTTAATAGAGGGATTAACACATCATTTTCCCCCTTCCCGGCCTAAGTAAAGGGCTCTATCATACCAGCTGCGCTTCTACAAAATTCATACTTGTCTTTTTGTAAAGACTTTGTCATCAATATGGATCTTCTCGATTTGAAGTTGCTTGGATTCTAACACTCCACGAATATAATGATATCTCACATCAATGCGCTTTGACCTTGAGTGGCAACTTGAGTTCTTACTCAAATGAATATCACTCTGGCTATCACAATGAAGACACTACAAGAAATACAGTTTTACCCGGGGACAAAGGCCCATCGGGTAACATTAAGATCTTGTCGGGTAACAATAAAACCCGACGGGCACCGTCAGGCATCCAGCTGTCGGGTCCTATCCGTCGGGCTATATGATTTAACGACGAATAACCTATCCTCGTCGGGTACAACGAATATCACCTGATGCAACAATCGTCGGTGACTATGCGTCGAGTAACATTTTGGTCAACGCACATAACCCCACGAACCTATCACACGCGTCGGGTTACACTGAGTTTGGCAGCCATTCACCTAAGTGAATTCTCTGTCGGGTTATCGTGTCGTCGTCGTCGGGTTTAATATTTAAACCCGACGAATCTATCACGCGTCAGCGGGTATGATCTTATTAAACCCGTCGATGAAGCTATCGGGTTTACTGTTGAACAGTAATGGTTTTTTTTAATTAATAATCATTTTTTATATTATTTAATTAATGAAATTATTATTAATTATGAAAAATATGAATTTGAAATAAAATTCAAATTTGGAATTAAGAAGTAAATATTTATAAAATTTAAAATATTGTTTTGAACATATTTACAAAAAAATATAATACATAAATGGCTAAGAAGAGGACTCTAGTCGAGGGGATGAGCGTAGTCCGACATGCTAGGCTGGTCTGACGTGCCAAGCTGGTGGGGCGGAGCTTGCTCAGATGGCGGATGAACTCCCATGTAGCTAAGGACCATATCAAGATGAGCTCGGATGTAGGCATTTTCAATCCTCAACTCAGTGGTCTCGGTTCGAAGCTCGGTATAGTTGCGTCTTAACTCGGAGTACTCCTCGAAGTTGACGCCCCTAGAAGAAGCCCTGGAGCCGGTCAAGATGTCTCGCTCAAGCCCTTTGCTAGCACCCCAGACTATCTTCTCAAGACGTCGACCTAGCGGTCCCTCTAAGATCGCCCTCGAACGCTTCGGATCTGGCAGCTGCTGCTCCAAGGGAGTGTTCGGCTGCTGCTAAGTCAATTCCTCCTGGATCTGCTGGACGTCTGTCAGCATTTCTGCCTACAAAATCATAACACAATTATGATTTTTTAAAATAAATAAATAAATCATTAAAAAAATAAAATATAACGAGTTGGACTTATATGAATAGCATCAGCTTACCTCGACCAGCATACACTTGTCCCTAGGCATCCACCTTTGGGAACAGTGACCCGGCGTTGCGTCGATCCTCGTGCCTAACCGCCAATGGACGCGACCCCTCGTGGTGGTTCAGCATCTTCTTTCCCCCGTTACGCTTGTTGGCCTCCGATTTTTTGTATCCATTAATAGATGTAATTAAATTCAATAATTAAAAAAATATAATTATAAAATATAACAAATTAAGAAAATAAACTTACAATCCACTCTAGCGTGACGACGTGAGCACAAAGCCACTCCCACCCGAGTCTTCAAGGACCATCCAGCTCCTCCGGAGGGTTGGCACGAGCTTCGTCCGGGGTCAGCCAGCTCTTCCACCATAGTCTTAGCTCGTACTTCTACTCGGAGTACCGCAACTGCAAGTGGCCCCTCATGTATTGCATTAGTTTCGCATTCCTAGTATCATACTGGAAATTGACCTACAATGTACGATTAACAAAAATAAGTAAAATCATTAAAGAATATGAAAGATAATTAAAATTAAATAAAAATTAAAAATACTTACAAACAAGGCACCCTCAAAGTAAGGTGAGGTGGTCTGGGGTTTGATCCCGAAATTTATTACCCATCATGAGACAATGGGTGTGTAGAATGGAACCTATGTCATGCACCATCAAGCTGTGTATCTTGACGGGCGCTTGGCTAAGTCGATTGACGAAAATAATCTCGATCTTCGTGCTCGTCGCTCGACAAATCCGTTGGGATGCTTTCCCCTAGTTGATCCCATGCACTTTACGGGATCTCCCTACAGATTGGGAAAACATTAGTAAGAAAAATGAACAAAATTAGAAATAAAAAATCTTTTAACAACACTTATTGACCAACTCACTCGTAAGGATCGTACCGGCTGCCTTCGGGGTGTCCCTACCGACTTGCTCCTTCGGGGGCTTGAAATCAACACGACATTGCCCTCGTTGCTTCGAATATCGCCGACAAGCCGACCTAGCGCTAGGTTGTACATACTCCTCGATGGGGAAAGTCGGGACTTGCAGGACTACCGGTGTGGTAGATGCTGGTGTAGGGGTTGGAGTTGAGACTGGTGTGGCAAATACTGGTGCTGGTGAAGAGGTTGGAGTCGAGACCGGTGTGTCCGGTATTGGTGTCGAGCCAACATGGTCCCTCGGTGTATTCGGGACTGACGAACTCGCGATGTTCGCTGGTTCCTGAACCAGACCTGATGAAATGCGAGGACGAGCTCGTGAAGTAATCAACATGGGTGTCAACATCTATAAAAAATAATCAATAATTAATAATAAAAAATACTTAACAATTACTAATAAAAAAATTAAAAAAATCGATAAAAAAATTAAAATCATACAAAAATAAGTAATAATAAAAAATAATCTATAATAAAAAATACTCAACAATTACTAATAAAAATTAAATACAAATAATTAAAAATCATACCAAAATAAGTAATAATAAAAAATAATCTATACTCAATTAAAATAATTAAAAATCATACAAAAATAAGTAATAATAAAAAATAATCTATAATAAAAAATACTTAACAATTACTAATAAAAAATAATAAAAAGTCAATAAAAATAATAAAAAATCATACAAAAATAAGTAATAATAAAAAATAATCTATAATAAAAAATACTTAACAATTATTAATAAAAAATAAAAATAATTCAATTAAAATAATTAAAAAGCATACAAAAATAAGTAATAAAAAAATAGACCATGCCAAGCAATATATAATCCATGCTACCCAAAATTCCAACCTAAAATTACAAACATAACCCATGATAACCAAAATTCCAACCCAAAATTACAAACATAGTCCATGCCAACCAATATATAATCCATGAATTCAAAATAAAAAATCAAAAACAATTAATCCATGCAAAAAATTATATATGATTCATGATAGTGCACTGCCAAAATTCCAATCTCAAACCTAAAATTAATTATTCCATGATATTCAAACCGAAATCTAAAAATTAATCCTAATCATATCATATCAAAAATCAACAAAATTTAATGAAAAAAAAATTCAACCTAAAACAATTGAAAAATTGCAACCTGAAATCAGTGAGAGAGTGAGGTGCCAAAGTTTCTACCTAAAATCAAGAAACATTAACCATGAAATTCAAACATTAACCAAAAAATTCAAAAATAAAATTGAAACAAAAATCAACAATGAATGAAAGAGAGGTAGAGAGGGTTGTTCAACCTGGTCTGGTTAGGAAGTGTCGGCGGCGATGACGACGGTGAGAGAGGGAGAGAACCTCGTTGGCGACGGCGAGGGAGAAAGCTGCGACGGAGAGAAATAAGAAGACGGTGGGTCAGTCGTGAGGAGAGGCGGTGGGAGTTAGTCGTCAGGGGAGAAAAAGACGGAGAAGGCGAAGGGTTTTATTTTTGAAAATCTCTCAGCTTTTTCGAACAGAGAAGGAAGAAGACGATGTCATCGCCTTTTGAATATCGAATCATTTTACCCGACGACGTGCCCGTCAGGTTTTGTTTAATGCATGGTCAGGTTTTGTTTAATGCATCGTCGGGTTTTGTTTAAGAACAGTATTAAAAACAAAGTGACAGCGCAAAGGCGAAGCGTGCAGCGTTTACACGTTACTCGACGCATACTCGTCAGGTAATATATTGGGCGGTAAATGAAATTTTCGCCCGACGCATACCCATCAGGTAATATATTGGCAGTAAATGAAATTTTCGCTAAAATTTGAATTTACCGCCCAAATTTCGCGAAAATTAGAAATTACCGCCCAAATGTAAGGATACTCGACAGATATACAACTTCACCCGACGGTTATACAACTTCACCCGACGTGGCCTTTTACCTCAACACTTTACCATCATTGGTTATTGTTACACTCAGATGTTTTTGAAAGAAAGTTTTTAATGTTACCCGACGAACAATCTTGAAATATTTGTCGAGTAACTATGTAGACAGTACATTTCCAATATGCCACCGTTCATTTTTGTGCCCTTAAGTGACTTAATTATACTGTACAAAAATCATTAAGTTTTGAGGAGTTTAAGCCGTCCAATCGTGATATAATGTTTTGTAACCGTCGATTCGTTAAGCCTCGTTCCCTAGCCTCGTGATTTCAAAATCTTCTAATTTTTTACACAGACAATCTACGAGTATGTACAATAAATGTGGACAGGTGGATCGGTTAAAGTATCAAAATAAATTATTCAAATTTGTAAAAGCAACAATTTCATCAAACATTTTGAGACTCCTTAATAAAAGTTTAAACATAGTTGCATAATGTGACCCATTTCAATTTTGAATGATTAAAAATACATAATTTGACCGTTCATTTTGAGCCATTCAGTTATTAAAATCCACCTGTCAAAATTCGCGAAGTTTTGAGTAGTTTAAGCCATCTGATCGTGATAGAATGTTTTGTAACCGTCGATTTGTTACACCCTGTTTCCTAGCCTCGGGATTTTAAAATCTTCTAAATTTTTACATAAACAATCTATGAGTATGTACAATAAATGTCGACGGGTGGATCGGTCGAATTATCAGTGGAAACTATTCAAATTTGCAAACAATATATGGGTTTGAAACTGTAGTATAAATCATACCCGACGGATTATTATACACATTCGTCGGGTTACCTACTAGACCCTAGACCCTTAACCCTAAACCCTAAATTATATTTCATTAAACACGACGAATAATCTGGAAAATGCGTGTCTGGTAACAACTTCGATGAAGGGTCACCGAACTTTATTTATCGTGTTACCCGATAGGTGTTTATAATATGCACGTCGGGTATACTTGACAGTAAATTGGTTACCCGATGGGCCTTTTATATACACCCGTCGGATAACCGATTCGATGAAGAGTCGCCGAATTTGAGTACCTGACGGGTATTTCTTGTATGGTTCATCGAGTACTATTTAATTAATTGTGTTAATTTGTTTTTGAGTTATGTATTTTTATTTGTGTGATGTAATTTTATTTGAAGTATTTGGATTTGTAATGAATCTTATACATTAATAATTGAGTTTTATTTCTTACAAATAATCAATCTGTTTCAGTGTCACTATCCCTCACCCAATCGCCCTCGTCATCCGAGGTGTGTTCCCCGATTGACTCCTCAGGATCACTTTCAATTCGTTCTAATGTCCCAAGATCAATGAAAATTCCATAAATCGCCATTGGTGGGATTACATCATTGGTCCGAACTCCAATCTACGTGTAAGGTGGATACAGAGGAATCCTCCTGGTAAACAATTTGGTCGTTATCTATGTCTATCTCATCGTCTTGATAACGATCCTCTGAATCCCAAATATTTCTGTGATTGACCATCTCAGTAACTCTCCAACCAGTAATAGTTTTTGGATCATCCACATAAAAAACTTGTTTCGCCGTACTGGCCAAGATGTATGGATCACTCTCAAACCACCGAGTGTTTGTGTTGATAGAGGTGCATAAATGATCTTTAATGACCTGCCCTAGGAGATTAGGGTTCATATCAAACCAATGACACTTGAACAGGATGAATGTCTTGCGTTCTGCATACAAAACTTTAATCACACTTAACAATTTGCCATAAAATCCAGTATCAGCATTTTTCTCTTCACCTGGCACGAAGGCCCCGATGTTTTGCGACGGCAATTTACCGTCTCGTTCTGTGCATACGAATTTAACTCCATTTATGTAACAACTGTTGTACGTTTCTCCTCGAAATGGGCCGATGGCAAGTTACATTAATTCTACTTTGAAATTTGGTGAGTTGTCATCATTCAGCTGGGCCATCTGGTTAGATGTATAAATGTGGTTAATTATGAAATTTCAGTTAGGAACTTATATATAAAATATTTCACTTACATGCGTGGAAAACCAACGTGGGAATAGTTATCTATCTATTTCCGTCCAATTAGACTGATATTCAGCCTTCATCAATTCTAGGTGCTGCTCGTGAAAAGGCCATACTTCCTCACAGTTATTCAGGATAAACCAATTAGCCACGGCCATGTTTCGATTGGTGAACAACTCTAAGACTGGACCATTGCCGAAAGGTCGTGCATGTTGGGAAAATACAGATAAGGTCTCTAGACGTTGACCACCATCGCCGTTACGCGAGACACTGTTAAAGGAAGCTTCTACATTCTGAAGGTACATTGCACAAAAAGTGAGCGACTCCTTTGCAATGTATGCCTCCGCTATAGAGCCTTCATGACGTGTCTTGTTGCGGACATACTATTTATATGTACCTAACATCCTGCAATAAAATATACATTATGAATCACAATTATGAATGACAAGAAAGAATTAGGGGCAAAAAGGTTGGAATTAGACATACCTTTCGATGGGGTACATGCAACGATAGTGCACTGGGCCCACTAGCTTTGCCTCATCTAGCAAATGTACTAGAAGGTGCACTATTATATTAAAAAATGACGATGGATATATTTGCTCTAGCCGACACATGATGTAGAGAATATCCTCATTTATTGCATCGAGGTACACCTTTACCAACAATCTGACACATAATATCAGAAAAAATTGAGACAAATAAACTAGGAGAGTCTCAACAACGCCGGGCTCCAAGTACGACTGAATGCTAATTGGCATGAGTTGTTGGGGAGCAAGACATGATAGTCATGACTCTTCATACCAGATAAGTTGCCACTGTCTGTGCTAAAATTTTGTGATATATTATCGGCATACCCATCGGGAAACTTCACACCTTGCAACCACTTTTAAAAAAGTTTCTTATTTTCCGGGGTAGATGTATAACTTGGATGAGTATGACGTATTTTCCATTGAAGACTTTCGACCACAAATTTGGGAAAATCCCTATTTCTTGCATACCTAGACGAGTCTTTTTTGTGTCTTTGGACTTGCCTTCGATGGGTAAAATAGTTCCCACAACACTCTTAGTAACATTCTTCTTGATGTGCATAGGATCTGCGATATGTCTGATTTTCAATTTCGACCAATATGGTAACCTGAAGAATATTCTTTTTTCGTCAAATTTTCCTGTTCAGGAGGTTTCGGACCTCACGTGACGAAGTCATGTATACTGTTCAATTTAGACAATATATCATCACTGGATCTTTCTCAGGGTCGAGCACGTAACTCTAATTTCCCATCAAATGAGTCTGATTGCGTACGATATCGGTGATCCCAAGGAAAAAACCTTCTTGAACCTAAGTAGCATACCTTCGATGCATGCCAAAATGATGTTGTGTCTAGACCACATGTAGGACACATAAGATAACTATTGGTGCTCCACCCTGCCAACATGTCGTAAGCCGAAAAATTATTAATTTTCCATATTCCTGCTGCTCATAGACTGAACATTTGCTTACTAAATTTGTCGTATGTTCGTACCCCATTTTCCCACAGATCTACGAGCTCATCAATTAATGGCTGCAAATAAATATCGATGGAATTACTTGGCAATTTAGGTCCCAGTATCAAAGTACTGAGGATTGTGAACTCTTTACTCATGCATCTCCAAGGAGTTAGGTTATACGGAACCATAACCACTAGCCATGTACTATACGACTTTGCAAAACTCCCAGAAGGATTAAAACCATCAGTAGGAAGCCCTATTCTGACATTTCTTGGCTCCGTAGCGAAATAAGGATACATCTTATCAAATTCCTTTCAAGCCTCTCCATCAGCCTGATGCCTCAATGTATCATCATCAATGCGCTCATCTTTGTACCACCTCATATCCCGCGTTGTGTGAGACGACATGTAGAATCGTTGTAGCCTTGGTTTCAGTGGAAAATAATGCAACACCTTGTTCGGAATCTTGTTGTTTTTAAAACTTAGGCTCACATTTATCAAGCTGCTTGAATTCACCATAAAATAATCCACAATTGTTCTTGCTTGCATGCATTTTGACATACCCCAAACCGAGACCCTTCAACAATTTCTTCGAATTATAATGATCTTTAGGGAGACTATTTTCTTCTGGAAGCATTCAAATGATGATGTCAAGTATGTGATCAAAATGCTTTTTCGTTTGATTATACTCAACTTTCTTGTGCATCTTCTCCACAACTGCCCCTAGAACCGAAAAAGTCTTACAAACCGGGTATAATTCACGCTGAGCTTTTTTAATGATCTCTCGTAATTAAGATCGGAATCTTTGGGTTGAAACTCGGGTGCTTCACCATCCATATCATTAGATGTGGGAGGAAAAACATATGTTAATATCTCAAGGACTTGATCATTATCACATCGCTCATCCAAAATACTTTCTTCCCAATGGGGCCTACAAACTGAAGATGTCGGTTCAATAAATATTTCTTCGCCGTGATATATCCAATTAGTGTAGTTATGTATGATCCCATTTCGATCCAAATGATACTGAACCTCATTCAACGACATCCGACTGCAGTTATTACATTTATGGCACGGACAAACTATAGACGTCTCATCAATGCAATGATTACGTGTAAACTCAATGAAGCTGTCATCCCATCCATATACTGAACTGCAGATCTATCAAACAATTGCATCCAGCTTCTATCCATTGTAACATTGTCGACAAAGGAATATCAAAAGCCGTTTGTCTCCTTATTACTCCGGTTTTGTGGCCCTATCCCATTTGAGAGTGCACATTTTGTGCTATTCGGTTCGCAGCCTACGAGCCAAAGTTTTAATCAGTGGAAAATTCGGCAGCATCTCCTTACAGCTCCCCAAATGTGTGACGTAGATATTACGAAGAAATATCTAGTACGCATTCGAAGAACATTGTAGGAGGCAAACATACCGAATTTTCCACAACCGAAACCTGACCTCGTAAACCACAAACTATACAACACATAGTTGCACACTCCCAAATTGTCCAAATAAATGGACAATTCAATAGTCAGTCAATCAACTCGATTCACTAACTCTCAAACGGGTCTAAGGTTGTTTTTTAAATTTAATTATACAAAGTTAATCAGCCCCATTAACTTCCCATAAATTGTTATGAAATATAAACACATTTCACACCATCAAAATTTATGAAACAAGATAGTTTACCAACAATTTTCTATTTTCCTAATATATGATCTTAAGTTTCTAATTTCCTAACATATTTTCTAATTTCTTAATTTCCTAACATATATTCGATTTTTCTAATTTCCTAATATATTTTCTTAAGTTTCTAATTTTCTAACATATTCTCTATTTTCTTAATTTCCTAACCTATTTTCTAATTTCCTAACATATTTTCAATTTTTCTAATTTCCTAATATATTTTCTTAATTTTCTACATATTCTCTAATTTCTTAACTTTCTAACATATTTTCTAATTTCCTAACTAATTTTCTAATTTCCTAATTTCGTAACTAATTTTTTAATTTCCTAATTTACCATCACAATTTATATTTCCTAATTCATAACATACTTTCTATTTTCATCTTTTCTTAATAAATCTTCTAATTTCCTACACTATTTTCACACAAATAATCAACAATTTCAGCATACATATCAAAATAAAAAACAATAACAAAATCTCCAAAATTAAATACATACTTTTGATTGAAGATAGTGTGACGAGAAGATGAATTAATGTGATTGGTGAGGAATTATTATTAGGGAATATAGGATTTGAGAGAGAAAGAGCTGTGAGAAAATGATGAAAATACAGTTGGGGAGGAAAAAGGGTAGATCGGATGTGATTAATGTTGAAAGATGTTTGCCCGACTAAGGCCGTCGTTGGGTCAATTTTAATGATGTGTCGGGTAAGGACAACATCTTGGCGCGAAAACAATTCCTCCCCGCCAAATCGCATACCCGATGCATTGGGACCGTTGGGTAATAACGGTCAACGCTTATGTGTTACCCGATAGTGTAAAACAATATATCTGTTGGGTTTTGTGTAGTTATCCAATGAGTATTATGTCGCCGTCGGATAACATCGTCTTTTTCAGTGCGAGAATGTTTTCTTTTCGCACCATAATGTTACCTGATGGTGTATTGGAAGTGGTCGGGTAACATTGTTTTTAACAACGATTTCTTGGTTGTCGGACAAAAAGCCGTCGAGTGCCAGAAATTTTCTTGTAGTGAGAATATATTTTTGCTCCTCTTGTCACAACTCCTAGAGGAATCTCTTCATCCACAATAACTCTTTGCGAGCTTCTGTAGCAGCAATAAATTCTGCTTCTATTTCTGTAATTTAGATTGTGAAGAAACAGCTCCCCCATAAAAAGTAACCAAATAATCGTAAGCGGACTTTCTAGAATCAAGTTCTCTAGCATGGTCAACATTTGTGTACCCAACTAATTCAAGCTTGCCACTTCCAAAACACAAACTCATTTTGGAAGTACCATTGAGATATCTCAGAATCTATTTCACTGTTTCCCAGTGTTCTATACCTGGTTTGGATAAGAATCTACTAACAACACTGACTACGTGCGTTATATTTGGCCTAGTGCACACCACCATATACATAAGACCTCTAATTGCGGACGCATATGGTACCAAGTTCATTTTTTCCCTCTCTTTGTCACTTGTAGGAAACTGCTTGGAGATATGCTTAAAATGATTAGAAAGAGGAATCACAAGTGATTTTACCTTGTCCATGTTGAATTTTTTCAACACCTTCTCGATATACCATTCTTATAATAACCACAACTCTCCATTCTTCCGATCATGAGAGATATGCATACCAAGAATCTGCTTTGCTAGTCCTAAGCCTTTCATTGCAAAAGCCTTGCCGAGTTTTTTCTTCAACTTGCTAATCTTGTCACTATCACGATCTACGATCAACATGTCATCAACATATAGAATTAGTATAATAAATTATGCATAAGAGTACCTCTTGACAAAAACACAATGATCACTAGTGGTCCTATGGTATCCATGTTTGATCATGAAGGAATCGAATTTCTTGTACCATTGTCGTGGTGCCTACTTCAGTCCATACAAACTCTTCTTTAATCGGCAACCTTGAAACCTTTTGGCTGCTCTATGTAAATTTCTTCTTCAACCTTTTGGCTGCTCTATGTAAATTTTTTCTTAGACTAGCAACCAAACAAAGCACTACTTGAATAGACGTCATCTTCACTATTGGTGAGAAAATCTCTTCAAAGTCAATTCTTTATTTTTGACTGAAGCCTTTCACAACTAGTCTTGCCTTGTATCTTGGTTGTGAGTTGTCTTTTTCTGTCTTTAACTTATACACCCACTTATTATCGAGTGCTTTTGTTCCCTTCGGAAATTTCACCAAATCATAGGTGTGATTCTCAAGCAAGGATTTCAACTCATCTTTCATGAATTTCAACCACTCCCTCTTTTTCTCATGGGTCATAGCTTCTTGGTAGCACTCAGGCTCTTCTGCAACTAAGTACACAAACTGGTATGGAGAGTAGAAGTTATTGACTTTCGCTGTCTGTTTGATCTTCTCAGCTGTGGTTTTTTAGGAGTTTGATCTTTTTGCACATATTTAGGCATATTATTATCATCACTGTTGTTAACAATAGGCTCAGCATTATTGTTCTCGACCGCATCTCCCCCTTCATCACGAATCCAAGGCTGAGGAATTGGATCTAGGACGACTGTATATTCTTTGGAGATTTTGAATTTTCCCCTTTCTAGAAATTTACAATGGTTTGATCTTCAAAAAAGACCACACCTCTACTTCTGACAATCTTCTTGTTGAAAGTATCCCACAATCTGTACCCAAACTCTTCACTCCATAGCCCAGAAAAATGCTTTCTTTTGATTCGACATCAACTTGGACCTCTCATCTTTTGGGATGTGAAAGAATGCACTACAACCAAACTCCTTCAAGTATTGATAGAACACATGTTTTCTGCTCCAAAACTTGTTCGATACATCACCAACAATGGAGTTGGCGGAGATAAATTGATCAACTACATTGCAGTCATTAGTGTTTCACACCAGAAAATCTTTCGAAACTTGGAATGAGAAAACATTCTTCTTATTTGCTCAACGGTCATTATATTTATTCTCTTGGTCAAGCCATTGTGTTAAGGGTTTATTGGAGCTAATCTTTCATGCCTGGTCCCATTATTATTGCAAAAGGCTCTGATGTCACGACTCGGCCCATCTAACACAATATTGTCCATTTTGGGCCTAACCCTCACGGTTTTGTTTTCGGGAGCTCACGTGCAACTTCCAAGTAGGTCACCCATCATGAGATTGCACCAGCCTCAACTCGCTTAACTTTGGGGTTCCAATCCCCCCAAAGCCACTGAGCTCCCAAAAGGCCTTGTGTTAGATAGATACGTGCCCACACATATAAGGTACTTCACCTTTCCCTCCCTGAGCGATGTGGGATCGTTCACCGATATTACCTTTCCAAGCTCACGGGTCTTGCTCACCGATCTTGTTTCTCAAGCTCACGGGTCTTGCTCACCGTTCTTGCTTTCAAGACCGGGTCTTACAATCCACCCCCCTTGGGGCCCAGCGTCCTCGCTGGTACACTTCCGGTCAGGGTCTGGCTCTGATACCATTCTGTCACAACTCGGCCCATCTAACACAATATTGTCCTCTTTGGGCCTAACCCTCACGGTTTTGTTTTCGGGAGCTCACGTGCAACTTCCCAGTAGGTCACCCATCATGGGATTGCACCAGCCTCAACTCGCTTAACTTTGGGGTTCCAATCCCCCCAAAGCCACTGAGCTCCCAAAAGGCCTTATGTTAGATAGATACGTGCCCACACATATAAGGTATTTCACCTTTCCCTCCCTGAGCGATGTGGGATCGTTCACCGATATTACCTTTCCAAGCTCACGGGTCTTGCTCACCGATCTTGCTTCTCAAGCTCACGGGTCTTGCTCACCGTTCTTGCTTTCAAGACCGGGTCTTTCATCTGAAGTCTCCCATGTACTCTCTACCATTGATAGAATGGATACACTTGAGTGTTATTCCAGTCTCACGTTCAACAATCGCATGGAATTTCTTGAACACTTCAAAGACTTGAGCTTTGGATTTGATTGGATAAGCCTACACTTTCTTGGAATGATCATAAATGAAGGTAACGAAGTATCTTGCACCACCAAAAGTTTAGTAGTCATAGTCCCAAAAACATCATAATAAAAAAAATATCCAATATATTGGGTTTTCTAGGGGCAGCTTTATAATGACATGAAGCTCTATGTTTTTTTTTTCCAGCCAAACAATCAGTGCATTGATCTAGAGGTGTACCTTTTGGTTTCAATCTAGCTAACTCTTCTTTTTTGGCAAGAGTTTACAATCGCCTCTCACTCATATGACCCAAACTTCTATGCCATAGCCAAATTGTTGAATCTGATTGGCTGGTTGTTGCATTGACATGTTGATTACCGATCTTGGCATGTGTCATATAGAGTCTATTCTCTTTCTTTCTCCTTACTAGCACTAGAGAGCCTTTAATGAGCTTCTATTTTCCACCACCAAACACATTGGTGTAGCCTTCATCATTTAGCAAGACGAGAGAGATCAAATTAAGATGCATGTCTAGAATATGTCTCACATTCTTGAGAACCAAAGGGCATCTTGTGTTGGTCTCAAGAGCTATTTCTCTTCTTCCCACAATCTTAGACACTTTGTCATTTCCTATCCTTACATTACCAAAATCTCCACTTGTGCATGATGTGAAGAACTCCTTTCGGGAAGTAACATGGAATGATGCACCAGAATCTACAGTCCAGTAAGAATATTGAGAGGTTAGATTAATAAATCAATCATCACAAATAATGATTACCTCGTCGCCTTTAGAAGCAGGGACGATTGTATCCTTAGTTTCATTCTTCTCATTACCTCCATTTCCTTACTCCTTTTTTAGCTTTCTACATCTCTCTTCATGTGACCCTTCTGACGACAATGATAACATTCTATCTCTTTCCTTGGTCTATAGGTACCTATGGAATAATCTCTTGACTTGCCT
Source organism: Prinsepia uniflora (assembly GCA_032719365.1). Lineage (NCBI taxonomy): Eukaryota > Viridiplantae > Streptophyta > Magnoliopsida > Rosales > Rosaceae > Prinsepia > Prinsepia uniflora. Next base: position 16,793,128 of record CM064864.1, on the reverse strand, counting down.
CTAAAGCGGTCATGGTTGCGGTATTTTCTTTGAGAACTTTTTCCACGATTCTCTATAACAAGGACCTCCGACTCTGTTGATATCCCTTGTTATTTCCTCCTTGCTTCTTCATTTAATAAATTGTCTTTCACCAATAGAAAAGTAGGCCACCTTGGGAAGCAGAGTTGCTAAAGGAAACCACAAGTGTGTTCTAGGTATTTAGTAGAGAGCTAGGCCCCAAAACTCATAAGATAGGTTGGGCATGTGTCTCGACAGAAGCTGTTAGTGTGTAGGACAACAGTGTACACAAGATATTAGACTAATGTCTTTATTTGTGAGTGTCAAATCAGGTTTACAGACCTCTATCCAGAATCCTTCGAGGAAAAAGCACAATAACATCGTCATTGAGATCACAATATACCAATTTAGGGTTATCTTGGATGGAAATATGAGTTTTAAAGTTAGAGTAAACCAAATCCCTGTTCTTAGACACGGGCTGTAAAGATTCATGTTGCTCCAAACTCTGCTCCTATGCTCAGTTTTCATCTTCCTCCTTAGTTTCTACTCTTTCATCCATATGGCTAACTATAGGAGGGCCATGAATTGTTTACCCACTCTTTAGATTTATGGAATTTACTGTGGGATGCTGAGATCCCCTAGGGTTAACCATGACTTTGCTTGGGAGCCTTCGCGACTCTCATTGAGGGAGCTAATTTGCAATGTGGCCTAAGTGATTCTTGACTGCGCCCAAACTACGCATTAAACTAAACACGTAATTTGAGTATTGTGCAATTTAAACCCTTTTTGTGTAGATGTAGTATTGGTAAATAGGGATCGTTCTTAACCGGGGAAATTAGGGAACATTAATAATGTGTTAGTGGGAAAGAGTAATGAATAAATGAATAATGAATAAATTAATGAATTAAATAATTAAATAATTAAAGAATTAACAAATTAAAGAATTAATGAATTAAATAATAAAAGAATAAAAGAATTAATTAATCAAAGAATAATAAACTAAAAGTATTAAAGAATAAAAGAATAAAGAGATGAAAGAATCAAAGAATAATAAACTAAAAGTAGAAAAGAAGAATAAAAGAATAAAAGAATAAAGAATACAAAGGATAAAAGAATAAAATAATAAAAGAATAAAGAATAAAAAAGAATAAAAGAATAAAAGAATAAAAGAATAAAAGAATAAAGAATAAAAAAGAATAAAAGAATAAAAGAATTGAAAAGGGGGGTTTTGAAAAGAGTTGTAAATATAAAATAAAGAAAACAAGTAAAAATAATTAAATACTTAATTTTACTTCTACTTTAACTTTTGTACTAGTGAACTTTCTTCAAACACATATTTTTACCAACACTCTAACATCATGCTTATATGGAACCAATCACGAAATCTTACCTTAATCATCTCAAATACATACATACATTTTTCATATTATAAATGCACCGAACAGCGGATTATTACTTACAATATGATTCACCTTAAGTTAATGATTTAATGCGCCGAACAGCGATCAAACATTAAATCTCTTCAACTCTATTCTAAATGCCCCGAACAGCGGATCAACATTTAGCTTCGAATTGAAGTTTAAGCACTAAAACATATGAAGTAAAAGAAACTCAAAAAGTAAAACACATGGAGATTGCATTCTTACTTACAAATGTTAGAAAGAAAATACCAACACATATATTGAATTATAAGTAAAACCAATAACAATAACAAGAATTTAAGTAGAGAAGTATGGATTTTCACAAGAATCACCGAACAGCGGCAGGAAACTTGTGAAGATGGAAGAAGAAATACGAGGAATTCGGTCTTAAAACTCTTGAATTGCCTTAGAATTACTTGGCCTAGTTATTTCTTAAGGAAAGCATAAAAATGTGTTTAAGAGATCTCAAAGAAATATCACAAGAACAAAGTAAAGAAGAAATGAAATTAAGAAAAATAAAAATAACATAAATTAAGAACAAGAATTAAAAGAAAGCTAATTAATAAGAAAATCTACAAGAAGTTAAAATGGTCCCCAAAAATGTCTCTCAAAAGAGAGAAACAAAAGAACTAACTAAGAACTAGAACTAAGAAAAATGAAAGAAATGGAAGAATGAAACTAATTGGGGACTCCCAAATACAAGAATTGAACCCCTATTTATAGGTAAAAAAAGCTATCAAAAATAATATAAAAATACAATAAAAATGTGGAATAATGGAGTGATGAGTAATAAAGATTTGTGATGATGTTTAGAAGTGGTTTGAGTTGTAAAGTTGCAAAATTGGGTTGGAAAGTGGAAGGAATGTGGCTGGAAATTTGGGTGGAAGCTGCTGGAAAAGAAGGGCTGGAATTCGGCTAGCTGCTGCTGAAGAGAGGGGAAGAAATTCGGTTGGCGCGCGCTGAAGAGTGGGGCTTTGGTTCGGCAGGCGCGCGCCGAATCGAATCTGGGCTGCTGGGACGCGGGCTGACGCGCTGGGCTTCGCATGGGCTGGAGAACTGGGCCGCGCGGACTGACGTGATTGGGCTGGGCCGCTCCTTGGGCTGCACGGGCTGGACCTGGAGAAAGAAATGGATTTGGGCTCAGGACTTCTTTTTTTTTTCTTTTTTTCTGTTGGGCTGGGCTGCATTTTATTGGGTTTGGGCTGCACAAATTAATTAATTTAATTAATTTAGAAATATTTCACCAAAATTCGTCCATAATTTATTCGTTATAATTCCGATCGAGACGATTCTTTCGCCAAAATACTCCAAATTACAGACTTTATTTATTTAAATAAAAATAACACGAAATAAATTAATTTATCTATTTATTTAATATTTTAATATTAAAAGCCAAGTATAAAGGGTATAAAATAATATAAAATAATGCTTATTTGAGGACCTATCAATTCTCCATGGTGCTAAGACAATTCTTAGTGTCTTGCATGAAGTTTTGATAGCTCTAGTTGAGGGCAACCATGTTCTGAGAAATGATGACTACTAATTAATCCAAGCTCCTGGCCCTGGGTTTGAAACTTGATGAAGCACCATGTTGGTGCATTGGAGGTGCCTTGGCTTGCTGTTGGAATCCAAGTGGTGGCATCTGGTTCTGAATATTCTAATTGTTGCTTCAATGGAAGTTAGGGTGGTTCCTCCACCTAAGGTTATAAGTAGTGAGGTATGGATCCTTTCTAGATCTTGATCCATAACAAAATTTGCCAACCATGTTGGCCTCTTCTACTATGGGAAATATTGAGAACTGTGCCCCTAGATAGAGCACATGTCACATACTTGTAGCTCTAAGAATTTTCACTACACAATTGCTTAACCATTGTCGTGATATGGGCAATGGTGTCAACTTTGTTCTTAGACACTCCTTAGAGTTCAGAGTTAATAACCTCTATAATTGAACTATTTTTCCCGTAGGACAATGCTATCAAATGCCGCTCTAGCTTCTTTTGGGAGTGTTTTCTTAGACTCCTTTAGATTGAGAGTTTAGCATCACCCTGTCATTATTCTTCAGCCCTCTGTAGAAATACAGCATTAGGTGATAATCATCAATATTGTGATGTGGACATGATTGTATGAGCTAATTGAACTACTCCCATAACTCATAAAAAGACTCATTTTCAACTTTATGTTGGTCCATTATCTCACTTTTCAGCTTATTAGTCATAAAGACCAGGTAGTACTGCATGAGAAACTTGCAGGACAACTCTCCCCATGTCGTAATAGAGATGGGGGCCAAAGAGTTAAATCATACCTTGGCGTGGTCCTTGAGACTAAAGTGAAACAATCTGAGTCTGATTTTTACCTCCATCATACCATTGATCCTTAATTTAGAACAAACCTCTATGTACTCCTTAATATGCATATGAGATCATCGCCTAATAATTCATGAAACTTGGGGAGCATATTGATGGTCCTGGACTTAAACTCAAAGTTTTCCACAGTAGTGTCTGGTAAAAAAATCGAGAATTGATCCTTGTATTCATGTGGTGTGGCATAATCACCAAGGAACCTCGGGGCTGGTGGGTTAGGTTCGTTAGGTTGTGGTTTAAGGACTTGGTCTACCATCCTATGTGGAGATGAAGGTAGATATGGCAGTGGGGAGCTGTGCACTGAAGAGGCCCTCGAAGATAGGGTGGATGTAATCCGTGAAGGTAAACTATAACCTTTCAAAGATCAAGCGTGGACATAAATGAGGTGCCTGAAGGAAAAACAAAAGGAATTTGAAATAGAACAATCTAAAAAACTCGGACACCATTGAGGAACATGTCCCTAGAAACGGCACCTAAAACTTGTTGGTGAAATTAAAGCACACAATACTGGACTTTAAGCTCAACAGTTAGAACCTCACAAGTGTACAATCATAAGATAGCTTAGCGGTTTAGTAAGGATCAATCCCACAAGGACTATGTATCAACTTTATATCATATTGTGTCTAGATCAGTTTTAATTCAGATTATCACACAGGAGGAAGGGGTGGGTGTGGTGGCGGGGGAGGGTTTCTGGTATATTTTGTAAACATAATTTAAAGATACAAAGCATACGAAAACAAACGGAAGCTCAGAGAATGAAAGTGGTTGATTGATTTTATAAATGGGTCGAATCAAGTCTTACTATGCACACTTACTGATCGTGATTCTTAGCTAAATTTACTTGGCCTAATTACTATGCAAGTTCTGAATTAGGTGCCCACACAAAGGATTTGATGTTGGTTCATAACACATTTTTATCATATCTTAATTGACATATCCTAGCATGCTGTTTACCTAGAACTTCTATCACCTACCTTTTAAGATGATGCCTTAAGTACTAAAAGGATTTAATGACACCACACTAGCCTAGAAAAATGATGTGCATTCATAGGTTGTCATGAGTTCTAACTACAAGATTATTTCTTCCCCTCAACCTCTCGATGCTACGAATTACAAAATGATATAATGGTTCGTCATGTAATTCCATTAATAATTATGCAAACATTACTGCTAATCTTACAAGCATAAAATATTAGTAATTAAAGTTGTAATCAGAACTGTTGAAGCGTTAAATGTTCCAACTGTCTATTACCCGTTGCCCAATCACCAGATGACGCGTGTCGTTTCTCGTAACCTGTCAACTTAAGTGGATCGCGGGTTTTTCGTTAGTACGGGCACCAGTTTGGTGCCGGCCTAAAGTTCTCCGACGGTCAAGTTAGTTACTTTGTTCGTAAGAGGAAATAGTAAATGGTAAGTTTGGTAGAGTAATTGTGAATAGTAAATATTAGTTATCTTTATTGGGAAATGTGTACCCCTTATGTATGGGTAGGTAGGATGTTCAATTCCCATAGTTTCGATGTGGGACAAATGTTCCTCGATTTACGTGCCGACACGTGTTACGTAGATCGAGGGTGGATAGACTTCCACGTGGCACCCCATATTGGGCCCGGTGTTGGGGCTGTGTAAGTACGGTAGTTTTGGACCTTGAACGGAATCTGGGCTTTAAGTATACGGCCCAGTGGGTCTGGTCAGATATGGTGTCAACAAGAACCAATTTAGCATGTGTAACAATCAAAACCAAGCGCCAAAATCTAACTAATCATGCATCACAACTAGGGCTTCAAGCAGCACCAAGTCTATGAAGAACTATTCACACATAATTGAAGAACAAAACATAAAATTGTACTAAGAATTGTAATGAAATAAAGTGAAGGAAAATAAGGGAAGAACAAAGAACACTGAAGACATGGCAGAGACAATAAGCTACTCTTTCCTAAGCTCTACGTTCCGACCTTCTTCCAAGATAACAAAGTAAAAACCCGAATTGTAAAGTGCATAAAACTGTTTTTGTAGCTAGGTCTACTTTTGGGCAAAGAGGGAATCCTTGCCATGCCTTAAGGGCTATATTATATAGGGAATGAATCCTCAATATTTTAGGTGAAGTATCTATAAGGAATCCCAAGTGATTCGGAAAATCAAGTTGTTCAGGCTAGATTAGGATCACTAAATCCTAATCCCATTTGGATTAGGGATCTTTTCAAGGCAAGGAAATGGCTTAGTGTTTCTTAAACTTTCTTAAAAACAAGGGATTCCTCTAAGGTGTAATTAGGACACTTGGAACACATCCTTGTAGAGGGAAATTTCCCTAGACACTAGAAACAATTTGAAACACATCTAGGCCCAAACACAAACCCTAATTAACTCATTTCTGGTACTTTCTTCAAAATGGGCTCTGTGAGTGCGCTTGGACAATGTCTTTGATGGGTGTTACAAGTGCATTATTGGTAGAAAGTGTTCTTGGATAATCTTGCAGGAGCACTAGATGGAAGAATAGGCACCGCTGGCCGTGGCATGCCGAGAATAAGTCTCGGCGCAGGTGCAGGCAATTACTTGGCTGGAACCAACACTGAGACGGCCCCAAGGACTCAAACATGGCGCAGCCTGCTTGGTCTAGCATGGCCCTTTATCTTGGTACGGGTCAGGCACGAGTATGGGTACATCGATAGGAATGGGCATAGGCAAAGCGGCGGGCACTGGCATAAGCACAACGAGAGGCACTAGTGTAACGACCCGGATTTTCTGTATTATTGTAAATTAGAAAATTACGCGTAAAAAGTCAGGGCAAAATGTTGAATTTTGACTCGAGACACTGTTTGGATATGGAATTTTAACCGTTACGTAGATCACGTTACCACGAGTCAGTAGACAGGTGGCATGCCGAAATTGGAGGTTCGGTACAGAAGTTACAGATCAAAAAGTACGGGAGTTACTATTACATTTTTCGAGGTTTCGGACCAAGTGGCATTATTGGATTGGTCAACTAGGTTATTGGACCAATTAGATGAGTGACAAGTGTCACTCATCTAACTGGCCTATTTACCCAAAAGATTGGATGCATGTATCTGTTCTCTCTCCCTTTCGATTTTCATTCGAACCGTGAACCCATCTTCTGCAAACACACACACACCCAACCATTAATATCTTCCCTAAAACCTCTGTTTCTAGTAGTAAGCTTGAGGAGTGACTGAAAGGGGACGTTGGATGACGACGCAAGATAGAGAGCAGCTATACACGGCGGAGTGACACGTTCCCAGGTAAACCCGAAACCCTCATAATTAGATCATGTTTGGGTTGGGTTTTTGGGGCTTTGTTTAGTGAGTTTGAGGACCCAGGATTCTTTGTAGGACCAGGACGAGTCGATTGGGACCCAGAACCAAGCACGGCAACATTAGGATCGATGGGGAACTGGACGGGAAAATGGACCTCCATGGTTGCTTGAGCTAAGGAGTGATTCTTCTGCATTTTAGCTTTGTTTGAACCCACAGATCCAACCTAGGAACCTAAACGATCAAAGGGGAGCAATGGTTTTTAAAACGGATCGAAAACTAATGAGATACAGCCGGGTCGGGTCGTGGGTCTCTGTGACCCGAATAGCAGACCCGTCAAAGGACATGGACGATGACGTCAGCTGATGACGTCATCCACTTTTCAAGCTATCAGACATATGGGCCAGTAGGGATGTGACACGTGTCACATGTCAGTGCTACCACGTGTCACTGCCATGTAAGTGATGTGGCCCAATCAGTGGCTGACACGTGGCGCTGTCAAGGCCTGACACGTGTTAGTGATGTGGACCAATTCTGGAATGACGCATGGCACCTATTAGAGTTTGACACGTGTTAGTCTGACATTATCAGATGACGTCATGCTGACGTTAGCACTGTCGATCGTTGACTTTTGACCAGACGCGTTGACTCGCATGTGGGGGCTCAAATTTTGAGGTAGGACCAGTACCATTTTTAAGGTTTCGACACGTTGAATGACGAGACTCGTCCCAACTAAACCTCGATAACCGTGCCCGGTCCTGCTCCCGTCTGACAAGTCAGCTGAAGTCCCGAAAGTACCCTTCAACACTTATCAGACAAGGGATAACTGCATTGATTTCTGCTCCTGCCTCCGCCTCTTGATTAGCCCCGAACGTCATACCACGGCCTGGAGGGTCATCAAAAACAAAAGTGTGAGTGGACAAAAATAATATCGTTGAAAACACATTTATCAAAGCACATCGTTTACCCTCCAGTTTTATCAAACTATGCATGCATAGGGTAAAACATATGAATAATAAAGCCAAATCACATGAAAACATCAAATCCCGGTTCTCAAACCCAATATGTGAAAACATTTCATAAAACCATTTTATCATACAACAAAACATATAACTCGGGAATTACACATCCAAGGATCCTCTGGGAATTACACATCCAGAGTCGTCATCCATGCTGGGAATTACACATCCAGCCTCACCGGGAATTACACATCCGGTCCCTCCAGGAATTACGCATCTGGAGTCACTTCGGGAATTATTTCAAATCAATTATTAAAACCATGTCAAAATCATTATCACGGGGCCACCTGCCCAAATCTCGTTTCTCACTTTCGTAAATCCATAAAAGCATTAAACGATGTAATACACGTAAAACAGTGAAATCATAATCGAAAACATCACAAAGCCATCAATCAATTTCCCAACTCATCTAAGTCAAAACTAATCACAAATCCCGAGCTTTTGCCCAAAACAGTCATTTCACATTTCCTCGAAAAACATGCTCGAAACACCTATTAAAATAATCATTAAGTCCCAAAATAATCATGTCAAATCATTGCAATTCAAATCATGCCATAAATCATGTAAAACATTTAACTATGCATGCATATCAATTTATAAAACAAACGTCCACTCACACACCGTCCAACTGCTCGTTTCCCACGCTGCACGCATTTTCGTAATTTCTGACACTTGTCAGGAATCTCGAATCCTGTGCAAAATCATTATGCAGGGTTACTAACAACTCAATTTACATCATATCAATTCCCCATAATTTTCCGGGATTTAAATATTATTTTAAACTACAACATAAACCGTCGGACCCTGGAAACATTATCGAGACGGTGTCCGATTGACTAGAAACCAACTCCAAAATGATCGTTACACTGAATAGAGTAAAACACCTGTTGGACATTTTCCAAGAAAACGACCCACGCGCCCTCACGCGCCGCCGCAAGCGGTTGCGCGTGAAAGCCACGCGATATGAACAGTACAGCTACAGTGTCGTCCCTGTTACCCGTTTCCCTGGTATTCGGGTCTGCAACCCGTGGTGCAACCCGGTTTGTTTTCTATCAATTTGAACCCAATTCCTCCAGTTCTTTCACTCATTCTCATCTATTCTACATCTATGTTTGATCTGTGGCCTCAATTTGATGAAACCATGCCCTAAATCCTACGACTCAATAGCGAAACCCGACGGGTCCTAACACGGGTTCTACCCAAAATCGACCTATATCATTCAATTGATTACACCAGAAGAATCTAACATTCATTGTAAACACGAAATCGAAATCAATTTCAAGAATCATTACCTCCAAATAATCGAACTCAAGCTCCAATTTTCAAAGAAGTCGCAGGGTCTGTTCTTGCTGATTTCTTCGTCAATTGTCTTTCTTTTTGATATGGTTCGACTCGAAATCGTCCCAGAAGACTAATTCTAGTCTTAATTCGATCTGGGTTAAGCTCAAACTTGAGAATTGAATCTCACTTTCTTCAAGCACGGTTTCGGGTTTTTCCTCTCGGCTTCACAGGTTCTTCTCTGTTTTCTCTACTGTTTCCTTTCCGTTTTTCACTCACAATGTCCCTCTGAATCTCCCTGTGTCTTTGGTTGTCATACTTGATCAATCTGAGTTAGGAATTTAAACAAGGATTAGGCGGTTGATTTGTCCTTGTTAGGCATTCAAACAATGCCACTAATCTCAATTAAACCTTACCAGGTGTCACTTAGGTAGTCATCCTCATCCCATAAGCTGAATCAGTCGATTTAAAATAAATTTTATCAGTTAATTGCACCGTTAATGACACAACCCATCCCAATCCCCCCGGGATTACCACGGGATGTGACGTGCTCCTGTCTGACACGAAGTGTCAGACAAGGGATAACCCAACGCCACTGCCCCTACGGGCATCCAGAGTGCGCCAGGATCGATGGAGGAGGCATGCAATGTCCCGGTTCCCTGCTGCAGTCGCATCCGCGCTCAACCTGAAGGGCATTAAAAACCAAAAGCTGTGAGTGGACGAAAATAAACAAGTTCGTAAAATGCATTTTATTAGACATTTATGCCTCTCAGTAAAAACATATGCATGCATCAAAAACCAATAATCAAATATTTATTTGAAATAACCCTTAGGGCCTTAGCTCGGAAACCGCAACCATAGTTTCAATCCAAAAATCAATCCAAAAGTTATTTCATAAATCCAGTGGCACATGTTTATTATTTTACCATCTCCGGCATCCCAGATGCCTAGCGTCCAGACGCTTGACGTCCCAGATGTCATATATCACGGTATTAAGTGACGCGTGCTCCCCGGGGTCTCACCGGGTCCATATCTCTGACATCCCAGATGTCTGACGTCCCAGACGTCTAATCATAGCAATCCTGCTCCTGAGTCACTATACGGTCCGGCCGCTCCGTACAACGACCCCTCGCAGGCAGTGCACCGTGACTTCCCCAGTGTCCCAGACACCTGGAGGAGACCAATATATATCCTCGTATCGAGATGGTTTTATGGAACACATTTTATTATTCATTTCCAAAATATCACAAGGGCCCTGCCCCGAATTTCCATAAAACCGTCATAAGTCCAATTAGCTGATTATTAAATCCGAAATCATTTATTCAATTCCATTTTAGGGTCCCTGACCCGAAATCACATATATAAATTAACTGGGGCCCTGGCCCGATTCCTTAAATCAACTGGGCCCCTGGCCCGTATTTATTTTATCAAATCCGTAACTGTTTCATAAAATCATATCTGAACCACAATGATGGAAATCAGTGCAAATCCAGAAAATCTCGATTTACTCGCAAACCCGTAAATCGCCTCGAAATGCGTGAAATCACATAAATTCACCGATATCCAAATCAAAGCATATAAAAACAATTATAACAATCATGAAACAGTCATGCATGCATAGAATTTATCAAAACCAATGTCCACTCACAGACCATTTAATCGAGCGCCTCGATACACGTGCCACCGGCCTTCCCGGGCCTCGTCACTAACACCGGGACTCCCGAACCTGTTCATATTACATTAGAGGGTTACTAACCTCCTCAATAACATCTTATTCAGGTCCCGTAATTTTCCCGAATTTTTAAGTATTTTTAAACCCGACTTAAAACCTTCGGACATCCCGAAAAGTATCCGAACGGGATCCGACTGACACGAAACCAACGCTAAAATGTTCGTTATAATGTATAGGATAAAATCTGTGTTGACCGTACCTCGGAATTCGTGCCCACGCGCCGTCACACGCCGCCGTGAGTGGCTGCGCGTGAAACCCACGCGCCAGCTACAGTGACTGCTACAGTCACCGTCCTCGCCCGTTTCTCTGTAATTCGGGTCTGATACCCGCGATTCCAACCCGATTAGATAGCCATCAATTCGACCTCGATTCCTTCTGTTTTTTATTCTAAAACATTCTTCAACTATCTAATCAAATTTCCATGTCCCTGATTCACCAAGAAAGTCCCAAAATTAGACCCACGACCCGTGATCACCCAAACGGGTCGATCACCCAAACTCTGTGTTTTCTCAATCAAACTCAAATTAACCTCACAGTAAGGATTCTAGGCCTAGAAGGAACTGAAATACGCGATCAATTGGACACGACATTACCTGGAAGTGATCGTCCACAGTCCCTGCACAACTCTGAAACAGGAACCTCAGTTCCAGTCCAACCCGCGTCAGTCTTCCTTCGAAGTTGATGGAGTTCGGTTCCAATTCCTCCCAGAAGTCTCAAGCCGTTCCTGGTTTGGTCCAATTCACCTCAGAAATTAAACTGAGTATTTTCCCTCCATTTTCCATTTTTCCTCCAAACTCGATTTCCTCTAAACAGCGCTCTGTCCTCACTTCGAACTCGACCCAGAATGATTCTAACACTCACCGGCCACCTAACTAACCGTTCAAAATGGACGACAACCCGTGGGAGACACCCTCAGTCCCCACTGGGAAAAGCTTCCCGTAAACAGCCCAAAACCATATTTAATCCCATCCGTGCTCTGTCCATGCTTCCCACATACTGACCACACAGTCCATTAACAATTAATTAGCACATTAAACCATACCCCACTCCAATTTCAAGCTTAAACAATGCCCCCGTGCACTGGTCGTGTTTCCCAATCACAGATGCTACAGTGACCGTGCAAGCAGCCCCTGTGAAATTACAATTCTGCCCCCGTGCAGAAAATTACCAAAATGCCCCTCACGCATCCATGCCCGTAACTCGGTCATTCGGACTCCGATTGATGCGTGCCGCCTGTCTACGAACTCAGGGCATCGAGACCTTCCTAACGGTCCTTGGCCCTCGGCCATCAGACCTCCCGATCAAAAAAGTCAACATTTCCCCTTATTTCGTCCAAATTACGAAAATGCCCATGGACTTCCGAACGTCATAACTTTCACCACGAACGTCGGAATCGAACGTGCCGCCTGTCTATGAACTCGTGACATCCCAAACTACGTCACGGGCATTGGTCAAAGTCCATTTGACCATCCGAATAAAAAGTCAACGTTTTGCCCACGACTAGGGGCAAAACGGTCATTTTGCACCGTTCGTCCGAGTTCGCCCAACTAATCACCGATTAACCCTGCTAATCATGATTAGTTCGTAATCTAATCCCGAATTCCGGGACGGGTCGTTACAGTTAAAGACAAATTATTGTTTTACCCTTAGCATAACAATTTACCAAAATGCCCCTCCTTGTTCTAGACCCATAACTTTTTCGTTCGGACTCCGATTGACGCATGCCGCCTGTCTACGGATTCAGCGTCCCGAGACCTATCCAACGGTCTTCCCGGAAAGTCCAAACAAGGTCCCAATCAAAAAGTCAACTTTCAGCCCTTATCCCTAGGGGCAAAATTGTCATTTTCCTTAAATCTGCCAACTTTTCGTTTTTTTCGAATTTTCGGGTCGTTACATTGAATCCAATGGGGCTAATTTCTTGTTGAATCCAATGGTGCTAATTTTGACTAATTAACTAGACGCGTTGAATCCAATGGGGCTAGTTTCATGTCGATCAGAGATCGTTAGGTTGGTCAAATTGAGGGATCTAGCCTTGGAAAGCATGTTTGGGACACGTTCCCGGGCCGGTTTTGTTCTAGGGTTGGATGTTAAACCTAGTAGGGTCAATTAGTGACCTTTGAATGTATTTGGACAGGTTTAGGCGGTTCATTGAGCAGCAAGAACCGTGTGTGAGTGGGCTGTTTGATTTCAAAATGATTGCACGCATAACTGTTTTCACTGTTTTACTTCATGATTGTGATTGGATGAGTTTTGATACTTTATTATGGGGTTATATACGTACTATGATGTTTTGGGCATGAGACCCGTCTGGATAGATGTACGAATTGGTTTTCGAAGTAAGTCGGGGAGTTCTGTGGAATGTGATACTATTACACTGTGTATACCTACCTTATGATTACTATTTCATCCAGACATATCCTGGAGTAGTCACGGACACTGTCTGAGAGGGGTTGACCCCGAATGGTGACTCGCGATCAGGAGTGCAGGTGTGGATGATACCCCTAGAGAGGGTCATTGATCCACAGATCATTGATCTGGGTGGACCCTGGGGAGACTTGGGATTGAGACCCCGGGTGGCACGCGTAGCCTTAGGACCGTGACATTATTAGGCATCAGGGATGTTGGGGTTAGGTTGTACAGTGCACTATTATTACGATTGTTTCCTTATGCTGGATATATGGTTTTATGATACTACTATGACTACCTATGTTTTGACTAAATGCATGCAAGTTTAAAAACGGAGGGGTAAACCCTTATGATTATTATATTATTAAATTGGCTTGGAACCATTGTTTATTTTTAGCCCACTCACTTTTTATTATTTTATTGACCCCTCCATGCTGTGTATTCGAGTTAGAGGAGGAGGACCCGGAGTCTGAGGCATAGATTCCTAGTTGCGCACCTATACACCCTGTTTGGGTAGGTTGAGCACTGTTTTGTAACCCGAAATTATGCTCGCATTTTGTATTTGTACTATCCCTGGTCTGACAGTGCATAACTCTAGGGTTGCATGTTTAACCTTATTTATTTCATTCGAAAGGCTTTAAGCCCGTTAAGGGTATTTCTGGTATTTTAGAGTTATTGTCAGATGGAAGCAGGGCACATCCCGGGTAGGTCCTAGGGAGGAATGGGACGGGTCCTGTCACTAGCATGGGCATAACGACATGCCATGGGCATAGCGACCAGCACTGACACTCTAATTTGTCTAGATTTGGGCCTTTGGTGATTAAACTTACAGACGAACCAATTGAACATTGCTTAGCTAGTCCTCAAATGGGGAATTATCAAGCCATAGAGGGGGTGAAGAGGGTGATGGAAGGGCTAATGATCGATTTTGGACTCAAATTTGGAAGCTTTATGTTCCTAATGAAATTTGAAACTTTATTTGGAGGTCTTGTCGGGCTTCCTTGCTCGTAAAGGAAATCTGGTACATCGCGGGTTTAAATGGAAAACGTTTGCCCTCTTTGTGAGGATGAGGAATCTGCATGACACCTTTTCTTTCATTGTAAGTTTCAAGATTTTTTGGTTTGGTGGACCTCTGCAGATAGATACATGCAATTCAGAGGGTTTACTTTCAAGGATTGTTGGTCCATCATGGAGGATTTGTTCCTGAAGGTGTACGATGCTGCATCTGTATTTCAACTTATTAGTATTAGATGTTGGAGAATCTAGAAGGCTAGAGATGCAAGATGCTTTCAGGAGGAGGTGCAACAACCAACCTTAGCTATTGAGTTGCTACTGTTAACCTCAGTATCTAAATAAAACAAGAACACAATCATCAGCACATAAGTATGGATAGGGACAATACCTCTTGATGCCATTGGTTTCGATGGAGAAGAGCAGCAGCTGTTCCAGGCAGGGTTAGGCGTCTTCCTCCTAGCACGGACACCTTAATCACTCTTTAGATGGGGTAGTCAACCTTTTAGGTGTTTGTGATAATAATCCGAGTAGGAGGGGACCCTAATTTATATAGGCTTTGATCCTAAAGAGTTTTGCCCATCAAGATACTCTACTAGGTCTTCTTATGCCTAAATGATTCTCAACCTATCCACTTAAGCAATAAGAATCCATCAAGTCTTAAACCCTCGCTGCACAAGGAATCAAGACTCCCGGTTGAGCCACCAAGTCGAATCCTGATCTAAATCAAACTACAACACCCTTTTCGACTAGGAGTTCAACTAAGGTTGGAATTGCTTCCAACAGTCTCCCACTTGATCGACTAATAATGTAGATTTGATTAAGATCACTTGATTGGCCTTCTGAATTCTCATGGAGACTCAATTCTTATTCAAGTTTCTGTCATGATCAAACTTTCACATAGAGCTACGAAAGCACCCTAAACATTCAACGCTTAGAGCCCTTATAACCACTAATGCAATCACTTGAAAACACATGAAACCCCGTCAAGATAGATTTTCCAAAATGACAGAGTTGAGTTTGCACTTTACAACACGATGTCATTCATTAGTCCTACTTTATGAGGTGAAAAACTTTCCTCTCAGGTTCCTTCAAACCTTCTCTTGCACCCGCAAGAGTCACCAGATAAGCAAAAAACTGTTGTGCCCCGGATTGCCAGCTAGAAAACAACAGTTAACTTTATTGCATTCAAATATGGTGAAAACACTTTAACCAACACACTAAATGTTGGATTTATCACAAAACATAGTTATGAACTAACATAATCGCAGAAAACAAGAGTAAAAACACAGGTAAAAATTTCCACTCAAAACTTCAAGGCATGCCTCGCACTAATTCAGTGTTTCAAGACATCCCACTAATCACATACATGAGACATGTCTTTTGAAGGCTGCATTTGGAAGTGCCTTGTTTAGAGGATCTGCGATCATCTGCTCAGTCCCAATATGCTGGAAATCAATGCACCCTTGCTTGACCTTTTCTCTAACCAGCAAATACTTGAGTTCCAGGTGCTTGGTTCCTGAGGACCTCTTGTTGTTCTTGGTGAAAAAGACTCCTGAGCTGTTGTCACACCATAACCTGATAGGTCTGTTAATGGATTCCATAAGCTTCATATTAGAAATGAAGTTTTTCAACCAAGCAGCCTGGATTGTGGCTTCATAGCATGCAATGAATTCTGCATTCATTGTTGATGCAGCAACTGTGGTTTGCTTTACACTCTTCCAAGAAACAGCACCTCCTGCCAGCAAGAATACATAGCTGGAAGTGGACTTCAGTGAGTCTGGACAGCCTGCATGATCAGCATCTGAATATCCTTCCAATTCCAACTTGCTTGTTCTTCTGTAGACTAACTTAAAATCTTTTGTCCTCTGTAAATATCGCATAACCTTCTTGGCAGCAGTCCAATGTGCAAGGCCAGGATTGGATTGGTACCTGCCTAGTACTCCCACTGAGAAGGCAATGTCGGGTCTGGTGAAAACCTGAGCATACATCAAACTACCTACCAAGGATGCATAGGGTTTAGTATTCATCTCACTTCTCTCCAATTCAGTCATAGGACATTGTGCCTTGCTTAGTTTGTCTCCCTTTGTTATTGGTGCATCTCCATTCGAACAATTTTCCATATTGAAGCGTTTCAGCACCCTTTCAATGTATCCCCTTTGAGACAATCCTAGTAGACCACTTCCCTTATCTCTACTTATTTCGATTCCTAGAACATATGATGCATCTCCCATGTCCTTCATATCAAAACTGTGAGATAAAAAACCTTTAGTGTGGTGAAGCATTGTAAGGTTGTTAGTGGCAAGCAGTATGTCATCAACGTATAGGATTAGGATGACAAAATTGCTCCCACTGATTTTCAGGTAAATGCATTCATCCACTGGGTTCTCAGTAAACCCATATTGTTGAACAATCTCATCAAACTTCAGGAACCACTGTCTTGATGCTTGCTTCAAGCCATAAATCGATTTTTGCAGTTTGCAGACAAGATCTTCTCTCCCTTCTTGAATGAAGCCCTCAGGCTGTTTCATGTAAATGTCTTCAAAGAGGTCACCATTCAAGAATGCAGTCTTGACATCCATTTGATGCAAAAATAAATCAAAATGAGCAACCATGGCCATGATGATCCTAAATGAGTCTTTACACGACACTGGTGAAAAGGTTTCATTATAATCGATTCCTTCCTGTTGAGTGAAGCCCTTGGCTACAAGTCTAGCCTTGTACCTTTCAATTTTTCCCATTGCATCTCTTTTGGTCTTATACACCCATTTGCATCCTATATCTTTGCTTCCTTTAGGCAGTTCAACCAAACTCCAGACTTGGTTCTGTGCCATTGATTCCAATTCTGACTTCATAGCAGCTAACCAGTGCTCGTTTGTTTCACCTAGCATAGCTGCTTTGAAGGTTTCTGGATCATCATCAAGCTTTACCTCAGTATCTGTCTCCTGCAGGTACACCACATAATCATTTGGCAAGGCAGGCTTTCTGCTTCTTTGAGAACGTCTTGTAGTGAGGTTTTCAGCATTGTCGGTTTCAGTCATCACTTGATTTTGAATATTAAGAATAGGTGGGGGGTTGGTCAAAACTGGCTCAGTTGGGATATTTGTAGGTTCCAGGAAAGGGAGATCAGCTTGCTGGTTCCTAGTGGTGTGACTCATGGTGTTAGACATCAATGTGTCATTCATAATCTCATTCACATTGCTTTGGTGTGAAGCAATCCTTTCAGTCTCTTCAAGCTCATCAAAATCAGACATGTTACCTATTCCATTTGTGGTTTCTTCAAAAAATTTTGCTCTCCCAGTTTCAACAAAACGAGTGGCTTGGTTGGGACTGTAAAACCTGTATCCCTTTGTCCTTTCTGGATATCCAACAAAATAGCAAGTTGTTGTTTTTGGTGCTAGCTTCTTTTCTGCAGGATTGTAAACCCTTGCCTCAGCCTTACATCCCCATACTTTCAAGTGTTTTAGGCTAGGACTCATTCTTTTCCATAGTTCAAAAGGGGTTTTGGTTACACTCTTACTAGGTACACGATTTAACAGGTAATTTGCTGTTTTTAGGGCCTCTCCCCACAAGAAATCTGGTAGGGTCGTAGTGCACATCATACTTCTCACCATTTCAATGAGAGTCCTGTTTCTTCTTTATGATACCCCATTCTGTTGTGGGTTTCCAGGGTTGGTGTATTGAGCTATGATTCCATGCTCTTGGAGGAACAATGCAAACGGTCCAGGATTTCTGCCATGCTCGGTGTATCTACCATAGTACTCTCCCCCTCTGTCTGATCTTACCACCTTGATTTTTAGATCCAACTAATTTTCAACTTCTGCCTTGTAGATTTTAAACTTACTTAGGGCAGCAGCCTTTTCTGTTAACAGGTACACATGACCAAATTGTGTAAAGTCATCTGTGAAGGTGATGAAATATCTGAAGTTTTCATGCGTTGGAGTAGGGAATGGTCCACAGATATCAGTGTGTATAAGTTCCAAGGGTTTCTGGCTCCTGGTGGCTCCCTTCTTACTCTTATCAGTAAATTTTCCCTTAACACATTCTATGTAGATTTCTTTCAACTGTTTATAGTTCATAGGTGGTAAGATGCCCTCCTTGGTTAATATTTTCATTCTATCTTTTGAGATATGTCCTAAACGTCTGTGCCACAGTTTGGATGAGGTGTGAGTTGTCAGTGTCGATGCTTCATTCAAGGTGTTAAAAGTGAAGTGAGTTGGGATTTTGCAATTCAATTTGAACAAACCATCTGATAAAATTCCATCTCCAATTACTCTTGAGTTTTGATACAATAAGAAACCAGAATCATTGACTAGAATTTGAAACTTAGTTTTAACTAGTCTACTTGCTGAAATCAAATTCCTTCTCATGGAAGGTACATAAACTACTTCTTCTAAAATCAAAACAAAACCAGATTCCAACTTGATCTTCACTTCTCCAATTAGCTCCACTTGCACTTTTACTCCATTTCCCACGAACACTGACACCTCATCCTTGCTTGGCTGCCTCTTCTTTGTGAAATCCTGCAAGGAGTTAGCTACATGAATTGAGGCACCTGTATCTAACCACCACGAATCCCTTGAGATGTCTACTAAGTTAGATTCAAAACAGACTAGAGCCTAATCTATTTTACCTTTTGTTTTCTTTTCTGTCCACTTCTTGTACTTCCTGCAATCTTTCTTGATGTGTCCCCCTTTCTTGCAGAAGAAGCACTTTATCCCAGAGCCACCATTCGTTTTGACCTTCAGATTATCATGAAATTTGGGGACGTTTGCCTTAGGCAGAACTTTGTTAGCATGCACCAGGTTTATCTAATTTTCTTCTTTTTCCTGTTTCATAAATCCTTCTTCTTGTACACAGATGCTAATCAACTGATTCAGGTCCCAAGATTCCCTTGAGACATTATAGGAACTTTTGAGCTGTTTGAATTCTACGGGTAAGAAGTTCAGGGCAAAATGAACTAGGATGGAATCATCGATTGGTACTTTCATCATGCTTAGTCTGCTGCCTATATCTACAAAGTTCAGAATGTGCTCTCTGACACACCCTTGTCCTTTGTACTTGGTTTCTGTGAGTTGATGCAACAAGGTGCTGATTTCAACCTTTGTTGAGGTTCTATACCTTTCCCCAATGAGATCCAGGCAGTCCTTAGCCTCCTCCTTCATCACCACGCTGCCCCTCACGACATCTGTCATGTGTGCCTTCATCACCAGCAGGGCCATTCAGTTGCTTAATTCCCATTCTTCAAACTTGGCCTTCTGATCAACAGTGGAGGTGTTGGTGGGTTTCGTGGGTCTAGGTTCTCTCAGTGCTAAGTCCATGTTCCTTAGTCCCAAGTATATCTCTAAGTCTTGTTTCCATTTGTTAAAGTTGGAACCGGTCAAGCATTCAATGGTTCCAAGTCCTAATGTTGTATTCAAGACTGAAACATAAACTAGGTTAGATTTTAATTTCAACCCCAGAAAGCTTTATCGATATAACTCATGTATATCCGTAGATGTACATCGAGTATATCATTTGTGCTAGAACATTATGCTACATGAATTGACTTGGATGATGGAAAATTTGTGTATGTGTACACAAATAACTTCATGAACTCATTTAGTTTCATGTCCTACACCATTCCATCGTGTAAATCGGACCAGTTGAGGAAAATCCTTGTCTGTGTTTGTAACGATTGCCTCATCTGTCATGATCAACATGATGCAATCTGATCAAGTGATCCTTGAGTTCAGAAAAACCTGGAGGCAATCATGTTGCTGCGGCTACATGATGACTCTCAGATTTTGATTGAAAACCGTGATCAGTTTTCTCCAATTTTTCTTTTAGTCAGTGCATACATATATCTATTTATCGCCATAGTCTCAATAAGAACAGATTAGGGTCCTTGATTATTTAGAAATTGCTCTGATACCACATGTTAACCTCAGTATCTAAATAAAACAAGAACACAATCATCAGCACATAAGTATGGATAGGGACAATACCTCTTGATGCCATTGGTTTCGATGGAGAAGAGCAGCAGCTGTTCCAGGCAGGGTTAGGCGTCTTCCTCCTAGCACGGACACCTTAATCACTCTTTAGATGGGGTAGTCAACCTTTTAGGTGTTTGTGATAATAATCCGAGTAGGAGGGGACCCTAATTTATATAGGCTTTGATCCTAAAGAGTTTTGCCCATCAAGAAACTCTACTAGGTCTCCTTATGCCTAAATGATTCTCAACCTATCCACTTAAGCAATAAGAATCCATCAAGTCTTAAACCCTCGCTGCACAAGGAATCAAGACTCCCAGTTGAGCCACCAAGTCGAATCATGATCTAAATCAAACTACAACACCCTTTTCGATTAGGAGTTCAACTAAGGTTGGAATTGCTTCCAACAGCTACTGCAGCAAATTGCTGAGTTTGAGGATGCCAAGAAAGAGTCATGATAAATTGGACAGGTGTACATGGGGGATGGCAGCGTAGTGTATGAAGGGGAGTCACTGGGTCATTGGCAACGATTAGTGATGGGAACCCTAAAGTTGAACAGTGATGGAGCATGGTCCGAGATCACATAGAGGGGAACAGATGGTGGGTGGTCCGGTCGTGGTAGGGTTTTTAGGCGGTTGGGGGAGCTGGAAACTTCTGCTGTTCTTCTACCCTTCAAGCCAAGGTAATGGATGTGAGGGCCGATTTGGAGGCTTGTCATAATGTGGGACACAAAAGGCTGATTGTGGAATTGGATTCTAAAGGTTTGGTTTAGCTATTATGCGAAAAGGGTACGAAAGCATCCATTGCTAATATCGTCGTTGAAATTTATGTACTTTTTGAGTTTTTTGAGTTCATTTGTTTTTGTTTCGTTCCTAGAGTTCATAACAAGGTTGCCTATGAAGTGGCAGCCTATGTGAAAAGGATGGGGGGTTGTCATGTCTGGTTAGATCTTGAACCTGGCTATTTAATCTCATCTATGAATGTTGGTATTTCAATTTGTGTCTACGTTAATAAAGATGAATTTCAACCAAAAAATAAGTAGGATATTGCTGAAGTTGTAAAAGGTTCGTTTACATGTAACCACTAGAGATGCTCTAACATATGGAATATCTTCAATGCTCAGATGTGGAATGATCAAAATGTAAGTTTTAAAAATGAATTTTTTTTTTTTTTAAGTTGAAAGAGGTTGGAAATTGAATGAAAACCCCATATCTTACTAGTTAAAAAATACCTGTAAATTTACATTTTATTTCATGTCATTAATGAGTCCACGAGCTTAAAATCTTGGGTACATTGAATGGAAAATGATAGTCTTTAATCATAAAAGGAAGAACATGCATCAAGGGAAAACAGTTATATATTTATTGTTCAACGTTTTAGATTAATATTTGTAATTATATATCTGAATATTTTATAATTTTCTATTAAAGTAAAAAATATATATTTAAAAAAATGTCACTAAAATTGTAAAAATTCATTTACATCTTCAATTTTATATCTTAACAATAAAAAATAAATAAAAAAAAAGCTTTTTTTTTTGCTGGAAAAAAAATAACAATAAAAGAATGCTTTGAGGTAAATCAGTAAATCTTGTCATAAGGAAACATAATAGATGCTTTCCTAAAACTAGTATTTTGAGTAAATTTAAAGCACATGCATCCAACACTTTTTTCCTTATTGTATTTTCAGAATTATGTACAGTATATTAAACTCGAGTAAATATGATTACGATGATATGCCCTTACGGATAAACACATTTTCAAGTTTCTTCCTTAATATCGTTACATAAAAAAGACAAAAATAAATGGGTAAGCACAGATGATATGCCCAAAATACCCTTATCACTAAAAGTGCAACTGTATGATTGACTACCAAGTTGACACTTGCCCCTGTCTTTCCCATTTCGAAAGCTCTATAAATACAAACCCAAACTCTCATTTTACTTCAACTTTGATTCAGAGAGACAGAGAAGAGAGAAAGTATAATCAGACGTATTCTGCAGCCTATTGTTTGTGCATTGTAGACTTATTCAGAGAGAGAGTGATATATATATATATATATATATATATATATATATATATATATAAATCAAGGTCATCAAATTATGGTTGGGAATTCAAAGAGAGTGGAGGACCTTCCCTCCCAGGAAGCCACAATCAGAATGCCAACAGAGGCCATATTAATGGCACCACCCCTTGAGATTCAGAGGGTCTGCTTGCCTCCCAAACAAACCACCCTCCAAAAACTGAAGCATAGGCTTGGTGACATCTTTTTCCCTGACAACCCACTTCACAAATTCAAAAACCAAACCTGCTTCACAAAACTGCTTCTGGCTCTTCAATTCTTTTTCCCCATCTTCCAGTGGGGCCCCAACTACAATGCTAAGCTTCTCAAGTCTGATATCATCTCTGGCCTCACTATTGCTAGCCTTGCAATTCCTCAGGTACATATGTTCTATTCTCTCTCTCTCTCTCTCTCTCTCTCTCTCTCTCTCTCTCTCTCTCTCTCTCTCTCTCTCTCTCTCTCTCTCTCTCTCTCTCTCTCTCTCTCTCTCTCTCTCATGTGGTAATTGATTTGAGTCATTAACTGCACTTTAATGGTAAAAAAAATAAAAATTCCAGGTAGTGTGCTCTCCATATGTTCCATTGTCGGTTAGAACATCAATCAATGAAGAGCTGATTTTCATTCATTAATGCCAATTGAGTTTACTTACAAATGGTTTTTCTTTTCTATATATTAATTGCACTTGTAATTAACTATATTGAAACTACATGGATTATATTTTTATTTATTTATTTTGTTTTTCAAGAAAACATGATCGGATTATGTTTTTAATCTCCATGTGAATGAGATATGACAAAATCAAAGACAACCCATGTTTTTTGTGATTTTCTGAATGATTTTGGTTTTTTAATTTCTACGTGCACCTTATTCTTTTCATGCTTGTACGTGTTCTTTTCATGTAATGAATATCATACTTTATTGTTTTATTTTGTGTGGTGATGACCGATGATGATGATTTGAAACCCACTTCGCAGGGCATCAGTTATGCAAAGCTTGCAAGTTTGCCTCCAATTGTTGGGCTATGTAAGTGCCAAAACCACACTTAATTAAATGAACTCACATATGTTTTACATATGTTTTAAGTGAACTTCGCAGCCTGATTGTTTGTTTTTGTTGGGTTAATTTCATGCAGACTCAAGCTTTGTGCCCCCACTGATATATTCTGTTCTGGGGAGCTCTAGGCATCTTGCTGTTGGTCCAGTCTCAATAGCATCTTTAGTTATGGGCTCAATGTTGAGTGAGGTTGTTTCTAGCACCGAGGACCCAATTCTTTACCTCAAATTGGCTTTCACTGCCACTTGTTTTGCTGGTCTCTTCCAAGCTTCCCTTGGCATCCTCAGGTACCAAAAAAAAATTCCATCTTCAACGTAAAAGTGGATGCCACTTGTGTTTCATTAGAGCCGGACGCACTCCACCGAACATATACCTATAATTTCTTTGTGGCTTTTTTGATAAAACTCTAGTTGATTCCAATTGGGTCAATCTTACTTACAGGTTGGGTTTTATAATTGATTTTCTCTCGAAAGCAACTCTAGTTGGGTTTATGGCTGGTGCCTCAGTCATAGTGATCTTGCAACAGCTGAAAGGGTTGCTTGGAATTGTCCATTTCACTACAAAAATGCAATTTGTTTCTGTCTTGTCTTCAGTCATCAGCCACAAAGGAGAGGTAAAATTTATTTATTTTACTTTTTACTTTTTTCTTTTTATTTTTAGCAAAAACCAAGCAACTTCTTCTAGTTTTTAATTTTAATTTCATATTTATTTTATACTAATTTTATGGATAAACAACATGATGGAATAAAATCAAGTAAGGTTCTATCTGTTGACATTGTGTTGTTACTACTATTCATGTTTTGGGGAAGATATTACTTTGAAATTTTCTAACCAAAGGATATATGGTTCCAAAAATATATGTTATAAAATTGGTAGGTATCTCTAGATCACTGAGTTGGAGAATCTGTTTGATGTTTACTTTAGTTTTCCAAATGCACTGAGTTGGAGAGTCCTAAGGTCAATTTGAGAATTTATACAAACGCATCCTAAAAAATCTCAGGCTGTGCTTGAGAATGCTTTTGACAATGGCAAAAGCACATGTATTCAAAAGTTTGTTTGGCTGAGAAAAAAATAATCTTCTATTTTCTTTTAACTGCAAGATAAAAGCGTAGAAGAATTTTTTCGAGTGATAATAAAAGCTATTTATCTTTTACTTTTTGAATCAAATTGATTGGGGATTATAATTTAGTGTCACTAATATTTACTTGAATGGTGTGCAGTGGTCATGGCAAACAATTGTGATGGGGTTCAGCTTCTTGGTGTTTCTATTCACAACCCGGCATATTGTAAGCACCTCTAGCCTTTACAATATCAATAAAAAAAAATATGAGTAAATTTCTCGAAACCCTAATAAAATAATTATTAAAATTAATTAGGGCTGGAAGAATTAATTATGAATTTTATTTATGATTTGTATTTATTATTTGGGTGCAGAGCAAAACAAAGCCAAAACTCTTTTGGGTTGCAGCAGCTGCTCCATTAACATCAGTCATCATTTCCACACTGCTAGTCTTCTTCCTCAGTTCAAAATCTCCTCATATCTCAGTTGTAAGAAACTCACCATCTCTAAATTTGATGATTTTACTTATACTTTTGTTTTTTGGGTCAAATTTACTTATTCTAATTCATTCAAAATTTCATTATGTATCAGATTGGTCATTTGCCAAAGGGTCTCAATCCACCCTCATCAAATATGCTATATTTCAGTGGCCCTCACCTTGCTCTTGCTATCAAAACTGGAATTATAACTGGGATCTTGTCTCTTACAGTAAGTCAATCAAATCTCGGAGCTTTCTATTTCGCTGACTATTGTTGTTGGATCACCTCTACGGAGTTATTTCTAACAACTAGACTGTTCTAGTGTTCTGTTACCCACAACAAAAACCATGCCCATCTTTTAACTGGCTGCTTAATAAGCATAACTCTTATGTTTTTCAGGAAGGGGTTGCAGTAGGAAGAACATTTGCAGCTTTGAAAAACTACCAAGTTGATGGAAACAAAGAAATGATGGCTATTGGGCTCATGAACATTTGTGGTTCTTGCTCTTCATGCTATGTGACCACAGGTGAAGATCCTCCTCTTCTTATTTAACCTTAGCTCGTTTGGTTATCAACGTCCGACCGAATCGGATAACTCGTAAGATTGGACTAAATCGGATAACTCATATAATTCAACAGTTTGGGCAACAACTAATGGACCCATGTTTTGTTTTGTTGAACTCCATGGCAGGTTCATTCTCTAGATCTGCAGTAAACTACAATGCTGGAGCGCAAACAGTTGTTTCAAACATTATCATGGCATCAGCTGTGCTTGTGACTCTGCTGTTTCTGATGCCCTTGTTCTATTACACCCCTAATGTCATCTTAGCAGCCATCATCATCACCGCCGTGAGTGGCCTCGTCGACTACCAAGCTGCATTCAGGTTGTGGAAAGTTGACAAGCTCGACTTTGTGGCCTGTATGTGCTCCTTCTTCGGCGTTCTCTTCATTTCCGTCCCTCTTGGCCTTGCAATTGCGGTAAAATCAATTCCAATTTTCCTTTTCTTGAATCATGTTTCTCTACCTACTTTCTGTCTCTAAAACCCCTGCTTTACAATTCAGGTCGCTGTGTCGATTTTCAAGATCCTCCTTCATGTCACCAGGCCAAACACAATGGCTCTGGGAAACCTCCCAGGCACTCAAACATACCACAATCTCAATAGATATAAAGAAGCTTTGAGGATTCCTTCAATTCTCATTCTAGCAGTTGAGGCACCCATCTACTTTGCAAATTCAACTTACCTACAAGAAAGGTTAGTTCACAGATTCGCGGTTACATATTTTTCCCTACCGTCAAATGGAGTAAATCAAAACAGAATAATGAGCGCCTTACTGGCTTTGTGAATCTGATTTGCATGCTCTGCAATGTACAGGATACTAAGGTGGGTTCGCGAGGAAGAAGAGAGAATCAAAGCAAACAATGAGAGCACATTAAAATGCATAATATTGGACATGACAGGTACATCTTAGAACATTGACATTCCATATATCAATGTGAAAGCAAATGTCTTTCGGGTTTTGCTCACGATTATACATCTTCTTCGCAGCTGTGACGGGGATAGACACTAGCGGTATCGACATGATGTTTGAACTCAGAAAGATGCTGGATAAAAGATCACTTCAGGTAAGAATTTCAACGGCCTCGCCTTTGAGTTGTGAGTTTTCAGTGAGTTATTATGGCCTGGGGCACATTTTTCTTATCTTGTTTTTGTGTTTGTGGCTCTTTTAGCTTGTGTTGGCAAATCCCGCGGGAAGTGTGATGGAGAAGCTGCAACAATCTAATACCTTGGAGGCGTTCGGATTGAATGGAGTCTACCTCACAGTCGGAGAAGCTGTCGTAGACATTTC
Organism: Prinsepia uniflora; assembly: GCA_032719365.1. Lineage (NCBI taxonomy): Eukaryota > Viridiplantae > Streptophyta > Magnoliopsida > Rosales > Rosaceae > Prinsepia > Prinsepia uniflora. The sequence goes on along the minus strand of CM064864.1, from coordinate 16,766,163 downwards.
ATCCGTTTGGAAGGCTCAACCATGACCTCCTCCTAAAGTGGGGGATCCAGAAGGACAATGGACGAAGATAGCGTGTATACCTAACCTCTGCATTCCTCGGCAGACTGGGAAGAGCGCTCTATTGAGGCCGGCAGCGGTTTTTCTTGCTCTTCTAATTTCTTGTAGGGAGTCCAAGGCAAAGAATCATTTTGTTTTGGATCAGAAATTTTGAAGTTTCTTGCATTCCAAGTTCTGAGTTCGCAGTTTTAAGCTTCATCTTTACTGCCTATTCAATTAGATGCTGCATGAAAAAAAAAAAAAAATAAGGAGATGTGTATTTTAAAAAGTGGAAGGAAAGCTGCATCATTATCTAACCTACTTTTGAAGAATGGCTATAGATTGGACCACAAACATGATCGCAATTGTCTCTTCCTACTTGATGAATTGGCCAAATTTACCCTAAATTCATTCCAAAAACCAAAATATCAAGCCCAAGTAAGGAATAGGCTTAGCTTTCCTTAACAAAGCATTTTCATGGTTGTTGAGTTTTAAACAGTTTATCTTATAATCAATGTGGGATGGGGGAATCCGAGTTGGGACGTCAACATTGGGAAGTCCAGGGTTAATTAACTCTACATTAGATCCATCTTGAAACAAAGATAACCAATCTTCTGATAGTATACTGAAAAAATTATTCACAATCATTACCTCACAACTTGTCCAACTTGAAAAAGATTCCCAACTCAGATGCAACATGAATGTTGTTTGTGATATATAATTCTCAGATACATTTGTTTCCAATACAACAGCTTCTGCTCTTGGACTAGAGAAACTACGACTCAATATGCCAAACCCCAGAGAATGCTTGAGAACAAATATGCAACGATGCAAATTCATGAGAAGACAGGAAAACTATGGAACAGGGAGAGAAATAAATGATAGATACACGAGCAACAACGAGAGAGATCCTAAGGAGATATACAAGAAACAATCGCAATAAACTAGACAGTTAAAACTTAAAAGACACATTACAAAAGTACACTTTCTAATAAAATGACCAGAATTGACGTTCAATTAATTTCCTTAACAAACTCTTACGCTTGGAACTCAAGCTTGAGCTATATTGGAAAGCATGCCTAAAATTCATAAGCGCGAACAGGAAAAGAATGTACTACAAGGTCACAAAGATCAAGCATTGTGCGTCATAATTTCAGTTCACTAATCCTATAACAGAGTCTAATCGCACAAAATAATTATCCGATATGATAGCAGAACTTGAAACCCATTCAGATTATAAACCATGGTAAAAAGGAAGAATGATGAAAACTGAATTGACAAGGCATATCATGTTTATAACAAATAAAATTGATGGAACAATGACATCAGAGGAGCACAGAAAGCGTTGCTCTACTCAAAACCACCTAAAATTGTACATTATGATTTTCCTAACACAATGCATATCTAGTCTCATGTGCTCAAACCTCCCATCATTTAAAGCGCCGTGTCAAACTTTACACTTGTTCTCTGTAACTGCCACCATCATAGACAAAAGAATCCACAGATTAAGCTAGTGCTATCACAGATTGAATGTGGTATTCATGAGCTTTATCAAGAAGCTCCCCCAATGCAACGAAAAAAATAGCCACTATAATCCCACATGAATGATTGCTCTTGCCTGTCGAGTTTCTTACCAGTCAAACATCAGCATCAAGTAGTTCCAAACTAATTTTCATATTTCACAATTTGAGAAGAGGAAAAACACAATCTGCTTCTTAACCACTCAAAATATGACCCAGAATGCTAGCTAATGCAAATAATGGAACTGTCTTAGTATGTAAGGCATGATCAACCAACCAGAAGGCCCAACGTTTAACAATCACCCAGAAAATACAAGATCAACCAAGAAGATATACATGAATGGGAAGTCTCAATCATGGTTGATTAACAATTTTTAAATCCATGTGTATCCGTAGTCTAGAAGACTAGAAGGTATGAGCTCATGTATAACCAGTAATTTTAAAGCCATGTAGTGTACACTCATGTAATAAGCAGGCATCCAAAGTAGTGTATCAGTATTATCATTTTCTTTTCATCTGGGCACAAGAAAAGACTTATTTTAAGGTAAAAAAAAAATCCCAAAAAATAGGTAGGAAGAAAAGAAAGTTCCTTATGCATGCAAATATGCAATCCAAAGTAGAAGATCCAGCATAAAGACACAGAATAGTAAATAAAAGTACTACACCAACATAAAATTCGCCTCAAAATAAATATTTAAGGATCTTTTCACGAAATAGAGCGTATACATAAGCCCATTGGAAAACTAATCCTTTATCAAAAAGATTTAGAGGACAAGGCTGTTTGAACTTGAAAGAATTAAGATGTCTGGGCAAGATGAGGGTTGAGATTATGCATTCCCATCTCAATCCACATCTCAGCTAAGGGAATGGGCATTAGAACCAAAATATTTCTAAAATATTAAAAATTAAATATGCGGGTTATTCTTCTATTGGGTTTATGAAAGCAGATCATTTGAAAAACCCAAAACTTGCCCTAATTAAAGCTCATCCAGGCAGAAACTACTTGAATAAAATTAAAAGGAACTTCTAGCTAGTAAGTTTAACTTATTAAGGCAGATAAAATCTTACCTGAACGATATCGTGATATAGGAATTTCCTGCCTTTCGCGTTTAATGAAGATATAAGCACCTAGCAAAGCCATCACTGCAATTCCAGTACCATTTACAACCCACCATGTTATTGAGGAAGGCCAACCCCCATAAATGATGCATATTAAGAGATGTACAATGTATAGGGTGGCTGAAAAATCTAAGCATTTCTTTGCCCTCTCAACCAGAAGAACCAGATATCCAGCGCTGTAAACAAATAGATGCACATGTTATCTAAACTCGTAGTCGGCATATTGACTTGTGTGTTAACTATTCATAAGTGCATATTTCTTTTCCTTCATAAGCCATAATTCACACAAGATGAATGAGTTACATTTACGCACAAAAAATAAAATAAACTTATAATGGGTTCCCTCTTTGTGTTCCTGACAATAAAAACTCAATGTAGCAGAAAACACATAACAAGTTGGAAAACATAACAAAATCAAATAAAATGCAATTGGAAACCTAAATAGAATGGGATTCTCACCCTGCAAGTGCACTGAGCATAAACGAAGCAATAACACACCACCCGGTGACCGTGGAGACAGTGAGAGTCGCATAGTCAAAGAAATACACAAGGCTCATTCGGGACAAGCGAGTCCCAACAAGAATTGACAAGAAGAATCCCAGAGTGAGATAGTATAAACATTGGATGCATACAATTTGGACAACAATGTGCGAAGGGTCCCATACCAATGTACCATAGAACATTGTCTACTACAATAGCCTAATTCCCACACCCAGAGGCCCTTCAAAACTCTCAATCACTAAGCTTTCTCCAAAATCATCAATACCCCACTTCTCAAGTGCTCACAACAATCAGAGCTCTAAAGTAACAAGCTTCAAACTCAAAACAATCAATCCAGGTTTACGCAAATTCTGGATTCTACTCTAATAATCATGCCACTGAAACCGAGTTGAAGCCCATTCCAATACAAACTTGGATCTGAATTCGATAGATATAGAATCTAGGGAATCCTCCCAGTAAAGAAATAACAAAACTGTTGTAAGGAAACAGGAGACCTAATCGGAATTTCTATAAAATCACGCCCGTAGTGGAGGATTCAATATGAAATCGAACAAAATCAATCGTACAAGAAGAGAAGAAGAAGAATTGGAAAACCTAAATCGATATTATAAACCAGTGGGGTTTGAGTCAACATATTAATTCGTATAATGATATGTAACTCATTTAATAAATTAGTACATTTTGGGTTAACAGATTAACTTATATATTGGCTATATATTGACCCATTTAATAAATGTGTCATTACTAACTCATATATCTATCCATTTACATATCTAAATATCTATTAAATCTTATAATTTAAATAGGTTAAACATATTAAACAAATTAAACAGATCAAACGGGTCATAAGTTAATTGGGTTTTAAGTACGACCTGTTTATTAAATGGGTTACACAGATTACGCGGGTCATTAACAGGTCGGATTCGGGTTAGATATTCTTAACACGATTATTAAATGGGTCGGGTTCGGGTTCGGCATAAATGGGTAAAACAAAATTCATAACATGACACAAACTCGACACGACACGACCTATTGTCAGCCCTATTAGCCCTCGTCATTGGCCAGGTCGGGCAAGCTCGATCCAAAATTTTTGAACGTGGAACGAGTCGAGGCGTGCTTAGATCATATTTTAAAAAGTACCGAACCGAGTTGAGCGAGCTTAATTACATATATAAGAGCCCAAACACTTTCTCAGGTCGGATTTTTATCGGGCCTCACGTGCGAGACCTAATAAGCCCACTTGGGCTGGGCTCAATTAAGTATTTTAAAATTACTAATTCAACTAAATTTATAGTTGAAAAAAATAAATATGAAAAAAAAAATTAAAAAAAAAAGGATACTTGAAGGTAAAAAAACGTGTTGTGTTTATGCAAATTAGACTGACGAAGAGTAATGATTTATGGGCTGGATTTTGCAGTCATATATCTCATTCATTTACATCAAATGATCCAACAAATGAATATTTCCATGCATTCCAAAATGAATTTTCGAAGACAGTGAAGTATGCAAATCTCAACTTGAACCTTTTATTAATATTCATCTGAAAACTTTACAAATGATCAACTTCTACATAAATGCTTAAGGTATTCCGTTTAAATGTATCTTAACATGAATTCAACATTTTTTCAAGTACTTTAGCATATAAGGCAACTAATTTGTAGAGGCTAATTTGTATAATACAGTGACTTGAAACCAGTTGAATCTTATTCATGATTTGAATTCAATAAGTGCATATGTACGCTGGTGGATCTTAAAATCATTACTAGGAATTAAATGACAAAACAGCCTTTTCATTTCAAAATATTATACTACAACCTAACCTTTTTAAAACATTTTATCCTACATATTTTGTTCTTCATCCCAAACTGAAAAATTGACGCTATGTAGATGCTTTAAATAAGATAAAAGCAGGGAATGTTAAAACAAACCAAACAAAGCAGATTAAAAAAAACAGTGAGTTTACTCTAGGAAGGTTTTTTTAAGCCCAACTCCAATATGAAACATCTTCCTCAACCCATTATTTGGGTTATTAATAAATATGGATTCGGTGGACACAATAAAGTTTGATATAGATATTGGCAATATCCAAATCTAAACCGTTAAAATCTTAACGATCCGATACAGTTAGGATTTTCTAAAATTAGAAATAAAACCGTTTCGATCCAAACCGTTACTAACAGTTCAATTTGGATTGAAACGGTTTGAAACCGTTTAGACATAACCTCCCACTTGATCCACCATATATCTTTAACATCTGCTTGTTTATATAGAAGCTTGGCGCATAGAACTAGCTTGTGCCATTTTAGGCTCCAATACCTGCTTGTGAGATACAAGATACGCAAGATGTCTTGGGCTTGCCAATTCATGGCTATGATCTCTCCGGAATTTAACAACAATGTGCACACCTCTTTCTGATAACAAAGTAAACAAGTTAATCTGCATACATGCACAACAATTCTGCCTTGTCTCTGGCCGAGTTGTTTTAACGTGTCCCTCCAACTGAATCCACTTTACTTCTCTTTGCCCTTGCTTCCCACACATCCATTTCCTTCTAGTTACTACATTGTTTTTATTCCTATCCATGATACCCTTCCTCGCTGAGAATCCAATAGCCTTAAGAGTATCGATTATAAAATAACCCGGTGTCTTCTATAATTTTAAATTATCTTCCCAACATGTCTTCTTCAATCAACTCATCATATCTTTTGCCTTCAAACACCAATCCAACATCTCCATCATCTTCGACAATAGTCCCACCATCTGCATATGTAGGCATAAATGAATCATTCCCCTCGTACCTTGGCATGAAATACTCGTTATATAATCCCACATCTATAGGGACCGAACTACAACGTAGGGGCCTTGATGATTGCCCGGCCTCAAAATTCATTCCTACAAAGGCATTCAATTTCATTTTATCTGAATCCTAACATTTTACACAGGTTATTGCAATCAATGGGTGGTTTGATTTACTTTCTGAATCCTTCTTATTATTATTTGTTTTTTTTTTTTTTTGGCGACGAATTCTTTTGGAAGGCAAACTGCGAAAATCCCTTATATTATATATGATAACAAAAATCAATTAACACAACCTTCTGCGGATGCCAAGATACAGAGTACAAGTAGTTCTTACAATCTAGTATATAAACAAAGGAAAAAAACCATCCCGACTAATAGAATTGTATATCAATTTTCATTTTGAACAGAGACTTGTAGGAAAATAGTGAATCTTCTATCAATCCAGTAAACGCCGGAATTGATTGATACTATACATTGAGCATGCTACAAGGGTTACCGGAAGCACATTCATCATGCTCAAGACTGTTACATACAAGTCATTTTCACTTCCTCAATGTCTTATTGCTATTATGCAAAGAGTTTGGGAGATTCTTTTTGAATTCCGAGAAGTAGCTAAACAACTGGATTCAATGAATGATGATACAGGAATACTCGAAATAATTGGGAAATGTAATTTACCTCGATCAAAATAGTGCATATCTTATTCAGAAGCCTTTTTCCTCCTACCAATTCTCTTTGCAGTAACAGTTACAGGTGCTTCAGCCTCGGCTTTCTCCTGTTGCTGATTATTTACAATGTCTTTCGACGAATTTATTTTACTTCTTAGCCGCAATATTTCACCCTTGGCAGATGCCAGTTCCTCTTCCAGTTTTTTGGCTCTCTTCTCCAGACTATCTCTTTCCTCGCCCCGTCTCATGGCAAGATTATGTGCATCTTCCATGTTTTCTCGGGCCTCTTTGGATGCTTTCTTTTGCTCTGTCAGGGATTTGTAAATCGCTGCTTTCTCATCTTCAAGGCTAGATATGAGAGATATAGACTTCTCTAAATCTTTGGAAAGTAGCATTGCATTTCGGTTCATCTCATCCAGTGCTTTGGTAGCCTCTTCCAGGTCTGTTTCAAGAGGTTTCCGGTATTCCTTGTCCTTCAAAATCTGCTTCTCCAGAGCTTTAACTTCTTTTTTCAAAGAAGAAACCAGCTCTTTTTCTTCTTTTAAATCACTAGAAGCTTTTTCGGCTTGTTTATACACATCAATCAATTCGGCCTGCAGGCTATCACGTTTTTCTGCAATAGCCACTCGTTCATGAGACACAATTTGCAGCTCCTCGTTTGTCTTCTTCAGAAGCTCTTTTGCGGCAGCAAACTCACCAGAAATGGCTCGACCACTTAACGTAGTCTCATCAAGGCTCCTCTGCAGTGATTCCCTAACTCCAGCAAACTCGGCCTGAACCCTAGAGATTTCAGCTTCCAATTCTGTGTACAACTTTTTCGACTCGTTTAGTTGACTTCTCAGATTGGAAGCTTCAATTCTTGATTTCCCAAGAGCTTCCACTGTGTTCCTGAGTTCATTTTTCAGAATCTTTTCATTGTCCAGTTCTTTACCTAGAATTTCCCTCAATTTTTCCTTCTCTTGGGCCAAATCAGTTATTATTTCTTTGTTTATACTTGTGTCAGTCAGAGCAAGTTCAAGCCTTTCCTTTAGCTGCTGAAGCTCCTCTTCTTTTTCTCCCAAAAGCTTACCATCCAAATCTGCCTTTCTTCTAGAGGATGATTTCAGATTATTGTATTCTTCCTGAATAGCAGTAAACTTTCTCTTAGAGTCATCTTTCTCAGATATTAAAGAACTTAATGTTGCATTCAGTTCATCCAGAGAGGAATTCCTTAATTCTAACTCCTTTCGATTATTCAAAAGTTCATCTTTCAACTGTTGAATATCTGAAAGTGCATTGGCTAGTTCATCCCTAGTTTGCTGGTAGTTAGCTTTCAAGACCTTCAACTCCAAATCCCTATCATCAAGAGAAAAGCCAAGATTTCGAACATCAGTTTCTCTATCCTTGAGTTCTAAATTGAGTATATCAATTCTTCCCTGTAAGACTTCAATCGCATTGAGCTTTTCCTTCAAACTTTCTTCAAGTGCTTTCTTGTCTTCTCCAGCCTTTGAAAGGTTGGTCTCAAGTGTGTCGATTTGAATTTTAAGGTCCTCAATCAATCTCTTCTCACCATTTAGCTCCTTTCCTAATCCTGCAACCATACTTTTTACCGAATCGAGTTGGTTGATTAGAGACATCTGCTCTTCCTTTGCCTCTGCAAGTTTCTTGCTCCATTTTTCCTGCTCACTCAGTAGCTTTGATTCAAAGTTCTTCTCCAATGAAACAATAGAAGCTTCCTTTTCTTTCAGCTTGGCCTTCATCTGTACATTTCAACCACAGCTTATGTGACTTAAATCAAACAAAGTATCTAAAAGTGAATTCTTGAGCAGAAACAAAAAATAAGTGAATTTTATTTGCAAGCTCAGACTCAGAAATTAACTGGTAGAATTTTCACTTTCAATTTCCATAAAAATAACTAAATAAACAATAAACAAAAAAAAAAGAGAGAGAGAAACAAGAAAGGGTTGAGTGCCAGAGGAGGGATCAGTTTCCAATGAAACACGCGAGCAAACAAGATTAGTGAAACAAATTTTAATGGCAAACAATCTACTATTGTAGTAGATGAAGACTTACCGATTGTACAGTTTCATCAGCGGCTTTCTTTTCTGTCTGAGCGGATGCATAGAGTGCACCAAGGACACCAGAACTGAAAATACCAAGGCTATTCAGGAGAGGCAAAACGGCATTTGTTTGTGGTTCTTCCTGTTCAATGAATTACTCACTTTAGAAGATAGTTCCCCATCACAAACATTTAATAAAATAAATGGAAAGATAACATACTGAGATTTATTTTTGAATCTAATAGACATTCACACCTCTGCGTTTTTAATCTCCTTCGATGTCTTTACCTCACTTTCTTCTGAAAATGAAAAAAATGAAGGAACAAATGCATAACTCACATGAGATACGGAGTTAGGTTACAAAAGATAATAGTTATAATAACATTAGTCCATGCTAGAAAAATAACTAAAAGTGCAGCACAATGTAAGCATCATCATGAAAAATTATATAAAATAAATGTTTACTAAACACATTAAACCATCTGATAAATTTATTATTCCCTAAACTCAATTATATATCCCAACTTGTGCTTTGAAGAGGTCACAAGTGTGTTGTGTAGAACTCTACTTAAACTCTGCTTGTCTGCATCCCTTTCCGTCATCATATCGTGTTCGCAATGTGAGGAACAACAAAATAAAATCCAATGACTACCCCTACTAACCCTCACATCTTGATACTAGACGGCCTGTTAATGCCCCCACGTAGTATTCAACCAGAAAAAGGAAAGTGAGTAAATCTGGAACATGGAATGATCTTCCATTTCTATTCCCCTTCCCCAGATGCCCTTTATACAGGACCTGCGCTGTGTGGCCTACCTATTCTCATGCAAGTCCTGCTGCTACTTTGAGTTTCTAAACGAAGGAACTGATGCACAGAGCAGCTGATCTGGCATCAAATTTATGTAGTAGGTTTAGATTAAGTTTACCTAACAAACTTAATTATTACCATCTTGGCTTAGCTCAGATGAGTACTGTTTCATATTTTCAAATTAAAACAACATAAAACATAGCAGTATTTTCAAATTAAAACAACATAAAACATAGCAGGTTTTCTCTTTAGCCATTATCTTAAATAAAAATTTTAACTCCATCAATCATGGCTAGACTTACCCCTAAAAGACCATATTGTAAGTGAACTTTACCTAAGCGCTTATAAGCTACCTTCAGAATTTTTTTTTTCCCTACTTTCAATAATGGGACACTTGGGACATGAAAATCAATAACGCTTATGTGCTCTTCATCCTTGCCTAACTCTCTATTGGCACAACCCAAAGTATATTTTTCCTTCCTAAGAGTCAGCTTTCATTCACTTAATACCTACTAATATTCAGTGACACTTACTATCATACCTCCTGCATCATACCAATGTGCACTTTGATTCCAGCCTATATGTATAGGTAACCCATTCTGTGGACTCTAGCCTAATTGGTGAGATCTACTCTGATACCAAATGTAATGATTCATGCATAGAAGATAAAACTTTTCCCTGAAAACTTTTCAAAGGATAGGGCGTCAAAAAGCTTATAAACTATGAAAACTTTTCAAAGGATAGGGAGCCAAAAAGCTTATAAACTACCTTATACCATCAAATATCCCGTCTTAGGAAATCCATTCTCTTTAATGCATATGCAATGTACAAACAATTATAGACCTAAGTAATTCTTGGGCAACAAATCAAAGTAACAATCACTTATAACGGTTACTTACCACTTGATTCAACCGGTTTTTATATGTTTCTATTACAAGGCCAAAGGGAGTACAACATGAAAATTCAAGAATTCCCTAATCACTCTCAGATTTTATCTTCACCTACAACATACTTCTTTGCATCCTTTATAAAATTACTAATAATTGTGATAAGTTACCCAAAGAAAAGAAAAGTGCTAATTAAAGTTAGAGAATAAAGAAAATTTCTAATAGCTTCAAGTTCAAAATGCAATGATCCGTTTGAAACAAACCCAGTTCTTCACTGACAAAATTATTACAAACCCAAGAAGTTTCCTACAAACCCAAGAAGTTTTCTATCCAAGAAATCCATTACAAAAAAATTTATAAACCCCATTTCCCCAAATTCATGAGTTCCCATCCATAGCTAGAAGAAAGTAATCAATCTTAAAAATAATGCAAAGCACAAACAAATAAATTCAGCTTACTAGTGGGCAATTCTTGAAAAGCAGTGGCTCTGAGTCGCAAGAGTGGAAGAACTGAAATACCCACAAGCAAAATAGCCCTCCTCTTGTTAAAAACGCTGTCGTTTGGGTTCTTTTGGCGTAGAGAAGCCATTGGCGCAGTTCTCCTCCTCTTGGTTTCTGCGTTTGTTGAGGATGAATGCTTGTACAAGAAAATGGGATGAGAAGAAGAGGGAAAACGAAAGAGGGTGAGGGGCGAGTGTAGAAAGCAAGAGCTCCCCATTACAAAGCCCGTTGCTTTTTGCTTGATTGAATTCTTTGGCTGAGATAAGGGATGGAGTTTAGCGCTCAGAGCTTCACTTTTTGCTCTACCTTCCAAATTCCAGTTTCAGTTGGTGTTCCTTTGGCTGATGCTGAAAGATACAAGCATCCAATTTTCGTGTTTGTTTGTTTTTTCATTTTATTATTACTATGACTAATTGAATATCGAAATAAGAGAAAATTTTATGATTATTACGAATTTATAAAATAACAGAATTTAAGTTAATGAAAATTAATTTTTTTTTTAATTTGTGAAATTTTTATATTTGAGTAATATAAAATAAATTTAAATTTAAATATGTAATTTAATATTCATATATATATGGTAATTATAAAAACGGAATAAGGGTATAGTTAGATGGAAATTTTATGATTATTAAGAATTTATAAAATAACAGAATCTAAGTTAATGAAAATTAATTTTTTTTTTTAATTTGTGAAATTTTATATTTGGGTAACATAAAGTAAATTGAAATTTAAACATTAATTTAATATTAATTTTTTATATCTTTTCTTTGAGATACGAGCCTGGTATATATTAAATGTTTTCTTACATGGTTTGTGTGTTATTGGTTTGATTATGTTGTTTTAATGATTTTTGATGATTTTATGGAATGGTATGACATGAGTGTTTTACGAGATTTTCTGTTGGTGCCTAGATTAAAGGCGGTTTGGGATTTGAGTTTGACTTGGAATGAAAATCATAATTATTATATGATTTATGTGATAATTCTTTGAAATTGGTTTTTAAGTAAGTATTGCTGATTTTCTGGAATTGTGAAAAGATTTCGAGAACATGCCTTACAAGGCTTTTTATGAAGAAAAAAAACAAAATTGTGATGGGCTTAGATTCAAATTTCAAAATAAGGATTTGATTTTCAAAATGACAATGTGGCTTTTAATAATAGATATATGTTGAAGATACTTTGAATATGATTTCTGAACGATTACTTGACGAATTTTGGGAAATTATTGACTCCTTTGTATGAACGTTTTACAAGGTTTCGATTAAGGTTGTGTTCTGGGCCTAGGGCATGTGTTATAAATATGTTTTTCTCGATGTTGGTGATTGTTGTATTTATGAACAGGTCTCCTCAGATGCTGCCTCCTGAGTGGTGGTCAGTCTCAGATGTCGAGCGGGGCTCCAATTTCTGAGATTGGCATGGTGAGGTGACAACTCAGAAGTCGAGTTAGGCTTCAGTTCCTGAGTCGATAGTGGTTAGTCTCAGACGTCAAGCTAGGCTACAGTTCCTAAGACTGGTATTGTGATAGTTAGTCTCATATATCAAGCTGGACTTCAGTTCCTGAGACTAGTATTATGATGACTCAGACGTCTAGTAGGGTTCTAGTTCCTAAGTTATTTCTCACTCAGACGTCAAGAAGGGCTCCAGTTCCTGAGTGAGGTTACACTCAAACGTCGAGCAGGGCTCTAATTCCTGAGTAGATTACTTATCGGTAGTACAGATACCCCCAGGGGAATATTTGTCTAGATGATGTGTTGATGTTATTTCTGGATTTGACCTAGATGATGTTTGTGGTGGCCTACGCGTAGTGCCATTGTGTGATATGATTGGTATTTGAGATGTTAAATGGTTGAGCTTGGTTATGAATTGGTGGGATATAAGTTATTATGAACATGACTTGGTGGGTGCCTACAGTAAGGTTGCTTAGATAAATTAGTTAAAATTACATGAGATTCCGAAATCAATTATGTCTTAATGATGTTGCAATTAAAGTAAGAGGAAGAAATCTGTGACTTGATTAACTTTTGAACAACTCAGTTGTCCAATTTGAGTATGAAAATAAGATTGATTTTGTTCTAAAAATTTCGACGACGAAACTTTTTCAAGGGGAGTAAGTTGTAACGACCTAAAACTTTGAAAAAAGAAAAATGACAAAATTTTTTCATCTTAAAATTCCGAGTTCATTGGTTCAAGGTTTGATTTAATTGGACAAAGTTTGAATATATTTGTGAATTTTCAAAATATTATGGTTATATTTTTGTTAACAATTAATATAAGAAAATTAAGCATGACTTAAGGTTAATTTGATCATTAAAAAAATCCCCTAAAAGAAAATTATTTTTATATAAAAGGAATTTACAAAGAATTATTTTATTATTGGTTTTCTAAGTTAGAAATCATAATTATTTTGGGATCTTTATTATATGAGTCTTATATGAACAATACTTGAGAAGTAAGAAATTAGCTCTAAGTAATCTCAATATTTGAGATACGATTTGAGTAAGGAAAAATAAAGTTGAATTATTATTTGAGTATTAATCGCAATTAATTATGATAAAGGAAACTTTTTACAGAAATAATAAGTATACCTTAAGTTATAAAGCATATTTTTAAGCATATTATGTTAACCATTTAAATTCGAATCTAAGGCCATAAATTGGGGAGTTACAAATTTAAGAATAATTGGGTGATTAAGACCTTAAGTTGACCAATGTGTGACGTATGACGATCATGTGTTTATGGGTATGTGATTATATCAATATGATGATATGATGATGCTACGCTGCCATATATGTGGTGTTAAGTTATGATGATATGCTATGATGTGCTAATATGATGATATATATGATGATAAGATGATAAGATGATAAGGAATGATAATAACATAATATGAGATGATGATGGAATGATGTTTATAGTAAGGTTATGATAAATAAACTTTTCTACAATTGTTATGTATAATTGAATATAATTTAGTGAAATAAGGTTCGGAAGAAGTCGAATGGCGATTTTTGCTACTTGACGGGGTTAGTGGGCTGGACGTAGGTGGTAACCCCCAAGGGTAGATTTAATTTAGTTAATCTAATAAAATATGTACATGAATAAAATTGGTGATATCCCTTGTCTGACAAGAATTGTTAGATGGAAGCAAGACCAGTTTGATTTTCAAGAAAATTAAGGATGGGTCATGTAATTTATTTTCCTATGAGGTGCTCGTTGACGCGTTATGAGATGCCTCAACTCATTCATCTTATTCATGAGGCCCTGATGTTCTATTGCGCGGGATGGTCTTTTATCAGGCACAAACTCTTCATATGATCCTGCTTTATCGGGATCAGATTTTCTTCAATTGTTCAGTATATTTCTACTCTTTGATGGAATAATGGACTTGAATTCTCCTCGGCACTCTTAGGAAGGCTAATATTGGAAACAAAGGCTTAGGAACGGATGCTCTTGATTCCACATGATTCTTGCCTCTGTCAAGTTTTGAGATCTCAGGTGATGGGACATTGGTGTCCTTGTTTGGAGTCGTATTGCAACTAGAAAGCTCTTAGACTGGTCATTTAGAGCTTCTATCTACAAATTGATGGGAGCCAAAATATCCTTGAAGAACTCCGCAAAATCCTCATTAGCCATCACTTGGCTGATAATATCCTCTACTACTCCATCGTGTGGTGGCTCCGTGCCAACTTGTAGGGTTGGTGTGACAGGACCCACCCCTAATCCCCTGGGATTAAGGGCGAAATCTCGATCCCGTCTAACTTACGCATAACACGAAGGCTAAACTGATGTCCAACCCCCATGTGACACGTAGGTCGGACAAGGGATTCTCGGTTCGACCGCCTAACAGCAACCGACGTTCCCAGAGTGTGCTGAATCTACTGTGGATCGCGGGTGTGATGTCTCCGTCTCTCTCGATCAACAGCCCGTGCCGCAACAACCTGGAGGGTATCGAAAACACAAAAAGACTGTGAGTGGATAAAATAAAGTATAATTTAGAAAACAGTTCAATAAAACAATTACATTTTTACCCTCCACGTAAAAACCAATGCATGCATATCCATTCAAGTCATGAAACCATTCATATCAAAAACCATCAACGAAAAACCATTATCAAAACTCGTATCAAACCTGTTATTCAAATCCAGGCCTCAGCCTCAAATCAATTTCAATTCTGGGAACTCAGTCCCAAAACCATCGAAAACCAGTTCATCCGGGCCACTACCCAAAACATCGGAAAACCAGTGAAAAACATCAATCATACAAGTTACTGGATCTCAACTGCGCCCGAGTCTTTAAACTCAAAATACAATGCACAAATAGCCAGGCCTTCCTGGGATATCAACGAGTCTTTAAACTCAAAACACAATCACATGCCTCGGGGGGTATCATAATCACCTAGTCTTTAAACTCAAAGCCATACCGAGTCTTTAAACTCAAAACACATCAGTCCAAGGCCCTCCCCCCGTAAATCAATCCGAGTCTTTAAACTCAAAACCAGATCCAGTGGGTTTTTCTCTTTTTCAGGGTCTTTAAACCCAAAACCATTTTTAATTCGATCAATGAAAACCATAGAAATTCCTCATCCGAATTCGCAACAATGATTCCGTAAGCCGACATCTGGAACCACTTTCCCGAACTCAAATCCAGACTTCCTTTCCAAACCTCGAAAACCAAATCCGAAATCGCATTCACATGAACAGGGCTCCAAGCCCGAAATCACTTTTCCGAAATCCATTTCAAAACCTTGAAATCAAATCATATTCTAAATCCCGAAATCAAATCACAAGATCAATCGAAATCTCGTAAAACGTGAAATTCCGTAAAATACCTCGAAAAATGTGCAAAATCGTAAACCATCAAGATCATAAAGCAAATCATAGAATCACGTATGAAAACATATTAAAACATATATGCATGCATCAAGAGTTAGAAAGCAAAGTCTACTCACAGACCATTCCGTCGTCGCCTCGATACGCGCACACTTACGCCGTTCCGGGCCATTCCGCTATCTTCGGCTTTCCCGAACCTGTCCAAATCCCATAACGAGGTTACTAACTACTTCATTAAGCTTATCCTAAAGCCCCGTAATTTCCTCGAATTTTTAACTATTTTTAACTGAGGCCTAAAACCTTCGGACCTCCCAAAACATATCGAGACGATGTCCGATCGTCTCGAAACTAGTGCCAAAATATTCGTTACATCGAATACTTTAAAAGTCATGTTGGAAACTTCCCCAAAAGGGGCCCCACGCGCCCTCACGCGCTGCCCAAAGGGGCTGCACGTGGGAGCCACGCACCCAACACAGTGTCATCGTCTTCCTTGGGAAAACTCGGTCCGACCGGTTCAGCGGCTCAACTGGTTCAAGTGAACCGGCGTTCACGGTTCCCATCTAATTTCAGTCCAAAATTAAGCCTATTTCTACCATTAAAGTTGTCTCATTGTTTCATATCTATCTACCTATTCAAACAATGAAATTAAGGCCAGAATTATACCTCCTGATGCGACGAACAGAAAACCAAAAGTCCTCCATCGTGTTTTCTGGATTCCGGCCATCCCAAAGTTCAGTTTTAGGCTTTATAGATTCCTACCACCCGCCAAAACACGTTCCAATTAATAGAATTCCTCAATAACTACTCAATTTCAACTTGCCATTTTCGATTTCAAATCAAAAGCTACGGGAACTCACCTACTAGACCCGTTGGGCGCCACCGTGGCCTTCTCCCTTATTATCACAGTCGAGTCTCTGATTTCCTTTCACAAGTTACAGGCTAGGATGACATTTAGAGGGAAGTATTTTGGTTAATCCTCACGGTCCCTTATCTTCTGTTGTTTCCTCACGGTTGAAGCCGCCGTTCACGGCCACCACGACGGTGGCACCACCCTATCTCTCTGTTTGTCTCAAGCTCACCTACAAATCCAAATGAACCCGTACTACACACACACAATTTCCCCTGTCTTTGTCTCTGTTTCGGGTCTGGGAGAAAATGAGGGAAATGGTTTTACTCGATCAAACTTAAAACAAATGGACGATGGGGCTGGAACCAACCAGACCTCTCCCGTGTGTCCACATCCCTCTAGTCTGGCTACAAATATCCATTCCCACAAGGACATGTGTCCTCATCCCAAATGTTAGCAACAAAAACAAGTAAAAGACCAATTTACCCCCGTCTTACAAAATTACCATTTTGCCCTTCGTATTTCTTAAACCGTAACTCTATTTCCCGAACTCCAAATGGCACATGCCACCTGTTGTTGTAATCAGGGGATCGAGACCTACGTAACGGTCCTCGAAATACGTGAAACTAACTTTGCATCCAAAAGTCAACAAATTGCCTTCTTTTAACTAAATTACGAAAGTGCCCTCAACCTTCCGAACGTCATAACTTTTCCCTCAGATGTTAGAATCAGACGTGCCACCTGTCTATGAACTCGTGACGTCCCGAACTACGTCACGGTAATCGGTCAACGTCCATTTGACCGCCCGAACTAAAAGTCAACATTTTGCCCATTCTAGGGGCAAAATCGTCATTTTGCAACGTCCGTTCGAATTCGTCCAACTAATCACGGATTAACGTCACTAATCCATCATTATCCACTAATCTAATCCCGGTTTCCGAGACGGGTCGTTGCATGGTAGCTCATGTCCCGTCTCTTGAGAAAGATTCCTTACAAATCTCTCTTTCACGTCTCGGCGTTGCTGAGTATGTTCCTACCTAAGATATTTTCTCATCTTAGGAATCAAGTGTCCCGAGGGAACCCTTGATGGATCTCCGTGCAGAACCTAGTATGCGGAGCGATAAGGGCGGACCACTCGTAGGGTATCTTTTTATTGTTGGTGATCTATTGCAGGTGATATTGGATGGGCTGAGCGTGATGGGCTTTTAGCTACGATCATTCCCTAAATGGGAAAACTAGGAAATAAGTAGGCATTTAACTCAGGTGCAGGTGTGCTACTAGTAGAAGCTTCTATTAGACAGTGTAGATAGATTTTGTTTTCAGCCCAAGAACTTTTCTTTTGATCAAAGCGATCTTGAGACAAGCGGACAAGATTAGTTTGCACTGTTCTTATTTATGCCTTTTTCAAGGATTTTAATTTTTTTTTCTAGCGTAGTCTAAATTCAGTTATTTTGCCATGTTATTCAAGTTGGCGACGTTGTTATTTCATTAGTAAAATGGTTAGGAGTCTCAGGTTCCCTTAAGTCAGAATCAAAGTATTATGACCAATACTCAAGATGATATCCTGACTTGGAAAATAGTGAACTACACTTGAATGGTATATCCCGAGTACCAATTGCTACTTAAGAAAATCTTGTTTGTATTGAAATGGAAATGGAAGTACAAATACTGGAATATAAAGGTACTGGAATTGAACTGAGCAACAACTGAAATTACAAGTACATAAAAGGAAATTATTTCTATCGCGTTCAAACCCGTATCAAGTAAGAAATTCTAGAAATCATCAACTGAAATGAATATCAGTCGGAAATCATGTCATGAGATGGTAGAGCACTCAAATGCGAAGACAAAACATCAAAAAGGAATGTTTGAGCACCTCAATGATGACAGGACCCCTCCCCGAAGGACATAGATAATTGTGTCCAGTCCTGCTCCCGTCTGACAAGTTAACTGAAATTCCGAAATTATCCTCAGCACTTGCCAAACAAGGGATAGCCGCACCTGTGCTCACTCATGCCTCCACCTCTCGATTAGCCTCGATCATCGCGTCACGACCTGTAGGGTCAATAAAACAGAAAAGGTGTGAGTGGACAAAACAAACTTTTTATAAATATATTTACAAGATCTACGACGTCTGAGTACATCCTCAGGATCTACGACGTCTGGGCTGATAGCATCTCCAAGATCTACGACGTCTGGAGGATATCATCATAATCTCACACTCCTGAGATTGAGCCTCCCTCGGAGCAACTCATCTCCAAGCAGTGGATCGTGACTACTCCAGGATCTACGACGTCTGGAGGAGACTATAAAATCACAGAGGATGGTATATGTGGAATAGTCACCAAATCCAGTAATCTCATTTGAAAACCATTTACGTCTCAAATCAAGTCAAAAACATTTCAACAGGGTCTATGCCCGAGACATAGCTTTCACAAAGCAAGTTCCACAAATCCGTCATAAAATAGTGTCCAGAATTCATTTCATAAATCAAAATCATCAATTTCATCATATTCACATGTGACTCCAAATCCGAGTCAAATCACGATCCAATTGGGTCTCAAGCCCAAAATATCATTTTCACGCAAATCCGTGCAATCGCACCCTCAGTTGCCATTTTCACATAAATCCATAAAATATATCAAAAAAGCATTACAAATCCATCAAATCATTTCCTGACTCATAATCCAAATCAAAACCAAGCTCAAATCCCGGGCCTTCGCCTAAAACAGCAATTTCACAATTTTCTCGAAATCGTGCCCAAAACAATATAATATTCCCAAAATCCAGAAATCATCATATCGAAACATTAATCATGTCAAATCATATAATAAAGCATTTAAAATATATATGCATGCATCACGGTTAGAAAACAAAAGTCCACTCACACACCGTCCATATCGCTTGCTTTCCGAGCTGCACGCCTTTCCGTAATTTCTGATACTTTTCAGGAATTTCAAATCATGTCCAAAATCATTCTTAAGGGTCACTAATGACTCAATTAAGATCATATTAACTTCTCATAATTTTTCCAGGAATTAAATACGAATTTAAAACAAAACATAACACTTCGAACCATTGAAACTATATCGAAACGGTGTCTGATCGACTCGAAACCAACGTCAAAATGTTCGTTACATTAAAAGGAGCAAGTTCCATGTTGAACTCACCTCAAGATTCTATCTCACGCGCTCCCACGCGCCGCTGTGAATCGCTGCGCGTGAAGCCCACACGTTGGCTATAGTAACTGCTATAGTTACCGTCCTCGCCCGAATACCTGCAAAACGGATCCTAAGACCCGCGACTCGACCAGGTTAGTTCCCCATCAATTCGCCATCTTTTTCAACAATTGAACATTCCAATAGCTTTGTAACCAACTTAATTATGGGTCTGTAATATCAATTTCAAGCTTAGTTACTCAAAACCACCTCGACTTAATTCAAGTTTCAAAGGATGTTCATCGTCTGAGTTCATCAAAGCATCATTGAATCCTTCAATTAATTAGTCAGACATCATCATAGACTCATTTTAAAGATGATTTTGAATTCAATTTCGAAAGCCTTTACCTCCAATTACCTGAACTCAACCTCAAATTTTCGAGGGATTGAGGTACTCTGTTCATGGCCAACGACACCCATTGTCTTTGTTCTTGATTGGGTTCGACTCGAAATGATCTCAGGAAGGTAAATTCTAAATCAATTTATGTGTTTATGGTCCTAATTTTCAAATTTGAAATGGAATCAATTTCAAATTAGATGAATGTTTGGGTATTGAGCTTACGGTTCCCCCCTCCTTTCCTGTTCCTCAATCTCATTTCCTCTCTTTCTCTGTCATCAGGATCAATGAGGAAGGAATTGTCACTGCCTCAGCCGTTCCTGGTTTCTTCTCCCCTGTTTTACCCTCAACAACCCACATACACGATTTTTTTCTCAGTTTTAAACCTCCACACCGCCCATTCACACTTCCACGATCACTTAAGCCACTAATTGGGCTATTAGAGTGACAGATGCCACTGATTTGGCTAGGTGAGTCATCACTCAGGGTTGAATCAGCCAATTACCTGTCCAAGTCACCTTGCTACCCCAAATTACCATTTTTCCCTTTACCAACAAAATGACCATAATGCCGCTTGCATTCCAAGGTCCATAACTTTTCCATATGAACTTTGATTTACCCATGCCGCCTGTTTACGGATTTAGCATCCCGAGACCTACTCAACAGTCTCTTCGAAAAGTCCAAATAAGGTCCTGATAAAAAAGTCAACTTTTGCCCCCATAACCAAAGGCAAAATCGTCATTTCCTTCAAATTTTCCAAATTTTCCTTTGTCGAATTTCCGGGTCGTTACAAATGATTGACAATAAATTGGCAGTCAAGATGACTTTCCGTGAGTCGATAGTCGGGATGACTTTCTGTGAGTTATTAGTCAGGATGACTTTCTGTGAGTTGGTAGTTAGGATGATTTTCCGTGAACCGGTAGTTGAAACAATTTACCTTTATGAAAATGTTTAGTTAGAGAAAAGGTTAATCTTCTGTAAGTCTCAATGAACATCCATAAACTTGTAGTCAGAATGAGGTTAACATTTATGACAATGTTTAGTCAGAAAGAAAGTTAATGCATGAAATGAAGCTAACGATTATGATACTGATGTTGGAGCGGTCAAAAAGACAATTAAGTGTTTGTATAAATGCCACGAGGAGGTGAGAAGAGAAACTGCATCTTGATTTCCTAAGTTAAAGGAAGCAGTTTTTGCCACAAGGGCCAGCATTTGTTAAACTATGAAACCTTGGTCACGTATTCATAGATTCAGAAATTGATGGAGATCAATTTGCTGAGTTCGATTTGTTGATTCTCGGTCCTCTGAAACCTTGGTCAAGGATTTTTCGGGTGTAAACAACTTTCTTGCTACAAGATTTCACATACTGTTTGTTCTTTTTTGTTTGTGTATGTTCCTTAGTTTCTGATCACAAAAACCATTGAACATTAAATCAACTTGCTCTTTTTCTCAAGCCTTCCAAATCTTTATAAACAGAAAAATCATCATGTTAAACAGAAGAATCATCATGTTAATTCCAAAATGATAAGGGCTTTTACAACCACTTACGAAAGAAGCATGCTCTATGTAAAAAATCACAAGTATTTCTGGATCCTGCCTTAACCGCTTTTAAATATTCTGCTAAACAACATATTTTAAGACATGAGTGATTTTATGTGTTTAAAAACACATCCAAACATACTCATAAATTATCAAAGTCACACATAAAACTAACATAGAGCAAAATGAACCAAAATACGAAAAATAAGACCTCTAATTTGATTAGTGCATAGATTGGATGGTCCAACACACCGTATAAGAGTATAGAGTATTTTCAATTGCAATATCACTGCATGCATTTCATTGAGTGTCATTTTCCATGTTGCGGATGGCCACTTCTTCGATTTCCCAGCCGAATTCATGACTCATTTTTAACCATTCAAATCCCAAATCTCATGGAGAATAGCCATTGTTAAAGAATAAAAGAGCTAACCAAATTCTTTGTTATGTTAACTTCCAAATAAATTTTGTGACTGATGCTTTTGTCACCTTTTGATTAAAGGGGAGGGGGAAGTTTTAGAAATTTTTCATACAATATGTCATCAGAGTTCGAACTTGAGACTTATTATCTACAAGTCAACACTAAAACCAACTGAACTAGACCCACTTGACATGCTTTTACCTCCTTAACATGGAAGAGTAGTTTTTTATTTTATTTTTTATTGATAGGTAGTCATTCATTAATCAATTAGTAAAAACATAACACTTAAAAGGAATCCAAATATATATATCCACTAACATGCTTGACTAGAAAATTCACTTCTGATATCCTTGGTTAGGGCTTAGGGTTTTGGCTAGGGTTCAGGCCGCCATTGCGTTCTCACCTGTCCACAGGTGGAGTCAGGCTGGTTTTTTCGACAACGCGTCTGTTGGTGACTCTGTAGTAGGGTGAAGTTCATAAAGGGGGCACTCTCTATCGAAGCAGTGATGGAGGTTCTCAAAGTTTACCACTTGGTGTGGCAGTGGTTTGGAGGATGGGCTGCAATGATGGAGAACTTGAGTGGGCAGATGGAGGCTCGTCTAACGATCTCGGCAGTTGAGGAGGTCAAGCTTGATGTGAGCGGTGGAGGAGATAAAGCACTAGAGGCACGCTATCTGGTGGTGGGACGACCGTTAACGTCAAGGGCCTACAACAGTGAGGTACTTCTTAGAACTATGTAAAATCTGGTTTACCCGTGCTCCCTTCTTGGTGGTGACGGTGGGGGAGACACGGAGAGTTCTATTTTCCTTTCCCCATGCTTGTGGGCACGTATCTATCTAGCGCGAGGCTTTTTGGGAGCTCACTACCTTTGGGTTTGGTTGGAACCCCAAAGTTAAGCGAGTTTGGGCTAGTGCAATCCTAAGATGGGTGACCTACTAGGAAGTTGCACGTGAGTTCCCAGAAACAAAACCGTGAGGACTGGGCATAAAACGGACAATATCGTGCTAGATGGGCCGAGTCGTGACAGAATGGTATCAGATCTAGACTGACAGGACCGTCCCCGAAGGAACTTTGATAACCGCGCCCGGTCCTGCTCCCGTCTGGCAAGTCGATTGAAGTTCCCAAATTACCCTCAGCACTTGCCAAACAGGGGATAACCATACCTGTGCCCACTCATGCCTTGACGGGACCCATCCCAATCCCCCCGGGATTAGTGCAGGATGACCCTGCTCCCGTCTGACACGAAGTGTCAGACAAGGGATACTTTCGTCCTTTGCCCTCCCGGGCTATCAGAGTACGCCAGGATCCGGAGGAGGTATGTGATATCTCGATCTCTGCTACAGTCCACATCCGATGTCAACCTGAAGGGCAGTCAAAACATTAAAAGCTGTGAGTGGACAAAACAAGAGTTTATAAAACATTTCATAAGGAAGACATTTGTACCCTTCACTAAAAAGCATGCATGCATTCGAAAACCATTTATCCAAAACAAACCATATGTGGGATTAAGCCCAAAGCAGATATAAACTAAGGTCGAAAGGACCATAATGAAAACGACCATACGGGCCACTGCCCAAATCCATAAGGGACTCGGCCCCAAACCATAAAGAAACCAAGTACACGAGCCACTGCTCAAATCCTGGGCACACCTGTGCACACCACATATCATATATCATATATACATCACATACATATATATAAGTCACACAACCAATCCTGTCACGGTATCCAAAACTACGAGCGTGCTACCCGGGTCTCAATCCGAGTCTTCTCAAAGTCAAGGTCAATGTCCGCAGACCACTGACCCTACCCGAGGTAATAGTAACCATAGCCTTCCTGAGAGTAAGGAACCCAACTGGGGGGTGACTCCACTCAGTCGGTGCTCCGTGACTACTCCGGGGTCCACCCAGGCCAACGACCCTCTCCGGAGGAGATAATAGAAGTAAAGGAAGGTAGATGAACATATATATACATAACATAATATCCATGCCTGGTTCCCCTGAACCGTCATGATCCATAATATTCATAACCAAGGTAACATGCCGGTTCCCATAAACCGTCATGTACCGTAATAACATAACCAGGTAACATGTCGGTTCCCATAAACCGTCATGTACCGTAATAACCAACAAGGGTTCATGCCGGTTCCCATAAACCGTCATGAACCATGATACCATAACAAGGGTTCATGCCGGTTCCCATAAACCGCCATGAACCTGGGGATCCATTTAAGGTTCCCTGACCTGAAATCAAAACCGTAACGTGACTGGGTCTCGTACCCGAACATAGGACATCAACTGGGCACCGTGCCCGGAATCTGAGGTCATATGCCCGAGACAAAACCAAATGGGTCTCATACCCGAGTTTATCCTTTTATAAATCCAAAGCCATTTCATTAAAACCAATAAAGAAATACAGACCCGTATAAGCACCGTATAAGGCCGAAACCTCGAAATACATGCTTATACGTAACCACATACAAATGCACCCATGGAATCATCAAACAAGTAATAAAACATATAATAAACATTTATGGATGCACCAATTTAGAAAACAAGGTCCACTCACAGACCGTCCGAGCTGCCGCCTCGATTTGCGTTCCATACGGCTCCCAGTGCCGATCACCGTCACCGGGACTCCCAAACCTGTCCAAATCGTAATAGAAGGTTACTAACTACTTAATTAACCTCCCACTAAAGCCCCGTAATTTTCCCGTATTTTTAACTATTTTTAAAACCGAACCTAAACCTTCCGATGCCCCGAAACATATCGAGACGGTGTCCAATTGACACGAAGCCAGTCCCAAAATATTTGTTACATCGAATAGATGATTTCCCGTGTTGAACACTTTCCCAAATTCCCTGCCACGCGCCCTCACGCGCCGCCTGACGTGGCTGCGCGTGGGCTTCACGCGCCAGCTACAGTACCTGATGACGTCATCGCTGACGTCATCTGACAGCTGTCAGGTCTGACATGTCAGACTCTGACAGGTGCCACGTGTCATGCTCCCATTGGTCCACGTCACTGTGCTGTCAGTGCCACGTGGCAGTCTGACATGTGCCACGTGTCATCACGGCACTGGTCCACGTCTGTGCCACGTGTCAGCCCCTGATTGGGCCACGTCACTGACATGTCAGTGCTGACTGTGCACTAACATGTGACACATGTCGGCTGATGAGTGGTCCACGTCACCTGACAATCTGACAGGTGCCACGTCATCATGCCACATCACCACCTTCAACCACTCGACGTGTTGACCCGAACCCTGCAACCGGGTCGCCGTGACCCGCGACTTGACCCGGTCGGTTCTCCACCGTCTGACCACCAAAATGCTTCCCGTTTGTCCCATTCTACTCGTATCAATCTAAGCTAAGGTTCTATGACATTAAAATGGAAGGAAAACAACTAAAACCCGTACCTCCAATTCGGCCATGGCGGCCGTGACTTCCTCCGCCGTTCACGACCGTTCCAGGCCACCCCAAGCCCCAAAACCAATCCTAACCTCCTCCTAGGACCACCAGCAACCTAACTTAACCCTTAGAATCGAATAAAAACTAACAAAACTAAATTTCAAAATTTGAAATATTTCCTTACCTCACGGGTTCGTTCCACCGTGGGCCACTGTCCAGCCTCTCCGTCCTCTGCCTCTCACACTCCTCCCACGGTCACTTATGACTCAGATAAGGGAAGGTGAGGTGGGGTGTGGGTTGTGTTTCGGTTTTTGGAAGAAAATGAAGAAAAGGAAGAAAATGGAAAATGAAGAAGGATGATGAAGTGATGAAGGTGATGTCGTGGAAGAGAAGGGAGAAGGAGATGATGGCTGATGAGAGAAGAGAAATGGAGGGTGTGGATTTAAGGATGAATTGAAATGGATGGCTAGGATTTAAGGTTGTTAGGTTTAATTATAAAATAATTAAAATAATAATATTTTATTATATAGATCCACCAATTGGGGGATTTAGCCAATAGGATGAGTGACACTTGAGACCCACCAAAATATCTGTCCAACTCAGATTTCGCCGAAACGTCCCCGTCTCGAAGTTCATGAATAGTGAAATCGAACTTCCGTGACCTATAACTCTCCCGTTCGAAGTCCGATTTCAGTGTGCCGCCTGCCTATGGATTCGTATCGTCCTTATCTACGTAACGGTCTTCGGTCCTCGGCCATCGGACCTCTCGGTCAAAAAGTCAACTTTTGACCTCCTATTCACCCAAATTACCAAAATGCCCCTAAACTTCCGAACGTCATAACTTCCTCCTCGAATGTCGGAATTGAACGTGCCACCTGTCTATGAACTCGTGACGTCACGAACTACGTCACGGTCATCGGTCAAAGTCCATTTGACCCCCGATTGAAAAGTCAACGTTTTGCCACCACCAGGGGCAAAACGGTCATTTCGCATCGTTCGTCCGATTTTGCTCTACTAATCACCGATTAGCCTCACTAATTGTGATTAGTCACTAATCTAATCTAGGAATTCGGGATGGGTCGTTACATGCCTCCACCTCTTGAATAGCCTTGATCATCGCGCCACGACCTGGAGGGCCAATAAAAACACAAAGGGTGTGAGTGGACAAAAATAAATCAGTTTATAAAACATGTTACAGAAAAGACATTTCTACCCTCCACGTAAAACCAATGCATGCATTCGAAAACCATTTCATAATCCATTTCATTTCCAGTGTCAGAAAACCGTGTATGAAAATCAAAATCATTTCCTTTTATCAAACCGCGGGCCTTAGCCCGAAAACCATAAACACGGGGCCTCAGCCCAAAATCATGAATCAAAATCCAAGTACAAGAACATAGCCAAAAAATCCATCAAGTCATATAAACCGAGCCACTGCCCAACACATCCGAAAACATCGGAAATCATCAGTAAATCACAAGTTAATCAATCTGCTGGATCTCAAATGCGCCCGAGTCTTTAAACTCAAAACCATGCGCATAATCAGGCCTTCCCGGGATATCAACGAGTCTTTAAACCCAAAACATAATCAATAGGCCTCGGGGGGATATCACAATAACCGATTCTTTAAACTCAAAACATATCAATCAAGGGCCCTCCCCCGTCATCAATCAACCGGGTCTTTAAACCCAAAACCAGATCCAGCAATAGTACCAGGTCTTTAAACCCAAAACCATGTGTAATTCACAACCAATCTTGTCAGGACCCACCCCGGTTTCACCCCGAAACTCGAGGTAAATCCTGCTCCCGTCTGACTCCCCGACACAACACGCAAGTACAATTCACGCAAAATCACCCAAACTCAGTCAGACGCAGGAGAAACTATATAAAATATCCCGAAGTTATACTTTACAGAGCATAGTACAAAACACAAGGAAATAAAAACCGATAATAAGTACACGCACGCGGAGGAAAACTTAAGCACTCGGAAATCCCGCTCGTCACTTCTATGCATAACCCAGTTATCAAAACAGTTAGAAATCGATCATCATAAAGCATCATAAGAAACAGAAACACTGTAAAACAGTTATAGAAATCATAGCATATGCATCATAAAACCATACCAGAAACCATGAACATCCAATCATTATTTTTCCGATCAAACCTGCTGGACCTATCCGAGTCTTTAAACTCCCGAGTCTTTAAACTCAATCCAGGCCTTAATCATATCCGAGTCTTTAAACTCCCGAGCCTTTAAACTCAAAGGCCTACGGGGGAAAGATCAATATATCCGAGTCTTTAAACTCCCGAGTTTTTAAACTCAACCCGTCAAATCAGTATCCGGGTCTTTAAACCCAATAACCAGATCCAGCAAATCCAATCCAAAATCATTTGAAAACCATTTATCATTCCACATCCAAACCCGAATCCGGAATCACCGGTCCGATGCCCTTCTGGTAACCAGAACCGTCATTCCGAACCCAAATCCGGAATCCACTTTTCCACTTGGAAACCAACCCTTTTCCCGAAATCCATTTCTAAAACCAAAAACCTTGATTATCAAAATCATGTTCCAAAATCCCTTTATAATCATTGAGAACCACTTATCAGTTGAAATCCTAAACCATAGCATCAATTTTAGAAACCAACCATTCCTCGTAAAACGTGCTAAAAATCGATTTCCTCGAAAAACGTGTAATAATGTAAAACTAACCGAAACATATTCGATAAACATAGAATTATGATTAAAACCACAAAACGATTATAGAAAACAGTTATGCATGCTCGAGTTTAAGGAAAGGGTCCACACACAGTACCGAGCCCTCAATCGCGTCCCGAACGTCCTGCACGTTCCTCGGCTTCCTCGGGAAATCCCGATCCTGTCAACAACCACCAAATTACGTCAGTAACACATCCACGAGTAATCACCTAAATTCCCTCAAAAATCCCCGGGTTCTAAACATAACGAACCGGAACCCTAAACCGTCACCCTGGCGGAACTAACCTCAAACGACGTCCGAACAACTCGAAACCACTTCTATTAGACTCGTTAGAACAACTAGACCAAAAACCATGTTGACCACTTTCCCCATCGCCGCCGCACGCGCCCCCACGCGCCGCCAAAGTGGCTGCGCGTGGTCCTCACGCGCCTGCTACAGTGCATCGGCTACCTTGAGCAAACCCGGTTCAGCACAGTCTTCTGCAACTTGAACCGGCGTCAGCAGTTCACCGCCGTGCCTGCACCATTTTCCTCCCTTTCTTCACCATTCTCATCGTCCAGTCCTAGGCTATCTTTTCCCCAACTCCAATCACCTCGACACAGCCCCGTACTTGTCGACTAGAACTCGAAAGAAAACCCGTACCATCCTCTGTCTACTACTCCGGCCACCCAGGTCACCCCCCGTCACGGTGGCTACTCCAAACTCTTCCCTGGACCTCTCTAAGCCTAACCCGACTCACCTTGACCATCGACTCAACCCCACACGTCACGACTTCCCGTTTGAACATCACGGCAAAACAGAGCACACAGGTACTCTTGTCGTTCCAACCGCTACCGTGCACTCCCCGCCACGGCAACACACTCAAACGATTCCTAGGACCCCCATGACAGGACCCATCCCAATCCCCCCGGGATTACCGTGGAATGTGCCCTGCTCCCGTCCAACAAGGGGTGTCAGACAAGGGATAACCACGAGCCACTGCCCAAACGGGGCTTCCAGAGTGCGCAAGGATCGATGGAGGAGGTGTGCAATGTCCCAGTCTCTGCTGTAATCGCATCCGTAATCAACCTGAAGGGCATTAATACCAAAAGCTGTGAGTGGACAAAAACCAATAAGTTTACCAAATACAATTATAAGACATTTATGCCCTCCAATAAAAACATATGCATGCCACGAAACCAGTAACCAAAACGTTTGCTCAACCGAGCCATTAGGGCCTTAGCCCAAAAATCGTTAACCAAAAACCAAGTGTGGGAACTCAGCCCAAAACTGTGAAATACCACAACTATACATAAACAACCATGTGGGTCACCACCCAAAACCATAAATGAACATCAATCCATTAAAATCATATAATCACAAATCCACCCGGAAAGCCATTTCATTAATTCGTATTTTACCATTACCATCACCAGCATCCCTGATGCTAGACGTCCCTGACGTCATATCTCACGGTTTTATAAGCTACGCGTGCTGCCCGGGGTCTCTCCGGGTCCATATATCTGACATCCCTGATGTCTGACGTCCCTGACGTCAATCATAGCAATCCTGCTCCTGAATCATCATACGGTCCGGCTGCTCCGTATAATGACCCCTCGCAGGCAATGCACCGTAACTTCCCCAGTGTCCCAGACATCTGGAGGAGACCATCATATATCCTTGTATCCAGATGGTATATGGAAAACAGTTTTATTAAATCCCTTTTTTTTTCACATCATTACCATTGGGCCCTGCCCGAAATTTCCATAAAACCATGTAATTCCATTTAGGGTCCCTGACCTAAAATCACAATTATTAAACATAGGGTCCCTGACCCGAAATCACATTTATAATCCAACTGAGCCTCATGCCCGATTTTATGAACCACTGGGCCCATGGCCCGATTTGTAAACCAACTGGGCCTGCAGCCCGACTTATAAACCCACTGGGCCCACGGCCCGAATTCATAAATCAACTGGGCCCTTGGCCCGATTTCATTAACCAACTGGGCCCCCAGCCCGATTCTCAAATGGACTCCAAGTCTGAAATTTCCAAAACAAGTGGGCCTCAAGCCCGAGTTCATATTTCCAATTTCAAAACCATTTCATCACATTATATCCAAGTCATAAATATGGAAAATCCATGTAAAACCGGAAAACCTCGATTTACGTGCAAGCACGTAAATCGCCTCGAAATACGTGAAACCGTACAATTTACCAACAACCAAATCAACATCATACAATCACAACCATAATCCATATAAAACATTTAAGCATGCATAGAATTTATAAAACCAAAGTCCACTCACAGACCGTTTTAACGGTATGCCTCGATACGCGTGCCACCGGCCCTCCCGGGCCACACCACTATCACCGGGACTCCCAATCCTGTCCAAATCACATTAGAGGGTCACTAACCTCATTATTAACATCCTATCAAAGTCCCGTAATTTTCCCGAATTTTTACTTATTTTTAAACTTAATTTAAAACTTTCGGACATCCCGAAGACTATCGAGACGGTGTCCGATCGACACGAAACCAATTCCAAAATGTCCGTTACATTAAATAGGACAGAAGTCATGTTGACCTCACCTCGAGATTCATGCCCACGCGCCGTCACTCGCCGCCGTGAGTGGCTGCACGTGAAACCCACGCGCCTGCTACAATGTCACCAGCCCAACCCGTTTGTCTGGTAAACGGGTCCTTTAACCCG
This sequence comes from Prinsepia uniflora, assembly GCA_032719365.1. Classification (NCBI taxonomy): domain Eukaryota; kingdom Viridiplantae; phylum Streptophyta; class Magnoliopsida; order Rosales; family Rosaceae; genus Prinsepia; species Prinsepia uniflora. The sequence continues at coordinate 16,735,271 of CM064864.1, read as the reverse complement.
CGACACAACCCGGTTCAATGTCCATCAATTCAGCCTTAATTCCTTCAATTAATCATTCAGTTAGTTTCTTTCTTAGTTCAATTACAGGTCTGTAACATCAATTACACGATAACTTACCCAAATTCCATCGATTCCACGATGAACACGAAGAACACTCCGGTCACTGTTCATTCATGGAATTCCATCAATTTCGATCGATTTCCTTAAATTGATTCAACCAGAAGCTTCCATGGACTCCGTTAAACCTTTCCCCCAACTCAATTGCATCAATCCATCGCTCAATCTTCACGACTCAAGCTCGAACATCCGTACACTGTGCAACCATGGAAGTCCGTCAACCTCCAACGTTTTCCGTCAATTGATGAACCCAGAAGCATCGTGGGATCATGAGAAGTAGTTTCCCCACCTCAATTTCATCCATCGAAGCCTCTAACTCCACGACTCAAACTCGAATTTCCTCCTCTGTCACCAAGTGTGATCAGAGCCAAAACGTTGCCAATTCTTCTTGTTTTTGATGTGGATCGACTCGTCACAACCTCAGGAAGCTAACTCGAGCTTCAATTCCACTCCTCACGGCCCAAATCTTCCAATTCGAATTTTCCCTCTAATTTTCCCGAAATCCAAAATCCAAAATTCAACCCACACTCAATCCCTCGTGTTTCCCCGTTAATTCAATCATCTTAGTCTCTCAGTTTTCTCTCAGGAACGGCAGAGAGAGAGGGAGCCAATTCTCCCAATCTGATTCCCCCAATTTTGTGCACGGTTTAGGAACAAAGAAGAGGAAATGAGGGAGAAAATGGAGGAAATGATGAAGGATAAATGATGATGTTGTAATGATGGTGTTGGGAGGGAAACATGGATCAGAATTCAGGGGATGGGTGACACTTGTCACTCATCCGGATGTGCACAGTCAACGGTCACTATTCATTATTATATTATTATTTTAATCCGAGCCTCGGTTCGTTAGTTCGTTTCCTTGACCATAACGTCGTCGTCGAATCTCCGATTTCGGCATGCCGCCTGTCATTGGATTCGTATCGACGATACCTACGTAACGGTCCTTGGCCCTCGTCCATCGGACCTCCCGGTCAAAAAGTCAACATTTGGCCCCTATTAAGCCAAATTACCAAAATACCCCTCAACTTCCGAACCTCATAACTTTCTCTACGAATGTCGGAATTGAACGTGCCACCTGTCTATGAACTCGTGACGTCCCGAACTACGTCACGGTCATCGGTCAAAGTCCATTTGACCGCCCGATCAAATAGTCAACATTTTGCCCACGACCAGGGGCAAAACAGTCATTTTGCACAATTTGTCCGATTCCGCCCTACTAACCACCGTTCAACCTCACTAAACGAGATTAGTGACTAATTTAATCCCGGAATTCGGGACGGGTCGTTACACCCCAGGAGTCTCACCCTAACCTCCAGATCCCTCGACTCTAGCCCTAGGTCCACGACTTAGCTTCTGAATCCAAACGACAAAACAGAGCAAAGAAACGGGGGTGAGGATTTACCTGTCCTCCTATCGCCGTCGTGAGCTCAGCCGTGTACCACGGTGTCCAACAAGTCCTCTGCACTCGTCCCAGCCTCCTCTTGACTTGAATTGAGCCACCTCACGGCACAACCACCGTCTCTGTCTCACCGTCTCTCTGTTTTACCAGAGAACTCAGCCTCGCCAACCACCGTGTCTCCGTGCACGATCTCGGTCCCAAACTCGATTATCAACCTCCTTTCTTCTTCCTTTCACCCTCACAACTCACCAGACTCACCAACCTACACGATTACCTTCTCATTTTCTCTCAATTCCTCCCTCTGTTTCACTCTGGTTGAAGAACACACACACACACACACTTGCACGATTTAAGTCCCAAAATAATTGGACCCGTGCACAAGTGTGTAGAACCCACTACACACTTGCCACATGTCACCAATATGCCTATGCCTTCACCATCTGGCCCAATCTCAGCCATCCATTTTGCCCTCTCTGTGCACAAATCCCCAGATAACCAAAAGACCAAATTACCCTTCTTTTTAACTCAAATTTACGGTTATGCCACTGACTTCCTAGACCCGTAACTCCCACATCGTAAATCCAATCAATACGTGCCACCTGTCATCGAACTCAGGACGACCAGAGCTATCTACCCATCCTAGGTCAACATACCTAAACCCGATTACACAAAAAGTCAACTCTTCCCCCCTAATTTACCCAAATTACGATTATGCCCTCCACCTTCCGAACATCACAACTTCCTCCTCGGATGTCGGAATCGGGCGTGCCACCTGCCTAGGGATTCGTGACGTCCTAAACTACGTCCTGGTCACCGGTCAATACCCAATTGACCACCCGAACGAAAAGTCAACTTTTTGCCCTAACTAGGGGCAAAATCGTCATTCTAGGCTAACGACTTTATCGGGACCAACTAACCACCGATTAAGCACACTAATCTCCTCTTAATCACTCTACTAAACCCAACTCTCGGGACGGGTTGTTACAAATCTAGAATCCATCGTAATCCAAATTCCAAAACCAAATTCGACATCACACGTTATCGAAATGGAACTCATGTCCGAATTTCACATTCAAATTCCAAATCATATCCATCATTTAGTTCCGAATCCGAATTCGGAACCATCATTCTATACGCCGACATCCGGAATAACCATTCCGAACCCAAATCCGAAATCCACTTTCAAGTTTCCGAAACCCGAAATCTCGTTCATCAAAACCTCTTTTATGAACTGGGCATCAAGCCCGAAATCACTTTTTCTAAAATCCGTTTTAAATCTTTGAGATCAAATCATATTTCAAATCCCAAATTCAAATCATCAAAAACCATGGTCAAATCACAACATACTCGAAATCTCGTAAAACAAGCAAATCTGTAATAATCTCGAAATACGTGCCAAAATCGTAAATCATACAATCATAATTAAAATATCATCAAAACATGATATGCACAAATCATATACAATTATCCACCAAACCATCATCAAAGCATAGAAGAAACCATAGTCTTAAAATACGTGCAATTACGTATTGCATATCAAAATACGTGTAAATACAAAAATCGTCATTACCATAAACCATAATCACAATATAGAAATCATCAATAGAAATCATAGAAAACCATTATGCATGCATTGAAATTTAGAAAGCAAAGTCCATTCACACACCGTCCAAACGGCTCGCTTCCGAGCTACACGTTTTTTCCGTAAATTTCGAAAATCATAATTCCAGTCCAAGATCAATATCGAGGATCACTAACACTTTGATACACCTCATATAATTTTCCCCAATTTTTTCGAAATTTAATACGTATTTTAAACATATACGAAAACTTCGGATACACTGAACACTACCGAAACGATATCCGATTTCCTCGAAACTAGTGCCAAAATGTTCGTTACATTAAAAGGAGCACGTTTCATGTTAAACTCACCTCGAGATTCGGTCCCACGAGCCGCCATGAGTGGCTGCGCGTGAAGCTCACATGCTAGCTACAGTGCAAGCACTGTTCATCGTTCTCACCCGGCTATTTGTTAAATGGGTCGTTCAACCCGCGTGATGACCCGATTCAATTCCTGCCAAATTCGATTTGATTTCTGTAATTCAACTGTCCAGTAGCATCGTAAACACATGAATTAAAGGTCTGTCATCTCAATTCCAAATATAATTACTTCCAACTATCCAACTCAATTCAAATTTTTGAAGACTGTTCATCATTCAATCCCTTCAGTATTCATCGATTTCTTTAAATTGATTAGTTAGGAAGCATCATAGACTCATTCTAACCATGAATTCAAGTTCAATTGACTTGAACATACCTTTGTATGATCGAACTCAATCGTGAAAATTTCAAACCGTCGCGGGTCCAGTCCTTGGCCAATACCTCCTCGATTGCTTCCGTTTTTATCGTGTTCGACTACTCAAGGTCCCAGAAATCTAAATTGAACCTTAATTTGGCTTGGGCTGGTCTACAACTCATAATTGGATTTTCAATTTTTCATGAACAGGTTCGGGTTTTTTATTTTCCTTTCACCATTTTCATCCCTTTTCTTCCTCTCTCAATCTCAAATCTCTGTTCTTCCTCCCTTTATTCTTTTCCCGCTCTTCTTTTCTCTCAATTGGTTGTGGGGGAGGTCGATCAAGCAAAATTGGTCTCTTCTCTGGCCTCTGTTTTTCACTTCAAACACACCCACACAGTTTCAAATCTTTTTTTTACCTGCACACTCAGCTAATTCCCACCACCTCACACACACTGTGCACTTGCCACTTCTAGTGCCACTAATTGTTTCCTCAAAGTGACAGATGTCATTTGGTGGCATCACCATGGCTGAATCAGCCCATCACCATCCCATTTCTTATTCAATTGCTCAATTACCATTTTTCCCCTGCTTTGACAATTTACCAAAATGCCCTTCACACTTCTAGACTCGTAACTTTATCGTCCGAACTCCGATTGACGCATGCCGCCTGTCTACAGACTCAACGTCTCGAGACCTACCCAACGGTCTTCGAATTACATGAAAATTCCATGTCGTTTGAAAAGTCAACAAATTACCCCTTTAACCAATTTACCAAATTATCCTATGAACTCATGACGTCTCGAACTACGTCACAGTCATCGGTCAAAGTCCGTTTGACCGCTCAAACCAAAAGTCAACCGTTCGCCCAATTCTTGGGGCAAAATCGTCACTTTCTTCTAATTTTCTAATTTTTCTTTTTTTCGAATTTTCAGGTCGTTACACAGACCCTGATCGGAAGTGTGCCAACGAGGACGCTGGGCCCCAAGAGAGGTGGGTTGTAAGACCCGTGTCTTAAGAAGAACGGTGAATAATCCCACATCGCTCGGGGAGGGAAATGTGAAGTGCCTTATATGTGTGGGCACATATCTATCTAGCACAAGGCCTTTTGGGAGCTCATTGGCTTTGGGTTTAGTTGGAACCCGAAAGTTAAGCGAGTTTGGGCTAGTGCAATCCCAAGATGGGTGACCTACTGGGAAGTTGCACGTGAGTTCCCAGAAATAAAACCGTGAGGGCTGGGCCCAAAACATACAATATCGTGCTAGATGGGCCGGGTCGTGACAATTTGGGTGTTGAAGCATTTTTTCCGAGCCAAACTACCAGGTATTATGTTTTAATGGAAACTAAGAAAATTGTCAGACAAATGGATTATATAAAGCATGCTCTGGGGGTGGCAGGCGGTTTTTGTGTGGCTAGGAAAAGTTTAAGGGGTGGTTTAGCTATACTATGAGCTCATAGGGTAAAGTTTTCTGTTCAGTCTTACTCTATGGGTCATATTGATGCATTGGTTGAAGGTATATGAAGCTTTTCTTTCCGTTTTGCATGCTTTTATGGTAACTCAAGTGTGAACTTAAGGAAGTGCTCTTGGGAACTATTGCGTCGGCTGAATTATAATGTTGGAAATCCTTGGCTTATTGTAGGGGATTTTAATGAGACTGAGACTTCCAGAGAGCAATTGGGCTGCAAAGGCTGACCTATCCCTAGATGAGGGATTTCTATGACACTTCAGAGGATTGTGGACTATGTACTGTACTGTTCTAGGGTTATGAGTAAAGTTAGAGCAACATGTGGGAGGGAGTTGGTCGGGTTGAGGTCAAACTTCTTAGGGTAGTGGCTAATCAGGAGTTTTATCAGCTCTACCCAGAGGTCCTTACCTATCATGTACACCCTTGGGTCTATGATCACTTACCAATCTTAATCTAGTTCCTCCCTAATGTGCGCAAGGGGCAAAGGCGCCACAAATTCTTTTTTGAGGAAGTTTGAGTGTCTTCTGAGGGATGTCGGGAGGTTGGTCAAGCTAGATGGGGAGATGTGCAAGGTACGAATGTTGTGGGGAGAATCAATCATGTTGGGGAGAGCCCTTCAGATGTGGAGTGCATCCTCAGTGGGTAGCATTCTTCGAAGAATTCGGCATATTCAATCCTAACTGGATGCTGATTCATCTGTCACTCTATCGGTCCAGGATCTCCGACTCCTTACTAGTTTAAATAAGGAATTGGACGGTCTTAGTGTAACAACTCGAACCTTTATTATTATTATTTTATTGTGAAATAACTATTTTACCCCTGAAGAAGGGAAACTTTGACTTTTGACCCGGGAAATAATTAGGACTTTGACCTATGACCATGACGTAGATCGGGACGTCACGACCAGAGCAGAAAACCCAGAAAACCCACCCAGACCCGAGACGGGTTTTTGGATCCAGGAGACCCAAACCACACCACCCCAGCTTCTCGACTCGAACCAGGACCATGCTAAGACCGTAAGGACCCCAGGAGGACGGAGAGACAGTCGAGGCGACCCACGGCGGCGATACGACGGAGGTAAGACCCAAAACCCGAGAGGCCCTATTTTTCCCCATAGCTTGAACGACCCTATTTAACGTATACACTTCGACTCTCTCTGTTGGAACATGTCCTAGGAGCGGTGACGACTTGAAAAGAGCCGGATTAGACGTTGGAAACAGGTGGGAGTGACGGGGAAGACGACCAGAGCAGAACCGTGAGTTTCTTTGAGTCCCATGTATAAATCTCATCCCTATTTCCAATTTTTGAAGTCACAGAGCTGTAGAACAGACATAGACGATCCTTTAGGAACAAACCCTGTCGAAATAGGTGGCCGAAAATGGAATCTGGAAACGGGTCAAGCTGCGGGTCGACGGCGACCCGATTTCAGGGTTTCAGGTTGACCCGGTTACTGTAGCAGTAATGACATCAGCAGTGACATCATGATGATGTCATCATGTCAGAAACTGTCAGACCAGGGACCAACCAGATAGTGACACGTGTCCTCTGACATGTGTCAGATATGACGTCATGCTGACGTCAACAATCACTGTAGCAGCGTTGACCAAGCGTTGATCAGGCGTGTGGGGGGCTCATGTGAATAGTATTTTTGGTGGGGCCTGTACAATTTTTAAGGTTTCGACGATATGGATCCAATAGCGGTCGTTTCGTGTCGATCGGAGATTGTTAGGTCGGTCAAAATGGGGTTTGAAGCCTCGGGAATAGTGCCCGGGCTATGTTTTCGGGACAAATCTGTTCTAGGGTTTTAGTATTAAACTAGTAGGGTCCTTTAGTGACTTTTGGGCATGTTAATAAAGGTTTAGGCGGTCGTTTAGCAGCAAGGACCGTGTCACGACCCACCCTCAATCCCTTAGGATTAAGGGCTAAGTCATGCTCCCGTCTAACTTATGAGTGACACGAAGGCTAAACTGATGTCCAACCTCCATGTGACACGTAAGTCGGACAAGGGATTCTTGACTAAACCGCTCAAAACTTCCAGATTTCCCAGAGCACGCAGACGCTACTGTGGATCGCGTATGTGATGTCTCCATCTTTTCTCCCGACCAATAGCCCGCACCGCAACAACCTGGAGGGTATCGAAAACACGAAAAGACTGTGAGTGGACAAAAATAAAGTATAAGTTCAAAAACCGTTATGAGAAAACACAATTACATTTATACCCTCCATTTGAAAACCAATGCATGCATATAAAAACCCATTCCATAAAACCATTTCATATCCAAAACCATTAATGAAAGCCATTTGAAAACCCGAATCAAATCCTTCATTCAAATCCAGGCCTCAGCCTCAAATCACAATTCGATCTCAAAGTACGGGAACTCAGTCCCTAAACTCCTCAAATCCAATTCATCCGGGCCACTACCCAAAATATCGGAAAACCAGTGAAAAACCAGTGAAAAATATCAATCATGCGAGTTTGCTGGATCTCAAGTGCGCCCGAGTCTTTAAACTCAAAACCATGGGAAAAAATCAGGCCCTCTCGGGATATCAACGAGTCTTTAAACTCAAAACACAATCACAGGTCTCGGGGGGTATCACAATCACCGAGTCTTTAAACTCGAAACATATACCGAGTCTTTAAAATCAAAACATATCAATCCAGGGCCCTCCCCCCCCCCCCCCCCCCCCTCCCCCCCCGTCAATCAACCGAGTCTTTAAACTCAAAACCAGATCCAGCGGTTTTTCTTTTCTTTTTTTGGGTTTTTAAACCCAAAACCATTTTTCAAGCAACAGTGAAAATCATACAAAATCCTCATCCGAATTCGCAACAATAATTCCGTAAGCTAGCATCCGGAACCATCATTCGGAACCCAAATCCAGACTTTCCCTTTCAAACTTCAAAACCAAATCCGAAATCTCATTTCCGAAATCCAATTTCAAAACCGAAAGTTCGTTTATCGAAATCTCAGAAACAGGGCTCCAAGCCCGAAATCACTTTCCTAAAATCCATTTCAAATCCTTGAAATCAAACCATATTTCAAATCCTGAAATCAAATCATTAAAACCATGATCAAACCACAAGATCATTCGAAATCTCGTAAAATGTGAAATTTCGTAAATATCTCAAAAACTGTGCAAAACTGTAAACCATCAAGATCATAAATCAAATCATAGAATCACGTATAGAAAACATATAAAAACATATATGCATGCATCATAAGTTAAAAAGAAAAGTCCACTCACAGACCATAGCGTCGTCGCCTCAATACGCGTGCACCTATGCCGTTCCCGGCCAATCCATTATCACCAGTTTTCCCGAACCTGTCCAAATACCATAATAAGGTTACTAACTACTTCATAAAGCTTATACTAAAACCCCGTAATTTTTCTGAATTTTTAACTATTTTTAACCGAACCCTAAAACCTTCGGAAATCCTGAAACATATCGAGACGATGTCCGATTGACTCGAAACCAGCGCCAAAATGTTCGTTACATTGAATACTTTAAAAATCGTATCGGAACCTTCCTCAAAATGTGTGCCACGCGCCCACACACGCCGCCTGAAGTGGCTGCGCGTGGGCCTCACGCGCCTAAGTTACTATTCATCGTCTTCCTCAGTCGACCGGTCTGAATTGGTCTGCAAATCCGGTCCAACTGTTGAACCGGCGTGAGCGGTTTTTAGCAATTTCAATTCGTTTTGCATTCCTAATTAATCTAATACGGTCGTCCCTTCATTTCCAATAATTCCATATAATTAATTCGTGAAAACTGGAGCTAGAGATTACCTCCCAATCATCCTTCAAAAGTTCGATGTTTCCTCCACTGTGTTCTCAGGTTTCCGGCCACCATTGGCCATGATTCCAATCCCAATAGCCTCGTCCCCACCTTTAGAAGCTCACCTGATCACTCATTATTTTTCAATACACAGGATTTCACAGGTTGCTATTTGAATCGAAACAGGGCTCAGTTGTGGGTATATGTCCTTACCTTCAATCTCAGGCCTTAAAACTGGGCTCACACACTTCCTATAATAGCCAGGAACCTCATCCCAACATTCAATTCGAGCATCAAGCCTCAAACGATCAATTTCAATTTTGAATGGAAACAGGGCACTCACGGTTTCCCTCAGTTACCACCGTCGTCCTCTGCTGTCGAGCCTTGCCATGGCCACCAACCATCTCTGTACAACCTCCCCCTAAACTTTCCTTCACATTTCAACCTCCTCTGATAAAGTTTGAGGGGGGTTAAGGTTCACAAAACCTCCCTGTCTCTGTTCTTCATGGTTCAAAGCCACCGTCCACGACGGCTGTTGTGCACCACCCTGTTCCTCCTTTCAAGTTCCACTATTTCCTCACATCTCTCACAACAGGATCAAACCAAGGTTTACTCTGATTATTTCCACTCAATCACACATACCTGAGCTCTCTATTTCCTCTCGGTTTAATCTGTATCGTGCATCCAAAATTTAAAAACAAGGAAAACGGTGATAAGGCTTTTACAGCCATCCAGACCCAGCCAGGTGTCCAAAACCTGGTGGTCACCCCATCCATCAATAGCCAAGTGTCCATCTCTGAGTGGGCACAGATCCCAATGCAGGAAATGTCCAGAATGCCCCTTGATGCACAAATTACCATTTTGCCCCTCGAGTTCCTAGACCTGTAACTTCAACGTCTGAACTCCAATCGACACATGCCGCCTGTCGTTGTATCCAGGAGATCGAGACCTTCCTAACAGTCCTCGAATTACGTGAAAAATATTTATCGTTTGAAAAGTCAACAAATTACCCATTTTCAACCAAATTACCAAATTACCCTTGAACTTCCGAACGTCATAACTTTTTCCTCAGACGTCGGAATCGGACATGCCACCTGTCTATGAACTCGTGACGCCTGTCTATGAACTCGTGACGTCCCGAACTACGTCACGGTCATCGGTCAAAGTCCATTTGACTGCCCGAACTAAAAGTCAACATTTTTGCCCATTCTAGGGGCAAAATCATCATTTCGCACCGTCCGTCAGAACGCATCCAACTAATCACCGATTAACTTCACTAATCCATCATTAACAACTAATATAATCCTGATTTTCGGGACGGGTCGTTACAGACTGTGTGTGAGTGGGCTATTTGATTTCTAAAAAGATTGCATGCATAAACTATTTTACTATTCCATTTTATGATTTAGATGGGACTATTATGGGTACTATCTGGGAATGCTTATTACATATTATGATGTTTTGGGCATGAGACCCATCTGGATTATATATGGAATGTTTTCAGGGATGTTTAGGGGACACATGGTAACTATACTATTATTGTGTTGTACTTTCCTACCTTACTATCTCATCTCCTCCAGGGAGGGTCGTTGGCCTGGGTGGACCCTGGAGTAGTCACGGGATACTGACTGAGAGGAGTTGACCCCCGTTGGGTTGCCTACTCTCAGGAAGGTATATTTAGTATACCTCGGGCAGTGACTGGGATACCGGACACTGGTGGACCCAGGGTAGTTCTCGGGTTTTGAGACCCTGAGTAGCAACGCGTAGCCTTAGAACCGTGACATCATTATCAAGCATCGGGGATGCCAGGGTTGGGTTTTACAGTGCACTGTTATGTTGGTTTTTCCCTTTTCGATTATTATATGATTCTATGATTATGATTCTATTATGATACTATGTTTACTTCAATGCATGCAAGTTTTGAAAAATATAGAGGTAAAACCTTATGATTTACTTTATTATTAAATTGATTTTATAAACTGTTTATTTTCAGCCCACTCATTCTTTAATGTTTTACTGACCCCTCCAGGTCGTGCCACAGAATTAGAGGAGGATCCGAAGGACGAGGCTTAGTCTAGTTCGTTGTGCACATGTACACCCCAAGTGGGTAGATTGAGCACTAATTATGTAATCTAACTATTGTGCTCATGTTTTGTATTGTACTATCCCTGGTCTGACAGCATATTACTCTGAACTCTTATGTTTGAACGTTATTTGTTTAATTTGAAGTATTTTGATTTCAAGTAAGGGCACTTTTGGTATGTTTGGAGTCGTTGTCAGACGGGAGCGGGACACGTCCCCGGGTGGTCCCAGTGGGATTGGGACGGGTCCTGTCACTTAGGGCCAAGGAGGAGCTTTTGTGGAGACAAAGGTCGGGGTGTCTTGGTTAAAAGAAGGTGACAGAAACACACAGATTTTTCATCATTTGGTAAAGAACGGGGACGAAAGAACTTTATCCATAGGATGTTTGATGAGTTAGGGGATTGGAGGACGTTGGATGAGGTGGTGGGTGGTGATTTTGTGTCCTATTTCAATCACCTTTTCACTTCTTCGAGGGTGTCTAATGTGGGGCCTGTCTTGGAAACTGTGACCCCAGTTTTTGATGAATTGGATAATCTAGAGTTGAGTCGGCCGTATGAGGGATGGGAGATTAAGGAGGCCCTTTTCAGTATGTTCCCTACTAAGGCACTGAGGGTGGATGGAATGCCTGCTCTGTTCTACCAGAAATACCAGGACATCATGGGGCTTAATGTTATTGTTTTTTTTTTTACTTAGAAGTGTTAAACCATGGTGCTACTATGTAGTCAATCAAGCATACCATGATATTCCTCATCCCAAATGTGGATCTCCCATCTAAGGTAATTAAATTCCAACTCATTACTTGTAGATATTTATAAAATTATTTCCAAAAATTTTGTAAACAGGTTGAAACTTGTGATGCCCAAGGTCATCACTGACTATCAGAGTGCTTTTGTCCCTTCACATTTAATCACTGATAATATCTTGGGTGCTTTTGATTCTAGTCATGCGATTCGGAGACGGGGTAGTAGTAAACTGAAAAAATGATTCTGAAATTGGATATGTTTAAGGCTTATGACCGGGTTCAATGGCCATATCTAGAAGGTGTGCTTACAAGGCTTGGGTTCAATGCTCGTATGGTCAATCTGATTATGAATTGTGTGTCAATGGTTAGATATGAAATACAGGTGCGAGGGCAGGAAATTGGTTGTATTGTGCCATCTAGGGGACTACGACAAGGGGACCCGTTATCTCCATATTTATTTCTGATTTGTGTTGAGGGACTCTCGACTTTGTTATCTAAAGGGACATGGTGAAAGAAAGATTCATGGGGTGGCGGTGACTCTATGAGCTCCCTCCATATCTCATTTATTCTTTGCTGATGATAGTATGCCTTTTTGCAATGCATGGTTGGGGGAATGTCAGAAGCTGAAGGTTGTTTTACATATGTATGAGCGGGTTTCCGGTCAACTGGTTAATTTTGAGAATTTTGCTGCTTGTTTTAGTCTAGGGACTGGCCTAATTATGAAACAACTGATTACTAATTTGTTGGGTGTCTGGGTTATGGAGTTTCATAAAAATTATCTCGGGCTCCCTACGATTATAGGGGCGCAATAAATGGAAGATGTTTGATAAGGTTCAGGATGCCCTTCGCAACCCGTCTGACCAATTGGAATGTCAAACTGTTATCTGCAGCTGGGAAAGAAGTTCTAGTAAAGGCAGTGGCTCAGGCTCTCCCCACCTACATTATGAGTGTCTTTCAACTCCCACGATCTCTTTGTCATGAGTTATCAGCCAAGATTGCTAGATAATGATGGAGAAAATCGGGAAAGAGAAGTATTCACTGGATGCGCTGGGACAAGTTGTGTAGTCCAAAACTGAAAGAGGGGGGGGGGGGGGGGGGGCTTGGGCTTTGAAAACTTTCAATTTTTTTTATCAGGAAATGGTGGCAAAATAGGCTCGGTGGTTGATGGAGCAACCTGGTTCCCTTGTAGCTCGGATGATGAAAGCTTGTTACTACCCTGACAGTGATTTTATGGAGGCTGAGGCGGGATATGCCCCCTCTTTCATCTGGAAATCTATTCTATGGGGATGTGATGTTATCCAACAGGGTCTATTTTGTAGGGTGGGTAATGGAAACTCAATGAGCATTTTTCGGGACAAATAGATACCTCGACCTAAAACCTTCTAGCCTATTTTGAATCAGGGATTACCTGAAAATGATGTGGTGCCCTCTTTTCTTGATCCTAATGAGGGGTGGAACTGGGAACTTCTGGAGGCAACCTTCTGTTCGGAGGGCATATGAGATATTTGTTGCATTACACTTCCTAGGTGGGTTTCTTTTGTTGATGGGCGTTATTGGTATTACTCTAAGACAGGGAAGTATACAATTAAATCAAGTTATCCCATTGCGTATTCCAGTTGGTTTAATTTGCAGGGGGTGTCGAGTGCTCTAATGTAATTCTGAGAGTGACTATAGAAACACCTATGGAAGATGAAGGTTCCGAATAAAATTAAACTTTTCATGTAGAGAGTCTAGTAAGAGATATTGCCTACAACCCTTAATCTAGTCACCTGCAAGGTAGCTACTTTTGTACTCTGTTATCAGTGTGGAAAGAAGGTTGAAGATGGTTTTCATGCAGTTTAGGGCTGCAAATGTAGTTAGAGGGTGTGGAGTTTCCTCCCGTTCTTGTCACAGGGATTTCCCACCTCGGTTGGTTTCATTGATTTTCTTGGTTATGCTACTTCTTATTTATCTGCCTCTCAATTGGAACAAGTTGTCTTTATCTAATAGCATGTGTGGAATTGGAGGAATAAAGTTGTACATGATTTGCAGGTGATGAGCCCGGAGGCGATTTATGAGGCTACTCATAGCCTAGCCCGAGAGGGCAAGTTCTCTGAGGAGAGAACGAGTTGGGGTTCTATATTTCCACCTTGGCTAACAACCCTGGTTGAGAGGGATGAACAGATGAACATGAGGCTAATCTTCTTTGTTGAGTTTTTGTGTTTGGGTTTGTTGGGGAGTACGTTTTTTCCCTCATCGGATTGGAATGGATTTATTCCAAATTAGATGAATTTTATGATGAAGGTTTTAATGAGGTCCAGACCACCGCATGTGGTGCACCCAATAAGTGTATTGTTTTCCTATTCCTTTAATGAAGCTTCCTTTTTGATAAAAAAAAAAATACATATCCACTAACAAATAAAAAAAGAACTCTACTAAAAGAAAATAAACACCCAACTCACTTCAGTAAAATAAATAAACCCAAACAATAAAAGCCCAAATCATCAAAACTGTAGCATCACCATTTAGCATAGGTTAGCAGCCACCTCCACATTCAAATCCGCAGTCGTCGCCTTGAAATAAACAAAAAAAAGTATCGGAGAGATGAGATCAATCGAGAATGTTGTTCGAGAAGCAAGCCTCCAATAGACAACATACTCAAAAGATCCACTAGGCCAGCCATTGAAATTTGAGCAAACCCACCCAACAAGGGGTTTGGGTATTCAGTGGTTGATAGAAGCAGGGAAAATGGGGAATTTGGGTTTCTAGAAAATGGGGAAGAGATTGGATGAAAGAGAGAGACAAGGAGGTTGAACGTGTTGAGAAACAGGTGAGGGGGAGAGATGAGTGGATCTTGAGAGCTTAAATTACATGGAAGTGAAGATAACGTAAATGGAGAATAAGCCAAAAATTGGATCTCCGAAAGACAAAACCAAAGAAGCCAGATAGCCACAAAAAAATGGGGGAGAAGGCATACAAAAAAAAAGTCAAGTTTCAGCCGTCCATAAATATGCGGATGCTCTTTTAGTTTGGCATGACTGTAGACAGGTGATAGATATTACAGATGATGCAGGTTATCAGGGAAAGTTTTGTAATGATGTAAACATAGCCCTTGAAATTTTGTAAGACTCGAATAAAAACTGTTGATCTTGTAATTGGCTCATTTCAATGACAATGGTTTGGGCCACCAACATGATCCAATTGGTGAGAAAGAAGAAAGCAAACATTTTCTAACACAAAAAAGGATATACCACAACATAACGCCCTTGCTGCAGCAGAAAATTACATAAGAGAATCCCAAATGCACATTTTATCCTCTCACCACAACACTCCATAGATTTTCCAATAACTAGGTGTGTTCTTAACAGCATAAGTGGTGTAAAAACATAATTCTATCATGAATTTTCAGGTCTAAGTTGATTCAAATACCATCTGCACAACCTGGGACATATTGTCAAGATCGAAGCAATACTATCCAAAGATTAAACAGAAACCATCAAGAAATAATGAGAAAAACAAGATAAGATGTTATTTAAATATCCCATATGCACTCTCAGCAATGAGTTCATCAGGTACAAAGGGTTTTTAAGATGAACACTCAACCCCCAAAAATATGAGAAAACAAAAAGAACAAACGGATGATCAGGGCTTCCGGACTTCAGCCACTTGAAATCCATCCGATCAAAATGTTAGATAACCGGAATAGTGACTATTCTATGTCCTGAAAATCCATACCTAATAAGAAAAGATCTTCATAGTAGCTTTCATGAGAGTTACCTGCAGAATTATCCGAAGTACTTTTTGTTTCCTCTTCAGAAAAAATCTTCTCCGAATGACAATCCAAACTACAAAATGCTTTCCCACTGGTGCAAGAAATCAGATAAAACCTCAGCCTACAGGATTTGAGTGAAAATTACAAACAGATGTTTAAAACAAACCTGCACATGTCAATTTCATCTCCATCCGAGCTCTTCTTGCAGGCATAACAGAATCTCAAAGTTCCATTCAGATGGTTATTTTCCAATCCACCCTTGTACTGAGCCACTCTTGGTGACCCGATCCTGGGTTTTTCTCCGTCAAAATTGGTTACCTCATTTGTGTGACATTCCAAAATACAGTCCCCAAAAATATGAGTTGTCTTAGGTTTCGGACCATGACAAATGATGCAGGTATAATCCTCTGACAGTTCTATCTCTCTTGCAGAGATAGAGGCAATAGGCACTTGAAGTGAACTTGGTTTAAAACCCAGTGAGCTTTCTACCTGCTGGCCGTTGCCTAAAGCTACAGAAGAACTCATTAAAGTTTTATTCTCTGAATGAAGGCTTTTGAACCTCAAGTTTGGATCAGACATGGAGCCAATTGGTGAGGAAGGTTGGTTGGAGTCCAACAAAGATGATGCAATGCTTTCAGAAGGTTCAGATTTGAAAGGAAGTTCCACACTCCCAAAGAAATCATTCCCTCTGTCAGCTTTAAGTTGGGAATTGAGAGTTACGGCTTCAGAAAACGGCTTAAGTATGTAGTTTCTATCTAAAATTTTAGGTTGGATGGGATCATTGTCAGAGTCATAATAAAGCTTTGAGGAGTTAGGGATGTTAGTTTTCACCTGCAGTCCAAAGATTATATTTTTCTTCTTTGGTGAATCAACTTCACTAGCTGCTTTAGTTTCATCAACTAGCGAGTTGACAATTCTGAGGCCGTCTTTACTATAACCCCATTTCTTTTGATTTTTTTGTTGGGATGATGATCTAGGGGACCTAAGACTGAATGGGTTGCTAAGCTGGTAAACAACTCTAAAATCCAAAGGCGACGCAGGGCTCCTAATGTCGGAATCCGATGAACATTTATTACCAAACCCTATAAAGAAACCAGGAATATTGAAAAGTGCGCTGCTTGTATGTTTCAGGCTTAACGTATTAGAATCAGCCATTAGATCACCATCACATCTGACATGTTTAGCTTCTCCTAACAGGAACCAACAAGTGCTTACCATAAATTATAGTAATAACCACCAACCCGAGAGTAGGGTGGGAAATCGGTACAATCTAAGTTCAAATCCTGTCATAAAAAGGGAAATAAAACATCACAAACAGTGTGAAGAAAGCAACATCAACCTAACTACAAATGATAAAGCTGGTACGCACTGATGAGCCAAAAGAAAGAAGAAATGAGCAGATGGTAATCCAGAAAATAATTTTCCAATGGAAAGCATCGGAGAATCAAGTGGATAATCAGAATAAGGGTAAATGTACAATACAGAGAAAATCATTCCTATATGGCAGGCCCAAAAAGAAATGTTAGTGTCACACATCCAGATGTAAATGTAAACATATGGGTTGATGATCAAGATGATAACTAATCAAATATCAAAGTACAACCGAGAGGATGCAATTTGAAGTACCCAAGCAAGGAGCATAGAGACCAAAATAAGTGGAGCAATTAGTAAATTAATAGAACCATAACAGCCAACTTTCTTCAATGTCCAGTCAAACTAATACTAAAATCAGATATATCAGACATAAATCCACTTCATTTTCCAAAACCAATACATAAATTCATCCACTTCATTTTCCAAAACCAATCCATAAATTCGTTTGAACTTGCTCGATGATAATAAAGAATTTAATGGAACCCAAAAGTAAGTGAGTCATCAATCCTTCGAAATGCATTAAAGGGTATCCAATGTGATCAAAACTTGAATCTTTTACACAAGTGAATGAACCTCAAGTCGCAGTAAACAACTGATAAGTTTAAGTTCAAACCAAAAAGTGGAAAATTTCAAGAGCCAAATTTGAATTCCCAAATGCCCAATACGTGAAAGCTCAAATCGATCATCGACCGAAAAATACAGACCCATATCAAAATAATAAAATCGGGAAAAAGTAGAGAAAACCCACCTAGCTTTCTTCTCCGGAAACTCCACCGATGAGGATGAGCTTAAGTTGACACTACAAAAAGAATCTAAATAAAGCATAGATAGACATTGACAAAGTCTGCAACTTTAACTTGCCTTCTCTTTCATGGCTTATATTTTCCTTTCTTCCTTGCAATAAAAAGCAGAGAAATAAAAGGGTCTTTTTGATCTTCACTAGAGGTTTCTGATATACGCACGATTAACAGAGCTAGCGTATTCAATTGGAGCTTTCTGTGTTTTTTTGCCAACAAAAGAACTTCCTTAGAAAAAGAAGAACCGAAATGTTTACATATTTACTAAGATATTAAATAACTACGAAGGCTCATAATAAATAAAAACGCATAGAGCGTTTACGGAAAGTAGTTACGTGATGAGTTACTATGTTATGCTTTTAAGAAGTGTATTGAAACTTGACGCATTCAAATAGGGATTGCATTGCGAGAATATCAAAGAGAATTCTTTCAATATTAGCATCCACCCCCACTCCTATCGTTATACATTGTACTAAGTATTTAGAATCTATCTCAATGATGACCTTCTTACAATCATAATCCGCACAAGCAAACATAGATGCCCGAAGGGCATAGGCTTCTGCCTACAAGGCAGTGGCACAAGGGAGGCCGCATCAACCACCAGCAACTATGAAACTCCCAAGGGAGGATCTGCACACCCAGCCATAAGCACCATGATGGATCTCCTTGCAAAAAGCACCATCACAGTTCACCTTCACAAAACATTAGGAGGTCTACTCCAACCCTAGTTAGCATTTCTATAAAAACAAAGGAGATGGGACCGAATGTATCAAGGGAAGCTTAGCATGACTGGTCTCATGAAACCCTTTAACTTGATCCATCATTAGTTGAATGGTAGTCATGGGATCAACAACAATACCATTGTAGCATCTTAGATTACGACACTTCCATAGACATTATAATCAAAATAAAAAGAGTTGTAAATCCAAGCTCTTTTGCCCAGTGCCACCAAGAGATCGTCAAGAAGTGATTTCAGTATCATACAAAATCATCACCATGAATACATCCTATATCCACCTATTAAGGGCACCCAAACTAGAGACTCCGAGCATAATTGCATTTAAAGAAAAGGTGTACCTGCGTTTCCTCTACCTCGCCACATTGAGGACATATATTGTCCACCAAGATCCGGGGCCTCACTAGGTTAGCTCGTACCGCCAAGAATTGCTTACAACACTTCCACAAAAACATCTGAAGTTTAAGAGGTATTGCAATGGACCAAATGGAGTCCCATAACTCAGATTGTTGGCTCATACTACTAGACGCTCCAGAGCCCTGCTTCCTTCGAAACTCGTAATTTTTCAGTAACTCCATGGCAACATAATATCCAAACGTGACAAAATAACTACCATCCTTGACATGATACCATATGTACCTATCAGAGCACCCAAGAAAACTAAAGGGGAGGGATAGCACACACTGAGCTTCCTCACGGTTGAAGACATTGTTGACAAGCTCAATATCCCAACACTTACTTTCCACATCAATGAGGTTCATCACCTTGAAAGGCATAAGCGGGTGACGAGATAGAGGGAGGAATGACCACCTCGAGTTTAACCAAGGGTTAGTGAGGATCCGTACATTCTGTCCATCCTCAATCCTCCAGCGAAGTCCAGCATAAGAACTTGTAAGCCTAGAACAATACCCTTCCACCTCTAAGAGCTTCCCCGCCCATCCTTGGCTGTGAGGAAATGACCATTAAGGTAGTATTTCGAGTGTAAGATATGAGCTTTATGTGTTTTGGAGTTGTGGTAGATTGCAAATGGCGGTACCCATACGGATATTCTCTCTCAGTACTCATTAGTTACAAATTTACAATAACATACTAACAAGAATTACCCACAGTAATCTAGTGGCAATAATTACCCACACTTGCTTTAGGGCTGTTCAATTGATTGTAAATATGAATTCTGAAAAATGAGAAAATCTTGAAAAGATTATTAACTATTTATATACATTATCATCTATTTATTTACATGATTTTATATTTATGATATTAATATTAGATAGCTAATGTTATTTTATTTTTCAAAAAATAAAAAATAAAATATAGGCTCTAATTGACAGGACCCGCCCCGATCCCACAGGGACCACAAGGGGACGTGCCCTGCTCCCGTCTGACACCCAATAATTCATACCTATTTTAACCTCCAAACATTTAAAAGCATAAATAACCAAATTAAAGTCATACATCAAATCCGAATTAAACGAATGTCAGACAAGGGATATAATTCAAAGTTACAAATTTGCGAGCACGACTCTAAAGTAATCCTGCGGGTACACCGCCCAGCAGGGGTTCAGGTACGCAGAAGTAGATCTATGCCTCAGCCTCTGGTTCCTCCTCTACCTCAGTTTCCCGACCTGGAGGGGTTATCAAAACAGTAAGGGTGAGTGGACCGAAATTCAAGTTTATGAAATCGTTTGATAAGTAAAACATATAATTTACCCCTCCGTTTTCCAAACATGCGTGCAACATAATTCAAAATCATAAACCATAAAATATGAACCATAAGGCATATAATAAAACCATAACCATAATTTTAGTTGCTGCACTATACACTCCAATCCCGACATCCCTGATGTCTGACGTCCCTGGCGTCCAATAAGGTCACAATCACAAGGCTACGCGTGCCACTCGGGTCTCAATTTCCGAGTTCAATCCCCGAACCCCGTTCGGGTACAGCATCCCCGATGCTTAGCGTCATAGACGCTGGACGTTCTAGACGTCCGTGACCTCTCCGGGGTACCTCATCCGGAGGAGACTATACAATATGGAAGGATCTATACAGTGCAGTAACAAATACATTTTATTGATATCCACATGAAAACGTATATATATATAGATAGAATCCGAACCAATCATTCAGTTTCATCGGACGGGTCTCAAGCCCAAATACCGTGAAACGTGCCATAACCATATTTTCCATATCATCAAAACCATCATTGTTTTAGCATGTGAATAAGTATAATAAAACCAGAAAACATTTATGCACACAAGGGTTTAAGAAAATGGCCCACTCACAGTACAATCCTACTAGAAACCGAACGTATACCCTCGTCCTGGTACAAATGTACAATCCCTGTCAAGTCCAAGTATTCGTAAAGGTCAAATTAAACCCCCAACATTCAACCATGAAAGCCTAGGTCGAAACCGACCCGGGAAAGCCGCCCGAACGCGCTTTCCAAGGCAATAAACCTTATTTTGACCAACTTAAGGATCTCCGATCGACCCGAAACCACCGCCATTGGATCCGGATCGTCGAAACCTAAAGAATGGTGGTGGTCCCACCAAAAACACTGTTCACACGCGCCCCCACGCGCCGGTCAACGCGTCGGTCAACGCAGGAACAGTTCCTGCTGACGTCATCGCTGACGTCACTGCTGACGTCATCGCTGACGTCACTGCTGACGTCAGCATGACGTCATCTGACAGCTGTCAGGTCTGACATGTCAGACTCTGACAGGTGCCACGTGTCAACATCTGATTGGTCCACCACACTGATCTGTCAGACCACGTGTCAGATCTGACATGTGCCACGTGTCAGCACGGCACTGGTCCACGTCACTGGCATGTCAGTGACACGTGGCAGTCCCTGACTGGTCCACGTCACTGACATGTCAGTGCTGACTGTGCACTGACATGTGACACGTGTCGGCTCACGGTTGGTGTCAGGACCCAACCCTCCTCGGTCAGGACCCGACTCATCTAGCACGATATTGTCCGCTTTGGGCCTCCTTGCCCTTGCCCTCACGGTTTTGTTTTCGGGAGCTCACAGTGCAACTTCCCAGGGGGTCACCCATCATGGAATTGCACCAGCCTCAACTCGCTTAACTTTGGGGTTCCAATCCCCCCCAAAGCCACTGAGCTCCCAAAAGGCCTCATGCTAGATAGGTGGGTGCCTACACCTTTAAGACACACCACCATTCCCTTCCCAGACCATTCCTCCCTCGCAGGAATGTGAGATTGTTCACCGTTCCCTCCAGGACACGGGTCTTACAATCCACCCCCCTTAGGGCCCAGCGTCCTCGCTGGCACACTTCCCGGTCGGGGTCTGGCTCTGATACCAAATTGTCAGGACCCGACCCTCCTCGGTCAGGACCCGACTCATCTAGCACGATATTGTCCGCTTTGGGCCTCCTTGCCCTTGCCCTCACGGTTTTGTTTTCGGGAGCTCACAGTGCAACTTCCCAGGGGGTCACCCATCATGGAATTGCACCAGCCTCAACTCGCTTAACTTTGGGGTTCCAATCCCCCCCAAAGCCACTGAGCTCCCAAAAGGCCTCATGCTAGATAGGTGGGTGCCTACACCTTTAAGACACACCACCATTCCCTTCCCAGACCATTCCTCCCTCGCAGGAATGTGAGATTGTTCACCGTTCCCTCCAGGACACGGGTCTTACAACCGACCCTCTTCTGTCAGGTCCCGATTCATCTAGCACGATATTGTCCGCTTTGGGCCTCCTTGCCCTTGCCCTCACGGTTTTGTTTTCGGGAGCTCACGGTGCAACTTCCCAGGGGGTCACCCATCTGGAATTGCACCAGCCTCAACTCGCTTAACTTTGGGGTTCCAATCCCCCCCAAAGCCACTGAGCTCCCAAAAGGCCTCATGCTAGATAGGTGTGTGCCTACACCTTTAAGGCACACCACCATTCCCTTCCCAGACCATTCCCCCCTCGCAGGAATGTGGGATTGTTCACCGTTCCCTCCAGGACACGGGTCTTACAATCCACCCCCCTTAGGGCCCAGCGTCCTCGCTTGCACACTTCTCGGTCGGGGTCTGGCTCTGATACCAAATTGTCAGGACCCGACCCTCTTCTGTCAGGTCCCGATTCATCTAGCACGATATTGTCCGCTTTGGGCCTCCTTGCCCTTGCCCTCACGGTTTTGTTTTCGGGAGCTCACGGTGCAACTTCCCAGGGGGTCACCCATCTGGAATTGCACCAGCCTCAACTCGCTTAACTTTGGGGTTCCAATCCCCCCCAAAGCCACTGAGCTCCCAAAAGGCCTCATGCTAGATAGGTGTGTGCCTACACCTTTAAGGCACACCACCATTCCCTTCCCAGACCATTCCCCCCTCGCAGGAATGTGGGATTGTTCACCGTTCCCTCCAGGACACGGGTCTTACAACACCCGTCCCAAATTCCATGATTAGATTAGTGACTAATCACGATTAGTGAGGCTAATCCGTGATCAGTAGAGCGAGAGCGGACGAACGATGCGAAATGACCGTTTTGCCCCTGATGGTGGCAAAACGTTGACTTTTCAATCGGGCGGTCAAATGGACTTTGACCGATGACCGTGACGTAGTTCGTGACGTCACGAGTTCATAGACAGGTGGCACGTTCAATTCCGACGTTCGACGAGGAAGTTATGACGTTCGGAAGTTTAGGGGCATTTTGGTAATTTGGGTGAATAGGAGGTCAAAAGTTGACTTTTTGACCGAGAGGTCCGATGGCCGAGGGCCGAAGACCGTTATGTAGATAAGGACGATACGAATCCGTAGACAGGCGGCACGTCGAATTCGGACGTTCGACGGCGAAGTTACGGTTCACGGAAGTTTCCGGTTACTATTCACGACGGCACGTTTTACGAGACAAAAAGTGCAGTTTGTCTCTAGTGGGCCCAGATATTTACTGGAGGCCCAATGGATGAGTGACAAGTGTCACCCATCCACTGGCCAACCTCACCCACTCATGCACCAAAACACTCAACCGTGCATCCAGTTTTCCATTTTCCTCCAACCATTTCCCGATCCCATTCCTCTCATCTGTGCGACCCCAAACATCCAACCCTCACCCTATGATCATGACAGAGAGACCAGAGGGGGAGAGGAGGACCGGTGAAGCGTGGTGGCCGGCCAGGACGAAGCCACCGTGCGCGGTGGAGACCCAAACCCGAACGGTTACCCGGTTAGGCCCAAATCTCCCATTTTGTCGATTTTTACATTATGGATCGTTTTGGTTGATTAGGGAATATTTGTTAGCTTGTTTAGGGTGTATAGAGATGGTTTTGAACGGGGGTTGACGGCTGCGACGCCTGGGGGCGAAATCGAAAAACTGGGCCGTGGGGGGTTAATTTTTAGGGATCGATTTAGGGGGTTTTAGCTTGTTTGGTTAATTGGGTTAGATAGGAAACTTGAAAATAGGAATGTAGGAATTAAAATGGAAGAAAACGGATGAGAAATGAGGGCGTCGGAGACCTGGACCGGTTACGCCGGTCCAGTTGCAGGGGTTGGACCGGACCGGGCCGGTCGGACCGGTTCGATCGAAGGAAGGGGATGCACTGTAGCGGCGCGTGGCTCCCACGCGCAGCCACTTCAGGCGGTACGTGTCGGCGCGTGCTAGGGTTTTTGGGGATGTGTTCAACATACGAAATCATCTATTCGATGTAACGAACATTTTGGGACTGGTTTCGTGTCGATCGGACACCGTCTCGATATGTTTCGGTGCATCGGAAGGTTTAGGTTCGGTTTTAAAAATAGTTAAAAATATGGGAAAATTACGGGGCTTTAGTGGGAGGTTAATTAAGTAGTTAGTAACCTTCTATTATGATTTGGACAGGTTTGGGAGTCCCGGTGACGGTGATCGGCTCGGGGAGCCGTATGGCAAATCGAGGCGGCAGCTCGGACGGTCTGTGAGTGGACCTTGTTTTCTAAATTGGTGCATGCATAAATGTTTATTATATGTTTTATTACTTGTTTGATGATGCCATGGGTGCATTTGTATGTGGTTACGTATAAGCACGTATTTCGAGGTTTCGGCCTTACGGGTCTGTATTTCTTTATTGATTTAAATGAACTGAATTTGGATTTCAAAATGATAAACTCGGGTATGAGACCCATTTGGTTTTGTCTCGGGCATATGACCTCAGATTCCGGGCACGGTGCCCAGTTGGCGTCCTATGTTCGGGTACGAGACCCAGTCACTTTACGGTTTTGATTTCAGGTCAGGGAACCTTAAATGGATTCCCAGGTTCATGACGGTTTATGGGAACCGGCATGAACCCTTGTTCTGGTATCATGGTTCATGACGGTTTATGGGAACCGGCATGAACCCGTGTTGGTTATTACGGTACATGACGGTTTATGGGAACCGGCATGTTACCTGGTTATGTATTACGGTACATGACGGTTTATGGGAACCGGCATGATACCTGATTATGGATATTATGGATCATGACGGTTCAGGGGAACCGGTCATGAATGTTTATGTTATGTATATATATGTTCGTCTACCTTCCTTTACTTCTATTATCTCCTCCGGGGAGGGTCGTTGGCCTGGGTGGACCCCGGAGTAGTCACGGAGCACCGACTGAGTGGAGTCACCCCCCAGTTGGGTTCCTTACTCTCAGGAAGGCTATGATTACTATTACCTCGGGTAGGGTCAGTGGTCTGCGGACATTGATCTTGACTTTGAGATGACTCGGATTGAGACCCGGGTAGCGCGCGCGTGGCTTTGGATACCGTGACAGGATTGGTTGTGTGACTTATATATATGTATGTGATGTATATATGATATATGATATGTGGTGTGTACAGGTGTGCACAGGATTTGAGCAGTGGCTCGTGTACTTGGTTTCTTTATGGTTTGGGGCCGAGTCCTTTATGGATTTGGGCAGTGGCCCGTATGGTCGTTTTTATTGTGGTCCTTTCGACCTTAGTCTATATCTGCTTTGGGCTTAGTCCCACATATGGTTTGTTTTGGATAAATGGTTTTCAAATGCATGCATGCTTTTTAGTGGAGGGTACAAATGTCTTCTCGTTAAAATGTTTTTATAAACTCTTGTTTTGTCCACTCACAGTTTTTAATGTTTTGACTGCCCTTCAGGTTGACATCGGATGTGGACTGTAGCAGAGACCGAGATATCACATGCCTCCTCCGGATCCTGGCGTACTCTGATAGCCCGGGAGGGCAAAGGTCGGAAATATCCCTTGTCTGACACTTCGTGTCAGACGGGAGCAGGGTCATCCCGCACTAATCCCGGGGGGATTGGGATGGGTCCTGTCAACGTGGTATCAGAGCGGGGTTGTCTCTATTCGAGCAACCGCGGAGCTCTTGGAGTATGTATGCTGGTCGAGGATGTGATATCTCATTGGGCTGCAGTCCGTGGTCAACCTGATTGACGGGGTACCGGTACGATAGTTAGTAAGATTGGCAAGCCTTGGTTCGGCACTCGATGCCGGGGTTGCCATGGTTCTGTCAGGGTTGGCAGTGTGGAACCCTACAGAAGGCTTAACGTAGTATTACGTTAGAGTTTTGGATCGTGAGACGGTTCGTTGGGATCGCCTTCACGATGTCGTAGGATCGATTCCGACGACTGGTTAGGAGTGTGACCATTAGATGGTCAGATTATGTTGAGTTAAATGGATTTACTGCTGTTGGCGGTTAGTAGTCGAGTTCGAGGAACTCTGGTTGAACTTATGGTAGTTGGCAGCCAGATTCGAGGAATTCTGGTTGGACTCACGGTAGGATTGGATTGTCGTCTTTACGACGTCGGGACCACGGGGTCGGTCAGATCGTGGATTTTACTGCTTTTCGCAGTTGGGTTCAGAGTGACCCTAGTTGTGATTGTGGAACCCTATCTTGGTGGGTATGGTTCGGAAATGGGAGTTGGCGAGTGGTGTGACTTTGACGACTATTCGGATTTGGATTCGTTAGTCGGTCTAGTCATGTCAGCTTGTATTGGGACTGCACTTCGCAGTCAGGGTTGTACTTATCGGTTAGACCGAGTTGGTTGTCGTGCTACTTCAGTTGTGGGTTGGTGCACTAAGGTCGCGGGTGACCTGGTAGACGACATTGGGATAGTCGAGTTGCGACTGGTTAGAGTTTGGTTGGACAGGTTACTAAGGTTGGTACTTGTCGATGGAATCCCTGAGTGGGATACAGAGTAGTTGGTACGGGCGATTGATTCCGTTGGATACGGAGTCTGGATATAGCGATGTTTGGTAGTTAGGTCTGCACGAGTGTGGGGCAGGCGCTACTACCGAGAGTAGTTATAGTTACGATTGTTGGGGATCGGGGACGTTCGGGGGACGTTTTCTTTTCTCGTAGGAGTTGTCAGGATGACTGTACTCATAATTGTTAGGTACGAGGGAGACTGAGTTTCTCCAATATGAGTTGAGGTACGGGATCGTCGCTCGGTATGAGCGGAGATCCAGGGTTGTCAGATTTGCACCCGGTGTGCCGATGCTGATACTGATACTGGTGATAGTGCGTTGGTGTACTGGTACTAGTGCTGGTGCTGGTGCCGGTGATTGTGATGACGGTGAGTTACGAGTCGGGATGTGACTCCGACGTCATGGGCTTATGATGGGTATCTGTGGTTCGGGAGTGAATCACGGATAGGGACGGACTGGATAGGATCCAACGGTAGTTGAGACGTGAGGATCGAGTACTGTCATGGAGGACTAGCGACCAGTTGGTCAGTGTTGTTGGCCGGAGTTGGTCAGAATTGGTTAGATATGGTGGTTTGCAGAGATTTGACTGCAGATCACAGCAGGGGTCTGTTGTGACTTTTCAGTAGAGTGGTACATCAGATTAGGATGAATTGACATCCTTTTGGATGTACATATACGGTCGTAAATGGGCATGTGTCCATAACCAGTCTAACGGGGACACGTGGTTGATGTCTGGGTATGTTGTTTCCAATTTTGTTGGAACTTCGAAATCGCGAGAGGTTGCGATTGAGGTGACGAGAGGAATGCGGGTTTTCCGCATTGGTAATGGGTATGTCGAAGTCATTTTGGGTGACTTCTCAGGTTCTACCATAATTGATGGTGGTAGATGAGGTAGATGTTATAGATGTTGTTGGTTGCCACTAGTACACTGATTGTGTATTGGTTGGTGGACCCGGGATTTGTTCTGAATCATCAGGAGGAGATGAGTATATCGAAGTTAAATGACTGAGATTTCTCATTTTCTACTTGGTGGCAGAAGATGTTAGGTTACATGACGTGGTGAGTGCAGCGAGTGTTGTTTGCATTCACGTAGGATGGATTATTCGATCATTCTTGTTTTGCCTTGGTGGAATGACAAGGATCGATACGAGGTAATCAGTGAGAACCCACAGTCTCGGCGTGTCTCGTCGTAGACTAATCTATTTAAGATGTGGGAAATGGTCTAGGACTTTGGTTGGCGTGACGATCCTCGATCGTGACGTCTATGGTCGGTTGACGTAGTGTTGGATCTGGATCATGATTTGGGTATCCAGATAGGTGGAGAGTTTAGTACTCTTACTTGGATGTTGAGTGGAGCATGTTGGGACTGAACTTCTTTTCGAGGTAAATCCCATATGGCTTATTACTCACCTGAGTAGTTGTCCGATGAGTAGTTTTCCGACGTGGTCGGATATGGTCAGCCTTAGAGCTGTGTGGATGTTGGGATTGATTTCCCTATGAAGTCAATCGTTGGTAATAGGGTAATCGGTTTAGCGGGTAACCGATAGGTTTGGTTTTGGTACGTCTCGGTAGACGTGAACGATATTTCAGGTTTTGGAATCAGATTTCTGGATGACGATTCAGGATTTGATTTTGGAACTTGAAAGAGGATTTCTGTATTTGGGTTTTGGAATCGGATTCTGGGTGACGATTCAGGATTTGATTCTAGAGCTTGACTATAGATTTTCTTTTATGGATTTGGGTTCGGAATGGTTATTCCTAATACTAGTTTACGGAATGATGATTTCGGATTTGAATTTGGACATGATTATGGATATGATTTCTGGGTTTGGATTCGGGATTTCTTACGAAATTGCGGATTCGGATTCGGATTTGGAAATAGATAATGGGTCGGAGTTTCAATTTGTCTAGTACTGGATTGGACAAATGGACTCCATAGTAGAAACGTGATCGGCTACAACCTATATGGGTGTAGGCTGATTGATGTGTAGATGTATGTACCTTGTACGTTGTTCGAGGTACAATACTGGGCATACTTGTGGTGCCTAGTGACGGTATATAGGTTATACCGGTAGTACGTTGGTGAGCGTGTTGGTAGTCGGATTGGATCCGATACCACTGGATTAGTCGAGGTCGTGAACTAGGCATTGGATACTGTGCATTGGGTCATGGTATTTCTAATGGGTCTAGTTACACACAGGTCGAGTGAAATGCTTGTGGTTAGTGTAACCACGAGTGTGTGTCATATCAGTTTGCGACTGACAACTGTCAAGTATTGACAGTTTGTAGGAGGTGTCAGCGTGGATCCTGGTGTGAGGTCTGATGACTCCCCGTGGGAGCAGATGTCCGTGGTCGAATGTAGACGAGGCGACATGAGCGTTAGTGGTACGTCTGGTTGCAGACGAGTAAGTATTGTTCTAGTTGGTTGGTGTACGAGGGTACACGTATTTCGAGGTTGATTCTACCTTCCACGAGGTGGATGTGGAATCAGAATAGTTGGCGTTTCGAGAACGAAACTAATTAAGGAGGGAAGAACGGTCAGATTAGGTCGGTTGGAATTTCGAGGACGAAATTAATTAAGGAGGGAAGGTTGTAACGACCCGTCCCAAATTCCATGATTAGATTAGTGACTAATCACGATTAGTGAGGCTAATCCGTGATCAGTAGAGCGAGAGCGGACGAACGATGCGAAATGACCGTTTTGCCCCTGATGGTGGCAAAACGTTGACTTTTCAATCGGGCGGTCAAATGGACTTTGACCGATGACCGTGACGTAGTTCGTGACGTCACGAGTTCATAGACAGGTGACACGTTCAATTCCGACGTTCGAGGAGGAAGTTATGACGTTCGGAAGTTTAGGGGCATTTTGGTAATTTGGGTGAATAGGAGGTCAAAAGTTGACTTTTTGACCGGGAGGTCCGATGGCCGAGGGCCGAAGACCGTTATGTAGATAAGGACGATACGAATCCGTAGACAGGCGGCACGTCGAATTCGGACGTTCGACGGCGAAGTTACGGTTCACGGAAGTTTCCAGTTACTATTCACGACGGCACGTTTTACGAGACAAAAAGTGCAGTTTGTCTCTAGTGGGCCCAGATATTTACTGGAGGCCCAATGGATGAGTGACAAGTGTCACCCATCCACTGGCCAACCTCACCCACTCATGCACCAAAACACTCAACCGTGCATCCAGTTTTCCATTTTCCTCCAACCATTTCCTAATCCCATTCCTCTCATCTGTGCGACCCCAAACATCCAACCCTCACCCTATGATCATGACAGAGAGACCAGAGGGGGAGAGGAGGACCGGTGAAGCGTGGTGGCCGGCCAGGACGAAGCCACCGTGCGCGGTGGAGACCCAAACCCGAACGGTTACCCGGTTAGGCCCAAATCTCCCATTTTGTCGATTTTTACATTATGGATCGTTTTGGTTGATTAGGGAATGTTTGTTAGCTTGTTTAGGGTGTATAGAGATGGTTTTGAACGGGGGTTGACGGCTGCGACGCCTGGGGACGAAATCGGAAAACTGGGCCGTGGGGGGTTAATTTTTAGGGATCGATTTAGGGGGTTTTAGCTTGTTTGGTTAATTGGGTTAGATAGGAAACTTGAAAATAGGAATGTAGGAATTAAAATGGAAGAAAACGGATGAGAAATGAGGGCGTCAGAGACCTGGACCGGTTACGCCGGTCCAGTTGCAGGGGTTGGACCGGACCGGGCCGGTCGGACCGGTTCGATCGAAGGAAGGGGATGCACTGTAGCGGCGCGTGGCTCCCACGTGCAGCCACTTCAGGCGGCGCGTGTGGGCGCGTGCTAGGGTTTTTGGGGATGTGTTCAAAATACGAAATCATCTATTCGATGTAACGAACATTTTGGGACTGGTTTCGTGTCGATCGGACACCGTCTCGATATGTTTCGGGGCATCGGAAGGTTTAGGTTCGGTTTTAAAAATAGTTAAAAATATGGGAAAATTACGGGGCTTTAGTGGGAGGTTAATTAAGTAGTTAGTAACCTTCTATTACGATTTGGACAGGTTTGGGAGTCCCGGTGACGGTGATCGGCTCGGGGAGCCGTATGGCACGCAAATCGAGGCGGCAGCTCGGACGGTCTGTGAGTGGACCTTGTTTTCTAAATTGGTGCATGCATAAATGTTTATTATATGTTTTATTACTTGTTTGATGATGCCATGGGTGCATTTGTATGTGGTTACGTATAAGCACGTATTTCGAGGTTTCGGCCTTACGGGTCTGTATTTCTTTATTGATTTAAATGAACTGAATTTGGATTTCAAAATGATAAACTCGGGTATGAGACCCATTTGGTTTTGTCTCGGGCATATGACCTCAGATTCCGGGCACGGTGCCCAGTTGGCGTCCTATGTTCGGGTACGAGACCCAGTCACTTTACGGTTTTGATTTCAGGTCAGGGAACCTTAAATGGATTCCCAGGTTCATGACGGTTTATGGGAACCGGCATGAACCCTTGTTCTGGTATCATGGTTCATGACGGTTTATGGGAACCGGCATGAACCCGTGTTGGTTATTACGGTACATGACGGTTTATGGGAACCGGCATGTTACCTGGTTATGTATTACGGTACATGACGGTTTATGGGAACCGGCATGATACCTGATTATGGATATTATGGATCATGACGGTTCAGGGGAACCGGTCATGAATGTTTATGTTATGTATATATATGTTCGTCTACCTTCCTTTACTTCTATTATCTCCTCCGGGGAGGGTCGTTGGCCTGGGTGGACCCCGGAGTAGTCACGGAGCACCGACTGAGTGGAGTCACCCCCCAGTTGGGTTCCTTACTCTCAGGAAGGCTATGATTACTATTACCTCGGGTAGGGTCAGTGGTCTGCGGACATTGATCTTGACTTTGAGATGACTCGGATTGAGACCCGGGTAGCGCGCGCGTGGCTTTGGATACCGTGACAGGATTGGTTGTGTGACTTATATATATGTATGTGATGTATATATGATATATGATATGTGGTGTGTACATGTGTGCACAGGATTTGAGCAGTGGCTCGTGTACTTGGTTTCTTTATGGTTTGGGGCCGAGTCCTTTATGGATTTGGGCAGTGGCCCGTATGGTCGTTTTTATTGTGGTCCTTTCGACCTTAGTCTATATCTGCTTTCGGCTTAGTCCCACATATGGTTTGTTTTGGATAAATGGTTTTCGAATGCATGCATGCTTTTTAGTGGAGGGTACAAATGTCTTCTCGTTAAAATGTTTTTATAAACTCTTGTTTTGTCCACTCACAGTTTTTAATGTTTTGACTGCCCTTCAGGTTGACATCGGATGTGGACTGTAGCAGAGACCGAGATATCACATGCCTCCTCCGGATCCTGGCGTACTCTGATAGCCCGGGAGGGCAAATGCCGGAAATATCCCTTGTCTGACACTTCGTGTCAGACGGGAGCAGGGTCATCCCGCACTAATCCCGGGGGGATTGGGATGGGTCCTGTCAGTTGGTCCACGTCATCTGACAGGCTGACAGGGTGCCACGTCAGCACCACTGTCATCAGACGGGTTGACCCGAATACCTGCAACTCGGGTCGATCAGACCCGCGATCACGACCCGGTTGCCATTTCTTCATTTCTGGGTCATTTTCATCCATTTTGATTCCTAATTACTCGTCCTAGTCCCTAGATTGGTTCTATGTAATTAGAATTAGGTTTTAGGTCTAGGAGGTTACCTGAAACTCGACGGGAAGCTTGGTTGCCGGTTCTGGTAATCCTTTCCGGCGAGTCGACGGTTGTTCAGCCCTGGTCCTGGTTCCAAATTGGTCGTCAAGGTCACCTAGACGAGTCCTAACAACAACTCAATGATGTCAACGTCACAACCAGGTGTTTTGAAGCCGGGAAGGAAAATGGTTACCTACGGGTTTAACGTCCAAACGCCGCCGTGTCGCCGCCGTCCACCGTCAGGGTCAGCTCCTTGCCGTCCAGTAGTCACGGTGATCACAACCGCACATTGGTTCCAGTCCTAGATCAATGGTTTGGATGGTTTGGTGACTTGGGTTCCTCGGGTTTCCTTCACGGGTTTGAAAGGATGCCGCCGTGCAGGGTGGCCGTGGAGCGGTGGCCGGCGTCAGGGGTGTGGCTGTTGGTTGTCTGAGGTGTGGGGTTGAGTGGTGGTGGCTGATGGGCTGGTTCCAGGGAGAAATCGCACACACGGTTGAGAGAATGAACACATGGGTGCATGATCTCATGGAATTTTAATACTGAATAGGAAAATGAATCAAGGGCCAGGATTGAATCTCAGAATGAGATCAAAGGCTGAGATCAAATCAAGGGATTTCAGATCTAAGGGCTGTAATTTAAAGCAGATTTAAATGCTAAATAATCCTATAGTGGATCTGATCCAATCTAGCCAATGGGTGAGTGACACTTGTCACTCACCAGATGTCCTCCAATCAGATTTCCTGAATTTAATATTCGACACGAAAACCGAGACCCGAACTTCCCGAATTCACGTTTTTGACCATAACTTCCTCGTACGAAGTCCGATTTCGGCGTGCCGCCTGTCTACGGACTCAGGACGTCGAGGCCTACCCAACGGTCCTTGAGTCAACAGAAAATTAGTTGTCAAAAGAAAAGTCAACATTTTCCCCCGAGAGTCCAAATTACGGTAATGCCCCTGAACTTCCGAAAGTCATAACTTTTACCCTGATCGTCCGAATTGGACGTGCCACCTGCCTATGAACTCGTGACGTCCTGAACTACGTCACGGTCATAGGTCAAGGTCCATTTAGTTCATCAATCAAAAAGTCAACAATTTGACCATACCATTCTTAAGGGGTAAAATCGTCAAATCACACATTAAATTACAATATGGAAATCCTAGAATTTCCGGGGTGTTACAACCTTCCCCCCTTAAGAAATTTCGTCCCGAAATTTCAAAGAAACAAATGAGGAAATTGTTCTCGCATATGAGCCTCAGGCTCCCATGTGGCTTCTTCCACGTTCTGGTTTCTCCAGAGAATTTTCACGAGAGGGATCGTCTTCCGTCGTAGTACCTTGTCCTTCCGATCCAAGATCTGTACTGGTTGTTCTTCGAAGCTCAAATCTTCCCGTAGTTCGACAGGTTGTTCCCCAAGTACATGAGAAGCATCACGTACGTACATCCGCAACATCGATACGTGGAAAACATCGTGAACTCTTGATAGTTCTGGGGGTAGTGCCAATCTGTATGCAACTCTGCCAATTCTCTCCACGATTTCATACGGTCCGATAAAACGCGGACTCAGTTTCCCCCGTCGGCCAAAACGGATAATCCCTTTCCACGGAGACAACTTCAGGAAGACAAAATCTCCCACTTCAAACTCCAAGTCTCGAATCCGTCGGTCGGCATAACTCTTCTGGCGATCCTGTGCCACCTTCAATCTCTCCTTGATCACGCGAACAGCTTCCATGGTTAAGTCCATCATCTCCAGCCCTACAGCCGCTCGCTCTCCTACCTCCGTCCAGCAGATAGGTGTCCTGCACTGTCGGCCATACAGTGCCTCATAAGGTGCCATCCCGATGCTTACCTGATAGCTGTTGTTGTAAGCGAATTCCATCAATGGCAAATGAGTATCCCAAGAGTCTTGAAACTGTAGTACACATGACCTCATCATGTCCTCCAGGGTTTGAATGGTTCTCTCAGACTGTCCATCGGTCTGTGGATGGAAAGCAGTACTGAAACGTAAGGTTGTTCCCAAAGTAGCTTGCAAACTTCGCCAGAACCTGGAAGTGAAACGCGGATCACGATCGGACACAATCGATTCCGGCGTACCATGAAGTCGTATGATTTCCTTCACAAACAACTGAGCCAGTCGGTTAGGTTTATAGGTTTCCTGAACTGGCAGAAAATGGGCTGATTTGGTTAACCGATCCACGATCACCCATACTCCGTCCACTCCACTCTGAGTCCTCGGTAACTTAAAGACGAAGTCCATGGTGATGTGATCCCACTTCCACTCAGGAATCGGAAGTGGCTGCATAGCCCCATATGGTCTCTGCCGTTCCGCCTTAACCTGCTGACAGGTTAAGCATTTGCTCACGAACTCAGCAATATCCTTCTTCATTCCTGGCCACCAATAATGGTTCCGGAGGGTACGGTACATCTTTGTACCTCCCGGATGCATAGCATAGGCCGAACTGTGGGCCTCCTCAAGTATCTCGGCCCGTAACTCTGCCACTGCAGGTACGCACAAACGGCCCAATTTCACCAGTGCTCCATCGTCCCGGATGGTAAAATCCTGTCTCCCATCCGCATCGACCTCAATTCTGTAAATACAGAGTATCGGATCCTGCAGTTGTGCTTCAATGATCCGATCAATCAGTACTGGTCGCACATGGAAGCTGGCCAACAAAGCTCCATGCTTGTCCGTACCCAAAATAACTCCCGCTTTCTGGAGTTCCACCAGCAAGGGAAGATACA
Organism: Prinsepia uniflora; assembly: GCA_032719365.1. Classification (NCBI taxonomy): domain Eukaryota; kingdom Viridiplantae; phylum Streptophyta; class Magnoliopsida; order Rosales; family Rosaceae; genus Prinsepia; species Prinsepia uniflora. The sequence continues at coordinate 16,700,137 of CM064864.1, read as the reverse complement.
CCATCCCCAGGTGTGCAAAAGTTCCCGCTGATTTCCTGCTGAGTGCATCCGCCACCACATTGGCCTTACCCGGATGGTACTCGATCGTACAGTCATAGTCCTTCAGCAGCTCCAACCATCTCCGTTGTCTCATGTTAAGCTCCTTCTGAGTGAATAAATATTTAAGACTCTGGTGGTCGGTGTATATCCGACACGTTGCGCCGAACAGATAATGTCTCCAGATCTTGAGAGCATGAACCACCGCCGCCAACTCCAAATCATGGGTAGGGTAGTTCAACTCATGAGTCTTCAGCTGCCGGGATGCATAGGCGATAACCTTGCCAGTTTGCATCAACACGCAGCCCAACCCTTGCAGTGAAGCATCACTGAAAACCACAAACTCTCCACTGTCGTCCGGCAATGCAAGGACAGGTGCAGTGGTCAATCGATCCTTCAACTCTTGAAAGCTCCGATCGCACTGCTCGTCCCAGATAAACTTTACTCCCTTCCGAGTCAAACGAGTCAATGGTGCAGCAATTTTGGAGAAGCCCTCCACGAATCTCCGGTAGTAACCTGCTAATCCGACGAAACTCCGCACCTCGGTCACTGTTGTCGGTTTAGCCCAGTTGGTCACCGCTTCTGTTTTCTGGGGATCCACGCAAATCCCATCCGTCGATATCACGTGTCCCAGAAAACCAATACTGCTCAGCCAAAACTGACACTTGCTCAGCTTGGCATACAATTGCTCTTGTCTCAGTCTCTCCAAGACTAACCGTAGATGTTCTTCATGTGCACGGGCACTCCTCGAGTATACCAAAATATCATCGATGAACACAATCACGAACTTATCCAGGTAGGGTCGGAAGACCCGGTTCATCAGATCCATGAATGCTGCTGGAGCATTCGTCAAACCAAATGGCATAACAAGGAACTCGTAGTGCCCGTAACGGGTTCGAAAAGCAGTTTTCGGAATATCCTCCTCCGAAATCCTCAGTTGGTGATACCCAGACCGCAAATCAATTTTCGAGAAGCACTGAGCTCCCCGCAACTGGTCGAAAAGGTCATCGATCCTGGGTAGAGGATACTGGTTCCTCAGTGTCACCTTGTTGAGTTGTCGATAGTCAATACATAAACGGAGACTTCCTTCCTTCTTCTTTACGAACAACACCGGTGCTCCCCACGGTGAAGTACTCGGTCGGACATATCCCAAATCTACCAACTCCTGCAATTGAGTCTTGAGTTCTCGTAACTCGGCCGGCGCCATCCGGTATGGTGCCTGGGATATAGGTCGGGTACCCGGGAGTAGTTCAATAGTAAACTCGATCTCCCGCGATGGTGGCAACCCAGGTAAGTCTTCCGGGAATACATCCGGAAACTCACAGACCACCGGTATTTCGTCGATAACCGGAGTATCGACCCGTTCCGACACGACATGCGCCAGATAACCCTGGCATCCCTTCCGTAGAAGTTTGGTAGCAGTAAGTGACGAAATCACTTCAGGAGGCGAACCATCACGTTCCCCCTGAAAGATAACTTCCGGCAAACCCGGGCTCCGCAAAATCACTTGCTTGCTACAGCAGTCGATGAGCGATCCGTGCTCCGACAGCCAATCCATCCCTAGGATTATATCGAAGTCGTGGATATCCAGAATAATTAAGTCTGCTGGTAAATCCACATCCTCAATTCTTACCGGGCACCTCCGAATCACCTGATTCACAAGGTACACGGTACCCATCGGGGTGCCAACACCCATTTCGCAATCTAAGGCTGATACCACACAATCAAGCAAACTAGCACAACTCTTCGAAATAAAAGAATGTGTAGCCCCCGCATCCATCAATACACGTACAAGAAAATTAAAGATATGTAGTGTACCTGTGACCACGCCTGGAGCAGTCCTCGCCTGCTGCTGGGTCATTGCAAACACTTGGGCCCTCGGCCCTCCGTTCCGTCCGCGCCCGCGCGCGCCACGTCCAGCACCACGGTCACCTCCCTGACCGCGACCTCCATTAGTGTGGGAAGCCGTGCTCTGCACCACACTCGAGCCCCCAGCGTCGTTGTTCTTGGACAACTGCGGACAATCGCAGGCATAGTGGCCTTCCTCTCCGCAAGCAAAACAAGTTACTGGCCTTGGCCTGCTCGAATGTCCACCAGATGCACCGCTCCAAGATGAGTGCTGCCCAGAGTTGTGTCCAGATCCTCTGCCCTGAGAGCCTCCACGTCGACCCGACCAGCCACGACCCTTGAAGGATGAGGGTGCTCCCCTGTAGCTCCCTCCCCTGTTGTTCTTACGGCCCGATGGCCCATGATGTGGGCGATCCTGACGTCGCCCCTCCCCCGAAGGTTGTCGTGATTGGTGTGCCGCCAGACTGGCCTCGACACGCACCGCTGCGTCGACCATATCCCTCAGAGAAGCATGAGTGGTAGCAGTCACACTGGCCCGGATCTCCCCTCGGAGTCCAAGCTCAAACCGCTGGCATTTGTCCTCCTCCGTGCTTACGAATGAGGCAGCGAACCGGGAAAGTTTCCCGAATGTTTGCTCGTAGTCTGCAACAGACATGTCACCCTGCTCCAGCCGCAGGAATTCCGCCTCCCGCGCCGCGCGAAAGGATCGCGGGTAGTACTGGTCCAGAAACCTGGAACGGAAAGCTTCCCAGGTAGTGGTATGGACAGACCACCCGGACATTTCGAGTCCGTGCCACCACTGGTAGGCTCCTCCCTCCAGTAAGAAGGCCGCCAAAGTCACTCGTTCGCCCGGAGGGCAGTGCATCACCGAGAAGATCCTCTCCCACTTGGTGATCCAGTCGTGAGCATCCTCGGGGTTTGATCCCCCGCAGAAAGGAGTGGCTCCCAAACGTTGAGCCCTTTCGATGCTCGCGCATTCCATCTCTCTTTCTAGATCCTCGTCCGTTCGAGTATGCGGAATTCTCCTAGGAGGCATAACCAACTGTCAAGAGGAATAGATCAGAAAAAAATATTCTTAAAAGTCGAAAAGTAACTAGTACTAATCGCTAGTCTAGCATGCTGACCAATACCCTAGTACTGACCACAACCTAGTGCTCTGATACCAAACTGACAGGACCCGCCCCGATCCCACAGGGACCACAAGGGGACGTGCCCTGCTCCCGTCTGACACCCAATAATTCATACCAATTTTAACCTCCAAACATTTAAAAGCATAAATAACCAAATTAAAGTCATACATCAAATCTGAATTAAACGAATGTCAGACAAGGGATATAATTCAAAGTTACAAATTTGCGAGCACGACTCTAAAGTAATCCTGCGGGTACACCGCCCAGCAGGGGTTCAGGTACGCAGAAGTAGATCTATGCCTCAGCCTCTGGTTCCTCCTCTACCTCAGTTTCCCGACCTGGAGGGGTTATCAAAACAGTAAGGGTGAGTGGACCGAAATTCAAGTTTATGAAATCGTTTGATAAGTAAAACATATAATTTACCCCTCCGTTTTCCAAACATGCGTGCAACATAATTCAAAATCATAAACCATAAAATATGAACCATAAGGCATATAATAAAACCATAACCATAATTTTAGTTGCTGCACTATACACTCCAATCCCGACATCCCTGATGTCTGACGTCCCTGACGTCCAATAAGGTCACAATCACAAGGCTACGCGTGCCACTCGGGTCTCAATTTCCGAGTTCAATCCCCGAACCCCGTTCGGGTACAGCATCCCCGATGCTTAGCGTCATAGACGCTGGACGTTCTAGACGTCCGTGACCTCTCCGGGGTACCTCATCCGGAGGAGACTATACAATATGGAAGGATCTATACAGTGTAGTAACAAATACATTTTATTGATATCCACATGCAAACGTATATATATATAGATAGAATCCGAACCAATCATTCAGTTTCATCGGACGGGTCTCAAGCCCAAATACCGTGAAACGTGCCATAACTATATTTTCCATATCATCAAAACCATCATTGTTTTAGCATGTGAATAAGTATAATAAAACCAGAAAACATTTATGCACACAAGGGTTTAAGAAAATGGCCCACTCACAGTACAATCCTGCTAGAAACCGAACGTATACCCTCGTCCTGGTACAAATGTACAATCCCTGTCAAGTCCAAGTATTCGTAAAGGTCAAATTAAACCCCCAACATTCAACCATGAAAGCCTAGGTCGAAACCGACCCGGGAAAGCCGCCCGAACACACTTTCCAAGGCAATAAACCTTATTTTGACCAACTTAAGGATCTCCGATCGACCCAAAACCACCGCCATTGGATCCGGATCGTCGAAACCTAAAGAATGGTGGTGGTCCCACCAAAAACACTGTTCACACGCGCCCCCACGCGCCGGTCAACGCGTCGGTCAACGCAGGAACAGTTCCTGCTGACGTCATCGCTGACGTCACTGCTGACGTCAGCATGACGTCATGCTGACGTCATCGCTAACGTCACTGCTGACGTCAGCATGACGTCATGCTGACGTCATCTGACAGCTGTCTGGTCTGACATTTCAGACTCTGACAGGTGCCACGTGTCAACATCTGATTGGTCCACCACACTGATCTGTCAGACCACGTGTCAGATCTGACATGTGCCACGTGTCAGCACGGCATTGGTCCACGTCACTGACATGTCAGTGACACGTGGAAGTCCCTGACTGGTCCACGTCACTGACATGTCAGTGCTGACTGTGCACTGACATGTGACACGTGTCGGCTCACGGTTGGTCCACGTCATCTGACAGGCTGACAGGGTGCCACGTCAGCACCACTTTCATCAGACGGGTTGACCCGAATACCTGCAACTCGGGTCGATCAGACCCGCGATCACGACCCGGTTGCCATTTCTTCATTTCTGGGTCATTTTCATCCATTTTGATTCCTAATTACTCGTCCTAGTCCCTAGATTGGTTCTATGTAATTAGAATTAGGTTTTAGGTCTAGGAGGTTACCTGAAACTCGACGGGAAGCTTGGTTGCCGGTTCTGGTAATCCTTTCCGGCGAGTCGACGGTTGTTCAGCCCTGGTCCTGGTTCCAAATTGGTCGTCAAGGTCACCTAGACGAGTCCTAACAACAACTCAATGATGTCAACGTCACAACCAGGTGTTTTGAAGCCGGGAAGGAAAATGGTTACCTACGGGTTTAACGTCCAAACGCCGCCGTGTCGCCGCCGTACACCGTCAGGGTCAGCTCCTTGCCGTCCAGTAGTCACGGTGATCACAACCGTACGTTGGTTCCAGTCCTAGATCAATGGTTTGGATGGTTTGGTGACTTGGGTTCCTCGGGTTTCCTTCACGGGTTTGAAAGGATGCCGCCGTGCAGGGTGGCCGTGGAGCGGTGGCCGGCGTCAGGGGTGTGGCTGCTGGTTGTCTGAGGTGTGGGGTTGAGTGGTGGTGGCTGATGGGCTGGTTCCAGGGAGAAATCGCACACACGGTTGAGAGAATGAACACATGGGTGCATGATCTCATGGAATTTTAATACTGAATAGGAAAATGAATCAAGGGCCAGGATTGAATCTCAGAATGAGATCAAAGGCTGAGATCAAATCAAGGGATTTCAGATCTAAGGGCTGTAATTTAAAGCAGATTTAAATGCTAAATAATCCTATAGTGGATCTGATCCAATCTAGCCAATGGGTGAGTGACACTTGTCACTCACCAGATGTCCTCCAATCAGATTTCCTGAATTTAATATTCGACACGAAAACTGAGACCCGAACTTCCCGAATTCACGTTTTTTACCATAACTTCCTCGTACGAAGTCCGATTTCGGCGTGCCGCCTGTCTACGGACTCAGGACGTCGAGGCCTACCCAACGGTCCTTGAGTCAACAGAAAATTAGTTGTCAAAAGAAAAGTCAACATTTTCCCCCGAGAGTCCAAATTACGGTAATGCCCCTGAACTTCCGAAAGTCATAACTTTTACCCTGATCGTCCGAATTGGACGTGCCACCTGTCTATGAACTCGTGACGTCCTGAACTACGTCACGGTCATAGGTCAAGGTCCATTTAGTTCATCAATCAAAAAGTCAACAATTTGACCATACCATTCTTAAGGGGTAAAATCGTCAAATCACACATTAAATTACAATATGGAAATCCTCGAATTTCCGGGGTGTTACACTAATAGTCTAATATAAGTTATATAATAAAAATTAATTTTTTGTATGATAATATATTTTTCATTAACGAATAAAATAATAATATAATAGTAATAATGATAGTTGTTGTAATAATAATTGTAGTAATATTTCAGTAGACTATTATTTGTGTACAGGTTGGAGGAAGAATAGCAACAGTAGAGTAAAAGAAGACCTAACCTCGATCGAAGATAACAGCTCATGAATTAACCTGCTCGGAGGATCGTAGCTCGAATTGACCTAAGTGCAGAAGAGAGGTTTAACTTCCGAGAGCTGATCCTAACTTGGACTGATCTTTGACCCTAGCTCCAAGCAAAATGAGTAGGCTTTTCTTCCTTCTTCAAAGCACACAATAATATTCCCAAATTGAATAGCAAACTAATAATAATTATTTATAATAAATAAATAAAATAATAATAACAAAAATAAAGATAAATGAATATCTAATTTTACTATTCATAGTAATGAAAAAGAAAAAAGGTAAGGATTTATAATAATAATGATTATATTTTAAAATAATAATAATTATTATTATTATTATTATTATTGATTATTATTATTAATACAATCAAAATTATTATTATTATTAAAATAATGATTATTATTATTATTACAATACGAATTATTATTATAAAGATAAATGAATATGTAAGGGTAAAATTGTAATTTCATTATTCATAATAATGAAAAAGAAAAAAAGGATAAAATAATCAAAATACTATTGATGAATAGTGAGAAAATGTTTTTGATTTATTATATATAATTATAATTATATATAGATGGCTTTTGGGTCTATGAATTATGAAAATTAGAGGATGTTTATCTGTTTTCTTTTCTTTTTCTAAAATGTTTATATGTTTCTTCAAACTTGTCAAATTCAAATATACATGGTCATTGAGATAAAAAAAAAAAAAGTTAAATTTGATAGGACTTTTCCTTAATTTCCTCTCCAAATTCGAGAAAAATTTAGTTCCCATCTGACAACTCTTTGATGATAGGGTCTAACCTTAAAACACCTCGATAGTCACACACGAGCCCATTTCTTGTTTGAGTAACCCAAACTACCAAAATTACCCTTAATACTGTCAGACTAGGGATACTTGTACTTTTGCCAACTGATGCCTCCGCCTCTTAAGTAGCCTGGATTCTCGTGCTACGACTGTGTAGGGTTTCAAAACCAAGAAAATATATGAGTTGACCTAAACGAAATATTTTAAAAACATAATTTCGTACACAACCAAAAGACATACGTAATTACCGTCCGTTTTAGACAAAAACTATGCATGCATAAGGTAACCCAACAAATCTCAATAAAAAAAAAATTACGAAATCTCGAAAACGTGCAAATAGTATAAAATCTAGTAATATCACATAGCAAGACCGTATCAAAGTACCATAACCACAACAATACTCAACCAACATATCCTTAATGCTTGCAAGCCAAATCATCACATCATGTTTGCACTACCGGTAGGCCAAGCCACTCGGAAAAATGAGTTTTACCTCGATGTTCGAGTGGGAACCGACTGAGAAAAATGAACTTTAACTCGACATCTGAGTCGTCCTAACACTAGTCTCAAGAAAAGGAGTTTTATCCCGACATCTGAGACTACCCAACACAATATCAGTCTTGGGAAAAAAGGAGCTTTACCCCGACATCCGAAACTAACCAACCAAACCAGTATCCCGAGGAAGATTATCCACAATACAACTTATCACATCACAAGTACCAAGAAAACATATTCTTATAACTCATATCAAATCCAAAATCCAGAATTTTCAGAACATAACCTATGCGAATTTCTTGTAAAACGTGCATTAAAAAAAAGCGTAAAATCATCTGAAAACCACCATTATCAAGAAACACACTTTATTACATTTCCAACCAAAACTACAATTCAAAACCCTGAGCCTAAACTCAAAACACAACTTGAGCACAACCTCGTAAAACGTGTCATTAAAATAATCCATATAATCACCAAATTCATATAAAATCTCAATCAATCAAATAAACCATTTATAACAATTAAATATGCATGCATAATAAGTTTAAGAAAGAAAAGGTCCACTCACACTCGGTCCACGCAGTCCAATACCGATTTGCACATATTTGTGTAACTCCTGAAACGTCTCCTACTTCATTCACTTTTAGGGTCACAAAGCGTCTCAATTAACTCACACTTTAATCCCTTAATTTTTTTTTTCTGAGATTTTTAAACGAATTTAAACATCTCATAAATATTCGAACAGTCAAAACTACCCCAAGAGGATACTCGGTCGTCTCGAAAACTGGACCATTAGACTCGTAGCATCGAATACTTAAGCTTTCGTGTTGACCTTATTTTGAAAGAAGCCATCACGTGCCCCCACACTCCAAAAACCCTTGCTACGCGTGGGAGTCACGCGTTCACTGTTCAACATCATCATCCTCGCGACAGATCCGGTTTCCTACAAACTGGGTTGCCCGACCAAGCGACAATGACTCGGATCGAAAACCCCCATTTCTTAATCTTTTCCAGTGTTTTTTTCTTTCAATTGTCTCTACATTACCTCAAGAAAGGATCCATATACTCAAAATAGTATGAACTTACCTCGAAATCATGGTGGTTGCCTTTAACCTGACGACCTAAACTCAAACTCATTTATGAGGTTATTCCCGCATGCAAACCTTCAAGTTCTGGGCTTGTTGAAGTCATACGACCACACAGGACTGGCCAGTGTACTTAGTTTCAAGCTCCTTCATCAAAGACACCAACTTGGTGTTCAGCCCCATATTTCTTCTCGGGTTTCATAGTGGTTCACGGGTCCGAGCTCAGCTCTCTTCCCCTCTCAACCTTTTCTTATTTCTCTCCTCCTTTCTTTTCCCTTCTTATTTCACTTTCTCTAGTCATCTCCATCGTTTCTCTGTTTTCGCTCTCTTGGTCCACCGAAACACAATAACAACACACACACACACACACACACACACACACACACACACACACACACACACACACACACACACACACACACACACACACACACACACACACACACACACACACACACACACACACACACACACACACACACACACACACACACACACACACACACACACACACACACACACACACACACACACACACACACACACACACACCCCATTAGGTAGAGTCGTAAGTCAGTGGAAGAAGAAAATACCAGGCCCTTCTTGACACTTGATACTTGTCACCATCCAAAAATATCTTAGTGTGAAATGAAAAATTTTCCCCTAAGCCAATTTTACTAAATTTCCCTTGATCATTCTAGACTCGTAGTAACCTCATTCGACCTCCAATTTCAACGTGTTTTTTGTCTACGGATTTAAGAGTCTGAGACCATTGTAATGATCTTTGTAGAATGTCCAACAAATACCCGAGTCAAAAAGTCAACATTGACCATTCCAAGGGCAAAATTGTCATTTCCATAAAAGTTATCAAATTTTGCTTTTTTCTTGAACTTCCGGGTCGTTACACTTGATAACTTAAAATAATTCATAAAATACCCTTACCACTTACGAGAATTATACCAAACATCTAGTAGGCTCTCCCTCATAATTTGATCAATCTATCTTCCACCTGTCAGACGAAGGATTTAAATACCAACCTAACATCCAAGAAGTCAGAACACATTACAAGCAATTCACCAACAAGTCCAGACAACCATCTACGAAAAATAATTTACAAAAAATCCCAAATAGTTTATTAGAGCAACTAGGTTGGAAAGATAAATGTACAAGCCTAATAAATCATGCTAAAAAAATTTAGGTAGTATAGTAGCAGAAAAAAAGGATGCCTCCTTCTCGGAATGTGCCCTCTTCATACGTGCATATGTAGCCTCGATGTGCACATAACTGAAAATACCTCAAGATCACGTGTCAAAGATGAACATGCATGACCAAAATACCTCAAGATCACGCACTAGATTGACCTCAACTATCACATGACCTAAAATACCCCAATACCATGTGTTGGAGAAAAGCACAATAACTGAGCATGGTAACATAGTAAAAACATAACAAATCTAGAATCCAATTTAAAATCCATTTTTCGTGGCCTGAGCCAAAATCATATAAAGCCTAAGCCCAAAATCTAATAAATCGAAATCATGGGCCTAAGCCCAAGTCACAAACTCGGTTGAAGCTCCAAACTCCAATAATCCTAATTCATAAACTGTAAATCATAAAATTAAAATACATAAAACCGAGCCATAGCCCAAAACCTCATAACCGACTTAATTGACAGGACCCTTCCCGTAATCACCTCGATTAACATGAGAGAACCTTCTTACTTCTGTATGATACGACCTTATAAAATGAAAAAATTGCCCTTGGAAATCAATTACACACACTTACCCCATGTCAAGTAAAGGATAACCTTACATCCTACTCAGGATATCCAGAGTACGCAAAACCACGAGACGCCTCAGCCTCCATATAGCCCGTGTCCTCGATCAACCTGGAAGGGGGGAAAATCATTGAAAATTCTGAGTGGACAAAAATCAAGCTTTAGAAAACCATTTTTTGAAATATACCTTTTAACCCTCCATTTTGTGAAACATGCATGCTAGTTAAATAAACCATATGTCAAACCTCGTCTCGATGGTCCAACTAGCATCCCATCTGTACTACCGGTAGACAACTACAGATCTACAGAGTCCAACTCCATCGACACGTGTTGAGCCCATCTCAGGTCACGTTCGAGTCCATCTATGAGGATCCTAGGGGTCCAACTCTGGATATAGCGATCCAATTGCTTAAGGTTGACCATCCAGAAAAAAGTATCCAAACTGAAATATAATTTAACCCAGGCACCAGCCCAAAAGAGTTATCATAAGGGCACCATGACAGAACCCATCCCAATCCCTCTGGATTATCGTGGGATATTCCTACTTCCGTTTGACACCACGTGCCAGACAAGGGATATCACATCTAGAGTACGCAAGGACCTGTGGCAACATGTGATGTCTCGATCTCTGTTACAGCCCGCATCCGCGATCAACCTGAAGGGTATCAAAAACCATAAAAGTTGTGAGTGGACAAAAACAAACTATTTATTTAAAAACAATTTATCAAAAAGACATTTATACCCTTCACGTAAAATCATGCATGAACTAGAAAATAAGTATTTCAAATACTTTTCGCAAAATTCGCAAAAGAAAATCACGTTGTTTTTCAAAACAAAACACAATGAAAATTGCTTCTGAATCAAAGTCATTTCCTCAGTAGGGACTCGGCCCAAAACCAAATCATATAAGGTCTCAGCCCAAAAAAAATCCATGTGGGATCTCAGCTTAAATATCAAACCATATGGGATCTCAGCCCCTCATCATCAATCACAATTTCAATCCCAGCAACGCGTTCCCATAAGCTCAAGGACTGCTCTGATCCTGAGCATGTCGCGGTGAACACATTAGTCTCCAGATTGTCGTGAACATATCATCGATCGATCCCATATATCGTACTTCTGAGTCGAGCCTCCCTCTGCTGCCACTTCTCTCGGCTGCTTGACAGTAGGCGCATTGTGACCTCTCCGTACCTCGGAGGTGCGCATTATCTCCAGAGTGTTCTCCCGGGAAACATATTCACAAACGGAGGCCCTCTAATAAAAACCGAGTCTTTAAACTCAAAATCATATCATCAACAACAAGGACACAAGCCCGAATATCATCAATAGAGTCACAAGCACGAAATATCATCAAATAGGTCACAAGCCCGAAAAAAGTGTCTATAAATACTTCATAAACCCAGGATTCCTCGAATCTTATCAAATCCACAACTGGGTCTTATGCCCGAAATATCTTTCATAAATCTCATAATTGGGTCACAGCTCGATATATCTCACGTTTGACTATACTCTAAGTAAAACTATAAATCAACTGGGACATATGCCCGAAAGATATTTCCAAATTCAAAAATCATTTCACGATTCAAAACACTTTCCAAAATCATCCTTGACTTCAATCCAAGTCAAGGTCTTATCAATTGGGACTTATGCTCGAATTCCGATTTCACGCATTTCTGTGAAATCCTCTAAAACCATAAATCAAATCCTCAATTTTACGCTTTTCCGTGAAACCATCAAAATCATATAAAGCAAAAGTATGCAGAATACTCGACCGAAGCCCAAATATCATATAAAACAGAATTCTTGAACTACGTGTAATATTGCATTTTCTACGAAAATGCCAAATCAACAATATAAATCATATGCACTCAAGGCATCTCAAATCATGTTCATAACACATATAAAACATTTATGCATGCATCATTTCATAAAATAAAGTCCACTCACAGACCGTTCGTATTGCGCGCTCTGAAACCGCCGTAAGCCATTCCGGGGATAATCTATACTCTTCGAGATGTCTAGACCCATCTAAATCATACTCAAGGATTACTAACCATCTATATGAGTCTATACCAAAGACCCTCACAAGTTCCGAAACGGTCAACGTGTCCCGAACACGCTTCTTGATGCTAAAAACCTTCAAATGACCTATCAAACGAACTTTAATCGACCTGAAACCACCACCATTGGATTTAGAACGTCGAAACCTTTCGAACAAGACTGGTTTCACCTCGAAATTCATGTCCATGTACCCTCACTCACTGGTCAACACTGACATCATGCTGACAGGGTTGACAACCTACCACGTGGCACACCCTGATTGGTGCCACGTGTCACCCTCTGACATTGTCACGTCACGTGATGATGTCATCTTTTGACGTCATCACTGCCACGTGCCACTAACACATCAGCTCTGACAACCTGGCACTTGCCACGTGGCACCACCTCGTTGGTCCACGTGGTCTTACAATGTTAATGTGGACCCGACACGTCAGCTGCCATGTCATCTGACACACTCTGACATGTTGCCACATGGCATCACCTCATTGCCCCACGTGGTCTGACATGGCTGACATGGACCTGACAGTTTCTAACAACTCGCCACGTGCCACCACTTGATTGGCCACGTGGCCTGATAGATGATGACAAGGACTGCCACGTCATCATCATTAATCCTTGGCCGGGTCAACCCGAACTTCTATAACGGGTCGATTTGACCCACGAACCGACTTGGTCGTATCTCGGCCGTCTATCCACTAGAAATTGATCTATGACCTCAAAATCACAAGAAAAAGCCTAGAATTTACCTGGTCGAGCTCCATCCGTATGGCCACCCTTCGAACTTGTCCCCTGTGTGATTCCAGTAGCTTCAGCCTTCAATTTTTGGTTCCTCAGCCTCGAAAGGACTCAATAAACATTACCCAGTCATTAGAAAACACCCCAAACGTCCAAAATCCCAATTTAAAAAATTCAACATAAATGAGTTTCGGGTTTTCATCTGTCTCGTGGCTTCCTCGGCCATCCACGGCGGCTCTGCCGTTCCTGTCACTGTCTTTCATACTCCCTCACTCTATCTTTCTCTCCCTGGTCCAGAAAATGAAGATGAGGGTGGTTTGGATGGTGGCTATGGTTTTGGAAGAAAAAAAATGAAGAAGCTGAATGAAAATGAAGATGATGAATGTATGTGTGTGTGGGAATCAATGGATGAGTGACACTTGTCACTCATCTGTTGGTCCCCACAAGATATTTTGGGTCCCACTAAAGACAAACCATTTAAAAACCGTACAATTGTGAATAGTTCTCGAAACCTTTCTAGACCTGTAACTTTCCCGTACAAAGTCCAATTCTGACGTGTCGCCTGTCTACGGACTCGTATCGTCTCGATCTACGTAATGGTCTTCATCCTTCGTGCATTGGACCTTTCGGGTCAAAAGTCAACTTTTTACCCTTTTTAGGAGCAAAATCATCATTTTACCCAAATTGTTCGATAATCCTCGACTAATCTCGATTAGCCCTTAATTAATTCTTGATAATCTGTTATTAACCTTAATCATTCTCGTAGATTCAGTAATCCATCGCTTTGAGCATAAGCCTAATTTCATCATGTTAGGCCTCGATCTCCTTTTTTTTTGTTTGTCGAATTTACAAATGTAAGGGACTTAACTCAAACATTACATAATCAAACCTTATTACCTTGATAGAGACTCAAACCTTATATATATATATATATATATATATCAAGGTAATAACATGTGCCAATAAAACAACAAAGTTTGAGTAAGTAAATCCATAGAATACACATAAAGTATTCAACACATCATCAATTTCTCTTCACACCATTTTCATGTTTTCAACCAAGTCCTTGGAACAAGGGTGAAGGATGTCTATACTAAGCTCAAGTGTTTAGATAATTATGATGATGAAAGAAAGGCTTAATGTGGGCTCAAAGGGGTTAAAACTAAGGGGTCGCAACTTGTGCACACAAATAGAGAACATGGATGTTTGAATTTGTGGTGTTAACCCTAATGCCTTAATCATGTCCAAAATCAGAGAGTTTATTGACTTAAAAGCTTTGAAAATCACATAGATTAAGTTCTAGTACTCTAGAGTTCATTAAAAGCTATGACAAGTATTTATGAGGTATATGTATATCAATTTAAACAAAGAACTTGTGAATCACTCATCAAAGATGTATATAAAATTCTAAAGCTCACATAAGGTTCAAATGATTCATACTTATCTTATCATGCTCATTTATGTACCAATTTACATGCATTATCTACAAGTTATAACACTTAATCACAAAGTATTAACAAACGAATTCAAGTTGTAGTGATCATCTTTATATCCATAACATATTTATTTCCCTTCATTATTATCATTGACAGGTTAATTGGGTAACTTAAGACTCGTAAAAACACTAAATAAAAACAAAAAGACTCAAGAAAGCCAAAAACAAATTAAAATAATATTTTTGTTTGAAAACTTTATAAAACAATTTAATTGTACAATTAAATGGTAAACCATTCCCCCACACTTAAATTCTACATTGTCCTCAATGTAAGCAACTAGAAAGTAATTGAACATAGAATCAAAGTATGGAAGATGATTTACAAAAATGCAGCAAGAAAAACATAAAATAAACAAAGTAAAAGAGAGTGAAGGGTTGAAAGAAAGAAAATCTGCGTTGATGACTCCTTCAAAACTCGGGAACACATTGGGTTGTCTCCCAACAAGCGCTTGAAGTTTAACGTCCAGTCAGACTAGACCAAGTGCTTCAATTTGTTCATCCAATGGGGTGTCGCATCACTCTTTCTGACTCCACATCGTATTCTCCAATTGCCTCGATGTAAGGCTTCAATCTGTGGCCATTGACCTTGAACTATTTTCTAGTTCCAACGTGTTTGATATGTATGGCTCCATGGGCAAACACATTAGTAACAACAAAAGGACCTATCCATCTAGAACATAACATACCAGGAAAGAGTCTAAGCCGGGAATTGAACAGCAAAACTTTCTGGCCAATGTCAAACGTTTTACTCTTGATTTGTTTGTCATGAAATGCCTTAGTCTTCTCCTTGTAGATCAGAGCATTTTCGAATGCATAATTTCTGATCTCCTCAAGCTCACTCAGCCGAAGCTTTCGATGCAACCCGGCGTCATCTAGCTTGATGTTGAAAGTCTTGACCGCCCACCATGCTTTGTGCTCCAGTTGCACCGGAAAGTGGCATGCCTTTCCATAGACCAACCTACATGGTGACATCCCTATAAGAGGTTTGTATGCCATCATGTATGCCCATAGTGCATAATCCAACCGTTGGCACCAATCTTTACGATTAGGGCCCACGGTTCTCTCTAAAATCTTCTTGATCTCTCTATTACTGACTTCAACCATTCCACTCGTTTGAGGATGGTAAGGTGTAGAGACTCTGTGAGTGACACCGTACCATTTCATTAAAGCTTCAATGGTCTTGTTGCAGAAATGACTTCCACCATCACTTATTAGGACCTGTGAGATCCCAAACTTGGAAAGAATGTTAGTTCTGAGAAAATCTGCAATAGTTTTAGAGTCATTAGTCATAGTGGCCTTAGCTTCCACCCATTTCGATACATAATCAATAGAAAGTAAGATAATCCAAGGAGTACATAATCGATACAAAATCAAATATTTCAACAGTTAAAACATAATGTTGTGGCATTTCATCCCTTCATCCTAAGTTTCTGAATCTTTGGCATTTATCACAAGCTAAACGGAATGAATGTGCATCTTTAAACAATGTGGGCTAATACAATCCAGATTCTAAAATTTTAAGTGCAATTTTTCTAGATCCAAAGTGACCTCCACAAGCATGGTTATGGCAAAATTCTAGGACTAACCTATGTTCCATATCAGGGACACATCTCCTAATTAGTAAATCTGCACAGTGTTTCCATAAATAAGGTTCATCCCAAACATAGTACCTAGCATGCTTCTTGAGTTTATCTTTTTGTACATGAGTGAGAGTGGTAGGCAACTGCTTGGTGACGAAGTAATTGACAATATCAGCATACCAATGAGTACTTACCTCGATTCTGAAGAGTTGTTCATCCGGAAACATCTCTTGAATCGCCACAGGATCTCGTTCATGTACCATGCAGCTCAAGTGGTCAGCTACCACGTTTTCTACACCTTTCTTGTCCCTAATCTCAATGTCACTCTTGAAGAAGAAGAATCCATCGGATTAGCCTTGGTTTAGCTTCCTTCTTGGCCAGGAGATACTTCAGTGCTACGTAATTAGTGTAAATAATGACTTTAGTTCCAAGTAAATAAGAATGAAACTTATCTAAAGCAAACATAACAGCAAGCAAATCCTTCTCAGTAGTGGTGTAGTTCATTTGGGCATCATTCAAAGTTTTGGATGCATAGTATATGGTGCAGGGCTTCTTGTCTCCCCTTTGTTCGAGCACGGCACCAACTGCATAATCAGAGGCATCACACATTAGCTTAAAGGGTAGGGACCAATCTGGGGCACAAAGAATAAGAGCAGTGGTTAAAAGATTTTTAAGCTTATCAAAAGCTTCCTGACAATCTGCATCAAAGACAAAGGGTGTCTTCTTCTGAAGCAATCGACACAAAGGCCTTGCAATGTGGGAAAAGTCCTTGATAAATCTTCTATAGAAACTTGTGTGACCAAGAAATGAACGAATCTCTCTCACAGAAGTGGGAGAGGGTAAGTGGCGCACATTATCAACTTCGATTCCTCTCTCACAGATAATATGGCCTACGACTATCCCTTATCTAACCATGAAATGACATTTTTCACAGTTAAACACTAGATGAGTTTCAACACACCTTTGCAAGATAAGTTCTAGGTGTTCTAAACATGTGTCAAACTATCCCCAAAGACACTGAAATCATCTATAAATACATTGAGGCATCGCACATTAGTTCAAAGGGTAAGGACCAATCAGGGGCACAAAGAATGGGGGCAGTGGTTAAGAGATTTTTAAGCTTTTCAAAAGCTTCCTGACAGTCTGCATCAAAGACGAAGGGTGTCTCCTTCTGAAGCAGTCGGCACAAGGGCCTTGCAATGTGGGAGAAGCCTTGGATAAATCTTCTGTAAAATCCTGCGTGACCAAGAAATGAACGGATTCCTCTCACCGAAGTGGGAGAGGGTAAGTGGCGCACAGTATCAACTTTAGATTTATCGACTTCAATTCCTCTTTCAGAGACAATATGGCCCAAGACTATCCCTTGTCTAACCATGAAATGGCATTTCTCCCAGTTAAGTACCAGATTAGTTTCGACACACCTTTGTAAGATAAGTGCTAAGTGTTCTAAGCATGCATCAAAACTATCCCCAAAGACACTAAAATCGTCCATAAATACTTCAATTATTTTTTCGACGTATTCAGAGAAAATAGAAAGCATGCATCTTTGGAAAGTACCTGGGGCGTTACATAACCCGAGAGGCATTCTTCGGTAGGGAAAAGTGCCAAAAGGACAAGTGAAAGTCGTTTTATCTTGGTCATTTTGAGCGATACAGATTTGATTGTACCCGGAATAACCATCAAGAAAGCAATAATAGGAGTGACCTGCTAACCTTTCAAGCATTTGATCAATGAAGGGAAAAGGAAAGTGATCCTTCCTAGTTGCTTTGTTCAGGCGTCGATAGTCGATGCAGACTCTGTATTCGGTCACTGTTCGTTGGGGCACTAGCTCTCCTTCACTGTTCGCAACAACTGTGACTCCACTTTTCTTTGGGACTACTTGGACTGGTGAGACCCATTTGCTGTCTGAAATTGGGTAGATGACACCACAGTCCAAGAGTTTGATGACCTCTTGTTTCACGACTTCCATCATCGGAGGATGGAGGCGACGTTGGGCTTCGCGAGAGGGCTTTGCATCATCTTCTAGTAAGATTCGATGCACACAGGTTGTAGGGCTGATTCCCTTGATATCTGACAGAGTCCATCCAATGGCTGTCTTGTACTTCGTCAAGACCTGTACCAATCTATCTTCCTGTGACTCATTAGTGCAGAAGACACTATGACGGGTAGAGTGTCGTCCGGGCCAAGATAGGCATACTTCAGGTGGTCAGGCAACACTTTGAGCTCGAGATCGGGGGCCTGACGAACAGAAGGAGTAGTGGCATTAGTACTAATTGGAAATGACGAGGGTACCTGATGATTCACCATTCTGGGGGTCTCATTTAGGGTCATGACTTCATTCCAAATTCGAGGTTCTAGTTTGTAATCCGTATCCTCAACCAAGGCGTCCCCTGATTGCACTAAGCCAACTCCTTTCTGGATTATCATGTTGAGTGTGTCTTCTCGAATTGAATCAAAATGTTTCTCTGCGAGAGAAGTGCACACGTCAATAGAAAAAGTAGTATGAGTTGCGGAACTAGGGTACCTCATGGCATCAAAGATGTTGAAGCCAATCTCCTCTCCGTCTACTTCCATAGTTAATGTTCCATTGAACACATCAATCTTTGTCTTGGCAGTTCTCATGAATGGTCTTCCCAACAGCATTAGTGGAGCTTGATTCGTAGGGGAATCCTCCATGTCTAGGACATAAAAGTCAGCGGGGAAAATGAGCTGGTTAACCTGCACAAGAACATCTTCGACGTATCCCTTAGGATACACATTAGAGCGATCGGCTAACTGAATGATAATATCGTCATGCTGTAATTTACCTAGACCTAGGGCAACATATAGTGAATATGGCATAACATTAATGGATGCTCCTAAGTCTAGCATAACTTTATCAAATGACTTGTTACCAATCACGCAGGGAACAGAAAAACTCCCGGGATCCTTCAGCTTTGGGGGTAGCCGACGCTGGATTACAGAAGAAACTGTTTCACTCACCATCACAACCTCCTTCCCCCTCGTCTGGCGCCTTGAAGTGCATAATTCTTTCAGAAATTTTGCGTATTTCGGCACTTGTTTGATGCACTCGATCAAGGGCATGTTGATTTGCACCCTTTTGAAGATCTCCAAGATTTCCTCATCGGATTCATTCTTTTTAGATTTGGCAAGCCTACTTGGAAATGGTGCATGCACAAACGGGGAATTAGTAACACCCGAACTTGAAGGGATTGGGTTATTACCTTGTGTGTGGGTAGGTTGAACTAGTGGTTGTGCCGTGGTGGTCTTAGTTGCCACCTTGTGCTTTTCAGCCTCAGAAACGGCTGGATCTGGCTCTATTTCTCCAAGCACTTTACCACTTCGAGTGATAATGACATTGGCTTCAGGTCTTACATTTGGGTTGGGCGTAGGTTGAGGTGGAAGCACCCCGCTAGCTTGGATCTTACCCATGAAGTCCACGACTTTGCCCATTTGGTCCTTGAGATCAGCAATGTCTTTTTGTTGATTTTGCTGACCTGTGACAAGAGCCTGAGTTGATGCCATTAGTGTTTGCTGCCCTTGGGAAAGAGCAGCCAGCATTTTATCATAATCAGGATTAGAAGATGAAGAAGTATGATTATTTGCATGATTATGAGAAAAGTTAGAAAATGGGACCGGGGGCCTTGGTTGCCATGTGGGCCTTGGTTGCCATGTGGGCCTTGGGAACTGGTCTGGGACACGGTTTGGCCCGGTCGACATGTGCTGAGGGTTTAGGACATTGTTCGGATCTCTCCAACTGTAACCTTGGGTCCTTGGCCCTCCTTGATAGCCTCCAATGGCGTGTGCCATTTCAGTTCCGGAGTCTTCTTCCCTTGCAGTGTAGGGACATTGTCCCTCAAGATGGCCTTGAGAGCATATGGAACAAACTGGAGCTACCTGTTTCTTTAGCTCAAGCATATTCGAAAGCATAGAGGTGATTTTATCTAACTTTGAATCATTTATAGCATGGGAACTTACCTCATGTACCTTTCTTGAAATGGGATCGGCACCTTCGTATTGTGCATCATTGAGTGCACGGCTTTCAAGTAGTGCACGACCATCTACTAGGCTCCGAGCTAAGAAACTTCCATTAGCTGCAGCATCGAGTAGTCCTCTATCCCAACCTTTGAGTCCTTCGTAAAAGTAGGTTAAAAGATAGCCTTCTGTGATCCCGTGAGTAGGGCATGAAGCACAAAGTTCCTTAAACCTCTCGTAGTATTGGCTGAAATTCTCATCATGTTCTTTCTGCTTGATTCCAGTGATCTCTTTCCTTAAGACAGTAATTTTTGAGGCAGGGAAGTACTTGGTAAGAAACTCCTGAACCAACTTCTCCCAAGAGTCAATATGATTGGGTGGAAGACCCAAAAGCCATACCCGTGCTCTTTCTTCCAAGGACAACGGGAAAGCTTTCAACTTCATGATTTCCAAGTCCGCATCATCCGGACACATACTACCAACGATGAATTGGAACTCTGTTAAGTGCTTATGTGGATCTTCATTTCTGACTCCACGGAACTTGGGTAGCTGATGAAGGACTCCACTCTTAAGCTCAATATCTTTCTTGTTGGTTCTAGGCTCGGGATACTGGATGCAGAAGTTTGTAGTGCCATTTGTGTTTGCACATGTCTGCTCCCGGATACTCAGGTTTCGTGCCATGGCTATTGGTGTTCCGAAAGTCTGTTCTTCTTCTGAATTACTCTTCTCACTTATGGACTCACCGATTATTGGGGATGGAGGTCCGGATGAGCCGGTTTGCTTAAGTGCGTCTCTGAATGTCGCGTTGCTTGGTGAGATGTCAAGTTGTCTTCTCAGCCGATCAAGCTTAGATTGATGAGCGCGCATTCATAAGTTCGTACCTATATTAACAGAACACTAAGTTAGAAGGCAAGTATACACAAGTAGCTAGTGAAAGTTAATTAAGACAGGATAGTTGTTACAAAGTTAGGGTTAGTAGTGAAAATATAAGTCAAGGAAATCATAATTAGCAAGAAAATGTGAGATGTAACAAGTATGACTGCAAAAATTTTAAACCGATATTACATATGCACAAGAAGAGAGTAGAGACTTGCATAAAATATCAGAATCAATAATAAGTCATGTTTATGGAAAGAAAATACACAAGTTCCAAATGCAAAATAATAATGCAATAGGTAGAGTTTTAGAGTGTCATGAATAACTTTCCCCTTCCGCTTCTCATAGTACTTTCCTGGGCGTACGACCTGCGCGTACTGATAACCACCATTCCACCATTCAACATTAATCATGGCCAGTTGAGATAGATGTAACGCGAGAAGCAAGGATAATTTTAAGAGCACCCCGAGGCTAGCTTGGCATATACTCCATTGGTGTTCCCTTTCTTAATCCAAAACTTGTCACCAGTCATAACTCTCCTAGACACCATAATTAATCCAAATGATGACGTAGAGAATTACCAAACCCTAGTGTTTACAAACTCCACCCCAACCTCATGTCCATAGATTCGAGTCTATGGTGTGTGGTGATGAAATCCACACATCATGAAGGGTTAAGGAGAAAGTAAATAAGAGGGGCACTACCTGTTCCCGAAAGTAAGATTTTGAAGAAAAAGGGACTAAGAGATTCATGCAACTCTAAAACAATTAATAGGAAACAATACTTACACTTTAGGAAATTCAAAGATGAATAAAGTTTCATAAATTATTTTTATTATTTTTTTTTAGTTTTTTTTAATTTTTTTTTATTTATTCCGAATATTTTTTTTATTTAAAATTTAAAGTTTAACAAGACATAAACAAATAATTGATTACATAAAAATAAAATAAGTGTAAACATAAAGTTAGTGGAACATAAAGGTTATGGAATAAAATTAAAAGAAGGTTAATGGAATAAAGTATAATGGAATAAATAAAAGTAAAAGTAAAGAAAAGTGAACATATAAAATATGCATTTATGAACAAGTATCAAATTTAATATGAACAAATATATAAACATAAAAAAAAAATTATGAACATTTATGAACAAGTATAAATTAGAAATTAAGAAAAAGTAAAGTATGAGCATTATAAAAAAAAATAATAAGAACAATAATAAGATGGATAAATAAAATATAAACAAGTAAGTAAACGTTATAAAAAAATATAATATTAACAAAAGTAAAATTCATAAACAAGTATAATATGCACAATTTATATACTAACAAATTAAAAATGATTTTCAATTTCCCCTGCAACGGCGCCAAAAATTGACTATGCCCAAACTACGCATTAAATTAAACATGTAATTCGAGTGTTATGCAATTTAAACCCTTTTTGTGTAGATGTAGTATTGATAAATAGGGATCGTTCTTAACCGGGGAAATTAGGGAACATTAATAATGTGTTAGTGGGAGATGAATAAAAGAATCATGAATTAAAGAATTAGAGAATTAATAAATTAAAGAATAGATGAATAAGAGAATAAAGAAATAATAAATTAATGAATTACAAAGAATTAATAAATTAACGAATTAAAGAATGAATAATAAAAGAATAAAGGAATTAATTAATCAAAGAATAAATAAATTAAAGAATAAAGGAATGAAAGAATAAAGGCATCAAAGAATAAAAGAATAAGCAAGCGGGGTTTTGAAGAGGTTTGTAATAATTATGTAAAAGCATAGATGAACTCATTCTATTTCTATTCTAACTTATGCACAAAGTAGACTTCCCGTAAACACAAACTTCACCAACATACTACAATTTGCAAAAAATTTGAATTAATCACGAAATTATACCTTCACAAACTCATATTTCTTCATACATTTTTCATATTATAAATGCACCGACAGCGGATTATTACTTACAATATAATTACCTTAAGTTTGTGATTTAATGCGCCGAACAGCGGTCATACATTAAATCTCTCCAAATCTACTCTAAATGCCCCGAACAGCGGATCAACATTTAGTTTCGAAATGAAGTTTAAGCTCTAGAATGTAAGAAGTAAATGATTTTTAGAAAGTAAAACACATGGAGATTATACTCAATTTTCATAAAAGATAGGAAGGAGAAACCAATACATATATTGCATTATAATTAGAACCAATAACAAATAAAAGAGTTTAAGAGAATGGAGAGCAAATGTTACACTTTTCAGATTGGGTGAGAACAATGGATTGTTTTTCACAAGGAACACCGAACAGCGGCTGGAACCCTATGAAGATGGAAGACGATTAAACAAGGAAATTCGGACTTGAACTCTCAAAATTGTATTGGAACTATTTTGCCAAGATTTCTCCTAAAAGAGGCTCAATTTTGTGCTTCTTGGAAGTCATTTCAACAAGTGAAATCAACTCCTATTTATAGGGGAAAAACTCAAATTAAACCCTAGAAAATAAATAAAAACTAAACAAAAATTGTAATAAAAATATTCAAAAGTGAAATGATGAGTATGGGTGGTTTTTGGGGAAGAGAAATTAAAAAAAAAAGAAAAGAAAAGCATGAAAAACAGCAAGCAAGGGAATCTGTCAGAACTGCTGAAAAAGGGCTCAGAATTCGGTGGAGGCGTGCTGGAAAGGTGGTGCATGGCCGGCAGGCGTGCGCTGGGCTGCAGGCCGTGTCTTCGGTAAGCGTGCGCCGAACTCCTTCTGGACAGCTGAAGCAGGCCGCTCGCGTTTGGGCCGTGTGGGCTGCACGTGGCTGGGCCTGCGGGCCGTGCGGATCTTGGGCTGGGCAGCTGTTTACGCGGGCCTGGGCTGCGCGCCTTGGGCTTCTGGGCTGGTTTGTACAAATGGGATTTGGGCTGCAGAAATAACAATTAATTAATTTAACTAAATTAATTAATTCATCGAATTTCGTCCATAATTTATTCGTTATAATTCCGATCGAAACGATTCTTTCGCCAAAATGCACCAGATTACAAACTTTATTTATCTAAGCATAAAAATCACAAAATAATTTATTTTATCAATTTATTTAATATTTTAATACTAAAAGTCAAGTATAAAGGGTATAAAATAATATAAAATAATGTCTTTTTAACGTCCTATCATCGGTCCCAACCTATTTTAATCCCTAAGTGTTCCTATCATCCTTTCCTATCTTTTTAAACATTAAAACGGAATCAAAACCGCCAAACCTGTACCTTCATACGTCGACATTGGAGGTGGCGGATTCCTCTGCCGTTCACCCTCGTTCCTGGCCTTCCAAAGCCTCACAATCAATCCCAAGCTCCTCCTAAGGTCTCCAGGTTCCCTCCGCCGTGTCCACCACCGTCGTTCTCAGTCTCAACCGGTAGCACCATCGTTCTCGTCTCATCTCCTCCTCAATGTTCCCTTCAGGAGCCACCCAAGTCAGCCATGGTTTTAGGGAAGGTGGTGAGGTGTTTGTTTTATTAGAGAAATAGAAATGGTGTTTCGGGTTTTGAAGAAAAGAGAAGAAGATGATTTGATCAGATGAGAGGGGGATGGGATGAGATGAATGGTGAGGATTGAGTGATTAATTTGGAATGGAGGGTTAGGATTTAGTGGTAATTGGATTAATTATAAAATATTAAAAATAATATTATTTAATTATGTAGATCCACAAATTAGGGGTTTGGGCCAATGGGATGAGTGACACTTGTCACTCATCCATGGGTCTCACTTAAAATATCTGCCTAATCAGATATTGCCAAATCATCATCGTCTCGAAGTACGTGCATAGCGAAATCGAACTTCTGTGACCTATAACTTTCCCGTTCGAAGTCCGATTTCAGCGTGTCGTCTGTCTACGGATTCGTATCGTCCCGATCTACGTAACGGTCCTCAGTCCTTGGCCATCAGACCTCCCAGTCCAAAAGTCAACTATTTACCCCTTTTAACCAAAATTACCAATTTACCCTTGAACTTCCGAACGTCATAACTTTTTCCTCGAACGTCAGAATTGAACATGCCACCTATCTATGAACTCGTGACGTCCTAAACTACGTCATGATCATCGAACAAAGTCCGTTTGACCGCCTGAACGAAAAGTCAACGTTTTACCCACGCCTAGGTGCAAAATGGTCATTTTGCATCGTTCGTCTGATTTCGCCCAACTAATCACGGATTAGTCTCAATAATCGTGATTAGTCATTAATCTAATCCTAGAATTCGGGATGGGTCGTTACAGTAGGGCTAATTCCCTTGATGTCTGACAAAGTCCATCCAATGGATGTCTTATACTTCTTCAAAATACGTACCAACTTTTCTTCCTGTGATTCAGTCAGTGCAGAAGACACAATGACTGGCAAAGTGTCATTAGGGCCGAGATATTCGTACTTTAGGTGGTCAGATAGAACCCTACGTTCGATAATAGGGGCTTGAACTATTGAAGGAAAAGTTTCATTAGTACTAACTGAAAGTGACAAAGGTATGTGAGGATTTACCGTTCTAGCGACCTCATTGAGGGCCATGACTTCTTCCCAAACCCGAGGCTCTAGTTCATAATCCGTGTTTTCAACCACGGCATCCCCCGGTTGAGTTAGGCTAACTCCTTCCTGAATTACCATATTAAGTGTGTCTTCTCGAATTGACTCAAGTTGTTTCTCTGCAAAAGAAGTGCACACATCAAGATGTTGAAGCCTATTTCCTCCCCATTGACTTCCATAGTTAGTGTGCCATTGAATACATCGATCTTTGTTTTGGCAGTTCTCATGAATGGTCGTCCCAACAACATCAGTGGAGCTTGATTTGTAGGGGAATCCTCCATGTGTAGGACATAAAAACTCGCAGGGAAGATGAGCTGGTTAATCTGCACAAGAACATCTTCAACGTATCCCTTAGGATACACGTTAGAACAATCGACTAATTGAATGATAACATCGTCATGCTTGAGTTTACCTAAACCTAGGGCAACATATAAAGAATATGGCATAACATTAATGGATGCACTTAAGTCTAGCATGAATTTAACAAAATATTTGCGACCAATCATACAGGGAACATAAAAACTCCCCGGATCCTTCAACTTTGGGGGTAGTCGACGTTGGATTACAACATAAACTGTTTAACTTACCATCAAAACCTCTTTCTTGCTCGTTTGGCGCCATGCAGTGCATAACTCTTTCATAAATTTTGGGTATTTCGGCACTTGCTTGATGCACTCGATTAAGGGCATGTTGATTTGCACCCTTTTGAAGATTTCCAAGATTTCCTCATTGGATTCATCCTTCTTAGATTTGGCAAGCCTACATGGAAATAGTGCATACAGAAACAGGGAATTTGTAACAACCGAATTTGAAGGGATAAGGTCATTACCTTGTGTGTGGGTAGGTTGAATTGGTGGTTGTGTGGTGGTCTTAGTTGCCACGTTGTGCTTTTCAGCCTCAGAAACGGCTGGATCTGGCTCTATTTCACCGAGCACTTTACCACTTCGAGTGATAATCACGTTGGCCTCAGGTCTTGCATTCGGGCTGGGTGTAGGTTGAGGTGGAAGCACCCCACTAGCTTGGATCTTACCCATGAAGTCCACGACCTTACCTATTTGGTCCTTAAGATCAACGATTTCTTTTTGCTGATTTTTTTGACATGTGGAAAAAAAGCATCCAGCATTTTATCATAATCAGGATTAGTAGATGAATAAATATGAGTATTTGCATGATTATGAGAAAAGTTAGAAAATGGAACCGGGGGCCTAGGTTGCCATGTGGGTCTTTGGAAATGGTTCGGGGCACAGTTTGGGCTTGTCGACATGTGTTGAGGGTTTAGGAAAATGTTTAGGTCTCTCCAACTGTAACCTTGGGTCCTTTGCCCTCCTTGAAAGTCTCCAATGGCGTGTGCCATTTTAGCTCCGAGGTCTTCCTCCCTTGCAGTGTAGGGGAATTGATCCTCAAGATGGCCTTGAGAGCATATGGAACAAATTGGGGTTACTTGCTTCTTTAGTTCCAACACATTCGAAAGCATAGATGTGATCTTATCTAACTTAGAATAATTTATAACATGGGAACTCACCTTATGTACCTTTCTAGGAATAGGCTCGGCACCTTCGTATTGTGCATCATTGAGTGCACGACTTTCAAGTAGTGCACGACCATCCACTAAACTCCGAGCTAAGAAACTTCCGTTAGCTGCAGTATCAAGTAGTCCTCTATCCCAACCCTTGAGTTCTTCATAGAAGTAGGTTAAGAGATAGCCTTCAGTAATCCTGTGAGTAGGGAATGAAGCACAAAGTTCCTTCAACCTCTCGTAGTACTGGCTGAAATTCTCATCATGCTATTTTTGCTTGATTTCAGTGATCTATTTTCTTAAGACCGTAATCTTTGAGGCAGGGAAGTACTTGGTAAGAAATTCTTGAACCAACTTCTCCCAAGAGTCAATATGATTCGGTGGGAGACCCAAAATCCATACCCGTGCTCTATCTTCCAAGGACAAAGGGAAAGCCTTCAGCTTCATGATTTCCAAGTCCGCATCATCGGGGCATATACTACCAATAATGAATTGGAACTCCGTTAAGTGTTTGTGTGGATCTTCGTTTCTGGTTCCATGGAACTTGGGTAGCTGATGAAGGACTCCACTCTTAAGTTCAATATCTTTCTTGTTGGTTCTAGGCTCGGGATACTCGATGCAGATGTTTTTAGTGTCATTTGTGTTTGCATAGGTCTGCTCACGGATACTCAGATTTCGTGTCATGGCTAATGGTATTCCGAAAGTCTGTTCCTCTTTTGAATTACTCTTTTCACTTATGAAATCACCGAGTATTGGGGATAAAGGTCCGAATGAGCTGGTTTTCTCAAGTGCGTCTCTGAATGTTGCATTACTTGGTGAGATGTCAAGTTGCTTTCTCAACTGATCAAGCTTAGATTGATGAGCGTGCACTCATAAGTACGTACCTATATTGTTAAAACAGGGGTTAGGGTTAGTGTTCAAAATTTATAAGTTAGGGAAATCACAACGAGCAAGAAAATATGAAGTATAACCAAGTATAATTTGTGACGACCCGAAAATTCGAAAAAGGAAAATTTGGAAAATTTGAAGAAAATGACGATTTTGCCCTTGGAGTTGGGTGAATGGTTGAATTTTGGTTTGAGACCTCAAACGGACTTTGACCGATGACTGTTACGTAGTTCGGGACGTCACAAGTTCATAGACAGGTGGCACGTCTGATTCCGACATTCGAGGAGAAAGTTATGATGTTCGGAAGTTCAAGGGTAATTTGGTAATTTGGTTAAAAAATGGGCAATTTGTTGACTTTTCAAACGACATGGAATTTTCATGTAATTTGAAGACTGTTGGGTAGGTCTCGAGACGCTGAGCCCGTATGTCAGGACCCACCTCGGTTTCACCCCGAAAACCGAGGTAAATCCTGCTCCCGTCTGACACCCCGGGATCCCTCACGTGACTTCTATGCCTCAGACGCTGCCTCGACACCGGAACCCCCCGCTAGCTCCACAACCTGGAGGGCAGTTAAAAAAAAACAGAAGGTGTGAGTGGACCATAAATAAAAGAAAAGTTTCGAAAACCATTTATAAAAAAAAAAAACCGGGTTTAGCCCTCCGTTTTGAAACCACATGCATAACCCAGTTCATAAAACAGTTATAAACCAAAACACCATAAACCACATCATAAGAAACAGAAACACTATAAAACAGTTATAGAAATCAAATCACAAGCATCATAACACCATAGCGTAAAACATCACTTTCCGATCAAACCTGCTGGACCTATCCGAGTCTTTAAACTCCCGAGTTTTTAAACTCAATCCAGGCCTCAATAATATCCGAGTCTTTAAACTCCCGTGTCTTTAAACTCAATAGGCCTACGGGGGAAATATCAATATATCCGAGTCTTTAAACTCAATCTAGGCCCGTCCCCCGTCAATCAATATCCGGGTCTTTAAACCCAATAACCAGATCCAGCAAATCCAATCCAAAACCATTTGAAAACCATTTATCATTCCACATCCAAACCCGAATCTGAAATCACTGGTCCGATGTCCTTCCGGCATCCCAAACCGTCATTTCGAACCCAAATCCGGAATCTACTTTTCAACTTTAAAACCAAATTTAGCTTTCCGAAATCCGATTCTAAAACTGAAAACCCTTTAATCACCAAATCATGTTTCCAAATCCCTTTATAATCATTGAAAATCACTTATCCATTGAAGTCCTAAATCCATAACATCATGTTCAAAAATCATACTTTTCCTCGAAAAACGTGCTGAAAACCGTACTTCTCGAAAAACGTGCAATTAAGAAAAACAGTTATAGCATATTCCAACTACCATGAAATCACATATAAAACCATAAAACAAGTAATTAAAAGCAGTTATGCATGCTCAGTTATAGAGAAGGGGTCCACTCACAGTACTGAGCTCTCAATCGCGTCCCGAATGTCCTGCACGTTCCTCAGCTTCTTCGGGAAATCCCGGTCCTATCAACAACTGCCAAAATACGTTACTAACACATCCACGAGGATCCACACTAATTCCCTCAAAAATCCCCGGGTCTTAAACGTAACGAATCGGAACCCTAAACCTTCACCCTCGCGAACCTACTTCGATTCGACGTCCGATTAACCCGAAACCAATTCCTATGGACTCAACACAACTCCTAGACCAAAAACAATGTTGACCATTTTCCCCAGAACCGCCGCACGCGCCCCCACGCGCCGCCCAAAGTGGCTGCGCGTGGCCCTCACGCGCCTGCTACAGTGCACCTTCAACCTCACGTCGACCCGGTTCGCACCAGTTCTGCAACCTGAACCGGCGAGAGCGGTTCTCTTCCATCCGACCATCCTTTTCCTCCCTTTCCTCACCATTCTCATTGTTCAGCCTTAGGCTATCTTTTCCCCAACTTCACAGACCTCGACTCGACCCACAACTCATCGACTGAAGCTTGAAAGAAAACCCGTACACGGCTCTGTTTCCTTCTCCGACCACCCAGGTCTTCCCCCGTCACGGTGGCTATCCCAAACGCTTCCTAGGACCTCTCTGACTTTCACACCACTCACCATAACCGTCGTCTCTACCCCAAACTACACGACTTCCAGTTCGAGCATCGACGGCAAAACAGAGCACACAGAGTACTCTCCGTCGCTCCAACCTCCACCGTGCACCTCCCGTCACGGCAGCACAACCAGAAGATTCCTAGGCCTCAACTGAGTCTCACTCAACTCGCCAAATCCCTCGACTCAACCCTAAAGTCCACGACTTCCCGTCTGAAACTCACGGCCAAAACAGAGCAAAGATATAGGGATGAGGGATTACCTGTCCTTCTGTCGCCGTAGCAAGCTCCGCTGGGGCTGGTCGACTCCTTCCACCCCTCACGACACCACCACGAGCCCAAGTGCACCGTATACGGCCACCACCGCCATGATTTCTCACAACCTCCCTGCTTCCTCCCTGTTTTCCTCTGAAAACCGACTGCCCCAACCACCGTGATCTTGCACGATTTCACTTCCCCAACCGCTCACCAGTTCACTCTTCCACCCTCTGATCACTATTACACACTCACAACCTCACCAACACTCTCAGCCACCATCAATTTTCCCCGATCTCCCTCTCTGTTTCACTCTGGTTTGAAGAACACAAACGTCCCAAATTATTGGACCCGTGCACAATTGTGTAGAACCCACTACACACTTGCCACATGTCACCAATCCTCTCCATTCTCTCACAAATGGACCAATCCCAACCATCCATCTGTCCCTCTCTATGCACAAATCCCCAAACAACCAAAAGACCAAAATACCCTTCATTTAAGTCAAAATTACGATTTTACCCTTACCGTTTTAGACCCGTAACTCACACCTCGTAAGTCTGATGAACACGTGCCGCCTGTCATCGAACTCAGGACGATGAGATCTATCTAACGGTCCTAGGTCAACATACCAAATCCCGTTCGTACAAAAAGTCAACGTGTCCCCTTATTTTATCCAAATTACGGTTATGCCCCCAACCTTCCGAACATCATAACTTCCTCCTCGGATGTCGGAATCGGGCGTTCCACCTGCCTACTGATTCGTGACGTCCTAAACTACGTCCTGATCACTGGTCAATACCCACTTGACCACCCGAACTAAAAGTCAACATTTTGCCCGAGCTAGGGGCAAAATCGTCATTCTATGCTTACGGACCTATCGGGACCACCTAACCACCAATTAGCCTCACTAATCCCACATTAATCACGCTACTAATCCCGGCTCTCGGGACGGGTTGTTACACCGTAGATAGGCGGCATGCATCAATTGGAGTTCGGATGACCAAGTTACGGGTATAGTAGTGTGAAGGGCATTTTGGTAGTTATGTAATGTAGGGGCAAAATGGTAATTTTGGGTTGCACGGTTAAATGGCTGATTCAGCCCTACCTAATGATTCACTAAGTTCTTAATTGACATCTGTCACTTGATTATGCCAATTAGTGGCACTAATTAGCATGAGGTGGAGATTGAATTGTGCACCGTGTGTGTGAGTATGATAAAATAAAAACAGAGCAGTGTGATTGATCAAGAGTCCACCGCCCAACCGTTTGAATCACTGGATAATTGGATTAACTGGGGGAAGATTAGAGTTACAAAGGGGAGGGAAACAGGAAAAACCAAAGAGGAAGAGTTGTTGTAAAACCCGAAATCCAATTATCGAAATTGAATGTGATCAATAGTCAAATTTGCAATTGTGGATGTTTATGACTGTAATTGAGCTTAGATTTAGCTCTCTGGAACCCAGACGACTCAAATGACTTCAAAAACGAAGGAAAATGAGGTCGTTTTGGTCGTGAACGGAGTGCCTCGACTCCTCAAAAATTCGAAGGTTGGGTGTGTAATTGGAGGAGTTGGACAATGCAATTGAGGTTGAAAAAAAGTTTATGATAGTCCTACGAAGCTTTTGGCTGCATCAATTGAAGAAAAACAATGGAAATGGATGAACTTTGATGAATGAACAGTGCTCGGATGTTCTTCGAAAAATCGAGTTCGAATTGACGGATTGAGGTAAGTTATAATGTAATTGAAGTTAAAGACCATAATTAGATTCATAATGATGCTATTGAAATTGACAGGATTGAATCGGGTCGAACACGCGGGTTAACAGACCCGAATTAGCGAAGTCGGGTGAGAATGATGAACATTGCATGCACTGTAGCAGCTCGTGGGCTTCACGCGCAGCCACTCACGGCGGCGCGTGGGGCGCATGAGACCAAATCTCGAGGTGAGTTCAACATGAAACTTGCTCCTTTTAATGTAACGAACATTTTGACACTAGTTTCGAGGAAATCGGATATCATTTCGATGGTGTTCAGTGTATCCGAAGTTTTCGTATAATTTTAAAATATGTATTTAAATCCCGGAAAAATTAGGGAAAATTATATGAGATATATTGAAGTGTTAGTGACCATATATAATGATTTTGGACAAGAATTGTGATTGACTTGTGATTTACTGTTGATTTCCGATGTTTTCAGATGTGTTGGGCAGTGGCCCAGTTTATATGGTTTTATGGATTTTGGGATGAGGCCCTGTATTTATGGTTTCGGGCTAAGGCCCGGTGTTTGAAAAACAAAAATGATTTTAGTTTCCTTACACGGTTTTCTTATATTGGAAATGAAATGATTTTCGAATGCATGCATTGGTTTTACGTGGAGGGTAGAAATGTCTTTTCTGTAATATGTTTTATAAACTGATTTATTTTTGTCCATTCACACCTTTTATGTTTTTATTTACCCTCTAGGTCGTGGCGTGAAAATCGAGGCTGATTGTGAGGTGGAGGCATGAGTGGGCACAAGTGCGATTATCCCTTGTTTGGCAAGTGCTGAGGGTAATTTCGGAACTTCAGTTGACTTGTTAGACGGGAGCAGGTCCGGGCACGGTTATCAATGTTCCTCAGGGGACGGTTATGTCATAATTGACATAAATTTAAGTCGAAATTAACATATAGACAAGTAAGTGATAATAAGAGTATTAGAAAGTATGGATTTCACAAAGCATGTCATAATTTGAAATCAAAAAAAGAAACAATTAGTCCCAAATAACATAAAGTATGACATAAATGGAAGCTAGAATTAACAAAAAGTCACGGTAATGGCAAGAAAGTGCACAAGTTCCAAATGCATCCAAACTAATGCAATACAAAAGTACCTACATGAAGAATGGTGTGAATGCATAAGAGAAAAATTGTTAGAACCTGCACAAGACATAAGAGTTACGTGACAATTCATGAAAGAATAGCTTGCACCTTCGATCTCACTTCCCTAGATTCACATACTTTAGGGGGCCCGATGATGAAATCTGAGCATCATGAAATCTCAGGGAGGGTATGCAATCTAATAATCCAATAATTAGAGCTTTAGACTGTCATGAATAACTTCCCCCTTCCACTTCTCATAGTACTTTCCTGGGCGTACACCCTGCGCGTATTGATAACCACCCTTCCACCATTCAACGTTAATCATGGCCAGTTGGGATAGATGTAACACGAGAAGTAAGGATAATTTCGAGAGCACACCGAGGCTAGCTTGGTTAGGGAATATACTCCATTGGTGTTCCCTTTCTTAATCCAAAACTTATCACCAGTCATAGCCCTCATAGGCACCATGACCAACCGATGGAAGATTTAGTGAATTACTAAACCCAAGTGTTTACGAACTCCGCCCCAACCTCATGTCCATAGATTTGAGTCTACGGTGTGTGGTGATGAAATCCACACATCATGAAGGGTTAAGGAGAAAGTAAACAAGAGGGGCACTACCTGTTCCCGAAAGTAAGAATTTGACGAAAAATGGGCCTTGAGATTCATGCAACTCTAAAACATTTAATAGGAAACAATATTTACATGTTGGGAAAGTCAAAGATATATAAAGTTCCTTTTTTTTTAAAGTTCACAAAGACAAATAAATAATAAATAATAAATAGAAAATAACAATAGAATAAAATAAAATGAACAAGCATAATATACAATTCATGAACTAATACAATATGGGCATTAAGTACAATTGTTGATGCAGAAATCGTCCGGTCTCGTAAAATTCCTTCTCGATCCCTACACACAAAAACGAAAATCAAACGGGGTTAAGGTTGAATCCCGGGGGGGTGGTTTACCCGTAAACGCTCCGATGCTTAAGTCATTTTTCTGAGAGAATAAACCGATAGAGTGTTTGCAGGAGTTTTTGATTACCTTCAGAAGTGAAATGTGGTCTTCTATTTATAGTGAAGCCTTGAGGGTCACCGGAGCGTCTGATTGGCTGAAGGGGAAATTATTAAATAAGTGATTGTACCGAGTGCAATCACTTATTTATTGATGGATAAATAA
Source organism: Prinsepia uniflora (assembly GCA_032719365.1). Lineage (NCBI taxonomy): Eukaryota > Viridiplantae > Streptophyta > Magnoliopsida > Rosales > Rosaceae > Prinsepia > Prinsepia uniflora. Next base: position 16,665,583 of record CM064864.1, on the reverse strand, counting down.
TTCGATGGGAATTTATTTATTATCGACATTGATCTGATTAATTAATATATTTAGATGGTAAATATATTAAATTAATGCGAAGACCGTTACATGTCGATGTCAATTTTACCGAGGGTAATATCGGCATTATGAGAATTGTTGGCCACGTGGCGGCTCCTGAATATTCCGGTAATTTATGGATCCACAAATGCGCCCACATCACTTAGGAATTCGAGGAATCCTAAGGGATGTAGTCTCCTTGTGTTTCCAGTAAATCACGTCTTAATATTTCGTATAGGAGTAGGACTCCTCTTTCCCGGATGAAGCTGGGGATTAACTTTGATCTTGTCCCAAAAAGGAATTCTCTGGCCTGTACTCCTGCTTTGAGTTGGTTTTGCGAGCCCAATTAACTATTAGGGTTTGCTTAATTTTCTTTATTTAAATGAGAGTATGCGACTCTTATTTTTATAAAGAAAAATCAAACCCTAATATTGTTGATTGTTGTGGTGGAGGGATTTTGGCGCCCGTCTGTCAGGTAGAGCTCTTTATGCCTTTTCCATGTCCGTCGTGCAGGTTGTAAAAAAGCAAGGAGAAGAATTGGTGAGCACGCGTGCAGGTTTTTTAAAAAAAAAACCAAAAGCTTGAAGAAGATGTGATGGAGGACTTTTGGTGGTCCTCTGTCCGGTGGAGCGGCTCGCAGACGTGCAAAGAAGGGAGGAGGTGAAATCTCGATGCAGGGGGCCCTCCGGATGACGTCTGCAGAGGATGGCGCGCGCGCGCTGGTGCTCGTCGAGTTCGGTGGGACGGCGCTGAAGCGGGTGAAGTGGATTAGGAGGCATGGAGCGACACGCGAGCTGGGTTTCTGCAGGCAACGGGTCCCGCGGGGGCAGAGGCTGTCGGAAGTTTGATGTGGCTTAGAGGAGACATGATTTTTTCTTCTGTTTCTTTACGCAGCAGTTGTTTTTTGTTTTTTGCTTATTTTTTTTTTCGCCGCAAAGTTCATTCTGTGAACTTTCTTTTTTGCTGTAGCTTTGTATGGATACATATATATATTGTTGAAGTTATATATATATATATAATTTTAATATATAATTGATTTATTATTTTTTTTTGTTCAACTTCGATCTTTTGCAGATTCTGAGAGTTGTGGACGTCTGATTGCAATGATTCAAGTGGTGGTGCGCTCTACTCATCGAGACGGTCATTTCAAGATGTATGAAGGCATACTTCTGGTGTAGTCTTGAAGACCTCATTTTGTGGAGTACCATCTGGTGGCATGTTCGGAACTTGTTGGAGCTTCAGACTTCAAGAGATGATGGACTTGACACCAAGACACTTCTCCAGTTGACATGCCTATGATGCTTTGTGAAAAAGAAGAGCTTGGCGTGCTGATGGACTCACCATCTTCAAGTGTGAACGGAGCCAACATCAAGGCCTTCAACGGGGAGGTGCAGCAGAGTGCGACGCGAGGTCCGACGCGAGGTGCAGCAATGTGCAAGGCGCGAGGTGCAGCAGGGTGCGAGGCTCGAGGTGCAGTAGGGTACGAGGCGCGAGGTGCAACAGGGTGCGAGGCGCGAGGTGCAATAGGGTGCAAGGCGCGAGGTGCAGCAGGGTGTGAGGCGCGAAGTGCAGCATGGTGCGAGGCGCGAGGTGCAGTAGGGCACGAGGTGTGCAGCAGGGTGCGAGGCGCGAGGTGCAACAAGGTGCGAGGCGCGATGTGCAGCAAGGGGCAAGGCGCGAGGTGTAGCAGGGTGCAAGGCGCGAGGTGTAGTAGGAGGCGAGGCGCGAGGTGCAACAGGGTGCGAGGCGCGAGGTGCATGTAGTGTCACGAAGTGACTGAAGCCTTCCAAGGAGTTTCTTTGGATGACAGATGACCTTCTAGAGACTCGATCTTCAAGGCTTTGTTGAGCTCAAAATGTAGTGGTAACAAGGTGGAGCATAGAGGATCGATCATGCCCCCTGCAATGCTCGAGACGTTGCACATCATCACCTAATTGAAGGAAGATAGCTTGGAGATGCCATCTATGCCAAGTAGGCGATGTTGAGGAGGTTGCCCCCATTGTTTGGAGAAGTTCATGGACAATGTGTCACTGGAAGTCCACGATGAGATGATTGAAGGCCTCCAAGGCTTGCTCATGGGTTGACGGAGAGACTATGAGGTCGTGCCATTCCTGGTGATGAGCTTCATGATCCTTCTTGTCCTGCGGCTTGATCTTAGCATTGAATACATGTTCGAGCATTCAACTTGTGAATTGCCAACTTCTTTAATTTTCATTAATAGAAGCTTTCCATTTTTGTTGAGTGTTTTGTGATTTTCGGCAGATTTGACCTTTGTGTAGTAAATTTGGTCTTCTGCCTTCGTTTAAACTCCGAATTGAGTGCCGTTGCTGTGGTTGGAAAGCTGAGTTCCATACCTTTCTACTGCCACCAAGCTTGTTCCAAGATGATCCGAATTGAGCTTTGTAAGATTGGTCGAATCTTGTGCTCGTGCCTTGGTTCATGCAGTTGACCTTTGTGTGAAAACATGTTTACTGGGAACTCGTCACAACTCGGAATTGAGTGAGGTCACCGGAATTGGAAATCTAACTTCCATAGCTTTCTAAATCCATCGACCTCATGTCAGGGTAATCAAAATTTAGTGGTCTATGACTGAATAAATCTCGTACTAGTGGGCTGGTATGTGCAGCTGACCTTCGTGTACAAAAACGTTCGCTGGGAACTCGTCACAACTCGGAATTGAGTGAGGTCAACGGCGTGGGAAAGCTGACTTCCGTATATTTTTAGGGACATCAAGTTCATGTCAGGGTGAGCAAAATTGAGTGAGCTATGATCAAATGAATTTTGATCCCGTGCACTGAAATGCAGAATTCGACATCGTATGTTAAAACATTTGCCCCTTGTTTGTCATGGCCTGGTGGTTGCCCCTCTTGGTGGGGTTGGAAGCATTTTTTTAGTAGCTTTCCGACTCCAACAAGTCAAGTTCTTGGATGGTTCCATGTGCTTCACTGAGGCGAGCCTTGAGCGCTTCGCATGACGAAGTCGTGGAGTGATCCGTATGGTGAAGACTTCGAGTGCTTCATATGGCGAAGGCTTGGAGTGCCTCGCATGGTGTGGAGTGCTTCACATGGCGAAGGCTTAGTGTGCTTCGCGGGACTAAGGCTTGAAGTGCTTCGCAGGGCGAAGACTTAGAGTGCTTCGAGGGGTGAAGGCTTAGAGTGATTCGCGTGGCGAAGGCTTGGAGTGCTTCGCATGACGAAGGCTTGGAGTACTTCGCATGGCGAAGGCTTAGAGTGCTTCACTAGGGGAAGGCTTAGAGTTCTTCGAGTGGCGAAGGCTTGGGGTGTTTCGCGGGGCGAAGGCTTGGGGGTGCTTCGCAGGGTGAAGGCTTGGAGTGCTTCCCATGACGAAGGCTTGGAGTGCTTCGGATGACGAAGGCTTGGAGTGCTTCGCATGACGAAGGCTTGGAGTGCTTCGCATGACGAAGACTCGGGTGCTTTGTATGGCAAAAGCTTGGAGTGCTTCGCGGGGCGAAGACTTAGAGTGCTTCGCGAGGCGAAGGCTTAGAGTGCTTCGCGTGGCGAAGACTCGGGTGCTTTGCATGACGAAGGCTTGAAGTGCTTCGCGGCGCGAAGGCTTAGAGTGCTTCGCGGGGCGAAGGCTTAGAGTGCTTCGCGGGACGAAGGCTTAGAGTGCTTCGCGTGGCGAAGGCTTGGAGTGCTTCACATGACGAAGGTTTGAAGTGCTTCGCGAGGCGAAGACTTAGAGTGCTTCACGGGGCGAAGGCTTAGAGTGGTTCGCGTGGAAAAGGCTTGGAGTGCTTCGCATGACGAAGGCTTAAAGTGCTTCATGTGGCGAAGACTCGGGTGCTTCACATGGCGAAGGCTTCAAGTGCTTCGTGGGGCGAAGGCTTGGATGATGAGATAATTTCATTGGACGTTGAAACAAAACATCTTGAATCTTATTAAAAGATGTTATGAGAGCAAAGTAGGCATTGAGCTGAATTTTAATCACAAAATTTGTGCCTTTGATGATGACTTGGTCACTGATTCAGTTTCCTGGTTGTTCCCTGCAGGCTTAGAGTGCTTTGCGTGGCGAAGGCTTGGATGATGAGATAATTTCATTGGACGTTGAAACGAAACATCTTGAATCTTATTAAAAGATGTTATGAGAGAAAAGTAGGCATTAAGCCGAATTTTAATCACAAAATTTGTGCCTTTGATGATGACTTGGTCACTGATTCAGTTTCCTGGTTGTTCCCTGCAATTCGGACTCGGTAATAATGGTGTCCACACGGATCATCTTTTGTGCGGGTTCCTAGGGGTCTTTGTTTCCGAGATGATCCATTGCCTTTTTTCTGACGTACTCGGCTCAGTGTCCTTCCTTTAAGAGATCTTGGAGGTATCTTTCGAAAGTCTGGCAAGAGCTTATGTCGTGTCCATAACAGTTGTGATAGGCACACCATTTTGTCTTGTCGGCCCCCTCCTGGTTTCCTTTGACGGGAGCTGGTCTTTCGAACCACGGTTTTTCCTTTATCTGATTGTATATTTGAAGGAAAGGTATCGAAAACTGTGTGTTTGGCTTTGCACCCGCGTAGGTGTTGGATGACGGGTTCCCTTTGCGTTTGTTGGCTTTTCGACTGAGTTCCCGCAGTGGGCATCATCCTTTGGCTGCGCAAACGCCCTTGTGAAATGTTCATCTTCCTCGACATGGTTGGCGGCATGTGTGGCATTTTTCTCGTCCTCCCAGCATGCATGTCGCTCCGCCAGGGACAGTATCTTGGTGAGACTTTGGGCGTTGCTCATGATGATGTCTCTGTAGAGTTGGCTCTCCCGCGGTAGGCCTTGCTTAAATGCCATGGCTGCAACAAGGTCACTGCAACCAACGATGCGGGACTTCTCTTCGCAATACCTCCGGATGTATTGCCGCAACGTTTCCTTAGACCTCTTTCGGATGGTGAAGAGGTGGTCATCCTTGACTTCGACGATGCGATGCTGTGAGTACTCCTTCGCGAAAGCAAGGGCCAACTCTTCGAAGGAAGTGATTGATCTCCGGGGGAGATGGTTGAACCATGTCGTCGCCTGACCCTGCAGCGAGGCTTGGAAAAATTTGCACATGAGCGCGTCGTTGTGCATGTGAGGTACCATGACCCCCCGATAGTAATTGATGTTCTTTATTGGATCGGAGGTTCCTTTGTACTGATTGAAGTTTGGTGTTGAAAATCGTTGCGGGAATGGCTTCTCCTCAATGTTCTTCATGAACGGCGAAGATGATGACGTCTGAATCTGGTGCTAAAGGTCATCCTCTAAGTCTCTGTCACGTTGAACTCCCTGGAGGCGACGATCTAGCATCATTCAGACGTCTTCAGCGTGTAATGGTCCTTTGTCGCGGGGATTTTCGCGTTGGGTCAAGTGGCGTCGACTCACTCGAGTTGCAGCGGGAATGACACTCGTGCGTGTTGACGAGTAGGTCTCGTCCTCCTTGCTGCGGTCGTATGTGCTTCTTGAGTTACGATGGGTCTGTCAATCTGAGTGAGTGCGTGACTTACGGGAGACTGCCTACTGTTGTCGCTTGTTGCGCGGGTACTCAATGCGAGAATGTGCTCCTGGGCGTCCTCCGAGTCGCTCTCGAGCCAAAGGCCTCGGTAGTCCTTGGCCTCCTGCTCTGGGGATGCAGCTTTCCTCCCCTGAGTCACCTAGCAACGTTTCTCGGGACATTGTCCGGCAGCGAACATGCTCCTTGTTGGTGCATCTTGGGATGTCCCTTGGTGCCTCGTGAGGTTCATTGTACTTCTCGGAGGTTATGGACGTCACGGTGTTTCCCAATAGTTGTTGTAGGAGCTCTCATTGGGTCCGAACTTGGTTGCTCAGTTGCTCAACCTGCTGCATCAGTCCAAGCCGCGGAGGCGAGCCCCTAGATGCTTGCTAGTGGTGAGTAGCATGTCGGGGCGCACGTCGCGCGCCTTCAGTCGGATGTGATGGGCCACGTCTCTCTGGAACTTTGGTGTCGGCCTGTGAGTTCCGCAGGGCGTCCAAGTGTCTCCTTAGGTCCAAGTCAGCAGGGAACTGATTAGGGACCCTTAGAGATGTTTCTCCCGCCAACAGTCCATCTGTTCGTTGGAAAAAAGCTGTGCCTGCCCCCGTTGCAGGTGGGGGGTTCACAGTAGCAGCGGTCATGGGGAACGTTCCGAAACTAAACGTAGGTGTCCAATCCGGCATTCCGAACGGTAGGTGAATTGACGTGTGGCTCGTGCCGTGCAGGAGACGGGAAAGTGATTCCTCTCGAACCATTGGGAAAGGTTCACTCAGGGCAGCGATCGCAACAGCAGATGAGGCAGCCTCAGAGGCTCGTGTGGATCAGCGTGTTCTGGCCATGTGAAGAATGGTAAGTGTCGAAAGTTTGATAATTGAGTTTTTTCAAGGAAAAACTAAAGAGCACGCTTTGAGTATTTCTCAAATCGGCTCTCAATGAAAGCACCAGTTATTGATGCAGAAATCGTCCGGTCTCGTAAAATTCCTTCTCGATCCCTACACATAGAAATGAAAATCAAACGGGGTTAAGGTTGAATCCCAGGGGGGTGGTTCAACCGTAAACGCTCCGATGCTTAAGTCAGTTTTCTGAGAGAATAAACCGACATAGTGTTTGCAGGAGTTTTTGATTACCTTCAGAAGTGAAATGTGGTCTTCTATTTATAGTGAAGCCTTGAGGGTCACCGGAGCGTCTGATTGGCTGAAGGGGAAATTATTAAATAAGTGATTGTACTGAGTGTAATCACTTATTTATTGATGGATAAATAATTCGCTGGGAATTTATTTATTATCGAAATTGATCTGATTAATTAATATATTTAGCTGGTAAATATATTAAATTAATGCGGAGACCGTTACATGTCGATGTCAATTTTACCGAGGGTAATATCGGCATTATGAGAATTGTTGGCCACGTGGCGGCTCCTGAATATTCCGGTAATTTATGGCTCCACAACAATTTATGAACAAGTATATTATGAACATTATCAACTAATATAATATGACAAGCATAAAAATAAAAGTTATGAACAAAAATGTATATACAAGTATGAACAATATGAATCAAGTATGCACAAGTAAAATATGAACAAGTACAAAAATAAACAAGTATGATAGGAGTTTAACTTTACCTAAATAAGTATCTCATGAACATGTATAAATATTTTTATGCTAACACATAAGAAAATGTATGAACAGTTTTATATATAGGCAATTATAAACAAGTAGGAACATTTATAAACATAGTAAATATGAACATTTAATAAACATAGTAAATATGAACATTTAATATATATACACTTACATTTATTCCGATTATTTATTTATTTATTTAAATTTAGAGTTTAACACAACAATAAATAAAAAATAAATAAGAATAAAATAATTGTTAACAAGTAATATACATGTATAACAATGAAAGTAAACGAATAAAATATGAACAACTATAAGTAAAATATGAACAAGTAGAAAAATATAAACAAGTATAATGGAATCAAGAGTTAAAAAAAAAGTTAAGAACATTTACAATATATACACATTATTCACAAGTATGAACATTTTACATATAAACAATTTTATACATACTAACACATTAAGAATGATTTTTAATTTCCCGGGCAACGGCGCCAAAAATTGATAACACTCAAATTACGAATTAAACCCTTTTTGTGTAGATGTAGTATTAGTAAATAGGGATTGTTCTTAATCGGGGAAATTAGGGAATATTAATAATGGTTACTAAAAAAGAATAAAAGAATAACATAGGGGAGTTTTGAGTAAAGTGTAGTTATAAAAATACAAGTAAAAACAGTATAAAACTAATTCTACTCTAATTCTACTTCTACTTTAACCTATGTACAAGTGGACTTTCCTTAAACACAAAATTCACCAACACACTAGCATTTGCATATATTTGAATCAATCACGAAATTATACATTCACAAACTCATATTCCTTCAAACTTTTTTCATATTATAAATGCAACGAACAACGGATTTTTACTTATAATACGATTTACCTTAAGTTTGTGATTTAATGCGCGAAACAACGGTCATACATTAAATCTCTTCAACTCTACTCTAAATGCACCGAACAACGGATCAACATTTAGTTTCGAAATGAAGATTAAGCTCTAAAATGTTAGAAGTAAATGATTTTTAGAAAGTAAAACACATGGAGATTATATTCAATTTGACAAAAGATAGGAAGGAAAAACTAGCACATATATTGCATTATAAATAGAACCAATAAAAAATACTTTTAAATACATTTTATCTAAAAATGATTTATAAAAAATACATTTATAACCTTCATGTAAAAGCATGCATGCATCAGAAAATAAGTATTTCAAATACTTTTCGCAAAAGCAAATCACATTGCTTTAAAAAAAAAAAAACACAATGAAAATTGCTTCTCAATCAAAAACCATTTCCTTAGTAAGGACTCATCCCAAAACCGAATCATACAGGGTCTTAGCCCAAAACAAATCCATGTGGGATCTCAGCCCAAATATCAAACCATGTGGGATCTCAGCCCATCATCATCAGTCACAATTTCAATCCCAGCAACGCGTGCCCATAAGATGAAAGACTACCCTGATCCTAAGCATGTCGCTGTGAACACATCATCGGCCGAGAATCTCCAGATCATCGTGAACATATCATCGATCGATCCCATATACCGTACTCTTGAGCAGAGCCTCCCTCGTCTACCGCCTCTCTCGGCTGCTCGACAGTAGGCGAATCGTGACATCTCTGTACCTCGGAGGTAAGCATTATAGAGTGCTCTTTGGGGAAACATATTCATAACCGGAGACCCTCTAATAAAATTTGAGTCTTTAAACTCAAAATCATATCATCATCAATAGGGACACAAGCCCAAATATCATCAATAAGGTCACAAGCCCGAAATATCATCAAATGGGTCACAAGCCCGAAAACAGTGTTTATTAACACTTCATAAACCCAAGATTCCTCAAATCCTATCAAATCCACACCTGGTTCTCATGCCCAAAATATCTTTCATAAATCTCATAACTGGGTCACAACCCGATATATCTCACGTTTGACTATACTTTAAGTCAAACTATAAACAAATTGGGACATACGCTCTAAAGATATTTCCAAATCCTAAAACCATTTCACCTTTCAAACACTTTTCCAAAACACCTTTGATTATCATCCAAGTCAAAGTCAACATCCACCTGGGACTCACACCCGAATATACATTTCACGCATCTCCATGAAATCCTCTAAAATCGTAAATCAAATCCTCAGTTTCACGCCTCTCCGTGAAACCATCAAAATCATATAAAACACATGCACGTAGAATACTCGGCCAAAGCCCAAATATTATATAAAACATAAATTTCGAACTACGTGTAATATTGCATTTTCTACGAAAATGACAAATCAACAATATAAATCATACGAACTCAGGGCATCCCAAATCATGTTCATAAGACATATAAAACAGTTGTGCATGCATCATATTTCATAAAATAAAGTCCACTCACAGACCGTTCGTGCTGCGCGCTCCAAATCCCGCGCCGTAAGCCACTCTTGAGCTAATCCATACTCAGTAGGATGTCCGAACCTGTCCAAATAATACTCAAGGGTTACTTACCATCTATACGATTCTATACCAAATACCCTCACAAATATCAGAAAGGTCAACGAGTTCCCAACACACTTCCCGAGGCTAAAAATCTCTAAATGACCTATCAAATGAACTCCGAACGACCTAAAACCCCCACCATTGGATTAAGAACGTCGAAACCATTCGAACAAAACTAGTTTCACCTCAAAATTCATGCCCATGTGCCCTCATGCGCTGGTAAAAGTTCTCACGCGCCGGTTAACGCTAACATCTTGCTGACGTCATCCTGACAGGTCTAACACATGTCAGGTCTGACAACCTGCCACGTGGCACACCTGATTAGTGCCACGTGTCACCCTCTAACACTTCCACGTCATATGATGATGTCATCTAGTAACGTTATCACTGACACGTGTCACTAACACGTCAGCTCTGACAACCTAACACCCTGCCATATGGCGCCACCTCGTAGGTCCACGTGGTTTGAGATTGATAACATGGACCCAACACATCAGCTGCCATGTCATCTGACACACTCTGACATGTTGCCACGGGGCACCACCCCCTGGTCCACGTGATCTGACATGGCTAACGTAAACCTGACCGCTTTTGACAACTTTCCACGTGGCACCACCTTATTGGCCACGTGGCTTGACAGGACTGATAGATGATGATGTGGACATCCACGTCATCATTGTCAACCTCTGGCTAGGTCGAATCGGACCTCTGTAATGGGTCGATTTGACTCGCGATCCAATCCGGTAGTATCTCAGCCATATGGCCACCATTTTCAGCCATTCTTCGTCCATTCGACTCGTTTTGAGCCCAAAAATCAATCTATGACCTCAAAATCACAAGAAAAGGTCTAGAATTTACCTGGTCAAGCTCGATCCGTATAGCCAACCTTCGAAATTGTCCTCTGTACGATTCCGGCAGCCTCAGCCTTCCATTTTTGGTTCCTCAGCCTTGCAAGAACTCAATAAACATGACCCAGTCATTAAAAAACACTCAAAATGTGCAAAATCCCAATTTTAAAAATTCAACATAAATGGGTTTCGAGTTTTTACCTTTCACGTGGCTTCCACCGCCATCCACGGCGGTTATGCCATCCCTGCCACCGTCTCTCATCCTCCCTCACTTTATCTCTCTCCTTGGTCTAGAAAATGAAGATGGGGTGGTTTGGGTGGTGGGTACGATTTTGGAAGGAAAAAATGAAGAAGATGAATGAAAATGAAGATGATGCATGTATGTGTGTGTGGTAATCAATGGATGAGTGACAATTGTCACTCATATGTTGGTCCCCACAAGATATTTTTGGTCCCACTTAAGACAAACCATTGAAAAACCGTACAATCACGAATAGTTCTCGAAACATTTCTAGACCTGTAACTTTCTCGTACGATGTCCGATTCCTACGTGCTGCCTGTCTATAGACTCGTATCGTCTCGATCTATGTAATGGTTTTCAGTCCTCGTGTATTGGACCTTCCTGGTCAAAAGTCAACGTATTGCCCTTTTTAGAGGCAAAATCGTCATTTTACCCAAATCATCCGATAATCCTCGACTAATCTTGATTAGTCCTTAATTAATTCTCGATAATCCGTTATTAACCTTAATCAATCTCGTAGATTTGGGATGGGTCTTTACACACCAGCCCAAAACAGTTATCATACGGGTACCATCCCAAAACACGATTTTTCAAAAACCCATCATAATTAAATATCCAGAAATATAACCATAAATATATTTCAAATAAAATATTTATCCAACAATCATAACCATATCCATAATCATGAAAAATCATATCTTAAAGCTAGTAAAAACATATAAGTATGCATGCATCAGAGTTATGAAATAAACTGTCCACTCACAGTACCGATGCTTGCTCAAAACACGAGCCGTAAGCAAATCTGAAGCCTCTGAGACGTCCGATTATGTCAAAGTCATACCCGAGGGTCACTAACAATCCATATAAGTGCATACAAGAAACCCCCAAAAACCCCAATGGAGAAAAACCTCCAAAACACCAACCAAATGATCTATGATTGACCTGAAATGTAACGACCCGTCCCGAATTCCGGGATTAGATTAGTCATTAATCTTGATTAGTGAGGTTGAACGGTGGTTAGTAGGGCGGAATCGGACAAATTGTGCAAAATGATCGTTTTGCCCCTGGTCGTGGGCAAAATGTTGACTTTTTGATCGGGCAGTCAAATGGACTTTGACCGATGACCGTGACGTAGTTCGGGACGTCACGAGTTCATAGACAGGTGGCACGTTCGATTCCGACATTCGTAGAGAAAGTTATGGTGTTCGGAAGTTGAGGGGTATTTTGGTAATTTGGCATACTAGGGGCCAAATGTTGACTTTTTGACCGGGAGGTCCGATGGGCGAGGGCCAAGGACCGTTACGTAGGTATATTCGATACGAATCCAACGATAGGCGGCATGCCGAAATCGGAGATTCGACGACGAAGTTATGGTCACGGAAGTAAACTCGATTAACCGAGACTCGGACTAAAATAATAATATAATAATAATATCTGATTACTTTAATCAAAACGAATCTGGACCCTTGGATATATGCCATGTGTCACCATCCCTTACATTCCCTAAATCAGGGGTTCTTGTTGGCCATTGGTGTAGGTAATCATTTCCTCTCATGGAATCCTCACCCTTCATTTTAAACTGAGATTGAATCTGGGCCGTTGATTCATTTCCTTCCCTTGTATTTGATCAGACAACTCACACACCCATTTTCATTCTCCCTCAAAACCGTGAGCACGGTTTCCTTCCTTGATCATGCACATCATCACCTCACAGCCCAGCCTCACACACCAGACGGCACCAGGTAATCACCAGCCACCCCCAGACGCCGGCAACAACCACCACGGGCAGCGGCGCAGCCCACAAACCCCCCAGACCCGAGAGGAACCAAATCGGCCCAAAACATCCAAACGTCCAAACTACCTCACCAATCTCCTTTGTGTTGGTGTGTGTGAAAGATTAGCTGCACGGTGAGGCTTGAGAGATGACGGGAGACGGCGAGGCTGGCGGTGGAGAGGAAAAACAGGGGAGGTCCGAAACTCAGAAATTGGAAATCGTTGTGGGATGGTGTTTGATCATTTTGGAGAGGTGAATGATGTTCCTGGAGTCGAACTAGGCGTGCTGGTGGCCACAGCGGGAGCCACGGCGGCGAGGTAAGCCTCGAACCCGTGAGTCTGTTTTCGGGTAAAAATGGCAGGTTGGGTTTTAACGTACTTCGATCGATCTAGTGACCAGGATGATGATCTAGGGGTTGAAACGAGTCTGTAGGGATCGTTTTAAGGGAATGGTGGTCGGAGCTGGGAGCAGTCAACGGTGGAGTTTTGGCCGTGAGCTTCTCGATCATGGAGGTACGATCTAGACGTGTTTTCTAGTTTTTAATCCCACAGAACCCTTAGTCTAACGTGGACGATCTTGTAGGAACAAACGGAACTGAGAATGGTTGAGAATTGACTGAGAACCAGTCGGGTTGGGCCGCGGGTCACGGTGACCCGTTTATCAGAGAAACGGGTTTGAACGGTGACACTGTTCACGGCGCGTGAGTTTCACGCGCAGCCACTCACGGCGGCGCGTGATGGCGCGTGGGCACGAATCTCGAGGTGAGGTCAACATGACTTCTGCCCTATTTAATGTAACGGACATTTTAGAATTGGTTTCGTGTCGATCGGACACCGTCTCGATAGTGTTCGGGATGTCCGAAGGTTTTAAATTAAGTTTAAAAATAAGTAAAAATTCGGGAAAATTACGGGACTTTTATAGGATGTTAATAATGAGGTTAGTGACCCTCTAATGTGATTTGGACAGGATTGGGAGTCCCGGTGATAGTGGTGTGGCCCGGGAGGGCCGGTGGCACGCATATCGAGGCATACCGTTAAAACGGTCTGTGAGTGGACTTTGGTTTTATAAATCCTATGCATGCTTAAATGTGTTATATGGTTTATATACATGATTTCTATGATGGTATTTGTGAGCATTGATTTCGGGTATGTTGCACGTATTTCGAGGTGTTTTCTGTATTTCACGTATATCGGGGTTAACGGTTTAATTGTGGTTTTGCATGCTTATGGTTAAATAAATAATATGATAAAATGGTTTTTTGTTGGAAAGATGAATTCGGGCTTGAGGCCCACTTGTTTTGGAAATCTCGGACTTGGAGTCCATTTGAGTACGTAATCGGGCTGCGGGCCCAGTTGGTTTATAAATCGGGTCGTGGGCCCAGTGGTTCATAAAGTCGGGCATGGGGCCCAGTTGGATTAAAATGATGATTTCGGGTCAGGGGCCCTATATTTAATAAATGTGGTTTCGGGTCAGGGACCCTAAATGGAATTGTGTTGTTTTATGGAAAATTCGGGCAGGGCCCATTGTGATGTTGTGAAATGAATTAATAAAAACTGTTTTCCATATACCATCTGTACACATGGATATATGATGGTCTCCTCCAGATGTCTGGGACACTGGGGAAGTCACGGTGCATTGCCTGTGAAGGGTCACCATACGGAGCAGCTGGACCGTATGATGACTCAGGAGCAGGATTGCTATGATTGACGTCTGGGACGTCAGACATCAGGGACGTCAGATATATGGACCCGGAGAGACCCCGGGCAGCACGCGTAGCTTGTGAAACCGTGAGACATGACGTCAGGGACGTCTAGCATCAGGGATGCTGGTGATGGTAATGGTAAAATACGAATTAATGAAATGGCTTTCCGGGTGGATTTATGATTGTGTGATTTTAATGAATTGATGTTCATTTATGGTCGTGGCTGGTGACCCACATGGTTTTAATATGTATGGTGGTGGTATTCCACGGTTTTGGGCTGAGTTCCCACACTTGCTGAGGAACGGGCTGGACATTCGGGACGCGAGTAGGGCTCAGTACTGTGAGTGGACTCTTTCTTTAAACTCGAACATGCATAACTGTTTTCTATAATTGTTATATGGTTTTGTTTATGGTTTCATGTTTCTCGAATATGTTTTGTTGGCTTTACATGTTTGCACGTTTTACGAGGAAGTACAGTTTTAGCACGTTTTACGAGGAAAGGGTGATTTTGGAAAGATAAATGATTTCCATGATTTTAAGGGGTTTTTGGGACATGATTTTGATAATCAAGGTTTTCGATTTTAGAATCGGATTTCCGAAAGCGAGATTTGGTTTTAAAGTTGGAAAGTGGATTTCCGGATTTGGGTTCGGAATGACGGTGCTGGTTTCCGGAAGGGCATCAGACCGGGGATTTCGGATTCGAGTTTGGATATGGATTTCCAGTGGTTTTAAAATGGTTTTGGGATTGGATTTGCTGGATCTGGTTATTGGGTTTAAAGACCCGGATATATGTGACGGGGGACCGGCCGGCTTGGGTTTAAAGACCCGGATTGAGCTTAAAGACTCGGGAGTTTAAAGACTCGGATATATTGATTTCCCCCGTAGGCCTTGAGTTTAAAGACTCGGATATGATTAAGGCCTGGATTGAGTTTAAAGACTCGGGAGTTTAAAGACTCGGAGAGGTCCAGCAGGTTTGATCGGGAAAATGATGATTTGATGTTTATGGTTTTTGATACGGTTTCTGATACTCATGCTATGGTTTCTTATGATATTTTATAGTGTTTTTGTTTCTTATGATGTTTTATAATGATTATTTTATAACTGTGTTCATAACTGTTGGTTATGCATGTGGTTTCAAAACAGAGGGTTAAACTCGGTTTTCTTGTAAAAATGGTTTTGAACTTTTTGTACTTTATGGTCCACTCACACCTTCTGTTTTAAATTGCCCTCCAGGTTGTGGAGCTAACGCGGGGTCTTAACGTCGAGGCAGTGTCCGAGGCACCGAAGTGACGTGAGGGATCCTAGAAGAGTTTAAAGGCTTCTGTGTGCGTGTACTTTATCAGTTTTTATTTTTAGTTCTTTGTATTTTCGTACTATGCTCTGTAAACGTAAACGTCGGAATACTTTGTTTAATTACTCCTGCGTCTGACTAGGTTTACGTGCGTTTTACTTGGGTGTTGAGTCGGGGAGTCAGACGGGAGCGGGATCTACCTCGGGTTTCGGGGTGAAACCGGGGTGGGTCCTGACACATTGCCTGTGAAGGGTCACCATACGGAGCAGCCGGACCGTATGATGACTCAGGAGCAGGATTGCTATGATTGACGTCTGGGACGTCAGACATCAGGGATGTCAGATATATGGACCCGGAGAGACCCCGGGCAGCACGCGTAGCTTGTGAAACCGTGAGACATGACGTCAGGGACGTCTAGCATCAGGGATGCTGGTGATGGTAATGGTAAAATACGAATTAATGAAATGGCTTTCCGGGTGGATTTATGATTGTGTGATTTTAATGAATTGATGTTCATTTATGGTCGTGGGTGGTGACCCACATGGTTTTAATATGTATGGTGGTGGTATTCCACGGTTTTGGGCTGAGTTCCCACACTTGGTTTTTGGTTAACGGTTTTTGGGCTAAGGCCCTAATGGCTCGGTTGAGCAAACGTTTTGGTTACTGGTTTTCGTGGCATGCATACGTTTTTATTGGAGGGCATAAATGTCTTATAAATGTATTTGATGAACTTACTGGTTTTTGTCCACTCACAGCTTTTGGTTTTAATGCCCTTCAGGTTGATCACGGATGCGATTGCAGCAGAGACTGGGACATTGCATACCTCCTCCATCGATCCTTGCGCACTCTGGATGCCCCGTTTGGGCAGTGATTCTTGGTTATCCCTTGTCTAACACCCCTTGTTGGACGGGAGCAGGGCATATTCCATGTTAATCCCGGGTGGATTGGGATGGGTCCTGTCATGAAACCACCACCATTGGATTCAGGATGTCGAACCCTTTTGAATAGGATTGGTTTCACGTAGAAATTCTAGCCGATGCGCCGACACACACTGATCAAAATTTTCCCCTCGTGCGATCAACGTTAATGTCAACTGCTGACATCACCTAATGATGTCACCCTGACAATTTGCAATGTGGCACCCTTGACAGGTTCCATGTGTCACCACCCGACATGTGCGACATGTCACTTGCTGACATCTTCATGGCGTCACCTGCTAACATCACCCATGCCACGTCAGCTTTGGCAGACCTCTGACAGCTCGCCACGTGGCACTAACCAGCCACTGCTATGGGGCCTGAGATGATGACGTGGATTGTCACATCATCATCGTTAACCTCCAGTCGGGTCGACCAATGACCTTGTAATAGGTCATTAACCTCGAATGCCAAACCCAGTTCTAACTTCGCCATTTCTCATCTAATCTTCGCCAATTTTTCAACATTCTAATCGTCCTTCACCCAAAAATAAATCTACGATGTTAAAACCAAGAAATATTACCTAAAAGCTCCTAGTGAAGGATGAATCCTCATAGTCATCCTTCAAGCTTCCACCAGAGATCATCCTTGCGTCAATTCCTTTTTTTTTGTCCCTGCAGCCTCGTACAAACTCGAGGAACATGACCATGGCATCATTAATGATTTCCAAACGTCCAAACCAAAACACCATTTTTGAAGCTCACGAGTTACCTTTATTTTCTGTGTTTCCAGCCTACCACCGTGACTCCACTTCCCACCATCGTAACTCTCAGTCTCTTAGTCTTACTCTCTCTTAATTTCTCAGCCTTACTCTCTCTCAATCTTCCCTCAAATCCAGAACAATATGAAGATGATAATGTGGGAAATGGGGTAGGTTCGAGTGGTTCGGGTGTGTTTGAAATAAAGAAAGAGAGAGAGATATGTAGATGCGTGAATGTGGGGATATAGACCAGTGGAGTGAGTGACACTTATCACTCATCCTATGGCCAAGACTAAGATATTTAGAATCTCACAACCGAAATAAAAAGGTCAACACTTTTCGAACAATGTGCACTGTAAAATCTGACAAAATTTTTCCTTTACCAGTAGAATAACTATCTGATGTCCATATTCGACGTGTCGCCTGTCTACGTAATCGTAATCCTGCGATCTATGCAACGGGCCTTGATAAACATGCAAATAATTTCCCGGGTCAAAAGTCAATATTTTCCTCGTCCAGAGGCAAAACCGCCATTTCACCTCAACAAATCCTGTAAATCCTCGATGAATTCTTGATAATCACGAAATTTCAGGTCGGGTCGTTACAATCTACCCCTCCTTCTCCTAAAGAATTTCGTCCGCGAAATTCACAATGATCTCTGACCAAAACTTTAGAAATCCAATCCTGTCTCCGAACCAAGGCTTCCACATGGTCACATCCACATCCAAAATCAATTCACAGTGCACACAAGAAACAAATGTCACTCGACCTCAACTACGGTCCAACGACCAATGCCTAAATCCTAGCGGATCCTCAATGACAGTACCTGACAAGCAAGTGATCGAACTGCCACTAGGACTCAAACTCAACTCCCGAACCTCGTTCGAGGCATCAATACTTATTGACTCCACCTGCCACCCACGCATGTGCAATTCAGAACCTCGTCTGATGCCTATACTCTCAATGAGCAATCACAAGTCCATTTCCACCAAAATATCCCAATTGTGGATGACGCCCACAACAAACCGTCGTGACCAGCTGGTAACCCATCGACTCCACTATCTCCGTCCGAGTTCCTTATCAAAAACCCGACTCACACTAGAGTCGTCTTTTGGTACCTTGACTTGTGTGGAGACCAACTCTGTGATCCTGACTCCTCTCGGGTCCCAATTTGGCATTCCGGTTATCCAGAGTATATCCTAACCACATCCAATACTTATAGTTGCGAAGAAAATAGAAAATCAATATATACAGGGTTCTTCTTGCCAACAAACCATGGCCCCGACATCCAAGCTCGTACAATGACTGAACCCTCAAAAGTTCTTCTCCTCTAAAGCACAGTATTCAACACCCGGTCCAAGTACGCCAATGAAATGTCCGTCTCGGATCCAATCTGATTACCATACTGCGTCCACCTCGGATCTAATCAGACAATCATACTACATCAATCTCGGATCCAATCTGACTATCATACGACTATCATGCCATCATGACCCAACACTGGACCCTGTCTGTCCGATTCCAGATCTGGAAAATTTGTATACTAAACTCAAAATCCTCTCTAAGTTCTCTTGGTCACTTGACCAACACTTGAGACGTGTCCAATATATACTCATCGAGAACTCCAGGGATAAACCGACCAATTTATTAACTAAACCAAGTTCTCGGTCAACCTCCAAGGCCAACCGAAACATGTCCACCAAGATGTACCATCTTTGAGTGACAAACTTGTTGGTCACCTACTTGACCTCCATCCTGACGATGCAAAGAATCAAATCTTGAATTTTTTCTGTAATCACCCAGTCAAGCAATATGAGTCCCACATGAAAATTGGCTAATAAGACTCCATGGTCATCTACCACCAGAACAATTCCCTCCTTCCAAGGTTCCAACATCAAAGGTAGATGAAAGGTACAAATAAGAGATAACGAGCCTGCAAACATCCTACTCAAGGCATCGGCTACTACATTGACTTTTCACGGATGATACTCAATGCACAGCCATAATCTTTAACCAACTCTAGCTAACTCTTCTGCCTTGAGTTCAACTACGTCGGAGTAAACTGATACATGAGGCTCTGGTGATCTATAAAGATCCTGCACACCTCTCCAGGAGATAGTGAGTCCAACTCTTTTGTGTATGCACCACCGCAGCAAGCTCCTAGTCAGGGGTGGCGTAGTTCATCTCAAGAGATCTCAACTGCCAAGATGCATAAGCCATAACTTCTCGTACAACACAAGTACACATCCCAAAACATTGTAGAGATGCATCACTGTAGATCACACAATCCTCACTACCGTCTAGAAGGGTCAAAACCAGAACAGTATTCAACTGTCTCTTCGAATCCAAGAAGTTCTGCTTACATAAAACATCTCAACCCAATTTAACTTCCTTCTGAGTCAATTTCGTCAACCAAGTGCAATCTTGGAGAAATCCTCCACCAAAAGTCTGTAATACTCAGATAATCTAAGAAAGCTTCTAATATCGGTCACCGTGATTGGTTTACACCAATCCAAAACCACCTCTGTCCTTCGATGATCTACACTATTCTTCTCAGTAGAAATAACTTGACCCATAATACCAACACGGGTCCACCAAAACTGATAGTCACTCAACTTGGTATATTGCTGCTTCCCCTGAGGGTATTCAAGACTAGGCTTCAGTATTCCATATGTGCCCTCGCACTCCTTGAACACGTCAAGATATTATCAATAACACAATTTCCAAAATGATCCAAACACTTTCGAAAGGCTTGGTGCATCAAGTCCATCAATGTCATTGGGGCGTTAGTCAACCCAAAAGACACGATTCAATCCTCATAAAGCCCAAACCGAGTCCAAAAGAGATTTTAAGAATATCCAATTCCTTGATCCTCAACTGATGATACCCAAGTTTATCTGATGTGGATGTGAATACAAATCCAAGCTACACCCAACAGTGTTATGTAACACCAAGTACCCTATGTTCCTCAGCTCTTTCCAATCTCGCCCACAACTTGGGTGTTAGGGCCTTAAATGACCTTTTGAATCAAGAGAAGCTGCAACCATGTTGCAAGCATACCCAGAAGTCCTTTCCAAAGAAGAAAAAAAAGGAGAAATTTGTTTCACTAAAAAATAATACATATGGGTAGCTACTGTAATGATCCATTCTATTTCCCACGGTCGAAGTTCTCCTTGAACAAGCTTATATATCCAAGAAACTCGAAAGTGATGAACAAATGAAGAAAGTTCACTAAGAGCTTCCAAAATAACGATTACTTGTTCCACACTATTGCCTCATTTAGCTGCCAAGAGTCGATGCAAAATCTCAAGGTACAATCCGCCACTTGCACAAATAACACTGGAACCCCCAAGGTGACATAATCGTACAAATGGACCCTCAAATCCACTGAATCCTGCAGCTGAACCCTCAAATCTGTTGGTACCATCCGACACGGTGGTTGCAAAATAGGTGGAGTATCGAAAAAGTTCAATCGTAATTCCACCTCCCTCTGAGGTGGTAACTCCGTAAATCCTTCGGGACCATATCCAAAATTTCCCGCATAACTACTATCTCTTCCAAGCTCTCTGAAACGTCTGGGGACATAAAAAAAATGTGTCAAGTATCCATGACAACCATTCCATATTAACTCTTCAACTTCCAAGCCGTAGCTCTCGAAGGAAGTATCCTCTGCTCTCCACAACAAACAAGTTGCGGCCAGTCACTACTACGAAAGACCATGGTTCTTCAAAAAAATTGATAGAGGCGTGATGATAGTCCACCAATTTGCCCCTAGAATAATGTCCAAGTCATATATACCCAAGGGAAGCAATTCTGCCTTAAGGTCAAAACCTTCTATCCAAATCAAACGGTATCAAATCACCAAACTAGCACTAAGCATAGTGTACTCCTCTAGAAATAATAGAGTGTGTGGGTCAGACTAGCACTAATCCAGTGGCATCAACTCCCGATCAACTAAAAATGTACACCTCTGGAAATAATAGAGTGTGTAGATCCATAATCCATCAACACTCGTGCATTTCGACCAAAGATCGATAGGGTACCTGTCATCACTCCAAGTGTAGTACGAGTTCCTACAAATCCAACTAGACTAGACAGATGACTGAAATCTCAACCGACTCCTTTGGGACCTGCTGCGTCCTGCTCGTCGACCACTGCGACCTGCACCATTGCCACTTGGAGAATCAGGGCTAGAAGCATCCCCAGGTAACTGAAACCTCCTGACGCCCTTTGCGTTGTCCAAAACCACTCGGTTGTCGCTAGGATTCCAACCGGCTCATCTCCACCTGAGATGCTACATCCAATAGGGTTCGATATGTGGTGAATCCTCTAGCCAGCACTATTGCTCGAGTCTCAATCTAAAGACCCGTCATAAACTAACGATTCTCATAGCCTCATTTGCCATCATATCCTGTGCGAACCGGACCAAATCCAGTTACCTCTGCTCATACCAAGAAACCGTCATATCCCCATGCTCCAAACGCAAAAACTCCCCCTCCCTAGCATTCCGAAAAGAATGGGGGTGAAAATGATGTAATAAACATTTCCTTAATGTCGCCTTAGTCTCGATAATTACATCCAACCCGATAGATAGCAATTTCTGTCACAAACCCTGTGGAGAACAATCCAAGAAAAACACTGCTATCAGAACCATACGCTCAGGAGGGCAACCTATCGTCTTTACAATCCAGTCAAAGCGTGAGATCCACTGATTGGTCACCACAAGATCCGATCCACTAGTAAACGTTCCTAGTTATCTTGTTCAATCGTTCTTGAATAAGAGTCATCAACAACCCATGCTGCTCCCAGCAGTACATCCACCCTAACCGACCATTGGTCACCAAAATCCGAACAATAACCATCCTAGGATCCTATCAACCAGTAACCCCACGGCTCCAAGCCGCTAGGCCCACACGATAATCGACCCTTTTCGAGGTCCAATCCCACTAAATCATGGCATCTAATAGGCTATTAATTGAGCTTTATTTTATATCGTTTTATACTCTTTATACTTGTCTTTTAATATTAAAATACCAAACAATTAGAGAAAATAATATATTTTGTGGGAAAATTGCAGAAATAAATCAAGCTTGAAATTTTGAGCATTTTGGCAAAAGAATAGTCCCAATCGGAATTATTGACGAAACAAGAGAGGCTACCCAAATCTATTTGCTACAGCCCAAATTAGCAGCCCAAGCCCACTTGCGAAATTGCAACCCAAAATCCAGGCCCATTCGCAAAGCCCATACCCATTTTTTGTTCGCAGCCCAGAAAATGTGTGAGATGCAAAACAAGTCCAACCCGCGAATTTCAGCCCAACCCAGTACAAAAATCTTGCCTCAGCCTAAGTCGTATTCGGCGCCCGCTGGCCAAATCAGCTGCTTCACGCCGTGTCCCATCAGTCCAGCTCAATGCGCCCATGCCGAAATCATTATTTGATTTTCAGTCACTTCCTGCCGACGCCTTGCCCTGCCCCAACTGCCCACTTTTGTGCATATTTCCTGCACAAATTAGCCCTAAAATCAGCACACTTTCATCATTTTTCATCATTTTATTTTTATTATTTTTGTATTTTATTTTGTATTTTATTTTTAGCTATTTTCTTGGCACTTCCTCTATAAATAGGAAGACCATTTTCATTCTTAGGGTTCCCCTGTAGTTCATTTTTTATTCTCTTTTGGTCCCTTTTAGTCCCCTTTTGCTTCTATTTTAGTCCCTAGTTAGTCATTTTTTCTCTCTTTTGTAGTTTAATTTTTTAGTCATTTTTCTCTCTTTGTTAAAGTTCCTTTTTCTTTTTTTTAAGATACTATTTGGGACCATTTTAGCTTCTTATAATTTTCTTCTTATTTTTCTTTTAATTTTTGTTTTTAGATTTGTTTTTACATTTTGCTTCTTAGTTTCATTTTCTTTACTTTGTTCTTATATTTTCTTTGACTCATCTTTGTACACTCTTTTATGCTTTCCTTAAGAAAAACCTATGGCTAGGTAATTTCTAAGGCAATTTGAGAGTTTTTAAGACTGAATTCCTCGTATTTCTTCCTCCGTCTTCACAAGTTTCCTATTGTTGTTCAGTGATTCTTATGAAAAACCATCTTTTTCTATTTAAACTCTTGTTATTGTTTTGGTTTTACTCATAATTCAATATATGTGTTGGTATTCTCTTTCTAACATTTGTAAGTATGAATACAATCTCCATGTGTTTTACTTTCTGAATTTCGTTTACTTCATACATTTTAGTATTTAACCTTCAATTCAACACTAAGTGTTGTTTCGCTGTTCGGGGCACTTAAAATAGGATTGAAGAGATTTATTGTTTCAACGCTGTTCGACGTATTAAATCACAAACTTAAGGTGATCATATTGTAAGTAATAATTTGTTGTTTGGTGCATTTATAATATGAAAAACGTATTTTGGTAATTGAAGTAATTGAGGTAAGATTTAGTGGTTGGTTCAATATCTGCATAATCTTAGAGTGTTGGTAAAAATTGTGTTTGAATGAAGTGTATTTTAGGAGTAGTTTAAATAATGCGATTGTTAATTTGAATTTAATTCATAGTTTGTAAAATCATAGTTTCGACTATAAACTCCTTTCAAACCCCCCATTTAATTATTTAATTATTTAATTCTTGATTCTTTAATTATTTAATTCATTAATTCTTTAATTCTTTAATTATTTAATTCTTTGATTCATTTATTATTTTGATTATTTATTATTCTTTTCACTAACACATTATTAATGTTCCCTAATTTCCCCAGTTAAGAACGATCCATATTTACAAATACTATATCTACACAAAAAGGGTTTAAATTGCACATATACTCGAATTACGTGTTTATTTAAATGCGTAGTTCGAGCTTTATCAGCATCCAATGATAGGATTCGTCCCAAATCCCCCGGGATTAACGCGGGACGTGCCTGCTCCCGTTTGATACGAAGTGTCAGACAAGGGATGATTCCAATCTCCGCCCGTTAGGGGCTTCCAGAGTGCGCCAGGATCGGAGGAGGAGTGTGATGTCTCAGTCTCTGCTACAACCTGCATCTGCGATCAACCTGAAGGGCATTAAAACCATTGAAAGTTGTGAGTGGACGAAACAACAGTTTATAAAAACATTTCACGAAAAGAAGACATTTATGCCCTTCACTAAAAAGCATGCATGCATTCGAAAACCAGTTATCGAAAACCAATCATGTGGGACTCAGCCCAAAACAGTAAATCAAACCATATAGGAACTCAACCCAAAACCAAATCCGTAGGGACTCAGTCTAAATCAAATCACGTGGGTCTCAGCCCAAATCCAATACATGTTGGTCTCAGCCCAAAACCATTCATATGGGAACTCAGCCCAAAACCAATCCTCGGCATCCCTGACGCCTGACATCCCAAATGTCACAATCAACACCGTGTCATGGTTCCAAGCTACGCGTGCTACTCGGGGTCTCAAATCCCAAGTCTCCCCAGGGTCCACCCAGGTCAATGACCCGCAGACCAATGACCCTCCCTGGAGGGAGGTTTTAACCTCTAGCAATCCCGCTCCTGAGTCACTATAAGAACCGATCGTTCCGTGCAATGACCCCTCGCAGGCAATGCCCCGTGACTATTCCAAGATACTACGAGACGTTTGGAGGAGACAACCCGCCACTTCGGGATACTACGGGACGTTTGGAGGGCATCCGTTCATGAGGATGGTAAACGGAAAACCGTTTCAAATCATTCAAAAAGCTATGCCCGAGTTTTCCATAAAACCATCACAAATCCAAATATGGGTCCCCGACCCGAAATCATATTTATAAACCATAACTGGGCCTCATGCCGATATCATACCCAACTCTGCCTAAAGCCCAAATTCATAAACCAACGGGGCCCTCGGCCCGATCGTATAACTCAAATGGGCCTCCAGCCCGATTTCTCATTAAATCAAATGGACACCACGCCCGATGGTTTCCAACCAAATAGGTCTCATGCCCAATTCCATGGTTTTGAATCCAAAATCTTTCTTTCAAATCACCACAGAAAACACAGCACGTATAGGCACGACATAAAAATCGTAAATCTCGAAATGCGTGCAAATACGTAAATGCTAATTACCACAAACATATGTGCTCAAGGAATTCCAAAACATTTATTAAAACATGTATAAAATATTTATGCATGCATCACAAGTTAGAAAGCACGCTCCACTCACAGACCGTCCTTGGTGCGCCTCGATACTCACGCCATAAGCCTTCCCGGGCCTACTCACCGCCACCGGGACTCCCAAACCTGTCCAAATCATACTAGAGGGTTACTAACTACCTTAATAATCTCTCATTAAAGCCCCATAATTTTCTGGGATTTTTAACCTATTTTAAACTTGATCCTAAACCTTCGGACATCCTGAACTATATCGAAATGATGTCCAATCGACTCAAAACTAGTCCCAAAATGTTCGTTACATAGACTCCTCCGTTTAAAAATCATCCTCTCACTCTCGTATGAACCTCCCATACATCACCAAATCATTAAAAACATTCCTAAACGTTCAAAAACTGAAAATCCAAACTTTTGAACGTAAACACTCACCTCCGTGGTTCCCCGGTCACCGTGCACGACGGCCCCCGATCCTGCCACCGTCCATCACGTCTCGGTCTCCTATCCCTTTTTCATTCACAGTTCAAGCTCATCAGGTGAGGTTGATGGGTGTTTGTGAGGGGTGGGTTGCACGGTTTATGGGTTTTGGGTTGGTTTGGATGAATTGAACAGATGATGAAGGAAGGTGCATGAATGTGGGATGCTAAGTAATGGATGAGTGACACTTGTCACTCATCCATTAGGCCAATTCAAAATATCTAGGCCCCATTCAGGACAAAAGTCCACTTTTGCCTCGTAAAATGGGTCGTCGTAAATAGTTCCTCGAAACTTCCGTGAACCGTAACTTTCCTGTCGAATGTCCGATTTCGACGTGCCATCTGTCTATGAACTCGTATCGACCTTATCTACGTAACGGTCCTTGGCCCTCGGGTATCGGACCTCTCGGGTCAAAAGTCAACTTTTTGCCCTCGTTCAAGGGCAAAAGCGTAATTTCACCCGGAACGTTCGATAATTCTCAGCTAATCCCCGTTTAGCCTCACTAATCCATAATTAGTCTTAATTAATCCTTAAAATTAGGGACGGATCGTTACATCCAATGCCTAACCGAACCAATCCTAGGTCTTTTCCCATCTAACTTTCCCACCCTTATCCTCGCTGCTAGGCTGATGATGGGACTGTCCTCGTAGAGGTATCATGTACAAAACGAAACTATCATGCACACCTAGTGTGTGATCCCACATAAAGAAACCCAGTGCTCTGATACCAAATTGACAGGACCATCCTTGTAATCACCTCGATTAACGTGAGAGGACCTGCTCCCGTTTGATACGACCTTGTAAAATGACCAAATTACCCTCGAAAATAAATTACACACACTTACCCCGTGTCAAACAAGGGATAACCTTACATCCTAATCAGGATATCCAGAGTACGCAAAAACACGTGATGCATCAGCCTCCATATAGGCCGCATCCACGATCAACTTGGAGTGTGCCAAAACCATTAAAAAGTGTTAGTGGAGTAAAATTAAGCTTTGAAAAACCATTTTCCTAAATATACATTTTAACCCTCTGCTTTGTAAAACATGCATGCATAGTAAAAAAAAACCATTATTTGAAAATAAACGTAATATATATGTACCATGGGTCCAACCCGAAATCACATAAATATAGAAAGGCACTCTCACCCACATTTTACTAAAATCACCAGCTCTTAGGCGCTTTGAAAACATCAAACCCAGTACAAGTAAATAAACCAAACCTGATCTCGCTGGTCCAACCATCCTTCTAGCCTAACTAGTTATATGTCAAACCTTGTCTGTTAGAACCCGACCCATCTAGCACGATATTTTTCGCTTTGGGCCCAACCCTCACGGTTTTGTTTTCGGGAGCTCACGTGCAACTTCCCAGTAGGTCACCCATCCTAAGATTGCACTAGCCTCAACTCGCTTAACTTTGGAGTTCCCAAGGAATCCAAAGCCAATGAGCACCCAAAAAGCCTTGTGTTAGATAGATACGTGCCCACACATATAAGGCACTTCACCTTTCCCTCCCCGAGCGATGTGGGATTGTTCACCAATCTTGCCTTTCCAAACTCACTGGTGTTGCTCACCGTTCTTGCTTACAAGATCGGGTCTTACAATCCACCCCTTTTAGGGCCCAGCGTCCTCGCTGGCACACTTCTGGTTGAGGTCCAGCTCTGATACCATTCTGTCACGACCCGGCCCATATAGCACAATATTGTCCGCTTTGGGCCAAGCCCCCACGATTAGCTTTTCGGGAGCTCACGTGTAACTTCCCAGTAGGTCACCCATCCTAAGATTGCACCAGCCTCGACTCGCTTAACTTTGGAGTTCCCAAGGAATCCAAAACCAGTGAGCTCCCAAAAGGCCTTGTGTTAGATATATACATGAGCACACATATAAGGCACTTCACCTTGCCCTCTCTCAGCATTGTGGGATTGTTCACCGATCTTACCTTTCTAAGCTCACTGGTCTTGCTCACTGTTCTTGCTTCTCAAGCTCAAGGGTCTTGCTTCCAAGACCGGGTCTTACAATCCACCCCCTTAGGGCCCAGCGTCCTCGCTGGCACACTTCTGGTCGGGGTTCGACTCTGATACCATTCAGTCACGACCCAGCCTATCTAGCACAATATTGTTCACTTTAGGCCAAGCCCTCGCGATTTTGTTTTTGGGAGCTCACGTGCAACTTTCCAGTAGGTCACCCATCCTAAGATTGTACCAGCCTCAACTCGCTTAACTTTGGAGTTCCCAAGGAATCCAAAACTAGTGAGCTCCCAAAAGGCCTTGTGTTAGATAGATATGTACCCATACATATAAGGCACTTCCCCTTTCCCTCCCCGAGCGATGTGGGATTGTTCACCGATCTTGCCTTTCCAAGCTCATGGGTCTTGCTCACCATTATTGCTTCTCAAGCTCACGGGTCTTGTTCATCGTTGTTACTTCCAAGACCGGGTCTTACATCTTCTCAATGGTTAAACTAGCATCTCATTTTTTAAGCCCAGCTCAAGTCACGTCTGAGTCTGTTTCTAGGTATCCTTGAAATCCAACTCCGGATATAGTGATCCAACCGCCTGAAGTTAACCAATCTAAAAAGCAGTATCCCAACTGAAATATAATTTAATTCGGGCACTAGCCCAAAACAGTTATCACAAGGGCACCAGCCCAAAACAGTTATCACACATGCACTAGCCTAAAACACGATTTTCCAAAAACCCATCATAATTCAATATCTAGAAATATAACCATAAATACATTTCAAATCTAACATTTATCTAGCAATCATAACCATATCCATAATCATGGAAAATAATATCTTAAAGCTAGTAAAAACATAAAAGTATGCATGCATCAGAGTTATAAAAAAAACTATATACTCACAGTACCGTCGCTCGCTCAAAACACGAGCCGTAAGCCAATCTGAAACCTCTGAAACGTCTGGGCCTATCAAAGTCATACCTGATGGTCACTAACAATCCATATAAGTGCATAAAAAAAACACCCAAAAATCCCAAAACCAAAAATGCATCCCGAACACGCTTCCTGAGGAGAAACACCTCTACCAACACCAACCAAACCAACTCTGATCGACCTGAAACCACTACCATTGAATTCAGGATGTCGAAACCTTTCGAAAAAGAATAATTTCACATGAAAATTTGAGTCTACACACCTGTACGCATCGGTCAAAGTTTTCCTCATGCACGTACAACGCTGACGTCAGCTGCTAACGTCACATGTTGATGTCAGCCCTAGATGACGTCACCATGACATATGACATCTGATAGTTTATTATGTGGCACCCTCTGATAGGTGCCACGTGTCACCACCTAACACGTTCCATGTGTCACTAGTTGACATCACCTACTGACGTCATGTTGACGTCACCCCTGCCACGTTAGCTCTAACAGACATTTGACAGCTCGCCATGTGGCACTAACCAGCCACTGCCACGTGACCTAACATGATGACATGGCACCTTGACATGATGATGTGGACTACCACATCATCGTCAACCTCTAGCCGGGTCGACCCATGACCCTATAACGGGTCATTCGACTCGAATGCCAAACCCAATTATAACTTTGCCATTTCTCATCTAATCTTCACCAATATTTCACCCTTTTAATTGACCTTCACCCAGAAATCGATCTACAATGTTAAAACCAAGAAATATTACTTGAAATCTCCTAGCCAAGGTCGAATCCTCACGGTCGTTCTTCAAGCTTCCACTAGAGCTCATCTTTGCGTTCATTCCTTCTCTTTTTCGTCTCTGCAGCCTCGCACAAACTCGAGGAACATGACCATGGCATTATTAATGAGTTCCAAATGTCCAAACAAAAACACCATTTTCGAAGCTCACTGGTTACCTTTCTTTTAAGTGTTTCTTGCTAGCCACCGTGGTTCCACCTCCCACCATCGTCATTATCAATTTCCCAGCCTCACTCTCTCCTAGTCTTCCCTCAAAGGCATAACAAGATGAACATGATAATGTGGGAAATGGGGTGGGGTGGTTAAGGTGTGTTTGAAATAAAGAGAACGAGACAGAGAGAGAGATAGAGATAGAGATAAAGATATATATATATATATATAGATATATAGATAGATAGATAGATAGATGTAAATGCATGAATCTGGGGATATGGACCAATGAGGTGAGTGACACTCACCACTCGTCCTATAGTGCAGACTTAGATATTTAGGGTCCCACAACCAAACAACAAAGTTAACTCTTTTCGAACAACGTGAATTGTAAAATCCGACTAAATTCTTCCTTGACCCGTAAAATAATCATCTGATGTCCAAATTCGACGTGCCGCTTGTCTACGTAATCGCAATCCCGCGATCTATGCAACGGGTCTCGGTAAACATGAAAATAATCTCTCAGGTCAAAAGTCAACATTTTCTCTTGTCAGAGGCAAAACCATCATTTCACCTCAACAAATCTCGAAAATCCCCAATTAATTCTTGATAATCATGAAATTTTGGGTCGGATCGTTACGTTAATGCTCAAAATCATTTCCAAAGTGGTTATCGAATACTTATCTTCCAAAATAAGCCATTAGTTTAATTATTTTAAATTATAAGAATAATCTTCTAATTCACCAAAATTACTATTTAATAGAAAATCATTTAAAATTCACATTGGTGCATGCATTAAGACTAAAGTCAAAATCCATTCATGGATGGTCCAATTAAATTTAACCTTGAGTTTTATTCTTTGCCACCCCTGGAGCGGTATCACCTATGGTTGTAGGAAAATGGCCGAAAAGGTGCGACTATACTGTTCATGCTTGGTTCTTCTTCTCCAAACGTCCAAAACTTTAATAGTGGGTATGGTGATGTTTGTAATGAGGTAAGCGAGATGATGGTAAGCTCAATTTTCCTTGGTTTGGCCAAAAATTAAAAATCACAAGTGGGGGGTTTCACTGGTTGGATGAAAGATCGAGAGGAAAGACAAAGAGAGATATAAAGTGAGAGAGAGAGAGAGAGATAGATAATGTGTGTGTGTATATGTATATGTGCGTGCGCGTCTGTGTGTGTGTGCGCGCGCGCACGTGTGTGCATGAAAAATCTTGAAAATGAAGGCTATATATATATATATATATATATCATAAGGACTCTGTTTTTGCGTGCCGCCTGTTTATGAACTTGTTAATTCGAGACATATACAATAGTCCAAGAAAAATTTACAAAAATATCTCCACATAAAAATTGACATATGAGCCTCTATTAAATCTAAAGGTAAGATCGTAATTTTCTAAAATAAATTACAAAAGTCGTATAATTAAATAAATGGGTCATTACAAAAATTATTCTTAAAATTAGAAAACACAATATCAAATATAGTTGTAATGTTTAAAAGTAAAAAATTTATAAGTAAAATGTTATTGGAGAAGATTTGAAAAAATAAAGCATATGCACGTTATTTTTTGAAAATAAAGATATTAACATTCAATGATAAAAAAAGATAAAGGTAAAGTAGGTGTATACATGTCATCTAGTTAAAGCTTTGTGGTTTAGATTGACACATCCTGACCCAGAAAGTTCATAAGACATTGAGATCAAGGTATACGAGCAGACATCCGAACGGTGAAATCTAGATGATAAAAGTCAAAAGTTGGAACGGTGAGCTTTAGATTTGTCATGTGAAAGGCAATAAGTAATGACAGCACCCGCTCAAAAAATTCTTTGATAATCGTGCCAAAACCTGCTCCCGTCTGACAAATAAACCAAAATTCCGAAATTGCCCTCAAAACTTGCTAGACAAGGGAAAACTGTGCTGTTATTTTGCTCATACTTCCATCTCTAGATCAGCCCCAATCTCACTGTAACGGCCTAGAGGGTCAACAAAACTACTAAACGTGTGAGCGGATAAAAATAATCATTTGAAAACACATTTTGAAGAACAAATCCTTATTATCTGATTGTAAAAAGTGCATGCATAGGGTAAAACATAACTAACTGAATTTCAAATCAAATCACATCGTAAATCGTGGACCCACAAATCATATAATGCATCAAAAGTCCATGGCTAACATTTTCTGAAATCCAATTTTTTTTTATCAAATTATGTGAAAATTTCTAGACATAAATGCCATATCAATGATCAAACAACCAATCATCAATACTTAAAGCACTAGCCATGATGATCAAACAGCACTACGCGTAGGAAATCACAAAAGCAAAGTCAATATTTGGGTAGTAACCCAGGAACATGTTCACATGTGAGTCACGTCCAGGGACAGAGTCAATGTCTAGGTGTAACCTAGGAACATGCTCACATCCGGACTGTACTAGTATCCCCAGGAATAAACAACCTCTCGGTGGTAACAACGGGAACTGTCGACATCCGAGTGATACTATACCACGACATCCCTGGGAACTTGTGTCTCCCAATTAACGTCCACATAATCTCAATCGTGACCTATCTGGAATCCCAAACAGATGTCCGGAGGGAACAACATCACACGAGGATAGTTAATCGTGAAAAACAATAATAAAACAAGAAAAACAATAATAAAACCAGGAAAACTCACTTTCACACGAATCCTTTACTCAAAATCAAGTTAAAACATTTCCAAACCGAACTTGAGCCTAAAATACTATTTCTACAAAACAACCATAAAATCTGTGTCTAGAAACCAATCAATAAATCCGAAAAATAATCAGATAAACATTCAAATTATTATTCAAACTATTGCCACTCAAGTGATGCAATAAAACATTTAAATCATTTAACTATGAATGCATCACAATTTAACAAATGCCTATTCACAAGCTGTCCAAATAGCTCAATTCTGAGCTCTACACTCCTCTGAAGTCCCTGGAGCTATCTGGCCTATCAAAAATCATAACCGAGGGTTTCTAACATCTGTAGTAATATCAAATTTAAATATGTGTCCAATCGACTCAAAACATATGCCAAAATATCTATAAATCGAAAACATCAAAACAAATGTTAACCGAAAATCAAGATGACGTGGCACACGCCACCCAACCTCCCTGTGAATGGGCCTCATGCACCTGCAGTTGTAGTCACAAGCTTAGTCTCCGTCTCCTTAAACAGGTCGACCCGCGACCTGCAACTCGGGTCCTAACTCGGTTTCGCAACTTGCTTCCATTTTCCTTCCAATTCTCGCCTACTTTCCACAATCAGCTCACTAACCTACTCAAATTTAACCCATAAACACGAATTTAATATCAAAACCTCAAATCCTCACCTCGATTTCAAGTATATTCAAAGGGAAGTTTCGGCCTGAGCTCAAATTTAAGTTCTGGGCATTCACTGCGTCCAAAACTCTCAAAATTGAGCTGGAAACGATCGACTGGGTCTAGGCATCATGTTTGGGAACTTAAATTCGAGCTTTCAGCATTCAAAATTGAAAAAACAAACTTAAAGATACACTAGTATCCATTTCGAGTTATGGGTCTAGGGAGGTTTCATCTTTCTTTTTTCCTTGTTTTCTTTCCTCTCTGTATTTTCTTCTTTCTTTCCTTTCCCTCTTTTTCTCTCTTCATTCTTAATTTTGGGTTCCATAATCGAAAGCTAAAGGTTTGGATTGAATTTCCATACAACACACACACACACACGGGAACACATAAGGGAAAGTGATGCCACCAATCCCTCCTTAGATGGTGCCATCTATCCCCAATTCCTTGAACTAGCACAACAAACTCCAAGTGTCAAATTACCAAAATACCCTTGAACTTTAACTTACAAAAATGCTCTTGGATGTTTAGACCCATAACCAACTTGTCCGAACTCTAATTCTGATGTGCCTCCTATCTACGGGCTCAGGACTCCAAGGCCTATGTAATGATCCTCACTAAAATTCCAAAACGTGCCTTGAGCAAAAAGTGAATTTTTTTACCTATAAGGGCAAAATCATCAATTCTCTTTTTAAATTCCTAGAATTACCTTTTCTGAATTTCTGGGTCATTACAAATAAAACCTACTAGCAGTTTAGCACAACAGTGGAAGTTCAGATCATATTATCGAACAAAATGCCAGAATTATCCTAATATAAAGTATCACAATCGGTGTGAATGTTAGAGCAGTAGCTGAGGAACCCTCCTTAATAAGCGTGAGACACCACTAGGACCTACAGGGTACAAAACAAAAGGGTGAGCGGATGTTATAATTTATTTTAGTATAAAACAGTAAGTTGAAAATATGCTTTAACACCCCACTTTGTTTAACCAAAAACATGCATGTTCTATGAAGAACAAACATATAATAATGTGCAGTCTTACAAAT
Organism: Prinsepia uniflora; assembly: GCA_032719365.1. Taxonomy (NCBI): domain Eukaryota; kingdom Viridiplantae; phylum Streptophyta; class Magnoliopsida; order Rosales; family Rosaceae; genus Prinsepia; species Prinsepia uniflora. The sequence goes on along the minus strand of CM064864.1, from coordinate 16,631,581 downwards.
CATCTCAAAGCAATAAGTGTAGTACATATAACCCACTATTCGTATTGCTCTTAAGTTCTCGAGTCATGTGCACATGACAAGTTAGGTATTTATGATTTGCTCTTATATCTCGACCACGTGAAATCTGGGTGCTAAGCATCATCACCTAATGTCCCCTAAACCTTGGGGATAATGTTATTTAACTAGTATTCGATCGGGTGCGGTTGATCAATCACGTGGAGACTGGTCTGTGGCCAACAGACGGGTACTAAGATACTGGCAATGATAGGACCCGTCCCTGATTTCCGTGAAAATCTGGACCGGTCCTGCTCTCGTCTGACAGCTTCTGTCAGACAAGGGATTTTCTTCTTAACCAAACATATATTATCTTTTTCGGGGTTACCTCCTACGTCCAACCCACTAACTCTTATAAGAGGTAAATTCTTACCACTTTAAATTATCCGTGTAACGACCCGTCCCGAATTCCGGGATTAGATTAGTCATTAATCCTGATTAGTGAGGTTGAACGGTGGTTAGTAGGGCGGAATCGGACAAAATGTGCAAAATGACCGTTTTGCCCCTGGTCGTGGGCAAAATGTTGACTTTTTGTTCGGGCGGTCAAATGGACTTTGACCGATGACCGTGACGTAGTTCGGGACGTCACGAGTTCATAGACAGGTGGCACGTTCGATTCCGACATTCGTAGAGAAAGTTATGGTGTTCGGAAGTTGAGGGGTATTTTGGTAATTTGGCTTATTAGGGGCCAAATGTTGACTTTTTGATCGGGAGGTCCGATGGACGAGGGCCAAGGACCGTTACGTAGGTATCGTCGATACGAATCCAACGACAGGCGGCATGCCGAAATCGGAGATCCGACGACGACGTTATGGTCAAGGAAACGAACTAACGAACCGAGGCCGGGATTAAAATAATAATATAATAACGAATAGTGACCGTTGACTCAGCACACCTGGATGAGTGACAAGTGTCACTCATCCCTTGAAATCAGAATCCTTGTCTTAGGGGAAACATCATTATGATGTTTTATTATTAATTAAATTAATTAATATTTATTTTCTCCATTAATCTCCTTTGTTCTTCAAACCGTGCAAAATGGGGGAATCAAATTGGAGAGAGTTTGCTGCCTTCTCTAACTGGGTTTGAGGGCAAAATTGAGTGCTTGTTGAGACTAACTCAACTGGGTAAACACGGGAGATTGAGGAAGGCTGAGGAACTGAAATTCGAAAATTTGGATTTTGGGGGGGAAGTTCGGATTTTAAACTTGGGGCTATGAGGATCGAATTGGTGATTACTTCGAGCTTTCTGGGATCACAACGATCAGAATTGTCGAAGGAACGAAGGGATTTGGCCACCAATTGGCTCTGATCACACTTGGTGACAGAGGAGGAATTTCGAAGTTGAGTCGTGGAATTGAAGGCTTCGTTGGATGAAATTGTTGTGGGGAAATGATTTCTCATGATCCCACGATGCTTCTGGGATCATCAATTGAAGGAAACCGGCTGAGATCGATGGAACTCCATTGTTGAACAGTGACGGTGCTCGAGCTTGAGTCGTGACGATTGAGCACAGGTTTGATGCAATTGATGTGGGGGAATTGTTCCTCAGGGTCCGTTGATGCTTCTGGAATCATCAATTGGATGAAACCTGCATCAATTGAGGGAGTTCCATGATTGCACAGTAACCGGGTGTTCTTCGTGGATCATCATCGAATCGTGGGAATCTGGGTAAGGATTTGTGTAATTGAGTTTACAGACTTGTAATTGGACATAAAACGAAACTAATGGAATGATCAATTGAAGGAATTAGGATCGAAATGACAGGATTGGAACCGGGTTGTGTCGCGGGTGAATTGGACCCGTTTACCAGACAAACGGGTTGGGTTGGTGACACTGTAGCAGGCGCGTGAGTTTCACGCGCAGCCACTCACGGCGGCGCGTGGCGGCGCGTGGGCACGAATCTCGAGGTGAGGTCAACATGACTTCTGCCCTATTTAATGTAACGGACATTTTGGAATTGGTTTCGTGTCGATCGGACACCGTCTCGATATTGTTCGGGATGTCCGAAGGTTTTAAAATAAGTTTAAAAATAAGTAAAAATTCGGGAAAATTACGGGACTTTGATAGGATGTTAATAATGAGGTTAGTAACCCTCTAATGTGATTTGGACAGGATTGGGAGTCCCGGTGATAGTGGTGTGGCCCGGGAGGGCCGGTGGCACGCATATCGAGGCACACGGTTAAAACGGTCTGTGAGTGGACTTTGGTTTTATAAATCCTATGCATGCTTAAATGTGTTATATGGTTTATATACATGATTTCTATGATGGTATTTGTGAGCATTGATTTTGGGTATGTTGCACGTATTTCGAGGTGTTTTCCGTATTTCACGTATGTCGGGATTAACGGTTTATTTGTGGTTTTGCGTGCTTGTGGTTAAATAAATAATATGATAAAATGGTTTTTATATTGGAAAGATGAATTCGGGCTTGAGGCCCACTTGTTTTGGAAATCTCGGACTTGGAGTCCATTTGAGTACGTAATCGGGCTGCGGGCCCAGTTGGTTTATAAGTCGGGCATGAGGCCCAGTTGGATTAAAATTGTGATTTCGGGTCAGGGACCCTATATTTAATAAATGTGATTTCGGGTCAGGGACCCTAATGGAAATGTGTTGTTTTATGGAAAATTCGGGCAGGGCCCATTGTGATGTTGTGAAATGAATTAATAAAAACTGTTTTTCCATATACCATCTGTACACATGGATATATGATGGTCTCCTCCAGATGTCTGGGACACTGGGGAAGTCACGGTGCATTGCCTGTGAAGGGTCACCATACGGAGCAGCCGGACCGTATGATGACTAAGGAGCAGGATTGCTATGATTGACGTCTGGGACGTCAGACATCAGGGATGTCAGATATATGGACCCGGAGAGACCCCGGGCAGCACGCGTAGCTTATGAAACCGTGAGACATGACGTCAGGGACGTCTAGCATCAGGGATGCTGGTGATGGTAATGGTAAAATACGAATTAATGAAATGGCTTTCCGGGTGGATTTATGATTGTGTGATTTTAATGAATTGATGTTCATCTATGGTCGTGGGTGGTGACCCACATGGTTTTAATATGTATGGTGGTGGTATTCCACAATTTTGGGCTGAGTTCCCACACTTGGTTTTTGGTTAACGGTTTTTGGGCTAAGGCCCTAATGGCTCGGTTGAGCAAACGTTTTGGTTACTGGTTTTCGTGGCATGCATACGTTTTTATTGGAGGGCATAAATGTCTTATAAATGTATTTGATAAACTTACTAGTTTTGTCCACTCACAGCTTTTGGTTTTAATGCCCTTCAGGTTGATTACGGATGCGATTGCAGCAGAGACTGGGACATTGCACACCTCCTCCATCGATCCTTGCGCACTCTGGATGCCCTGTTTGGGCAGTGGCTCTTGGTCATCCTTTGTCTGACACCCCTTGTTGGACGGGAGCAGGGCACATTCCATGGTAATCCCGGGGGGATTGGGATGGGTCCTGTCAACTTGGTATCAGAGCACGGTTGCTCTTTTGTGTGCGCAGGTCGAGGGTGTGATGTCTCATTGGGCTGCTATTCGTTATCAACCTGATAGATAGTGTTTGGGTTTGGATAGTGGATGGAGTGTGATTGGCCCGATACGCCGTGCATTTATATGATTCGACCCAAGTGGGGTTGATTGTGATGAACTGGTATTGTGGGACTGACGGTTCGGTCATGTAATATTAAACTTTGTGCTGCTAGGTGCAGCTAGGTTCGGGGAACCTCATTTGAGTAATGGTTTAAAAATGTGAACCCTAGTGGTGGTTGTTGGTGTGAGAGATGTTGGTTCATCGGAGTTGGCCGATGACCTAGTGGTGGAACCCACGTTGATGGGATGGTAGGATTGGATCTGACGTCTATTCGATGTCTAGACCACGGGGTCGGTCAGGTTGTGGATTTTAGATTACGGAGAGCTGTTTGGTTCGGTTGAACCATAGGGTGTGATTGTGGAACCCTAATACTAAAAAGGTAAACCTTAATTGTGACTAGTGGATGAGAACTTGTGCTGCGACGAGCGGCTGAGGTCATGGATGACCATGTGGATGGCTCTGGTGAGTCTAGGCAGAACTATGGGATCCGATTTACGGATACGGTTCTGAGATAAATTGTGGAATCCCGTGTTGGATCGGGTATCGGTGTGATGTGTGGATGCGGATCTCGATAGCAATGACAGTTAGTCGGAAGTCATATGGAGATGACTGGCTATCGAGGGTAATTAGTGTGGTTATAATACTTGGGGATCAGGGGACGTTCGGGGAACGTTCATTTTCCTGATGAGGATTGTCAGAATAGTGGTACCCATAGTCGTGAGGTACGGGATCGTCGTTCGGTATGAACGGAGATCCAGGATTGTCGTATTTGCACACGGTGTGCAAGTATGGATGTTTGCGGGTTGGTACTTTTGTGCTGATGCTAGTATGGATGCCTGTGTGCTGATACTAGTGTTGTTGATAGTGTGTTGGTGCTGGTACTAGCGCTGGTGCTAGTGTCGGTAATGGTGTTGACGATGAGCCACAAATTGGGGTGTGACTCCGTCATGATGAACTTATGTTCGGTCTTTGAGATTTGGTAGTGGTTGAGTGATGGACTGGATGGGATCCAGTTAAGATTGTGCTGTGTTGGGATAAGTCCCAATAGTGGTGAGATAACCATTGATGAGTGGATAAAAAAGGGTATAATTGAGACTTGAGTAATCTTGGGATGGCGTCCCCTGCGTCATGATAATTGGTGGATTTGGGGGAGTTGTTGGAAACTCCAAAATTTGTGTGATTTTATGTTTTTAAATATCCCTAAAGTGTACATGGAAATGATTAAAACTGGAAAAGACGAGGAAAAAAAACCATTAGTGGTATAAAGGTAGGAATTTGTAATTGAGAACTTAGAAAACTGAGTGTTGAACCTGTAAAAGTTAGGATGTGCGAACGGAACAATAACGGATTGATTGTGGACACGGGGTTGTCCAAGTGAATTGAGGAGGTAGGAAGTCTAGTGGTTGGACTTGACGTCTTGTTGGGAGCATGTCTGTTTCCAACATGGTTGGAACCTTAGTGTCGAGGAGATTTGTGATTGGGGAACGAGAGTGGTGCTCGTTTTTGGTGATTGGTATTCCGAAGTCATTGGGGTTGACTTCTTGCTTTCTGCCCTGGCAGACGTTGACTGTAGTTACCAGTACGTTGAGCGTGTATTGGTTGGTGAGCCCGTGTGTGTTGTGAGGTCCTTAGGAGGAACTACGTGTTCGAAATTAGGTAAACGAGATTTCTCATTTTCTGCTTGGTGGCAGACGATGTTGGGGTACATGGCGTGGTGAGTGTAGTGAGTTTTGTTGCATCCACGTAGGATGAGTATTGGTGTCATTATTTTGGATCATCCTTGGTTTTCCTAGGTGGAATGACAAGGATCGATACGAACTTGGGTGTGTGAGTCGTAAATGACGGGGTTGAACTTCTTTTCGAAGTGGGGCCCGTATGGTATTCTACTCGGGTGAGTAGGTTTTCAAGGTAGTTGAATTTTGTCAACCTTAGGCGTGTGGAGGTTGGATTGGCTTCCCTATGAAGTCAATCAAGTGTTTTGAACGGGTAACCGATAGGTTCGGTTTTGGTGTGTCTTGGTAAATGTGAACGAGATTTCGGGATTTGAAATCGAATTTCTGGGTGACGATTCAGGATTCGATTTTGGAACTTGAAAGTATATTTCTGGGTTTGGGTACGGAATGATTATTCCAATTGCTAGCTTACGGAATAATGATTTCGGATTCGGATTTGGATAAGAATTAAAATTTGATGTCTGGGCTTGGATCCGGGATTTCTTACGAAATTGCGGATTCAGATTCGGAATTGGAACTAGATGTTGGGTGGAGTTTCGATTTGTCTCATGCTGGATTGGGCAAACGTACTCCATTATTGGAACACGTTCGGCTATGACCTAGGTGGTTGTAGTCTGGTTATTAGGTAGATGTGTGTACTTCGTACTTGGGTCGGGGTACAATACCTTGTAGACTTGTGATGTCTAGTTACGGTATACGGGATATACCCGAGGTGTGTTGGTGAACGTGTTGGTAGTCGGATTGGTTCCGATACCATGGGATTGGTTGTGGACCGGACATTACTATGCAATGGGTCACGGTAATTCCGATGTGTTTAATTACACACAGGTCGTGGGAAAGGTCGGTAATTGTTTACTAAGTTAAGTATGTTGGTGGCATGTGTGGCCGCGAGTGAGTCTAGTGTCAGTTTTCGACTGACAACAACTGTGTGGTGACAGTTTGTCAGGATGTGTCAACATAGATCGTTGAGTGGGGTCAGCTGACTCCTAGTGGGAGTGGGAAAGGAATCGTCAAGTTGTTGCGTAACGAGAGGGTTGATTTGACAAGTGGTGTCAAATTCGAAACAAGTAGTTTCAGTCATTCGACGGGGTCGAATGTAGTTGTTGCGTTTGGAGTACTAGCGGTACGGTTGGGTGTCTAAGTAGTTGGTGTACGGGTGTACACGTGTTGCGTGGTCAATTCCACTTTCCGCGGGGTGTTTGTGGAATCAGGATAGTCGAGTTTCGAGAGCGAAACTTATTAAGGAGGGAAGTACGTTGAGATTAGATCGGTTGGAATTTCGAGGACGAAATTTATTAAGGAGGGAAGGTTGTAACGACCCGTCCCGAATTCCGGGATTAGATTAGTCATTAATCCTGATTAGTGAGGTTGAACGGTGGTTAGTAGGGCGGAATCGGACAAAATGTGCAAAATGACCGTTTTGCCCCTAGTCGTGGGCAAAATGTTGACTTTTTGTTCGGGCGGTCAAATGGACTTTGACCGATGACCGTGACGTAGTTCGGGACGTCCCGAGTTCATAGACAGGTGGCACGTTCGATTCCGACATTCGTAGAGAAAGTTATGGTGTTCGGAAGTTGAGGGGTATTTTGGTAATTTGGCTTATTAGGGGCCAAATGTTGACTTTTTGATCGGGAGGTCCGATGGACGAGGGCCAAGGACCGTTACGTAGGTATCGTCGATACGAATCCAACGACAGGCGGCATGCCGAAATCGGAGATCCGACGACGACGTTATGGTCAAGGAAACGAACTAACGAACTGAGGCCGGGATTAAAATAATAATATAATAACGAATAGTGACCGTTGACTCAGCACACCTGGATGAGTGACAAGTGTCACTCATCCCTTGAAACCAGAATCCTTGTCTTAGGGGAAACATCATTATGATGTTTTATTATTAATTAAATTAATTAATATTTATTTTCTCCATTAATCTCCTTTGTTCTTCAAACCGTGCAAAATGGGGGAATCAAATTGGAGAGAGTTTGCTGCCTTCTCTAACTGGGTTTGAGGGCAAAATTGAGTGCTTGTTGAGACTAACTCAACTGGGTAAACACGGGAGATTGAGGAAGGCTGAGGAACTGAAATTTGAAAATTTGGATTTTGGGGGGGAAGTTCGGATTTTAAACTTGGGGCTGTGAGGATCGAATTGGTGATTACTTCGAGCTTTCTGGGATCACACCGATCAGAATTGTCGAAGGAACGAAGGGATTTGGCCACCAATTGGCTCTGATCACACTTGGTGACAGAGGAGGAATTTCGAAGTTGAGTCGTGGAATTGAAGGCTTCGTTGGATGAAATTGTTGTGGGGAAATGATTTCTCATGATCCCACGATGCTTCTGGGATCATCAATTGAAGGAAACCGGCTGAGATCGATGGAACTCCATTGTTGAACAGTGACGGTGCTCGAGCTTGAGTCGTGACGATTGAGCACAGGTTTGATGCAATTGATGTGGGGGAATTGTTCCTCAGGGTCCGTTGATGCTTCTGGAATCATCAATTGGATGAAACCTGCATCAATTGAGGGAGTTCCATGATTGCACAGTAACCGGGTGTTCTTCGTGGATCATCATCGAATCGTGGGAATCTGGGTAAGGATTTGTGTAATTGAGTTTACAGACTTGTAATTGGACATAAAACGAAACTAATGGAATGATCAATTGAAGGAATTAGGATCGAAATGACAGGATTGGAACCGGGTTGTGTCGCGGGTGAATTGGACCCGTTTACCAGACAAACGGGTTGGGCTGGTGACACTGTAGCAGGCGCGTGAGTTTCACGCGCAGCCACTCACGGCGGTGCGTGGCGGCGCGTGGGCACGAATCTCGAGGTGAGGTCAACATGACTTCTGCCCTATTTAATGTAACGGACATTTTGGAATTGGTTTCGTGTCGATCGGACACCGTCTCGATATTGTTCGGGATGTCCGAAGGTTTTAAAATAAGTTTAAAAATAAGTAAAAATTCGGGAAAATTACGGGACTTTGATAGGATGTTAATAATGAGGTTAGTAACGCTCTAATGTGATTTGGACAGGATTGGGAGTCCCGGTGATAGTGGTGTGGCCCGGGAGGGCCGGTGGCACGCATATCGAGGCACACGGTTAAAACGGTCTGTGAGTGGACTTTGGTTTTATAAATCCTATGCATGCTTAAATGTGTTATATGGTTTATATACATGATTTCTATGATGGTATTTGTGAGCATTGATTTTGGGTATGTTGCACGTATTTCGAGGTATTTTCCGTATTTCACGTATATCGGGATTAACGGTTTATTTGTGGTTTTGCGTGCTTGTGGTTAAATAAATAATATGATAAAATGGTTTTTATATTGGAAAGATGAATTCGGGCTTGAGGCCCACTTGTTTTGGAAATCTCGGACATGGAGTCCATTTGAGTACGTAATCGGGCTGCGGGCCCAGTTGGTTTATAAGTCGGGCATGAGGCCCAGTTGGATTAAAATTGTGATTTCGGGTCAGGGACCCTATATTTAATAAATGTAATTTCGGGTCAGGGACCCTAAATGGAAATGTGTTGTTTTATGGAAAATTCGAGCAGGGCCCATTGTGATGTTGTGAAATGAATTAATAAAAACTGTTTTTCCATATACCATCTGTACACATGGATATATGATGGTCTCCTCCAGATGTCTGGGACACTGGGGAAGTCACGGTGCATTGCCTGTGAAGGGTCACCATACGGAGCAGCCGGACCGTATGATGACTCAGGAGCAGGATTGCTATGATTGACGTCTGGGACGTCAGACATCAGGGATGTCAGATATATGGACCCGGAGAGACCTCGGGCAGCACGCGTAGCTTATGAAACCGTGAGACATGACGTCAGGGACGTCTAGCATCAGGGATGCTGGTGATGGTAATGGTAAAATACGAATTAATGAAATGGCTTTCCGGGTGGATTTATGATTGTGTGATTTTAATGAATTGATGTGCATCTATGGTCGTGGGTGGTGACCCACATGGTTTTAATATGTATGGTGGTGGTATTCCACAATTTTGGGCTGAGTTCCCACACTTGGTTTTTGGTTAACGGTTTTTGGGCTAAGGCCCTAATGGCTCGGTTGAGCAAACGTTTTGGTTACTGGTTTTCGTGGCATGCATACGTTTTTATTGGAGGGTATAAATGTCTTATAAATGTATTTGATAAACTTACTAGTTTTGTCCACTCACAGCTTTTGGTTTTAATGCCCTTCAGGTTGATTACGGATGCGATTGCAGCAGAGACTGGGACATTGCACACCTCCTCCATCGATCCTTGCGCACTCTGGATGCCCTGTTTGGGCAGTGGCTCTTGGTCATCCTTTGTCTGACACCCCTTGTTGGACGGGAGCAGGGCACATTCCATGGTAGTCCCGGGGGGATTGGGATGGGTCCTGTCAATCCGAGCCTCAACCTTGTTATTATTACTTATTCACACTTTTGCACTAATCATATAATAATGGTTATCCAAAAATAATATTAGGCCGCGCCTTGCTAACCATATTCTTGCTTCATTATATATTAGGTTTACCGCTTATCAATTAGCAATCATAAAATACATAACAAGATATTCACTTAAACAATACTCATAACCAACATACAAAAATAGTCCTAACTCTTTAATTCTATTATTTCTCACAATCATTAACAATCATTGATTTCCAAGTATAACCATGGTGAAGCCCGTAACATCATATTTATACTCAACATGAACCTTAGGCTTAATTTCCATAATTTATCCGCATCACTCTCTCCTTTAAGGCATGTAGATAAATCAACATAATCATAATAGTAATAGATAGAATAAATAAATGAATATCTAATATGTTAGCATCATCAGCGTGAAGTAGGAATATTCATACACCATAATCCCATAATATTTTACATAATATGAAAATAAAGCTTAGTCATGTGAACATAAATATCTACCCACCATAGAACCAATTTCCATATAATTCATTTCATGATAGAAAAAAATAATATAATGTGCTTAATACCATAAAGTATAATCAGTATAATTTACTCAAGTTAACAACTAATTACTCACCTTGATTTATCTTAACCGTAGGTTTATTTCCCCCACAATTTCTCAATTAATTACTAATATAAACAATATATGTTAAACCTTGAAACTCTACTCAAACAATGTCCAAATTCCTCATATTTTATACCATTGGATTTAGAATTAAATAAGAATAAACTTTCGTGTTAGACGGATGGCCAACAGAGGCCGCACACGCCGCCATAAGGCTCTACACGTGGGCTTCACGCCCGTCACAGGAGTGATCTTCAACCTTTGGTTTTCAGCCTGTTTCACTGTGTTTCGGGTCGTCTGACCCGCGGTGTCACGACCCATCCCAATCCCCCAGGGATTAACACGGGATGTGCCATGCTCCTGTCTGACACGAAGTGTCAGATAAGGGATAATACAAACCTTCAGCCCGACCAGCTTCTAGAGCGCGCCAGGATCTGGTGGAGGAGTGTGATGTCTCGGTCTCTGCTACAGTCTGCATCCGTGATCAACCTGGAGGGTATGAAAATCATTAAAAACTGTGAGTGGACGAAAAGCAATAAGTTCATAAGAACACATTTCATAAAGAGATTTATGCCCTTCATTAAAAAGCATGCATGCATTCAAAAACCATTTACTTTAATAACCATTATTAGGGTCTCAGCCCAAAACCAATCATACGGGCTCCTGCCTAAATCCATTCACACAAATCCATAACATATCAACCATATGTGGGAACTTAGCCCAAAACCATAGGATACGAAAATCCGTAAATCAAGATCCACGTGAGTCACTGCCCAAATCCATAAAACATAGAAATATCATTTCTGAAATCCATTTACCATGTCATAAATCCAATAAACCATGTTTACCAAATATCATATAACCAATCCTGTCACGGTTTCCAAAGATGCGTGCGTGCTACCTGGGGTCTCAAATCCCAAGTCTCCCTAGGGTCGACCCAGGTCAATGTTTGCAAATCATTGACCCTCCCTGGGGGCCATAATCCATATATACGATCTTGAGAGTAAGGTACCCCACGGGGGCGAATCCACTCAGTTAGTGCTCCGTGACTACTCCGGGGTTCATTTAAGCCAACGACCCTCCCCGGAGGAGACAATCCATAAAGAAATGATGGTATATGAAAAACCATTTTGTAATCACTCTCAAAACCTTTCAAACCTTTCAAAGAATCCATGCCCGATCCCCATAAACCGTCATGAAACCAAAAAACCATTTAGGGTCTCCAAACCCGAAATCACCTTTATTAACCATAAATGGGACTCATGCCCGATATCATCACCAATTGGGCCTTAAGCCTGATCATGTAAACCAACAGGGCCTCAAGCCCGATTGCGTAAACCAACTGGGCCTCCAGCCCGATGCCTTATTAAATCAAATGAACCCTAAGTCCGAGAGTTCGTAAATCAAATGGGTCTCATGTCCGATTCCATATTTCCAGATCCGAAATCAATCCACGAACCAATTGGGCCCCTGGCCCGATAATGTATCTAAAATGGACATCAAGTCCGAGGGTTTCCAAAAAAAATGGGTCTCATGCCCGAGTTTACCTTTTCAAATCCAAAACTATTTCATTAAAGCATTACCAAAACCATAAGTACGTATAATTAGTATAAAACCATAAACCTCGATATACGTGCAAATATGTAAATCGCCTCGAAATACGTGTAATCATGCAAATCACCAATCCATAATCATCATCATATAAATCACATATGCAAAATGTATAAAACATTTATGCATGCATCAAAGTTTAGAAATCAGGGTCCACTCACAAACCGCCCTACGACGCTGCCTCGATATGCGTGACATACACCTTCCCAAGCTAATCACTGTCACTGGGACTCCCAAACCTATCCAAATCACACTAGATGGTTACCAACTACCTCATTAACCTCTCATTGAAGCCCCGTAAGTTTCCCAAAATTTTCACTATTTTTAAACTCGATTCTAAAGCTTCAGACACCCCGAACTATATCGAAACGATGCCCAATTGACACGAAACTAGTCCCTAAATATTCGTTACATCGAATAGATTAAAAGTCATGTTGACAACTTCCCCAGAAAGTGTGCCATGCGCCGTCCAAAGGGGCTACACGTGGGTCTCACGCGCGAGGCACAGTCGTCTTCAACCTCTCGCTGAACCCGGTCCAGATCGGTTCAGACCGGCCCAGTCCAATCAAACCAAAATTCACGGTTTAACGCCATAACTTGTCCAATTTGAATCCAATTTCAACCCTTTTTCTTCCATTAGCCTCGTCTAGTCTGACAAGACCCATCCCAATCTCCTCGGGATTACCGTGGAATGTGCCCTGCTCCCGTCCAACAAGAGGTTTCAGACAAGGGATAACCAAAAGTCACTGCCCAAACTGGGCTTCCAGAGTGCGCAAGGATCGATGGAGGAGGCGTGCAATGTCCCAGTCTCTGCTGCAGTCGCATCCGTGATCAACCTGAAGGGCATTAAAACCAATAAAAGCTGTGAGTGGACAAAAAGGAACCTTTAGAAATACATTTACCAAAACACATTCTTACCCTTCAGTTTTCATAAACGTGCATGCATAACTTAAAACATGAGTAATAGTATGAAATCATTCAAGTATGAACAGTGGACCGATAAAATCTAAACATATTTTCCCAAGGTCCGTAAAACTCATGTTCACCAAATCAGTTCAAGTTATAAAACATCAAATCCCGGCTCTTAGGCCAAAACGTGTGAACACCATCGCCTGACCACAAAGACCAAAAACTCGTACTCAAAATCGGTACGTAATCACAAACAACATGTTTCTAAATTCCATGTCCACATATTTTCCTTAAAACTCATTTTCATTAAATCAATTTGAATCGCAATAAATTCACGTTTTCCTTAAATCATTTTATATTTAAACCACGGTTTCCTCAAAATCATTTTCCATAAAACCACGGGACTTATTTCCATATCCTGTTCCTTAGAGTCACGTTTATCCCTGCAACGCGTGCAAATCAATAGGCTCAAGGACCGCTAAAAATTCGAGCATCCGCTTCTGTGAACACATCACCAGTCAGCAATCCGTCGCTGTGAAAACCTCACCAGCCGACGATCCGGATCTCGTGAACACATCACTTACCGATCCATATAATCCAGCACATCTGATCTGAGTCAAGCCTCCCTCGACTGCTCGATAAAGATCATGCTACGTGACCTCTTTGGGGTAAACACTTCCATCCCGAAGGCGAGCGTTATCTCCAGGGTGCACTCCGGGGAAAAACATATTTCCACCCGAAAGCCCTAATTATCTGCAACATATCATCATCACAAAAACCAGTGAAAACAGTTGCATTGAAAACCAAATCATTTACAATACAGGGTCTCAACCCCAAGTCCCGATTTACTTTATAAATCCAAAAATCTTCAATATCATCATGTCATCACATGGAAATAAAAATCCAATCAAAATCACAATTCCATTGGGTCTCAAGCCCAAAATATCATTTTCACGCAAATCCGTGCAACCGTAAACCCGAGTTGCCACGATCACGTAAATTCATAAAATCAATCACTGACTCATAATATGAGTCCAAATATCATTTTTAATTCCCTGACTCATAATCCGAGTCAAAACATCATTTTCAATCCGGGCCTAGCCCAAAAACACCAATTTCATCATTTCTCGAAAATTGTGCCAAAATATAATATAATAATCATAAAATTGAGAAATCACCGGATTGAAACATCAATCATGCCAAAGCATATAAAATTATATAATAAAGCATTTAAAACATATATGCATGCATCACGGTTAGAAAACAAAGTCCACTCACAGACCGTTTCACAATACGCCTCAATACGCGTGCCATAAGCCTTCTCGGGCTAATCCGACCTCTCCGGGTCATCCTGACCTGTCCAAATCATACCCAAAGGTTACTACTAACATATACAAGTCCATATTAAGAACCCTAAATTTTTCCAAAAAAGTCAACGTGTCCCGTACACGTTTCCCGAGGTGAAAAACCTCAATTTGACCAACTTAACGATCTCCGATCGACCCGAAACCACCGCCATTGGATCCGGATCGTAGAAACCTTTAAAATGGTCTTGGTCCCACCTAAAAATACGCTCCCACGCGCCCACACGCGCGAGTCAAAGTTTTAGTCAAATGTTGACCAAAAAGTCAATGCTGACGTCAGCAAAGTCAACACTGACATCATCATGAACAGTAAGTCAATGTCAAAAAGTCAACAAGTCAACTCACCGGCGACCGAGTCAACTCGCCGGAATTTCTCGCCGGAAAACTCCATTGATGCTCCAAACTTCAAACTTCGATATCTCACTCGTTTCTCAACCAAATTGGACGTTCTACCTATGTAAATCCATCTACTCGAGCCAAGGATTCCAAATATCAACCCAAAAAATTCAGAAAGTACCTGGATTTTAAGTTATGGCCATTCAAAGTTTCGGCCAGAATTCCAATCATCATTCCGGCCACCTCCAACGTCCAAATCCGTCCCAAAATGCACCTACAAGCTCGTGAGAACTCAAAGAACATCATCCTAAGCTTAGAATTGATCAACACCATCAAAATCAAAAACCCAAAATTTGAATCTCACGGTTTACCTTCCAAAATTCCGGCCACTGTGCATGACGGTCCTTGTCGTGGCCACCATTGGGTTCGTCTCAACATCCTCTCCAACTTTCATTCACGGGTCATAAGAAAAGGATGAAGATCAAGGGGGGTTGTAGAGCTTGTTTGCTCACTTCTCTCATGCTCTGTTTTCTTGGTTGTTCACGGTTCAATGAAGAACACAGAGAAGGCATAATGGTGATTAATTAAGGCTAATGGTGATGATGATGTAGGAATGATGATGTTGGGAGGGAAACACGGATCAGATTTTAGGGCTTAAATCAAGGGATGGGTGACACTTGTCACTCATCCAAGCAGCCACATCAACGGTTACTATTCAATATTATAATATTATTTTAATCAAAGCCTCGGTTCGTTCGGTTAATCGAATTCGTTCCCGTGACCATAACTTCGTCGTCAAAACTCCGATTTCGGCATGCGGCCTGTCGTTGAATTCGTATCGACGAGACCTACGTAACGGTCCTTGGCCCTCGTCCATTGGACCTCCAGGGTCAAAAGTCAACATGTGGCCCCATTTCTGACAAATTACCAAAATGTCCCTCAACTTCTGAACATCATAACTTTTTCCTCGAATGTCGGAATCGAACGTGCCACCTGTCTATGAACTCGTGACGTCCTGAACTACGTCATGGTCATTGGTCAAAGTCCATTTGCCGCCCCGATCAAAAAGTCAACATTTTACCCACGACTAGGGGCAAAACGGTCATTTTGCACATTTTGTCCGATTTCGCCCAACTAATCACCGATCAACCTCACTAATCAAGATTAGTCACTAATCTAATCCTGGAATTCGGGACGGGTCATTACATAGTCTTATTCTTTCAATCTATGATTTCAAAATCATAAAAACAAGCCAAGATCATACCTCCTTGATCGATTCATGAACCGGTCATCCTTCCTCTGTCGTGTCTTCACGACTCCGGCCACCTCAAGCCACAGTTTCAAGCCCAAAAGCCTCATTTCATCCTCCTAAACCTTTCCCAATTAATAGAAATGAGCAACAACCCCTAAACCATGGTTTACCTTTTTGAACCAAAACAGAACATATCTCGAGTCTTACCTACTCTTGCCGCCGTGGGTGTAATGACCCGTTCCAGAAATCGCGATTAGTTTAGTGATTAATGACAGATTAGTGAAGTTGATCGGTGATTAGTTGGACATTTTCGGACGGACGATGCCGAAAGACGATTTTACCCCTAGAATTGGGCCAACAGTTGACTTTTTGTTTAGGCGTTCAAATGGACTTGACCAATGACCATGACATAGTTCGGGACGTCACGAGTTCATAGACAAGTGGCACGTCCGATTCAGGCATCCGAGGAGAAAGTTATGACGTTCGGAAGTTTGGGGGTAATTTGGTAATTTAGGTAAAAAGGGGCAAATTGTTGACTTTTCATACGACATGGAATTTTCACGAACTTCGAGAATCGTTAGGAAGGTCTCGACGCCCCGAGTACAATGACAGGCGGCATGTCCTTATCGGACCACAGGTGAACTAGTTATGGGTCTAAACGTGCGAAGGGCATTTTGGTAATTTTACCTAATAAGGGCATTCTAGTCATTTGGTTGCATTGGGAAGTGTGCCCAGTTTGATTTGGACAGGTGGCTGCCTAGCACCAGATGTAGGACACTTGTCCCATAACTGGAAGGTCGTGGAACCTTGTGGTGTGGCCGCCTGAAAAATGGTTTAATTGGATTTAATGGTTTAAACGGGTTTTGGGTTGAACAGAGTACAACCGAATTGTGAAACCGTGTGAACATGAAAGAAGAAGGGTGTTGAGACGTGGAGAAGGGTGGTGGCACGGCGGCCCACGACGACGCACGGAAGAAGGAGAACCATGAGTGCTCTGTTTTCTTTCAAAATTGGCAATTGGTCATGTGAGGTTTGATGATCGGATTAGAGGTTAGGAGGATGTTCAGGAGGTTCCTGGGATCAAATAAAGGTTGGTTTCGAGGCGTGCCGTGGGCGGTGGCCGTGGAACCCGTGACCTGGGAAGATGAAGTCGAAAATGGTGGATGACGATTTCATGATTGTTGATCAACAGTGGTGTTGGAAAACGAATTTGGAGGCTGGAAGGAACTCATAGGGACTGAATTTGAGACCTATGGAGGCCAGGGGCGTGAAACCTGGATGTTGGAGTTTTTCGATCAAACTGGATTTAATCGTCGATCGGTAAGGTGAGATATTAACTTAGTTTTCATGTTTTTAGGTGCTGAATGAATTATAAACACTGAGACAAAACTATAGGAATTAAAAGGAGTGGAAACAGATCCAAAATCAGAGAGTTATAGCAGTGAACCGTGATCGCCGGTTCAGTTAAACCGGCTGAACATTGGACCGAATCGGACCCAGTTCACGCGAGGAAGAAGATGAACAGTGACTTAGGCGCGTAAGGCCCACGCGCAGCCACTTCAGGCGGCGTGTGTAGGTGCATGGCACGCCTTTTAAGGAAGGTCCCAACATGACTTTTAAAGTATTCGATGTAAAGAACATTTTGGCGCTGGTTTCGAGTCAATCGGACATCGTCTCGATATGTTTCGGGATGTCCAAAGGTTTTAGGCCTCGGTTAAAAATAGTTAAAAATTTGAGAAAATTACGGGGCTTTAGTATAAGCTTTATGAAGTAGTTAGTGACCTTATTATGGGATTTGAACACGTTCGGAAAAGCCGGTGATAGTGGATTGGCCGAGAACGGCGTAAGTACACGCGTATTGAGGCAACAGCGAAACGGTCTGTGAGTGGACTTTGCTTTCTAACTTATGATGCATGCATATATTTTTTGTTATGTTTTCTATACGTGATTCTATGATTTGATTTCTGATCTTGATGATTTACGATTTGCACAGTTTTTGAGATATTTACGAAATTTCATGTTTTACGAGATTTCGATCGATGTTGTGATTTGGCTATGATTTAGATGATTTGATTTCGGGAATTGAAATATGGTTTGATTTCAATGATTTGAAATGGATTTCGGGAAAGCGATTTTGGACTTGAAGCCCAGTTAACTAAAGTGTTTTGAGAAACGTGATTTCGGGTTTTAGAATCGGATTTCTGGATGACGATTCGAAATTCAGTTATGGAACTTGAAAGTGGATTTCCGGGTTGGGTTCGGAATGGTTATTCCGGATGCTAGCTTACAGAATGATGGTTCTGAACTCGGATTTGGAAATGGATATGGATATGAGTTCTGGGTTTGGATTCGGGATCCTGATGAGATTGCGGATTCGGATTCAGAAATGGAAAATTGTTTTGGATTGGATTTGCTGGATCTGGTTATTGGGTTTAAAGACTCGGATCTGATTATGACCGGGGGGGGGGGGGGGGGGAGGGGGCGGACCCGGATTGGGTTTAAAGACCCGGATTGAGTTTAAAGACTCGTATATTGATATTTCTCCCGTAGGCCTATTCAGTTTAAAGACTTGAGAGTGTAAAGACTCGGATTATATTGAGGCCTGGATTGAGTTTAAAGACTCGGGAGTTTAAAGACCTTGGATAGATCCAGCAGGTTCGATGGATGTAAATATGGTTTCAAATGTGTTTTGGATTTCACTGAGATTTGATGATGATGGTTTTCAATACTAGTTTTCCGATGTTTTGGGCTATGCCCGGATGATATGGATTTTGATGGTTTTGGGCTGAGGCCCGGGATTTGAGAAAAGGAAAATGAGTTCGGTTTTCTTAAACGGTTTGAATAACTTCAATATAGAATGGTTTTATGGAATGGTTTGATATGCATGCATTGGCTTTTAAATGGAGGGTATAAATGTAATTGTGTTTTCTGATAACTGTTTTTGAACTTGTTCTTTATTTTTGTCCACTCACAGTCTTTTCATGTTTTCGATACCCTTCAGGTTGTTGCGGTGCGGGTTGTTGGTCGAAAGAGATGGAGACATCACATACGCGAACCATAGTAGGTTCTGCGCGCTCTGGGAAGTCCGGAAATTTGGAACGGTACGTTGAAAAATCCCTTGTCCGACTTACGTGTCACATGGAGGTTGGGCGTCGGTTTAGCCTTCGTGTCATGCGTAAGTTAGAAGGGAGCAGGACATAGCCCTTAATCTAGGGGGATTGGGGGTGGGTCCTGTCAGTGGGCCACCGCCGTGACCACTGTCACGGTCGTCTCGACCTCAGGAGAAACCTCCAAAACATAGAAACGATCGAAAGCCCCTACTTCAAGCCTTTCCATTTTTGAATTCCAAAAACAAGCATTCGGTGCCTTGCCTCCGAACTAAGCCACCATGCACCGCCGTCCACGATGGTCGACGTTATCGACACCATTCAACTAGTCTCCATTCACTCTCACTTTTTCCTTCACAAGTCATAGGCAAAGAAGGATGTTTGGAAGGGGTTTGAATGGTTTGTTTCTCATGGTTTGGTGTTTGGGTTTTTAGAAGGAAAAGAAGAAGATGATCGCGGGAAAGAGAGAGAGAGGAGAGAGATGTGAGTTTGATGATGACGATGATCAGATGAGATAGGATGGATGATGAGGATTAGAGGATTGAGAGGGATGGACGGCTGAGATTGGGAGAGAGTGTGTGAGTTTAATAAATAAATTAATTAATGGATGAAGGACATAGATCCCCTTTTTAAGGAAAGTGACCAATGGGATGAGTGATACTTGTCACTCATCCAAGGACCCCATCTACAAATATCTGCCCAATCAGAATTAATTATTATTTTATTCGGATCTCGAGACATAAATTCCCAATTTTGATCCCGCGACCATAACTTCTCTATCCGACGTTCGATTTCGACGTGCCACCTATCTTCGGACTCGTGATGTCCCGATCTACGTCACAGTCATCGGTCCTCGTACGTTTGACTTACCGAGTCAAAAGTCAACATTTTTCCCAAGACTAGGGGCAAAACGGTCATTTTACATCGTCCATTCGATTTCGTTCAACTAATCATCGATTAATCACACTAATCATCCATTAGTCACTAATCTAATCCCGAAATTCGGGACGGGTCGTTACACGCAGTCACGACCCGAATATGATTTCACCATTTCTCGATCGTTTATTATATTTCAACCATCAAAATTCATCTAATGGACTTCATGAAAAGGATGTACGATTCAAAATGAAAGAAACTTACCTCGAAGCCATGTCTACAAATTCCAACTTTAGGCCATGGTTTCCAAAGCTGAAATCAGATCTTTCCAACGATTATCCTAGAGATTCCTCTAACAGCCTAGCATCCTTAATTAGACACCAAGAACTTCAAAACTTCCTTGATGGCTCACGAAAAATATTTGGACCTCATGGGTTTGGGGTTCTGTTCTCCCCAGACCCTCATTTTCCTTTCATTTTCTTCCTTTCTTGATCCCTTTTCTCCTTTATTCTCTTTGTTGCTCTATTATTCTCTCTGTTTTCTTCGTCTTCTCTTTTCTTTCTTGTTTCTCCATTTTTTCTTCTTTTTTAGCCCTTCAACCCTAAATGCCATGCACATCACTCACACATGTATTTATCATAGAGGTAGGTTAGTAGGAGTAGTGGAAGAGAAAAGCCCATAAAATCTCTAGACGCATGTCACCAACAAAATATGTCCTTTGTGAAATGACTAAAATACCCTTCATAATATAATTACCAAAATACCCTTGCACTTTCTAAGTCCATAACGAACTCATTCATGTTCCATTTTCGGCCTACTGCATGTCAATGTACTCAGGAGATCGAGACCTTCGTAACGGTCTTCTCGGAACGTTAAACAAGTATCCAAATTAAAAAATTTAACGACCTCATGGGCAAAATGGTCTTTTTTCTTATGACTTTTCCAAAGTCATTTTCCCCAAATTTCCTCATCGTGTTCAGGTGAAATAGTTAACTTTTGACCTTCTATGGGAAAAATCGTCATTGTACTTTTCTCAAACGTCCGGGATGTTACAGGAAACTCCTATATTGGTACTGCACATCTCATGTGTAACACGAGTACATCATAACTCTTATAGTGCAACTAACCATCACTCCCAAAAAAAAATATTGTTTGGATAATATAATATAATAATCATTCATGATAATGCTCAAATTCTTTAATATAATAATCAATTATGGCATGCTCAGAAAATGTAATATGATAATCACTCATGGCATACGTGGAAAATATAATGTAATAATCAATCATGGCAATGTTCGGATATATAATATAATAATCAATCATGGCATACTGGGGAAATATAATATAATAATGAATCATGGCATGCTTTTCACATCATGAATATGTAACACGTGTAAGTAGAAAGGTGGTGATAAAATGAGGTTTGATTAGAGGTGGCAATGGGTCGTGTCGTGTCGGGTTCGTGTCGTGTCATGAATTCTGTTTTACCCATTTATGCCCAACCCGAATCCGACCCGTTTAATAATCGTGTCAAGAATGTCCAACCCGAACCCGCCCTGTTAATGACCCGTGTAACCCGTTTAACCCATTTAATAAACAGGTTATACTCAAAACCCAATTAACCTATGACCCGTTTGACCCCTTTAACCCGTTTGACCCGTTTAACCTATTTAAATTATAAAATTTAATAGATATTTAGGTAGTAAATGGGTAGATATATGAGTTAGTAATGACACGTTTATTAAATGGGTCAATATATAAGCCAATATACGGGTTAACCTGTTAACCTGAAATCTACCCATTTATTAAACGGGTTAACAGCTTATTATACGGGTTGACAAGTTGACCCGAAATCCAGCCGTTTAATAAACGGGTCATAACGGGCTGACCCGAAAATGACCCGAAATTTTAATCGTGCGGGTTGACCCGCATAAATTTCGTGCGGATTTCGAGTCGTATATCGGGTCGTGTCAAAAATTACCACCCTTAAGTTTGATAAAGAGGTCCATTCACTTACTAGGCGAGTCAAAATCACCCCACATGCTAAGCCAATGTAAGCCCTAAGTGGTCACAGCCCTAACAAAGCCAACCACAAGTTTTACTAACTAATTCAAGGAGAAAGGTAAAGGAAACTCCTCTTGGGTTTGCCCCAAACGAAGCTAAAACAATTCAATACGAACTAAATTTTTTTAAAAGATCCGAAATGTCCCAAAACTAAGGCTACACAATGACGTAGCTAGGGCGCAAAACAGCCCCATGCGTCGCCTGGAGGTCGGAAGGTAACCTCACTCGCCGCCCTGTGCTCGTTTGATTCAGCATGCACCAGCCGGTGACTTCATGCCCTCCCACTTGCTAGATGAGTGAGAAGCCATGTGGCTCGACGTGTCCGCCACGTGTCCATCACATGCTCAACGGCTGGTGAAAGGCACCACTGGGATCGGTAGTCGGACTGCCATGAGCACCCCCATGAGTTGTGGTCGGATTCAAAAAACTCACAAGAAAATTCTACGAATTCTGATTCCGAGTAGGGTTCAACTACTCGACTCAAATTTGAACAAGAGTTCTAAAAATTAACAATTTAATTTTCTAACAAGATGTAAGCACGAGAGGGAGATACCAGAGACGAGAGATGAGTGAAAGTAGCGAAGTTTGGGTTGTAGGTTTCATGGAATCATGGGTGGAAGCGGTTGGTTTCAAGGCGCTCTGTTTTGGTTCTTTTCTCAGTGAGAAAGATTATGTCCAAAGGGAGATGACCATGAGGGCGCCAATGTACGTGAGCGAGTGATATCAGAGATAACGTAATGTGGGGATGTGATCTTGGGCTATTGGGCCTAAACTTAGAATAAGTGCAATCCGATAAAACTCGTAGGGGATAAATTAATCAGATCCAATTTTAAGTTTTCGGGACCGGATATATCATAGACGGATTAAAAAAAGTATATCAAACACCTCCAAACACATCAAACCAAAGCACAAATAAAGTTGGGAGGTTCTTCAAACAGGACCACGAGCCTCCTTCAAATTATATGCATTAGCTCACAATGATCCACCTAAGCCAAATTGGACCATGTGGTGTGTGTTTTGGATTTCACATAGGAATAAGAATAGAAACCAGACAATAGTGCCCTACACAGTACACACCGTCTCTAGATTAGAACAAAACAACAAATCGCCCGAACACAGACATAGATAATTAGATAGACAGTACTAGCGTATCATATATATGATTTTACCGCATGGTATTATGCAATATTACATTATATTTTCCATGAGTGTAGTGTTGGCTGTTGGGGATTAAAATCACAATTGAAAAAGGAGAAAAAGGTAAAAATAGTTCCAACCCGGCCAAGCCCAACCCGGATCCAGCCCACAAAAATCTCAGTTTCGCCCCCTGAAACAGTTGAATTTACCGTTTTGTCCTCCTTCTGGAATCCCAAAAATCGAAGAAAGAAAACGCATCCGCAGTTAGCAACTTTGCACCAAAAAATTAATGAAAGAAAAAAATAAAAAAATAACGTACCAGGCTCGTGTGATGGCAGTGACCCTCTTTAATCCCCAAAATATTTTACTCTCCATCCTCTTGTCTTACCCTTCGCGTGGTGGTTTGACACAAAATTGATTGCAATTCTGTGGAAATTTCGAGCTGAAAGCTCGTCTAGAAGCTTCAATTTCGCTTCAGACCGAAGAATTTTTGGGAAATCTTCGATCTGTCAAGATTCTGAGAACTTGTGTTTTGAGGTAAAAATTTAGGGCTTCATTTCTCCTTTTTGAAAACTACTGGAGTTTGAATTGAGCTTAGGAATTAGGGAAAATTGTATTGTGGGTTAGTTTTTGTTTTATTTTTCATGTGTTTAGAAATATTTATCTGTTAACTTTTACTTAAAAGGTTGTTGGGTTTTAATTTTCTGACTCTGATTTTCATTGATAAATAGGTTTCTTTGAGAAAGATTTTCTTGTGGGGTTTTCTGCTTTTGTACTTAGCCTAATCAAAGTGCTGTTTTGGAGCTAGGTGTTTAGTTTATGAAAAAGAAGAAGTTGTAGATGATTACGATGTTGTTGATGATAAAAAATATTTTTGGGCTTGGATGAATTGGGGATTTAGTTCTATGAAGAAAGTGAAGTTCTTGACTGGAATAAGAAACTTGGGTGAAAGAGAATAATCGGTATGGATGTTCTTGGAGTTTAACCCTATATAAATGGAGAAACTAACTAGCAATTAAGGTCTTATAGCTGGATTGTCAGTGTGGTGATTTTGTTGTTGTTAATCTTGAGTTCGTGCTGAAATGGATGACACTGAAGATGATGCAAGGTATGCACCAAACCTGTATGGTGTGAATCACCAGCAGAGTTATGGTTCTTCACAACGCCAAAAGCTTCCAGTTCGTGGTGGTCCATACTCTAGGCCAGTTGATAGTCACTATGTTGATGATGAGGAAGACGATGACGATGAGGAGGATGAGGTGCTGGGGGAGGAAGAGGAAGGCAACAATGGTCAAAATGGTTATCCTTCTGTTCACAAAGATCTTGGTGACAACGACGAAGAAGAGGATGGTGATGATGAAGAGGAGGAGGAGGACGATGAAGATGATAATAGGAGCAATAACAGAAGGGCTGATGACGCTGATTTGAAAACGCACCCAAAGAAGCGTAAATTGAAGAATTTGATTTCAAGTTATGAGTTTGCTCCTCGTGTCCCACTTCCATCGGCTGCTACACCCTCTGCTCCAAGATCAATTGGTGGCCGGAATGCTCTTACAGATTGGACTGAGCATGAGACTTTTGTGCTACTAGATGCTTGGGGTGACCGGTTTCTTCAACGTGGTAAAAAGAGTCTTCGCTCTGAGGAGTGGCAAGAGGTTGCGGAGAAAGTATCAGAGGTATCAAAGATTGAAAGGACAGACACACAGTGTCGCAATCGGTTGGATACCTTGAAGAAGAAGTACAAAAAGGAGAGGGTCAAGTTCGCAGAGACTGGCGGTGCCACTAGCAAGTGGGTTTACTTCAAGAAGATGGATATGTTAATGTCATCTCCACAGCAGCAAAGTGGCCTCTCTTGTGGTGTGGACTCAGGAAAATATGTTTTCATGAGCCCTAGAGTGTATTTGAACCGTGCAAATGGGTTGGATGAAATGAGGGATAGTCCAGGGAATTCAGAATCTGCTGACGGAGTGGAGGATGATTCTGATGGGCTACCACCTAAGAAGAGAAGGTATGGAAGGGACAATGATGATCGGTATTGCTTTAGATTGCTTGCTGATTCAATTCAGAAATTCAGTGACATATATGAGAACATTGAAAATAGTAAAAGGCAGCAGATGGTAGAACTAGAGAAGATGAGGATGGACTTCCACCGGGATTTAGAACTGCAGAAAAGGCAGATTATGGAGAGAGCGCAGGCTGAGATAGCTAAAATACAGCAGGGTGATGACGAAGAGAATGATATCTCTGCCGAAAATGGCAATGCTAGTGGGTGATATTAGTGTCTATCTGTGTAATTTTAAAGTTAATTAGGTGACTGCTAGCTGTTGTTGTAACAATTTGGGAACCTCACCCTTTTTTTTTTTTTTTTTGGAGTTAAATAAGTTCTTGGGGTTGTATCAGATATGATATTAAGAAAGAAAATCGGATTGTCGCCATATTGTTTTTGTTCCATGTTGATGGCCTTATATTTTATCCATTCCTTTGCTACTTGTCTATTTCCATGCGGATTTGCCTCTACCAGCAATTTGAACTGAAAATTTTGGCCAGTGGAGTCTACAGAGAAATATGTCAAGTTTCTTAGCAGATGCATACGTAGCCGCACGATGGATTGCCTTGGGGATTTTGGCACCCCTAAACATTGCCATGTTTTTTTTTTTTCTAGTATCATTGTATATTAACTGTCTCTAGCTCTATTTTCAGGTGCCGACTCGGAGTGTTGAATTCTAGTGGAAATGTTGTAACTCCAATTATCCAATACCAATTCCCAAGTTCCCAACAGAATTCAGGGGAAAAAAAAATTCTTAATTAACTGCAAGTTTGTCCTGCTTTAAAAATTCCTTATAACAAAACGTATCAGAATGGAAGGCACAATGCCTCAAAACAAAATGGGAGGTGAAGGAAGTTCACAATATCCTTTCATATTACAACAATCAGAAAGCTACTGCATTTCGTCACTGAATTTGTCCATCTTCCTAAATCCCAAGAAGTCCGAACGATGCAGATTCTGAAGCCAAAAAGGCAAAAAGCAACCCTCGTCGGACTCTTATTTACAAATGTAGCACTCGAATGGGATTTCCAATCGCTTACTCTCAGACCCTTGGATCTTGATTGCTGCTTGATTCTTGTGTTGTTAGTTTCAAGCTTCTTTGCTTTCAACTCCCGGAGATGCACAGGTCCTCAATTGCAAAGCCTAACGAAGCCAGGGAAAATTGCCCGACGGACCTCCACTTTTTGAATTCTGTTTTAATGAGCAGTGGTTTCTTGCTTCGTATTCAAATACCAACCTGGCAATACACTAAACTTATAGGAGATGCGGCCGTGCGCTTAATAGGATGCATAACCTGCAGAAAAATAAGTCACATCATGAGCATGTAAATTATACGGGGAGTAGGCCTATAAAAGCAAGACCAAAATTTGATTATATCATACCATATCCCATTGTGGACATGTCATCAACCTTGCCAACTGCTTCAAGTATTGATGAGTAAGTGATGA
This sequence comes from Prinsepia uniflora, assembly GCA_032719365.1. Taxonomy (NCBI): domain Eukaryota; kingdom Viridiplantae; phylum Streptophyta; class Magnoliopsida; order Rosales; family Rosaceae; genus Prinsepia; species Prinsepia uniflora. The sequence continues at coordinate 16,605,003 of CM064864.1, read as the reverse complement.
GATCATATGCAAAACCTTTTGAATCCATCTCTTTCATCAGCTTTGCAGCCTCTTCAAGCATACCAGCTCGGCTGAGACAACCAAGGATAGTGTTATAAGAGACTGCATCCGGTTCAATCCTAGAATGCTTCATCTTGGAAAACATTTCCATAGCCCGAGTTGGGCCACCTGTCCTAGCTAAGCCATTCAAGATAATATTTTGTGAGTTAAGGTCTGGAATGCAACCATTTTCTTCCATGAGTTTAAGCAAGGAATGTGCTTCATCTATCATACCAGCCCTCACCATTCCAGACATGAGTGCGTTATAGGCATACACATCCGGATTGCATCCAAGTTTCTTCATCTCCTTAAAAAGATCCATTGCTTCAGCAAGACGCCCACATTTCCCAAGGTGTTTAATCATCACTGCATATACCCTAGCACTTGAACGCCCACAGTTTTCTTTCAGCTCTTGAAATAACTCATTTGCAGCTTCATAACGCTTTGCTTTTCCAAGACTGTTGATAAGGCTGCAATAGGAAGCTGGGCAAGGAGGAAAACCCTTTTCATCCATCTCCTCAAGAAGCAACAAAGCTTTCTCAACTCTATTTGTTTTGCAAAAACCATCTATAAGAATTGAATATGTAAACGAGCTGGGAACAATGCCATTAACTTTCATTTTTTCAAACCATGAAGCAGCCTCAGAAGCCGGAGCTTTGGATTCAAATAAAGCTTTAATAATAGTGTTATATGTCACCACATTAGGTGTGCAGTGCAATGACCCCATCTCGTTAAAAATGTTGATGGCATCTTCTATACGACCTTCCTTTCCCAAAACGTTTATCAAATTGTTCATAAGCACAACATCCGGCTTACAACCCTCCCTCCGAAGGTTTTCGTATATGGAACAAGCATCTTCCACCCTCCCAGCTTTACCAAGCCCCTTTATCAATTCAGTGTAAGTGAAAACAGTCGGCGGGCACCCCTTCGCTTTCATCTCCTGGGCTAGGCTTAAAGCTTTCTCAACCTTCCCCAACTTGAAAAATATTGCCATTAGGTTAGTATAAATCTTTGGAGTGGGATGTAAACCATTATCCTTCATCTCATCAAACAACCGAATAGCTGAATCATCATGACCCAATTTCCCGAATGCAGATATTAGCGCACTGTATGTAACCGTATCTGGAAAACAATTACCATCGTTACACATCTCATTATAGAGCTCATGGACCTTGTCATGATGACCTTCCTGCATCAACATTATAATCATGGAGTTGTAAGTATTCGCAGTTGGTTTGCATTTGTGTCCTTTGACCTGGTAGAAAACAGACAGTGCTTTGTTCACCATCTTAGCCCTACCCAAGATCCTTATGATTTCAGATAACTCAGCTGGCTCAATAATACATGTACCCCTAACCATTTCTTGGATGGTTTTCCACATTTCACCAACTGAACCAGCCTCATCCAAGCAACGGATCAATGCCATGTATGAGGTTGAATCATGTAGAAAATTCCTTCTCTTCCCAGCCCACCTGAAAAACTGAACCTTAACATTGACCTCAACATCAATCTTTAAAACTGCTATAACTAATCGATGATCAACTCTCAACTTCAGCACTTCCAGTGCCTTTTCTGCATCAGGTCCCCATTTGAAAATTTTCAAAATCTTAGTGAACCTCTCATCCAACATCCTAACTGAAGGGTCCCTCCTTGAGGGATTTCTACTCAGAGGATAGTTCTGCACGTCACCAGATGCACTGGGTAACCGAAACATTTTAACTATCTCATTTTCTGCTCACACCCAACATGATAACAAGATCAGAGTAAATAAAATTGCGAGCAAATTTATACCAAAACCATGCTAATACAGAGCTGGTTATACAAAACGTTGAAAATTACAGCCTAATCTTATCAAACAAAGGAAAAAGGAAAAATCATACAGAGCCCCATTTCAGCAATTGAATTTGAAACAAATACATGAGGCATGTAAGCTGAAATTGATGCTTGAAATAATGCAGCTTACCTGTTTGATTAAGTCTCTCAGAGAGATGAGGAAAGGTTGATATTGATCGCTTTAAAGAAAACGAACTGACAACCACTTTTTTCATGATTCACGGCGATTCGCACCGAAATTGACACCTCAGACGAGCAAGTTTCCCTCATGCAAGGCGCTGAAATCGTACGAACAACTCATTGCTGTGAGTTTCAAATGAAAACTGTTATCAGCCTTGTCGAAACCAAAGAGTAATGATGGGGTCGCTGTTGTTGCTCCGATATGGTTGACAGAGGAAACAGAAAAGAGGGAAACGGAGAATAGCGGAGAGAGAGAAAGGGAGGAACACCCGCCAACCGCTGTCGTCGTAGCTGCCACTCCCCTAATTATAGGTGAAAAGCTTTGAAAAAAGTCCTTGTCTAATATTGTGCCCGAAATTGTTCTTATACAGGTGAGCATAAATCTCTTTAAAATAGAAATTCATTCCACCCTAAATTTTAATTTAGGCTTATTAGCTTAAATGCACTCTAAATTCATATATTTAAGATATTTAAGACACTTTACACCCTGAATTCGTTATTCACTCATATAACAGTATAAAATGGCCGAGTAGGGTCACTCAGCACATTTTCCGTCCAAACTGTTATGTTTGTCGTGAAAAGCCAATGTGACATCTATGTTGACAAAAATATATTAAATTGGAGAAGGATATTTATGTAACTTCACAATTGGCCCTTTCAATTTGAATCCCAAATTAAGAAACCCTAAATCACGATTAACCGCAAATTGCGAACCAGGTTTGTTTGTGGAGCTTCACCAGGCGTCGACGCCTTCGACAGAAGCCCAGCCCTTGACGAATCCAGGGTACGACGAAAACCGCACCTACTCAACGAACCCAAATTTCGACGAAAGACGTGACCCACATTCCCCCATCGGTGCGACCCACTAATTTCAAAGCATCCACAAGACCGTCGAAGAAGAAAGATGGAGGAGCATGAAGTCAGGCATTGCTATTGCGGGAAGAAATGTAAAATCTTGACTTCGTGGACTGACAGACATCCCGGGAGGAGATTCCAAGTGTATCCATGTTCTGGGGCAAGACAAATAAAAAAAATTGTGTTTTAATTGAATGAAATTATGATGAATACGTGAGTATGTTGAAATTAGGTTTATTACTTTAAATTTTAGATGGAAAATTCTTAAATTCCTTTTTGGGGCTGGGACTGTGTAAGTTATTGATAAGAGTATGTTTTGATGCAAGAAAACAAATGTGGTTATTGGGAATGGTTTGATCTTGAAATGTGTCATCGGTGCAAGGCAATCATACCTGGATTGTTGAGGAAAACTGGTAAATTGGAAGAGGGTTTGAAAAGGTACGGAGCTAGGACAAGGAAACTTTGGGTTGCCCTAATTGTAGCATGTCTTGTAGCGATGTTCAAGAAGACTGAAGTTTAGGTTTAGGGATTGCCTAACAATCCAATTTTGTTTGTAATCGATACTAAATGACAATATAATTTGGCAATGTAATCTATGGATTGTTTGAGCAATGTTAATTTAAGCCTTTCTGCAATGTAATTCTATGGATTTTTCTGTCAAATTTAGCCTTTCTGCAATATGTTACAAGGTGCAAATTTGGTACTTCAGGGTGCAAAGTAACACATGCATTAGCAATCCATGGTGCAATGTAAAACAAAATTGGTAGTACAAGGTGCAAAGTGACACACTCTTAGGAGTATAGGGTGCAAAGTGACATAAATTTAGTAGCACAAGGTGTAAAGTGACACAACTTTAGATGAACATGATTCAACTAATCCTGCAATATTTAAGAAAGCTAACTTGAAAGTGAAAACATAATTCATTACAAAAACAACAATTGAAGCAGATGAAATATAATAGCATTGTCAAATAGTGCAAAAGTAGACCATTTTTTCTGTTACATGGTGCAATGAAACACAAAAGTTGAAGTCCATGATTGGGGCTAAATACAATAGGTATAGTCCACAGCTAAATTAACACATAAATCACCAAACAAAAAGATTCATCAATCAGCTTGCACCCACCAGCCTACACCCACGAGCCTATACTTATTTGTCTTGCACTTCATGCTAACCTAACACCTAACATAACACCTAACCTAACACACAAACCAACCTACAAAACCATATTCCTCTTTGTTGATGCTACCTTTTCCTCCTTGCTGGAGATTTGAACCTGAGTTTCTTTCTAGCAGGTTCTGTTTGAGGTTGAGGTTCTGGAGTAGGTTATGGTTGAGGTTCTTGATTAGGTTATGTTTGAGGTTGAGGTTGAGGTTGAGGTTGGGGTTCTGGATTAGGTTCTGGTTGGGGCAGGGACTGGGTTTGAGGCTGGGATTCTGTTTGGGCTTGAGGTTGGGGCTAGGGCTAGGTTTGGGGTTGGGATTGGGGATGGGATTGGGCTGAGATTGTGGCTGAGATTGTGGTTCTGTTTGGGTTTGGGGCTAGGATTGGGGCTGAGATTGTGGTTCTATTTGGGTTTGGGGCTGGGATTGTGGTTCTGTTTGGGTTTGCGACTGGGATTGGGTTTCTGTTTGGGTTTGTGGCTGGGGCTGGGATTAGGTTTGGGGTTGGGGTTAGGTTTCTGTTTGGAGCAGGGGCTGGGATTGGGTTTAAGGTTGGGATTCTGTTTGGGGCTGGCGCTGGGACTGGGTTTGGGGCTGGGATTGGGTTTGGGGCTGTGATCTTTCTTGCTGACTGGATCCTTTTGCCTTAGCTTGTTCCCTCATTGCTTTAGATTCAGGTATTTTATTTGTCAAACTTTCAGCATTTTCTGTAAGAGGCTCCTGTAAAACAAACATCAAGCCAGCAATCAACACAAGCATCCAAATGAGGTAAAAAAGAATTCATAACTATAGGCTTGTCCCATGCTGGCAGTATGGCCCTGTTAAATGCCTCATTGAGGTTATTGAGCAAAATATCACACTTTAAAGAAGTGTTGAAATGTGACTTTTTCCACTGTCTTGGAACCATCCTACTTAACCAATCATGGGCAGCAGGACTCGGAGCAGCCATTTTCTTCATCTCAGTGTTGTACCAGGCCACATTGGTGCATTTTGTGATCTTCTCAAACTACTCCTTCAGTGCTAACCCTTTGTGAAGGGCATTGGAATTTGTATACATGTGTCTGGTACAATGCCTATGTTCTGCTCTTGGAAATAACTCCCTCACAGCCTAAAGTGAACCCTTCTGCTTATCAGTAATGAAAAGGTACCCTTCACTATTTTGAATATTCAAGTCCAATGCCAACAGTTCAAGGAACCACTTCCCCGGAAGAGTATGACTCAACCTCCACAATTACATAAGCCACAGGGAACATGCCATTGTTTGCATCAACTGAGATAGCACTCAATATTTTCCCAATATGGGGACATTTAATATGAGTACCATCCAATCCAATGAAAGGCCGACAACCAGTCAGCCAACCTTCCTTGGAAGCACCCAAGCAGACATACACCATTTCGAATCTAAACTGTCCATCATCTTCCATCTCAGCCTTAATTTTTACTGTACTACCTTGGTTTACCTTAACAAGCTCCTCACAATAGTCCATCAGTCTCTCTTATTGGGATAAGTAGGTCCCCTCTAGAAGCTGAAAGGCCATCCTTCTTGCCCTATAACATTGAGTCCTACCAGGTCTATATCCAGTTTCCTGAACTACCAGCTCCAGAAATTCATCTACATCCCACTTATTGCTTGTAAGCTGCCTCATATACTTCTGCTTCAACCATTTCACATTGGTATGATAATTGACAGTCCCTTTTTTTAACCACCCGTCTCGAGTTATCGGGATTAATTAAGAATTAATGACGGATTAGCGAGGCTAATCGTGGATTAGCCGAGGGTTAACAAACGTTCAAGGTAAAATTACGATTTTACCCTTAAACGTAGGAAAAATGTTGACTTTTGACCTGGGAGGTCCGATGGTCGAGGGCCAAGGACCGTTACGTAGATCGAGTCGATGCGAATCCATAGACAGGCGGCACGTCGAATTCGGACGTTCAACGAAAAAGTTACGGTTCACAGAAGTTCGGGGTAACTATTGCATGTTTTATGAGACATGGGACTTTTGTCATTTAGTGGTGCCCAACTATTTTAGATAGGCCCAATGGATGAGTGACAAGTTTCACCCATCCATTCGCCATCTAAAACAGACACATGCATACCCATCCCTTCCCTTTTGTTCGATCATCTTCCATTTCCACCAACCCAAACAACCCCTTCAACCCCAATCCAATCTCTTCCCCATCTGATCATGTGTGAAGCCAAGAGAGTGAGGTGAGGGCGTGTTGGTGATGGCTGGTCAAGGACAAAACCGCTGTGGATGGCGGAGGAACCCTATGCAGAGGTAAAACCTGAACCCGGTTATGCTCAAATTTTCCTATTTTGTGATTGGAATGTTAGGGCCGATTTTTGTTGATTAGGAAAGGTTTAATAGGTTTTTATGAAGGTTTAGAGGTGGTTTGGATGGTGGTTGGCAGTCGAACGACGAGGGGGAACGATCAGGAAAAATGGACCGTGAGGGGATGATTTGAACGGGTCGGTTTTGAAAGGTTTTTCTTAGTTTTCTTCACCTAAATAGATTGTTAGGGTTGAGACAAGAAGAATGGAATAAAAATGGAAGGAAACGAATGAAAAGTGATGGAGGAATAGCCTTGGACCGGTCACACCGGTCCAGTTGGACCGGAGTTGCAAAGGTGGACCGGACTAGCCGGTCGACTGGAGGTTAGGGGTAACTGTGTAGGCGCGTGGGCCATCTTTTTGGGAAGATTCCAACATGTGAAATCATCTATTTGATGTAATGAACATTTTGGGACTAGTTTCGAGTCGATCGAACACCGTTTCGATTTAGTTCGGGATGTCCGAAGGTTTAGGATCAGGTTTAAAAATAGTTAAAAGTTTGTGAAAATTACGGGGCTTCACCGAGAGGTTAATGAGGTTGTTAGTAACCCTCTAAAATGATTTGGACAGGTTTGGGAGTCCCGGTGACGGTGATTAGCCCGGAAAGATGTATGGCGCGCATATCGAGGCGGCAGCTCGGACGGTCTGTAAGTGGACATTTTTTTTTATGAATCGACGCATGCATAAATGTTTTAAATGTGTTTATGAACATGTTTTGTGATGCCATGAGTGCATTGGTGTGTGTTTATGTATTGGCACGTACTTCGAGGTTTTTAGTTTTATTCGTGCTTATACGCGTTTGTGATATCAGTTTTAATGAAATGGTTTTGAAAAGGTAAAACCGGGCATGAGACCCATTTGGTTTTGGTTTTGACTTGGGAATATGGCCCTATTGATGAACTACGAGTCTGAGTCATAGTCACGACGAGTGCTGTGTGCACGGGGACGGACGACATGATGCTCGCCTCCGGACTAGGGATGTGTTCCCTCCGTAGAGGTCACGATGCACGTCCCGTTGTCGACCAGCCACTGGAGCTCAACTTCGGAGTGCTGACAGTATAGGAGAGCGATCGGTGATGTGTGCACCCTGATCTAGAGGTGGTCGCGACAGTGATATGTTCACAGAGACATACCAGGATTGAGAGCGGTCCTGGACTGATGGTTGCACGCATCACTATGATTGGAATCGTGACTGACCCTGAGGTATCAGGCTCGATGCCCCGTTTATTTACGAGTTCGAGCTTGAGTCCCAATTAAATTGTGAAATCGGGCTAAAGGTCCCGTTGAGTCATAAGTTCAGGCTTAAGGCCCTCTTAACTTGTGGTATCGGGCGTGAGTCCCATTTGTGGTTTTCACGCTATATGTATATACCCTCCTTTATGGGCGTATTGGTCTCCTCCAGACGTCGTTGATCTTGGAGAGTCACGATCCACTTCCTGGAATGAGTGACTCCAAAAGGGAGCACATTCCAGGAGTGAGAGATATGGTATAGTCTCGGACTGGGTCTGCAGATCGTCCTTCGGACGTCGTAGATCCTGGATTTTGGACGATTCCTCCCAAACGTCGTAGATCCTAGGGGTAGACTCGAAGTGAGACCCCGAGTAGTGAGCACACCGATAGATATATCAAGACGGGTTATTGAGTAGACATAAGAGAATGTCTAGGATGGGTTATATATGTATATATGTATTTGTATGTGAGATTTCACAGAGATGGTTTTGAGCTGAGACCCACGTGTGTTGGATTTGGGATGGGTTCCCACTTGATTTGGATTTTTGGCTAAGGCCTTAATGGATCTTTTGAGAAATAGTTTTCGAATGCATGCATGCTTTTTAGTGAAGGGCATAAATGTCTTTTTGAGAAAATGTTATATAAATTCTTTGTTTTGTCCACTCACAGCTTTGATGTTTTTAATGCCCTTCAAGTTGATCGCAGATGAGGGATGTAGTAGAGACTAAGACATCACATTCCTCATCCGGATCCTGGCGCACTCTGGTAGTCCCAATGGGGTTAAGGATGGAATTTTTCCCAGGTCTCACACTTTCTGTCAAACGAGATCAGGCACGCCCCACGTTAATCCAGAGGGATTTGGGGCTGGTCCTGACAAGTGGTATCAAAGCAGGTTTTGCTCTTATGGTGTGCGCGTAGGTCGAGGATGTGATGTCTCTACAGTGGTAACAGCCCGTCATCAACTTGATAGTTAGGGTAAGAGTAGGTGGATTCAGTGGAATCGAGTCCTAGTTAGATCACGTTTAGCACGAGGTGCGACAGTTTAGGGTTCGTTTTGGCATAGGATGCCGCGCTTATTGAGAGATGTGATCCCGAGTAGGATCAATGTGCTTGTGAGGCCGACGGCTTAGAGCCGTAGCATTACTAGAGATAAGATCAAGGGGACTAGTAGACACGGTATGACGACCTGAGGGTCGAGGCCGTCAAGCGGTCAAGTTAGAAATGGCTTGGAGAAACATGGAATTAGCTAAGCATGGATGTTAGGGTTATCCCCAACCAAAGTGCAAGGATCAGAGATTGTGCTGCTAGGAGCAGTCAAGTGCACGATGACCCTAGTTGAGACTAGTTGGAATATGAACGTTGATCCTATTTGGCATGAGATGCCACGTTTAGATGTGTCAAATCCCGGAGGGATGTCGACTCGCCGGGGATGCCCCGGAGTAGTTTTTGTGTGGCATGGTAGGATGCGATTGCGCACGTAGCACTTGTGTGATGTTAGACACGGAGTTTGGCCGAGTTCATATGAAAACCAATGGCTCCCAACCGTAGAGTTGCTAGGGGATGAGATCCTCATATTATGGCTACTGGTGGATTGGACACCAGTGTAACGACCCGTCCCAAAAATTGGGATTAGATTAGTGGTTAATGACGGATTAGTGAAGTTAATGGTGAATAGTTGGATGATTTCGGACGAACGGTGCAAAATGACGATTTCACCCCTAGAATTGGGCGAACGGTTGAATTTTTGTTCGGGCGGTCGAATGAGCTTTGACCGATGACTGTGATGTAGTTTGGAACGTCACGAGTTCATAGGCAGGTGGCACGTCCGATTCCGACGTTCGAGGAAGAAGTTATGATGTTCGAAAGTTTGAGGGTACTTTGGTAATTTGATTAAAAAGGGGCAAAGGATTGACTTTTTGTACGACAGGTTATTTTCACGTATTTCAAGGACCGTTAGGTAGGTCCTGATTCCTTAAGTACAACGACAAGGGGCACGCTGTCATCGGACTTCGAACGGTTCGAATATGAGTCTAAATAGATGAAGGGTAAAATGGTAATTTGCCATTCAAGGGCATTTTGGTCAATTGACTTGCATTGGGATTGGTGTACAGTGATCAGGAGACACTTGGCTATTTTGGGGAGTTTGACCACAGATAAATGGACACCTGTCCTTCTCTGGATGGTGGTAGAACCTTGCACAAGCTGCTTCAGAGACGGTTTAAACGGGTTTACGTGTTTGTGCACGGTTTGAGCAGAAACCAAAAAAACAGAGAGGACCCAACCCAGAATTTCCCTTCAAATCTCCGTAATTGGTGAACTCTTGTGAAACAAATGTGTTAAGGGAGGTTAGAGGAAGGTGTGACGAGATGGTTGGTGCTTGGCTCACGAAGGCATGAGGAGATGGGGAACTCGTGAAACCGTGAGTCCTCTGTTTCAGTTCGAGATGGTGGAATCGAATTAAAGGGATAAAGTGACACGACCCATCCCAATCCCCCCGAGATTACCGTGGAATGTGCTATGCTCCCGTCTGACACGAAGTATCAGACAAGGGATAACCTGATGCCACTGCCCAAACGAGGCTTCCAGAGTGCGCAAGGATCGATGGAGGAGACGTGCGATGTCCTAGTCTCTGCTGTAGTCGCATTCATGATCAACCTGAAGGGCATTAAAAACCAATAAAAGCTGTGAGTGGACGAAAATGAACAAGTTCATAAACACATTCATAAAGACATTTATGCCCTTCATTAAAACGTATGCATGCCTCGAAAACCAGTAACCAAAAAATTTGTTCAACCAAGCCATTAGGGCCTTAGCCCAAAAACCGTAACTCAAACCAAGTATGGGAACTCAGCCCAAAACTATAGAATACCAAATCCGTGAATACAAAACCAAGTGGGCCACTGCCCAAAGCCATAACATAAATCCATAATTCCAAAACCATTTAGGGTCCCCGACCCGAAATACCATTTCATAAACCAATAATCCATTTTTACCACATAACCATCTCCGGCATCCCAGATGCCTAGTGTCCCAGACGCTTGACGTCCCAGACGTCATATCTCACGGTATAATAAGCAACGCGTGCTGCCCGGGGTCTCTCCGGGTCAATATCTCTGACATCCCAGATGTCTGACGTCATAGACGTCTAATCATAGCAATCTTGCTCCTAAGTCACTATACGGTCCGGTAGCTCTGTACAATGACCCCTCGCAGGCAATGCACCGTGACTTCCCCAGTGTCCCAGACACCTGGAGGAGACCATCACATATCCTCATATCAAGATGGTATATGGAAAATAGTTTTATTAAATCATTTCACAACATTTCAATAGGCCCTGCCCGAAATCTCCATAAAATATCACAATTCCATTTAGGGTCCCCGACCCGAAATCACATTTATGAATCATAAGGTCCCAGACCCGAAATCACATTTATAAAACATAGGGTCCCAGACCCAAAATCACACTTATAACCCAAATGGGCCTCATGCCCGATTCTATAAACCACTGGGTCCACGACTCGAATTCGTAAATCAACAGGGCCCCTAGCCCGATAATATAACTCAAATGGGTCTCAGCCCGGTTTCATAAACAACTGGGCCCCTGGCCCGATTTCATCAAACAACTGGGCCCCCGGCCCGATTACGTAACTCAAATGGACTCCAAGTCCGAGGTTTCCAAAACAATTGGGCCTCAAGTCCGAGTTCATCTTTCCAATTTTAAAACCATTTCATCACATCATACATGAAACCACAAGCACGTAAAACCACAACAAAATCATCAGTCTCGATATACGTGCAATACCGAATACATCTCAAAATACGTGCAACATACGCAAAATCAATAATCGCAACCATCATCGTAGAAATCACGTATATAAAACATATAACACAGTTAAGCATGCATAGGATTTAGAAAACCAAAGTCTACTCACAGACCGTCCAACGGTACGCCTCGACACGCGTGCCATAGGCCTTCCCGGGCCACACCACTATCACCGGGACTTCCAAACCTGTCCAAATCACATTAGAGGGTCACTAACCTCTTCATTAACCTCCTACTAAAGTCCCGTAATTTTCCCGAATTTTTAACTATTTTTAAACTCGATTCAAAACCTTCGGACGTCCCAAACAATATCGAAACTGTATCCGATCGACACGAAACCAATCCCAAAATGTTCGTTACATTAAATGGGACAAAATTCATGTTGACCTCACCTCGAAATTTGTTCCCACGTGCCGTCACGAGCCGCCATGAGTGGCTGTGCGTGAAACCCACGCGCCTGCTACAGTGTCATCGTCCCAACCCGTTTTCTCTGCAATTCGGGTCCTGCAACCCGTGAGACGACCCAACCAGCTCTCTGTCAATTCAACCTCAATTCTTTCAATTGAACATTCAAATAGTTTCGTTTTAAGTCTAATTACAGGTCTGTAAACTTAATTTCACCAATCCTTACCTTAATCCGTCAATTTGATGATGAACTTTCGAAGAACACCTGGCACTGTTCCTTCTTCAAAATTCATCAGTCCCTTCTGATTTCTTTCAATTGATCCACCCAGAAGCTTCAGTGGACTATACGAAACTCATTTCCCAAATCAATTTCATCGTTTGATCTCTCCAAGATCACGACTCAACCTTCGACTTTGCTTCTCTGTTACTAGGTTCTGTTCAGAGCCCAAAAGCCATCGATTTTCTTCATTCTTGATGTGGATCGACTCGTAATAACCTCAGGAAGCTAAATCCAAGCTCAATTTGAAGTTTCACAGCTCAAAGCTTAGAATTCTAATTTTCCCTCCAAACTCCAAAATTTTGATTCTCAGTCCCAATTACCCTCACTGTCCCTCGTGTTTCTCTCAGCTAAAATCAACCCTCAATTCTCTCAATTTTCCAATCTCAAGCTCAGCTGTGGAAGGGAATGATGGTGAGAAGAAAACTCACCCTCTATTTGTTCACGGTTCAATGAAGAACACAGAGAAGACATGGAGAAGATAAAGAATGATGGAAGATGATGATTAAGAATGATGATGGAGGATTAACGGGCAACATGGGGCAGAATTTAGGCCTCAAAACAAGGGATGGGTGACACTTGTCACTCATCCAAGCATCCACAATCAACGGTCACTATTCCATATTTTAATAACATTTTATTCGAAATCCTGGTTCGTTCGGTTAATCGATTTCGTTCCCGTGACCACAACTTCGTTGTCGAACCTCCGATTTCGGCGTGCCGCCTGTCTATGAATTCGTATCGACTCAATCTACGTAACGATCTTTGGCCCTCGTCCATTGGACCTCCTGGGTCAAAAGTCAACATTTGATCCATTTTTAACTAAATTACCAAAATACCCCTTGACTTTCGAACGTCATAATTTCTTCCTCGAATGTCGGAATCGGACGTGTCACCTGTCTATAAACTCGTGATGTCCTGAACTACGTCACGGTCATCGGTCAAAGACCGTTTGACCACCCGATCAAAAAGTCAACATTTTGTCCACGCCTAGGGGCAAAACGGTCATTTTGTACATTTCGTCCGATTTCACTCAACTAATTCCAGATTAGTCATTCTAACCCATGATTAATTAATATCTAATCCCGATACTCAGGACGGGTCATTACATAAAGAGCACAACTAACTAATTGGATGATGTTTCTGGGGTGTCTAGGAGTTGAATGGACTTGGAATGATGGCTCGCCATGGACGGTGGCCGTGAAACCGATGAGGTAAGGCCGTGTGATTCAAAAATGGTACTTGTTGTTGAAGTATTTTTTGATCGAATTAATGAATGAGATGATGTTCAGGACGTTTTTAGGAGTAGATCGAGCTTGAGACTGTGACCAGAGACGGTCTGTACTGGTCAGAGGCAAGGAAGAAAAGACAGGTTTTGAATGAGGACTTGAGAAGGTAAGATTCAGGTCTTTAAGTCATGATTTAATTAGCTAAATCGTTTAGGCTGGATGAGACGAAGCTAATTGGTCAAATGGAATTGAAAATAATGGAAAAACGAGGGAAAACCGTGAGCGCCGGTTCAAGATTGGACCGGATTTGCAGAACTGGTTCAGACCGGTCGACTTGAGGAAGACCATGAACAGTGCTGAGGCGCATAGCTCCCACGCGCAGTCCCTTTGGGAGGCGCGTGACGGCGCGTGGCACTATTCATGGGGAAGTTGTCAACACGACTTTTTATAGTATCTGACAGGACCCGTCCCAATCCCACTGGGACCACCCGGGGACGTGCCCCGCTCCGTCTGACAATGACTCTAAACATACCAAAATTACCCTTAAACAAAAACCGAATACTTAAATAGATAGATAACGTACTACAACAGTGTTTAAAGCGATACTGTTAGACAAGGGAAAGTAAAATACAACACGAGAGCACAATAGTCAGAGTACATTTATTCGGTGCTCAACCTAACCACAAGTGGGTGTACAGGTGCACAGCTAAGCAACTAAACCTTTGCCTCCTCCTCCGGGTCCTCCTCCTCTATTTCCGTGTCAGGGTCTGGAGGGGTCAGTAAAACAAGGGTGAGTGGGCCAAAAATAACAGTTTATAAATCAATTTAATAATAAATAATTATAAGGTTTTACCCCATCGTTTTCCAAATCTTGCATGCAGTGAAGATATAATATTATAATGAAATCATAACTATAAAACCACAATAAAAATCGAAAGGAGAAACTAACATATCAGTGCACTGTAAAACCCAACCCAAATGATGTCACGGTTCTTTGGCTACGAGTTGCCACTCAGGGTCTCACACCCGAGACTCTCTAGGTACATCAGCTCCCGGTATCCCGGTCACTACCCGAGGTAAATGAACATGCCTTCCTGAGAGTAAGCAGCCCAACGGGGGTCAACTCCACTCAGTCAGGGCCCCGTGACTACTCCAGGGTCCACCCAGGCCAACGACCCTCCCTGAAGGAGACAATATACACAGGTAGGAAAGTACAGTACAATAACAGTATAGTTTACCCTATGTCCCCCCGGACATCCCAAACAAAATCCACATATAATCCAGACGGGTCTCATGCCCAAAACATTGTAATAGCATATATAAACAGTTCATATAAGACTCATCGAACCGTAAGTGGAAATAGTAAAACAGTTTATGCATGCAAGCCTTTTATAAATCAAACAGCCCACTCACACTCGGTCCTTGCTGCTCAACGATCTCTAAAACCTGTATTTTTATACCTGAGGGTTACTAAAGGACCCTATAACATCAATACCAAGACCCTAGAACAGATCCGCCTCAAAATCACATCCCGGGCACTATTCCCGGTGCTTCAAACTCCATTTTGACTCATCTAACGATCTCCGATCGACACGAAACCACCTCCATTGGATCCGTATCGTCGAAACCTTGAAAATGGTACCAGCCCCACCAAAATCACTGTTCACACGCACCCCCACGCTCCTAGTCAACGTGTGGGTCAACGCTGCTACAGTACTGCTGACGTCAGCAGTGACGTCAGCATGACGTCAGCAGTGACGTCAGCATGACGTCATCATTGACACTTGTCAGGTGACACGTGGCATGTCCTAATTGGTCCCTGGTCTGACAACATCTGACAGGATGACGTCATCATGACGTCAGAAGTGACGTCAGTATGATGACGTCATCATGCTACAGTACCGGGTTAGCCCGTTTGACTGGAACCGGGTCGCCGTCGACCCACGGCTTGACCCGATTCCACCGTACGATTTCGGCAACCATTTTCGACGGGGTTCATCCCTATAGGGTCGTCTAGGTCTGTTCTATGGTTCTACAACCTCAAAACGGAAAAAAAAACAGGAAGAAACGTACCAGGGCGTCGCTGAAACTCACGGTTAAACTCCGATCGTCGTCTTCGGCGATCCACGCCGTCTCCGTCGTCCAAACCGGTCCCAATCAACTCGTCTCTCACCCTAGGACATTTCTATCACCAAATAATCGATTTCCTAGCATCAAAATAGGTTGGTTCGAAACAGGGGATGAAAACGTGGCTTTCGGGTTTTCGGCCTTACCGCCGCCGTGTCGCCGCTGCTGGCTGCGCCGTCGTCCAGTTACGCTCCTGGGGTCCTCACGGTGTAGACTGGAGCTTCCTCTGCATCGAGGTGGTGTGGATATCACGGTTTGCCTCTTGGACCCGATTCCTTGGTGTTTCGGGTCTGTGTTTTTGCTCGGGATTTTCAGAGCAGGGACAGGGGTGGTGGTTGCCGGTGATGCACGGTGGTGATGAGCAGATGATGGTGGTGATGTGGGTGGTCGTCTGGTGCGATGAGGGCGGCTGGTTTGTGTGTTTGGGTGGAGAGAAAATGGGAAGAAGATGCACGGGTTAGGGGGGATGGATGTGTGTTTGTGAGAAAAGGCAGAGATGATCGTGCATGAAGAAGAGAAAAAGCAGAATGAATGGAGGGCTGAGATGCATTTGGGCAGAGATCCAAGGGCTAGGAATTGTGGAGGGAAAATAAAATTAGTATAAAATGGTTAAATAGTGTAAGGTTGCTTTATTGGAATAGCATGGGCTTGGATGGGTGACACTTGTCACTCATCCACTGGTTTGATTTAAATATTAATTTGGCACGGATTCCCATAATAAATTAATATTTTATTCCGTTGTTCTCGGTTCGTAAATTCCGCTAAAACTCTTCCTTGACCATAACTTCCTCATACGAATTCCGATTTCGGTGTGCCGCCTGTCTACGGATTCGTGACGTCCCGACCTACGTCATAGTCATGGGTCAAAGTCCAAATTATTTCCCCGGTCAAAAGTCAAAGTTTCCCCCCCCCCCCTTTAGGGGCAAAATAGTCTTTTTAGATTAAAATATTATTATTCTCGGTTCGGGTCATTACAGTATCGATGTAACAAACATTTTGGCACTGGTTTCGAGTCGATCGGACATCGTCTCAATATGTTTCGGGATGTCCGAAGGTTTTAGGGCTCGGTTAAAAATAGTTAAAAATTCGGAAAAATTACGGGGTTTTAGTATAAGCTTAATGAAGTAGTTAATGACCTTATTATGGGATTTGGATAGGTTTGGGGAAGACGGTGATAACAGATTCGCCGGGAACGGCTTAAGCACGCTCGTATCGAGGCGGCAGCGTAAATGGTCTGTGAGTGGACTTTGCTTTCTAACTTATGATGCATGCATATATGTTTTTATATGTTTTCTATACGTGATTATATGATTTTGATTATGAACTTGATGATTTACGATTTTGTACGTATTTCGAGATAATGATGTATTTGCACATTTTACGAGTTTCCAATTATTATTGTGATTTGATCATGGTTTTGATGATTCGATTTTGGGATTTGACATATGATTTGGTTTCAATAATTTACAATGGATTTTGAAAAAGTGAATTCAGGCTTGGAGCCCTGTTCATGTGATTTCGATAAACGAGATTTCGGTTTTGGAATCGGATTTTGGAAAAATGATTCTTGATTTGGTTTTGAAACTTGAAAGTGAAATTCTGGATTTGGGTTCAGGATGATGATTCCGAATGCCGGCTTACGGAATCATTATTGCGAATTTGGATATGGATTTTCTATGGTTTTCACTTGATTGAAAAATTGTTTTGGGTTTAAAGACTTGGAAAAAAAATGGCTGGATCTGGTTTTGAGTTTAAAGATTTGGTTGATTAACAGGGGAGAGCCCTCGATTGGGATGTTTTGAGTTTAAAGACTCAGTATGTGTTTTGAGTTTAAAGACTCGGTTATTGTGATATCCCCCGAGGCCTGTTGATTGTGTTTTGAGTTTAAAGACTCGTTGATATCCCAGGAAGGCCTGATTATGTGCATGGTTTTGAGTTTAAAGACTCAGGCGCACTTGAGATCCAGCAACTTGCATGATTGATGTTTTTCACTGGTTTTTAGATGTTTTGGGCAATGACCCAGATGATTTGGATTTGATGAGTTTTGGGCTAAGTTCCCGTACTTTGAGATTGATTTGTGATTTTGGGCTGAGGCCCTGGATTTGAATTATGGATTTGAGAAAAGGAAATGTTTCCGGTTTTCATTGATGGTTTACGGAAAGGTTTTCATATGCATGCATTGGTTTTTTGTGGAGGGTATAAATTGAATTTTCTGATAACTGTTTTCTAAACTTATTCTTTATTTTTATCCACACACAGTCTTTTTGTGTTTTCGATACCCTCCATGTTGTTGCGGTGCGGGCTGTTGGTAGAGAGAGACGGAGACATCACACACGAGATCCACAGTAGTTTTTGCGCGCTCTGGGAAGTCCAGTACTTATGAACGGTACGTTTTGGGAATCCCTTGTTCGGCTTACGTGTTACATGGAGGTTGGACATCGGTTTAGCCTTCATGTCACGCGTAAGTTAGACGGGAGCATGACTTAGCCCTTAATCCCGGGGGATTGGGGGTGGGTCGTGTCAACCAGTATCGAGGTAGGATGACTCTTCGGAGTCGAGCGCGAAGGATCACTCGAGTGAACGTACTGCATGGAGCAGCCGAGTTCGCGATAATCGTAGTTCGCGATTGATTTGATGAGTGACCGAGAGAGCTGTACTTGTGGATCGTATTCTGAGGTAGACCGATCGGTGGATGTTGGTGTCGGCGGTGAGTTGACGGTATAGGTTCGGAGTCTCGGTGGTGATGTGTGTGGGTTGTGTCTATACGAACTCGCGGTTGGTACCACCATCGAGGCTGGATTTGTTGGTGGTTGTTGAGACGTGGGGGAACTTTCATTTTCTGATATGGAGTGTCAGAATGGTCGTACTCAGAGTCTTGGGGTACGAGGGAGGTAGAACCCCTCCGACCTGAGTAGAGATGAGTGGCGATGGCTCGGTTTGAGCAGGATTTCAGGATTGGTTTGAATCGCACTCCGCACAGCGGTAATGTGATGACGATGACGAGGAAAGACAACGAGCCACGAGCTGAGGGTAACTCAGTCATGAGGTGCTCATGGTTAATATCTACCACTACTGTGTTGGATTTGGGATGAGTTCCCACTTGATTTGGATTTTGGGCCAAGGCCCTAATGAATGTTTCGAGAAATGGTTTTCGAATGCATGCATGCTTTTTAGTGAAGGGCATAAATGTCTTTCTGAGAAAATGTTTTATAAATTCTTTGTTTTGTGCACTCACAGCGTTGATGTTTTTAATGTCCTTCAAGTTGATCGTGGATGTGGCCTGTAGCAGAGACTGAGACATCACATTCCTCCTCCGGATCCTTGCGCACTCTAGCAGTCCCAGTGGGGCTAAGGACGGAATTTTTTCTTGGTCTGACATTTCGTGTCAGACGAGATCAGACACGCCCCACATTAATCCCGGGGTATTTGGAGCGGGTCCTAACACTTTTCCACATAAATGCACACCATTATAAGTTTTGACTTACAGGTATTCCATCATGTTTACTTTAGAGGCATATATTACAAAGGGACATCCTTCCGCCTCGACACACTTGGCCCTAATCTGGTCTGCCTTATTCACCTTGAACACAATTCTTTTCTGTTCATTGACAGAATATGTCCTCACAGCTTCTCTGAAAAGTGCACCACTTGAGAACTTCATCCCAAGAGCAAACTTTACATTTTTCATATCCACCTCATTGTTAAACTCCCTAAATGGCCCAATAGACTTCCTCCTCCTAGACAGTTTTTGAGGAGATTAAACCAAATCCTCTCCCTCACCAGCAACTGATTCTGACTCAAATGCATTGAGCCTTGGTGAATTAGGTGCTTCATCTTTTACTTGGGCTGCCTCACCAACCTCTTCAACATTTTCACCATCCACATATGTTGAAAACAAGGCATCATCATACTCATCCATGTTTACCTCAGCGTCTTGCCTAAAGTCATCAGCCACCCACTTTTGTTTGTCTTAGAGAGTCCAATGCGGTTGGAAAATCCCCATGTTATTACTCCGAATCAGATATGGGCTGGAGTTGTACCAGCTGGTCCTTCTGGCTTCTCTTTCAACTCCTCTTATAGAAATCGTGATTCTCTGGAGTACAATTAGGACCTTGGAAATGCTATTGGTATATAGCATAATTGCTGCTAAGAGTAATCTAAATTGGGATTCTGATTACAATTTGAGATGCCCCTGGTCTGGAACATTGCTGCTGCCACTCTTGTACTTTCCTTCTAAATGCTTGAAGTTCACCACCATGATTAAGATCATAAAAAACATTTTACACCCACTACATGAATCTTTCACTCAACTAATCTTGATATATCATTGTTGATACCATAATGCCCGACCATGCTACACTTGGAAGATCACTCGGACCAAGCTCGGCCCACTAGTAGGGCCCATCACGACATGAAGAGCCACCTGAACTAGGCCCACCAAGAAGGCCCATATCAAAAGCTCATTACTAGGCCCATCACCTAAATCTAGATATTTCCTATAAATAGGGAGCTCTCTCCCTCATTTGAAGGATTCCACTCTCTCTTTAGAAATGAGCTATACTTTCTCTCTACATTCTTATTCTTTCTCTAAGGCTTAAGGCATCTTGTATCATGTACAAACACTTATATCATTAATGAGAATAGAGCAACACCGTGAACGTAGCCCGATTTGGATGAACCACGTACATCTCGTGTTCCTTGTGTATATGCAGTCTTCACGGACTAGTTGATCCATTTTATGCATCAACTGTTTGGCGCCGTCTGTGGGAAGACGACTAAAATTCAGGTCGGTCTCCCTTTCTTTTCTTTCCTGATGGAACCCACATCACTCAAGGGCACCGAGCATTCGCTGCACCCATTCTGGTCGGCCTGATACCAATTCTGGTCGCCCTAACATTCTTTATGGTCTTCCTAGCCTATTATGGTCGGCATGACACCCTTTTTGGTCTTCCTAACCCCTTTTCTGGTCTTCCTGACCCTATTCTGGTCGACCTTATACACTTTTTGGTCTTCCTGACCTTATTCTGATAAGCCTAACACCTTTTTTGGTCTTTCTAATCCTTTTTTAGTCTTCCTGACCTTATTCTGGTCGGCTTGACAACCTTTCTGGTCTTCCTGACCTCTTTTCGGTCTTCCTGAGCCTATTCTGGTCGACCTAACATCCATTTTGGTCTTCCTGACCATATTCTAGTCAGCTTGACACCCTTTCTGGTCTTCCTGACCCTATTCTGGTCGGCCTGACACTCTTTCTGGTCTTGACCTTATTCTGGTCGGCCTCACACCTTTTTGGTCTTCCTAACCTCTTTTTGGTCTTCCTAAGCCTATTCTGGTCGGCCTGACACCCTCTTTGGTCTTCCTGACCCTTTTTCTGGTCTTCCTGACCCTATTCTGGTCGTCCTGACATTCTTTTTGGTCTTCCTGACCCTATTCTGGTCAGCCTAACCCTTTTTTTGGTCTTCCTGACCCTCTTCTGGTCAGCCTGACACTCTTTTTGGTCTTCCTGACCCTATTCTGGTCAGCCTGACCCCTTTTTTGGTCTTCTTGACCCCTTTCTGGTCTTCTTGACCCCTTTTCAGTCTTCCTGACCCTATTCTGGTCGGCCTGACACTCTTTATGGTCTTCCTGACCCTATTATGGTCGACCTGACACCTTTTTTGGTCTTCCTAATACCGTGTAGGTCTTCCTTTGACTTCACTAAAGCTGATTGGCCACCTCATCGTGCGAGGATCAGCGCAAGAAAACCAACCATGGTGACATACATTCACCTTGGCACATGTGGCCGAGGAAGAGGGATAAGCACCCTTTTGATTGGCCAAACACCCTCTTGGTCGGCCTAGCACCATTTTTGGTCGGCTGGACACCCTTTTGGTCGACCTAACACCTTCTTCCTCGGCCAGACATCGGCTAGACATCATGTTCATCGGCTAGACACCATCTTTCTTGGCCAGACACTTCCTTGCTCGGCCAGACACCCTCTTGGTCGGCCTAGCACCCGTTTTGGTCGGCTGGACACCTTTTTGGTCAGCCTAACACCTTCTTTCTTAGTCAGACACTTCCTTACTTAGCCAGACATCCTCTTGGTCGGCCTATCACCCTTTTGTTCGGCCTAACACCCTTTTCCTCGGCCAGACATCGGCTAGACATCATCTTCATCGGCTAGACATCCTCTTTCTTGGCCAGACACTTCCTTACTTGGCCAGGCACTCTCTTGGTCGGCCTACCACCTTTTTTGGTCGGCCGGACACCCTTTTGGTCGGCCTAACACTCTGTTCCTTGGCCAAACATCTGCTAGACATCATTTTCATCGGCTATAAACCTTTTTTCTCAGCCAGACACTTCCTTGCTCGGCTAGACACCCTCTTGGTCGGCCTAGCACCCTTTTTGGTCGGTCAGACACCCTTTTGGTCGGCCTAAAACCCTTTTCCTTCGCCAGACATCAGCTTGACATCGGCTAGACATCGGCCACACACCCTCTTCATCGGCTAGACACCCTCTTTCTCGGCTAGACACCCTCTTGGTCGGCTTAGCACCCTTTTTGGTCAGCCAGACACCCTCTTGGTTGTCCTAACACTCTTTTTGGTCGACCAAACACCCTCTTCCTTGGTTGGACACTTCTTTGCTTGGCTAGACATCCTATTGGTTGGCCTACCACCTTGATGCATCTTTTCTCTCGTTCCGTCAACGGATCCTTGGTTAACCAACCCTCACTTTGGTTGCCCAGCAACCTCACCTTGGTTAGCCTACTACTTGACACGAGATTTACCTCTCGTCCCGTCAACAGAAACTTGGTCATCCACAAACATCAAAACACGTGAGTATTAACTTCTCAAAAAATTTTATATATGCATACAACATCGTTTTTCGGTACATATGCTTCATCATGCTCACATCATTGCCCATGGCACATGAGCATTATGCATACAACATCATCGTTAGACACATATATATCATTATACTCACATCATTGCCCATGGCACATGAGCATCATGCATACAACATCGTTTTTCGGCACATATGCATCATCATGCTCACATTATTGCCCATGGCACATGAGCATCGTGCATACAACTCACATCATTACCCATGTCACACGAGCAACATGCATACAACATCACCTTTTGGTACATCTACATCATCATGTAGCAACATTTCATGTGCTCATGCAACTCTTTCACATGCTTCGATCTGTAAACGCTATTCGCGGCTACCGACCGAATGCACGAGTTTACTTCCTCCAGGAATCGTGCTCCAATTGGCAAACACTATACGTAGCTACCAATCGGGCGTGTTAGTTTACCTCCATTGGGATGCATACTCTGATCGGCAAACGCTATTCATAGCTACCAATCAGAAGCATTACTCGACTTCCTCCAGGAAGCATTCTTCGATCGGCAAACGCTATTTGTGGCTACCGACTGAATTCGCGAGTTTACTTCCTCCGGGAAGAATGATTAGCAAACGCTATTTGTAGCTACCAATCGGATGCGTTACTCGACTTCCTTCGGGAAGTATGCTTCGATTGGTAAACACTATCTACAGCTACCAATCAGACGCATTATTCGACTTCCTTCGGGAAGAATGCATCCATTGGTAAACGCTATCTGTGGCTACCGACCAAATGCATGAGTTTACTTCTTCCAGGAAGCATGCTCCAATTGGTAAACGTTATCCGTAGCTACCAATCGGACACGTTAGTTTACTTCCTCTGGGATACATTCTCGGATCGGCAAACGCTAGCCGTAGTTACCAATCAGACGCATTACTCGACTTCCTCTGGGAAGCATGCTCCAATCGACAACCACTATCCGTAGCTACCAATCAGATACACGAGTTTACTTCCGTCGGAAAGCATGCTCCGATTAGCAAAATGTTATCAACAGCTATTGATCGGATGAGCATGTAGGCACATTGCAACTGATCCACATTCTGGGGACTTGTGCAAGCTGCCAGATCCGATACATTTCCTCACTCCAGGACTTGGGGGACTAGGGGTGATACCCTTCTCATCGGTCGACACATATCCGCCTGACTTACAAGTCCTCGACTGTAACGACCCGTCTCCAATTCTGGGATTAGATTAGTGACTAATGAAGGATTATTGAGGTTAATCGGTGATTAGTCGAGCGAAATCGACCGGACGGTGTAAAATGACTGTTTTACCCTTAGTCGTGGGTAGAATGTTAACTTTTGACTAGGGAGGTTCAATGGCCGAGGGCCTAGAACCATTACGTAGTTCGGGTCGATACAAATCCGTGGACAGGCAGCACGTCAAAATCGGACGTCGAACGAAAAAGTTAGGGTCACGGGAAGTTCGATTGCCCTATGCACGCATTACGAGGCAAGGATTAGATGGCATTATCTGATTGGGCAGATATTTAGGTGGGACCTATGGATGAGTGACAAGTGTCACTCATCCTATTGATCACTTCCCTAAAAAGTGGATCTAACTAATTAAATATTATTATCCTAAATTATTTTATAATTTAATTTCACCCACCTCCCATCCTAGCCCTTCATCTCATCTAATCTCTCATCCTGACCGTCCATATCTTTTTCTCTCTCACCTGATCATCAGTAATCTTCTCTATTCCATTCTAAAACCCGAATCCCCCCATTCTCCATTTTTCCCCTAAAACAAACACATACATGTATCACCTCACCACTATTATACATCTTGTGTTCTGTGAGAGACCGTGAGTGAGGGAGTGGTCTGAGAGGCAGCAGTGACGGAGTGGCCGCAGTGGACAGCGGAGGTGAGTTTACCCGAGAACCATTTTTACTTTCAAATTTGGAAAATGAGTTTTAGAGGATGGTTTCGAGTTCCTATTGTTCCTAACACGATCTAGGGACCTAGGTGAGTCAAAGTGGATTGGTTTCAAGGGTTAGGACGGCCGGAGTAGACGACAAAAGCTATTTGTAGGTGGCCGGTTCGGTTTTCAATCATGGAGGCATTATCTCGACTCGTTTTTCATGTTTTGAATAGCTAGATCGATTGGGTTTAATGTTAAGAACCTATAGGAATGAAAATGGGTGAAACAGATTGAAAATGAGGGAGAAATAAGGCAGGACCGTGACCGCCGGTACGGTTGGACCGAACCGGTCTGAACCCGATCTGTCGCGAGGTTAGGGAGGATGAACAGTAGGCGCGTGGGCTTCACGCGCAACATAAATGTTTTATATGATTTATACGATGAACCCGGTCTGTGAGTGGACCTTGATTTCTAAACTGTGATGCATGCATAAATGTTTTATATGTTTTATAGATGTGATTTTATGATGATGATTTGGATATTAGCGATTTACATGATTTCACGCATTTCGAGGCGATTTACATGTTTGAACGTAAATTGAGGTTTACGGTTTTACACTGATTATATGTGCTTATGGTTTTAGAAATGGTTTAATGGTTTTGGATTTGATAAGGTAAACTCGGGCATGAGACCCATTCGTTTTGGAAACTCTCGGACTCGAAGTCCCCTTTTAGTCATGTTATCGGGCTAGGGGCCCAATTTGTTTGTGAACTGATTTCGGATTTGAAAATATGGAATTGGGCATGAGACCTATTTGATTTATGAACTCTCAAACCTAAAATCCATTTGATTTAATAAGGCATCGAGCCGGAGGCCCAATTGGTTTACATATCGGGCTTGAGTCCCAGTTGGTTTGCGTATCGGGCTCGAGGCCCAGTTGACTTACGTATCGGGCACGAGGCCCATTTGATTTATGAAATCGGGCACGAGGCCTATTTGGTTTACGAAATCGGTTGCGAGGCCCAGTTGGTTTATGAATTCGGGCTTAGGGCCCAGTTATGCATTCTGGTTCATGACGGTATATGGGGACCGGGCATGAACCTTTGAAAGGTTTTACGAATGATTTCAAATGGTTTTTCATATACCATCCTTTATATATGGATTTCTTCTCCAGGGAGGGTCGTTGGCCTAGGTGGACCCCAGAGTAGTCACGGAGCACTAACTGAGTGGAGTCGCCCCCGTTGGGTACCTTACTTTCAGAAAGGCTATGGATTATAACCTCCAGGGAGGGTCATTGATCTGCGGACATTGACCTGGGTGGACCCTAGGGAGACTTGGGATTTGAGACCCCGTGTAGAACGCGCGTAGCTTTAGATACTATGACAGGATTGGTTATATGATTATGGTAAACATGATTTCTTGGATTTGCGAAATTGTGTTTTATGAGTGATAAATGGATTTGGGCTAAGTTCCCACATATGTTTACTATGTTATGGATTTCTGTAATTGTTTTTGGGTAGGGGCCCGTATGTTTTGTATTTACGGAACTTGGAGCTGAGACCCTAAATATGGTTGTTTAAACATATGTGGTTTGATAAATGATTTTCCTATGCATGCATGCTTTTTAGTGATGGGCATAAAGGTCTTTTATGAAATGTGTATTATCAAACTATTACATTTTGTCCACTCACAGTCTTTTCTATGTTTAATGCCCTTTAGGTTGATTACTGGTGCAGACTGTAGCAGAGACCGTGACATCACACTCCTCCACCGGATCCTGCCGTACTCTGGAAGCTGGTCGAGCTAAAGGTTTTAATTTTCCCTGGTCTGAAACTTCAAGTCAGACAGGATCAGGAGCGTCCCTCATTAATCCCGAGGGGATTGGGACAAGTCCTAACAAGTGGTATCAGAGCAGGTTTTCTCTTACGGTAAGCGCAGGTCCAGGATGCGATGTCTCAATGGGCTGCAGTTCGTTATCAACCTGATAATTAAGGTGCCGATATAATAGTTAGTAGGATTGAATCGTGGATCATCTTGGTTCGGCACTTGATGCCGGGGTTGTTATAGTTCTGTCGTGGTTGGTAGTGTGGGACCCTACGGAGGGATAAACGTAACGGTACTTTAGAATTTTGATCGTGGCAATGTCATGTAGGGACTATTGATTACGGTACGGTAGGATCGGTTTTGACAACAGTTAGAAGTTGTGACCATTAGATGGTCTAACCTTGTGGAGTTAGGTGACTATACTGCTGGGAGCAGCCGGGTTTTCCCGAACCCCAATGGAGTGTTGGAACCTCTTTTTTGTGATGGTCAGAAAATACGAACCCTAGTTGAGTTGACGGTAAGATTAGATTAACGTCCATACGATGTCAGGACCGCGGGGTTGGTCAGATTTTGGATTTTACTACTGAGGACAGTTGGGTTCAGAGGAACCCTAGGGTGTGATATTGGAATCCTAAGGTAGGATGAATGGTTCAGAAAGGCGAGTTGGCGAGTGGTTTGACTTTGAGGACTTTTCGGAGTCGAGACTGTCGGTTAGTCTAGTCATGTCAGCTTTAGTGATGGGACAGCACTCCGCAGTCGAGGTTGTAGTAATCGGTTAGACCTAGTTGGTTGTCGTTCTGCTTAGTTGTGATGGGTTGTTGGTGCAACTAAGGTCATGGACGACCTGGTAGATGACATTGGTTGAGTCGAGTTACGACTGGTTAGAGTTTAGTTGGACAGGTTACCAGGGTTTGGTACATGTTGATGGAATCCAAGAGAGGGGATATGAAGTAGTTAGTAGGGGCTATTGTTTCCATTGGATGTGGAGTCTCGATAGCGACATCTGGTGGTTGGGTCTGCACGAGTTCGTGGTACGCACTACTATCGAGAGTGGTTGTAGTTGTGGTTGTTGTGAATCGGGGGACGTTCGGGAAACGTTTCCTTTTCTCGTAAGAGTTGTCAAGGTGACTGTACCTATAATTATTGGGTACGAGGGAGACAGAGTTTCTCCAACTTGAGCAGAGGTACGGGATCGTCGCTCGGCATGAGCGGAGATCCAGGGTGTCTCATTCACATAGTGTGTGCTGGTACTGGTATTAGCACTGGTGCTGGTGCTGGTGATTTTGATGACGGTGAGTCACGAGTAGGGATGTGACTCCGGCGAGTTGGGCATATATTCGGTACCTAGGATCTAGCAGTGGATCTCAGATAGTGATGGACTGGATGAGATTTAGTAGTAGTTGAGACGTGAGGATCGAGTAGTGATGGTCCACATCCTTTTGGATGTACGTAAACGGTATAAGCCAATAGGCAAACTTGGTTATGGATTAGACTAATTACGGACACGTGGTTGATGTCTGAGTGTGTTGGTTCCGACATGGTTGGAACTTCGGAATTGAGAGAGGTTGTGTTTGAGGCGACGAGGGGAATGTTTCTGTTCGCATTAGTAATGGGTATTTCGAAGTCATTTGGGGTGACAACTCAGGTTCTGCCATGGTAGATGATGGTTGTTTCCACCAGTACATTGATCGTGTATTGGTGGGAAGACCCATGATTGCTTTGGGTCATCAAAAGAAGTTGAGTATTTTGAAGTTAGGTGAATGAGATTTCTCATTCTCTGCTTGGTGGCAGACGATGTTGGGTTACATGGCGTGGGGAGTGCAGCGTGTTTGTTTGCATTGACGTAGGATGAATTTTGTTGTCATCGTCTTAGATCATCCTTGATTTTCCTAGGTGGAATGACAAGGATCGATACGAGGTAATTGGAGAGAACCAACAGTCTCGACGTGTCTCGTCGTTTCCTAATCTGTTTAGATGTGGGATTTGGTTGAGGAGTGATGTGACTAACGAAGGAGTCAAAAAGGGTGTAAGACCATATGACCAGATTCTAGGTGGGTTGATAGCTGAGTGAGCTTGTGTGGATCCTAGGTGGATCGAGATTGTGATGTTGAGGACTTTGGGTATCGTGAGGATCGAGGATCGTGACGTCTATGGTCGGGTGACATGGAGATGGATCTGGATCATGATCTTGATGATCAGGTTAGGTGGAGAGTTTAGTGTCCTATCTTAAATATTTGGATATGGGAATGATGGGACTGACTTCTTTTCGAGGTTAATCCCGTATGGTGTATCAATCGAAAGAGTAGGTGTCTGATGAGGTCAGATTTAGTCAACCCTAGATGTGTGGATGATGGGATTGATTCCCTTTTGAAGTCAATCGAATGTAATGTGTTAATCATTTGAGCAGGTAACCGATAGGTTCAGAGTTGGTACGTCTCGGTAGACGTGGGTGAGATTGGATGCCCAATTGGCATGAGTAGGTATGCCTTGGGAGGCGTGAGTCAGATTGGTACGTATTAGAATACCTAATTAAGAGTAGACGTTGTGATACTGGCCATGTGACCATGGGACTCGGAATGGACGATGAGTTGGAGTTTTTGATCTGTCTAGTACTAGATTGGACAAATGGACTCCATAATTGAAACTTGATTGGCTATGATCTAGGTTGCAGTGGACTGGTTAATGGATTGATGTATGTACCTTGTACGTTGTTTGAGGTACGATACCGGGCAGACTTGTGGTGCCTGGTGACGGTATATAGGATATATCAGGGGTACATTGGTGAGCGTGTTGGTAATCGGCTCAATTCCAATACCATTGGATTAGTCGAGGGCGTGAACTGGACATTGGATGCTGTTCACTGGGTCATAGTGATTCTTATGGGTCCAATTACACGTAGATTGAGTGAGTTGGTGGTTAGCGTAATCACAAGTGAGTATAGTGTCAGTTTTGACTGGCGACTGTCAAGAGGTGACAGTTTGGCGGGATATGTCAACGTGGATCGTTGAGTGAAGTTTAGTGACTCCTAGTGGGAGCAGACATCAGGATAGGTTGGCAATTGAGGAAGGAACCGTCGAGTTGTTTGTGTCAGCGAATGGTAGAATTGTTGGGTGGTATCAACTTTGAAACGTGTGACTACTGTCACTCGACGTGGCTGAGGGTAGTTGATGCGGCATAAGTGTTGGTGGGACGTCTGGCTGGGACGTTTGGTTGCAAACAAGTATCGTGTTGGTTAGTGGGTGTACAAGTGTACATTTGGGGTGTGATCGAATTGTTTCCACGGGGTGGATGTGGAATCAGTATAGTTGGAATTTCGAGGACAAAATTAATTAAGGAGGGAAGGTTGTAACGACTCGTCCTGAATTCCGGGATTATATTAGTGACTAATGAAGGATGGTGTAAAATGATCGTTTTGCCCCTGGTGGTCGATAAAATTTTAACTTTTGACCCGGGAGGTTCGATGGCCGAGGACCGAGGACCATTGCGTAGTTTGGGTCGATACGAATCCGTAGACAGGCGGCACACCGAAATCGGACGTCGAACTGAAACGTTATGGTCATAGGAAGTTCGATTGCCTTATGCACGCATTACGAGGCAAGGATTAGGTGGCATTATCTGATTGGGTAGATATTTAGGTAGGACCCATGGATGAGTGACAAGTGTCACTCATCCTATTGGTCACTTCCCTAAAGAGTAGATCTAACTAATTAAATATTATTATCCTAAATTATTTTATAATTTAATTTCACCCACCTCCCATCCTAGCCCTTCATCTCATCTAATCTATCATCTTGACCGTCCATATCTTCTCCTCTCTCACCTGATCATCAGTCATCTTCTCTGTTCCATTCTAAAACCCAAACCCCCCCATTCTCCATTTTTTCCCTAAAAAAAACACGCACATCTATCACCTCACCACCATTATCCATCTTGCGTTCTGTGAGAGACCGTGAGTGAGGGAGTGGTCTGAGAGGTAGCAGTGATGGCATGGCCGCCGTGGACGGCAGAGGTGAGTTTACTCGAGAACCCTTTTTAATTTCAAATTTGGAAAATGAGTTTTAAAGGATGGTTTCGAGTTCCTATTGATCCTAACACGATGTAGGGACCTAGGTTAGTCAAAGTGGATTGGTTTCGAGGGCTAGGACGACCGGAGTAAACGACAAAAGCTAGTTACAGGTGGCCGGTTCGGTTTTCAATCATGGAGGTATTATCACGACTCGTTTTTTATGTTTTAAATGGCTAGATCGATTAGGTTTAATGTTAGGAACCTATAGGAATGAAAATGGGATGAAAAGGATTGAAAATGAGGGAAAAATAAGGCTGGACCGTGACCGCCGATTCGGTTGGACCGAACTAGTCTGAACCCGGTCTGTCACGAGGTTAGGGACGATGAACAGTAGGCGCATGGGCTTCACGCGCAGCCCCTTTGGGAAACGCGTGAGGGTGAGTGGTGGGTCTTTTGGGGATGATTTCAACATGTGAATTAATTTATTAGATGTAACGAACAATTTGAGACTGGTTTCGTGTCGATCGGACACCGTCTCGATATTGTTCGAGACATTCAAAGATTTAGGATCGAGTTTAAAAATAGTTAAAATTCAGAAAAATTACGGGACTTCAATGAGAGGTTAATCAGGTAGTTAGTAACCCTCTAGATTGATTTGGACAAGTTTGGGAGTCCCGATGACAGTGATTAGCCCGAGGAGGCTTACGACACGTAAATTGAGGCGGCAGTTTAGGACGGTTTGTGAGTGGACCTTGATTTCTAAACTGTGATGCATGCATAAATGTTTTATATGGTTTATAGATGTAATTCTATGATGATGATTTGGATATTAGTGATTTACATGATTTCACGCATTTCGTGTCGATTTACGTGTTTGCACGTAAATAGAGGTTTACGGTTTTACACTGATTTATACATGATTATGGTTTTAGAAATGGTTTAATGAAATATTTTTGGATTTAATAAGGTAAACTCGGGCATGAGACCCATTTATTTTGGAGACCCTGGGACTCGAAGTCCTTTTTAGTTACGTTATCGGGTCAGGGGCCCAATTAGTTCGTGAACTGATTCTGGATTTGAAAATATGGAATTGGGCATGCGACCCATTTGATTTACGAACTCTCGGACCTGAAGTCCATTTGATTTAACAAGACATCGGGCCGGAGGCCCAATTGGTTTACGTATCGAGCTCGAGGCCCAGTTGGTTTACGTATCGAGCTCGAGGCCCAGTTGGTTTGTGTATCGGGCTCGAGGCCCATTTAATTTACGAAATCGGGCACAAGCCCCTTTTGGTTTACAAAATAGGGCACAAGGCCGAGTTGGTTTATGAATTCGGGCTTAGGGCCAAGTTATGGTTTACGATGGTGATTCGGGTCGGGGGCCCATAAATGGATTTCTAGTTCATGATGGTTTATGGGAACCGGGCACGAACTTTTGAAAGGTTTTAAGAATGATTTCAAATGGTTTTTCATATATCATTCTTTATATATGGATTGTGTCCTCCGGGGAGGGTCGTTGGCCTGGGTGGACCCCGGAGTAGTCACAGAGTACTAACTGAGTGGACTCGCCCCCGTTGGGTACCTTACTCTCAGGAAGGTTATGGATTATAACCCCCAGGGAGTGTCATTGATCTGCGGACATTAACCTGGGTGGACCCTGAGGAGATTTGGGATTTGAGACCCCAGGTAGCACGCGCGTAGCTTTAGATACCGTGACAGGATTGGTTATATGATTATGATAAACATGATTTCTTGGATTTGCGAAATTGTGTTTTATGAGTGATAAATGGATTTGGGATGAGTTCCCACATATGTTTACTATGTTATGGATTTCTGTAAATGGTTTTGGGAAGGGGCCCGTATGTTTTGTATTTACGGAACTTGGAGCTAAGACCCTAAATATGGTTGTTTAAACATATGTGGTTTGATAAATGGTTTTCCTATGCATGCATGCTTTTTAGTGAAGGGCATAAATATCTTTTATGAAATGTGTTTTATCAAACTATTACGTTTCGTCCACTCACAGTCTTTTCTGTTTTCACTGCCCTTTAGGTTGATTACTGGTGCGGACTGTAGCAGAGACCGAGATATCATAGTCATCCACCGGATCCTGGCGTACTCTGGAAGCCAGTCAGGCTGAAGGTTTTAATTTTCCCTGGTTTGACACTTTGTATCAAACGGGATCAGGAGTGTCTCTTGTTAATCCCGGGGGGATTAGGACGGGTCCTGATATCGACCGAGGAAATTCACCTCAGTCAACGACTTAGGGGATTTATGTTGATACCGTATCGACCGACCATGTTACACTTGGAAGATCACTCGGACCAAGCTCGGCCCACCATCAGAGGCCATTGCAACATGAAGAACCACCTGAACTAGGCCCACCAAGAAGGCGCATGTGAAAAGCCCATTACTAGGTCCATCACCTAAATCTAGATATTTTCTATAAATAGCGAGCTCCCTCCCTCATTTGAAGGATTCCACTCTCTCTCTAGAAAGGAGCTCTCCCTTCTCTCTACATTCTTATTCTTTCTCTAAGGCTCAGGGTCTCATTTATCATGTACAAACACTTATATCATTAATGAGAATAGAGCAACACCGTGAACGTAGCCCGATTTGGGTGAACCACGTACATCTCGTGTTCCTTGTGCATGTGTGGTCTTCACGGACTAGGTTATCCATTTTATGCATCAACAATCATGGTGATGAATTTCAACATTTTGTAGGAAAGTGCAAGACTAGAGGCAACAAGGTCCTACTCATATATTCCTCATATTACACCAAGCACATGAATCTTTCACTGAACTACCAAAATATCACTTTCACGGAATTTTCAGATTTCTAAACTCCAATCTTACCTTCCACACAGCCACATTTTATGGATGTTCACATCAGATATAGGCTATAGCCACTCATTTATTAAAAATATAGGGAGATTGTAGAGAGAAAATGTTGGTTGGAGTGGTAGTAGTGGTTGGAGGGAGAAGATGAATGGATGGGGGAGAGGCAGTGATGGTTGGAGTTGTCTTCTCTCAAAGTGTTAAAATGCAACACCTCGATTATTCTCTTGGCTTTTGCAGAGACTGCACTTTCAGTTTCTTGTTAATTTTAAGAGATTCCATGGAAGCGGAAATGGGAAACCACATCGACCATGTAACGACCCGTCCCGAGAGCCGTGATTAGTAAAGTGATTCGTAACGGATTAGTGAGTCTAATCGGTGTTAAGTTGGTTACTTTTGGCCCGTTAGTATAGAATGACGATTTTGCCCCTGGTTTGGGCAAAAAGTTGACTTTTAGTTCGGGAAGTCAATTGGGTATTGACCGATGACCGTGACGTAGTTTGGGACGTCACGAGTCCGTAGACAGGTGGCATGCCCGATTCTGGCATCCGTGGAGGAAGTTATGATGTTCGGAAGGTTGAGGGCATTACCGTAATTTGGTTAAAATAAGGGGAAAAGTTGACTTTTCACATGACAAAGTTTTTACGCGTGGACCAAGGACCGTTAGGTAGATCTCGCCGTCCTGAGTACAACGACAGGCGGCAGGTATTGATAGGAGGTCGGACAATTAAGTTACGGTTTACAAAATACGAAGG
This sequence comes from Prinsepia uniflora, assembly GCA_032719365.1. NCBI lineage: Eukaryota > Viridiplantae > Streptophyta > Magnoliopsida > Rosales > Rosaceae > Prinsepia > Prinsepia uniflora. The sequence goes on along the minus strand of CM064864.1, from coordinate 16,571,333 downwards.
GCAAAATCGTAATTTGTATGGTTAGGGGTATTTTGGTCTCTTGGTACCTTGGGAATTGAGCCCAATCAGATAAGGCCACTTGGACAGGGTAATCGGATATTTTGGGATGGGACCACCAGGTGTTTGACACCTGGCTGGATTCAAGTGGGTTCTAGCCTACACGATTATACGGTTTTAATTGTTTGAGTTTGGTTTAAGTCGTGCTTAAGAGAAACAGAGACAGGGGAACAGGGAGGAGAGATCGAGCAATGTCCAGTGAGAGCATGTGTTGGCTTGAGTGAGTGATCAAGGATAGTTCAGTGAGTGTTTAATCGTGGAAGTGAGGGTTGAAAAGTGAGAGTTGTGTGAGGAAAGGATGAGATGTCTCAGGAAAACAGAGAGGGTGTGGTGCAAGCACAATCGATTATTTTGGTCCAAACGAGTTCGAGGGGGTGTTGGGATGGCTGAGGACAGCCTTGTTAATCCATAGGAACACGGCGGCGAGCACGGCGGAGGTCAGAACGTGGGTGAGTTCTCGAGGTCCCCTGTTTTCCCGTTTAAATTCCAATTGAAAATCGTGGATTTAGGAGCTTAGTCGAACTGTTTTCTTGGTTCTATTAGTTGAAGGATGATGTAATTGGCCTGAGGAGTCGAACCTGTGGTGGAGAAGACAACGGGTGGCCGGGAAACCGTGACTAGGAATTTCAGGGGACTGGTTTGAATCTTGGAAGGTACGTTTTCGTACTTTAGTTCGTGTTTTAGGTAGTTAATTAGACTCATTAGAGTAGGACGATCTTAATTGACTTAAAAGGATGGAAAATGACCTAAAAACGGAGTAGAACCGCCCTCGCCGGTTCGGTTAGACCGGGCCGATTCGAGCCGGTCTGAACCGGTCCAGCGAGAGGTTGAAGACGATGAATAGTGTAGCGCGTGGGCCTCACGCGCAGCCCCTTTGGGCGGCGCGTGTGGGCACGTTGTACACAATTCGAGGAAGGTTCCAACATGACTTTTTATGTATTTGATGTAACAAACATTTTGGCGCTGGTTTCCAGTCGATCGGACATCGTCTCGATATGGTTCGGGTTGTCCGAAGGTTTTAGGGCTCGGTTAAAAATAGTTAAAAATACGAGAAAATTATTGGGCTTTAGTATGAGTATCGTGAAGTAGTTAGTAACTTTATAGTAGGATTTGGACAAGTTCGGGAAGCCGAGGATAGCGGAATGGTCGGGAACGGCGTAAGTGCGCACGTATCGAGGCTACGTCGGAATGTTCTGTGAGTGGACTTTGCTTTCTAACTCTTGATGCATGCATATATGGTTTCATATGTTTTCTATACTTGATTCTATGATTTGATTTATGACTGTGATGGTTTACGGTTTGTGCACGTTTTTCGAGGAAAATGACAGTTTTCACATTTTACGAGGTTTTGATAACTATCGTGATTTGAACCTGGTTTTAATGAATTGATTTCGGGATTTGAAATACGATTTGATTTCAAAGGAAGTAAAAGGATTTTGGAAAGGGCTTTTGGGCTTGAAGCCCAGTTCAAAAGTGGTTTTCGGAAATGTCATTTCGGGTTTTGGAATCGAGATTCCGGATGACGATTCAGGATTTGATTCAGGACTTGAAGTGGATTTCCGGGTTTGGGTTCGGAATAGTTATTCCGGATGCTAGCTTACGGAATGATGGTTGTGGACTCGGATCTGGAAAGGAAATGGATGTGAGTTCTGGATTTGGATTCGGAATGACGGTTCTGAACGCCGGAAGGGCTTCAGATCAGTGATTTCAGATTCAGGTTTGGACATGGATTTAGAAATGGTTTTCGTATGGTTTGGATTGGATTTGCTGGATCTGGTTATTGGGTTTAAAGACCCGGATATTGTGATTGACGGGGGACGAGCCCGGATTGGGTTTAAAGACCCGAATTGAGTTTAAAGACTCGGGAGTTTAAAGACTCGGATATACTGATATTTTCCCCCATAGGCCTGTTGAGTTTAAAGACTCGGGAGTTTAAAGACTCGGATTATATTGAGACCTGGTTGAGTTTAAAGACTCGGGAGTTTAAAGACTCGGATAGATCCAGCAGGTTCGATGGGTGGAAATGTGGTTCAAAATGTTTTGGTTTTCTCTGTGATTGATTATGACGGTTTTCAAGGATGGTTTTCATTGGTTATAATGGTTTTCGATGGTTTTGGGCCGAGGCTCGGGATTTGGAAAAAGGAAAATGTGTTTGGTTTTCGTACATGGTTTTATGACATAAATTGATATGCATGCATTGGTTTTGAAACGGAGGGTATAAATTTTATTGTATTATGAAATGTTTTTAAACTTAAACTTTATTTTTTTCCACTCACAGTCTTTTCGTATTTTCGATACCCTCCAGGTTGTTTCGGTGCAGACTGTTGGTTGAGAGAGACGGAGACATCACACGCACGATCCACAGTAGACTTTACGCACTCTGGGAAGTTAGGAAGCTTCGGTACGATTGGATCGAGAATCCTTTGTCCGACTTACGTGTCACATGAAGGTTGAACGTCAGCTTAGCCTTCGTGTCATACGTAAGTTAAACGGGATCGGGATTTAGCCCTTAATCCCGGAGGATTAGGGGTGGGTCCTGACAGACCATCCATGTTTGGGGGAAAACGACAAGAGCCTTTCTAGTTGCTCAGGAATCTAATGAATCAATGTACTGAATATGCTCTCTATGCTTTCTACATAATTTAACAGGAGAATGGTATACTAATTTGCCGAAAGATTTATGCCATCCATAACTTTTAATGGGAAACTCTGGCATAATCGGAAAAAAAAATACCTAGGCCCCTTAAATTTCGAACCCAAGCAACTAGCTCTTAAGGAAAATGGAGTGTCCAAATAGTATCCTTTTCATTATTGGTTATAACTGTGCTAAGTTATAATTTTCTTTTACTTTCATGTTTCAGTTAATTTTGCTCGAATTGTTCCTGATGGATTACTTGTATCCTTTCCTTCTTACTACATTTTGGACCAATGCATTGGCGGCTAGACAAATATGGTAAAGAATCAATTAGATTCCATGAAGAGGTCAAATTAATTTGTTTTAATCTCATGACACTATGTTCTATTTATGCAGAGCCAAGCCAATTCAAGTACAATATGGGAGAGAATCTCTAGAGATAAGAAACCTGTTATTGAGCCTAGACAATCGTCATTGTTTCTTTCGTCAATTGAGGTGACTGACATGACCTTCAAATTATTTGAAATTTTCTATTTGTAGGTATATAGTATGCGTTCACACGTTCTCTTGATTATATTTTTGGCAGGATTATATGGCTAAGCTGAAAGGCTCTTCATCTTCTGGTGCAGTATTTTTTTATGTTTGCCGTGGTAAGGTATGCCTGGTTCTGACATTTCAGAAATACATACTTTTGGTACTCCGGAAGACGTCATCATCTTGTGCTGATTAATTAAGATCTGAAAGATACGCATACAACAAGGGATTTTGAAAGCCTTGTGCATTTTATACTTAATAAGATGCTTTCAAGTAAACCTTTGTGTATTTGTCCAGCAACAGCCTGCTGCTTTTTTTATAAGAGATTTTGAATTGCTCAAATTACAATGGTCTGTGTTCAGTGGCTCCCAAGAAAGTTAGTAGAGAGTAGCGCTGCTGAAACTATGAAATTTTTAGAGAATCAAAATGGGGCACAATTTTGAAGGGCTCTCATGTAATTTGGATTCTAGTTCAACAACAATACATCTCTTGTGCTGAACTTACTCTTTTATGGCCTTAATTGCACTATACATGATAATATGCAGACTATGAATGACATTGTTGATAATGATATTCACAGACAATAACGTAATATAGAGTTATAGACAGCCTATGTGGGTCGAAAGTAGAAATTAAAATTTGGTGCCTATTAAGTTATTAACACTTTTATTCTATTTGATATGTTTTCTCCAGACCTTCGCTCTGAAATCTTAGCCTAGTGATCATGTTAGAGATCGGGATTCCAGCCATTATATAGACTCGGGAGTTCGGCCCTAAAAACAATTGGTGATAGGGGGAGTTTCCCAAGGCTATATAAGGCACACATTCTATTTCCTCTTTTCTGATGTGGGACTCTTATCCTCACATCCCAACACGCCCCCTCACGTGTGGCTGCTCTTCCAGCCAACACGTGATGATGTGAGCCCATTGTCCCACATTCGTATGAGCCCATTGGCTCACACCTCTCTCAAATTTTTTTTTCAACCACTAGCAGGTTGTCGTCACTACGCCCCCACGCAACGAGTGACTGGGCAACGTGTGGCACGTGTGGCGGTTAAGCCATCCACGTGGGATAACCCGCTCTGATACCATGTTAGCAGAGGCACATCAGGATGCAGAGCATCGATCAAACACAGAAGAAGAAGAATGCAGAGGCTAGCTCAACCACTAACAAGTACAATCCTCAGAAACTCAATTCTCCTAGCTGATGTATCGAGGCTAGCTCGATTGGTTTAGGCTAGAATAGAATAGGATCTTCTTCTTCTCTGTATTTCTGGTTTTAGAATTGTAGGAGATGAACTTGATGATCAGAATGAATGAATGTGCACACCAAGTGTTTGTGAATGAAAATATATCTTGTTTCTGAATTCTTAGTTTAGAAATAGCACTACCCTTGAGCTTTATTCTCTGATTTTTCTCATTAGATTGATTTTAGCATATTACACACTCATATACCAGTGCAATACACACTCACACACTTTATGTGAAACGGTTAGAGTTTCCTATGACCTTATCACATCTCAGCACCTTTACAGCTCACACACACACATTCTTTGCTATTTTCATTTAATTGCTCATCACTCACACTCTTGCATTCAATAACAGAATGCACACACACTCACTCACCCGATTACATTTAGCACTCACTCACTTCACATTACACATGTCACCTGCCACTTGGCAATCCACTTGGCATTTTGCCAAGTCACTGCTCAGTGATTTGCTTAAACACTAACAGCCCCTCCTAAGCCAATCACTGGAACCACTCCCAACAATTTTCTTAGGTAGCAAAATCTAGGCTTAGGTAGAGCCTTAGTAAAAATATCAGCAATCTGATCTTCAGTGTTGCAGTATTGAATCATGATCTCACCATTCTGAATTGCTTCTCTGATGAAATGAAACTTCCTACTGATGTGTTTAGTCCTTTGATGAAACACTGGGTTTCTAGCCATAGAAATGGCTCACCAAAATCTTGCAACACAAACCTGAGCCATATGGCCTGAGTTGTTGCCTCATAGGCACTGACATACTCTACCTCTGCAGTAGATAGGGCCACACTTGTCTGTTTTACTGAAGCCCATGAAAAAATGACACTTCTAAAAGTAAAAGCATACCTAGAAGTGCTCTTACTGTCATCCAGTGACCCTCCCCAGTCACTATCACATAAACTAATCAAGGTTGCTGTTTTCCCTTTCTTGTACTCCAAACCATAGTCTAATGTCCCCTGTACATACCTCAAGACCCTTCTTGCAGTACCAAGACGGATTGTGCATAAATCTAGATAATAGACTTGCTGCAAACATAACATCAGGTCTGGTTGCTGTCAAATACAGCAGACTTCCCACAATCTACCTGTATAGTTGTTCATCTGCCCCTCCACTTCCATCTTCTCTTTGTAACCTATCATTTGTAGCTAGAGGAGTGGCTACTAGTTTACACCTCTGTAGACCAAACTTCCTTAGTAAATTCTCTGCATACTTTCTCTGGTGTATGTATATTCCACTGCTGGATTGCAGTACTCCCATCCCTAAGAAATGATGTAGTAACCCCAAGTCTGTCATCTCATATCTGCTCATCATATCTTGCTTAAAAGTAGACATCAGATCCTCACTGTCACTTGTGTAGACAATATCATCTACATAGATAGACACAATGAGTGTTCCTTCACCCTTCTTGCCCTTCAAATACAAAGTAGCCTCACTGGTGCTTCTCTCAAAACCACATTTTAGCAAATGAGCATCAATCTCCCCATACCAAGCCCGTGGTGCTTGCTTGAGTCCATAGAGAGCCTTTCTTAGTCTATAAACCTTCTCTTCACTGCCTTTTACTCCATACACCTCAGGTTGATCAACATATACTTCCTCTTCCAATACACCATTTAAGAAAGCCGATTTCACATCCAGTTGGAACAATTTCCATTCCCTTTGTGCTGCTAGGGCAATTAGAGTTTTGATAGTATCCAATCTTGCCACAGGGGCAAAAGTTTCATTGAAATCAACCCTTGGTTTCTGAGCATACCCTTTAGCTACAAGTCTTACCTTATGCTTCTAAACAGATCCATCCAGATTTAACTTATTTTTGTATATCCACTTAACCCCAATAACAGGCTTGTCAAGTGGCCAATCAGTTAATTCCCAAGTGTCATTCTTTTCAATCATCAGCAGTTCAGCTTCCATTGCCTACTTCCATGCTATGTCTTGAGAGGCTTCACTGAAATTTTCAGGTTCTATGACACTCATGTGACATCTAGCATAGATGTCACTGAGACTTCTCAATCTCACTCGGGTGTTACTGGTACTCTCACTAGTTTCTTCTCTGGATTCAGAACCTGCCTTGTGCCCAGAATTAGTACTAGCATTAGGACTAGCACCAGGACCTGCTCCATTGCTTGGACTTGAGTTATGAGAGCTAGAAGTATCTATTCCAGAACTTGCTTGAGTTTCTTCTAAGTTCATAGGCATGTGAACAAAATTCTGAGAACTTTGTACTTCTCTCCAATCCCAGCACCCTTCTTCATTAAATATCACACTCCTGGACACCACCACTTTCTTTGTAGCTAGAGTGTAGACTCTATAACCCTTTTCACAACTCTCATAGCCTACAAATATTCCTTTTTCTCCTGATTCATCTAGTTTCTACCTTTTCTGTTTTGGGATATGCAGATAGCATATACTCCCAAAAACCTTCAAGTGTGAGACACCAGGCCTTCTTCCTGAGAACTTCTCAAAAGGTGTCTTCCCTTGCACAGCCTTGGTAGGACTTCTATTCAGGATATAAACTGCAGTACTTACTGCCTCACCCCAAAATTCATAGGATAGCTTTTTACTGTGTAGCATGAACTTTGCCATCTCTACAATTGTCCTGTTTTTCCTCTCAGCAACACCATTTTGCTGAGGAGAGTAAGAAACAGTTAGTTGCCTCTCAATTCCATGCTCATCACAGAACTCTTGGAAATCATTTGAAGTATACTCTCCCCCCTATCACTTCTTAGCTTTTTCACGTTGAATCCACTTTGTAACTCAACAGTAGCTTTGAATTTTTTAAACACATTTAACACTCCTGCCTTGTGTCTAAGAAAATAAATCCAACACATTCTTGTGTGATCATCTATAAAAGAAAGAAAATAGAGATTACCACCAAGAGTTTCTGTTTGCATTGGCCCACATACATCTGAATGTATAAGTTCTAGTGGCATTGAGGCCCTCCATGCTTCTTCAGTGTCAAAGGGAGTCACATGAAACTTCCCTGTAATACACCCTTCACACAATACTTCGTCCCCAACCAGCTTTGGAAGACCAACTACCATATTCTTGTTACTCAACATCTGGAGACTTGAATGATTTAGGTGCCGATATCTTCTATGCCACAACTCCAAATCCTCCTATGATTCAGCCTTCCTAGCCACATGAAAACCATAATCCAGGGACATTTTGAAACATCTGCTCCCTGTCATAGGAACCCTTGCAATTTTATGCTGCATTTCAATATCTTCATACACTTCCACTGCCTGATCTCCAAACACTAGGTAGTAGCCGTGCTCAATTATTTGTCCCACACTCAGCAAATTTTCATCCAGACCAGGTACAAGCATGACATCTCTGATGTACTTGTTACCTTGGCTAGTGTGGACAAGTAAAGATCCCTTTCCAGCAACTTGAACCAGTTCACCTGTCCCCATTTTCACCTTTACATTCAATGTCCTGTCAATATCAGACAGTAGAGATTCATGGCATGTCACGTGGTTACTATAACCACTGTCAAGGTATCAAACTTCAGCATTCTTCTCAATAGAGGCTGAGTGACATGCATAGAACAAGTTTCCCTCCATTTTCTTTTCTGGTTCTTTCACCTACTGTGCCATATGTGCATTTTGCTTGACTCTGCAGTCTTTAGCAATATGGCCCAGTTTTCCACACTTAAAACACTTGAATTTATTCTTGGTCCAGCAAACACCAAAATGCTTCCTATCACAGGTCTTGCAAGTTGGTCTAGAGTCATTTTCTTCACTTTTCTGAGCTTCAGACTCCTGTTTATCCTTAGCCCCAAATCTGCCCTTATTGGAACTCCAGGTTTTACTAAGAAACTTTTTCTTGTATCCACCCTGAGCTCCTCCAGAATGAATTCTGGACTGATTTTGAAAACTCATACTAGAAAATGTCTTCTCTACTTCACTGTCATCATGCATCTTCAACCTCTGATCAAAGGCCCTTATTGATGCAATGGTACTTTCAACACTAACAGTGTCTAAATCTCTTGTCTCTTCTAGAATTGACACAATTGAGTCATAGGATTTTGTTAGACTAACGAGTATTTTCTGAGCCAAACGTTTTTCAGTAATGGTTTCTCCATAGGTTTTCATTTGATTTACTACTCCATATAGTCTAGACATGTATGCTGAAAAGGTTTCATCACTTCTCATCCTAGTATACTCAAAATCCCTTCGTAGTGATTGAAGTTTAACTGCCCTTACCTTAGGATCACCTCTGAATTCTTGTTTCAGAACATCTCAGGCTTTCTTAGACTTTCTTCATTTGAAATTCTGGAAAAAATCTCCTCAGAAATTGCATTTTGGATCAGGTTCAGGGCCTTGGCATTTCTGATCTTATCTGCCTTGGTCTGAGCCGTCTCTATCTCTTCATCATCACTATCATACTCCACATCAGCCACTCCTTGATCAACAATTTTCCATAGATCAGTTGCTTTAAGTGTTGTTTTCATTTTTATATTCCAGAAATCATAATTGACTCCTGTGAACAAAGGCAACTTAGGATCACCACCAGTTCCAGCCATCGTGCCTTGATTCACAAGCAATCGTGCAACTCCCTCTTCACAGCTTCACCACGCCCCAGAGACAGTAAGATCTTACTGCTCTGATACCATGTTAGAGATCGGGATTCCAGCCATTATATAGACTCGGGAGTTCGGCCCTAAAACCAATTGGTGATAGGGGGAGTTGCCCAAGGCTATATAAGGCACACATTCTATTTCCTCTTTTCCGATGTGGCACTCTTATCCTCACATCCCAACAGATCATAATTGATTGTGTATACTTTGTCAGGTAAGCGAAGGACTAGATTTTGATGATCATGCTGGGAGAGCTGTAGTCATTACTGGTTTACCATTTGCTCCAAGGAATGATCCTAAGGTTGATAATTCCACCCATTTCCTTCAGATTACTTTGTATGTGTGTATTATCAAGTCTTGGCTGTTTTAAGTTGAAGCTCTGAAGCACCATACTTTTGATTCTATTATTGAAACTAAGTCACCGTATTTTATTTTATTTTTGAATTTTCTTGACTACTAGCATTGATGATAATGATTGAACATAACATGAAAATTAATGCAAGTGCTTTACCTGAATCTACATTATGCGGACTGAGTAAAATTATTGATATTTAGGCATTAGATGGAAATGTTCTGCACAGGTTTTTTTATTGAAGAATGCGTTCGGTGAACATTCAATGTGAATAAATTACATATTAGTATGCGTACATACATACATATATGCATACAAACATATCTAAACAGTAAACAAACATGCTAAAATATGATTATGCGTGCATAAACTTATGCTTCATGATACTGGTTAGTGATTGTCCAGATATTATCAGGTTGACATAATCTGATTGTATATCACAATTTGTTACTTGGGTTGGTCCGTAACTTCTTACTTTGGTATGGTGCTTGGTACAATAGGCATTTCCTTTATATCTTATGTTTTCCATTTGTTAGCATGTTTACTTTAATATTGCATTCTAATTTCCTCATTCTTGAAATGACAACATTAAACAGGTTCGTCTGAAACGTGAATACTTGAATCAGCAGGCACAATTCCGAAGGCAAGAATGCAAGGTAATGTCTAGTTGCCTCATGTAAGATTCCATTTGAGCAAGTAGGTGTTTTATTTTTATTTTTCCAATCCTCCTACTAATTTTATCAAAACACTGAAGTTGTACGTTCTGACTGGAGAAGACTGGTACAATCAACAAGCATCGCGAGCTGTGAATCAGGCTGTTGGACGTGTAATCCGTCATCGTCATGATTATGGAGCAATTATTTTATGTGATGAAAGGTGTTTTTCCCCACTGCTATCTCATATCATGTTGATAATTTTGTCATGTTATTTGCTTCTCAGACATATTTAAATGCAAATATTCTTGTTTCATCTTAAAGAAGGCATAATTTGAGTTAGTGTAAGATCAACTTACCTTTGACCAAAAGAAAAAGAGATCAACTTCTTGTCAACCAGATGCTAGTTTCAAAATTTTGATGTGGTAAATAATTAACTTTCTGTTTGCCCTCATCCATCCCCAGAAAACAGGTTGAGAGAAACATAAACTCCTACTGCAATATGTCTTCCTTGACGAAGCATAGTTCAAATATTAATTTTAATTTACTAAATTAGGCTTTTCCAATTCTGATGCCCCAAAAAATTTTGAGCACTTTTCATAACCTGGTCTCTCTATGAAAATGGTAGTACTCATTTGAACTAGACTGGATTCTATAATCATTGATTATCTATTTTTTTTTTCAATTAGTTATTTAAATATATCTTTAACAGCGATATGTAGCCTTTAAGGATGACGTTTAATTTTATAGGACTTGTGCACTTTATGATCACCTTTGTTTGTTCACTTCTAAATTGTCATCTAAAGCCATGCTGGATTTAGACTCACAAACCTGTAGTAGAAAAAACTTTCGGCAGTTGATCTGTATTCCTGTAGAAATTTTATTTCCTTTGCTTTGTAAAGTTTTCTGTGGTTTATTTAGCAATAATGACCTCTTGGCATGTATGTGTTATTAACAGGTTTGCACATGCAAATCGTCAATCTCAAATATCGCTCTGGATAAAACCTCATATTAAGGTGCTTTCTGTTTTGGAATAACCTCTTGACCTTTAAGAAAACATTTTACTTATATTATTTTTTTCAGTGTTACTCCACTTTTGGGGATGCAGTTTTCTTTCGGGATGGAGAAGCTCAGCATCCTACAAACTGAAGAGCACATCATAATATCATATCAGAATTCTTATCCGCCTTATAAGTACAAACTGAACCTCGCAAGTTTTCTGTGTTACGACCAGTGCTCTAATGGACTTTTTGTCATGATAGGAAAGCAAGTAGTTTGTTGAATTATCTATGTGGTTTTGAAGTTAGAAAGTTTCTGTTGATTGGCTAGCAATTTGTGGAAACCTGGTAAATTATTACCATAGGCCTCATTTGAATGGAAAGATAAAATCTTAACCCCTTCCTTTGGGTAGCCTTTCTAAATCCCTAATAAAGGGAGAAATCATCAAGCATTTGTGGAGACTTCTTCCCAGTTTTCACAATTAACTAGTTGAACAGTTTTTATATTGGCTTAACGTATCCTTTCCTGCTTACTCATTCACCCCGGCCCCATCATTTGTCAAACTTACCTATCTGTCATACTTTTTCTTACAGATCCAATTTCTACTTCAAAAACAGTACTTGGTGAGCAGATAAATGAAGCTCAAGCCCCATTTGATCGTAAACCATCTTCTTTAGGTTCATCAACTTCAGTTCATGGTAGGTCCTTTCTCTCGCCTGCATGTGCCACTTTTGTTCACTTTCAAATCATTAATAATATTATCTACAAAATAGACTCATGCACTGGCCCATTAGTAAATCAGCTTTGTTAACTATGAATTCTCTTCCAAATATTGCGGTGTAAGGAGTTCCGCCAAACAAGGTATCATGCAAGTTGTAAACTTGCATTTTCTCTTCGTTTATCAGTTACCATGTATATGCTAGGATGTAAAAACAAAAATTGGTAATGCTCCTTTTTATGTTAGTAAAGTTCCCAATGCTCTTGCCTTACTATTTTTTTTTTATCATACGGGAAATATTCAATACAATTTCCAAGTTTTTCTTGTATCTTTGCATCTGATTTACAATATTTCACTTTATCCGGAAGGATAAGTTGTAGAATATGACTAAAGAAAAGCCAAAATTTATTTTTGGGGCATGGAGATAGAATGTCTGGTAAATTTGGAATTTCTTAGATACTAATGTTTTAGGCCACGAAATTGCATGAATCACTTTCGGATGTGGGATAGGTTATAAGTCACTGCTTACATCTGTACATATATGTTTCATTAATAATAATCTTTTTTTGAAATGTGGGTGATAGTTTGAGAAAAGAATAATATGTTTTCATCAATTTTCATAGTCCCACTATGGTAATATAGATTGAGAAAGAAGAGCTGAAGTTCAGAACCCTTCATGTAAGGCTGAAATTGCAGGTTACTAAACAGTGTTAGCACTGATATGTACTTCCATATTTTGACCGTTAGTTAAACGGAGGTAAAGATCCGGTTTCTTTGTTTCCTCCTCCTGTGGATAAGAAACCAAAATTGATTAGTTAAGAAGAAAAAGGTGAAATGAAAGGATGTTGTGAATACGATCAGAATCGTCTACCATTTCATTCTGTTAAACCCACTTATATAGAAGTAGGGTTAGGGTTAAGTACAGAGTACAAAGATTACATATCTACCCCAATTACATATGACTAAACTACCCTTCATAATATTACATAAATAGTCATACACTTTAATACATTTACAACACTCCTCCTTGGATATTTCATGTAATAGTGCGTTGGTTGAATGTGCCCCTATATGTTGCCTCGTTAAAACCTTGCCAATTAACAAAAAACCCTATGGGACAAAAATAATCTTGGTCGAAGGAAAAAGAGTGCAATACGCGTGTATTGTAACCGCATCGGGATCTCTGGAGGTAGTTGAAGTCGTCTCTTCTGGAACATAGGTAGATAGAACGTCCTTGAAATAAAAATACATTACAGTTGCTACACCAAAACCTTTCCTTGTAAACCCAGTGGGAAAAACCCGTGGTCGAAGGGAAAAAATGAGCAAATGCATATGAGTTGAATCATGACATCTTCAGGATGCATTATTAATGGGGTGACCATAACAAAATGTGTGCCTCGTTAAAACCTAGTCAGGTAACAAAACCCAATGGGACAAAATAACCCTGAACATAGGACAAAAGAGTACACGATGGTCTTGTGAGTGTACTTCGGGATACTCAATATACTTCAGGGTGTTCGTATGCTTCGGGATACTCCCCCTGATGTCTACCCCCCCTGAAAATTAAGAATTTGGTAGATCTGCTAATCTACACAAGCCAATACCATGAACATGCTTTTGAAATGTTGCATTGGATGATGGCTTGTTATTGTCTCCTATAATGAAACTGGTTATCATCTGCTGGATGGAGATAACATTATCTTAGCAGATAATCTTAGGTTCATTATTGGTAGAATACAGTCCACAAGTATTTCGAATATGCCCCGTAATGGCTATTAGCCATATTCATTCACGAGCTGCTTCGTGAAGAGTTAAAATCTCTGAATGATTTGAAGACGTAACAATAAGGGTCTGTTTTTAGACCTCCAAGATATTGATGTGTTCCCAATGGTAAAGACATAACCTAATTGGGAACATGTCTTGTGTGGGTCAGATAGATAACCTGCATCAGCATACCCAACAAGGCGTGCATCATTCTGAAGATCAAGTGGGTTTAATTCATTCTTCGATGCATAGGGATAGAATAAGCCCATATCTCACATACCATTAAGGTATTGAAAGATGTCTTTCATGCCATTCTAGTGGCGGCTTGTTGGGGCAGAGCTAAATGTAGCTAACAAGTTCACAACGGATGAAATGTCTAGTCTCGTGATTTGAATCAAGTACAATAATGTGAATATATGCATCTAGCATAAGATGATTTTATACATTAAACAAATGCTTCGAGCATAAAGTTTTAAAGAAATTTGCATAATATGGGCCTGCTAGGCTCTCATTGTTTGTGATGCTCTGTTGCTGGTTTAACCAACTCGGCTTCAGGCCTGTTAGGCTGGTGGCAGCCTTCTAGGCTACGGGCTTGTACCCTTAACATCAGTGGGCTTCTAGCCCACTAAAAACCCTTTAGTTTCATGTCCAATTTGCTCTTTTGCACATACAATTGACAAGACACGTACCCAAATGGGCACGGGAACGTCATCATTATAGTTCAGCATTAACATAATCATGATCATAATCATATCATATGTACCATGATCACACATTACCATCATATCATCGGATGTATCATCACCATATGTCATATCATGCCATCTTATCTTAAATCATCTATTCCATCATTATATATTCATACATCATCAAAACATCATAGAATTAAAAGATCATCCTATATCGTAATATCATAATATCATATGTTATTATTCACATCATCATCAACGTCATACCATCATCATCATACAATATGTCATCATGTCATATTCATCTCACAAGTCATATGTTCATCATGATTAATATTATCATATCATAAACGTAATTATCATGCCATATGATCATGAATATAATGAATGTAGATGATAGATGAACTTACCTTTAGAGTCTCTTTAGACGCTTTCAGTGGAAACGTTGCCCGAAGCTCCTTTAGCATATGAACATCCACCTAAACCCGCAATAGATGAATCCACTATGCAAATCCCCATCTCATGCTCAATGGCTTCGCCAATTGCACAAGCAGCTTGGACTACCCTCACACTGCCCACTCCACCATTATTTGTCATAAATAGCCCCATTAACTTGTGCATTGTAATAACTACCATCTTATCCGCCGATAAGTGATCAAAATAAGGAGCATGATTGACTCTATTGTTAGGATGCATGCATGCCTCTTGGTCTGCTGCAATGGCATTTCATAATGACTCAAACCAACCAAGAAACAATGTCCTAATGCATGGAAAATTGGGTGCAAGCTTCTGCTCACACATGTCAGCTAAAAGCTCTTAGTACTCTTTGGCTGCCTCTTCCCATGCCTCTGTCTCCAATTTTATTTGCCTCTTTCGAAGGAGATTGTACTTAAACGATCCTATACCCGCCACCATTCTCTTCGGCGACTGCTTGAATTGCGACTCCACTTTGATGTTTTCTCTAACCAAATCCTCCAACAATTCCGGTATCTCTTCGGACCCGGAGGAGTCTTCCTCGGAAGCAATGGCCTAGGCAACACTGCCGTAGCATCTGGCATAGTTACCAAACCCAGAAATTCCACAAGGGTAACTTGGATTTAGCAAGCTACATCACCAATTCCGCGAAAGCCCATTACCGAAAACTGGTTATTTATGGAAGCCCGAGCCTCGAAATGCCTGGTTGTAGCCGTTTGTTCTCTTCCAGCATCAATGGTTGTGTTTCCCAGTGAGATCTTCTCAATTTGAAGCAGAAGACTGCTGGATTTGAATGGGCTCTCAATCTGGCAAATGGCCATGGCTCGATTGGATTTCAAATTGTTGAGAACCCAGATGGATGAGTGGGGTGTGAAAATAGTGATGTGCAGCCGTGAGAAAGTGGAAGCAGATTAAGGAGAGGAAGTCGTAATATCCTCTTTGATCTAGACTTTGGGAATTTTTCTCAGCCGTAAAGTCGTGCTGATAATGAGTTGTGAATACGATCAGAATCGTCTACCATTTCATTCTGTTAAACTCACTTATATAGAAGTAGGGTTAGGGTTAAGTACAGAGCACAAAGATTACATATGTACCCCAATTACATATGACTAAACTACCCTTCATAATATTACATAAATAACCATACATTTTAATACATTTACAACAAAGGATAATATTTTGTTAGCACTAAAATTTCAGTAGCCAGCCAACCTGAGAAAATCACAAAGGAAGGCATTTCCTATAATTATGCTGAGGCCAATTAGTTCATTTGTGCGATCTTGATTGAAACCAAGAAAAAATTATCTTGAAGCTACTTCTATCTGGAACCCTGGACACAAATTGTTTGTTATTATCTCTAGCCATTTCTTTCCATTTTTCTCTTCTGAACTTCCTTCTGCAATTTGAGCAGAACGCTACTGACGTCAATTCCATTGCAGCTATATGTAAACATATTTTCCCCATGTTTTGAGATGTGGCAACCTTTAATACTGCAGCAAATGTTTTATCTTTTTGGTGAGAACACTACTGCTAATGTTGATTGCCTTTATTCATTTTGCAGGAACACTAGGGAAAATACATGAATTGAAAACTAAGCAACCACTGGAAAAGCTTTATGTGGACGCATTTCTCCCTCTGGTAAATCTTTTATTGTTTCCTCTGAAGACACTCGTACATTTATGACATCCATTGTTTTATAGTGGGATCTACTTCTAAGATTTGTACTTGCAGGCAACAGCAGGCGGTCAGGATTTGCCAAAAAAGTAGAGGGGGCAAAATTTCAAGCCTTTTAGGGGAAGTCCTTCCGGCCAATAGCTCATCTCTTACTTGCTGTAAGGATCAATCTGTGTCATTGAAGCGTTCAAATGCTCTATTACAAAATGGGAAAAACCTGCTTGTTGGCGAGAGGGAAACTATGCAATATCAAGATAGTAAAGTTCTTGGTCTTCTTGGAAAAAATGAGAAAAGACGTGAAGAAATGATAATACCTTGTTCTGCAAAGAATTTTAAATTAAGCACAGAGCATGCTCAAGTGTATCATGTTGACAACTCTAATAAGCATTCATCTCTTACAAAAGATTCTGATACGTATGGTCTTTTTTCAACTAATAATTCAATGAGAAGTGAGAGTCCACATGTTGAGATGTGAGGAAAATGTCTCACATCGGAAAAGCACAACTACAGTTTGTGTCTTATAAGATCTTGGGTTACTCTCTCCATTGCTTATTGGTTTTGGGGTGTAACCTCAACTTTTTACATGGTATCGGAACGAGGTTATCCTACGTGATAGGCTTAACTGTCACACGTGTCACACGTAATAGGCTTAACTGCCACACATGTCACACGTACCCATTCAAATCGTCACGTGATAGGCTGGAAAATCCTCCACACGTGACTACAATTTGTATCTTATAAGATCTTGGGTTACTCCTCCCATTGCTAATTAGTTTTGGGGTGAAACCCCAACTTCTTACACCACATATATTTGACAGAGCAAGTGCGCAGAATGCTCAAGTTAGTTCAGCACTGCTGCGCAAAGAGAAGAGGATTGTACAACAGGGAGAGGATGAGTTCCTGAGTAAGAAAAAGAAGAATGCAATATCCAGCCCTGAACCCTCTGGCGTTGAGGAAACTAGAGGATCTGAGTTTCTAGTTCAGGTGAGGGTCTGATGGTGCATATTTTTTTCTCATGGTTGGAAAAAAAAATAACTCTAAAGTTGTGCTAATTTGTACTTTTTATTCAATGTACCATTGGAAGGAAACTGGCATCGGGATGGCAGATGGCTCATATTGCATTAAAGTTTTTTTAACATGTTTGCTAAAAATAAATTAAGCTGACATGCTTCTTGCTGCTCTAGACTTGTCCTGATATATTTACAGGTCTGTGCCTGATGCTTAATTATGTCCTTTTATTGTTTTGGATGATTTAGGACTTTTAACCTCAATTCGATGCGTAAGTTCTGTTTGGTGACTAACTTCAAAATTTCAAAGTACCAAGGAATTTCCTTCCAGGGCCTGTTGAATAGTTTTTATGGATCATTTCATCAATTCAGATCGGATACTAAGCTAATAAATCTCCTTCTATTTGCCACTATGCATCACAAAACATTCGAGAGAAGTATACAAATGACTAGATGCAATGCACTTACAGGGATTTTTTAATAACTGCTTGATAAGTGTTACTTGGAAAACTTTTGTTTAGTAGGTTTGTTATGCTCATCTAGTGCATTTTCAATTCCTCTATTTGATTGTTTGTAATAACCGTAATACTTTGAGGTTGCTCATCCAAAAGCACCCTTTATTATTTTCTTGTTTGGTGTTGTTGAATGTTGAGGATATTTTCCTCTATACATTACAGGTTGAAGAAAAACTTAGTGCTTTGGAATATAGAGAATTTGTAAATTTGATGAAGGCACTTAAGTCCAAAGCTATGAAGATAAGTGAAGTTTTGCAAGCCATTGCAAGCTTGTTTTCCGGACGAGAGAGGTTTTCTCTTCTTAAGAGGTAATACTTTTTATGTATACTTTATACATAAGTCATAATCTTCTGCTTATGCGCATGAAAGTTTGTTCATCAAATTGTTGATTTGTTCATCAAATTGTTTCAAAATCCAATGGTTAACATTTATTCGGAAAGAATTGTACTTCATCAGAGTTGGAATATGTCTGTTGACTTCTGATCATTGGTTGTTGAGTTTTATAACTCTTAAGAATTCTAAAAGAACAAAGAAAATTGTTTTGAAATATATCAAAAGAAACAAAAAAATTGTCATGAGTTTTTTGTACTAACGATAAAAAAGATCAAAATTGCATATGTTTCAGTGTGTCTCGATGTCTCATATTTCAGGCTCTCACTATTTCTCTGCTGCAATTGTTTACAGATTTAAGGATTTTATCCCTATAAAGTATCACTCTATGTATGAGCACTATTTTCAAACAAAGGAAGGATCTCTTGATATCCAAGGTAAGACACTAAAGATTTCTTAAAAATCTGAATGATGTTTCCGATGTGTATATATATATACCTTTCTTGACATTGTGGGAGTGGGACCACGCTACAATGTGGTGCATTAATCCAACCATCTCTTCCTTTTGGTTCATATCCTCAGTGTAGGTAGTAAACTTTTGTATGGACATGAGTTGGTAAGATAGCTACATCAAATTTTGATTTCAAAGTAATGGATTGTTTTGGATTTATCATGAGATAATTAATTTACATTTTAGTTAAATTTAGATTTCAAAATAATATTGTCGCAAAATTTTCACATCCTGATAAGATAGCTACGAAAACAAAAAGTATGAAAGTGATTAACAATTTAAAAATAAACATAAATTCAGTTTAAAATTTAATTCTACATTGTTTTAGGCGTAATATTGTGCTCTAATTTTATAGGTTGATATCTCCATACAGGTACATGAAACATATTATATATTAGACCCTTGAGCATTTTCAATTAGTTGGGCCAGATGTTCCTTTAGGCTATGAGTAGATGGTTGGATTTCAAAGCGTTAGATGGTTGGATTTCAAATGAGTAGTTGCAAGGCACTTAGAGGGATTTGTAAGTAACTACGTGATAGGTCACTAGGAGACCCCTGTTTCTTGCTTTTGTTGTGCTCTTGTGTGCATTTGCAATCCCTCCATCTAATAGTTTGTAGTTGTTGGTAAGGAAATTAAGTAGAGGAGAATGCAGAGAGAATATGGAGAGACAGGGAGAAGAAAATAATACGTCTGTTTCTTCTGAGATTATTATTATAGTTTACAAGGCTTCATTATCCCTTATATAGGGAGAGATAATTAATGAATACAAAAGGACAAAATTACCCCTAGTACCTATTACATAAATAGACATAACCATTTAACTATTTACAACACTCCCCCTTGGATATTTCATATAATGGCACTGCTTGGCTACGCACTTATATGTTGCCTCGTTAAAACCTTGCCAGGTAACAAAAACCCTATGGGACAAAAATAACACTGGTCGAAGGAAAAAGAGTGCAACGTGCGTATAGGTGATCACATCGGAACCTTCTGAGGTAGCTGATATCGTCTCTTCTGGAATACGGGTAGATAATCTACCTTTGAGATAAAATGCATTAGTGTTGCTCCACCAAAACCTTACCAGGTAAACCAGTGGGAAAAACTCGTGGTTGAAGGAAAAAGATGTGCAAATGCATATGAGTCAAATCATAGCATCTTCAGGATGCATTGTTAGCGGGGTGATCATACCACAGTGTGCCTCATTAAAACCTAGTCAGGTAACAAAACCCAATGGGACAAAATAACCCTGGTCGTAGGACAAAAGAGTACACGATGATCATGTGAGTATACTTCGAGATACTCAGTATACTTCTGGATACTTGGTAGACTTCAGGATACTCCCCCTGATATTGACTCCCTCTGAAAACTACAAAATAGGTAGATCAGCCAGTCTACGTAAACCAATACCTCGCACATGCTGCTGGAATGTGGCCTTTAGTAATGATTTGGTGAACAAGTCTGCATGATTATCTTGAGATCGTATTGGCTTGATCTCAATCTTCCGATGTTCTTGCTGTTGTTGGTTAAAGAAGAACTTCGGTGCAATATGTTTGGTGTTGTCCTCCCTTAATGAAACCGGTCTTCATCTGCTCTATGCATGCAACATTATCTTCGTAGATAACTGTCGGTTCATTATGGGTGGAATTTAGTCCACATGTACTTCGAATATGCCCAGTAATAGCTCTTAGCCATATGCATTCACGAACTGCTTCGTGCAGGGCTAAAATCTCTGCATGATTCGAAGACGTAGCAACAAGAGTCTGTTTCGTAGACCTCTAAGATATTGTTGTGTTCCCAATGGTAAAGACATAACCGGATTGGGAACGTGCCTTGTGTGGGTTTGATAGGTAACCTGCATCAGCATACCCAACGAGGCGTGCATCATTTCGAGGACCAATGGGGTTTGATTCATTCCTCGATGCATAGGGATAGAATAAGCCCATATCCGTTGTACCTCTAAGGTATCGGAAGATGTCTTTTATGCCATTCCAGTGGCGGCGTGTTGGCGCAGAGCTAAATCTAGCTAGCAAGTTCATAGCGAATGAAATGTCTGGTCTAGTGCATTGAGCCAAGTACAACAGTGCGCCTATTGCACTTAGATATGGCACTTCTGGTGTCAATATCTCTTCGTTGTCGTCTGCTGAATGAAATGAGTCCTTTTTAGGATCTAGACTTCGGACGATCATAGGCGTGCTTGAAGGTTTTGCTTTATCCTCATTAAAGCGTCTCAACATCTTCTGGATGTAATTCGATTGATGAACCAAAATTCCATCTGCTCGGTGCTCGAGCTCCAGGCCGAGACAGAAGTATGTTCTCCCAAGATCCTTCATTTCAAATTCAAACTTCAGGTGCTTAGCGGTTTCTTGGATCTCTTCAGGAGTACCAATCAGATTCATGTCATCGACATAAACTGCCACTATATTGAACCCGAAACTTGTTTTCTTAATAAACACGCATGAGCATAATTCATTATTCACATATCCCAATCTGGTCAAATATTCACTTAGACGGTTATACCACATCCGTCCGGATTGTATCAATCCGTAAAGTGAACGCCTCAAACGAATGGAGAGCGTGTTCCGTGGTCTGGAACCATTTGAATAAGATAGCCTAAGTCCTCCAGGGACTTTAATATATATCTCTGTATCTAGATCCCCATAGAGATAAGCTGTGACCAAATCCAAAAGCTGCATGCTCAGTTTTTCGGAAACTACCAAACTGATAAGGTAGCGGAATGTTATAATGTCTATTACGGGAGAGTACGTCTCCTCGTAATCAATTCCAGGGCGTTGAGAAAATTCTTGCGCCACTAAAAGAACTTTGTATATCACAATCTCGTTTTTCTCATTACGCTTCCTTACAAATACCCATTTAAAACCTACAGGTTTAACATGGGGAGGTGTGGGAGCTACAGGTCCAAACACCTTTCTTTTTGTCAAGAAATCAAGTTCGACCTGGATTGCTTCTTTCCATTTTGGTCAGTCTTCTCTACGTTGGCATTCATCAATGGACCGCAGTTCAATATCATCACTAGTTATTATTTCAGTAGCTACTGCGAATACAAATATATTATCGATGATAATATCATTCTGATTCCATATCTCATTTAAGCATGCATAGTTTACCGAGATCTCTCTATTCTCAAGAATGGGTTCAGACGTTGAGGCGTCCCCCAACGTCGTCTCTTCTAAGATAGACCCATAATCCGGAATTATCTCATGAGATGGATCAGATGATATAGTGATATCCAAGGGATTCAATTGTGCCAAATTTGTCCTCTTCTGGAGATAAGAATCCTTCGAACCTATTGGTCTACCTCGCTTCTGGGCAGGGACATGTGACTGGTTAGCCGCCATGGCCGTACTTTGTCCATCTGGGACGACCCGTCCATCTGGGACAACGCGTCCTACAGGGACGTCTATCCTTGCAGGCACGTTTGCAACAGGTATATGTGATCTCGTCACTTTAGCTAGATCAGAGAAAACATCTGGCATGTTATTAGCTACACTCTGCAGATCTAGAATTCTCCGCATTTCATTCTCATTTTGTACGATTCGGGGATCAAGATGAGACATAGTGGAGACATTCCACGTCAATTCACGCCGTTCTTAAGGAACGTTGGCGTTCTTATCTCCCCCTAACGGCGGGAAGACTGTCTTATCGAAGTGAAAATCCGCAAAACGAGCGGTAAAGAGATCGCCTGTCAAGGGCTCTAAATAACGTATAATGGAGGGGGATTCATAGCAGACATAGATGCCCCTCCGGCGTTGAGGTCCCATTTTTGTACGTTGTGGTGGCGCAATTGGCACGTAAATGGTGCACTCAAACACGCGTAAGTGCGAAACATCAGGTTCGTACCCAGTTACCAGCTGTAACGCGAAATAGGGTTGGGTGGCAGTGGGCCTCAACCGGACCAACATAGCGGCATGCAAAATTGCATAGCCCCACGCAGAAATTGGTAGCTTGGTGCGCACAACCAAAGCCCGTGCAATCATTTGTAATCGTTTAATGAATGCTTCTGTGAGACCATTCTGGGTGTGAACATGTGCAACTGGATGTTCAATATCAATCCCAAGGGACATGCAATAATCATCGAAAGATTTCGATGTAAACTCACCAGCATTATCAAGTCTGATGGACTTTATGGGATAATCCGAATGATGGGCCCTTAATTTAATGATTTGGGCAAGGAGTTTAGCAAACGCAGCATTGCGTGTGGACAATAGGGTCACATGTGACCACCTCGTCGATGCATCAACCAAAACCGTGAAATATTTAAATGGTCTGCATGGTGGTTGGTTGGGTCCACAAATATACCCTTGTATTCTGTACAAGAAAGGAACAGAGTCTTTATCGATCTTTGCATATGATGGTCTAGTGTTCAATTTTCCCATTGAGCAAACTGGACATAGTGTGTCACTAAACACAAGGTCCTTATTTGTAAGGGGATGCCCATGTGATGTATTGAAGATACTGCGCATCATACCGTGACCGGGGTGTCCTAATCAGTCATGCCATAATAAGTAGTTGCTGGGGTTAGGTAGCTTCCAGCTAGCTATGTGATTTGCCTCAATGGTTCTAATAGTGGTCATGTAGAGTCCACCCTTGAGGCATTTCAATTTCTCCAATGTACGCTTCCGGCCATACGAGTTGGATGTTATGCAAAGATATTCCACATTCTTTTTTTTTTTGTGGTTTCAACATGATAATTATTAGCTCGAATATCCTTAAAACTCAATAACGTTCTGCTGGAACGTGGGGAGTATAAGGCTTCATCAATGGTAAATACGGTACCATTGGACAACATAAATTGGTCTCTTCCGGAGCCTTCAATCAAGTTTGATTTGCCAAAAATAGTTATGACAGGGGTGTGGTTAGGTATTAAGTTTGTGAAAAATATCCTATCACGAAGGATAGTGTGCGTAGTAGCACTGTCGGCTAGACAACAAACTTCATCATTTGACATGTCTAACCATCAATATAACTAAGTAATCAACAATCACATTTATTTAAAAAAATGAATAAATAAAATGAATAAAATTCGAGCAAATAACAAAATAAGTCCAAAATAAATACGAATCACCAAACAATATCCAGAAATAGTAATGAAAGAAAGAAAAAAAAATATGCATAAAAACGACATAAATGCTGATCATATCCATGTTTATGTAAGTAACTCAATCATCATCATGTCCAGCTGCAGTCTGGAAATCAGCAATGGCAAGGGTGGTATCAGCGGGGACTGGTCGACTGGTCCTACAGCAAAATTAGCCTCTCGAGTATCACGTCTAGCATGGTACTGGGCAATAATTTGGGCGGATGCACGACAGGTGCGGGACCAGTGATCACGACCTCCACATTTATAGCATAGGTCCGATGGGTTTTGATTCTGGTGGCGACGGGCCAGACCAGGGTTTCTCTCGTTTTGAGTACGCGGACCAGGATGAGCATGATATCCACCACGTGGACCTAGCCCACGGTTACCACGGCCACGTGGGGCATGGTAATCTTGGGCTCGGTCATAGGGGTGTCCACCACGTGGGCCTATACCTCGATTACCACGACCACGTGGGGCATGGTAACCATGGACCCGGTCATAGGGGTGTGCACCATGTGTTGGACGGTTACGTCCTCCATCTTTACCACGACCCCTGTTTCTCCACCCATGGTTGGCATCGAGAGGTGCAACAGCGTTTGCTTCAGGAAAAGGTGCTGCACTAGTACCCACAGGTCGGGATTGATCATTCTTCATTAATAAAATATTGTTCTTTTTAGCGAGCAACAAAGTAGTGATCAACTCCGTGAACCTGGTAAACTTCCGGTCTCTGTATTGTTGCTGCAGGACAATACACGAGGCCGGAAATGTGGAGAAAGTCTTCTCAAGTAGGTCGGTTTCAGTGAGTTTCTTCCCACAATACTTGAGAAGAGAATGGATGCGGCATATCTCAGAATTATATTCGTTTACGGATTTAAAATCCTGAAAACGAATGTTATGCCAGTCATGTCTTGCTTCAGGCAAGAATATATCCTTCTGGTGATCGAAACGATCAGCCAGTGAAACCCATAAAGCTCTCGGGTCCTCTTGACCCAGGCATTCACGCTGCAGTGCGCGATCCATATGCCTCCGATTGAGGATCATAACATCCGCCTTCTGATGCTCAGAAGCCACATTGTCTTCCTGGATGGTTGAACGGATTCTCTTGGCAGTGAAATGAAGCTTCACATCTTTAGTCCACTGGTAGTAGTTTCTTCCGGAAACTTCTAGTGCGTCAAAATCCAGTTTGTTGAGATGTGCCATGCTCTACAAAGATTAATGAATAGGATTAGTGCTTTGGGAAAAAATGCATCCATAAGCAACTAATGAGAACTTCAGGTTCTATAACATGGTATGATAATTCAGGATATCAATGAAGGAAACTTCAGGTTCCTTTTATTTACAAGTAGTCAATGACATTGGTAAATAACGTATAAAGAATGAAATAAACAAACAAACAAACAAGTAAACAAGATACAATATGCATAAATATAAATAAATGTTATTGTGGTCCTTGATTTAGGGGTATTGCAATGCTTCAGGAATGCATGAGTGTATGTTTTAGGCACGAGGAATGCAAAGGAAGATTCTATTTTTTTTTTTTGTCGGAGCCGAGCCAAACTGGGTCGGGCTGACCGAGCCGAGCTGAGCCGGACCGAAGGAACCTAGCCTAGCCGAATCGTCTGGGCTGGCTAAGCCGACCCGTGCAGTGGCCTGGGCCCTGCGCTAAAGCTTCTGGGCCGAAAAGGAGATGGGCTGTTGGCCATATCGATTTTGGGGCTAGGGGGTAGAGGCCTGCTGGGCTCAGAAGAAAGATTTTCTTCTTTATTTTTCTAGCTAGCCTTCTGGGCTCAGAAAACATTTTTTTTCTTTTGTTTGAAAGGCCTTCCGGGCATGGATTTTTTTCTGCTGGGCCTTCAGGGCCTGATATCTTTTCGGGCTTGTTGGGTAGCCATCTAGGCTCCCTTCTTCTTCCTCCTTTTTTGTTCTTTTCAGCCATTACTTGGCATTTGAGAAGAATTTGGATTGAGTCAAAATGTATGGGAATGGCCGAAAATATGGGAAGAAAATAAGGAACCGTCAGAGGGTTGACTGCTCAACTAAGTCATGTTTGCAGCCGCAAGGGTTCCAAACATCATCATGATCAATTTATGATTATCAATATTTAACACAATCATATAATTATCAATTATGTATATGCAACAACATCATCAACATCAATAATATCAAACAATATTCAGCGTTTAACAAAAAAAATCAACTATTTAGAACCAAATAAAATTAATTATAATTCTAGAATTTCATCAAATATAAAAAAATAAAATAAAAGAATCATCATATCAAACCAATTTCCAATTAAATTATCACATTCATGGATTTCTATTGCATGTTGCCTTGAATTGTTTTTCAACTTCTAATTCAATTCAAACCTATGCAATCACACATATATATTAACAAAAACCGATAATTCATATAATTCAATTGTTCAAATTAAATAAATTAAATCTAGGTTTTGAATCAATCAATCAAATAAAATAATTCATAATCTTAGGATTCAACATCATTATCAATTCTAAGCAATATGCAAATCAATTTCTAGAAATATGGGTTCTAGGTTTGATGCAAAATAAAATAAATTCTAGGATTTGGAAAACCTACTTGATTGAATTTATCCTCCACTTGAATGATCACCGATTCGGAGACAATCGTGCTGATAACGTGTTGTGAAGGAAATTAAGTAGAGGAGAATGCAGAGAGAATATGGAGAGGCAGGGAGAAGAAAATAATACGTCTGTTTCTTCTGAGATTATTATTATAGTTTACAAGGCTTAATTATCCCTTATATAGGGAGGGATAATTAATGAATACAAAAGGACAAAACTACCCTTAGTACCTAGTACATAAATAGACATAACCATTTATCTATTTACAACAGTAGTGCATTTCTTAGTAATTTTAGCATAAGTCCAAACATAGCCTAGGGGAATCCTCTTAAGCATTTGTTGTAACTTGCAAAAGAAAATTTATAAAGCTCAGATGTTCCTAGCTATAATTTTTTCAATAAATTATTCAAATATATGCTTGTCATGCAGCAAAATAAACTCTTACGAGGGGGTTTGCGCGTGTTTGGCCTGTAAAACAGCCTTCTTGGCCTTTTTTTCTGGAGCAGTTGGGGAAGTGTAAATACTTTTATCACTGTGGATTCAGCATCTTCTTGAAATACTGAATTTATTAGTCTTATCTCTAAAGAGAAAAACCTGCTTTTTAAGGCCAAGCTACTCTGGATGATCTAAATGCTACCGGCTTACTGGTGTTTAAGAAACAACCCTGTAAATTTTTGTGAGGACTCCTCGGTGTAGGAGAATTTGAAAGGTACTCGAGTCATGAAGCTACTGTTTTCTTTTAGGATGAATATAAAGCTACAAATCTTTTATAAATGGAGAGTTAATTCCAAAGGTAGCTTTCTCTATTGCTTATTGGCTTCTGCAGCCTTTCATGGTTCAGTTCGATATAGAATTGGGAAACTGCTAGAGTGACCTGGGTTTTGTAACTATGGTGGTTTCCGGTGATGATCTAAGATTCGAATGGATGTATTTTGTAGTCTCATTCCTTCCCAATTTTGTTGTAGCTGCTGCTGTTACACTTCAGACTTGAGAAGTACTTTGTATTGTTCAAACCTCATGGATGCATTTTGCTTTTCAATACCTATGTGAAATTTAGGCTATATAAAACTTCATTCTTGCTGGGACGCAGTTCGGTCTCCAGTAGGACACAAGATTTTCTCCACAATCTGATAATCACTCTGCCCAAAAAAATATGTATTCTAGTATGGATTGAAAGGGTTAAAAAGGTATTAAGATAATAAAAAGAGTGATATACAAGGAATCAAAGTTATAAAATAAAGTATACTGTTTTCAATGTTAATTATTGAAAATTAACTAATATATAATTAATTTTTTTATTCTAAAAAATTAACTTTGTTCATTATTTCATAAATATTTAGTAATGTTAAAATTATTTTATAAAATACATTGTAAATCCCCTTCAAATGGATTTTGCATAATCTCTTCAAATCATATTTACGAGTTCAATTAAGCAACATCAAACACAATAAAAGAATTATTACAATAATGTCCTAAAGTAACAAAACCGTCATCGTCATGAAAATAGTATCGTTTTTTCTTGGACTATGTGTTGAGCATAACAACTGTACGTTACCTCATATATGTGAATAACATTAGTCCATCTTACTACATTGGAGGGATAGTCTTGATGTGGTTTGATAGGTATAATTTTAATATTTTAATTTAAACTATTAAAATTTTAACGGTTTGATATTATTTGAATTTTTTAAAATTAAAAATAAAATCGTTTGTGTGGAACCCAAAATCACCCAAAAATTGTGGAACTGTCACGTGGCCCATAATTTCAAAAATGACCACATTGCCCCTAACAATAATGTTAATGACTTAAAAACACCCACACATTAGATAATCTATTTACCAGCTAAATACGTTATTTAATCGGATTAAAAGTCTGTAATATTAATATTCTCCCCGAGAGTTATTTGTCAATATTCTTAATAACGGACAATTAATATTAATATTAAATCACAATAAATTTCATTATTATCATAATGAGTCATTATTATAATTATTAAATAATATATTTTTATTAATAAATATATTATTTATTAATTACAAATTCAACAGACCAATCAGAACGCTTTGAGGTTCCCAAAATTTTCTTATAAATAGCGGAGCACATTTCATTTCCAAAGTACGTCGATTTTTTGCTTCGAAGTATATCATTTTCTTCTCTCAAAGCTGACTTAGGCATCAGAGTCTTCTTGGTTGAACAACCCCCTAGGTAATCGATCGAGGCAATGATAACTAATTGTTTGCTGTTTGTAGGAATTGTGAGGACTTTTCGCAGGGGTTCGACTTTTGATTCAACAATTGGTGCTTTCATTGAGAGTAATTGAGGAAAGAAGCTCTCACGGTTGTTCATCGTTTTTCAACGGTATTCATCGTTCCTCAGGTTGTTGTTCATCGTTCATCTTTCTTCGTTCGTCGTTCATCGACATTGTTCGAAGATTTTGAACGTTGTTCAATCATCCATCCACAACTTTTCCATTCAAGATTCTCTGATTCGGCATGGCTAGGGTTCGTCGATTCGTTCGATCAGCTAGAGGAGGTGTTTCTACCTCAACAGCTCAGACAAGGAACAAGGCTCGTATAGAGACTCCGGAGAAACGGCCAACTCGACCTCGACGTGTGTCCATAGAAGTGCCCATGGAGGCGCATGGAAGGATGTCAACCTTCAGCTTCGGAGCGTTCCCTTCTCCAATCACCCAAGTTCCCACGTTAGGGGAAGGAACTTCGACCTTGCAATAAACGGGCGGGCGATTTATGGGAGGAGCATCAATGTCAGAACCCAACCCTCCTCGATTAGGACCCAACTCATCTAGCACGATATTGTCAGCTTTGGGCCTCCTTGCCCTTGCCCTCACGGTTTTGTTTTCGGGAGCTCACGGTGCAACTTCTCAGGGGGTCACCCATCATGGAATTGCACCAGCCTCAACTTGCTTAACTTTGGGGTTCCAATCCCCCCCAAAGCCACTTGAGCTCCCAAAAAGCCTCGTGCTAGATAGGTGTGTGCTTACACCTTTAAGGCACACCACTATTCCCCTCCCAAACCATTCCTTTCGCAGGAATGTGGAATCGTTCACCGTTCCCTCCACGACACGGGTCTTACAATCCACCCCCCTTAGGGCCCAGCGTCCTCGCTGGCACACTTCCCGGTCGGGGTCTAACTCTGATACCATTCTGTCAAGACCCAACCCTCCTCGGTCAGGACCGACTCATCTAGCATGATATTGTCCGTTTTGGGACTCCTTGCCCTTGCCCTCACGGTTTTGTTTTCGGGAGCTCACGGTACAACTTCCCAGGGGGTTACCCATCATGGAATTGCACCAGCCTTAACTTGCTTAACTTTGGGGTTCCAATCCCCCCAAAGCCACTTGAGCTCCCAAAAGGCCTCGTGCTAGATAACTGTGTGCCTACACCTTTAAGGCACACCACCATTCTCCTCCCAGACCATTCCCCTCACAGGAATGTGGGATCGTTCACCGTTCCCTCTAGGACACGGGTCTTACAATCAGGGCAAAGTTAGCCCACATCAAACATGGATCTGCGGGACTTCCTGGATGTTCATCACGACATCTCATGGAGGAACCACCGCCAACCTCTTCAGGACAAATTGGCACAACAAGTAGTAAGGTTGAGCAGTCAAGTTCAATTTCAGTCGGAGCTCTTGTTGCAACTCCTGGCAGAAAGAACAGCCCAAGAACCGGAAAGACATTCCACTTCGCGTGGGAGACAAGAGAATGTTCTAAGGCGTCCAAGGAAGGAAATGGTCCGATGCTGAACAATGTCTCGGGACAGCTCAATAAGTGACCCCGGTGAGGAAAGTCACTCCCGTAAAGAAAGGAGCCCACAACACTCAAGGCCATCTGTACATGAGCGGCTTGGAAGTAGGGTTGGGAAAACTTCACGGGAGCGCTCACATGGGAGCAGAAGGGAACGACAGACCCCATATAAACCCCCAAGATGATCTGCCCATTGCAATGAGGGGGAGGATAGGGCTTACTCACCTGCGCTACCTCAGAGGTCAAGAGGGGAGGCTCGAGGAGATTCCCGAAGGACAGAGCGTAATGACTCACCGCCTCAGCGAGGAACACTACAAGCTAATGATGTTCAAAGGATGTTGGATCGGCACCTTCGTGTTCAATGTGATGGAAATCTAGAAGATGATATGCGTCACCAAATTCAACTATCCCTACCCTTCACGAGAGATATTGAGGATGAGCCATTCCCTCAAAGGTTCACAAAGCCAAACTTCACTCCGTTCAAAGGAACTTCAAACCCAGTAAAATACATAGATTACTACTGGGGAGTCATGGTCCCCCACAGACACAATGATGCACTCGTGTATAAAGTTTTTCAAGTCTCACTTCAAGGCCAAGCCATGATGTGGTTCAATCATCTCCCCCGGAGGTCGATTGCGTCTTTTGAAGAGTTGGCACTTGGCGTTTGTGAAGGAGTACGCACAACTTCGAACAGCCGAGGAAAAGGATGACCATCTTTTCTCTGTCTGAAAGAGAGCAAAAGAGACTCTGTGACAATACATTCGGAGATATTGCATGGAGAAGTCTTGAATTGTCGGCTGTAGCGACCTTGTTGCTGCAATGGAGTTTAAACAAGGGCTTCCCCAGGACAGCCAGCTCTACGGAGATATTATCATGAGCAATGCACAAAGTCTCACCAAGATGTTCTCACTAGCAGAGCGGTATGCATGCTGCGAGGACGAGAAGAACGCCACCCATATACAGGACCATGTTGGGACTAGTGAGAAGACCTCAATAAAGATGAGTCTCATGGAAAGTTTGCGTCTGGAAAGTTCAACAAGCGCAAGGAGGATCAACCCTCCCAAACTCCGGCTATGGGAAAGCTTAATTTGCTGTTATCTTTGCCAGTCCATCAGATCCACAATGAGATAAATGACAAGTCGTGGTTCAAGAAGCCAGAGCCAGTCAAAGGTGATCAAGAGAAGGCCGATAAGACGAAGTGGTGTGCGTACCACTAGTGCTATGGGCATAACATCGGGAAATGCATATCTTTCAAGAGATATCTCTGCAATCTCATCAAAGAAGGGCATTGCACTGAGTACGTCAAAGGGAAGCCCACAGAACGACCCGCTGACAAAGGACCGAAAGAACCTTCAAAAAAGATGATTTGCATCAACACCATCATAGTAGAATCAGAGTTGCTAGGAACCACCTCTAAGTAGGAGAAAAGAAAGATCCGAGATGCACTAGCTGTCTCTCAGGTCTCCCATGTCACCACCCCTAGGGTGGCCAACGACCTTGTCATTGGTTTCTCTTTGAAGTACAAGGTAGGAGTTGATTGGCAGCACGATGATGCTCTAGTCGTGTCAATCCAGTTCGCGCATGCTCAAATTGATTGGATTCACGTCGATGAAGGAAGCACAACAAATATCCTACGCTTGGGTGTTGTGCGCAAAATGGGATTGGAAAGTCTCACTACGAAAAAGGATGTCTCACTTCGAGGTTTTAACGGTTCAACAAGCATGGCTATTGACACACTCCAGCTGGACGTACACTCTGATCCCGTTGTCACGTCCCAGACCTTCTACATCATGGTCGAGTACTCACCATACAATGGGATTCTGGGAAGACCGTGGCTTCACAAAATCCTCGCTAACACGTCAAGACTTTATCAGAAGATTTGATTCCCAATCCCAGGAGGAGAATTGGGGAGATCAAGGGCGATCAAGTAATGGCTCAGTAGTGCCTCACTGAAGGGCTGAAAAAGATCAAGGAGACTGAGTTTGTTCCCCAGGTTGGATCATCCACTAGGGGAAAATTTTCTTCTTCGTCTTCTAAATAGAAACTAATCATAGGTCAAGATCCAGACGTATATGAGGAACCACCAACTTCAGAAGGATGGCAACCGGAGGATGACTTCACCCTCATTCAGCTTGACCCTCAATATCTTGAACGACATCCTCGCATTGGTTCTTAGTTGAGTAATAAAGAAAAAGAAGAGCTAACAACTTTCCTGCGTGAGGAAAAAGAAGATTTTGCTTGGTCACCATCTGACATGCTGGGGATTGACCCTACTATCGTTTGCCACAAGCTGCACGTCAATCCAAACCACAGGCTGGTCAAGCAGTAATGACGTATTTCTCTCCCGAAAAAATTTCTATTATCTAATAGGAGATTGACAAGTTACTCGTTGCGGGATCCATTGAAGAAGTTCTGCACTCTGAATGGCTAGCAAACACCGTATTTGTCAAGAAGAAGGAAGCAGGGCGATGGAGAGTTTGTGTTGATTACACCGATCTCAATCTTGCATGCCCAAAAAATAACTATCCCCTGCCCAAAATCGATCTCTTAGTGGATTCTACTGCAAGAAATGAGCTCCTCAGCTTCCTAGTTGCATACTCGGGCTATAACCAGATTTTCATGCATGAAAAAGACAAAGACAAAACCGCCTTCGTCTTCGACTGAGGTGTGTACTGCTACAAGGTCATGTCATTTGGCCTTAAGAATACGGGTGCAACGTACCAGAGACTTTTCAATTGAATATTCAAAGATCTCATCGGCAAGACCATGAAGGTCTATATGGACGACATCATGGTCAAAGCTGAAAAACGAGGGGATCATATCACCAACCTGCGAGAGACCTTCAACTTGTTGAAGAAGTACAAAATGAAGCTCAACCCTCTGAAGTGTACTTTCAGGGTATCAGCAGGGAAGTTCTTGGGTTACTGAACAGATTCTTGTCCAAGTGTACCTTCAACTTGTCCCCATCAAGTCTGAAAGAGATTCAAAGTCTCGCTGGTCGAGCAGCAGTACTGAACAGATTCTTGTCCAAGTCAACTGATTGGTGCCGACCTTTCTTCCGAGTGGTAAAGAAGGCATCTAGAGATAAGTGGGATGAAGGTTGTAAGAAAGCGTTTCAAGATCTCATGACCTACTTGACGTCTCCACCGCTGCTATCAAAAACCAAAGATAATGAGGACTTGTTCCTTTATTTGGGAGTCTCTGATGTTGCTGTAAGCTCAGCGCTTATCCGGGAAGAGAATGGGATTCAGCTTCCAGTGTTCTATACGTCTAAGGCCTTCCTTGCTGCTGAAACAAGGTACCCAAAGTTCGAAAAGTTTATCTTGGCGTTATTGGTTACAACAAAGAAGCTACGATCGTACTTTAAAGCTCATCAGGTAATCATCATGACAGAATATCCACTCCGTTTGTTACTTCATGCACCTGATGAATCAACACGAGTAATGAAATGGGCCATAGATTTTTGTCAGGACCCGTCCCAAATCCCCACTTGTCATTCATCCATTGGGCTTGCCCCTAAATATCTGGGTCCATTGAGTGGCAAAAGTCCTCATCTCGTAAAACATGCAATAGTTCTTCGAAACTTCCGTGAACCGTAACTTTCCCGTCGAATGTCCGATTTCGACATGTCATCTGTCTAAGTACTAGTATCGACTCGATTCACGTAACGGTCCTTGGCCCTCGGGCATCGGACCTCCCAGGTTAAAAGTCAACTTTCTGCCCACGTTTAGGGGCAAAATCGTAATTTCGCCATGAACGTCCGATACACTTCGGCTAATCCCAAATTAGCCTCACTAATCCATCATTAATTCTTAATTAATCCCGATAAGTTGGGATGGGTCGTTATAGTTGAGTCAGCATGATTTACTCTATCGTCCTAGAACAGCCGTCAAAGGCCAGGCCTTGGCAGATTTTGTTGTGGAGTTCACACCATCATCATTGGAAGGAAGCAATGGCAAGGAACTTGGCAGAGTTCCTAGGGCCGTCGACACCTCCATGCCACAAGATCATAGCGACAGTTCCCCTTCTTTGCAACTCTCAACTTCCAATCTCTTATGGAAGCCCTTTATTGACGGTTCCTCGAACCAGAGGGGGCATGAGCGGGGATTGTTTTCATCACTCCTGATGGATCAATAATGGAGAAAGTAGTGCAGTTTGGATTCAAAGCCTCTAATAATTAAGCGAAAAAATAAAGCTTTGATTTGTGGGCTCGCACTTGCTAAGGAGTTGGGCGTCAAAAAACTCGCTATTCATTCGGATTCACAGCTGATCACCAACCAATCGATCGGCGAATATGTTGCGCGTGATGCAAGGATACTTATATATAACAACAAAGTCCAGGAAATGCTTGCTTTTTCTCGGTTTTCATTTTTCATCAACTTCCACGGGCTGAAAATGCACAAGAAGATGAGTTGGCAAATCTAGCGTCATCACCTGACTATCGATTCAAGTGCTCAATCCCGATTGAGTGCCTCGAACAACGAAGCATTGATACAAGGAGCTTGAAGTAAGACAAATTGATTCATCTCCAAGTTGGAAAGATCATTTTATCAACTACCTAGAGTATGGCACATTGCCTAATGAACGGTTAGAAGCCCGCAAAATCCAGATGAAAACTGCACGGTACTATGTTGACAAAGGCCTAATTTTCTTAAGAGCTTCACGGGGCCAAACTTGCTATGTTTTAAGCATCCTGAAACATTGAAAGTCTTGGTTGAGATTCTTGAAAGGAATTGTGGGAACCATTCTAACGGAAGGTCGCTTGCTCAAAAGATGCTTAGTGCAGGATTTTACCAGCCAATTCTACACCAGGAAGCTCTGCAATATGCCCAAAAATGCGACAATTGTCAAAAGTTCAAGCCTAACCAATTGGCACCACTAGAAGACTTGCATGCATAGACGAGCCCTTGGCCATTCATGCAGTGGGGAATTGACATCATTAGACCTCTTCCAAGCACACCAATCCCAAGCAAGAAATATTTGATTGTTGCCACTGTCTATTTTACCAAATGGGTGGAAGCAAAGGCCTTAGCCAACATAACCCAAGCTGATGTTCAAAAATTCATCTGGAGTCAATTTATCTGCCAGTTTGGACCTCCCAAGTTCATTCTAACATACAATGGAACTCAGTTCACTGGCACCATAATCAATGAGTTCTTTGAGTCTTGGAGGATAAATCATTTCACTTCAACTACCTATTACCCCCAGGGCAATGGCTAGGCTGAAGCTTTAAACAAGATAATCCTCGACTGTATCAAGAAGCGACTCGATGATAAGAAAGGCATGTGAGAGGAAGAGTTAGTTGGCACGCTCTGTTCTTACCGCACCTTTCTGCGTCGTGCGACAGGCGAGTCTCCATTTACTCTTGCATATGGAACCCATGTTGTCATCCTTCCATATGTTGTTCCAGCTCCTTTTACCAAAATTGATGATCTAGTGGTAAACTCCATAGCTCTGAGAACTTCGCTTGATCTCAGCGAGGAATTAAGGGAGCAAGTGGTGAAGCGCATCTCCAGCTACCAACAGTAAGTAAGAAGTTCCTATAACAAGAAGACATGAATCCGACACTTTCTCCCAAGTGACCTTGTCCTCAAGGAAACTTTTGCAACACCCAATCATCTAGGGTCTCAAAAGCTCAAGTCTCCGTGGGAATGACCTTTCTGAATCTACCAAGTAGGTAAAAAGGGAAGCTACACCTTAGAAACAATGGATGGAAAGTTAGTGAGCGGTTCCATAAACGTTCATCACCTCCGAAAATATTATGTATAGTACAAATTAGAGCTCAAAGCTAAGCTAGTCTTTGTCTTGTGCTAAATATTGACTTTATTTTCAAGTTGGTTGTATTTTAACTTATCAATAAAGTTATCAAGTCACTTCTAGTTATCAATAAAGCTCAAGCCTTGGGTGCTTCTCAGAGGAAGGCTTTGAATGCTTCCTAAAGGAAGGCTTTGGAGGCTTCCTAGAGGAAGGCTTTGGAGGCTTCCTAGAGGAAGGCTTTGATTGCTTCCCAGAAGAAGGCTTTGTATGCTTCTCAAATGAAGGCTTAGAGTGCTTCCAGAGTCGTCTTCCTTCAGGAAGAACACATAGCTTTCCTTCGGGAGGCAAGAAAAGCATTATGAAGGAAGCACTTAAAGCCTTCCACTAGGAAGCACTCCAGCACTCCAAGTCTTCCTCTAGGAAGCATTTCCAAAGCCTCCTAACGCGAAACGCTCAAGCTTTCCAGTAAAGCATTTCAAGCCTTCAGTTAAAAAGAGTAAAAGCCCTTCTCTGAAGGCAACATACCAAATACTTAATCATCTAACACTTCAAGTTGTTTAGAACCCACCATTGCACGCCCAGGGTTGCAGTGGAGCGATATGAACGTATTCGTTCTGGCACATTGGCAAGCGTTTGACAGTGTTCGTTCCAGCACATTGAAAAGTGGATAAAAGAAAGTTAACACTTGCATTCCAACAATTCAGCATAAATGATTTTCTTATTTATTCGTTTGGAGGGTATTTGGAAAATCACATGTCGATTGCTCACACCGGTTATTCACTATTGGAATGAAAATTACAAACATAAGGAAAATGATGTAAAGTAACTACGGATGCATGTCTTCAACATTCATTGTTTTTTTGAACTCTTCCCACTCTTCTGTTGAAAGTACGGAAGCGTCGTTAAACAATGATTGGATAGTCTCAAGGGCACCTTCATTTCTGGTCTCGGGCTTAGGCTCTGGTTCATGTTCCGGTGCAGGCTCATAATCATTCTCCAACTTTGGTTCCCGCTCTTTGGTGGTGATCCCACTGCAGTTTTCCATGTCCAACTTTTGCACCTCATGCTCTTTTTGGCACAAAGTTGTGGGGGCATGTGGTGGCAGAGAATGGTCGTGTCTCGAAAACCGTTCAGTCTTCAGATTTTGGACTTCCACCTC
Organism: Prinsepia uniflora; assembly: GCA_032719365.1. NCBI lineage: Eukaryota > Viridiplantae > Streptophyta > Magnoliopsida > Rosales > Rosaceae > Prinsepia > Prinsepia uniflora. The sequence goes on along the minus strand of CM064864.1, from coordinate 16,534,192 downwards.
CAAAAGTTTGATTTTCTCATCTGAATCCTGCAAATGTCTACACAGGAAGGTGACCTCGTTTAGGGAAACGTCTCGCTCAATCTTTATCAACATCCTCTCTGCTCAGCTTGTCTCCAGCTCGCCCACTTTTCCCTCCAATGTATGGATTCTTCCGACCAAGTCTTTGTTGTTCTATCTAGAGTGATCTCGGGCTTCTCGAAGGCGTATGTACTCGCTCCTCATCCGTTTGTTTTCATCTTTCAGAATGGAATTTTCGTGAAGCATATCAACCAACTTGCGGGCCCCAGCTTTCGCAATCATAAGCTCTTGGACTACCTTGTCATAAGTTCCCTGTGGCACAGTTTTTAGAGTTTTATTTGCTACGATGGGGGCAACTATCACATCATGGGTCTTGGATGACGACCGCGTCTCCTCCACTAATCGATTTGGGCCTTCATCTCTCAAAGCTTCAATCACTTCAGGGGAAGTAGGAATTACCTTCAGCTTCTTAGGATGTTTGGCTGCATCCTCACAGGGACCGTCTGAGGCTTTGCGCTTGCTCGATGACTCTGCGGGACTAGAGCGGCCAGGCTTGGAAGGAGCCTGATGATCATGTTTTCTCTCCAAAAGGTATTGGGCTCCTAATTTTCCTTCTTCTTCTAGGTAACAGGTTTTTTCAAGCACAACGGATCACTCAGCCAGTCCTTGATTAGGCTGTCAGAAGGCCTCCCGCCATCCGTGTCTCTGAGTGGAGAGAGCAGCCAACTCATGTCATGAAACTCTGGAGGAACTTTCAAGGACATATCAATCTTTTTGAGATCATGATGCCCTTCAGAGGAGGCATGTTTGTCCCATACGCCTCTAACTTCGATGCAGTTGAATCTGTACGTGTTTTCATCAAACTTCATCCTCAAAAATAGCTCCACCTCGAAAACGACTCGAGAAAGTCGACCACCGGTAATCCCGCTGTGCGACACAAAGTAGCAATGCCAGAATTCATCTTCAGTGAGTCCCAAGCCAAAGAATTTATTCAGCTTCTCAAAACACATAATGTGTCGATAGGCATCGACGTCCAGTTGAGTAGAGTTGCATCCCATCCGGCCAATAACCTTGGAGAAGAACTTCGAGAACGGGAACTTAAAACCTCATCCAATGATTAGAAGGTGGAATTTCATCCATCGACCACCAGCATGATTTTTTCCTCTTCCATGCTTAAGAGCCTTTATGGAAGAAAATCTGTCGCTAAGCTCCATGAAGACGTCGTCTAGAAAGGCAATCTGATTACGAACTTTTCACTCCATGAAGTCTTCAGGTTTCTCAAACTCCATATCCTTCCCTCGGAATGGACTTTGACTACGAGAACTGCCGCTCCCATAATGCGAGTTTACCGGACCGATCCAGAAGAGCACCTTGACGCATCTTAAAACGAACGCCTTGGAAAAATGGTAGAAATTGCCTTTCGGAATGTTGCCAACAGATGTCCAGAACCCCCGAGGTGGGCAAAAACGTGAAGCTACAAAGGAAAACCATCTTGGATTAAATATATATATTTATGGATACTTTAATAGATAAAGTTAACTAAATAAATATATATATATATTTATAAATTAAAAAAGTATATATGGGCCTACCAAAAAGATGCAAAAAATAAAAATAAATAAATAAAAAAAGGAAGTTGAATCAGGAGATGCCATGTGGCAACAGTAGAGCTCCCGCAGGGACCCGATCGGACGCACCTGCGGTCACCAACCCATCGTGTCATGTGCCTCCATTCGGGCCCGCTCATGTGCCTCCAATCGTTGCTTGCCGCGTGCCGCATTCTGCACACCCCACTGACGGGAACGGGACCCAACCCCCTGCGCAGCCAATCGCCGTCCTCCATGTGTCACGTCTCGGATGGTACTAATAAGGCCGCCGACTGTGGCCGGGCCCGCTTGCCTAACGGGGCACATAGAAGCTGACAAGCAACGCCATTTCGGAGCTCTCCCCGACAGCTCCTGCTAGTCACATCTGAGGCTCAAATCAACGCGGCATACGTGGCGGTCTGCAGCCCATTGTCCAGTTCGTGTCGGTGCGTGGCGCGGATGCGCCAGACGCGTCCCGTCGTCCATCAATCTCTCTCATCACTTTTGCACCACGTGTGTCATCTTGGACCTCGCCATCAGCTATTTTTGCTCCATTTTCTTGGCCAACCAACCAATCCAGACCATTTTTTGGTCCTCAAACCAAACAATCCATGCCAACCTTCAAAACAAATAAATATAAAAAAACAGATACGGGTCTTTAATCTTACCCTCAAATACCTTGGAGAATGGGCTTGCAACTTTTCCACTTTTTCTCCAGCACCTAAGTCTCTTCCTTACACACTCAATTTTCACTCAAACGGGTAGTGTAGCTAGGGCCCGATTTCCTATTTGTTCCCTTCTCAAACCCCTTTAAATAAGACAAAAAATTCATAACCCCTTAAAGCATTAAAAATGGCCATAATTTCATTTAAACTAATTAAACGCCATTAAGGGGATTTTTATAAAGGGTTTGAAGTAAAGTAAGGGAAAAATAATAACTCCTTAATGTCTTTGAAATTAAAATTAATTACTTTCTTATTAAACTTAATTACCATTAAGGGGAGTTTTTGGCTTTAAATGGTTGGGACAACATAAACTCTTTTGGCACTTTTGAAGTGAACGAATAAACATTGACTTGATTTTTAATCCAATAGTATCGGCAAACCCGATAACAGAAATTCCAAAAAAATGTACATCCCTTCTGATTCCCTGAATTCCGAAGGGGTGTAGGGGCATTTGTGGAACCCAAAATCACCCAAAAATTATGGAGCTACCACGTGACCCATAATTCTAGAAATGACCACATTGCCACTGGCAATAATCCTAATGACTTAAAAACACCCACACATTAGATAATTTATTAGCCAACTAAATACGTTATTTAATCGGGTTAAAAGTCTCTGTAATATTAATATTCTCCCCGAGAGTTAATTGTCAATATTCTTAATAACGGACAATTAATATTAATATTAAATCACAATAATTTTCATTATTATCATAATGAGCTATTAGTATAATTATTAAATAATATATTTTATTAATAAATATATTATTTATTAATTACAAATTCAACTGACCAATCAGAACCCTTCGAGACTCCCAAGATTTTCCTATAAATAGCGGAGCACATTTCATTTCCAAGGTACGACGATTCATCGCTTCGAAGTATATTATTTTCCTCTCTCAAAACTAACTTAGGTATCAGAGTGTTCTTGGTCGAACAACCCCCCAGGTAAATGATCGAGGCAATGATAGCTAATTGTTTGCTATTTGTAGGAATTATGAGGACTTTTCGCGGTAGATTCGATTTTTGATTCAACAGTTTCGATCCAAACTGTTAATAACAGTTTGGTTTTGATCGATAACGGTTTAAACCGTTTAGGTATAAAAAAAACAATAAGGAACTCTATAAGATATATAATTATCAAATCAAAACATGTATAATACAAGAAACAAGAATCCAACCTATATAACTTACAATCTCCATTAAGATAAATATAAAATTAGAAACAAAGTGAGGGGCTGCATTGAGATAATCCAATATTGGGCTGCGTAGTTTGGAGGATATATAAATAGTCAACACTCAAACTGATGCTAATGGGTTGGATTACAAACAACTCGTATAGACTTTTATTTTTTTATTTTTGATGTTGGTTTTTTTTGTTTATTTTACATATTTTTTTCTTCCTTTATTTTTATTATTTTCATTTAGTATTAATAATAGATTTAAAAATTAATATATTTCTTAACGGTCTAATTTGGATTTAACAGATTTCTAAAATGAATGAAAATCTAAATCCAAACTGATACTAACGGAGTGGTTTGGATTATCAAACTATTTAATTTTTATCCGATTAAACTTAAACCGTTATATAAATAACAATTTGAAGTGTATCAGTTGATGGTTTTTAATGGATTTGTACCGACCCCTACTATATAGTATATACTATGAAAATAATCCACCAAATTAATTAAAAATGTAAAGCGTACTCCTACTAATACGTGAGCACCGGGGAACATGTATCAGACAACACCTTATAAATATTCATATGTTGTAAATAGTTAAATAGTTATATCTATTTATATAATAGGTATTAGGGGTTGTTTTGTCTTTTTGTATTCATTAATTGTCCCTCCTTATATAAGGGATAATTATCTTTGTAAACCATAATGATCTCATAATAAATCAGACGTACTATTTCCATCTCCCTACCTCTCCATATTCTCTCTGTAATCCTCCTCTACCGAATTTCCTTCACAAAACGTTATCAGTACGATCATCTCCAACATCGTTGATCATTCAAGAGGAGGATAACTTCAATCAAGTAGGTTTTTCGTTTCTTCAAAATTCAATTTTATTTTATTGAATCAAACCCTAGAACGCATGAATTCTAAGATTATCAAATTAATAATTATTTGGTAAATATTGAAATTAAATTCACTATTGAATTGCATATACTATGCCTGAATTGATAGCAAAGGTTCTATGTTTGTTTAAATTTTCTGAAAAATTTTTGTTTGTTTAAATTTTCTGAAAATTTTTTAATTCTTGATGAACCCTAGAATTCATGTTCATAGGAATGGATTGGAATAAATAATTTTGATTTCTATAATCACATAAATAAATGATCATCGATATGTTGAATTGAATAATTTGAAATATTTTCCATGATTCCCATGTTTAATGTTTGAATTATAATTTGGAAAATTTGATGTTAATTGTTGATTGATGAAATAGCATGACAATTCAATTGATATTTGAGTTAATCTTTGATAATGATAATTGATTTTTTGAATTGACAATTGTTTGAGTGGTAATTGGCACCCCACACGGCAACACTTGCCAAGATAATAGGGTTGATTCCCTACGAAAAGGTTGTGAGCGGTTGAGAAGAAAAAAAAAAGGAACAAGGTTGTGAATTATTTTTATCCCATACTTGAGTCTCCTACCCAACAGAAAAGAAAAGGCCCGAAGCAAAAGAAGGGGCAAAAGAGGCCCAGATGGCCAATCAAAAATCGGAAAAAAAATAAACTGAAGCCCACAATACATGAAACTCGGGCCGACGGAGAAAAAAATTTAGAATAACAGGCCCGCAAAAAAAAAAACTATTGCACCTTAGGCCCAGAAGGCCAACGCACAGCAGGCCCAAAAAAACAGAAGGGAAATGAAGGCCTAGAAGGCCAAAACAGAAAAAGCCCGAAACTAATTTGTGATCTATCAGGCCTGAAGTCCGGACCCCCAGCCCAGCCAAAGTGGATGGCTTGGCTAGGCTTGGCTTGGTTTGTTATCATGGCTTGCGGCTCGGCTCGGTTCCGACCAAAAAAAAAACAGAATCTTGTTTTACACTTCCTGGGCCTAAAACATATACTCATGCATGCCTGAAGCAATGCGATACCACTAAATCAAGGAGCAAAATAGCATTTATTTATACTATCTATCCATATGGTATATTGTTTACTTGTTTGTTTGTTTGTTTATTTCATCATTTACAGGTTATTTATAAATGTAATAGATTACTTGTACATACAAGGAACCTGAAGTTTCTCTCATTGATATCCTGGATTATCATACTATGTTATAGAACATGCAGTTCTCATTAGTTGCTTATGGATGTGTTTTTCCCAAAGCACTAATTCTATTCATTAATCTTTGTAGAGCATGGCACATCTAAACAAACTGGATTTTAACGCACTAGAAGTTTCCGAAAGAAACTACTACCAGTGGACTGAAGATGTGAAGCTTCATCTCACTGCAAAGAGAATCCGGTCAACCATCTAGGAGGATAATGTGGCTTCTGAGCATCAGAAGGAGGACGCTATGATCCTCATTCGGAGACATATGGACCGCGCACTGCAACGTGAATACCTGGGTCAAGAGGACCCGAGAGCTTTGTGGGTTTCATTAGCTTATCGTTTCGATCACTAGAAGGACATATTCTTGCCTGAAGCAAGACATGACTGGCATAACATTCGTTTCTAGGATTTTAAATCCGTAAACGAATATAATTCTGAGAAATGTCGTATCCGGTCTCTTCTCATGTATTGTGGGGAGGATTGTTGATGTATCCTAGCTTATACACTTCTATTGTAGTAATGATAATGCACAAGTAAGGGTGTCGAACCACAGAGACTGATTAGGCTTCACAATTACCTCTAAATAACCCTATAATGACTCAATTAACTAGTGGAATTAAAAAGAACTGAAAATAAAACAGAATTGGGTTTTGATTTGTGATATGTAAGGACGCTAAACTGAAATTAAAACTTTAAGTAAATGAAGATAGATAGAAAAGATTGAGAAAAGTATGGAGATGGAAGCTATGGTCTTGACTTCACCTATGTAACCTTGATTCTATGAATACAGTGACTAAAGTACTTTGATCTTCCAAACCTGCTCTAAGGATCGTTTTCACTTAAGTAAGATAGGCCATGGCATGTGGAACACTATCTAGTCCTTCTAATTGCAACCTAAGTATGGCATGTACTTTAGATTACTCCTAGAAAGCCTTTAAGTATGAGAAAAGAAATAAATATGACCAAACAGATTCAGTGGCATGGCATGTACTCACTAACCCTATTCTTTCATTCATAAATCAATTAAACTTAGGCATGGCATGTGGTCTAAATCTAACTAGGCATATGGAACCCTAATGGTGATCAAGCACTAGATTCACATATGAATCAATAATTAAAATGAATGAAACAAAGAAGAGTTTGTAGAAATCAGAATACTTCAATCATAACATAGACTGAGTTTACATGGTTACATCAAGAATCCTAGATGAGAAATTAGCTACACATGTATCTAATCAACATAAAAGCATTAATTAAAGACATGGATGCAGCAAACTCTAAGTAGAAGGCAGTCTTCTTCTCCAGAACTGAAAATGGCTTCTTCTTCACACAACAAAGATGATAGATGACGAATTTGATGAAGGAATTTTGGAGCTTTTACGATGAGAGATTGAGGTACATGGGAAAGAGATGCAAAAGGATGGAAGAGGGGAGATGGCTATGAAAGGGAAATAGAAAGAGGAGTTTTATTCTTGAGGTTTTCTCACTGGAAGAGAAGGAGAATGAAAAAAGAAGAGCAGATCCGATTTCTTTGTTGTGTGGAGGCTCCCCCTATTTTAAGAGTAAAGACGGCTTATATAGGTAAGAAAGCATGAGTGCAAATAAGGAAAGACAGGTAATCTGTTACTAGTCACGTGAACAGTGTCAGACAAGAATAGTGATTCCTGAATAGTATCGGGCGTGCATAGTGATTAGTGATTCCTGAATAGTGTCAATCCTGAATAGTGATTCCTGAATAGTGACAGCTTTTTGTTTTCCACATTATTTTTCCTTGCTCCATAAGTAAGCTCTTTCAACTCCGAATTTCCTCCTTTTTACACCGAAATCTTTCTAATTGGATATAATGTCCAATCCTGCACAACTCTCACAAAAATTATCATTTTCTCCTATGTGATGAAAGATATTAGTAGTACATCAAAGATAATAATGCATGGAAAAATGCATAAAATATGATCTAACAAAGTCCCCCAAACCTATTATTTGCTAGTCCTCGAGCAAAACAAATTACAAAAACACAATTAAAATAATGACTCGATCTTTCTATGATAAACCATTTAAACCCCTAGGTGTGCCTAGTAGGAGGAGTTTTGTCTCCTGAGGGTTTAACAGAGGTGATACCTAAAAACACCTTCAAGACTATTGAAAAACCAAGGGTTAAAACATTATGGAAACAAAGTAAGGTGAACAAATGAAACCTTAGTCATACCTTCACCTTCTTGAATTCACCATGCCAGCAACTAATTAGTGTGCAAGTGAACACTTATACTCTAAGTTTCCAGGCTTCATAGGTATCATTTTCAAACCTGAAGATAGAATTCTTCTCAACTCTAAGTCTCACAGATTCACTCAATCACTCGAACCTAAGGTTTAATCTCTCCATCAAACATATGTGAGTGAAGTTATGTAATATGAAATCAAGTATTCTCACATATGAAGTATAAGAAAAAATGGCACAATTTCAGGATAGATCTCATGAGAGAATCGAAAACTAAGAATTAGATAGAGCACATACCTCCCAGCATTCATGTCATTGCCCAAATGATCAACGTAGGTCTTAATCTATATAGGTTGTAATGAGGCTTGGTTGAGGGAAAAATGAAAAAAAAGGATAGGAACAACAAGTAACTTAGAATCATACCAAGGGCTATTGAAAAATTCCTTTGCACAGCTTGATGTTATTCCCAGCATCTGCTCACTTTAAGTTGAATGGAATGAACTTTTCTCAGATCATACTTGAACTTTTTCTTTTGCTTTTTTTTTCTCATCTTTTTTTTTTCTTTGAAGTTTTACTTCATTTAAGTTCTCTTTTCTTTTGATATGAACTTCTTTTGACCTGAGCTACTTTTGATTGTCCATAAAATTTTGATTTAATAGTGGCCATACTTTTCCTTGCATCGAATTTCCACTTTCAGCAACCTTGGCAGATTCCAAGCTATAGGGTATGGTCACAATTAAGCTAGGTACCTCAAAGTGAGATACAAAAGGGAAGGAGTGATGTAGGTTATGAAAGAAATGACTACATGTGTTTGGCTGCAAAATGGCTAATGGAGCACACAAAGGTCGGGTTTAGAGAAGGCTTTTAGAAGGTTATGCACACAAAGCCTAGCATCACTTCAAAAGGGCTACTCCACAAATGAAGGGCATGTGATATCTGAAATTATGATAAATTCTTAGTAATCAACCAAAAATGATTCCAAGCTATAGGGTATGGTCACAATTAAGCTAGGTACCTCAAAGTGAGATACAAAAGGGAAGGAGTGATGTAGGTTATGAAAGAAATGGCTACATGTGTTTGGCTGCAAAATGGCTAATGGAGCACACAAAGGTCGGGTTTAGAGAAGGCTTTTAGAAGGTTATGCACACAAAGCCTAGCATCACTTCAAAAGGGCTACTCCACAAATGAAGGGCATGTGATATCTGAAATTATGCTAAATTCTTAGTAATCAACCAAAAATGATAATGAGATCAGATTAGAGTGAATTAGAAAGAAAGAATTGGAGCAGAAACAAATTAAACCCTCTCAAAAAAGCAAGTAGGCTCAACACATCACAAGGGTAGTCTCCACTATTCTTCTTCATTTGTTTGATCAAGTACCTTATTCACCATGATTCTAAGAGCAAAAGAGGTCAGAAAGAACACCTAATCAGAAGACTAATCAAGGATTCCTTCTAAATGACGATTGTATGCCTTAGTTTGCATAAAGATTCCATTACAATGTTTCAACAATGCTCTAACAGACTGACTCTTTAGCACCCAAAAATTTGCAATTCCCTACCCCCAAACCTAAACTAAACATTGTCCTCAATGTATAAAATAGAAAAAGGGCATGCAATGCAAAGGGAGTATCAAAGCAGAGAAAGAAAAGAAGTAACTAAATTAAAAGGTTTAAAAGATAGAACCTGGTTGGGTTGCCTCTCAACAAGCGCTGTATTTAACGTCTAGGCAAGACGTGGTTGCAAATGGGCTTAATGGAATGGAAGAGTATCCACCATATGTGCAATGGGAACACCCATATCAGACATCAAGTACGGCTTTAATCTGTGGCCATTAACTTTGAAACTGTTACCATTGCTGAGATTCTTTATTTCAACTGCTCCATGAGGATAGACTTTGATCACTTTGAAAGGTTCAACCCATCTAGACTTAAGTTTACCTGGAAAGAGACGTAAACGAGAGTCATATAATAAAACATTTTGATCAGGGAAGAATACCTTTCTCGTAAGAGCTTTATCATGGTAAAGCTTGGTCCTTTCTTTGTAAATCTTTGCACTTTCATAAGCCTCATTCCTTAGCTCCTCAAGCTCATTGAGTTGCAGCTTTCTTGACATTCCAGCTTTTGTAAAGTCCATGTTAAGCTTCTTGATTGCCCACAAAGCATGGTGCTCCAACTCCATTGGCAAATGGCAAGCTTTCCCAAAAACAATTCTGTAAGGGCTCATCGCAATAGGAGTCTTATAAGCTGTTCTATAGACCCAAAGTGCATCATGTAACTTTGTGGACCAGTCTTTCCTTGTCGAATTCACAGTCTTCATTAGAATATTCTTGATCTCCCTATTGCTTATCTCCACTTGGCCAGAAGTTTGGGGATGATATGGTGTGCTGACTCTATGTGTGATTCCATACTTCTTCATCAAGGCTTCAAATGGCTTGTTGCAGAAGTGAGTTCCACCATCACTGATGATAGCTCTTGGCATTCCGAACCTTGAAAAAATGATGTCCTTGAGGAAGTTAATCACCACTCTATGATCATTGGTCTTTGAAGCAATTGCTTCCACCCATTTAGATACGTAGTCTACTGCCACCAGGATGTAATTGTAGCCAAAAGAGGGTGGGAATGGTCCCATGAAATTGATGCCCCAAACGTCAAAGATCTCCACAACCAAAATGTTATGCAAAGGCATCTGATTTCTGCTGCTGATGTTGCCCACTCTTTGGCACCTATCACACTTAACACAAAAGTTAAAAGCATCTTTAAACAAAGTAGACCAAAAGAAACCAGATTGAAGAACCTTGGCTGCTGTCTTCTTGGCACCAAAATGACCTCCACATGCAAACTCATGACTGAAATTGAGTATGCTTTCTTGCTCAACCTCAGGAACACATCTTCTAATAATCTGATCAGGTCCGTATTTGAAAAGGTAGGGCTCATCCCATATGTAGTGCTTCACTTGCAAAAAGAACCTTTTCTTCTCCTGAAAGGTTAGATCATCTCTAATAATACCACAAGCAAGAAAATTAACAAAATCAGCATACCATGGTTCATCATCTTAGATGGCAAGAAGTTGTTCATCATGGAATGATTCATTCAAGGGCAACTGTGCATTTCTGTCAATTGCTTCACTTTTCAAACGTGATAAGTGGTCAGCAACTACATTCTCTTTGCCGCTCTTGTCTCTTATTTCCAAATCAAATTCTTGTAATAAGAGGATCCATCTAATAAGTCTTGGCTTGGCATCCTTTTTGGTCATTAGGTATCGTAGAGCTGAATGGTCTGAGTAGACAATGACTTTTGATCCTACAAGATAAGATCTGAACTTCTCCAGAGCAAAGACAACAACAAGTAACTCTTTTTCTGTTGTGGAATAGTTTAGCTGAGCATCATTCAATGTCCTGCTTGCATAATAAATAACATGAGAGAGTTTTCCAATTCTTTGGCCTAGTACTGCACCAATAGCAAAATCAGATGCATCACACATCAATTCAAAGGGTAAAGACCAATCTGGAGCCATGATAATTGGAGCAGAAGTTAGTTTCTTCTTAAGCATTTCAAAGGCCTGCAAACATTCGTCATTAAAGTCAAAAGAAGTGTCCTTAGCTAACAAGTTACATAACGGACGAGTTATTTTTGAAAAATCCTTAATAAAACGTCTATAAAAACCTGCATGACCTAGGAAGCTTTGAATTCCCTTAACAGATGATGGGGGAGGTAGTTTAGAGATCAAGTCAATTTTTGCTTTATCTACCTCTATTCCCTTGCTTGAAATTACATGACCTAACACTATACCCTTCTTAACCATAAAATGGCATTTCTCCCAATTCAAAATCAAATTGGTGTCTTGGCAACGTTTTAGAACTAATGCAAGATGATCAAGACATATATCAAATGAGGAACCAAACACAGAAAAATCATCCATAAAAACCTCGATGAACCTCTCAACCATGTCAGAGAAAATGGCCATCATGCATCTTTGAAATGCAGCTGGTGCGTTACACAAACCGAACGGCATCCTCCGATAAGCAAACATGCCAAATGGGCAGGTAAAGGTCGTCTTCGCTTGGTCCTCAGGTGCAATTGGGATTTGGTTATAACCTGAATACCCATCAAGAAAACAGTAGTGTGAGTAACTAGCTAATCTTTCAAGCATTTGATCAATAAAAGGAAGGGGAAAATGATCTTTTCTAGTCATAGCATTTAACTTCCTGTAATCGATGCACATTCTCCATCCAGTCATGACTCTTGTTGGGACAAGTTCATCCTGATCATTTTTTACAACAGTCATGCCACTCTTCTTTGGTACAACTTGAGTAGGACTAACCCACTTGCTGTCAGAAATAGGATAGATGATCCTAGTGTCAAGTAGCTTAAGTACTTCAGCTCTAACCACTTCTTTCATGTTGGGATTGAGTCTTGGTTGAGGTTCGCAGCTGGGTTGGCTATCCTCCTCCAAAAGTATCCTATGCATGCACATAGAGGGACTGATTCCTTTGATATCTGCTATAGACCATCCAATGGTGGATTTGAACTCTCTCAAAACTCTTACTAGCTTTTCTTCCTGCAAAGAGGTCAGATCAGAAGCTATGATAACTGGAAGAAAATTTTGGTCACCTAGAAAGATATACTTAAGATGAGAGGGAAGTAATTTAAGCTCAAGCTTTGGTGGTTTGATGATTGAGGGTATGAGATGATCAGTGGATGGCTCAAGTGGATCAAGGGGGACTAAATAGGTGTTGGGATATGACTTCAAAGCCTCCAAAGCAGAAACTTCCTCTTCCAACTCCGATTCATCTTCGAAGTCATCCAGAACATTGGTCAAGACAATCTCTAGTGGGTCTTTAGGGGGGCCTTGAGAAAATTTGGTGAACACAAAAGAATCCAATATATCAACAGAGAAACAACTAAAGAAGAATACAGATGAGTTAAAGATTCAAACACTCTAAATTGGACAGTTTCTCCAAGAACTGTCATTGTGAGCACTCCATCATGCACATTTATGATTGTCTTTGTTGTGGCCATGAATGGCCTCCCAAGAAGAATAGGTAACTCACGATCTTTGATTGGTGATTCTTCCATGTCAAGTACTACAAAATCAGCAGGTATGATCAATTTATCAACTTGAACTAGAATGTCTTCAACTATACCTCTTGGATACTTTACTGAACGATCAACAAGTTGTAAAGAAACTGTGGTCGGTTTCAACTCTCCCAAACCTAGATGCAAGTAAACCGTGTATGGCATAAGATTGATACTTGCACCCAAGTCTAGCATACCCTTCTCAATCTTCTTGTCCTCAATGGTAATAGGTATGGAGAAGCTGCCAGGATCTTTAATTTTGGGTGGAAGCTTTCTTTGAAGCACGGCAGAGACATTCTCGCAGACTAAAACCTTCTCATGTGGTTCATATTTCCTCTTGTACTTGTTCAATTCTTTAAAGAACTTGCCATGGGCTGGAACATCATTAATTAAATCAAGTAAAGGCAAATTAATATTAACTTTACTGAGAATGTCTTAAAGTTCTTTGAAGGCCTTATCCTTATTGCATTGAGCAAGTCTTCCTGGAAAAGGAATGGGTGGCACGTAGGGCTCGGGAGCCTTATGTAAAACAGGTTCATCTTTGTTAGTCCTAAGAGGTACATCAGTAGCTTTCTTGGGTGCTTGTTCTGCCTCTCCTTCCTCCTCACTTGCATTCACAATTTCAGAAGTATTAGGAAGATCATAGTTAATACCATTATCAATAACCTTACCACTTCTAAGTGTTGTTATGGCTTTTGCTTGCTCCTGATTCTTTTGAAGCAACTGAGTTTGACTTGGAAGCTTCCCAAGTTCTCTCTAGTTAAGAGCAGTAGCAAGCTGTCCAACTTGGGTCTCAAGTTTTTGAATGGTGGCAGCTTGGTTTTGGAACAAAGTGGAAGTGGTTTGCATGAATTTCTGTAATGTCTCCTCCACGGGATTGCATGGGAGAACTTGGTAGTTGTTAGGCTGCTGCTGAGCATGGCTTTGATTCTGATTTCCACCTCAAGAAAAGTTAGGGTGGTTCCTCCATCCGGGGTTGTAAGTGTTTGAGTATGGATCATTCCTTTGCCTTGAATTATAGCAATTCATCATATTGGCTTGCTCTTGATCGTAATTAGCATATGTAGCACTTTGAGAAGCATGAGATGAGCCTAACTTTGAAAGCACAGCGTCAAGTTTCCTTTCCAAGTTGTCAACCTTGAAAGAAACGTCATTAGTTGAATGAACTTCATATGCACCACTTCTCTTCCCTCTTGATTGATGCATATTAGAACCCAGCATCTCAAAGAGTTCTTGAGACTCCTCTGGACTCTTTTTCTTTAGAGCACCACCAGCTGCATTATCACACATTGATTGACATGTAGGGGTTAATCCGTCAAAGAAAATTTGCATTTGAAGGTAAAGAGGTAACCCATTGTGTGGACACTGCAGCAATAGTCCTCTAAATCTTTCCCAGCATTCACTAAATGTTTCAGTATCATCTTGTCTGAAATTGAAAATTTGAGCTCTTAGGGTTGCTGTTTTTTGGGGGGAAAAGAAATTGTCCATAAACTTCTTTACAACCTCATCCCATGTCTCCAAGGACTTAGGCTTCAAAGTCATGAGCCAAGCCTTGGCCCGTTCCTTCAATGTGTATGGAAAAATCCTACACCTCAAATCATTCTCCGAAAGTCCCTGCAAGGGCAATGAATTAACAACTATGTAAAACTCTTTAATATGAGCCAATGGATCCTCATTAGGCAAACCAAAGAATGAAGGAAACATAGAAAAATATGAAGATTTAAGTTCATAGTTCCTTGCTGCCTGTGACAGTACTACGTATGAAGGCGAATCAGGGATTATTGGTTGAGCATAGAACTCCAAAGCATGGGTTGCAGCCTCATCCATCTTTTCTTCAATTTCTTCTTCAAACTCTTCTGGCTCTCCCGAATGAATCGAGACAGAAGTCTTATCCTTGATGATTTCTTGAAATGCTCTTTTAGCTACAATTTTTGTAGTAAGATTTCCTCTTGTTTCCTTGGATTTCCTTATCGCTGCTGCAACGGAGTCTAGCAAAGGCGTACTGGACATTCAAAACCTGACACACAAAGATATGAATAACTCAAGCTGTAAACAAACTAAAACAGAAAACAGGTTATAGGGCAAAGTTGGTAACCAATTGCAAAGGACTTAAATCAGTCCCCGGCAACGGCGCCAAAATTGTTGATGTATCCTAGCTTATACACTTCTATTGTAGTAATGATAATGCACAAGTAAGGGTGTCGAACCACAGAGACTGATTAGGCTTCACAATTACCTCTAAATAACCCTATAATGACTCAATTAACTAGTGGAATTAAAAGAACTGAAAATAAAACAGAATTGGGTTTTGATTTTTGATATGTAAGGACGTTAAACTGAAATTAAAACTTTAAGTAAATGAAGATAGATAGAAAAGATTGAGAAAAGTATGGAGATGGAAGCTATGGTCTCGACTTCACCTATGTAACCTTGATTCTATGAATACAGTGACTAAAGTACTCTGATCTTCCAAACCTGCTCTAAGGATCGTTTTCACTTAAGTAAGATAGGTCATGGCATGTTGAACACTATCTAGTCCTTCTAATTGCAACCTAAGTTTGGCATGTACTTTAGATTACTCCTAGAAAGCCTTTAAGTATGAGAAAAGAAATAAATATGACCAAACAGATTCAGTGGCATGGCATGTACTCACTAACCCTATTCTTTCATTCATAAATCAATTAAACTTAGGCATGGCATGTGCTCTAAATCTAGCTAGGCATATGGAACCCTAATGGTGATCAAGCACTAGAATCACATATGAATCAATAATTAAAATGAATGAAACAAAGAAGAGTTTGTAGAAATCAGAATACTTCAATCATAACATAGATTGAGTTTACATGGTTACATCAAGAACCCTAGATGAGAAATTAGCTACACATGTATCTAATCAACATAAAAGCATTAATTAAAGACATGGATGCAGCAAACTCTAAGTAGAAGGCAGTCTTCTTCTCCAGAACTGAAAAGGGCTTCTTCTTCACACAACAAAGATGATGGATGACGAATTTGATGAAGGAATTTTGGAGCTTTTATGATGAGAGATTGAGGTACATGGGAAAGAGATGCAAAAGGATGGAAGAGGGGAGATGGTTATGGAAGGGAAATAGAATGAGGAGTTTTATTCTTGAGGTTTTCTCACTGGAAGAAAAGGAGAATGAAAAAAGAAGAGCAGATCTGATTTCTTTGTTGTGTGGAGGCTCCCCGTATTTTGAGAGTGAAGAGGGCTTATATAGGTAAGAAAGCATGAGGGAAAATAAGGAAAGACAGGTAATCTGTTACTAGTCATATGAATAGTGTCAGGCAAGAATAGTGATTCCTGAATAGTGTCGGGTGTGCATAGTGATTTCTAAATAGTGTCGGGCGTGCATAGTGATTCCTGAATAGTGTCAATCGTGAATAGTGATTCCTGAATAGTGCCAACTTTTTGTTTTCCACATTATTTTTCCTTGCTCCATAAATAAGCTCTTTCAACACCGAATTCCCTCCTTTTTACACCGAAATCTTTCTAATTCGATATAATGTCCAATCCTGCCCAACTCTCACAAAAATTATCATTTTCTCCTATGTGATGAAAGATATTAGTAGTACATCAAAGATAATAATGCATGGAAAAATGCATAAAATATGACCTAACAAGGAGCTCACTGAAACGGATCTACTGGAGAAGGCTTTCTCCACATTTCCAGCCTCGTGTATTGTCCTGCAGCAACAATACAAAGAGCAGAAGTTTATCAAGTTCGCGGAGTTGATCACTACTCTGTTGCTCACTGAAAAGAACAACATTTTTTTAATGAAGAATGATCAATCCCGGCCTGTGGGTACTAGTGCAGCACATTTTCCTTAAGCAAACGTTGTTGCACCTCGCGATGCCCACCGTGAGTGGAGAAACAGGGGACGTGGTAGAGGTGGAGGACGTAACCGTCCAACACATGGTGCACACACTTATGACCGGGTCCATGGTTACCATGCCCTACGTGGCCGCGGTAATCGTGGTCTAGGCCCACGTGGTGGACACCCCTATGACCGAGCCCAAGATTACCATGCCCCACGTCGTCGTGGTAACTGTGGTCTAGGTCCACGTGGTGGATATCACGCTCCTCCTGGTCCACGTGCTCAAAATGAGAGAAACCCTGGTCCAGCCCGTCACCACCAGAATCAAAACCCACCTGACATATTTTATAAATGTGGAGGTCGCGATCACTGGTCCCGCACCTGTCGTGCATCAGCCCAAGTTATTGTCCAGTACCATGCTAGTCGTGGTACTCGAGAGGCTAATTTTCCTGCTAGACCAAACCCCACTAATACCACCCTTGCCATTACTGATTTCTAGATTGCAGCTAGACATGATAAGGATTGAGTTATTTACGTAAACATGGATATGATCGGCGTTTGTACCATTTTGTTATGGATATTGTTTTTTTATTATTATTACTATTTCTGGATATTATTTGGTGATTTATATTTGTTTTGGACTTATTTTGTTATCTGCTCGAATATTATTTCATCTATTTATTCATTTGTAATAAATGTGATCGTTGATTACTTTAGTTATATTGATGGTTAGGCATGTCAAATGGTGAAGTTTGTTGTCTAGCCGACAGTGCTACTACGCACACTATCCTCCGTGATAGAATATTTTTTACAAACTTAATACCTAACCACACCCCTGTGACAACTATTTATGGCCAATCAAATTTGATTGAAGGCTCCGGAAGAGCCCAATTTATGTTATCCAATGGTACCGTATTTACCATTGCTGAAGCCTTATACTCCCCACGTTCCAACAGAACGTTATTGAGTTTTAAGGATATTCAAGCTAATAATTATCATGTTGAAACCACAAAAGAAAATAATGTAGAATATCTTTGCATAACCTCCAATTTGTATGGCCGGAAGCGTACATTGGAAAAATTGAAATGCCTCAGGAGTGAACTCTACATGACCACTATTAGCATTGATGAAAATGTCGACAACATCACCGATATGTCGGTCGATATATCAGAAATATTGGCCGGTGGCATGTAAAAAGGGGGGAAAGAAATTGAGCGAAATATCGACATTTTTCCTTGTTTTAAGACCACCGATCTCCATATTTCATTAAAACGATCGAAATAGGGCTAAATTTCATGAAAATCGGACGTAAAACCATAGAGTTTCAGTCGGGTCATGTCGCGCGGGTCAAAAAACACGAATCTCAGACCCGCGCGAGGTAGAAGATGACTGGTTTTAAGTTAATTAATATAGTTTATATATTAGTGGGTTGATATATTATCAAACTAAGCTTGTTAGCTCTGTTGGTTGTGGGCTGTTCTGGGCCTTTATTAAATGGCTAGCAACCTGGGTTCGACCCCAGGTGCTGCAAGTTGCAAATTTTGTTTCTTTTTTTTCGTTTTTTCTTTATTTCCTTCAATTTTATTTGTCTTTTTTTTTCAATTTTAAATATATCAATTCTTTCCAACTTTTAAACAAAAATTGACTTTTTCATCATTTTTTTTTTCAATTTTACATTTATTTATTTTATAATTTTTCTTCCATTTAAATTTTTTTATGCTTATTATTTTGTTTTAAATTATATTAACATTCAATTATAGTAATTCACTTCAATTTATATTTATGTTTAAATTTTTATATTATCATATTATTCATTATATATTTATTATATCATAGTCATTTTATAGTTTTTATTAGTCCTATATAACCATAATTAGGTACTTAAGTTTTCCCTAAAGTTTCATTCCAAATTTCCAACTTTTTGATCGAATTTCCATCATTTTTGTTTACCGTAAACGATATCGATATTTGGGACGAAATATCCGTAAATTTGACTAGCGATATATCCGTCGATATCGATATTTTCATCCTTGACTATTAGAACCATTGAGGTAAATCACATAGCTAGCTGAAAGCTACCTAACCCTAGCAACTACTTATTATGGAATGACCGATTGGGACACCCAGGTCAAGGTATGATGACAGGACCCACCCCGATCCCACAGGGACCACAAGGGGGCGTGCCCTGCTCCCGTCTGACACCCAAAAATTCATACTAATTTTAACCTCAAAACATCAAATGCATAAATAAACAAATTAAAGTCATACATCAAATCCGAATTAAACAGATGTCAGACAAGGGATGAAATCCAAAATTACAAGTTGCGAGCATGACTCTAACATAAACCTGCGGGTACACCACCCAGCAGGGGTTCAGGTACGCAGAAGTAGATCTATGCCTCAGCCTCGGATTCCTCCTCTACCTCAGTATCACGACCTGGAGGGGTTACCAAAAACATTAAGGGTGAGTGGACCGAAACTCAAGTATATAAAATCATTTGATAAGTAAAACATATAATTTACCCCTTCGTTTTCCAAACATGCATGCGACCGTATTTAAAATCATAAGTCATATACTATGAACCATAAGGCATGTAATAAAACCATAAGTATAATTTTAGTTGCTGCACTATACACTCCAATCCCGACATCCCTGATGTCTGACGTCCCTGACGTCCAATAAGGTCACTATCACAAGGCTACGCGTGCCACTCGGGTCTCAATTTCGAGTTCAATCCCCGATCCCCATTCGGGTACAGCATCCCCGATGCTTAGCGTCATAGACGCTGGACGTTCTAGACGTCCGTGACCTCTCCCGGGTACCTCAACCGAAGGAGACAGTATCATATGAATGGATCTATACAGTGCAGTACCAAATACATTTTATTGATATCCACATGCAAGCATATATATACAATCCGAACCAATCATTAAGTTTCATTAGACGAGTCTCAAGCCCAAATACCGTGAAACGTGCCATAACCATATTTTCCATATCATCAAAACCATTATTGTTTTTAGCATGTGAATAAGTATAATAAACCAGAAAACATTTATGCACGCAAGGGTTTAAGAAAATGGCCCACTCACTGTACGATCCTACGGTGAACCTGCGCGTACGAACTTGTACCAGGATTATCGTACAATTCCTGTCAGTCCAAATCACATGTAAGTGTCACTACAAGTCTTAAACGTTTAACCACAAACTCCGAAATAGAAACCGGCTCGGGGAAGCCGTCCAACACGTTTCCCGAGGCAACCGGCCCTAAACTGACCCATCAAAACTATCTCAGATCAACATGGTTAATTCACCAAAAATATTCAGAATGATGAGAGGAATAAAAGTCATGTTGATAGTGATCGGAGATAAGCCCCAACGCGCCCTCACACACCGCCCAAAGTGGCTGCGCGTGAAAGTCACGCGCCTGACACTGTAGCTACAGTGTCAGCACCTTCACCCGTTTGTCTGTAATTCGGGCCTGCCACCCGCGGCTCGACCCGGTTAATTACCCATCAATTCCCACTCGATTTCAATCCAATTTGATCCTAACATGTTATTTAAACATCTAATTTAAGTTCTGAGTTATTAATTAGCCAAATCGAATCCTTAAATGGCCCTTCGACCCGTGATCATCCAAACGGGTTGATCACCCCAACTCACTGGTTTCTAAACCAAAATCAAATTAACTTTACATGAAGCATCATAGTATCACAACGAACTGGAAAACACACTCAATTGAACCAACACTCACCTGGAAGTAGTCGTCCAAACCTCTGAAATTCTTCTGAACACGGCAGTCACCGTCCCAGCTCACCCGTGGCTGGTTACCTTTCGATTTTGATATGGTTGTGTTCTAAACACTCCCAGAAAGCTTAATCTGCAATTAGATTGGTCCAACACACCGTAGAAATTAAACTCTGATTTTTCCCTCCAATTTTCCAGAAATGGCTTCTCTGGTTTTTCTCACCCGTTCTCAGTTATAACAGCATCAGAGTGATGCTCACACACGTTCTAATTAGTTATAAACAATTTCAAGCCGTCCCAGAGGTTCGTGGGTGTCCAATTGTCCACTTGAAAATGCTCCCCGAAAAGCTTCGAACTTGAATTAATCAATTGATCGTGCAGGCTGGACGGCTCAGGCCACGTTCAAAAGCAAAAGACAGCCCAGACTTTCCAGCACATGTTAGCATAATCAATTGCACGATAGAACCACCGTACATGGTGGTGCCGCCCATGTCCCCCGCGGTCTGCTACAGTAACCAAGGCAAAAAGACCAAAATACTCCTGGTTCAAAAATTACCAAACTACCCCTCACTTCCTAGACCCGTAACTCAGCCATACGAAGTCCGATTTCGGCGTGCCGCCTGTCTACGGACTCAGGACGTCGAGACCTACCTATCGGTCCTTGAGTCGCGTGAAAATTAATTGTCAAACTAAAAGTCAACATTTCCGCCTGTGAAGTCCAACTTACGGTAATGCCCCTGAACTTCCGATAGTCATAACCTTTTCCCTGATTGTCCGAAATGGACGTGCCACCTGTCTATGAACTCGTGACATCCCGAACTACGTCACGGTCATTGGTCAAAGTCCATTTGACCCACCAATCAAAAAGTCAACAATTTGGCCATACCATTCATAAGGGTAAAAACGTCAATTCACATATTAAATTACAATATTAAAATCCTCGAATTTCCGGGGTGTTACATATGATGTGCTGTATCCTCAATACATCACACGGGCATCCCCTTACAAATAAGGACCTTGTGTTTAGTGAAACACTATGCCAAGCTTGCTCCATAGGAAAATTGAACACAAGACCATCATATGCAAAGATCGATAAAGACTCTGTCCTTTTCTTGTACAGAATACAAGGGGATATTCGTGGACCCATCCAACCAACATGTAGTCCATTTAAACATTTCATGGTTTTGGTTGATGCATAGACGAGGTGGTCCCATATGACCCTACTGTCCACACGTAATGCTGTGTTTGGTAAACTCCTCATTAAATTAAGGGCCCAACATTCGGATTATCCTATAAAGTCCATCAGATTTGATAATGCCGGTGAGTTTACATCGAAATCTTTCGATGATTATTGCATGTCCCTTGGGATTGATATTGAACATCCAGTTGCACATGTTCACACCCAGAATGGTCTCGCAGAAGCATTCATTAAACGATTGCAAATGATTGCACGGACCTTGGTTATGCACACCAAGCTCCCAATTTATAAGTGGGGCTATGCAATTTTGCATGCAGCTATGTTGGTCTGGTTGAGGCCCACTGCCACCCTACACTATTCCGCATTATAACTGGTAACTGGGTACGAACCTGATGTTTCGCACTTACCCGTTTTTGGGTGTGCAGTTTACCTGCCAATTGCGCCGCCATAACGTACAAAAATGGGACCTCAATGCTGGAGGGGCATATATGTCGGCCATGAATCCCCTCCATTATACGCTATTTATAGCCCTTAACAGGCGATCTCCTTACCACTCGATTTGCGGATTTTCACTTCGATGAGACAGTCTTCCCACCATTAGGGGGAGCTAAGAACGTCAATGTTCCTGAAGAACGATGTGAATTGACGTGGAATGTCTCCACTATGTCTTATCTTGATCCCCAAACCGCACAAAGTGAGAATGAAGTGCGGAGAATTCTAGATCTACAGAGTGTAGCGAATAATATGCCAGATGCCTTCTCTTATCTAGCTAAAGTGACGAGATGCCATATAACTGCTGCAAACGTGCCTGCAAGGATAGACGTTCCTGTGGGACGCGCCGTCCCAGAGGGACCGGTCGTCCCAGATGGACGAAGTACGGCCATGGCGGCTAACCAGTCATATGTACCTGCCCAGAAAAGAGGTAGACCAATAGGTTCGAAGGATTCTCATCCCCGGAAGAGGACAAATTTGGCACAATCGAATCCCTTGGATATCACTATATCATCTAATCCATCTCATGAAATAATTCTGGATTATGGGTCTGTCTTAGAAGAGACGATGTTGGGGGACACCTCTACGTCTGAACCCACTCCCAAGAATAGAGAGATCTCGGTAAACTATGCATGCTTAAATGAGATATGGAATCGGAATGATATTATCATCGATGATATATTTGTATTCGCAGTAGCTACTGAAATAATAACTAGTGATGATATCAAACCTCGCTTCGTTGATGAATGCCAGCGTAGAGAAGACTGGCCAAAGTGGAAAGAAGTAATCCAGGTCGAACTTGATTCCTTGACAAAAAGAAAGGTGTTTGCTCCTACACATCCCTATATTAAACCTGTAGGCTTTAAATGGGTATTTGTAAGGAAGCGTAATGAGAAAAACGAGATTGTGAGATACAAAGCTCGTCTATTGGCGTAAGGATTTTCTCAACGCCCTGGAATTGATTACGAGGAGACGTATTCTCCCGTAATGGACATTATAAAGTTTCTCTACCTTATCAGTTTGGTACTTTCTGAAAAACTGAGTATGCAGCTTTTGGATGTGGCCACAGCTTATCTCTACGGGGACCTAGATACAGAGATATATATGAAAGTTCCTGAAGGACTTAAAATATCTGATGCAAATAGTTACAGACCACGGAACACGCTCTCCATTCGTTTGAGGCGTTCACTTTATGAATTGAAACAATCCGGACGGATGTGGTATAACCGTCTAAGTGAATATTTGATCAGATTGGGATATGTTAATAATGATTTATGCCATGCGTGTTTATTAAGAAAACAAGTTTTGGGTTCGCTATAGTGGCAGTTTATGTCGATGACATGAATCTGATTGGTACTCCTGAAGAGATCCAAGAAACCGCTAAACACCTGAAGTTAGAATTTGAAATGAAGGATCTTTGGAGAACACACTTCTGCCTCGGCCTAGAGCTCGAGCACTGTGCAGATGGAATTTTGGTCCATCAATCGAATTACATCCAGAAGATATTGAGACGCTTTAATGAGGACAAAGCGAAACCTTCCAGCGCTCCCATGATCGTCCAAAGTCTAGATCCTAAGAAGGGCCCGTTTCGTCCAGCAAATGACAACGAAGAGATATTGACACCAGAAGTGCCATATCTAAGTGCAATAGGCACACTATTGTACTTGGCTCAATGCACTAGACCGGACATTTCATTTGATGTGAACTTGCTAGCTAGATTTAGCTCTGCGCCAACATGCCGCCACTAGAATGGCATAAAAGATATCTTCTCATACCTTAGAGGTACAACAGATATGGGCTTATTCTATCCCTATGCATCGAGGAATGAATCAAACCCCCTTGGTCCTCGAAATGATGCACGCCTCGTTGGGTATGTTGATGCAGGTTACCTATCAGACCCACACAAGGCACGTTTCTAATCCGGTTATGTCTTTACCATTGGGAACACAACAATATCTTGAAGGTCTACGAAACAGACCCTTGTTGCTACATCTTCGAATCATGCAGAGATTTTAGCCCTGCACGAAGCAGTTCGTGAATGCATATGGCTAAGAGCCATTACTGGGTATATTCGAAGTACTTGTGGACTGAATTTCACCCATATTGAACCGACAGTTATCTACGAAGATAATGCTGTTTGCATAGAGCAGATGAAGACCGGTTTCATTAAGGGAGACAACATCAAGTATATTGCACCAAAGTTCTTTTTTAACCAACAACAGCAAGAACATCGGAAGATTGATATCAAGCCAATACGATCTCAAGATAATCATGCAGACTTGTTCACCAAGTCATTTCCAAATGCCACATTTTAGCAGCATGTGCGAGGTATTGGTTTACGTAGACTGGCTGATCTACCTAATCTGTAGTTTTCAGGGGGAGTCAAGATCAGGAGGAGTATCCTGAAGTATACCACGTATCCGGAAGTATACTGAGTATCCCGAAGTATACTCACATGATCATCGTGTATTCTTTTACCCCACGACCAGGGTTACTTTGTCCCATTGGGTTTTGTTACCTGACTAGGTTTTAATGAGGCACATTTTTGTCTGATCACCCCGCTAACAATGCATCCTGAAGATGCTATGATTTGACTCATATGCATTTTCACATCTTTTCCCTTCGACCACTGGTTTTTCCCACTGGATTTACCGGGCAAGGTTTTGGTGGAGCAACACTAATACATTTTATCTCAAAGGCGGACTATCTACCCGTATTCTAGAAGAGACGACATCAGCTACCTCAGAAGATTCCGATGTGATCACCTACACGCACGTTGCATTCTTTTTCCTTCGACCGGGATTATTTTTGTCCCATAGGGTTTTTGTTATCTGGTAAGGTTTTAACGAGACAACATATAAGTGCGTAGCCAAGCAGTACCATTACATGAAATATCCAAGGGGGAGTGTTGTAAATAGTTAAATAGTTATGTTATTTATGTAATAGGTACTAGGGGTAGTTTTGTGTTTTTGTATTCATTAATTATCCCTCCTTATATAAGGGATAATTATCTTTGCAAACCCTAATGATCTCATAATAAATCAGACGTACTATTTCCATCTCCCTGCCTCTCTATATTCTCTCTGCAATCCTCATCTACCAAATTTCCTTCACAACACCATAAAATCTCACCAACCGCAAAATTACAAACTTAATCAAACCATAAACAAAATTTCCATTTTCTTGAAAGCTATATCGATCCGTCATGTTTAGTTTAATTATAATACAAGCAAGCCATATTGCATTTGCATTTGCATTGGCATGTGCTGTGACTGTGAGGACTTAATTCCCAGACTAAACCCAGAAATAATAATTGACATCAACATCAATCTAATTTAAATTACAATTTTCTTTTGTACCAATCTGCAAGCACTGTGCAACATTTTTTTTGTGTGAAATTTATCCACGATCGTCTTTCAAACGTTTTCCAGCGATTAATTATGAGCTCCCCGCAACTGATCTGCCGGAATTCTGACGCAAATCGACGATTAAATCTGCGAAAGCGCTTAGTATGAACCTGTAAGACTTGTTCTCATTAAGATTAAGATAACAGAAAAGCAGCTCTTCCATGAAATTCCAATCAACCTTTGCATGATTGTGGAGGCGGGATTCAACCATGTCATGCATGGAACGTCGAAAATCGTCATAGGGGCTCGGCGAGTAGGCCAAGACCGCAATACAATCGCTCGGAAGCGCGACGTCTTTTGCATGGTCATTATTATTAGAGTTCAACGCAGTTGCAGCTGATGAGTCATTATTTAGAGTTGGAGTTGAGATTGAGGTAGAGCTTGAGCCTACCTCCTCGGACGCGGTGGTTGTGCTTGTCCGAGCATCCTCCATGACGGAGCTTGGCGCGCGGCCGGGGGAGACAAACAATCTGTGGGAGCCACAAAGATCCCCGGCCGGCGGATCAATATTGATTAATCCAGGGGATTCAAACAAACACCCACCTGAGTTTTGGTCAGGACGACTTTCTTTCAGGTGGTGTTGTAAGGTTTTATCGCAAAAGGCGGTCTCATTATAATGACGACCTTCTTTGCCTCTTTTTTCATCGTCTTCGAGGACTTGATCATCATCTCTCAAGTATAGTGACCTGAAATTCTCAAACAAAAACTGATCAATATCGGAGAGGGAGGCTGCATCGTCCTCGATTTTCGCTCCGTTTTGGTCACGGTTGATGGCAAATGATAGGGTTTTGGGATGCTTGCAACCTGATCGGATCCATTTTCTGGAGGCCGGGAATGGGATGTGTGGGGGTGGTTTCTTTACCTTGGAGAGGTAATCACGGAGATACTTTTGGAGTTTCTTGGGCATATTTTCTTTCTCAGGTGTTTGGATACTGGGAAAGTGATAGGTTTGAGTGTGATTGAAAAGCTTCGAGGTGGAGTACTGATTTATAAATAAACCAGCAAGGAAAGTAACTTAAGATACAATTGTACGTTTTTGGGAAAACGTTACTCTTTTAATGCATTAATTTGGATGGGAATTTTCAGATTTTGGACAGAAACATGGACTAAATAAATTGGAGGACGTGGGGATTTCTTGACAATCTGTCCTAGATTTTGACCATTTCTGACACTTTTGAACATGGTAACTTTTTACGACGGTTTTGGAAGCAATATGATGGCATTTACTATCAATACTACAAACGTACATTCATATATCCTTATCGGTTTAATTGTAACATTATGTGATATAATTTTTTTTAAAAAAAATTATATAATACAATACGAGACATAGAATGCAATGGGATGGTTGGTAGTAGAGGGCAAAAGCGATGATTCACTTGTCCCTTTGTTCACAGGGACTCCATGGCATACAACTAAACGACTCCCAGTGGTCGATAACCGTCCCTTTCTCTCATTTTTATTTTATTGAAAGTACGATAGTCCATTGAAATTGAAGAAATAACCGTACAAGGTTAAGGTGTTGCATTAAATGTGATCTCATTAACATTTTATCGGAGATTTTAACTCTATTCAAGAAAAAATAATGTTATACACGTGTAAATTATAAATAATAATGTCATTTTATAAGATAGAAAAACTGCTTGTAATTAAAATAGATTAATTGGTAAACACGACCTCGAAATGTACTTGATGTTACGACGAGACACAATAATTTCTCTTACATCATAATATTTATATGAAACCTGAATCTAATTAGACATTAATTAACATCATTGTTAATGAGTCCGACTCATGAATTAGTTGGAGTTTTGGATTGAATCATGGTAACGAATTGGTTAAGGGTTTATTTATTTAGACCTTTATTTATTCTTGTAATTAAGTAAAAGCAGGTTCATTCTGTTAATTTATCTTTAATTATGAATGTGTATACACATATCCTTCAAAATGTATATATTTGTATAATTTCTTATAATGTGTTTTTACTTTGGAGAAAAATGTACAAAGTGTAACGACTTGGACCGCATTTTCGGGAATATTTAGAGTGAAATGAAGATTTTGGCCCTCGTAGGGATTGGTGACCAAAGTTGACTATTGACCCATGGAGTCGGGTGCACGATTACCTAGGCCCATTGCGTAGGTCTCGGGAATTTGGTTATGTAGACGAGCAGCACATTGGAATTAGAGTTCGTATGACTATTTTTCGGGTCAGGAATGCTTTGAGACGGATTTTTGATTGCATGTATTTCGAGGCAGGTTGGACTTTTGTTTGTTAGTGTAGGCAAATATATGGTCCAAATTCATGGGATGAGTGACAAGTGTCACTCACCCCTTGGTCCCTACCCACTCAATAAACTAGAGTCTTCCTCATCATCTCTCTTTGTACAAAGACACACACCCAAACCTCCATCACGATTATCTTTCGGTTTGTTGCTCCAACCAGTGAGAAGTGTGAAAGAGTGGGACTGAGAGATGACTGGCAAGGGAGAAGGAGGCATGGGAGCTATGTGAACCCATGAAATCTAGGTCAACCCGTGGATCCATAGGTATGGTTTTCGGTTTTGGAACGTTGGAACATTGAAGTGAGGTTCTTATCACCTTCCTCGCTTCCTTGCGAGCATGATAAGATGAGAAACGACGAGAATGGATGCAGAATGGACTCTGGAGTTGGGTTCGAAGCTCGACTGTGGGATGTCAAGCTTGGCTATGGGATTCGAGGCCAGGACGACCCGGAGACTTCGAATTAGCTCACAACTTGGGATTTGGGCGAGCAGCGGTACTGTGAGTGGACACTTTCTTTTATAACTATGATGCATGCATATTTATGTATTTATATGGTTTTATAACATGAATTGGCTTGCTATGACTTAGCTGAATGATTATAAATGATTTTTGGAATACTGCTAGATTTGGTATATATATGTGTATCTTCGATTATGGTTTATCGGACATAGGTTTTGGTGAATATTTGCAAATAAACCATCTTTTGGGATGGTGCATGGGTTATGAATCATTTGGGCTTTTATGGATATTTCAAGCTAGGATAAAAAGGTATTTCTAGTAACTATTTTCTACTATGGCCAACCTCAGACGATTGGATCGCTAATCGGGAGTTGGACTCCAATGATTCTCAGAGACAGACCCGGACGTGATCAAAGTTGGACTCACCATGTGCCGACGAGGTTGGACTCCGCAAGATCTGTAGTTGTCTATGTCTAGTACATATGGGATGCTAGGTTGACTAGGTGGACGAGGTTTGACTGGTATTGACTTGTGGTGTGTCCAGAGGTTTTCATAATGATTTGTAACAGGAGTTTTCAAGAAAATGTGGGCCATGAGCATTTATGTATTTCCATATGTTTATGCATGCATGTTTTTATAAAACTGCGGGTTCAAAGAATGATTTTGGAAATTGCTTTTCCATAACTTTATTTTTGTCCACTCACAGTTTTTTTGGTACCCTACAGGTTGATCTCGGGACGTGGGCTATATTGAAGCTGAGGCATTTCTGTGGGTATGCGTACTATTTTTATGCAGAGTAGGTTCCGGTAGTCTTTTTTTTATTTGTATCTAGTGCTCTGTGTAGTTGTTTATTTCCAGGTTTTATTTATGCTTGACCGATGTGCATCCCTTGTCTGACACTAGGTTTGTAAAATAACCAAACTAAGGATACTTTGGTAATTTAGGGGTGTCTGTGTCAGAGGGGAGCATGCCCTTTCACGAGAATCGAGGGTGATTTCAGGGAGGGTCCTGTCACAAAGTTTCTTCGACCAAAATGGAAAAAGATTGATATACTTTTAAGTAATCATATTATTAATTTATTTGGAATTAAGGTGCATTTTATTACAAGTTGTTGTGTATTGTAAAATTTGCAATGTTTCAAGATCATTTTCGGAAAAAAAAATGGAGATAGTTAACTTAGTCATTTACATGTGTAAAATAAAAATTAATGTTATTGATAACTATTAAAGTTTTGCATGGCGAACTCTTCATTTATTTTATGCATATGATTAATTCATGATTGGTTCAATTGTAGCATAGAGATAATCACAAAATGATAATTTAGAAATTGAATGGTGTAGATTATAATCTATGTACATGACAATTCAATGAATCTTGAATATAAAGGTGAATGTGTGTTTATGGCCAGGGGATTAGAAGGGGTAGACATAGATATAAACATATCAAATCTAATCAACTACTCAAAATAATTAGATTAGAAGATGTAAGTTACATTTTATATCTCATTCTTTCCAATTCTCTTGCAATCAAAACATATCAATTTTACATTCAAAATATATTAAACTTGATAAGTTATTCAAACCAATTAAATCCAGTTCAACAAACGTGATCATGGAGAATATAATTGAACCTTCACTACAAGTTTGAGGTCTAAATGAAACTAGATCCTAATTTTGACATTGATTTGTTGACGATTAGTCAAACCAAAACAAGCGATGCATTCTAGAGAGATAAATCTCTTCCTTCTCTCTAGAATGAACATTCTCCATGCTCCTCCTTCTTTGGTAGCTGTTGACTTACTGTCTTGAGAGTAGATGGAGTCACCTTATATATGTATCTTCACCTACATGATATAATAAATGGCAAATCAATTTCCATCATAACCTCTTCAAATCATTATACCTCGATCTCTCGATTAAAAATTTTGTTAAATCTGAAATGGGACCCACAATTTAAATAATAAAATCTTAATGTAAATTTATAAAAATTATTTAATTATTTAAAAAAAAATCCCAAAGCATTAGCCACCCCAGCCTCACTCTCTCGTGCCTTCTCTGCCATTCCAAAACGCCTCACCCCTTAAACCACCTCTTCAAAAAGATCCATTCCCTCCTCTTTATTGCTTAAGTTCCTTTTCAAAAAATAAAACAAACAAATTGAGAGAGAGAGAGGAAACATGGAGTTTAGAGAAATGAAGAAAGAGAAATAAAATAAAATGGGAGCAATAAGTCATTAATGAGAATCTTATTGTTAAGAGAATTATATATATGTATTTTGATGTGTTAGAAGGTCTGAAAGCACTCCTAATTGTTAAAGGAATTTTTTTTTTTGGAAAATTTCTTAAAATTTCTACATTTTCTGTAAAAATTTATGAGTTTGCAACACTGTTCATTTCAATTTTTTGTTTCTGAAGGTATTTCTATCTTTAATGAAGAAATGCTCAAAGAAGTTCATACTGTTTCTAGAAAAAATTCACAAAAATGTCGGAATTTCTATGCTTCTTACTTTCAATTCATTTTTTTGGGTGAAATAGAGGCCTAAGCAATAAAGAGGATGACCAATTAATCTTTACCATTGAATCTAATCAAATAAAGAAAATGGGCGCGCAAGCTCGGGGGGGAGGGGGGTTGTGGGGGTGGGGTGGTGGTGTTGGTGGGGTGGGTGGGTGTGGTGAAAGAGAGGGGTGTGTAGTGTGTTCGGGTGGCAGAGATGGGCGGGAAGGTGGAGTGGTCTTTGGGGTTTCAATATTTTTTTTAATTTAAATTAATATTTTATTATTTAAATTGTGAGTCCTATGTTAGATTTAATAGAAATTAGGATGAGTTGATATCGGTAGATGGTGTGAAAATACTTCATGATGTTGAGTTCCAAAAACCAGTAGAGTGTCACATTTCGCCACCATTATTTCCATGATTACTTTGCGTTCTAGCCACTAGCTCGGCTTTCTTGCCTGTTTTTTTTCTTTGTTTCAATCTTTATTTTAATTTGTACCCTCCATCGCCAAACCTCATCCATCATCTCATCCCTAACCAAATCCCCTCCTTTGTCTATACACATCATTTCCCTAAAATCCAACGCTCTATTCCTTCATCGTTATTTCGTTCGGCTGAATCGTTTAAGTATATGTTTGTTGATGTTCCCATTCTACAACTTGTTCTCAAATATGGACCTCCGATTTGGGCATTCTGGCTACGTATTTTATTAGTTAATCATGACATTTTTGATCGTTTAAGTATGATGATCTTTGGTGGCTTATCGTCTCCAAACTATTGTCTATAGATTGCTCCTCTTAATTCTAGCGGTAGGTTCACTTGGTGCAGCATAGACGTGCAATTTGGTATTTTTATTTAGATCCTAGGGTTTCTATTGGGTTTGGTCCCTTTTGATTGGGAGTTTTTATTTCTTGTTTTGGGTTGTGCTTGTTTCTTTTATGATTGAGCCTTTTTTTTTCCTAAACTATTGTAGGTAGGTCCTACTTTTGTATTACTATTTAAGCATTTTTGGGTCGGTTGATTTTATTATTTAGTCATCATGGTCTAACTGTCTAATTTCTGTCATCATCCTTGAATTGGTAAAAAATGCTGGGTCAACAATGTTCCATTGGGCCGTTTGGTCCAATATGTCTTGGATGGCTTCACATGGGCCTTAAGTTGTGTTTGTGTCTATGTCCGTGGTCCCTTGGGAACTTTTGCATTACTATTAAAAAAAATGATATTTGCACAAAAATAATAGCATTTTTGCTCCCCACCTTGATGCTCGATCAAAAAACATAACTACAATTAACATTCAAAAATTTATTAATTATTTTTATTTTATTGATGTGAGAGAAAATTATTGAAAATAATAAAAAACACATTAATTGAAAAATAAATTTATGCTTGCGTCTCCTGGCCTGTTCCTCTTCCTCTCCAATCTCCCCCAAAACAAAAGCCATGGTGGATGAGGCAGCATATAGGCAAAGAATTTAAAATAAAATATAACAACCATAGTCTGAAATAATTGGAGCTGCCATGGCCATGGTTTCTCATTTCGAGGAGAGGAAGAGGGAGATCAAAGTTAAAATGATTTGGTGTTTTTTATTAGTTTAAATTATTTTCTTTCGCATTTTTAAAAAAAAATATTAAAAGTTTTAGAATGTTAATTATGGTTAAATTAAGAGACATGTGTCAGATTTTTAATGGAGTGATTAGCAAAACTGCTCCCAAAATGTTAATTTAATAATGATAATTTATTCTTCTTCTTTCCCTTGACTATCAAAACGACATCGTAAAGGCATCCTCTAAGGGATCTCTTAACGGAAAATACGTGAGGGATAGAGACTTTACCCAAAGACAAAGCAAAGATGGAGAAAGAAGAATCATCCAACGACGATGAGATGATGATGGCAATGAACAACGCCAGCAGAGAAGAAAGAGGAAGAAGAAGAAGAAGAAGAGTGCTAGAAAGCGGGTCGGATCGCATGGCTCTAATCACGGGTCGGATCCAATCTCTTCCTCCTCCGTCACCACCACCCTCACCTTCGGTACCACCGCGTGATCCTGCTGTCCCCACCCAACAAACCCACCATCACCACATCCATGGTACGCGCCCATATTTTACTGCTTTGTTGAGTTATTTTAATTAAATCAAAACCCTTGATCATGTTCTTAAATTAGGCCATGTGACCTCATAAAAATCTTAATTACATACCTATGTAATTTGATAATCAATTGAATTTCATGATTCGATAAAGCGTGTATATTGAAATTGATAAGAGTTTGCATCACAAACAAATATCAAGGCCTGTTTAATTAAAAGCGCTTCTCATAACATTTGGAAGATAAATCAAAAGTATTTCTCAGATATATAAATACATGTCGTGTGCTTTTTTAAGAAACCACTTAAAAGGATTTTTCAGAAACGCATGTCTCTGGTTTGGCAGATGGTAGTGAAGGTAGCAATGAATTTTCAAGGCTGAGCAATTTTGTTGAAACTGCAAGCCAAAATGAAACTTCATCATCAAGCGAATGTGGCACAGCTACAAACAACACTACTATGCAACCCCAATTGGGCACATCGATAGTTCCAAAGGCACTAGCCGAAGAAGAACCTGCAATTCGGCCCCGAATTAGGAAGAGGTTTTTCACATCGAAAAGATTGAACTCATGCATCTTAGAATCGGAGAACACACGAATCGTTTGTGCTCTGGTGATAGCATTCTTGGTAGTCTTATCATACGTTGACTATGCATTGGTTGGGATGAACTTGGTGAGTAGTGAGAGCTTTGTGACCTCCAGGCCTCTGTACATTATACTGCTAACTGATGTCACCATCGTTGCGGCGCGAATGATGCTTTCGAATCGGGAAGAGGAGGTAGAGGAAAAAAGATCAGTGCCCCAGGATGGACATAATTGGGTTGAAGCAGTGAAGCTTTTGGAGAGAGGTTTGGTGGTTTACCAAGCCATTAGGGGGGTTTTCATTGACTGTAGTGTTTATGCAGTGGTTCTTATTTGTGGCCTCTCTTTGGCGTAGTTGCCTTGGGATTTATTACTTTCCTTCTCTAGCTAATTACTCACTAACTCATAACCTTCTGGTAAATAATATATATATATATATATTAATATATATAATAGAAAAATATTTTCAATTTATCGAATTATTTTTGTACATCATTTATTCTCTAAATCATTATATTAAGATCATTTCCGTAAAAAAATAAAAAAGATTTAAAGTCATTTGATTATTCTTATATATCAAATAAATCAACGGTTTTAGTAAGCATTAAAATTCTTATGGTGAACCATCCATAAAATATTTCTCGTAATATAGGTTAATATTTGCATCATGCTTTCGGGGGTACCTTCTCCTACCACCATTTTATTTTATCGGATAATTTATATTATTATCGGCACCATTCATCTCTTATATCATTATTTTAAGATCATCTCCTTAAAAACCTAATAACATTAAAGGTCGTTTAATTATTTATCTAATTCAAACAAATCAACGGTATTTATAACAATTAAGATCATACCGGCGAATCATCCATTTTGTTTATACATATCATTAGCAAAATGATCTCCAATTTTTTTTTTTAATTTTTTTGTATAAATAATTTTGAAATGGTAATTTAGAAGCTGAACAATTTGGATTATGATGTATGATTCATAATTATTTGATAAATCGAAAGTGTAGTATAATAAGGTACCAAAATGTTAACTATATCACTAGCTTAATTAATTTTTTGGGAAAATATCATTTTACACCATAAGGTTTGGTGGTCAACATCAAAATGGACCACTAAATTTCATTACATTTACATTAAGTTTAATTAATTAAGCTCTTATAGCTTATTTATATACTGATTTGAAAACGTAACTAAATCAAAATAATCAGTAACTTAATGAAAATTAAAATGTGTAAATTTTTTTAATTAATACCTGCCAAGAATACCTTAAAGTTAATTGATAATTAAATTATTAAAATATGCATATGAAGTAAATTGAAACCTATTAGCTTCTGAATTTTAAGATGTAAAATGATATTTTTCCTAATTTTTATATATAGAATAACTTTGTTTTTTTTTTTCAACCGTACATTTTTATCAGAAAGTGAAACCATGAAATTGATCTTTGACAAAAAGTGATAGACAGCTAGGTGGAAATTAAAAGAGTGTTTATATATCATGCCATCTTGTAATGTCTTAATCCCTTGGGCTGTACATTGATTGGTAACCGTTTGAGACCGGCAAAGCGACAATCTTTTTCAGATGAATTTATGAGCTGGTGGGTCGGATTTCATGAATGCAGTTGACGAGTAGCTACTAGCTAGTCAGACGGAAAATTCTATAATACATCGCATAACCGTTAGATGAAAGGAACAAGTAAATTCAACGTATGAAGAAAAATGACTTCGGTGTATCACATAAAATCTCTGCATTATTTTTCACCATAGTACGAGGTGTCTCAATATTCGAAGGATGAAACGAATTCCCATTTCCAATTTTAACATAATTTTAAGCCTAATCCGATGGCCAAAAAGAATTGCCAGTAATTTCGAACTTTAGATCTCTCTATTTTTCTTTTGGTGTTAGATGTAACAATAAGCTTTGAGCATCTATCATTTTCGTGCCTTTTAGCTTCTGGGCAGTGACGGTTCTTACATTTAAATTCCAGATGAGCTAACCTTACATATTAATCTTAAAAAAATATCTAACAAAATATATTAGTAAACATAAACAGAAGACACATAATACAAAGAATATAATAAGTTTTACCTTATAATTGCATATTCGTATATAAATAAAAACTCGAAAGAAATACAAAAAAAAAAACATAAGTTATTAAATATTCAAAGCACATATAGAATATCATTATTTACGTTTATGTTGTATCCCTTGAGTCATTTTGATACAAGGATATTGGGAAAGAAAAATTACATTATATAAATATTGGGTATTGATCTCACTCGAGGAGAGTTGAATTTGAGATCTCTCAAATAACAAGTAGAAAGAAATACTATTAATTCAAAGGTCATTAAGAGTGTAAAATTCTCCACTAAACTTCATTATTGATATCATCAACATATTTCGAAAAATAGAAGGCGGAATATTCATTTTTATACATTTTGTTAAGTGTAATATGTTAATTTTTATGCATTAAAATTCTGAATTTTACTATAACTTTAAATATCAATTATATTTTGATTGGAAACTTGGATGGGCTATAGCACACCCAACCTAAGGTGTAGCCCCGTCCTTCGTGCTGGGGATGAGCTTGGTACCTGCTGCCTTCCAAATCATTAAATGATGTCTTGTGTTGTTGTTGGGGTTTGTTATTTTGTATCGGGAAAGCGAGTTTGCATTTGTGTTCCATAGAATCAGAATCTTTTGTCTTCCCGCATGCAAGGTGAAGTTGTACGCGAGGAAGGTTATTAGTTTGGTAACCATTGTTAGCAGTTATCTGTTTGCCGATTCAAATATTTAGAGATCTAGGGGAAAAATAAAAAATGGGTCCTCAATTGCATACTTAATTATTAAAAATCAAAATTTTATAAATTGATCATGTTATATTTATATTTAGAGATATCGTTAAAACCTTTGTTAAGGGAAAACTCATTGAGACAAAATCTCAAATAAAGAAAAAATAGTATCTCATGTTCAAAATATTAAATTAATTTTTTTAAAAAACAAATTTTATACTTTTTTGGTAAAACCATCAAGCAATCTGCAACTCTATACATACTTCCATATTAAATGCAAGAATGTAATTAAGGATTGTTAAAGTAAGAACTTTTGTAGCACTGACCTTATCAGTTTAGGTGAGTTTCATGAAATCCTCCCGATATGCGAAAAGATGTAATTAATAGGATTCAAAGGCGCAAAAAAAAAAAACTAAAGATGCACAATTGCCAATTTCTAACAAAGGGGAAAAACCGATTTGCCATTGAAATGTTAGATTTCGCGGCTTAAACCCATAACATTGGTCCTTTAATTATCTGAAGGGGCCTTCTCGTTGTCAATAACTACAACATCCATAAGGAAAAGTTGTCAAATGGAAGCGTTCAATCAGAGAAACTGTAATAGGAATTCTATTAAATTAAATTACCTCTTTTTGAAGCCTGTAACTTAGGAATATCTAAACTAAGACTCTCCTTCCGTTCCCCGCTCCCTCTTATCCTCCGTCTGAATTATCATAAACTAAATTTTGGGCCCTCTAACATCTTTGTGCCCGAAGCCTATGGCCTTCTTGCCCCCCTATTGGGCGGCCTTGCTGATTGCTTAAACGTTGTGTTCCACTAGTAGTTAACAATTAGATTTCCAATTAATTTGAAACATCCTGCTCAATTGTGATCTCCAACCTTTCTTTTCAATTCAAAGTTTTTATCGACTCTTCAAAGGTACATATGTTTTATTTGATTCTGAGATTTCTAGAGTGACAGATGTACCAAACCGCATATACGTAATTGAGGTCAGGTCAACTAATACATAGGTTTCTATTTGTTTCTTTTCTAGTTTGAACAAAAATTTGAGATAAAAATTTAAATCTTTTTTCGAAAGCTAAATTCTAATCTATAAACCATCATGTTAGTGTGAGTAATTAAGCCTTTTCCACTTCAAAAGCCAAACATAAACCATACTATGGAGAAGCACATAAACGTATTCATTTAATAGAATCATCATCAGAAATATAAATTTAAATACTAATTTTAAAAATTAATACCTACTTTATTTTATTAGATAAATACATCTATCAATATTATTAGCCGTGTTAATCGATTTTTCGGTTTGGTTTTTTTCTCGAAATTGAAACCGAAACCGAATAAGTTGGGGAACCAGTTTCAATTCGGTTCGATTTTTCCTCAAAAAACCAACTAAAACCGAAACTGAAATATTCGGTTCAGTTCGGTTTCGGATAAAACCGATTTTTTTTCAGTTCAATTCGGGCGAACCGGTTCGGTTTTCTTTAAAAACCAGTTTTTTTTGTACTTTTATACAATAATCAATATTTATTACCTAATTAATGTCTGTTCATACCATATCGGCCCAGACCGAGCTTGAAGCCCATATTGACTGCAGGCCCAGCCCATCGCTGAAGTAACACCAGTTCGGACCAACCTTGGAGGCCCAACCCTCTACCTGGCTCCGCGCGTCGGCCCAGACCGACCTAGAGGCCCAGCCCTCTTCCAGAAACCATGCCACCGGCCGACTCCAGAGGACCAGCTCCTGTCGGTCGGTGCGTCGGCCCAGACCGACCGGTCGGCCCAGTGCCACCGCCTACCACAAGCCCAAGGGGCCTAGGCCCACTCACACGGACAAGTCCCACTCGGTCTGGATGGCACCTCCACGTGTCTGTCCCACAGCGAATTGATATTTGTCCCACATCGGGAAAATACAAATATTATATTCGCCGCACCCATACAAAAGGGGTTAACTTATCGTACAAAGGTAACTAAGCAATTTACTGTTTACTATTACTCTTACAGTATACTTTCGGCTACCTCCCTAAACCTCATACCGACCACTGACTTGGGCGTCGGAGTACCTTTGGGCCGGTACCACACCGGTGCCTATACTCTCACCGACCGACCAGTTTCATTCCTCTTTCAGGTTCACACAGGGGACGTGGCAGAGCAGCATTTGCTCCCTAAATTGGCACATTTCGTGCATCAACAGTTTGGCGCCGTCTGTGGGAAACTGACTAAGTTTACCTTTCACTCTACCGAGCCTAAAACGCCGTTACCCTCCCCATCCGCCAGCATGCAGGACAACGTGGACGGCGAAGTCACACCCGCACCCGGCCGAGGGCCAAGGGACACCTCCCCCTAGGTACTCCGGGCGTTGGAAAAGCTACAACGTGATATGGCCGAGATTCGCGCCAACGGCACTCAGGCCGAGGCGCGCTATACCGAGCTCAGCGGGCAGTACACTGAGGTCGTGGCCCAGCTGCAAGCTGCTCAGGTCGATCTGAACGCCCGACGCGCGCAAGACGGTTAGAAAACAAAGTCCACTCACACACACTGTTCAAAACGGTTCGTTTCCGAGCTGCACGTTTTTCTGTAAATTCTAGAAATCACAACTCCTGCCCAAAATCATTATAGAGGGTTACTAACATCTCAAAATACTTCATATAATTTTCCCAATTTTTTCGGAATTTATATACGTATTTTTAACGTAACACAAAACTTCGGATACGCGGAACATTAACGAAACGATATCCGATTTCATTGAAACCAGTGTCAAAATGTTCGTTACAATGAGAGGATCAAAAGTCATGTTGATCGTACCTCGGGATTCTCACTCACGCGCCAGCTACAGTAACCGGCACAGTTGTCCCCTTTGCCCGTTTGTCTGGTAAACGGGTTGAAAAACCCGCGATAGAACCCCGTTGAATCTCACCCAATTCGACCTCAAATCGATCCGTTCTTTCCACTGATCCCTTCTAATCCAACTCTAATTAAGTTCTACAAGTTCAATTACTCGAATCTTGGTCTAAATCCTCACGACTCTCGATCGATCCTTGACGGGTTTCCAATTCGGGTTCACAAATTTCGACCCTTTTTTTCAAATTAATTAACACAGTGAGTATCGTGAGAGTGTAAGGAACATTTCTACAAGATCAGTTTCATACAATCTCACCTCTAACTAGTTGAACTCAAGCTCGAATTGAAGCAGCCATGGAAGCTTCATTCTTCCTCAATCCGACACGGTTTCTCTTCGTTCTTGTTGCAAAACGATTCATATTGATCCCAGAAAGCTTACTCGAGCATCAATTTGTCGTTTCTGGACCTAAGAATTCGAATTCGATTTAATGGGGAAATTTGAATTTTCACGGTTTGGGCTTTGGGTTTAGTGGTTTCCTTCTCAATTCATTCCTCACAATTCCTCCCCTAAATCTCAGTTTTCGGATGGTTTAATTGTGGAAGGAATTGGGTAAGAGAGGAAGCTCAATTCTCTCAATTTTCCATGCTCTATTTTCTTTGCTTCTTCACGGTTCAGGTTCAAGTAACACAGAAGAAAATATGTTAGTGATGGCTAATGATGATCAAACATGATGATGAGGAATTTCGGGAAACAAGGAGCAGATTGTAAGCCACAAATTAAGGGATGGGTGACACTTGTCACTCATCCAAGCAGCCACATCAACCGTCACTATTCAATATTATAATATTATTTCAATCGAATTCCCGGTTCGTTCGGTTAATCGATTCGTTCCCATGACCATAACTTCGTCGTCGAATCTCCGATTTCGTCATGCCGCCTGTCGTTGGATTCGTATCGACGAGACCTATGTAACCGTTCTTGGCCCTCGTCCATTGGACTTCCCGGGTCAAAAGTCAACATTTGGCCCCTTTTAGCCAAATTACCAAAATCCCCTCAACTTCCGAACGCCCTAACTTTTTCCTCGAATGTCGGAATCGAACGTGCCACCTGTCTATGAACTCGTGACGTCACGAACTATGTCACAGTCATCGGTCAAAGTCCGTTTGACCACCCGAACTAAAAGTCAACATTTTGCCCACGCTAGGGGCAAAACGGTCATTTTGCACATTTCGTCCGATTTCACTCCACTAATCCCAGATTAGTCATTCTATACTGTAATTAATCAATATTCAATCCCGACACTCGGGACGAGTCATTACAACCTTCTCTCCTTAAAGAATTTCGTCCCCGAAATTCCAACTACCCATATTCCACAACTACCTCGGGGAAAACAAATGGGCCTCACAACATGTGTACACCTGTACACCCACTAACCAACGCAGAACTCGTCTGCACCCAAACGTCACATCACAGATGCTCGTCGTACTGACTACACTCGACCTCCTCGAGTGAAATTGATCACCTAAAATTGACAATGTCATCATCAAGCTGACTCCTCCAGCTTAACGATTCCCCTCCATCACCAATATACCCCGACCTCTGCTCTTATAGAGAGTCACCGAAACTCACTTGTCAGCCCAAGCTGACACTACAGGCCAATCTGTCACCACTAAGCTTTACCACCCTAGTAAAGCTCCAATCATAAACATATCAGTGACAACACATCGTACTACAACGTCCTCAATGTAGCGTAAGATCAACAATCCTGATCTCACCTCGCAGGGCAAACTCAATCCTGCGACAAATACCAATCTCAGTATCCCCAACTGTCACCCCCTCAACGATCCAAGATGCTGGTAAGGTCACGACACGGTAACATCTCGCCGCAAAGCAACTTGCGGTCACCCGAACCACCAACTCACTCATCCTGAGTATATGCATACTGTCATCACACTCAATCAGACGGTGCAACTAGAACACGTTGAACACAAGCCTAGCAGTGATCACACAACTCAATACTAGAGTTACTCTAGCCAACCATGGCTAAGAGCACCTGCTCAAACAATCACTGAATGCATCAGAAGCACTCTGCCCAGTGCATCGTGTTCAATGTCCAGTTCACGTTCACAACCAAAACCAATGGTATTGGAACTAAGCCAAGCACCAACACATATATCGACACAGCACTGGTACATCCCATGTACCGTCACTAGGTATCAAGTACCCTCATCCATACGATACAAAAAATCGTACACCAAGCATGATCCTACAGCGGGACCCCAGTAGTCCAAATGATCAAATGTCAAGTATTACTCAAATCCCATGGAGTACCATTAATAGCACATAGACCACTATGGTCAATCCCAAACCACGTAGGGAAAAGTAAAACTCTTGAGGGTTTAGCTAGCATCGACAATCCTTGTCCTATGTTACCCAAAAACACTTCGCCAAATCACAACTCTCAAAATGACACATCATCGTGTCCACAGGAAAGAACGCCTAGTTCTCCCGGGATTCACATCAACCCCGGCCACCACAAGTCTGCAAAGTATTGTACCCCAAACCATGTACAAGGTACATACATCTATCCCTTGACCAGACTACAACCACCTAGGTTATAGCCAAACACGTTCCAATAATGGAGTCCATTTGCCCAAACCAGTAAGAGACAAATCAAAACGCCATCCATCGGCTAGTTCCAATTCCAAATCCGAATCCGCAATCATTATTCCGTAAGCTAGCATTTGGAATAATCATTCCGCACCCAAATCCAGTATTCCACTTTCAAGTTCTAAAATCGAATCCTGAATCGTCACCCAGAAATTCGATTCCAAAACCCGAAATCTCGTTCACGTCCACTCGGACACACCAAAACCGAACCTATCGGTTACCAGTTCACTATACTCGGTTGACTTCATAGGGAAGCCAATCCAACAACCACACGTTTAAGGTTGACAAAATCCGACCACTTCGGAAACCTACTCACTCGAGTAATATACCATAAGGGGTTTCACTTCGAAAAGAAGTTCGGTCCCGTCATTAACGACTCACTTACCAAAGTAAGAGTGATAAACTCTCACCCCATCTGGATCATCGAAATCACGACCCAGATCCTTCACGACGTCAGCCGACCATGAACATCACGATCCTAGATCGTCACAATGCCCAATGTCCACGACATCACAAACCCGATCCACCTAGGATCCACACAGTTAACTACTAGGAACCATATGGTCTTACACCCTCATCTAATTTGCGTATTGTCGCAACATTTGACAACCAACTCCCTCAATTAAACAGTTCAGTCAACGACGAGACACGCCGCGACTGTGGGTTCTCAATGATTACCTCGTATCTATCCTTGCCATCCCACCTAGGGAAAAACCAAGGATGATCCAGAACAATGACACCAATACTCATCTTACGTGGATGCAAACAAAACTCACTGCACTCCCCACACCATGTAACCCAACATCGTCTGCCACCAAGCAGAAAATGGGAAACACACATGGGCCCACCAACCAAGACACGCTCAACGTACTGGTAACTACGATCAACGTCTACCAAGGCAGAAAATAAGAAGTCACCCCCGATGACTTCAGATTACCTAGTCCCAATGCGGAAAACCCGCAATCCTCCTCAAACACAACCTTTCACGATTTCGTAGGTCCAACTATGTTGGAACCATCGGACTCGGACACCAACCACGTGTCCCCTTTGGACTGGTTACTGACACATACCCAACTCGACGAAGTCACAACTCGACTCGTGACTCATCGTCAGCACAAACACCGACACTAACACCAGCACTAGTACCAGCACCAACACTAGCACACAAACAACAGTATCAGTATGAGCACACCGTGTGCAAAGCTGACAACCCTGGATCTCTGCTCATAACAAGCGACGACCCCGTACCTCCGATCGAATAGGAGAAACTCTGCCTCCCTCGTACCTAACAACTCTGGGTACAGTCACCCTGAAAACTCATATGAGAAAAGGAAACGTCCCCTGAATGTCCCCCAATTCTCAACAACCACTCTCGGTAGTAGTGCCTGCCACAGACTTGTGCAGACATACCCACCAGACACCGCTATCGAGACTCCGCATCTAATGGAATCAATTACCCGTACAACTACTCTGTATCCCCACTCTGGGATTCCATCGACAAGTACCAACCCCTGGTAACCTGTCCAACACATCTCCAACCAATCGTAACTCTATTCAACAAATGTCGTCTACTAGGTGGCCCACGACCATAGTTGCACCAACAATTTGTCACAACTAAGTAGCACGACAACCAACTAGGTCTAACCGATAAGTACAACCCCGATTGTGGATTGCAGTTCCACCACTAAAGCTGACATGACTAGACTTGACACCACCGTCAATCGGTCTCGACTTTAAAAAGTCATTAAAAGTCAAACCACTCGCCAACACACTTTTGCGAACCAAACACCCTACCTTAGGGTTCCACGATTTCTACCTAGGGTTCCTCAAAACCCGACTGCTCCTGAGTCCTAAGATATTACCATGACTCATCTCGAGTCCTAATCGAATCTTGACACATTCATTCATGCCATCCATGGCATACCCGGTCACCTAGCAAATTACCTCCGGTGAATCACCTCATATACCACCTAGCAAATTTGACAGGACCCACCCCGATTATCGCCTCGATAATCGGAAGGCATCCTGCTCCCGTCTGACAATCGAAACCAAAAGACCGGAAAGCTAATTAATATTACATCACACCCATTGTCAGACCAGGGAGATTAAACAGATACAACCGACTGGACGTCAAGTCCATAGTTTCACAGAGCAATATATTACAAAACAGGTTAAAGAAACAAATCCTACTCTGTGAACTAACTACTCCGCAACGGAAAACTTTATGCCTCCGCCTCTGCCTCGGCGCTTGCCCCCGCACTTGTACCACGACCTGGAGGGAATTTAAAACAACAAAGTGTGAGTGGACCGAAACATAAGTTTTACAAGAAAAACAGTTTTTCCGAAATCGGGTTCGCCTTCCAGTTTTGTAACACGCATGCATAACCAAATATTCAAAATTTGCATATTAGACTTTTGAAAACTCTTTTTCCGAAACACATGAAAAACATTACAAAGGATCGTCATAACTCATGTAATACCATTTAATAATGCCAGATTCCATAAACCATCATTTTGAAACGTTAATTGCACAAATCAAGTAAAACGTGCATCAATAACCACAATTATGCCGTTGGATCCATCCGAGTCTTTAAACTCAATATTAGGCCTTCCCGGGATATCAACGAGTCTTTAAACTCAAAACATGATTAGTAGGCCTCGGGGGTATCACAATAATCGAGTCTTTAAACTCACGAGTCTTTAAACTCAATCCGGGTCTTTAAACCCAACTCTCGGGCCCGCCCCGTCATCAACATACCGGGTCTTTAAACCCAAAACCAGATCCAACCATTAACTGGGTCTTTAAACCCAAAACCATTTTTAAACACAATAAACCAGGATTCATCACAAACCGTTTTCCAACATCATTCCGAAAACATATCACATCATAATAGGACTTATGTCCGAATTCACATGCAAATTCCAACACATGCAATTTCAGAAAATTACTTCACAATATGATCAAACATCATAAATCCGAAACATGCATATTCATATCCTGGCACTTCATCAAAACATCACGCATGCAAAAGCGAAAACCATAACCTCGAAATGCGTGAAATACGATAAATATCTCAAAAAGCGTGAAAACACGTAAAACCGATACATCATATCACCATCATAAAATCATATGTAAAACCATGAGATAAATAAGCAAAATAGTCATGCATGC
The DNA here is from genome assembly GCA_032719365.1 of Prinsepia uniflora. NCBI lineage: Eukaryota > Viridiplantae > Streptophyta > Magnoliopsida > Rosales > Rosaceae > Prinsepia > Prinsepia uniflora. Next base: position 16,489,219 of record CM064864.1, on the reverse strand, counting down.
CCAATTTAGAAAATCAAAAAGTCCACTCACATTTTTAGGACGCGTCAATCGCGTCCCGCGCGCTCCTCCGTAGCTTCGGAAGTGTCCAGGCCTGTAAAAACGTACAAGAAGGGTTACAAACATCCTCAAATAGCTCGTATGATTTTTCCCTAATTTTCCGGATTTTTCGGCGAAATAAACCTTAAGGACCTAAACTTCCGAGCTCCCGAAATTATCCCGAACGACTCCCAAACAACTCGAATCCTAAAGGGAAAATGTTAATTAGACTGAAAGGAACAATTTCCATGTTGACCGTGATCGGAGATGACATCGCACGCGCCGTCACGCGCCGCCCAAAGTGGCTGCGCGTGAAGGCCACGCGCCAAGCTACAGTGTCATCGTTCTTACCCGGATAGACTGATAAACGGGTCTGTCACCCGCGACTCAACCCGACCAGTTCAAGCTCAATTCTCAATCAATTCCTCCCGTTTTCAATCCTATTATCTTCTCTAACCTATTAATTTCAGGTCCGTACTAATGATTAACCTCGACTGTCCCTAAATCGATTCAACCCAGACTTGAACAGACGAACGGGTCGTCACCCAGAACTCACCCAAACTAACTACATTCTCCAATTAATTTCACTAGTAGATTAAGGGAACTTAGACGAACACAATGGTACAATCAATTGGACTCGCCGTTACTTGGAAGTCGTCGTCCTCAAGCTCGAAAATTCTCAGAACCAGGGAACTCCGTTCTTGGCCAATTCGTGAGTGTCGTCCCTCGAAATCGACGTGGTTGGCTTCCTTTTGCTCCCAGAAGACTAGAATGGCCCTTGGTTTCGATCAACAAGCCTCAGAAATTGAATTCAATTTTTCCCTCCAACTGGTTCATCTCTGAACCGAAACTCAGGTTCCTGGGCGAAACGGGCTCCAATCCCTTCAGTTCTTGTACCGTAGTGATTATTTCACTCCCAGAAGTCTCACAGTGTGTTTTGATTGATCCCTCGACCCTTAGAAATTGAACTCTGCGATTTCCCCCCAAAAACCCGAAAATGTTTTCTCACGGTTCCTCTCACAGTTCCTCACCACTCAGCTCCCAAACTGAACCAAAATGACCCAACTGCGTCCTCTCCTCACTCCCTTACTCTGTCGATCAATTCAAACGGCCAGCAACCCGTGGGAGACCAACTGAGGTTTTCTGAAAATGTCTCCCACGCACACAGAAACCATGGCCAACTCATGCTCTCCCGTGCCCTGAACTCTGTCCAACCGTGCACTTGAGCCACTCCACCCTGCTTCCACTACCTCAAACAACTTAAACAATGCCCTGAACCTTCCACTAAGCCTTAAACAATTGAACGCACAAGACACCACGGTCGCTGCTCTGTTTTCCACGGTGGTGAACAGTACCCCGTGCGAAAATTACCAAAATGCCCCCAGGGCAAAAATTACCTAAATGCCCTCCAACTTCCGTGACCCGTAACTCGGTCATCCGATGTCCGTTTCAAGCGTGCCGCCTGTCGTTGTACTCAGGGCGTCGAGACGAACATAACGGGCTTCGAGTCAAATGAATATCAATTGTCAAACAAAAAGTCAACTTTTTCCCTTTATACCGTCCAATTACAATAATGCCCTTGAACTTCCGAACATCATAACTTTCACCCTGTTCGTTCGAATCGAACGTGCCACCTGTCTATGAACTCGTGACGTCCCGAACTACGTCACGGTCATCGTTCAACGTCCGTTCGGCCTCCCAATCAAAAAGTCAACAAATTGACCACACAAATCACAGGGGTAAAAACGTCATTTTATTCAATATTTTATAATATTACATTTCCAGAACGTCCGGGGCGTTACAATTTCCCCCCCTTAAGAAATTTCGTCCCGAAATTTCAAGGAAACAAGTAGGGGAACTGTTCTTGCATCTGTGCCTCGGGTTCCCATGTGGCTTCCTCCACATTCTGGTTCCTCCAGAGAACCTTTACCAGAGGAACGGTCTTCCGACGTAGTACTTTATCCTTTCGATCCAAAATCTGCACCGGCTGTTCCTTGAAGCTCAAGTCTTCACGGAGTTCAATGGGTTGTTCCTCCAGTACATGAGATGCGTCAAACACATATTTCCGCAACATCGACACGTGAAAAACATCGTGGACCTTCGAGAGCTCTGGCGGTAGTGCCAACCTGTAGGCCACCGGGCCAATCCTCTCGGTGATCTCATAAGGTCCGATGTAACGAGGGCTCAACTTCCCTCGCCTGCGAAATCTCACTACGCCCTTCCAAGGGGATAATTTCAGGAATACCCGATCTCCGACCGCAAACTCAAGATCTCGGATCTGATGGTCTACATAGCTCTTTTGTCTGTCTTGGGCTGCCTTGAGCCGATCCCTGATGAGTTTGACCTTCTCGGTTGTCAGTTCCACCAATTCAGATTTGGTCAGCTTCCTTTCACCCACATCCGTCCAACACAACGGGGTTCTGCACTGCCGTCCGTACAAGGCTTCGTACGGAGCCATCCCAATGCTCGCCTGATAGCTGTTGTTGTAGGAAAATTCCATTAAGGCTAGATGTGACTCCCAAGTGTCCTGGAATTGCAAAACGCAAGCCCGCATCATATCCTCCAGTGTCTGGATGGTCCGCTCAGACTGGCCGTCAGTTTGAGGATGAAATGCAGTACTGAAACGAAGTTTCGTCCCAAAGGCTTCCTGTAGACTTTGCCAAAACCGAGAAGTAAACCTTGGGTCTCTGTCTGAAACTATTGATTCCGGAGTACCGTGTAGACGGATAATCTCATCAATAAGCAACTGGGCCAACTGTGTCATCCTGAAGTTCTCTCGCACCGGCAAGAAATGAGCTGATTTCGTAAGCCTGTCCACAATCACCCAAACTCCATCGTGACCTCTGGGTGTCCTAGGAAGTCCAAACACAAAATCCATCGTTAAGTGATCCCATTTCCATTCCGGGATAGGTAGTGGTTGCAAGGTTCCATAAGGTCGTTGTCTCTCAGCCTTCACTTGCTGGCAAATCAGACACCTGCTGACAAACTCGGCAATCTCCCGTTTCATACCCGGCCACCAGTAGTGCTCTCGCAAGGTACGATACATCTTGGTCCTACCAGGATGCATCGCATAGGCCGAACTATGGGCTTCATCCAAGATCTCCTTCTTCAGTTCCTCAACGTCGGGCACACACAACCGTCCTTCTTTTAGCAAAGCTCCATCCTCCCTGACTGTAAAATCTAGCCGCTCACCGGCCTCCACTTCAATCCGAAGTACACATGAGATAGGATCTTGAGATTGAACCTCAACGATCCGATCGACCAGAAGTGGTCTCACATGAAAATTAGCCAGCAAGACACCTTGGCCATCCAAACCCAAATCAATGCTATTCTTACGGAGTTCAACCAAAAGTGGTAAATGAACCGTCCGTAGATGTGCTACAGAATGCGTGGACTTCCGGCTTAGAGCATCAACCACCACATTAGCTTTTCCCGGGTGGTACTCAATCGTGCAATCATAATCCTTAATTAGCTCTAGCCACCGTCGTTGCCTCACATTTAACTCCTTCTGAATGAACAAGTACTTCAGGCTTTTGTGATCCGTGAACATTCGGCAAGTCGCACCATACAGGTGATGTCTCTAGATTTTTAATGCATGCACGAGAGCAGCTAACTCCAAGTCATGCGTAGGATAATTGCGCTCATGCGGTTTCAACTGGCGCGAAGCATAGGCAATCACTTTCCCATGATGCATTAGCACACATCCCAAACCCTGTAAGGATGCATCACTGTACACCTCGAATTCCCCACTGTCGTCCGGAAGGGTCAGTATAGGAGCATATGTCAGCCTTTCTATTAGCTCCCGAAAACTACGCTCACAATCGTCATCCCACTCAAACTTGACTCCCTTCCGCGTCAGTCGCGTCAACGGGGCAGCAATGGTAGAGAAACCCTCTACAAACCTCCTGTAGTAACCAGCCAAACCCAAGAAACTTCTGACTTCAGTGACGGTCCTCGGTTGTTCCCACTTCGCCACTGCCTCAATTTTCTGAGAATCCACACTGATCCCGTCAGTTGAGATCACATGCCCCAAGAAACTCACGCTCGTCAACCAAAACTGACACTTGCTGAGCTTTGCATACAACTGGTTTTCCCTCAAGGTACCCAGCACCATCCTTAAGTGCTCCTCGTGCGCTTCTGCACTCCTCGAGTAGACTAGGATATCGTCAATAAACACGATGACAAAACGGTCCAAGTAAGGCTGCAACACTCGGTTCATCAAATCCATAAACGCTGCGGGTGCGTTGGTCAAACCAAACGGCATCACAAGGAACTCATAATGACCATAACGGGTCCTAAAGGCTGTCTTGCGTACATCCTCATCCTTAACCCGCAATTGATGATACCCGGAATGTAGATCAATTTTGGAGAAGTACTGCGCTCCTCGCAGTTGATCAAACAAATCATCGATCCGAGGCAACGGGTATTTGTTCCTGACCGTTACTTTATTCAGTTGTCTGTAATCGATGCAGAGTCTCAAACTCCCATCCTTTTTCTTCACAAATAACACCGGGGCTCCCTAGGGGGACACACTCGGTCGAATAAACCCCATCTCAAGTAATTCTTGTAACTGCGCCTTCAGTTCTTTCAACTCAGCTGGCGCCATACGATACGGAGTCTGAGAGATAGGTAGCGTACCTGGAACCAGATCAATAGTGAACTCGACATCACGATGCGGTGGCAATCCCGGTAGATCCTCCGGAAAGACATCCGGGAACTCCCGTACTATCGGTATATCCTCCACCCTCAATGGTGCAGCTCGTGAATCCATCACTTGAGCTAAGTATCCCTGGCACCCTTTCCTCAACAACTTACTTGCCTTCAGGGCTCACTCCGACAGGAGTGGCTCGCTGAATTCCCTGAAAAGTGGTTTCCGGTAACCCCGGGCTCCGAAAAGTAACCTTCTTATCGGCACATTCGATAGAAGCATGATGGAGCGTCAACCAGTCCATTCCCAAAATGACATCAAAGTCGTGCAAGTCCAAGAGTATCAAATCTGCCATCAGACCAACATCACCTACCATTACGGGACACTCCCGCAACACTTGATTTACCACAAATACATCTCCCGTGGGTGTGCTCACACCCAAGTCACAGTCCAAGGTGGACACCTCTCTACCCGCCAACAACTCACAGTCCCTTGAAATAAATGAATGAGTAGCTCCGGGATCAATTAAAGCACAAACATCATGCCCAAAGATCGTGAGTGTACCTGTCACAACACCAGGTGCTGCCCTGGCCTCCTGCTGCGTAACAGCAAAAACTCGGGCATGTGGTCCAGCTGCTCGCCCACGGCCCCGGCCCCTCAGTCTATTAGCCGCTCCAGTACCACCTCCTCGAGTACTCCCAGTCCCAGAAACTGCAGCTGTGCTCCGTCCCTGCTCTGCTCCACCCCGACCTGCGCCACCACCATGTGGCAAAGATGGACACTCCCTTCGATAGTGGCCCCGCTCGCCACAGAAGAAACAGATAACACTGGAAGCATCTCGAACAAAACCACCACCCTGCCGTCCCGTGGAAGCAACAGAAGTCGTGCTCGCCTGCGGAGCAGTCTGCACCCTAGGCGCTCGGAATCTGGAACTCTGATAGTTACCAGGCCTGCCATAACGATCATTGCCTGCAGATGAGGCTCCATTATAACGTCCCTTCTTCGGGGCTCTCTAACCATACGATCCAGGATATGAACGCTCGCGACGTTGTCCACCACCAGAATACTGTGGACGTGTCGGGAGACTAGCCTCAACCCGCACCGCGGCATCAGACAACTCCCTGAGAGTAACAAAAGCTCCGGTCGTCACAATGGCCCGTATCTCACCCCGTAGGCCAAGCTCAAACCTACGACATTTCTCAGCCTCAGTAGATACAAAGGTAGGGGCAAAACGAGCTAGCATCTGAAATTTCTGCTCATACTCAACTACGGACATGCTCCCCTACTGGAGCTGCAGAAACTCGGTCTCCCTAGCATCACGGAATGAACGGGGATAATACTGATCCAGAAACCGTTCACGAAAGGTCTCCCAAGTCACTGTACGGGCATCCCAGCCCGATAACTCCAGAGTGTACCACCACTCATAAGCAGATCCATCAAGCAAAAAGGCAGCCAAAACAACTCGCTCCTCAGGAGGACAGTGCATCACAGCAAAAATCCGCTCGAACCGAGAAATCCAACGGTGAGCATCCTCGGGATCCGCTCCACTACTAAACACCATAGCCCCAAGACGCAAGGCTCGCTCGATCGAAGCGCTCTCGGTATCGCCATCAGGTCGTGGAGGGGGTTCGCGTCGCGGAGGCATGGCCGGTCGTCCTTCTCTGAAAGAGGCATAAGTTAGTACAATAATCAAGGCACACCCGAGTGCTGGACACGAATCGTAAACCTGGCTCTGATACCAATTGACAGGACCCACCCCGATTATCGCCTCGATAATCGGAAGGCATCCTGCTCCCGTCTGACAATCGAAACCAAAAGACCGGAAAGCTAATTAATATTACATCACACCCATTGTCAGACCAGGGAGATTAAACAGATACAACCGACTGGACGTCATCCATAGTTTCACAGAGCAATATATTACAAAACAGGTTAAAGAAACAAATCCTACTTTGTGAACTAACTACTCCGCAACGGAAAACTTTATGCCTCCGCCTCTGCCTCGGCGCTTGCCCCCGCACTTGTACCACGACCTGGAGGGAATTTAAAACAACAAAGTGTGAATGGACCGAAACATAAGTTTTACAGGAAAAACAGTTTTTCCGAAATCGGGTTCGCCCTCCAGTTTTGTAACACGCATGCATAACCAAATATTCAAAATTTTCATATTAGACTTTTGAAAACTCTTTTTCCGAAACACATGAAAAACATTACAAAGGATCGTCATAACTCATGTAATACCATTTAATAATGCCAGATTCCATAAACCATCATTTTGAAACGTTAATTGCACAAATCAAGTAAAACGTGCATCAATAACCACAATTATGCCGTTGGATCCATCCGAGTCTTTAAACTCAATATTAGGCCTTCCCGGGATATCAACGAGTCTTTAAACTCAAAACATGATTAGTAGGCCTCGGGGGTATCACAATAATCGAGTCTTTAAACTCACGAGTCTTTAAACTCAATCCGGGTCTTTAAACCCAACTCTCGGGCCCGCCCCCGTCATCAACATACCGGGTCTTTAAACCCAAAACCAGATCCAACCATTAACTGGGTCTTTAAACCCAAAACCATTTTTAAACACAATAAACCAGGATTCATCACAAACCGTTTTCCAACATCATTCCGAAAACATATCACATCATAATAGGACTTATGTCCGAATTCACATGCAAATTCCAACACATGCAATTTCCGAAAATTACTTCACAATATGATCAAACATCATAAATCCGAAACATGCATATTCATATCCTGGCACTTCATCAAAACATCACGCATGCAAAAGCGAAAACCATAACCTCGAAATGCGTGAAATACGATAAATATCTCGAAAAGCGTGAAAACACGTAAAACCGATACATCATATCACCATCATAAAATCATATGTAAAACCATGAGATAAATAAGCAAAATAGTCATGCATGCCCAATTTAGAAAATCAAAAAGTCCACTCACATTTTTAGGACGCGTCAATCGCGTCCCGCGCGCTCCTCTGTAGCTTCGGAAGTGTCCGGGCCTGTAAAAATGTACAAGAAGGGTTACAAACATCCTCAAATAGCTCGTATGATTTTTCCCTAATTTTCCGGATTTTTCGGCAAAATAAACCTTAAGGACCTAAACTAATATACCCAAGGTCAATTACATTCCAAAATCAAGCACAAGGTCTCAAATACCCTAATATACCCATCTCACTACCAAGTCGCGCACGAGGCTCACGTTTCGGAGGTATGGCGTGGCAACAGCATCAGCAACCTAGTGCTCTGATACCAATTTGACAGGACCCGTCCCTGAAGGGCATAGATAACCGTGCCCGGTCCTGCTCCCATCTGACAAGTCAACTGAAAATCCGAAACTACCCTTCAGCACCTGCCAGACAAGGGATATTTGCGCCTGTGCCCACACATACCTCCACCTCGAATAGCCTCAATCATCACGCCACGACCTGAAGGGTCATTAAAACATAAAAGGTGTGAGTGGACAAAAATGACCTTCGATAAATACATTTGCCAAAACACATTCTTACCCTCCAGTTTTCACAAACGTGCATGCATATCATAAAACATGAATAACAGTATGAAATTATTCAAGTATGAACAGTGGACCGATAAAATCAAAACATGTTTTCCCATGGTCCATAAAACTCATGTTCACCAAATCAGTTCAAGTTATAAAACATCAAATCCCGTCTCTCAGGCCAAAACATGTGAACACCATTACCTGGCCATAAAGACCAAAAACCCGTACTCAAAACCAGTACGTAATCACAAACCTCATGTTTCTAAATTCCATGTCCTCATTTTCCTTGAAACTCATTTTTATCAAATCAATTTAATATCTCAAAAAGTTCACAGTTTCCTTAAATCATTTCAACCGCTAAACCACGGTTTCCTCAAAATCATTTTCCATAAACCACGGGACTTATTTCCATATCCAGTTGCTTAGAGTCACGTTTATCCCTGCAACGCGTGCAAATCAATAGGCTCAAGGACCGCTCAAAATCCGAGCATCCGCCGCTGCGAACACATCACCAGCCGGCAATCCGGATCTCGTGAACACATCACATACCGATCCAGATATATATCCAGCACATCTGATCTGAGTCGAGCCTCCCCTGGGCTGCACGACAAAGACCGTGCTATGTGACCTCTTCGGGGTAAACACTTCCCTCTCGAAGGCGAGCGTTATCTCCAGGGTGCACTCCGGGGAAAAACATATTTTCGCCCGAAAGCCCTAAATATCCGCAACATATCATCATCACAAAAACCAGTGAAAAACAGTTGCATTAAATACCAAATCATATATCAACACAGGGTCTCAGCCCCAACATAACCAAAGTCCCGATTTACTTTATAAGACCGAAAATCATCAATATCATCATGTAATCACATGGAAATACAAATCCAATCAAAATCACAATTCCATTGGGTCTCAAGCCCAAAATATCATTTTCACGCAAATCCGTGCAACCGTAAACCCCAGTTGCCACGATCACGTAAATCCATGAAATCAATCACTGACTCATAAACCGAGTCCAAATATCATTTTCAACTTCCTGACTCATAACCCGAGTCAAAACATCATTTTCAATCCGGGCCTAACCCAAAACATCATTTCTCGAAAATCGTGCCAGAATATAAAATAATAATCACAAAACCGAGAAATCACCGGATTGAAACATCAATCATGCCAAAGCATATAAAATAATATAATAAAGCATTTAAAATCATATATGCATGCATCACGGTTAGAAAACAAAGTCCACTCACACACACCGTTCAAAACGGTTCGTTTCCGAGCTGCACGTTTTTCCGTAAATTCTGGAAATCAAAACTCCTGCCCAAAATCATTATAGAGGGTTACTAACATCTCAAAATACTTCATATAATTTTCCCCAATTTTCCGGAATTTATATACGTATTTTTAAAGTAACACAAAACTTCGGATACGCGGAACATTAACGAAACGATATCCGATTTCATCGAAACCAGTGTCAAAATGTTCGTTACAATGAGAGGATCAAAAGTCATGTTGATCGTACCTCGGGATTCTCACTCACGCGCCAGCTACAGTAACCGGCACAGTTGTCCCCTTCGCCCGTTTGTCTGGTAAACGGGTTGAAAAACCCGCGATAGAACCCGGTTGAATCTCACCCAATTCGACCTCAAATCGATCCGTTATTTCCACTGATCCCTTCTAATCCAACTCTAATTAAGTTCTGCAAGTTTAATTACTCGAATCATGGTCTAAATCCTCACGACTCTCGATCGATCCTTGACGGGTTTCCAATTCGGGTTCACAGATTTCGACCCTGTTTTTCAAATTAATTAACACAGTGAGTATCGTGAGAGTGTAAGGAACATTTCTACAGGATCAATTTCATACAATCTCACCTCTAACTAGTTGAACTCAAGCTCGAATTGAAGCAGCCATGGAAGCTTCGTTCTTCCTCAATCCGACACGGTTTCTCTTCGTTCTTGTTGCAAAACGATTCGTATTGATCCCAGAAAGCTTACTCGAGCATCAATTTGACGTTTCTGGACCTAAGAATTCGAATTCGATTTAATGGGGAAATTTGAATTTTCACGGTTTGGGCTTTGGGTTTAGTGGTTTCCTTCTCAATTCATTCCTCACAATTCCTCCCCTAAATCTCAGTTTTCGGATGGTTTAATTGTGGAAGGAATTTGGTAAGAGAGGAAGCTCAATTCTCTCAAATTTCCATGCTCTGTTTTCTTTGCTTCTTCACGGTTCAGGTTTAAGTAACACAGAAGAAAATATGTTAGTGATGGCTAATAATGATCAAACATGATGATGAGGAATTTCGGGAAACAAGGAGCAGATTGTAAGCCTAAAATTAAGGGATGGGTGACACTTGTCACTCATCCAAACAGCCACATCAACCGTCACTATTCAATATTATAATATTATTTTAATCGAATTCCCAGTTCGTTCGGTTAATCGATTCGTTCCCATGACCATAACTTCGTCGTCGAATCTCCGATTTCGTCATGCCGCCTGTCGTTGGATTCGTATCGACGAGACCTACGTAACGGTTCTTGGCCCTCATCCATTGGACTTTCCGGGTCAAAAGTCAACATTTGGCCCCTTTTTAGCCAAATTACCAAAATACCCCTCAACTTTCGAACGCCCTAACTTTTTCCTCGAATGTCGGAATCGAACGTGCCACCTGTCTATGAACTTGTGACGTCACGAATTACGTCACAGTCATCGGTCAAAGTCCGTTTGACCGCCCGAACTAAAAGTCAACATTTTACCCACACTAGGGGCAAAACGGTCATTTTGCACATTTCGTCCGATTTCACTCCACTAATCCCAGATTAGTCATTATATACTGTAATTAATCAATATTCAATCCCGACACTCGGGACGGGTCATTACACGAAACCTATACGATATTAAACACGTCGTATGAGAACGTACTTATGAATGTGGAGAGCATGATCCCCATACCGACCTGGACTCCCAGCGCGGGCCAACAGGCAAAGAACACTGCGTTTACTGACAGTACCACAAGTACAATAGCCACAGCATCGACCATTGTGTGGCCTTCCGAGACCTGGTCGAGGCCTTGGTTCGAGACGGCAAGATAAACCCGTTCTTGCAGAACGCTCCGCAGCAGCCTCGGCACCCCAAGATCAACACCATAACCAGGGGACCATCCATCTCTTCACCTCTGGCGTCCAACCAGGCCAGAAAGGACTTCATTCGCACCATGAAGCACAACCAACAGGTCTTCCAGGCGGTGGACGGCCGAGCACAGAAGGTGGTACGAACAGGTTGGGAAGCCATCTCCTTCTCGGAGGAGGAGGAACAGGGGGTGTTCTACCCGCATGACGACCCCCTCGTCATTCGCGCCATCATCAGCAACTTCGATGTCGGGCGGATCATGGTTGACACCAGTAGCTCGGTCAACGTCATCTTCATGGAGGCGTACAAACAGCTTCAACTCAAAGAGACCGAGCTAGGCTGATCCCCCTCCCCACTGTTCGGTTTTACCGGGGACTCCATAGTGCTGATTGGAACCGTCAACCTGCCAATCACGGTCGGCGAGAACCCAAAGCGCTCAACCGTCCTGGTCAGCACTGTTTATGAGCTCCATGGTCACCTTGAAGTCGAGCCAGGGGGTCTTGTCAAAGTTGAAGTCGGGATAAGACTGGAATATGTTCTTGTAAATCTTTCTCTGCCGCCGCCGCTAACGCATCCTAACGGTCGTTGAAGTCCGGGGAATGGAGATAGTCCGAGACGGCGTCCGACCAAGCAAAGGAGAGACGGTCTTGAAGCATACACTTGTCCATCTCCTGGGTCACCACCTCCGCCTCGAGCAGCTCGGCATCCTCTTTGCAACGCTCCGCCCGAGCCGACTGACGGTAGGTCTCTGCCCGTTGCTTAGCCAGCTCTGCGTGGGATTGACTGACCGAAGCTTTCCCCTGCTCCGCCTCCAGACTAAAGCGGTCCCTCTCCTCGCTGACCATCCCCAGCTCGGACCTCAGTCGGTCTGCCACCTCAGCCACCCGCTGCCCAGCACTGACCTCCTCGACGTACATGCTGAGCCGAGCCTCCATCTCTGTCAGAACCTGCTCCTGGCCCTGAAGCCTCCGCTCTATCTCCACCACAGCTTCCCGAGCCTACTCGGCCTCCGCCTTCAGCATCTTTTCGGTCTCCAACGACTCCCGAGCAGCCGTAGCAGCCTGCTCCTTCATCTGCTTGCTTTCCTCCTCTGCTGAAGCCGTTCGGTCTAGGGCATCGTCCTCCCCATTTCCCACCAACGAAGATAAACTTGTTCTTGTACGTCTTCTGGGAGGACGGTATGCCGTAGATGAACTCCCTCTGCGCCATCTTATCCTTACACCGAGCATGCACCCAGCCTGTGCTCTGCTGCTGCTGCGCAAACTCGTACAAATGGACAACCTGGGCGTAGGTCGGTGGCTTCTCCCCAGCTCTGGCGAAGGCCGCATACAGGCTGACCAGAATGATCCAGAAATTCGGGATCAACTGGCCGAGGGCCACGCCCAGCCCTTGGACCATCCTCCTCAGCCATGGGTGCAGGGGCAGCCGGACGCCATGGCTGAACAACTCGGTATAGAGCAAGGCCCATCCCTTTAGGGCCTCACTGGGCAACTTGGTGGGACCGACCACCCGCATCTCCACTTCCTCCGGTACGCCCCACGCCGACCGGAATTTCTTCACTGACGCCTCAGTCTCTCGACTCTCATCGGCATCAATCGACCACACCACCGTATCAGCCTCCTTGGTAGGGTTTTCAGGGGCCTGAGCCGTGATCGCACCAGCCGTCCCCCTCTTACTGGTCGGGGTTCTCTCCACCCTCGACCAACCGGAAGTCGACACCCTGGTCTGATCACCTCTGGCAACATTTTGGGCCTCACGCCTCGACGATGTACCCTCCACTGCAACGCCTCCGTCCACCGAGGAGCTCTGTTGCTCCCTCTCGTCGTAGTCCTGCACTTCATTTGATTGGCTATCCCTCTCAGACATCGCACAACTGTGAGCAGGGAATACAGACAAAAAGCACTCTTGAACACCGACCCGTGTTTTACCAGGATTGACCCGTGTCCGAACCCTGATTCATACACAGTTCATTCCCAAGAAATAAAACAAGCAAAACCGCAAAGAACAAGCCCATGGGGGAGAAAAACGGCTTACCTTACGCTCCGCAGACACAATGTCTTCGCCGGAGTTTTTACCGCCGTGACAGGTTATCGGAATCCTCGCTGGAAATCGCCTACACCAAAGACAACGCACGCACCACCAACTTGCACGAAGGTAAAAACGGTACAACTACTTTTTTCACCCAGTATTTATAGGCCCGGGTCGGTAGTCGAAGCGTCGCCTTGTTCCACGTGACATTTATTACCCTGGACAGTTGTTCCCCACGCGGCACGTGTGACCATAAATGCCGCTGACAGCCAACGGTCGGGAATACCAACCGTCCACCGACTGACACGCAACGCAGACGGCTCCTCGACTGCCACACCTACTGGTGTCTTCTCCCGCTCACACCGACCGTACCCTAGCGCCTCGGTCTACCACCCGCACTTTGTCACCAGCACATCCGCTCGTTTCAATCCCTCGCCTGGGGGACTTGGGGGACTGAGGGCATGTACATCCGGTCTGGGGCTCTCTTTTTACAAGTCCCCAACCGAGAAATTCCACCTCGGTCACTAACTTGGGGGACTTCTGTTCATACCATATCGGCCCAGACCGAGCTTGAAGCCTATATTGACTACAGGCCCAGCCCATCATTGAAGTAACACCAGTTCGGACCAACCTTGGAGGCCCAACCCTCTACCTGGCTCCGCGCGTCGGCCCAAACAGACCTAGAGGCCCAGCCCTCTTCCAGAAACCATGCCACCGGCTGACTCCAGAGGACTAGCTCCTGTCGATCGGTGCGTCAGCCCAGACCGACCGGTCGGCCCAGTGCCACCGCCTACCACAAGCCCAAGGGGCCCAGGCCCACTCACACGGACAAGTCCCACTCGGTCTGGATGGCACCTCCACGTGTCCGTCCCACAGCGAATTGATATTTGTCCCACATCGGGAAAATACAAATATTATATTTGCCGCACCCATACAAAAGGGGTCCACTTGTCGTACAAAGGTAACTGAGCAATTTACTGTTTACTATTACTCTTACAGTATACTTTCTGCTACCTCCCTAAACCTCATACTGACCACTGACTTAGGCGTCGGAGTACCTTTGGGCCGGTACCACATCGGTGCCTATACTCTCACCGACCGACCAGTTTCTTTCCTCTTTCAGGTTCACACAGGGCACGTGGCAGAGCTGCATTTGCTCCCTAAGTTGGCGCATTTCGTGCATCAACAATGTCCATTACAACTAATCGATATCCATTACAGTTAATCAATGTTCATTACAAATAACAAAATCATCAAGACATCAAAATCCACCTAAAATGTCCATTATAAAAAACAAAATCATCAAGGCATCAAAATCCAACATAGAATGTCTATTACAAATAATAAAATCACCAAAGTATCAAAATCGAATAAAAAAATGTCCATTACAAGCAATAAAAACAACAAGATTGCAAAACCAAACCATCCAAGTGAACAAAATAGTAGAAAATATCATGAAAAAATCAGCAAGGCAGAAAGTCTCAAGGATTAGACTATTGAGGCACCTTAGCACGGTCATTTGCCATTTCTACATATGAGACACAAGCAAAGTTAATTATCCACATAAATTCACAATTAATAACAAACAAATGTATTAGAAATAATAAAAAAAAATACAACAATTACCTTGTGCAAGAGCATGATAACACTCCACTTCATCAACACTCAGCTCTAAATGTAATGCAACATTTATACTCATAAACTAATTTTGAGTACAAATCAATGCCTCCACAACTTCAGGGTTCAACGAACTCCTATACGTATTAATTACCCTTCCACTTGTGCTAAAGCATGACTCCGAAGCTATTGTTGAAGTGGGTATAGCTAGAACATCCCATGTAACTCGCGACAAGATTGGATATTTGGATACCCCGATCATTTTCCACCAACCCAAAATATCAAACGTTGAATCCTCAATAGTTTCAATAGGATCTAATAGATATCTATCCAAATCATTAGAAATAACTTCCTTCTTTGCCATCCACTTCATCCTCCTTTCTATAAGATCTGTATCGTCACTCAACCCATTTTGTCCTTTGTTATTCCAGAGAAGCTGCCACTAGCATTGTCCTCTCTTGCAAAATCCCCATTAACTTCCTTCAATCTAGAAATAGCATGTGCAACCTTATCATCATCAACCTCAAATACCCCCCCCCCCCCCCCCCCCCCCCCAAAACAATCCTCCACAGCGTCCAATTTATGACGGGGATCAAGAACAAGAGCTATGGAATCATATTGGTTCATACGCTCCACTTCCCCCCAATACTTGTCAAATTTGGCTTGCATGGTGCTTGCAATGCCAGAAAATAAAACACTCTTCTGTTCACGACGCAAAAGAGTTAAAATCCTATACATATCAAGTAAAGCACATTGGATTGTGGGTGTAGAAGTGCAACAAACTCGCAAAGTTACTTCATAAAAGAGTTTCAAATAAGCAGCAAATGAACTCGCTACTTCCTAATCATACTCAGATGGTGGTCCTACCCTTCAATCACTTACAAAATAAGCAGCATAATTCAGATCATCCTCAACTAGGACCTCCACGCACTTTTGATGTGCATAAACTTTTACATTACATAGAGTGATTGTACATCATTTACATTACATTGCCCACCACCTAACCTAAAAATTACACGTAATGATCATGACTTTTAGCTGCAAAATAGGAAATCAAAAAATCCCGACTATAAAATTTAAACCCTAAAATTTCTGTTAGACTCAAATTCACTATCTTATAAGCTTAAGATTAAAACTGAAATTAGCCTATGAGGTCCTTCAATCCAAAACGAAAAATATTTCTCCGAAAATAGGGATTATTGGATTGCTAATAAAGCTGGAACATAGTGACCAAATTTGAGTAATAGTAGACACTGTACAACAATCAAAATTAAAATTAAAGCAAGAAAAAACAGTGACAGAGTTGGATTCTAGCCTTTGCAATTCCAAGCTTGTTTCAAAAGAGGATAAATATTTTGAAAGAATGATAAATTCCACTTGTTATTTATGTTACATTGCAGTAAAAAAGTAAACAACATACTTCCTTTTACCTCTAAGTGACCTTACCTCTATATATGTGGCAAAAAAGGAAGAAAAAAAAAGTTCAAAAGGCAGTTGTTTTACATATAATCCAAACACAATTCCGAGGAATGGCAGATCACTTCAGTCCCTACTGTCTAAATTTCTAGCATTTGCAGGCTGTGTACAATGGACAAGGCTTCTTTAATCAACAACAAAGAAAAGAAACAAGCATATTCCCACTAAAAAACAGTAGTAAAGAAATAAGCACATGAATCCTATAATACATTGCAATCTTTCATTTTTTTTCGATGGCTTATATATTCCAATAGGATGACCAACTTGCTAAAAGAATGTATCACTAAACTAAACAAGTATGCAAAAAATGATAGAAAAAATTAGCCCTAATTTGTAAAAGACAGTAAGAGACCCTGAAGTCTGAATTGAAGTACCTTACGGAGATGTGACGACCCGTCCCAGATTAAAGCGATTAATTAAGGATTAATTACGGATTAGCGAGATTAATCGGAGATTAGACGAGGATTAGCAGATGTTCGGGCGAAATGACAATTTTGCCCCTAAAATGGGCGAATCGTTGACTTTTTATTCAGGCGGTCAAATGGACTTTGACTAATGACCGTGACATAGTTCGTGACATCACGAGTTCATAGACAGGTGGCACGCTCGATTCCAACGTCCGTGGAAAAAGTTATGATGTTCGGAAGTTCAAGGGCATTTTGGTAATTTGGGCCAAAAGTTGACTTTTGACAAGGGAGATCCGATGGCCGAGGACCGAGGACCGTTACGTACATCGGGACGACATGAATCCGTAGACAGGCGGCAGGTCGAATTCGGACGGTCGACGGAGAAGTTACGGTTCACCGAAGTTCCGGGGAACTATTTACGGCGACACATTTTACGAGACAAAAAGTGAAGTTTTGTCTTTTGTGGGCCCAGTTACTTTTCAATAGACCAATGGATGAGTGACAAGTGTCACCCATCCACTGGCCAACCCCATTCATTCATGCACCTCCTTTCATCGATCATCTTCATTCTTCTTCCAAACACCAACCCGAAACCCATTTGTGCAACCCACCCCTCACAACACTCCCCAACCTCACTAGATGATCATGAGCCATGAAGGAAAGAGGAGGAGGAGACCAAAACAGATTGGACGGTGGCAGGATCGAGAGCCACCGTGCACGGCGGCCATGGACTCGAACCAAACTTCACGATTAGCCCATTTTCGATCCATTTTCCATTTTTATTGTTATGGGTTGTTTTTTATAGTTTTAATGAATCCATTAGGTTGTTAGGAAGTCATTAGGAAGGTTTTAGGAAGCTTGGGAAGGCTGTGAAGCCGTGGGTGCATTTTAGGAAGTTTGAACCGTTTGGTTCAAAATTAAACCATGAGTTTTAGGTGTTTTTAGGTTGTTTTGATGATTGGAATTGATAGGGAATGAAAAAATAGGAATTATAGGATTAATTAGGGTTGAAATCGAACCAAAACAGAGGGAGCAAACCACTGAACCAGTCATGCCGGTTCAGCATAGTGCTATGAACAGTGAACCGGTTCAGCACAATAAAGCTAGAGGTTAGGGATGATGAACAGTGAACCGGTTCAGCACATGTGAACAGTAATTTGGGGAAGTTTTCAACGTATGAAATCTTCTATTCGATGTAACGAACATTTTGGGACTGGTCTCGTTTCAATCGGACATCGTTTCGATAGGTTTCGGACTGTCTGAAGGTTTAGGGTCGGTTTAAAAATAGTTAAAAGTTCATGAAAATTACGGGACTTTAATGAGGGGTTATTTAGGTAGTTAATAAACCTCTAAATGAATTTGGACAGGTTCGGGAATCCCGGAGGCTACGATTGACCTGGGAGACGATTATGGCACGCGTATCGAGGCGCGACTTCTGACGGTCTGTGAGTGGACTTGTTTTATGAATTCGATGCATGCATAAATGTTTTATAATCGTTTTAGAATATATTTTGTGAAGCCATGAGTGCATTTGTTTGTGGTAGCATAGGATTTACGTATTTGCACGTATTTCGAGATTTCTGATTTTATACGATGCATATACGTTCTAGGTTTTCAACGATGGTTTAAGAAATGGATTTCGGATTTAGAAATATGAAATCGGGCGTGAGACCCATTTGATTTATGAACTCTCGGACTTGGAGTCCATTTGATTTGATAAGGAATCGGACCTAGGGTCCATTTGAGCTATACGATCAGACCGAGGGTCCAGTTGGTTTACGATTCGGGTTTGAGGCCCAGTTAGTGGTACTATCGGGCTTGATGCCCTGTTGATTTATGATATCGGGCCTGAGACCCATCTAGTTGAGATATCGGGCTTAAGGCCCCGTTGGTTGTGAAATCGGACGTGAGGTCCCATTGAGTTATGGTTTCGGGCTTAGGGCCCAGTTAGTCGTGATATCGGGCTTGAGGCCCTGTTGACTGTGAAATCGGGCTTGAGTTCCAGTTTAGTTTATGAAGTGAGAATTCGGGCATGAGACCCTGTTGAATTGAGGATTTTGGCCGAGACCTGTGAAATAGATTTAAATCGGATTCGCGGAATCCTATTGAGATGATTCGGGTATGAGACCCAATTGAAAAGTGAATTGAGAAAGAAAGAAAAGAGTAATTGAAAATGTATATGAAACCCTCCATATTGATTATATGGTCTCCTCCAGCGTCGACCTAGAGAGTCACGATCCATAGACCAGAGTGGGTATCCCCATAGGGATCCCGTTCCAGGAGTGGTGGTTACTTATATTGTTGTCGTCTCGGACTAGATTCCGGAGAGATATGTGGACTAGATAGAGAGAGAGAGATCTAGGACTAGATCCAGAGATTGAGCCTCCTAGATGGAGATTCCTGGGAAAAGACTCGGAGTGAGACCCCCAGTAGTGTGCACACTAGGTTATAGATTTGATATCGTGACTATATCGGGGATGTGTTCCCTAGGGGCTGTGTGCCCCGAGTTGGCATCTTCTCGGAAGTGTCGTGGATGGGTTATACGTATGTTGATGCATATGAGGTTTTATGGAAAAGTGATTTGAGGGCGGAGACCCTGTGTTTTATGACTTAGAAAGTGATTTGGGGAGGAGACCCCGTGTTCGATGTTTTAGAAATGATTTGGGGGCGGAGACCCCGTACTTGATGTTTTAGTATTTCACTGAGAAAGGTTTTGGGCTGAGACCCACGTGACGTGATTTGGGCTGAGCCCCTATTGATTTGAGGTACGGGTTTTGAATTGTGGTTTCGGGTCAGGGACCCAAATGGATTTACGGTTCATGACGGTTTATGGGGCCGGGCATGAACCCTTGAATGATTTTTAGAATTTTTTCAAATGTTTTTTATGAACCTTTGAAAGGTGTTTATGGGTCATGACGGTTTATGGGAACTGGGCCTGAACACTTTAAATATTTTGAGAATGTTTGCCAAATGGTTTTATGAATGTTTGATAAATGTTTTTGAATACATGCATATGTTTTTATGAAGGGCATAAATGTCTTTTATGCTAAAGTGTTTTTAAAGAAATGTTTAAATTGTCCACTCACAGTTTTCATGTTTTAATGCCCTTCAGGATGATCGCGGATGCGGGCTGTAGCAGAGACGAAACATCACACTC
Source organism: Prinsepia uniflora (assembly GCA_032719365.1). Taxonomy (NCBI): domain Eukaryota; kingdom Viridiplantae; phylum Streptophyta; class Magnoliopsida; order Rosales; family Rosaceae; genus Prinsepia; species Prinsepia uniflora. Next base: position 16,469,196 of record CM064864.1, on the reverse strand, counting down.
CTCCTCCTACGATCCTGACGCACTCTGATAGCCCCGGCGAGGGCTAGAGATGGACTTTTCCCTGGTCTGACACTTCGTGTCAGACGGGATCAGGCGGGTCCCACTTTAATCCCGGGGGATTTGGGACCGGTCCTGACACAGAGGCTTCTGCAACTTGAAAAATGGAAGCAGGAATTTTATAGGGAGAGGTTTTTGATCATCCACCTTCTTATATATGTCATTGGCTCGATCCTACAATCAGAATAACAAAACCATAAAGATCCCCAATCTGAAACACAAGGTCATTGTCGAAATAACATATATACAATCTTCTCAATGAGAATGCAACAATATCATAATTCCAAAGAAGAAATATCACATACAAAAATATGTAAATTCAATAATACTGCCTCGCACCATTTGCCATCTAGAGCTCAAAAAAATAAAACCAAAACCTAAAAATTTCATTACGATCTCTCCTTTCAATTCCCATAACTTTAAACCCATGATTTTGATCCCTTTCTCATAAGAAGAAAAGATTTTCTACATTTAATTAGATTGTAAAACAAATGAAAAAAAAATTGAAACCCAGAAAATCTATAATATAATGAATTCTGAACTAAAATCGAAACTGAATGTGCAATAGGACCCAAAGAATATGACTTAAAAGTATTTTGTGAAGGAAAGTGTGCTCAGATAATTATGAATGGATGAGATAGTTTCTCCTCATATCAATATCAGATTAACGAGATTTTAAATTTCTCATCATCATCGCACGTTTCATCCTACAAATAACAGAAAACCCAAGTATACATTTACAGAAGAAGAACCGAGATTTGGAATTTTACTGGGAAACTAGCGATTCATCTTGTTCAATGAAGGGCGAACGGCGACGAGTGACGGCTTCGAAGTTCGAAGGGTTAGTAGCAGCAAGCGACGGCTTCAAATCACCTATAGGAGAAGGCCAAGAGGCTGGAATCGAAGGAGGGTTTGCGAAAGGTACTCTGAGGAGTGTGAGTGAAGTAGTAAATTGTGAGGAAAGAGGAAGGAAGGAGGGAGGAAGAGAGGGAGGTGTCTGAGTCTCAGGAGTCAGGAGGCTTCAAATTCGAAGTAGGGAGTTGGAGACTGGGGAAAGACGAGAGTGAATCTGAAAACTGCGAGATGAAGAGACGGCTAACGAGGGTTTCATCTATTCTAGGGTTTGATACAAAACGATGCTGTTTTTTTACAAAATATAACTAATGTGTTTCAGTCTGGTCTAGTCCGGTTCCGTCGATTTTATTAAACTTTCGGTTCGGTCCGGTACAATTAGACCGATAACTGAAATCGAACCGACTCAAACCGATTCGTTTTGGTTTTCTCCAAACGGTTTCAATTTTCTTCGGTTCGAAATTTTTCGGTTTAATTACAGTTCGGTGCGATTTTTCGCTCAATTTTTTTGAATTAATTAACGGGACTAAATATTCCACCGAAGTCTTATATGCACCTACTTTTTATAGAGGGATTTAGTTGGTGCTGGTGGTGGTCCCACACATTCCAAGGCACATTAAATGCTTTTGTGACCTTGTTGGTTCATTTTGGACCATTTCAAAAATAATTCTGTCAGGAGTACTCAGCAGTCCAAAGAGCAGCAGTAGGTTTGCAATTGATGTGTACTACACTATACTGCCTTATGCGATTCTAGGCCAGGGTTACTGCTTAGCTGCTCAATTAATTACTTTCACCATGGCAATTTGTGCTTATCATATATGTACTGATGTACACATGTCAGACAGGTAAATAAAAACGACTAGTTTCGAAGAAAATCAAGAGTATTCACTTAATTCTAATTAACAACAATTGCATTAAATATCTAATGATAATATATCATAATTAACAAGCGACAACTACATATTTCATATTATTTAGTTCTCAAACTAATTAACACAGTGATTACTCAGAGAGAGAGAGAGAGAGAGCTAGGTGAAGTCAGAAATCAAACACTTTCATTGATCATGATCAGCTGCTTGCTACAATATTCTGAGTCGTCCGATGATGGAAAACTCTAGAAGGAACAGCAAACCTAGCTGAGAAAGATCGAGGGACGAAATCGGGGTCTGCCCACATGGATCCCTGATCGAAATTCTTCGAATACGAGTAAGGATCATAATAAGGAACATGATGGTGATGGTGATGATGATGAACAACTTGAATACTTGTTGAGCAATCAAACAAGAACCTCTTCTTCTCCTTTATTTTTCTCCACAGCATTCTCCACCTAATAATTGGAACGTTAATCTTACTACCTGCTGCTTCATCTGAAGTAGGGGCAATATTGATGGACACCATTTTCATCACACAGCTGGTTTGGAGGTTGGAGATCACTGAATTGCACCAAATGTTAAGTTCCATGGAAATAGAAATACTAGTTAATTATAAGGAGAGGAGATCTGGAAGTTGGGGTCTTGGCCTTTTTATAGAAGGATATTTAAGGTGCATGTTCACCTCTGTGTTTCCTGCCTCTTTGTAAAGTTTATATTAAATAATAGACCTCTATATATATAATTTTTCTTTTTGAAAATTATGAGAAAGGACATTGAAGAACTTACGAAAGAAGACATAACTGTTGATGCCATAATGCCATGGCTGCTGGCGTTCCACCTTTCATTAGAGCACATCTAAGGGTAAAAGAACTAAAGACAAGAGGCAGGAGATAAGGGGTTAAAACTTAAAACAATAGTCCCTTATATTATTCATGATATCTTACGCAAGATAAAATTTAGCATTTCTAATTAAAATAGGTAAGATACAAGAATTCAAACTTTTATATGAAAAAATTCTACTTTATTTGAAATACAATTTAATTCTACTTTATTTTATTTAACTTATATGAATATATATATAAAAAATTATACATTGTCATAATGTAGAAACTTTATTTTACTAAATTAAAATATATATTATAAATTATAACACATTCCAAATTAAAATATATATTCTAAATTAAAACATATATTACCAAATATGTGATTTAAGCCATCTTATACATTAAAGCATATTACCAAAACATATCTTACCAAATAATAAATTAGAGATTTTGATAACAAAATATCCAAATAAAAAAAAAGTTAAGCAAAAAAAAAAAACAAATGTAAAACGGAGCGTTTCACTTGCTTTGCACAATAAAAGGTGGAGACTGATCTTCAGTCTAGAACTCTCCTCTCGAGCCTCGACTGAAAGTCTGAAACAGAGAGGCTGAGAGTTTAAGTCAGGCTGAGGTGGAGATGGTCATCTCGGTGAGCAGTTGAGGAGGGGCTGAGAGAAACAGAGAAATAAAGAGGTTGTCGAGAGGTTCGCGAGGGGTTCGAGAGGTTCGTTCGGATGTGGACAGATTCGAGGGGTTTGAGAGTTTCCAGCAACGATTGTGACTTTGTGAGGCCTTCGACTGGTTCGAGAGGTGATATTCTCGATGTAATTGAATGAATTGAAGAGGGAGGGAGACTGTGGGCTCGGTGATGGTTTTGCCCCAATTTGTGCTCTCTCCAAGGTATGTTATTAGCCCCCGCTTATGTGGATGAAATTTTTAGGCATCAGTGAGTGAGTGATTGAGTGTTTTTTTTTTGTTTTTTTTCGAAATTATTGTAACCTAATATTCCAAATTGTATTGAAATTGATTGTTGTCCAATTTTGTGTTCATGTTTGGATTTTTGGGTTTGATTGAATTCTGGTTTTTTTTTTTTTTTCAATTCTGGGTTTGATTTGATTGAATTATTTGGGTTTGATTTGATGTCCAATTCTGTTTTTTTTTTCTTTCTAATTTCTGTTCATCTTGTCTAATTTCTGTTAATCTTGAATAATTCATGAGTTTTGTTTGTTGTGGTTTCGGTCCAAAATTGGGGAGGGAGTTCCAGGGATCAGTGGTCTTTGTTGGCTGTTGCTTGCGGTGGTTTTGAACACTGTGAATGTGTAGGCTAGCAGCCTTGCTCGAGCTGGCAAGGCGACTATTTTAGCCCATGGGCTAGAATTTGTACCCTAGAACCAGGATTGCAAGGGCAGGAGGCTAGAAGCTGTCTTTCCTAGGCTAGGATGCTCCCGTTCTTAAGCGCGGCAATTTTTTATATGACTTGATTCGCGATCTGAAATTTGCATAAAATTTATTCGAGTTAATTTATACGATTAAATTTTAGATCATTTTCCAATCAACCCGTTGTGACATATTTAATAAATTGATAGGTTTTGAGTCGACCTATTAACCCGTTTAATAAACTGGGTAGATTTCGGATCAACATGTTGATCGATATAATAATTTATATATTAACATGTTTATAAATTTCAATCACTAACTCATATATCTACTCATTTACCTGCGTATATACCTATTAAATCTTATAATTTAAATAGGTTAAAAAAATCGAAGGTTAATTGGATTTCAAACAGGACCTATTTATTAAATGAGTTATACGGGTTACACAAGTTAGCTAGTAGGTTTGATTCGGATTGGACATTCATGACACGATTATTAAATGGGCCGGGTTCAAATTGGAAATATTTGGATAAAACAGAGTTCATGACACGACATGAGCTCGATACGACACGATCTATTGTCGGCCCTATTCCATGATAACTTAGGTATATGGTTCTCATCAACTAAAATTACAGTGAATGGTTGTACATTAATTAAGATTATTCATTGAGCTCCACGAATTAATATTGCGATTTGAACTAGTTCTGTTTAAAATTACACTTTAATGATAATATATGATCAGTTTATAAATGTTAATTTACCAATTGAACACCCTGATTTTCTTTTTCAGGTAAAAAATACATTCAAAAAAGGAACAAACACGAAGGCAACCACAATTGAAGAAGTCAAATCTCCAAGCCCCAACAACTTTCAGAGACACCACTTTTCTCCCATTTTTGATGCACACCTCAGTGAATCCTACATCAGCACAGAGTCAGCCACAAAAATTGGCTTCACGAAACACATGGTGGACGACCCGACCCAAATATTAGACTGAATTTGGGAATTTAATTGAAAAATGATGATTTTGCCATCTGGTTTATAAGGAGGTTGAAAATCAACTTGAGTTTAAAAAGACCTTTGGAAGTTTTTATTGGAGCGTTGTGTAGAATTTTCACTCACGAGTTTGTAAACAGAAGACTACAGAAATCAGTCTAGATAAGGAAGTCATGAGTCTAGAACCCCCTAGAGCATTTTGGTAATTTGGGAAAGCATGTATTTTAAAAGTCCATAATAAAAAATTGTCCCTATTATTCTTCTCTCTATTATCTTTTAATCAATCTCTCCCTCCCAGTGTAGGTGCTGTCCCACCACTACCATGATTGATTAATTTGGGCTGTTTTACGCCAAGATTGAGGCCAAGGATGGAATCTCCTCGACAACGGTCATCACTTTCCAGGTGGTCGACTACCCTACTGCCTACAATGTACTACTCGACAGAGGACTTTTGAACCAGATCAACACAGTAACCTCTACTCGCCTACTGCTGATCAATTTCCCTACTATCATGGGCATTGGCCAGGTTAAAGGAACCCAACAATCAGTACGAACAAGATACCAACCTGCCCTGACCAAAATCAACCTGTGTACCAATAAGGAGACTATGCCTGTCATCGAATTAGAATATGAGGCCGATCCCATCGATCGTGAACTCGCTCGACAGATCTAGTCCAGTACCCCCAAGGACCCCATGGACCTATCAGCAACAACCAAATCTCAACTCATTGAGGAGATTGAGCTAATCACACTTAGCATTGAGTATCCTGATCTGCAGGTGAAGATTAAGACCATGATCACACATGAGACCAAGGATAACCTCATCCAGTTCCTTCAGGATAACAGTGAATTCTTCACATGGTCTTATGTCAATATGCTGAGAATCTCCACCAACGTAATCTGCCACCGACTCACCATCGAAAACTATTTTAAACCTGTCACTCAGAAGCAAAGAACATATGACGTTGAGTGACACACTCTAACTTGAAAAGTCCACTTAGGACACGTAGATTGAGGCGTGCTGACCGACATCTAGATGGTGACGTCCTGATGATGGAAGCTAATCAAATAAAACGATGCATTTTATTGAGTTGAGTGAAACATAACCAGTGAGAAATCTATTATGTTCCACCGCGACGGTAGAAGTATAGAGCATGCACACAATCATGATGATCATCAAGTGTCTGAAACAAACGGAACATCCTAGAGGCACCGCTCTAATACCAAATTAACACAACCTGACTCGAAAAGTCCATTTCTAGTAAAAAAGATTGAGCCGTGTTGGCCGACATCTAAATGGTGATGTCCAGATGACGTAAGCTAATTAAATAAAACGATGTGTTTTATTGAGTCAAGTGAAACATAACCAGTGAAGAACCGATTATGTTCCACCATGGCAATAGAAGTATAAAGCATGGACACGATCATAATTAGTTGCTTAACTACTTGAAATTCTAGGATGTCCACCATGTCACTCTAAACACGGGAACGACTGTTAGAGTAGCTATCCAAGCTTCTTCGAAAAGCGTGAAATTCCAGTGATACTTGAGGGCTTAAAAATTAAAGGATGAGTGGACCTCTTTCCCTAAACTTGTTTTATAAAGCTATTACTCTCACGTTATACGATGTTTATGCTATATATATCGAGTATGCTAGATTGCCTATCTTGGATTAATTATTGTTAATGATCATTATGCTTACTTGATGGTATATGCTCAGACATGTTGTATGTGCTATGATGTGTGATGTGCTAGTGTGTGATATGATGTGATGGGGTTTTCCTGAGTATGTTAGTTGAGTTATTCACTACATTTGCATCGTTAGAAGGCTATTCTTGGCATTGTGCATATTGAGCCTCGAGACATTGTTGAGCTATGACTTTAGAAACACTTAGGAGTCACTAGTATCTTCGTACTCATCTGAGTGGCCACATATCAGTTTCCACATGATTGTTCACTCGCACAGCTCGTAATACTACTTAAATATGTGCCAGCTTGTCCCTGAGCTTTAGGGGACATGAGGTGACATTGTTTAGCACCTAGATTTTACGTGGTTTTGGTCCAGGAAGTTAAGCAACTAATTATGATCATCAAGATCGTGTTCATGCTCTGTACTTCCGATATCACGGTGGAACATAATCAATTTTCACTAGTTATGTTTCACTCAACTCAATACAATACATTGTTTTATTTAATTGGGTTTCGTCATCTGGACGTCATCATCCAGATCTCGATCATCATACCTTGATCTACTTGTCCTAAGTGGACTTTTCAGGTCGAGGTGTGTCATCGAGCATCAACTTTCCATACAAGAAGAGATCATCAAGCTCAGCACAATCCACTTTGTGCGGAAGGCGATCTACGCACTTTGGTCGCCAACCTTGTCTTAGTGAAGAAACCTTCAAGTTCTTAGAGAATGTGCATCGACTTCGTTGATCTCAACAAGGCATGCCATAAAGACAGCTTCTAGGTGCTAAAAATCGATCTTCTCGTGGACGCCACTGCAGGTTATGAGCTACTCAACTTCATGGATACCTATTCAGGCTACATAGAGATCAAGATGCACTCGGATGATCAAATCCATACCAGCTTCCACACCAACCTTGACATCTACTGGTACAATGTCGTGCTTTCAGACTGAATAACATGGGGGCCACATACCAATACTTGGTAAACTTCATGTTCACTTATCAGATCGAGAAGACTATAGAGGTCTATGTGGACGACATGTTGGTCAAGAGCAAGACTACTACAGATCACGTCACCAACCTCCATAGGTTGTTCTAGGTGCTTAAGAAGTACCAAATGAGGCTCAACCCCGCCAAATGTGTTTTTGGTGTCAGATCCGGAAAATTTCTCGGCTACATGATCAGGCAACGTGGGATAGAGAAAGAAAAAGGAATTGATTAAAATACAATAGTTCATATAGTTACAAGGGGCATACCCCAGAAGCAAAAAAAAATCTTGGCCCATCAGCCCTAGTCTTCAATTAAAATCTCCTCATCAACACGCTTCTCCTCCTCTATAGTAGGGGTCTTTGGCTTCTTCGCGGTGCCCACTGTCGGCTTCTTAGCTTCGGTAGTCGTCTTGTGCTTTCCTATTAATGATTCACCCACGTTTGGCTACCAAGTGCCTTTTGGCATATCGAAGGTCTTAGTCAACACTAGCGGCTCGTCCAGCCAAGGAAATTGCAGCGGCACGCAAGGGCTGAAATACAGCATACGCTGCATACAATCATCATCAACCTCGGCTAACGCGAGGTTGATGTGGTTCTTGAAGACAAGTTCGTTCATGAAGGCTTCTAGTGCTTCATGCCGAATGGCGGTGATGCACCTACGAAGTCGAGCAATCTCCTTCTGCTGCACACAAAGCTCGCCAACCGATTCTCCTAATTGGTAAGCTATTTCTAGAAGGCGCGGATGTTCTCTTCCCTATTGTAACAGCCTGTCCCGGGGATCGGGATTAGATTAGTTTTTAATGGTGGATTAGTGAAGTTAATCGGTGATTAGTTGGATGTGTTCGGAAGGACGGTGCGATATGACGATTTTGCCTCTGAAATTAGGCAAAATGTTGACTTTTCGATCGGGATGACAAATGGAATTTGAACAATGATCATAACGTAGTACGGGACGTTACGAGTTCATAGGCAGGTGGCACGTCCGATTTTGACATCCGAGGAAAAAGTTATGACGTTCGGAAGTTCGAGGGTATTTTCGTAATTAGGTTAAAAAGAGGGAATTTGTTCAATTTTTATGTGACAAGCATTTTTCACGCAATTCGAGGACCATTAGATAGGTCTCGATTCCTTGAGTACAACGATAGGCAGCACGCCATCGGACGTCGGACGGCTTAGTAAAGGGTCTAGATAAGTGAGGGGTAAAATGGTAATTTGGACGTTAAAGGGGAAAAATAGTCTTTTGCTGTCTAGGGATCTGTGCCCAGCCGGATGAGGACATCTGTCCTTACTGTAAAGGATATTTCACCAGGCAATTGGGAGATGAGGACACGTGGGCCACTTCTGGTTGGTTCCACCATGTTCTCTCATTTAAGCTACAATGATCGATTAAAACAAGGAAAAACTGTGTGTAACTGTGCTCTATGTCCAGGAGTAAAGAAGTCTAGGGTGTGAGTGTGAGTAAGATGAAAGCAAGTGGAAGACTAGACGGTGAGGGTGGTGCCACCGTCATAAGCCGATGTAGACGGTGGCCCTAGAACCGTGAAGAAAAACAGAGAACCCGTGGAACCAACTGTGATAATCCAGAGAGCTAAACACCTTCAAAACGTGATCTTTTGTGCATAGGTTGTGACTCGTAACGAAAAAGGGAGGTGAGATGAATGTGGCGGTAACCATGGCAGTGCATAACGGGTGATAAGGAAGTGGAGGGGAGCTAATCAAGACCAAACTCATGGCTGGTGGTGGTCTGTAATGGTCAGACAGAAGGGAGGAAAAACAGAGGATTGAAGGATGATCGGGAAGGTAATCACCTAGCCTAATTGTGTGTTTTTAATTAGTTAGAATGATTGTAAAGGCTTGGATGAACTTAAGGAAAGAACTAGGATCGATTTTGGTCTGGAAACGAAGGAAAACTGTGTGCACCGGTCCAGTTGAACTGACTGGTCTGAATCGGTTTGGACAGAGGTTGAAGACGACACTGTAGCAAGCGCGTGAAGCCCACACGCAGCCCCTTTGGGCTGATCGTGTGGGCACGTGGTACGGAGTTTGAGGGAGGTTCCAACGCGACTTTTAAAGTATTTGATGTAACGAACATTTTAAGACTGGTTTCGAGTCGATCGGAAATGGATAGGTTCGGGAAGTCGGTGATAGTGGATTGGCCGGGAACGACGTAAGCGCACGCATATCGAGGCAGTGGCGAAACGGTCTGTGAGTGGACTTTGCTTTCTAACTTATGATGCATGCATATATGTTTTTATATGTTTTCTATACGTGATTCTATGATTTGATTTATGATCTTGATGGTTTACGGGTTTGCATGGATTTCGAGATGTTTACGAAATTGCGTGTTTTACGGGATTTCGATCGATGTTGTGATTTGACTATGGTTTCGATGATTTGATTTCGGAATTTGAAATATGATTTGACTTTTAAGATTTAAAAAGGGATTTTGGAAAGTGATTTCGGGCTTGAAGCCCAGTTCAGTAAAGTGGTTTTAAAGAACGTGATTTCGGGTTTTGGAATCGAATTTCAGAATGACGATTTAAGATTCGATTTTGGAACTTGAAAGTGGATTTTCGGATTTGGGGTCGAAATGATTATTCCAAATCCCGGCTTACGGAACGATGGTTTCGGACTCGGATTTGGAAATGGTTATGGATATGAGTTCTGGGTTTGGATTCGGGATCCTGATGAGATTGCGGATTCGAAAATGGAAAATGGTTTCTGGATTAGATTTGCTGGATCTGGTTATTGGGTTTAAAGACCAGGATATGATTATGATGGGGGCGGGCCCGGATTAGGTTTAAAGACCCGGATTGAGTTTAAAGACTCGGGAGTTTAAAGACTCGGATATTGATATTTCCCCCGTAGGCGTATTGAGTTTAAAGACCCGGGAGTTTAAAGACTCAGATTATATTGAGGCCTGGATTGAGTTTAAAGACTCGGATAGATCCAACAGGTTCGATGGATGGAAATGTAGTTTCAAATGTGTTTTGGATTTCACTGAGACTTGATGATGATGGTTTTACATAATGGTTTTTCAAGTTTGGGCTAAGACTTGGATATTATGGATTTTGATGGTTTTGGGCTGAGGCCCGGGATTTGAGAAAGGAAAAATGAGTTCGGTTTTTCTTAAATGGTTTGAATAACTCGAGTATAGAATGGTTTTATGACGTGGATTTTGATATGCATGCATTGGTTTGTAAATGGAGGGTATAAATGTAATTTGTGTTTTCTGATAACTGTTTTTGAACTATACTTTATTTTTGTCCACTCACAGTCTTTTCATGTTTTTTATACCCTCCAGGTTGTTGTGGTGCGGGATGTTGGTTGAGAGAGACGGAGACATCACATACGCGAACCACAGTAGAGTCTGCGCGCTCTGGGAAGTTTGGAGTGGTGCATTGAAAAATCCTGTGTCCAACTTACGTGTCACATCGAGGTTAGACGTTGGTTTAACCTTCGTGTCATGCGTAAGTTAGACGGGAGCAGGACTTAGCCCTTAATCCAGGGGGATTGGGGGTGGATCCTGTCACCTATCGACCATTGTCTTCTCGATCTCCTTGGCATACTTCCTCTAGCGCTGCACCTCCCTTTTTGGCTATACCGAGTGCTTGGAGGCCACATTGGACTCTTTCTCCTTTTCCTTGAGCCTTTCTTCGTACTGCCGAACGGTCTTCTGCTTGGCCTCTAACCACTAAGCCTATTTAGCAGATTTTTGAAGAGCAATATAGACCTCCCTGAAACGCTGTCAACACAAAAACACTTGGTCAACATCACGACAAAGTATCTACATCCATGCCAATCATCAAACAAAATCTGAATGGCCACATAATACTTATGTGGGCAGGCTCAGCAATCACCTTAGCATACAGATCAGGGAGACTGGAGGTGCCCATCTCATCTATCTTGGCAACCAGCTTCTGAGGCCCTAACACCAGGGCATTGACGGCTACTACCATGGTCGGGTGCATGCACTTGGTGACTTCGATTCAGCTCTTGTCGATCTTAGCCGACCAAACCACAGTATAGCCCATGGGTGAAGATCTGCTTCTTTAGCGGCTTGACCTTATCAGGTGATGGAAAATCAAGCCTTAGCTTATTGGATACCTTTTCACGGGCATCCTCAAGGGCCTTTGTCAGGACCTATCCCATCTAGCACCATATTGTCCGCTTTGGGCCTCGCCCTCCTAGTTTTGTTTTCGGGAGCTCACGTGCAACCTCCCAGTGTGTCACCTATCATGGGATTGCACCAGCCTCAACTCGCTTAACTTTGCAGTTCCAACCGAACCCAAAGCCAGTGAGCTCCCAAAAGGCCGAGCGCTAGATAGGTACGTGCCCACACATATAAGGCACTTCACCTTTCCCTCTTCAAGCGATGTGGGATTGTTCATCGTTCTTCTCAAGACACAGGTCTTACAATCCACCCCCATTGGCGCCTAGCGTCCACGCTGGCACACATCTAGTCGGGGTCCAGCTCTCATACCATTCTTTCACGACCCCACCCATCTAGTACGATATTATCCATTTTGGGCCCAACCTTCACGGTTTTGTCTCTGGGAACTCACGTGCAACTTCCCAGTAGGTCACCCATCTTGAGATTGCACCATCCCAATCTAAATTAACTTTGGAGTTCCAACCAAACTCAAAGCCAGTGAACTCCCAAAAGGCCTCGTGCTAGATAGGTACGTGCCTACACATATAAGGCACATCACCATTCCTCTCGCATGAATATGGGATCGTTCACTGTTCCCTCTAGGACACGGGTCTTATAATCAACCCCCTTGGAGCCCAGCGTCCTCATTGGCACACTTCTCAGTCGGGGTCCGGCTCTGATACCATTCTGTTAGGATCTATCCCATCTAGCACCATATTGTCCACTTTGGGCCTCACCCTCACGGTTTTGTTCTCGGGAGCTCACGTGCAACTTCCCAGTAGGTCACCCATCATGGGATTGCATCAGCCTCAACTCGCTTAACTTTGGAGTTCCAACTGAACCCAAAGCCAGTGAGCTCTCAAAAGGCCTAGCGCTAGATAGATACATGCCCACACATATAAGGTACTTCACCTTTCCCTCCCCGAGCGATGTGGGATTGTTCATCGTTCTTCTCAAGACATAGGTCTTATAGCCTTCACCTCGGCCATCCTCTTCCGACGTTGTTCGGCACCTTCATCCTTAGAAACATCGAGGCAAGGTGGGGATTGCCTCTTCCCGGCCTCCATTAGCTTCTACTGACGCAGACAAGCCTGATCTAGCCCCTCAATAGAAGGCAGATTCATACCGATTAAAGGGCTCTTCTCCACGTGCCTAGAAGACTGATCACCACTTGGCTAGCCCTCCTACTGATCGCCCTTGGTCGGCTTTTTCTTGTTGGAAATTGACATCTACTTGTAGCCCCCATGTTGGGCCACTCCATCATGACAGGGCCCATCCCGATCCCCCGGGGACCACCCTGGGATGTGCGCTGCTCCCGGCTGACAATTACCCTATTGTGCCAAAAATAACCTTAACGGGATTAAAAATTTACAAATAAAAACCAGTTCACGTTCTACACATTGCAAGACCAGGGATAAATATTTTACACAAAATGAGCACATATGTCAATTTTCAAAATAGTGCTCAATCTACCCAACTGGTGTACATGTGCGCAACAAATATCTATGCCTCAGCCTCTAAATCAGTCCCTACCTTAGTGTCACTGCCTGAAGGGGTCAAGAAAACAGTCAAGAAAACTGTGACGGAGATGGGGATGTCACGAGTCTGTAGACAGGCGGCACGTCGAAATCGGACATTCGACGGGGAAGTTACGGTTCACGGAAGCTTTGAGGCACTATTTACGACAAAACATTTTACGAGGCAAAAGTGGACTTTTGTCCTCAAGTGGGCCTCAGATATTTGAATCAGGCCCAATGGATGAGTGACAAGTGTCACCCTTCCATCGCTCACCTAATACAGATACATGCATATCCCTTCCCTGTCTGTGTTCACCCAACCACCCGATGAACCCTAAAAACCATTGCCCTTCCCTTTTGAATTTATGTGAGGCCATGAGAGGAGTAGAGGATGATGGTTGGACTGAGAGGGATGTTGGCAAGCTGCAGGACCGCCGTTTACGGCGGTGGGAGTTCACGGCCAAGGTAACCTGTGACCCTTTTAAATTCACAATTTGAATTTGGGGTTTTGGACGTTTAGGATGTTAACTGATGATTGGGGGATGTTGGGAGGGGGGGGGGGGGGTGTTGTTTGAGTCTTCTGGGATCACAAATGGTGGCTGAAGACGGCTGAGCCAGCCATACTACGGCCGTGAAGGATTTTCAGCGGCTATCCACCGAATTTCATTTCCAGCAAGGTAGGCGCAATCTAAGCCCATAAACCTTCTTATAATGATCCTAGGAGCTTAATGGAACCCTTAGGATTGAGTTTTGGCCCTTGGTTATGCCCAGAATATGGATAGGAAATTTTTAATTTAATCGGATTTTTGAACCAATAGGTTTTAGGATTGTTTTCCTTGTTTTGGTTTCATAAAATGGTTCATAGGATAGATTAGGGAAGATTGGTAGAAAGAAGGAAGAAAAAGGATGGAAAAATAGGAGGGAATGGAGGTGAATTGGCCACGGCGGTCCAGTTGGACCGACTGAACTAGAGGACTGGTTCGAACTGGCTTGTCGCGAGGAAGAAGAAACCCTGTTGATCGGCGCGTGAAGCCCACGTGCAGGGCCTTTGGGCGTCGCGTGGGGCGGATTTTAAGGGTGACTTCAACATATGAAAACATCCTTTCGATGTAACGAACATTTTGAGACAGGTTTCGAGTCGATCACACATCGTTTCGATATAGTACGAGACTTCAATGAGAGGTTAATGAGGTAGTTAGTAACCCTCTAATATAATTTGGACAGGTTTGGGAGTCCCAATGATGGAGATTGGCCCGGGAGAGACTTATGGCGCGCATATCGAGGCGCAGCTTTGGATGGTCTGTGAGTGGACCTTGCCTTCTAAATTGATGCATGCATAAATATTTTATACGTGTTTTAATACATGTTTTGTGATGCCATGAGTGCATTTGATTGTAGTAATTAGTATTTACGTATTTGCACGCATTTCGAGATTTATAGTTTTATGTTGTGCCTATATGTGCTATGTTTTCTGTGGTGATTTGATGGGAAGGTTTTGGATTTGAAAACATGAAATTGGGAATGAGACCCATTTGGTTAAAAACCATTGGACTTGAAATCCATTTGATTTAATGAGAAATCGGGTTGGAGGCCCATTTGAGTTTGATCGGGTCGGGGGCGCCGTTGGTTTACGAATTCGGGCTTGAGGCCCCGTTGATTTATGGTATCGGGCTTGAGGCCTAGTTGATTGTGAAATCGGACTTGAGGCCCCATTGAATCATGAAATCGGGCTTAAGTCCCAGTTGTGGTTTATGAAAGGAGAATTTGGGTTTGAGACCCTATGGAACTGTGGATTTAGGCTAAGGCCTGTGAAATTGGATTTGAATCGGATTCAAGGAATCCTGTTGAGAGGTTCGGGTATGAGACCCAGTTAAATTTTGATTTGAAAGAAAGTATTTGAAAATGTATATACCCTCATGTATGAATGATCTCCTCCAGACGTCGTAGATCTTGGAGAGTCACGATCCACTACCTGGAATGATTAACTCCAAGAGAGAACATTCCAGGAGTGAGAGATATGGTATAGTCTCGAACTGGATCCACAGACCATCTTCCAGACGTCGTAGATCCTGGATTTTGGACGATTCCCCCGAGACGTCGTAGATCATGGGAGTAGACTCGGAGTGAGACACTGAGTAGTATGCATACTTAGAGATATCGTGACGGGTTATTGATTGGGCATATGAGATGCCGAGGATGGGTTATATATATATATATATATATATGTTTGTATGAAGTTTTAAGTAGAATGGTTTTGGGCGGAGACCCAATAGGTTTTATTGAAAATGGTTTTGGCCTGAGACCCACGTGTATTGGATTTGGACTGAGACCCACGTGATTGATTTGGGCAGAGTCCCTACGGATTTAGTTTTGGGCTAAGTTCCCATGTACTTTGGTTTACGGTTTTGGGCTAAGGCCCTAATGAATGATTTGAGAAATGGTTTTCGAATGCATGCATGCTTTTTAGTGAAGGGCATAAATGTCTTTTTACGAAATTGTTTTTATTAAATTATTAGTTTCGTCCACTCACAACTTTTGACGTTTTGAATGCCCTTCAGGTTGATCGAGGATGCGGGCTGTAGTAGAGACCGAGACATCACACTCATCCTCTGGATCCTGGTGCACTCTAGGAAGCCTCGGCGGGGCTGAGGTTGGAATTATCCCTAGTCTGATACATCGTGTCAAACAGGAGCATGTACGTCCCGCGTTAATCCCGAGGGGGATTGGGACGTGTCCTGACATTTTGCCCCCTCCGTTTTCAAACATGCATGCATTCAAGTCAAATCATAAGAAATGGAAATCGAATGATAAATCAATATAATCCAACATAACTAGGACATATAAAATAGTAATAATACACCGTATAATCAATCCTATACATCCTCGATGTCCAATAATGTCACAGTTCGAAGGCTACGCTACGCGTGCCACTTGAGGTCTCAATCCCGAGTCTTCCCCAAGATCCACCAATGTCAGGGTGATATCACCGGATACTATCTTGGGTGATATCTATAACTAGCAATCTTGATCATGTGCCACTCCTCGGAGCGGCCCTTTTCAGGAAATACTCCGTGACTACTTCAGGATACTACGAGACGTCTGGAGGAGACAATAACCCATAAGGATGGTATGTATAGTATAATAGTAAAAACCACTGAAAATCTCGTTTAAACCAGTTCTCGAAATCCCTGTTTGACTCCAAAACTAGTCAACATAATATCCAGACGGGTCTCAAGCCCAAAACAACATAGTACGTAAAATCAATTCATAACCGAAATTTCAAATCCACTAATTCAACAATGAAGGATACCAAAGAATTTCAATTCAATCGTATAAATAAGCAGTGAAAACTGTTATGCATGGATTGTATTTTATAAACCGAAGGTCCACTCACACACGGTCTTCGCTACGTTAACGAACTACGATGTAACTGCCCTGAAGCTAAACCACAATCTCCAGGCTTGTCCAAAACACATCCAAAGGTCACTAACGGACTCTAAAAGTTCATACTTAAAACCCTCAAAAAGTCTGACACCGGGAACGCGTCCCGAAAATGCATCTTGAAGCTTTAAACCCTAAAATGACCTATCCAACGATTTTTGATCGACAAAAAACCATCACCATTGGATTCGAATCATCGAAACCTTTCAAATGGGACTGGTCTCACCTTGAAAAATGTGCCCACGTGTCCCCACGTGTGGGTCAAATTCCCAGTCAACGCTGACATCATGGTCAACAGTCAATGTTGACGTCATCGCTGATGTCAGCTTGACAGGTCTTTCCTGACATCTGTCAAATCTGATATATGCCATGTGTCATACGCTGACTGGTCCATATGTCTGACACATCAGTGTTGACTGTGCCTGAGAAGTTGTCACGTGTCAGCATTTTATTGGCCACGTGGCCTGACAATCTGACAGAAGATGACGTCTCCCTATTGAATTCATCATCGTCAACCTCACAACGGGTCAGCCCGATTTCATTGTAACGGTTTGCCCAGACCCACGACTCGACCCTGTTCTAACTTCCATACTTCTACACCATTTTCCTCCATTTTTGTCCCTATGAATTTGTAATCTACCCAGAAACAATCCTATCGAATCAAAATCTCAAAAAACTAGCTAGAATTTACCCTCCCTTCGATGAACAACAACAAATGAACTTTCAGACGGCCTTTCCCATCAACTCCAGCCACCTCAGTCTTCCTTTTTGGTCTCCTTGAGATCATACAAACCCTAGGAACGTGTTTTGGTCATTAGATTCCTTCAACAAACCTTAGAAAATGTATTTACACTTTTGGGTCAAAGCTGGGTTTGCGGGTTTACCTCAACCGTATGTCATTTGCCGAACTTAGCCCGTCCCCGTCATTTCTCTCTCACTCTCTCAGTTAGACTCACAAGATGATGGTATAATGGAGTGGTGTGAGATGTGTTTGTGTTCGGGAGAGTTTCAAGTTACACAGATGAATGAGGAAGATGATGAGATGAAGGTGATACATTGAACCCAAAAACCTGGGGTCTTGGGCCAATCAGATGAGTGACACTTGTCAATCAGCAGTTGGTCCAATTTGGCTATTTTAAACCAATCTAATCCTCCCAACTGTACAATCCTCACAATGCGTGAATAGTGCTAATTAATTTATGTGACCCGTAACTTTCCCATCAAATGTCCGATTTCGACATCCTGGTCTGCGTGACGGACATTATTCAAAGTCTCGATCTGCGTAACGGACATTAGTCAAAGTCCAAAAAATGACCTAAGTCAAAAGTTAAAAAATTTCCTTTAATTAGGGGAAAAATGTTCATTTTACCTTAAATTTACAATTTTACATTTTAACCAAAGTCTGGGACGTTACAATCTACCCACCTTACAAAAATTCCATTTCCAAAATTTACTCAAAGAAATGTGAAAACTGTTCTCTCATTTGCACCTATGGCTCCCACGTGGCTTCTTCCACGTCATGGTTTCTCAACAACACTTTAACTAGAGGAATCGTTTTGTTCCTCAAAATCTTTTCCTTCTGATCCAGAATCTATACCGATTTTTCTTCAAAGCTCAATTTTTTCCTTAGTAAGGTTGTTCTGGAAAAACATGTGATTCCTCCCGCACATACTTCCAAAGCATTGATACATGGAACACGTCATGCACTTTGGCAAGTTCTGGAGGTAAAGCTAATCTGTACACCACATGAATAATTCTCTCCATAATCTCATACGGTCCAATGCAACGAGAACTCAACTTCCCGCATTTACCAAATTGGATAATCCTTTTCCAAGGGGATAACTTCAGAAAAACCCAATCTCCCACTGCGAACTCTAGATCTCTAATTCGACGATCGGCATAACTCTTCTGGCGATCCTATGCTACCTTCAACCTTTCTTTGAAGATCCAAACCTTCTCTTGTGTCATATCGATTAGCTCTGGCTTCAAAATCACCCTCTCGCCTACCTCAGTCCAACAAATAGGCGTCCTACACTATCGTCCATATAGTGCCTCAAACGATGTTGTACTAATGCTCGCCTGATAACTGTTGTTGTAAGCAAACTCCATCAAAGGTAAGAGCATATCCTAAGAGTCCTGAAACTACAGCACATAAGTTCTCATCATATCCTCCAAGGTTTGTATGGTCCTCTTAGACAGACCATCAGTCTGTGGATGAAAAGCAGTACTAAAGTGTAGGCTCGTACCAAGATCTGTCTGTAAACTCTGCCAAAACCTCGAAGTAAATCGTGGATCCCGATCCGACAATATTTAATCTGGTGCACCGTGTAGCCTAATGATCTCATCCATGAACAACTGATCTAGCCGGTTAGGTTTAAAAGTCTCACGTACTAGTAAAAAATGCGCCGATTTCGTCAATCTGTCAACTATTACCCAGACTCCATAAAATCCACTTCGTGTCCTAGGAAATTTGAACACAAAGTTCATAGTGATGTGATCCCATTTCCACTCAAGGATCAGAAGTGGCTGCAAAGCTCCATACGGTCTTTGCCTTTTTGCTTTTACTTGCTGGCAAGTCAAGAACCTACTGAAAAAATCAGCGATCTCTCTCTTCATTCCAGCCCACCAATAATGATCCTTAAGTGTACGATACATCTTTATCCCTTCTAGGTGCATCGCATATGCTGAACTATGGGCCTCCTCTAGGATCTCCGTCTTCAACTCTGCCACAGCCAAGCATGCACAAATGTCCCTGCTTCAGTAAAGCTCCATCTTCTCTGATGGTGAAATTCTGTTGGTCTCCCGTTGCAACTTCAATCCTCAAAATACACAAAGTAGGATCCTGAAGTTGAGCCTCAATAATCTGGTCGATCAGGATTGATCGCACATGAAAACTGGCCAACAAGGCTCCCTTATCATTTAACCTAAGTATAACTCCAGCCTTTCAGGTAGATGCCCCATTCTAAAGTGAGCTACCGAACTCGCGGATTTTCTACTCAGAGCATCTGCCACCGCACTTACTTTTCCAAGATGCTACTCAATCGTGCAGTCGTAGTCCTTAATCAGCTCTAACCACCGTCTTTATCTCAAGTTCAGTTCCTTCTGAGTAAAAAGATGTTTCCAACTCAGGTGGTCGATAAAGATCCTGCAAGTCTCTCCGTACAAGTAGTGCCTCCAAATCTTTAAGGCATGTACCACTGCTGCCAACTCCAGATCTTGGGTGGGATAGTTCAACTCATGTGGCTTAAGCTGCCGAGAAGCGTAAGCAATAACTCTATCGTGCTTCATCAGTACACAGCCCAAACCATGCAATGATGCATCATTATACACCTCAAACTCCTCACTATCATCTGGAAGGGCTAAAACTGGCGCAGTAGTCAATCGTCTCTTCAACTCCTGGAAACTCTGTTCATAGCGTTCAGTTACCTCAGTTACCATCTTCAGTCTCTCCCAGTTGGTTACAACTTCCATCTTCTGGGGGACCACACTAATCCCCTTCGCTAAGATCACATGGCCCAAAAATCCAACACTATTCAACCAGAACTGACACTTTCTTAGCTTAGTAAATAACTGGTTCCTTGTCAGCCTGTTCAATACTAGCATAAGTTGTTTCTCGTGTGCTCTCGCACTTCTCGAGTAAACCAAGATGTCGTCAATGAATACGATCACAAACCTATCCACGTATGACCTAAACACCCGGTTCATCTAATCCATGAATGTGGTTGGTCCATTCATTAATCCAAATGACATTACTAAAAATTCATAATGCCCATACCTCGTCCAAAAAGCAGTCTTTAGAACGTCTTCCTCAACAATCCTTAGCTAATGGTGTCCCGATCGAAGATCAATCTTCGAAAAGTACTTATCTCCCCTCAGCTGATCAAACAAATCATCGATCTTAGGCAAGGGATACTTATTCCTTACTGTTACCTTGTTGAGTTGTCTGTAGCCTACTCACAATCGTAGCCTACCCTCATTTTCCCTCACAAACAATCCTGGTACTCCCCACGATGAAGTACTAGGTTGGATGAATCCCAGGTCCACTAACTCCTACAACTGAACCTTCAGTTCCCTCAACTAAGCAAGTTCCATACGGTACGGTACTTAAGATATCAGTCGTGTCCCTGGAAGTAATATAATCGTGAACTCAATCTCACGGTGTAGTGGCAATCCTATAAATCGGTTAGAAACACGTCAGGAAATTCCTACACCACCAGTATACCTTTTGCCCTCAACGGGGTATCACGCGTATCCACTACGTGAACCAAGTAACCTTGACAACCCTTCTTCAGTAGCTTGTTAGCTGTAAGCGTCGAAATCACTTCATGTGGTGAAACTCTCAGATTTCCATGGAAGGTCACTTCAGGTAGACTTGGACTCCGAATAGTCACTCACTTATTGCAACAATCAACAATAGAATAGTGCTCTGACAACCAATCCATTCTGAGTATGACATCAAAGTCATGCAAGTCCAAAAATATCAAATGAGCCACCAAGTCCACTTCTTCTACCTTCATTGGTCTAGGAAACGCTCTCTCAAGACCTCCCAAGTAACATTGTGAACAGTCCAACCCGTCATCACTAGTCCATGCCACTACCGGTACGCACCGCCGTCGAGTAGAAAAGTAGCTAACACCACACACTCCTCAGGTGGACAATGCATCATCGCGAAGATCCGCTCCCAATGCTTAATCCACTACTGAGCCTCCTCTGGGTCTGATCCCCCGCTAAAAGTCGTAGCTCCCAATCGATGGGCTCGCTCGATACTTGCACTCTCCATTCCTCTCTCAAAATCTTCCTCAGTCCGTGCTCGAGGATCGCGTCTCGGAGGCATAATCAACTGTTAAGCGACATAGAATAGTTAATAACATTCAAAGCGTCAGTTCACAAAGTACAAACCGTTATCCTAATACTCTAACCACTATCCCAATGCTCTGATACCAAGCTGACAGAACCTATCCCAATCCGCATGGGATCACCCGGGGATGTGCCTTACTCCCATCTGACAATAACTCTAAAATACCAAAAGTACCCTTAATGTGCTTAAAGTTTTTTTCAAATTGAAATGGATAAAGTTAAACATGCAATTCTAGAGTTAAACACTGTCTGACATGGGATAGTTCGAGTACAAAATACGATCACAATGTCAGGTTACAAAACGGTGCTTAACCTACCCAACTGGGTGTAAAGGTGAACAACAATGAAATCTATGCCTCGGACTCTGGGTCCTCCTCCTTCACCTCGTGTGCATGGCCTGGAGGGATCAGTAAAATAATAAAGGGTGAGTGGGCCGAAAATAAACAATGTTTCCAAAAATCAGTTTAATAAGATAATAATCATAAGGTTTTACCTCTCCATTTTCAAACTTGCATGCATTGAGTCAAAACATAGATAATAGTATCATAGCATAATATAATCATATATATAACCGAAATAGGGCAAATCATCATAATAATAGTAGTGCACTGTAAACCCCACCCCGACATCCCTGATGTCTGGCATCCCCGATGCCTAATTATGTCACATTTCTAAGGCTACACGTGCCACTCGAGGTCTCAAAGCCCAAGTCTCCCCAGGGTCAACCCAAGTCAATGATCCGTAGATCAATGACCCTCCCTAGGGGTATCATCCATAACTGCACTCTTGATCGTGAGCTACCCCTTGGGTCAACCCCTCTTAGGCAGTGCCCGTGACTACTCCAGGATATTACGAGTTGTCTGGAGGAGACAGTAATCATAAGGTAGGTATATGTAGTGCAAAAATATTAAATTCCACACAAATCCCTACTTGACCTCAAAAACCGAATCATATATATATATATATATATATATATCCAAACAGGCCCCATGCCTAAAACATCATAATATGTATAGAACACCATCATATAATATTAATAATCATCCTATCTCAATCGTGAAGTACAACAATGAAAACAGTTATGCACGCAATCATTTCGAAATCAAAAGCCCACTCACACACGGTCCTCGCTGCTCAATGAACCCCTAAACCTGTCCAAACACATCCAAAGGTCACTAATGGGTCCTACAAGTTCAAAAATAAATCCTTAGAATAGTACTGGCTAAGGAAAGCTGCCCGAACACGCTTCCCGAGGCATTAAACCCAATTTTAACCAACCTAACGATCACCGATCGACATGAAATCACCACCATTGGATTCATATCGTCAAAACCTTGAAAATGGTACCGATCCCACCTCTAGTTTCTCCCTCACTCGCCCCCACGCGATGGTCAAAGGGGAAGTCAACGTTGGTCAACGCATGATGACATCAGCAATGACGTCAAGCTGATGTCAACTGATAGCTGTCAGGTTTGACACGTGTTAGACTCTGATAGTTCCACGTGTCACTTTAGGATTATTCCACGTTGTTGCCATGTGTCAGGTTCTGTCAAAGCCACGTATCAGCTACTGGTTGGTCCACGTCAATGATATGTCAGTGACACGTGGCAGCCCCTGATTGGGCCACATCACTGACCTTTCAGTGCACAGTCAGTACTGACATGTGGAATGTTTCACTTCACTACTAGCCCACTTGTCTAACAGTTTGACAGGTGGATGATGTCATCATCCCTGTCTTCTCGACGGGTTTACTATTCGGGTCGTACAAACCAGCGACCCAACCCGGTTCCCATTCCTTCATTTCTCAACCAATCTAGACAGGGTTTCTTCCTACAGATTCATCAACTCCTAACTAAGAGATCTATGTGACTAAAACACTAAAAACAGACTAGATCTTACATGTGAATTGGATGAACAGTAGCTTGTAAACCTCCCCCGTTGATATCTCTCCGCCTTCTTCATTGAAACCACGTCTAATGAACTCGTCTGAGCCCTTAGAACATTTTAGGACAACCCCAAATGATTAACACACGTCTAAAACTTGGTTTCCATTTTTTGGGGTCAAAACGGATCATAGGTTCACTCACCTCCGCCGTGGACCGTGGTTGCTCAGCTAGTCTTCGGCGTGTCGTCCTTGTCTCTCTGGTCACATCCTCACTCAGTCACACTCTCACGACCTCAAGATGTAGAGGTATAGAGGTATGGTTATGGTGTTTGTAGTTAAAGGGGGTGCATGGTTTGAAGAAATGAAAATGATGAAGTAGAAGATAATTGATGCAGGATGAGAGATGTGAGGAACTCAGAATATTTTATTAAAATCAACCAATCAAACCAAGATCCCCTTTTTAGGGAAAAGTCACCAATGGGATGAGTGACACTTGCCACTTATCCAAGGGCCCACACCAATTCTCTCAACCAATCAGATTCAAGGGATAATTAATTCGAATCCCGAGACGTAAAATTAATTGTTTTCGATACCGTGACCATAACTTCTTCGTCCAACGTTTGATTTTAACGTGGCGCCTATCTACGGACTCGTGAAGTCTCGATTTACATCACAGACATAGGTAAAAGTCCAAAAAGAATCCCGATTCAAACGTTAACTTTTTCTCTTCTAAGGGAAAAATGGTCATTTTGCATTAATTAATAGAAATTCACAATAAAATCAGGTTCAGGTCGTTACAATCTACCCCTCTTATAAAAATTTCGTCCTCGAAATTACTCAAACAGATACGACTGTTGCTACCTCATTTGATCTTCTGGCTCCCACGTGGCTTCCTCCAGGTCGTGATTCCTCCACAACACTCTTACCAAAGGAATCGTCTTGTTTCTCAGAACCTTATCCTTTCGATCTAGAAGCTGCACTGGTTGATCCTCAAAACTCAAATCAGTCCTCAACTCCAACAGTTGTTCTGGCAAGACATGCGATTCTTTCCACACGTACTTCTGGAGCATCGACACGAGAAACACGTCATCCACCCTGGCAAGCTCCTGAGGCAACATTAATCGATACGCTACTGAACTGATCCTCTCAGTATTCTCATAAAGTTCAATATAACAGGGACTCAGTTTCCCACGTCGACCAAATATCACAATTCCTTTCCACGGAGATAACTTCAAGAATATGCAACCTCCGACCTCGAACTCCAGATCCCTGATCCGTTCATCGGCATAACTCTTTTGGTGATCCTATACCGCCTTCAACCTTTCTTTAATGACCTGAACCTTTTCTTGGGTGATATCCATCAAATTTGACGTCGAAGCTACCCGTTCACCAACCTCAATCCAACAAACAGGTGTTCTGCACTGTCGACCATACAGTGCCTCCTAGGGTGTCATCCCAATGCTAGCCTGATAACTGTTATTGTATGAAAATTCCATTACAGGTAAATGCGTATCTCAAGAATCCTGGAACTTCAGTGCGCAAGCCCTCATCATGTCCTCTAGTGTCTGAATCGTCCTTTCAGACTGTCTATCAGTCTGCGGATGAAAAACTGTGCTGAAGTGTAGGTTAGTACCCAGGGCCTTCGGTTGAATCTGCCAGAATCTCGAAGTAAAACATGGATCCCGATCCGAAACTATCGACTCCGGTGTACCATGAAGTCTGATAATCTCGTCCACGAACAACTGAGCCAATCGATTAGGCTTGAATGTCTCTCGCACTGGTAGAAAATGTGACGACTTCGTCAATCTGTCCACTATTACCCAGACTTCGTCGTCACCACTTCGCGTCCTAGGGAGTTTGAACACAAAGTCCATAGTGATGTGGTCCTTCTTCCACTCAGGAATTGGAAGTGACTGCATCGTCCCGTACGTTATCTGCCGTTCCGCCTTAACCTACTGACAGGTCAAACATCTGCTGACAAACTCGACAATGGCCCTTTTCATTCCTGCCCACCAATCGTATTCCTGGAGGGTGATGTACATCTTTGTTTCTTTAGGATGCATAATATAGGCTGAACTGTGCGCCTCCTCTAAGAGCTTTGCTCTAAGCTCTGCCACTACAGGCACATACATACGACCCTGTTTCACTAGAGCTCCATCACCTCGGATGGAAAAATCTTGTCGCTCACCCACCTCTACCTCAATCCGATAAACGCCGCCCAAGGTAGGATTCTGAAACTGAGCCTCAATGATCTGGTCGATCAGAATTGGTCGTACACGAAAACTAGCAAATAAGACTCCCTACTCATCCATTCCCAGCATGACTCCAGCCTTTCGGAGTTCCACAAGAAAAGGAAGATACATCATCCTCAAGTGTGCAATCGAACCCATTGATTTCCAACTAAGTGCATCCGCTACTACATTCACTTTTCAAGGATGATATTCAATCGTGCAGTTATAGTCCTTAATCAGCTCCAACCACAGTCTCTGTCTCAGATATAATTCCTTCTGCGTGAACAAGTGCTTTGAACTTTGGTGGTCGGTGAAGATCTTGCAAGTTTCTCTATAAAGATAATGTCTCCAAATCTTCAAAGCATGTACTACTGCCGCCAACTCCAGGTCATGAGTGGGGTAATTTAGCTCATGAGGTTTCAGCTGCCATGAGGCATAAACGATAACTCTCCCATATAGCATCAGTACGCAACCCAGTCACTATAGTGATGCGTCATTGTAAACCTCGAACTCTCCACTATTACCTGGAAATGCAAGAACCATCGCAGTAGTTAACTGTTGTTTCAACTCCTGAAAACTCTACTCACACTAGTGATCCCAAACAAACTTGACCCCCTTCTGGGTCAATCGGGTCAAAGGAGCTGCAGTAGTAGAGAAACTTTCTACAAACCGCCGATAGTAGCCCGCCAATCCTACAAATCTCCAAACCTCAATAACTGTCCCTGGTCGCTCTTAGTTAATTTACAGCTTCTGTCTTCTAGGGGTCCACACGAATCCCCTCGGCTGAAATGATATGACCCAAGAAGCCGATACTATTCAACCAGAACTAGCATTTGCTAAGTTTAGCATACAATTATTTCTGCCTCATTCTGTCCAATACTAACCGCAGATGTTTCCCATTCATTCTGACACTTCTCGAATAAACCAAAATATCGTCGATGAATACAATTACAAACTTGTCCAAATACGATCGAAACACTCGATTCATCAAGTCCATGAATGCAGCCGATGCATTCGTTAATCCAAACGGCATCACAAAAAACTCATAATTCCCATACCTCATCCGAAAAGCTTGGAACATCATCCTCAGTAATCCTCAGCTGGTGGTAACCCGTTCACAGATAAATCATAGAGAAATACTTCGCTCCTAGCAACTGGTCAAACAAGTCATCGATCCTAGGTAAGGGGTATTGTTTCTTATCGTCACTTTATTAAGCTGCCGATAGTCTACACACAACCGTAGACTACCTTCCTTCTTCTTTACAAATAACATGGGCGCTCCCCATGGTGAAATACTGGGTCGGATGAATCCCAGATCCACCAACTCTTGCAGTTGAGATTTCAACTCCCGTAACTCCGCTGGTACCATACGATATAGTGCCTGCGATATTGGTCGTGTTCCAGGAAGTAGTTCAATCGTGAACTCAACCTCTTGATCTAGTGGTAAACTAGGCAAGTCTTCCAGAAACACATCTGGAAATTCCCGTACTACCGGAATATCCTCGGCTTTCAAAGAATCATCTCGCGTCTCCACAACATAGGCTAAATAACCCAGGTAACCCTTTTGTAATAGTTTAGTAGCTGCAAGTGTAGAAATTACCTCAGATGAAGATACTCCCCCCTCTCCCTGAAAGATCAAATCCCGTAAACCCGGTCTCCGCAAGGTCACTAGCTTGTTGCAATATTCCATAATCGTATTGTGATCTAACAACCAATCATCTCCTAGTATGATGTCGAAGTCGTGTAGGTCCATAACAATCAGATTAGTCGGAAATTCCACACCATCCACTTCCACTGGACAATCATTCACAATCTGGTTCACTCGGTAGATAACTCCCATTGGTGTATCGGCCCCTAACTCCTCCTCAAGTAGCGATACCTCACGACCTAACAAACTCGCAAAATTCCGTAAAATAAATGAATGTGTAGCCCCAGGGTCCATCAAAGCACGAATAATAATGCCAAATATAGTAAGAGTACATGTCGTGACACCCGGAGTTGCCCTGGCCTAACGCTGGGTAACTACATAAACTCAAGCCATGGTCTCAGTTGGTCAGTCATGTACTCGTGCTCCTCTATCACCACTACGAGCTCCACTCTGTCCTCGGCCACCGGTAGTGTTAGAAGCCGAACTCTCTACTGTACTGCAATCTCTAATCACTGATGGGCACTCAGAAGCATAATGTTCTGATCCTCCATAAGATAAGCAAGTCAATCCCTTCGGCCTGACGGAAGATCCACCAGATGAACCACTCCCAGATGTTTGCTGCTACCATGAACCGGACCTCTGTCCCGATCTCTGAGGCCTCCCATAACGGTCAAACCGCCCCCGACTTCCAAATGAAGAAGCTCCTCCATAATGTCGTCTCTTCGAGCCCCAATGGCCCGAAAATCCAAGATGTGGGTAACCCTTATGTCGTGCCTCGCCAGAAGTGCACTACCGCTGCACCACTAAACTAGTCTCAACCCGCGCTGCGGCGTCTATCAAGTCCCGCAGCATGGTATAGGGTGTAGCCATCACAATAGCATGAATGTATCCCCTAAGTCCCGACTCAAAATGGCTACATTTTTCCTCCACAGTGCTCACAAAGGCTTCAGCAAAACGAGATAGTGACAAGATAGACTGCTCATACTCAGCTACGGTCATGCTCCCCTGATGGAGCTGCAGAAACTCTCGCAAGCAATTCGAAAAGATCTTGGATAGTACTGATCTAGGAACCGCTATCTGAAGACCTCCCAGGTAACAATGTGAATAGTTCAACCCGTCATCACCAGTCCATGCCACCACCGGTACGCACCACCGTCGAGTAGAAAAGTAGTTAACACCACACGCTCCTCATGTGGGCAATGCATCACCGGGAAGATCCGCTCCCAACGGTCAATCCACTACTAGGGGGGGCAATTTTTGACACGACTCGAAACTCACACGGAATTAACCCGAATCAACCCGACTCGATAAAAATTTGGGTCAATTTCGAGTTAACCCGCTATAACCCGTTTATTAAACGTGTAACGACCCGTCCCGAATTCCGGGATTAGATTAGTCACTAATCTTGATTAGTGAGGTTGAACGGTGGTTAGTAGGGCGGAATCGGACAAATTGTGCGAAATGACCGTTTTGCCCCTGGTCGTGGGCAAAATGTTGACTTTTTGTTCGGGCGGTCAAATGGACTTTGACCGATGACCGTGACGTAGTTCGGGACGTCACGAGTTCATAGACAGGTGGCACGTTCGATTCCGACATTCGTAGAGAAAGTTATGATGTTCGGAAGTTGAGGGGTATTTTGGTAATTTGGCATACTAGGGGCCAAATGTTGACTTTTTGATCGGGAGGTCCGATGGACGAGGGCCAAGGACCGTTACGTAGGTATCGTCGATACGAATCCAACGACAGGCGGCATGCCGAAATCGGAGATTCGACGACAACGTTATGGTCAAGGACACGAACTAACGAACCGAGCCTCGGATTAAAATAATAATATAATAATGAATAGTGACCGTTGACTGTGCACATCCGGATGAGTGACAAGTGTCACCCATCCCTTGTTTCCAGCTCCATGTTTCCCTCCCAACACCATCATTACTACATCATCATCATCTAATCCACCATTTCCCCTAATTTCCTCTTCTTTGTTCCTAAACCGTGCACAAAATTGGGGGAATCAGATTGGGAGAATTGGCTCCCTCTCTCTGCCGTTCCTGAGAGAAAAATGAGAGACTAAGATGTTTGAATTAACTGGGAAACACGAGGGTTTGAGTGTGGGTTGAATTTTGGATTTTGGATTTCGGGAAAATGAGAGGGAAAATTCGAATTGAAGGAATTGAGCCGTGAGGATCAAATTGGAGATTACCTTCAGCTTCCTGGGAGTGCCACGATCATTTTTGTCGAAGGAACGAAGGGATTTGGCCACCAATTGGCTCTGATCACACTTGGTGACAGAGGAGGAATTTCGAAGTTGAGTCGTGGAATTGGAGGCGTCGTTGGATGAAATTGAGGTGGGGAAACTGCTTCCCATGATCCCACGATGCTTCTGGGTTCATCAATTGAAGGAAACCGATCGAGATCGATGGAACTCCATTGTTGAACAGTGACGGTGCTCGAGCTTGAGTCGTGACGATTGGGCACAGGTTTGATGCAATTGATGTGGGGGAATTGTTCCTCATGGTCCATTGATGCTTCTGGATGCATCAATTGGATGAAACCTGTAGCAATTGATGGAATTCCATGAATGAACAGTGTTCGGAGTGTTCTTGGTGTTCATCATCGAATCGTGGGAATCTGGGTAAGGATTTGTGTAATTGAGTTTACAGACTTGTAATTGGACTTAAAACGAAACTAACTGAATGATTAATTGAAGGAATTAAGGCTGAATTGATGGACATTGAACCGGGATGTGTCGCGGGTGAATTGGACCCGTTTACCAGACAAACGGGTTGGGCTGGTGACACTGTAGCAGGCGCGTGAGTTTTACGCGCAGCCACTCACGGCGGCGCGTGACGGCGCGTGGGCACGAATCTCGAGGTGAGGTCAACATGACTTCTGTCCTATTTAATGTAACGGACATTTTGGAATTGGTTTCGTGTCGATCGGACACTGTCTCGATATTGTTCGGGATATCCGAAGGTTTTAAATTAAGTTTAAAAATAAGTAAAAATTCGGGAAAATTACGGGACTTTGATAGGATGTTAATGATGAGGTTAGTGACCCACTAATGTGATTTGGACAGGATTGGGAGTCCCGGTGATAGTGGTGTGGCCCGGGAGGGCCGGTGGCACGCGTATCGAGGCATACCGTTAAAACAGTCTGTGAGTGGACTTTGGTTTTATAAATCCTATGCATGCTTAAATGTGATATATGGTTTATATACATGATTTCTATGATGGTATTTGGGAGTATTGATTTTGGGTATGTTGCACGTATTTCGAGGTGTTTTCCGTATTTCACGTGTATCGGGATTAACGGTTTATTTGTGGTTTTGCGTGCTTGTGGTTAAATAAATAATATGATAAAACGGTTTTTATATTGGAAAGACGAACTCGGGCTTGAGGCCCACTTGTTTTGGAAATCTCGGACTTGGAGTCCATTTGAGTACGTAATCGGGCCAGGGGCCCAGTTGGTATGAAATCGGGCTGAGACCCATTTGAGTTATGTTATCGGGCCAGGGGCCCAGTTGGTTTACAAATCGGGCCGTGGGCCCAGTGGTTCATAAAATCGGGCATGAGGCCCAGTTGGATTATAAGTGTGATTTCGGGTCAGGGACCCTATGTTTAATAATTGTGATTTTGGGTCAGGGACCCTAAATGGAACTACATGGTTTTATGGAAATTTCGGGCATGGCCCAATGGTAATAAGGTAATAAAAGGATTTAATAAAACTGTTTTCCATATACCATCTGGATACAAGGATATATGATCATCGAAATGATCACGTACATTTGGAATTGAACAGCAACAACACTAGTATCAGCACCCATGCATCCATACTAGCATCGGCACAAAGGTACCAACATACAACATCCATACTTGCACACCGTGTGCAAATATGACAACCCTGGATCTCCGTTCATACCGAACGACGATCCTGCACCTCTACTCGTACCTCGTGGATCTCCGCTCATACCGAATGACGATCACGTACCTCACAACTATGGGTACCACTATTCTGACCTTTCACATCAGGATAATGAACGTTCCCTGAACGTCCCCTGATCCCCAAGTATTATAATCACACTAATTACCCTCGATAGCCAGTCATCTCCATATGACTACCGACTAACTGTCATTGCTATCGAGATCCGCATCCATACCTCACACTAATACCCGATCCAACATGGGATTCCATAATTTATCTCAGAACTGTATCCGTAAATCGAATCCCATAGTTCTGACTAGACTCACCAGAGTCATCCCCATGGTCATCCATGACCTCAGCCGCTCGTCGCAGCACAAGTTCTCATCCACTAGCCACAATTAAGGTTTACCTTTTTAATACTAGGGTTCCACAATCGCACCCTATGGTTCAACCGAACCAAACAGCTTTCCGTAATATAAAATCCACAACCTGACCGACCCCGCGGTCCTGACATCGAATAGACGTCAAATCCAATCCTACCATCAACTCAATGTGGGTTCCACCACTAGGTCATCGGCCAACTCCGATGAACCAACATCCCTCACACCAACAACCACCACTAGGGTTCACATTTTAGACCATTACTCACATGAGGTTCCCCGAACCTAGCTGCACCTAGCAGCACAACAATTAAATATCACATGACCGAACCGACGGTCCCACAATACCAGTTCACCACAATCAACCCCACTTGGGTCGAATCACATTAACGCACGGCGTATCGGGCCAAACACACTCCATCCACTATCCAAACCCAAAAACTATCTATCAGGTTGATAACGAATTGCAGCCCAATGAGACATCACACCCTCGACCTGCGCGCACAAATAGAGCAACCGTGCTCTGATACCAAGTTGACAGGACCCATCCCAATCCCCCCGGGATTACCATGGACTGTGCCCTGCTCCCGTCCAACAAGGGGTGTCGGACAAGGGAAAACCAAGAGCCACTGCCCAAACGGGGCATCCAGAGTGCGCAAGGATCGATGGAGGAGGTGTGCAATGTCCCAGTCTCTGCTGCAATCGCATCCGTAATCAACCTGAAGGGCATTAAAACCAAAAGCTGTGAGTGGACAAAAACCAATAAGTTTACCAAATACATTTATAAGACATTTATGCCCTCCAATAAACACGTATGCATGCCACGAAAACCAGTAACCAAAACGTTTGCTCAACCGAGCCATTAGGGCCTTAGCCCAAAAACCGTTAACCAAAAACCAAGTGTGGGAACTCAGCCCAAAACTGTGAAATACCACAACTATACATAAACAACCATGTGGGTCACCACCCAAAACCATAAATGAACATCAATCCATTAAAATCATATAATCACAAATCCACCCGGAAAGCCATTTCATTAATTCGTATTTTACCATTACCATCACCAGCATCCCTGATGCTAGACGTCCCTGACGTCATATCTCACGGTTTCATAAGCTACGCGTGCTGCCCGGGGTCTCTCCGGGTCCATATTTCTGACATCCCTGATGTCTAACGTCCCAGACGTCAATCATAGCAATCCTGCTCCTGAGTCATCATACGGTCCGGCTGCTCCGTATAATGACCCCTCGCAGGCAATGCACCGTGACATCCCAGTGTCCCAGACATCTGGAGGAGACCATCATATATCCTTGTATCCAGAAGGTATATGGAAAACAGTTTTATTAAATCCTTTTATTACCTTATTACCATTGGGCCATGCCCGAAATTTCCATAAAACCATGTAGTTCCATTTAGGGTCCCTGACCCAAAATCACAATTATTAAACATAGGGTCCCTGACCCGAAATCACACTTATAATCCAACTGGGCCTCATGCCCGATTTTATGAACCACTGGGCCCATGGCCCGATTTGTAAACCAACTGGGCCCCTGGCCCGATAACATAACTCAAATGGGTCTCAGCCCGATTTCATACCAACTGGGCCCCTGGCCCGATTACGTACTCAAATGGACTCCAAGTCCGAGATTTCCAAAACAAGTGGGCCTCAAGCCCGAGTTCGTCTTTCCAATATAAAAACCGTTTTATCATATTATTTATTTAACCACAAGCACGCAAAACCACAAATAAACCGTTAATCCCGATACACGTGAAATACGGAAAATACCTCGAAATACGTGCAACATACCCAAAATCAATACTCACAAATACCATCAAAGAAATCATGTATATAAACCATATATCACATTTAAGCATGCATAGGTTAAAAGTCATGGGAAGCCACTGAGTTTATACCAACTGGGCCCCCGGCCCGATTTCAAATGGACTCCAAGTCCGAACTTTCCAACATAATTGGGCCTCAAGCCCGAGTTCATATTTCCAATTTCAAAACCATTTCATCACATTATATCCAAGTCATAAATATGGAAAATCCATGTAAAACCGGAAAACCTCGATTTACGTGCAAGCACGTAAATCGCCTCGAAATACGTGAAACCGTACAATTTACCAACAACCAAACCAACATCATACAATCACAATCATAATCCATGTAAAACATTTAAGCATGCATAGAATTTATAAAACCAAAGTCCACTCACAGACCGTTTTAACCGTGTGCCTCGATACGCGTGCCACCGGCCCTCCCGGGCCACACCACTATCACCGGGACTCCCAATCCTGTCCAAATCACATTAGAGGGTCACTAACCTCATCATTAACATCCTATCAAAGTCCTGTAATTTTCCCGCATTTTTACTTATTTTTAAACTTAATTTAAAACCTTCGGACATCCCGAACACTATCGAGACGGTGTCCGATCGACCCGAAACCAATCCCAAAATGTTCGTTACATTAAATAGGACAGAAGTCATGTTGACCTCACCTCGAGATCCGTGCCCACGCGCCGTCACGCGCCGCCGTGAGTGGCTGCGCGTGAAACTCACGCGCCGTGAACAGTGTCACCGTTCTGACCCGGTTGTCTGATAAACGGGTCACCGTGACCCGCGGCCCAACCCGACTAGTTCTCAGCCATTACTCGATCATTTTCAATTCCGTTTGTTCCTACAAGATCGTCTCATTAATTCCAGTTGATCCATGATTTTAAAACTGAGAAACCAACACGTTTGACTACCTGTTCGTGGAGGTGTGCAGACCGGCCACCTGCAACCATCGTGTCTGCACGATCCCGGCCACCATTCCTTTCGAAAACGATCCCCAAAGGCTCGTCTCAACCCCTAGATCATCATCCTGGTCACAAGATCGATTGTATTACGTTAAAACCCATCCTGCCATTTTTACCCGAAAACAGACTCACGGGTTCGAGGCTTACCTCGCCGCCGTGGCTCCCGCCGTGGCCACCAGCATGCCCAGTTCGACTCCAGGAACATCCTACGTCCATTTACAACGATCAAAACCAGCCCAAAACGACTTCCGAATTCTGAGTTTTGGACCTCCCCTGTTTTTCATTTCCGCCGTGTCCGCTGCCGTCTCCCGCCGTCTCCCGTCATTCCTCAGGTGCCCAAATCTCCCACTGGACTTAGCCTAGTAATGGTGTAGGTTTAGTTGGTGCGGGTTGGATGGGTAGTGGATTTGGGGTGGTAGTCGTTCACGGTGAAATGAGAAATGAGAGAGGGGGATTAACTGATCAAATTAATTAAGGAAGGGATGAGATGAGATGGACGGTCCAGATGCAATCTGGGAGTGAGATGGAGGGCTGAGATTAAAAGAGGGGATAAATTGTATTTTAACCCATTAATGGAAGCATGATCCAGATTTAGACCCCCAAATCAAGGGATGAGTGACACTTGTCACTCATCCAAGGGTTCAGATTCAATAATCACTATTCAATATTTTATTATTATTTTAATCCCGGTTCGTTCGGTAAACCGAGCCCGATTCCTTGACCATAACTTCGTCGTCGTAACTCCGATTTCGGCATGCCGCCTGTCGTTGGATTCGTATCGACGATACCTACGTAACGGTCCTTGGCCCTCGCCCATCGGACCTCCCGGTCAGAAAGTCAACATTTGGCCCCTAATAAGCCAAATTACCAAAATACCCCTCAACTTCCGAACACCATAACTTTCTCTACGAATGTCGGAATCGAACGTGCCACATGTCTATGAACTCGTGACGTCCCGAACTACGTCACGGTCATCGGTCAAAGTCCATTTGACCGCCCGAACAAAAAGTCAACATTTTACCCACGACCAAGGGCAAAACGGTCATTTTGCACATTTTGTCCGATTCTGCCCTACTAACCACCGTTCAACCTCGCTAATCAAGATTAGTGACTAATCTAATCCCGGAATTCGGGACGGGTCGTTACAATCTTCCCTCCTTAATAAATTTCGTCCTCGAAATTCCAACCGATCTAAACTCAACGTACTTCCCTCCTTAAAAAGTTTCGCTCTCGAAACTCGATTACCCTGATTCCACAAACACCCCGTGGAAAGTGGAATCGACCACACAACACGTGTACACCCGTACACCAACTAACCAGGCAAAACTTGTCTGCACTCTACGTACCACTAATACTCAAAACGCAACGACTACATTCGACCCCGTCGAATGACTGAAACTACTTGTTTCGAATTTGACACCACTTGTCAAATCAACCCTCTCGTTGACGCAACAACTCGACGGTTCCTTTCCCACTCCCACTAGGAGTCAGCTGACCCCACTCAACGATCTATGTTGACACATCCTGACAAACTGTCACCACACAGTTGTTGTGAGTCGAAAACTGACACTAGACTCACTCGTGGCTACACATGCCACCAACGTACTCGACTCACCAATACCCTTACCGACATTTCACACGACCTGTGTGTAATTAAACACATCGGAATTACCATGACCCATTATATAGTAATGTCCGGTCCACAACCAATCCCATGGTATCGGAACCAATCCGACTACCAACACGTTCACCAACACACCTCGGGTATATCCCGTATACCGTAACTAGACATCACAAGTCTACAAGGTATTGTACCTCGAACCATGTACGAAGTACACACATCTACCTAATAACCAGACTACAACCACCTAGGTCATAGCCGAACGCGTTCCAATAATGGAGTACGTTTGCCCAATCCAGCATGAGGCAAATCGAAACTCCACCCAACATCTAGTTCCAATTCCGAATCTGAATCCGCAACTTCGTAAGAAATCCCGGATCCAAACCCAGACATCACATTTTAATTCATATCCAAATCCGAATCCGAAATCATTATTCCGTAAGCTAGCATTTGGAATAACCATTCCGTACCCAAACCCGGAAATATACTTTCAAGTTCCAAAATCGAATCCTGAATCGTCACCCAGAAATTCAATTCCAAATCCCGAAATCTCGTTCACATTTACCAAGACACACCAAAACCGAACCTATCGGTTACCCGTTCAATACACTTGATTGACTTCATAGGGAAGCCAATCCAACCTCCACACGTCTAAGGTTGACAAAATTCAACTACCTTGAAAACCTACTCACCCGAGTAGAATACCATACGGGCCCCACTTCGAAAAGAAGTTCAATCTCGTCATTTACGACTCACACACCCAAGTTCGTATCGATCCTTGTCATTCCACCTAGGAAAACCAAGGATGATCCAAAATAATGACACCAATACTCATCCTACGTGGATGCAACAAAACTCACTGCACTCACCACGCCATGTACCCCAACATCGTCTGCCACCAAGCAGAAAATGAAAAATTTCGTTTACCTAATTTCGAACACGTAGCTCCTCCTAATGACCTCGCAACACACAAGAGCTCACCAACCAATACACGCTCAACGTACTGGTAACTACAGTCAATGTCTGCCAGGGCAGAAAGCAAGAAGTCAACCCCAATGACTTCGGAATACCAATCACCAAAAACGAACACCACTCTCGTTCCCCAATCACAACTCTCTTCGACACTAAGGTTCCAACCATGTTGGAAACAGATATGCTCCCAACAAGACGTCAAGTCTAACCACTAGACTTCCTACCTCCTCAATTCACTTGGACAACCCCGTGTCCACAATCAATCCGTTATTGTTCCGTTCGCACATCCCGACCTTTACAGGTTCAACACTCGGTTTTCCAAGTTCTCAATTACAAATTCCTACCTTTATACCACTAATGGTTTTTCCTCGTCTTTTCCAGTTTTAATCATTTCCATGTACATTTTAGGGATATTTAAAAACATAAAATCGCACAAATTTTGGAGTTGCCAACAACTCCCCCAAATCCACCAATTATCATGACGTAGGGGACGTCATCCCAAGATTACTCAAGTCTCAATTATACCCTTTTTAATCCACTCCTTACTGGTTATCTCACCACTATTGGAACTTATCCCAACACATTACGATCTTAACTGGAACCCATCCAGTCCATCACTCAACCACTACCGAATCTCAAGGACCGAACATATGTTCATCATGACGGAGTCACCCCTCAACTTGTGGCTCATCGTCAACACCATTACCGACACTAGCACCAGCGCTAGTACCAGCACCAACACACTACCAGCAACACTAGTATCAGCACACAGGCATCCATACTAGTATCGACGCAAAAGTACCAACACACAACATCCATACTTGCACACCGTATGCAAATACGACAACCTTGGATCTCCGTTCATACCGAACGACGATCCCATACCTCACGACTATGGGTACCACCACTCTGACAATCCACATCAGGAAAATGAACGTTCCCTGAACGTCCCCTGATCCCCAAGTATCAGAACCACACTAATTACCCTCGATAGCCAGTCATCTCCATATGACTACCGACCAACTGTCATTACTATCGAGATCCGCATCCACACATCACACCAATACCCGATCCAACACGGGATTCTACAATTTATCTCAGAACCGTATCCGTAAATCGGATCCCATAGTTCTGCCTAGACTCACCAGAGCCATTCACATGGTCATCCATGACCTCAGCCGCTCGTCGCAGCACAAGTTCTCATCCACTAACCACAATTAAGGTTTACCTTTTAACACTAGGGTTCCACAATCACACCCTATGGTTCAACCGAACCAAACAGCTCTCCGTAATATAAAATCCACAACCTGACCGACCCCGCGGTCTAGACATCGAATAGACGTCAAATCCAATCCTACCATCCCATCAACGTGGGTTCCACCACTAGGTCATCGGCCAACTCCGATGAACCAACATCCCTCACACTAGAAACCACCACAAGGGTTCACATTTTAGACCATTACTCACATGAGGTTCCCCGAACCTGGCTGCACCTAGCAGCACAACAATCCAATATCACATGACCGAACCGACGGTCCCACAATACCAGTTCACCACAATCAACCGCACTTGGGTCGAATCACATTAATGCACGGCGTATCGGGCCAATCACACTCCATCCACTATCCAAACCCAAAAACTATCTATCAGGTTGATAACGAATTGCAGCCCAAAGAGACATCACACCCTCGACCTGCGCACACAAAAGAGCAACCGTGCTCTGATACCAAGTTGACAGGACCCATCCCAATCCCCCCGGGATTACCATGGAATGTGCCCTGCTCCCGTCCAACAAGGGGTGTCAGACAAAGGATGACCAAGAGCTACTGCCCAAACAGGGCATCCAGAGTGCACAAGGATCGATGGAGGAGGTGTGCAATGTCCCAGTCTCTGCTGCAATCGCATCCGTGATCAACCTGAAGAGCATTAAAACCAAAAGCTGTGAGTGGACAAAAACCAGTAAGTTCATCAAATACATTTATAAGATATTTATGCCCTCCAATAAAAACGTATGCATGCCACGAAAACCAGTAACCAAAATGTTTGCTCAACCGAGCCATTAGGGCCTTAGCCCAAAAACCGTCAACCAAAAACCAAGTGTGGGAACTCAGCCCAAAACAGTGGAATACCACCACCATACATATACGACCATGTGGGTCACCACCCACGACCATAAATGAACATCAATTCATTAAAATCACACAATCAGAAATCCACCTGGAAAGCCATTTCATTAATTCGTATTTTACCATTACCATCACCAGCATCCCTGATGCTAGACGTCCCTGACGCCATATCTCACGGTTTCACAAGCTACGCGTGCTGCCCGGGGTCTCTCCGGGTCCATAATCTGACATCCCTGATATCTGACATCCCTGACGTCAATCATAGCAATCCTACTCCTGAGTCATCATACGGTCCGGCTGCTCCGTATGGTGACCTTTCACAGGCAATGCACCGTGACTTCCCCAGTGTCCCAGACATCTGGAGGAGACCATCATATATCCATGTGTACAGATGGTATATGGAAAAATAGTTTTATTAACTCATTTCACAACATCACAATGGGCCCTGCCCGAATTTTCCATAAAACAACACATTTCCATTTAGGGTCCGTGACCCGAAATCACATTTATTAAATATAGGGCCCCTGACCCGAAATCATCATTTTAATCCAACTGGGCCCCATGCCCGATAACATAACTTAAATGGGTCTCAGCCCGATTTTATACCAACTGGGCCCCTGGCCCAATTTCATTAACCAACTGGGCCCCCGGCCCGATTCTCAAATGGACTCCAAGTCCGAAATTTCCAAAACAAGTGGGCCTCAAGCCCGAGTTCATCTTTCCAATATAAAAACCATTTTATCATAATATTTATTTAACCACAAGCATGCAAAACCACAAATAAACCGTTAATCCCGATACACGTGAAATACGGAAAACACCTCGAAATACGTGCAACATACCCAAAATCAATGCTCACAAATACCATCATAGAAATCATGTATATAAACCATATAACACATTTAAGCATGCATAGGATTTATAAAACCAAAGTCCACTCACAGACCGTTTTAACCGTGTGCCTCGATACGCGTGCCACCGGCCCTCCCGGGCCACACCACTATCACCGGGACTCCCAATCCTGTCCAAATCACATTAGGGGGTCACTAACCTCATTATTAACATCCTATCAAAGTCCCGTAATTTTTACTTATTTTTAAACTTAATTTAAAACCTTCGGACATCCCGAAGGAACAGTTGGTATAAACTGTTCAAAATCCAAAATGAACATCAGGACACAAGGATATATGATGGTTGACTTATTTTTAAATCACATTGATGGACATTGAACCGGGATGTGTCGCGGGTGAATTGGACCCGTTTACCAGACAAACGGGTTGGGCTGGTGACACTGTAGCAGGCGCGTGAGTTTTACGCGCAGCCACTCACGGCGGTGCGTGACGGCGCGTGGGCACGAATCTCGAGGTGAGGTCAATATGACTTCTGTCCTATTTAATGTAACGGACATTTTGGAATTGGTTTCGTGTCGATCGGACACTGTCTCGATATTGTTCGGGATATCCGAAGGTTTTAAATTAAGTTTAAAAATAAGTAAAAATTCGGGAAAATTACGGGACATTGATAGGATGTTAATGATGAGGTTAGTGACACTCTAATGTGATTTGGACAGGATTGGGAGTCCCGGTGATAGTGGTGTGGCCCGGGAGGGCCGGTGGCACGCGTATCGAGGCATACCGTTAAAACGGTCTGTGAGTGGACTTTGGTTTTATAAATCCTATGCATGCTTAAATGTGATATATGGTTTATATACATGATTTCTATGATGGTATTTGTGAGTATTGATTTTGGGTATGTTGCACGTATTTCGAGGTGTTTTCCGTATTTCACGTGTATCGGGATTAACGGTTTATTTGTGGTTTTGCGTGCTTGTGGTTAAATAAATAATATGATAAAACGGTTTTTATATTGGAAAGACGAACTCGGGCTTGAGGCCGACTTGTTTTGGAAATCTCGGACTTGGAGTCCATTTGAGTACGTAATCGGGCCAGGGGCCCAGTTGGTATGAAATCGGGCTGAGACCCATTTGAGTTATGTTATCGGGCCAGGGGCCCAGTTGGTTTACAAATCGGGCCGTGGGCCCAGTGGTTCATAAAATCGGGCATGAGGCCCAGTTGGATTATAAGTGTGATTTCGGGTCAGGGACCCTATGTTTAATAATTGTGATTTTGGGTCAGGGACCCTAAATGGAACTACATGGTTTTATGGAAATTTCGGGCATGGCCCAATGGTAATAAGGTAATAAAAGGATTTAATAAAACTGTTTTCCATATACCATCTGGATACAAGGATATATGATGGTCTCCTCAAGATGTCTGGGACACTGGGGAAGTCACGGTGCATTGCCTGCGAGGGGTCATTATACGGAGCAGCCGGACCGTATGATGACTCAGGAGCAGGATTGCTATGATTGACGTCTGGGACGTCAGACATCAGGGATGTCAGAAATATGGACCCGGAGAGACCCCGGGCAGCACGCGTAGCTTATGAAACTGTGAGATATGACGTCAGGGACGTCTAGCATCAGGGATGCTGGTGATGGTAATGGTAAAATACGAATTAATGAAATGGCTTTCCGGGTGGATTTGTGATTATATGATTTTAATGGATTGATGTTCATTTATGGTTTTGGGTGGTGACCCACATGGTTGTTTATGTATAGTTGTGGTATTTCACAGTTTTGGGCTGAGTTCCCACACTTGGTTTTTGGTTAACGGTTTTTGGGCTAAGGCCCTAATGGCTCGGTTGAGCAAACGTTTTGGTTACTGGTTTTCGTGGCATGCATACGTGTTTATTGGAGGGCATAAATGTCTTATAAATGTATTTGGTAAACTTATTGGTTTTTGTCCACTCACAGCTTTTGGTTTTAATGCCCTTCAGGTTGATTACGGATGCGATTGCAGCAGAGACTGGGACATTGCACACCTCCTCCATCGATCCTTGCGCACTCTGGATGCCCCGTTTGGGCAGTGGCTCTTGGTTTTCCCTTGTCCGACACCCCTTGTTGGACGGGAGCAGGGCACATTCCATGGTAATCCCGGGGGGATTGGGATGGGTCCTGTCAAAACGGGTGGGTTTCGGGTTAACCCGCGAACCCATTTCATAACCTATTAACCCGTTTAATAAACGTGTTATTAAATGATAACCTATTAACCCATAAACCCGCCAACCCATTTATTACTCTAGGGTTTTTTAAAATGACTAAATATAAATACTTAAATTTTAAATAATTTACAACCTAAAGACTAACCACACACAGAGGCTACACAGTTTCACGGCCCGCACTCTCCACTTCTTCAGTCTCTCCCAGTGAGAACCCTCCCTGTTAGATTTGTGGAAGCTCTGTAAGTCTGTAACCTCCAGTGTGATTCGCGCTTTTCCTTTGACAAAAACCAACTCGGAGCCCTGACTCATCCCCAATTCCTCTGAGGTAAGCCTTGTCAAAGGCTCAAATCGACGGTTTTTTAGTCTTGAAGAAGGCTCCAATATAGCAACGAGGTAACCAGGTACGTTTGTTCCCCTGTTTCACATGTTCAAAGAAGGTTCTTCTACCTTTTGAAAAGTAAAATATCTACAGCCCCATGCTCTCATAATTACGATCGGTTTATTATAAAGCTACTATATATTGGATACTATTAGTATATTTTACAATAGTGGAATCTAACCTCAACAAACAATGAAAACAATTGTATCATTTAACTGTGGTTGTATTGTACTAGTAATCAACAAAACATTGTTAATGATAACTAACCACTCGTAAATTAAGATGATGGTAAAAGTTCAATTGATACAGAATTACAGATAATATTTTGTAAAATCAAATCACTTGAGATTTGGAATAAAATCACCATGAATCAAATAGCTTGGGAAGAATCGTCAAAGAGGTTGAACGAGACAAATATGAGTCATGTGGAATTGAATCAAGTCTTCGAACAATGAAGCGGGTCCAATTAAAAATCAAAGAGGAACGAGTACAAAACAAATGTGAATTGAATCTTATGTTGGAGTGATTTGGTTGAAATTGAAAGTCAGTGACATTGTTTCTAATAAAAAAACTAGAATAGGTAATATACAGACGTTATTTTGTCACCAATTATTTCTCTCAGACAATTTTCCCAAAAAATTGAATGGGAGGTATAAACGGATTCAGGATCGAGTCCGAAACCTCAATCGACAAATTCTTGTTTCTTTTTCTGTTCTTTTGTTTTCTCTTGAGTTTCATTTGGTAACCATGAATAGACACATACACACAACTTGCTTGACGCCATTCACAAAAAATTGATTGGGTGACGACTATTTGCTATAGGCACTGCATTGGTTTGGTGCAATATTTCTATAAGTCTTGGCATGTTTTATATATGCTTATTTTTATCCTTTGCAAATGCAACCACCACTAGTGTGAACCTCATGCCTCGCACTGAATGGTAAGCTATCTATATTCATATTACAGAATTCTGCTTTAAGCGCATATTGAAGGTGTAAACTGTTTCATCTTATGTTTCTCATCATTTTGGGGAAGCTACCGTAGTCTTTTTTTGTATCTATTTGGATCTAGACCTACCTTTGATCATTTCCTGGGAGGAATCTAATCTTACATTAATAACATTTTCACCAACTCTTTCCCAGTTAATGCTTCAAGTCTACCCCAAAACTTTTGAAAGTATGATATCTTTCTGCTGTTTGTAGTGATGCCTAAAGTAGTCCATAAAAATCTGATGATCGTATCAGTGTTAGGTAAGATTTCAAATATTGATATTTGATGATCACTATAGTGATCATCTTGAACTTTCTTCTGATTTATCCAGACCTCTGTAAGTTTCTTGATCATTTTGTTGGTGAAGTCAAATGCCTTGTATGTTTGAGACAACACTTATCACCCATAGCTTGCTAGATTGGATGTTTATGCAGAGAAGTGATGATGAAAATTAATGATAACAAAATCACCAAAGCTAGCCACAACCTTTTTCTGGTGTCATTGGGAAAGCTTGAGGGCTTTGAGCCTGTGAGGCTAGGGAGGATTATCATTTTTTTCTTGCTATATAACCATGCACATATGGCTGTGGGGGCTGCAACTTTGTACTTTTGGTATATAACCATTGTTTGGGATCATGATTCATGCATGTGATGCACTCAATTTTGAGTGAAATTTGGTCA
The DNA here is from genome assembly GCA_032719365.1 of Prinsepia uniflora. Taxonomy (NCBI): domain Eukaryota; kingdom Viridiplantae; phylum Streptophyta; class Magnoliopsida; order Rosales; family Rosaceae; genus Prinsepia; species Prinsepia uniflora. Next base: position 16,424,872 of record CM064864.1, on the reverse strand, counting down.
TCAAGTGGGTAAAATAACTTTTTGTTTGCATTGTGTTAAGAGTAATGATATATTGCTCTGCATCTCATTTACTATTTTATACTTTGTTTGTTGTTTAAATATGGTTTTTGTGTTTGTTTTTATTCAGATGGAAAATCCGTTTGATGATATTAGTGATAGTTTCGAAGATAGAAGTGCAACCAAAAATGATAATTCTAGCATGTCTTTACACATTGTTATTAATTTTGTGGTTGAATTCTAATGTTTTCTTCATTTTATTGTAGGTGCTGATTAGTTGCGGTGTTCTTGTGCAATTCACGAAGATCTAATCAATTTAAACACTTTTTTTGTTGAAACTTTTCCCTTAGAGTTTATTAATTAATCACTTAATTTTATTTGGTATTATGTACTATGCTTATTTTCTTTTGGAACTTAATATTACATTGATGATATTGTATTGTTGGTCATGGATACTAAATTATTGCATGTACTTATGAATTATGAATTATGAAGTTTGTTGACTTATGAAGTTCGTTGATGGTTGGTGTTGAAGCGTTAAATGTTCCAACTGTCGAGTACTCGTTGCCCAATCACCAAATGACGCGTGTCCCTCTTGTGACCTGTCAACTTAAGTGGATCGCGGGTCTCTGTTAGTACGGGCACCGGTGTGGTGCCGGCCTAAGACTCTCCGACGATCAAGTCAGTTACTTTGTTCGTAAGAGGAAACAGTAATGGTAAGTTCGGTAGAGTAATTGTAATAGTAAAACTTAGTTACCTTTATTGGGAAATGTGTACCCTTTATGTATGGGTAGGTGGGATGTTCAATTCCCAAAGTTCCGATGTGGGACAAATACTTCTCGATTTACGTGCGGACACGTGTTACGTAAATCGAGAGTGGATATGCTTCCACGTGGCATCCCGCATTGGGCCCGGTGTTAGGGCTGTCGCAAGTATGGTGTTCTTGGGCCTTGAGCGTTGTCAGGGCTTTAAGTATACGGCCCAGTGGGTCTGGTCAGATATGGTGTCAACAGAAGTCCCCCAAGTCGTTGACTGAGGTGGAATTTCTCAGTCGGGGACTTGTTTCATTCTCCCAGACCCTGGTGGGAAGTATACCTGTAATCCCCCAAGTCCCCTAGTAGGATAGTCCGCCGAGACAGTCTCGGTCATGGAGAGGAAGTAGCTAGTAGGCGGCCGGTGAGAAAGAGCACTCGGCGGAAAAGTGGCTCAGTCGGTCGTGGTTGTGTGCAGCCGGTCGGTGGCGGCGTCATGGTCGGTGATAGGAGCCAAAAACAGGGTTGGAGCTGCGGAGACCGAGCGGTGTACATGGGTCGGTGGGAGGACCAGCGTCCGTACGGGGGGTGAGAACACCGAGTGGTGTATACAAGTTGGTGAATAGAGCCAACACCCGCCCACGGATGAGAGCACCGAGCGGTGTACATGGGTCAGTGGGAGGACCAGCGTCTGTTACGCAGTCCCGGACACCGAGCGGCGTACGGAAGTCGGTGTCGACCTGTAGGAAGACGGTTGGGCTTCCTCAGACAGATGGTGGACACGTGTCCGGCCAGAATGTTTGGTTGCAACACGTGTCTGCCACTGAGGGGAGTGACACTTCGTAGTCTGTGCATCCATTGCTATAAATATGGGGAGCTCTTCACCGATTTCCTCACTTGTGTTTTTGAGAAAAGTTGGGAAACTCTGTCCAACCAAAGAGGCAATTTCCGACTAGCATTTGACGGCGGTGCGTACGGTGTTTGCGATTTTCCGACCTACGGTCCCCCGTGAAAAAACAAGGTAAGCACCTGTCCAAGTTTAGTTTTTCGATTAAAGTAGGAGGGTGTGAAGAACTGGTCATGAACGTGGTCAAGGTTGTGGTCAGATCTTTATAGGAACGAGTCGGTCGGCTGAGTTTGGTTTTTCTGTTTTCTTTTGTAGATGTCGGTCGAGAGTGACTCGGTATCTGAGGGTAAATGCTACGACTCACAGGGCGGTGAGTCGTCAGGTAGTAGTGTACAGGTGCCCATTCCCATCTCCGGGAGTGAGGGCGAGGCCCACTCGTTCGAGGCACAAAAGAGAGTAGAGGCGGTGCACAGCACGGCCGAGTCGTCCAGTAGGACCACGGACATTGGTTCGGGGGCTGGGCCGACGGGCAGGTTGGGTAGTGGGAATCTGCTGGGAGACGCCGAGACGATAGTAAAGGTGGGGGTGCACCGAGCGTTGAAGCTGACCCATGGCCGTGACAAGGGCATAGTGCGGCTGAACAAAGTGAAAACAAACGGGGACGAGTCGGTCCCGGTAGCCGTGCCGATTGAGCGGGCGGCCTTCACCGTGGACGAAATGGTGAACAAGGAGACCGAGAAGGGCCTGATGAAGATGAGGATTGAGTTTGGCGTTCCCGACTCGGTGACGACAAGGTTACCCACAAGAGAAGAAAGACCGAGCAACCCCCCACCCGGTATGGCACTGTTCTATACCGAGCTGATGCACCACGGGGTAAGGCTGCCCCTTCACCCTTGGCTGCGTAGGATGGTGAAGAAGATGGGGGTGGCACTCGGTCAGCTCAATCCGAACGTCTGGATTGTGCTCTGCTCGCTCTATACGGCCTTCAGGTGGGCCGAGCAACCGGAGCCGACCTATGCTCAACTGATGTACCTGTACGAGTTCGGCTTCCAGCAGCAGAGTACCGGGTGGGTCTTCGTCCGCCACCGCAAGAAGAGCAAACGGGGGGAGTTCATTCTGGACATACCGACCTCCCAAAAATCGTATAAGACGAAGTTCTGCCTGGTCCGTGGGGACTGGGAGGGGAACACCGAGGGACCCCCGATACCGTCCAAATTCCAGACCCAAGGTTGATAGTTGTAGCATAGGCCGCCCCTTCATGTAAATGTTGATAGGTTGTATGCTAAGTATTAGTGTTGTAGCTGATCATTTCTCGGTGTGCAGGTTTGTTCCCAGAAGAAGAGATAACGCCAGAGGAGAAAGCGGTCGTCCACCGAGTAAGGGAGATTTTGGACGAGTTGAATCGGAACCGACGAATCAGTACAAGGCCGGCCTCATCGACACCGACGAAGGTAATTTTGTGTTTGTTGTTGTGGCTTGTTCTTCGCTTTTCATGTGGCTGACCTATGTCTCGGTGTTGCAGTGCCATATCATCTCGGGAGTAGGATTTTCAAAGACTGTGAGCAGTTGAGAATGAAGGCCGATCAGGGCTCCGCGGAGTTTGCCCCACTGACGAAGGCTGCCGAGCGCCTGGAGCTCATTCTCAAGAAGAAAAAAGAGAGAGTCGAGAGAGGTCAGTCGGAGCGGTCCGACCGGTCAAAACAGGGCCAAACTTCCAAGCCGAGGCCACCGAGTCCGCGACTTAGGTCTCCCAAGAGGAAACAGAGCGCAATGGACGGAGACCGAGTGCGCTCTCCCGAACCAAGGCGGATGAAGGCGAGGATGGAGGCCGAGACGATCATGTCGGCACAGGAGGCCATTGGGGGCAAGAGGACCATGGCGGCCCCAGAATTCAATCCTCCACCATCCCCCCCTCGATTGGACGTGAGGATTATGGAAATGCTGCAGAGGAGGGGAGACGTGGACCTTGGTGTGTTCACCGATGGAGAGGCGATCGGTGAGGGGTCGAGCGCCGAGGCCACCCTCTGATGTCCAAAGCAGATGGTGCCCTTGCTCAACGGAGTCTGCCAGGGGGCCTCCACTCCCCTAGAAGAGCTGGCAGAGGTGCAGTGCCGGTCGGTGGAGCAATAGATGGAGAAGGCGTTACTGCTGCTCAGCAATGTAAGTAATCTTTGGCCGATGTGTTTGTTTTTTTGTTTTTTTTTTTGCAAGTGTGTGATCCTGGGCAGAGTGTCTTACCAAGTTTTGTGTCGTGCAGGCCCTCGGTGAAGTCTACTGCCAGTTTGGGAACGCCCAGAGGAGGGTGGCGGGTGCTCGGCGGGAGAAAGACCGACTGAGGAAAAAACAGGAGGAGCTTACCCCGAAGCTGCAGGAGGCCGAGAGGGCCATGAAAGAGGCGGCCGACCTCAACCGAAAGTTGGAAACCGAGAGGTGGAAAACCCAGGAGGCCCTGGCTGCCAGAGACCAGATGAAGGCCGAGCTTGAGGCCAGAGAGAAAGACAGGCTGAAGCACTAGAAGGAGCTGTGTCGGGTGAAGACGGCTAGGGAAGCCGACCTAGAAGGGACGAGGAAGACTGCGGTGGCCGAGTTTAAAGCCTCCGAAGAGTTCGACCAGCTGAAGAACGAGTACGCGGCCGAGTGCGAGCAGGAGTTTTTTCGCAACCTCTTCCTGCACAACCCTGGGCTGACCGTGAAGACCCCCTGGCTCGGTCAGGATATTACGGCCGACATGTTCGAGGACGAGTCAGGGGGAGAGGAAGAGGAGGTTCCCCAGCCGAGTGCCCTACCAGGAGCCGAGCCAGTAAAGCCTTTCACAGAGCCAGAGCAGCCGGTTGAGGTTGAACAGGCCGACGAGCAACAGATGGAAGAGCTGGTGTAGGACGGGCCTCTGTGCCATGTAATTTTCCTTATCTTTTGAGTTAGGAATAGTGGGGACGACCGAGAGGTCGAATTTTTGTAAAGCTCCTGCAGGCCGAGCTTAATAGGCCTGCACGCATGAATGAAATCTGATTTTCTGGGAACAAAAGTTGTAGACCGAGTAATAGTGTGAATTTTCCCTATCTGTTCTGTCTCCGAGTGTTGGTGAGCTGAGTAAGGTTGTACAAGAATTCGAATGTTTGAGCTAACGTAAGTGTTAGGGTGTAGGCCGAGTAAGACCGAACTCCGACTCATATGTTTGAGTCATAGTGGTGGTGCAAGCCGAGTAGGGCTGTACACCGACTCTAATGTTTGAGTCAAAATAGCAAGTGTTGGGGTGTAGGCCGAGTAAGACCGAGCCCCGACTCGTATGTTTGAGTCATAGTGGTGGTGCAAGCCGAGTAGGGCTGTACACCGACTTTAATGTTTGAGTCAAAATAGCAAGTGTTGGGGTGTAGGCCGAGTAAGACCGAACCCCGACTCGTATGTTTGAGTCATAGTGGTGGTGCAAGCCGAGTAGGGCTGTACACCGACTCTAATGTTTGAGTCAAAATAGCAAGTGTTGGGGTGTAGGCCGAGTAAGACCGAACCCCGACTCGTATGTTTAAGTCATAGTGGTGGTGCAAGCCGAGTAGGGCTGTACACCGACTCTAATGTTTGAGTCAAAATAGCAAGTGTTGGGGTGTAGGCCGAGTAAGACCGAACCCCGACTCGTATGTTTGAGTCATAGTGGCGGTGCAAGCCGAGTAGGGCTGTACACTGACTCTAATGTTTGAGTCAAAATAGAAAGTGTTGGGGTGTAGGCCGAGTAAGACCGAACCCCGACTCGTATGTTTGAGTCGTAATGGTATGTTACAAAGGCTAGAGAAATGGAAGAGTATATAAATAACTGGTGCAAAAACGGGTAAAGTATAGCAAGTCATAAGAATGAAAAAATACAGCCTTAAATGTAGTATTTCTTCAAATGATCGGCATTCCATGGGTGGCCCAGTCTTCACCCATCTGGGTCTTCCAGTTCGTAAGTTCCGGGCCGGCAGATTTTGGTAACCCGATATGGACCCTCCCAATTGGGGCCGAGAGTCCCTGCTGAGCTATCCTTGGTGGCAAGGCTGACTTTTCGGAGGACCCAGTCGCCTTCCTGAAAACCCCGATGTTTGACTCTGGAATTATGGTAGCTGCAAAGCCGCTGCTTGCAGGCGATGTTTCTGAGGTTGGCCTGCTCCCTGTGCTCCTCGATGAGGTCTAGACTGAGTGCGATCTGATGGTTGTTTTGTTCAGGCTCATAGGACGACACTTGGTAAGAAGTTTCGCTCAGTTCAGCGGGAATGACTGCTTCCGTTCCGAAAGTTAGCGAGAAAGGGGTTTCATTCGTAGATGTGCGGTAGGATGTCCGATACGACCAGAGTGCGTTGGGGAGAATTTCGGACCACTTGCCCTTGGCCTCGTCCAGCTGCGTTTTCAGTGTATGCTTGATGATTTTGTTTATGGCCTCCACTTGGCCGTTGGACTGAGGGTGAGCTGGTGAGGCGAAGCAAAGGCGGATGTTGTGTCTGTCACAAAAGGCACGGAAGCGTGCGTTGTCGAATTGCTTCCCATTGTCCATGACGATTGTGTGGGGGAGACTGAAACGGCAGATTATGTTCTCGAAGACGAACGTTTCGATCTGGGCCGTGGTGTTAGAAGCCAAAGCTTTCGCCTCAACCCACTTTGTGAAGTAATCCACCGCTACCACCGCATACTCTGTCTTGCCCTTTCCCGCCGGCATTTTCCCAATCAAATCAAGTCCCCACTGCGAGAAGGGCCAAGGGCTGACCATTGGTGTGAGGTTTTCTGGAGGTAGGTGGAAGAGAAGGGCGAACCGTTGACACTTATCGCACCGCTTGGTCAGCTCGGCCGCGTCTCCGTGCATGGTTGGCCAATAGAAACCTTACTGGAAAGCCTTGTGGGCCAACGACCGTGGTCCAGAATGATTTCCGCAAATACCGGCGTGGATTTCCTCGAGAACGGATCTGCCTGCCTCCGGGACGAGACACTTCAAGAGGGGCAAAGTGAAACCCCGTTTGTAGAGTTGGTCGTTGATTAGTGTATAGCGGGCTGCCCGTCTTCGGAACTTTTTGGCCTCGATTTTGTCAGAAGGAAGAATTCCATCTACGAGGAATCTAATCAGTGGGGCCATCCACGTGCCAGTAGTGTTGATGGCGTAGACCGCTGAGCATTGTGTACTGGGTTGATACAGAATTTCGATCAGTACACTTCGACTCTGCTTCTCATCGAGGGAGGATGCGAGCCGGGCCAGGGCGTCGGCATGGCTGTTTTCGGAGCGTGGAATCCGAGTGATAGCGTAGCTGCGGAAACTACATAGAAGGGTCTTCGCCAGTGCTCTGTATGCTGCCATGGAAGAGTCTTTCGCCTCATAGGCGTTGTTGATCTGGTTGATGATGAGCTGTTAATCGCTGAAGATCTTGACCTGTTCCGCCTCCATGGTTTTAGCGAGGCGGAGCCCTGCAAGGAGGGCCTCATACTCGGCGGCATTGTTGGAGGCCTTGAATTGGAAACGAAGGACATACTCCATCCGGACCTTGTCCGGTGTGGTAAGGACAAGTCCAGCTCCGGACCCGTTGTGGCATGCCGACCCGTCGACATAAAGGAGCTAGGTTGGCCGAGTGGGGTCGAGTCGGGGGTTCTCTTCGTCCAAAGCATGTGTTATGGACAGAGGGGAAGATGGTGGGACCTCAGCTGTGGTCGCTGCTGGGACGTAGGAGAACTCAGAGATAAAGTCAGCCATGGCCTGTCCTTTCTCGGCAGTGCGGGGAATGAAAGTGATGTCGAACTCGCTGAGTTCTATTGCCCATTTCAGTAAGCGGCCCGAAGTTTCGGGCTTCTGAAGTACTTGCCGGAGTGGTCTGTCGGTTAAAACGATGATAGAATGAGCCTGGAAGTATGGCCTGAGCTTCCGGGCGGACATGATGAGGGCGAAAGCGAGCTTCTCTAAGTCAGAGTATCTTGTCTCGGCGTCCTCCAGAGCCTTGCTGACGTAATACACTGGATGTTCGGCGCCGTCCCTACGCTTGACCAAAACTGAACTTGTGGCAGAAGCGGAGACAGATAGATACATGTAAAGGGTTTCCCCGGTGTCTGGTCTTGCTAGCAGCGGCGCTTTTCCCATGTATTCCTTAAGTTCAGTGAAGGCCTTGGTGCATTCCTCGGTCCAGGTGATGTGTTTGGACCTGCCCTTTAGGGCCTTGAAGAAAGGCACGCACCTGTCCGTGGCCTTGGAGATGAAGCGTGTAAGGACTGCGACTCGGCCCGTTAAGCTTTGCACTTCTTTCTGGGTTCGTGGGGGCTCCATATCGACCAGGGCCTTGATTTTTTCCGGGTTGGCCTCGATGCCCCTCTGGCTAATCATGAAACCCAGAAATTTCCCAGAGCTGACTCCGAACTCGCACTTCGCCGGATTTAACCTCATTCGATACCGTTTGAGGACGTCGAACATTCGCGAGAGATTGGGGATGTGGAGGTCAGCCGATTTACTCTTGACGAGCATGTCGTCGACGTAAACCTCCATGGTTTTCCCAATCTGGTCGGCGAACATGAAGTTCACTAGGCGCTGGTAAGTGGCCCCGGCGTTTTTGAGTCCGAAAGGCATGACATTGTAACAGTATAACCCCTGATCTGTCCGGAAGGTTGTGTGGATCTGATCTGCCGAATGCATAAAGATTTGGTTGTAGCCCGAGTACGCATCCATAAAACTCAGGAGCCCATGTCCTGCCGTGGCGTCGACCAGTTGGTCAATCTTGGGCAAAGGAAAACTGTCCTTGGGGCAGGCCTTGTTAAGGTCAGTGAAATCAATGCACATTCGCCACGCCCCCAAGGATTTTTTGACGAGTACAACATTGGCAACCCACGTAGCATAGACGGCCTTCCGGACAAAGTGGATGATGCTGAGCTTGATGATCTCTGCCTTCATAGCCTCGGTCCTCTCAGCATCGTAGAGGCGGCGTTTCTGTTCGACAGGTTTGTAGGTAGGATCGATACTGAGCCGGTGGTAGATCACGTCGGTGGAGATGCCGGGCATATCGGCGTACGACCAGGCAAAGACCTCAGAGTTGTCCCTTAAAAACCGGATCAGTTGTGAGCGCAGGTCGGGCAAAAGAGTTGTCCCAATCTTTACCTTCCGGTCCGCAAAGTCGTGGGAGAGTACTATCTCTTCGACATCCTCAATGGGCTGTGGATGGGGTGTTGCGGAAAGGTCCCGAGGATCTTCGATTGGTTCGGCCCGGATTTTCTGTGCGTCCTGAGGGCTCACGGGGTCGGCCTCGAACGCGGACTCTGATACTGCCATGGTTTCTTTCGGAGGTTGGATGAGGGTGGCAGAATTGCAGGCCCTTGCAGCCATTTGGTCTCCTTTGACTTGACCAATCCCCATAGGGGTTGGGAACTTTACCAGTAGTAGGTGGGTGGAGACGACTGCCCTCATCTGGTTGAGTATTCCCCGCCCGAGAATGGCATTGTAGGCCGCGGGGCAGTCTACCACCAAGAAAGGTGACAGGACCCGCCCCGATCCCCCTGGGACCACCCGGGTCGTGCCCTGCTCCCGTCTGACACCCGACGTTAAAATACCAAAAATACCCTTAGTGAAGATAAAATGCATAAAGAAAATCCATAGTTAAGTCATACATAGCACACCACACAAATACTCAAATACAAATAGTGTCAGACAAGGGATGGTTCCCGAATACAGTTTATTGAGCACGACTCTAGACACACTACGTGCCAACCTACCCAGCAGTAGGGTTCAGGTACGCAACGTAAACCTATGCCTCTTCCTCCTCGGGATCCTCCTCCTCCTCCTCGGGATCCTCCTCCTCGATAGCACTACCTGGAGGGGTAGTAAAACAACAAAGGTGAGTGGGCCGAAACTCAAGGTTTACAAAGTAGTTTACCATTTCGAAAACATATAACTTTTCCCCTCCGTTTTCCGAAAAGACATGCACAGTATCAAAACCACAAAACCATATAGTCATAAGCAGAATAATATCAACATAATATAATCTTAGTCACTGCACTATACATCCCAACCCTGACATCCCAGATGTCTGACGTCCCAGACGCCCAATAAGGTCACAGTCTCAAGGCTACGCGTGCCACCCGGGGTCTCAATCCCGAGTCCAAATCCCGAACCTAGTCCGAGCATGGCATTCTAGATGCCTGACGTCCCAGACGTCCAATAGTAGCAATCCTGCTCCTGAGTCACCCTACGGTCCGGTCCCTCCGTAGAATGACTCCTCACAGGCAATACGCCGTGACCGCTCCGGTGTACCTACATCCGGAGGAGATAGAATCCTAGGGTAGATCTATACAGTGCAGTACCACAGATAATATCGAGTTCCATTATACATATATATGACTCCAAATCATTTATCAACAACCAGACGGGTCTCATGCCCAAACATCGTAATACGTGCCATAAATCATACACAAGATAAACAGATACTTTTACTCAAATCACATATAGATATAGTAGAAAGTAAAACAGTTATGCATGCCGAAGTTTAGTGAAATCAAGGGCCCACTCACAGTACAATCCCGCTGCACTCCCGAGCGTAAAGCCCCGTCCAAGGTTTAAAGTACAATTCCTGTCATGCCCAAAACATACGTAAAGGTCACTTTAAGTCCCTACTAAACAACTACGAAACCCTAGACTGAAACCGGCCCGGGAAAGCCGTCCGAACACGCTTCCCAAGGCATCAAACCCTAATTTGTCCAACTTAACGATCTCCGATCGACACGAAACCACCGCCATTGGATCCGTATCGTCGAAACCTTGAAAATGGCACTGGTCCCACACAAAACACTGTTCACACGCGCCCCCCACGCGCCAGTCAACCCTCTGGTCAACAGTGCTACAGTGATGCTGACGTCAGCATGACGTCACTGCTGACGTCAGCATGACGTCATCACTGACAGTGTCAGAGGACACGTGTCAACAGTCCATTGGTCCCTGGTCTGACAATATTCTGACATGATGACGTCATCATGACGTCACTACTGACGTCAGCATGATGACGTCATCAGCTACAGTATCGGGTCTGCGAATCGGGTCACCGCAGACCCACGGTTCGACCCGATCACAGATCGTGATTCCGACCACCAAAATCGATGGGGTTTGTTCCTATGGACTCGTCTGAACATGTTCTATGGCTCTGTGTGATCAAAACTGGATTTTAAGATCAAGGAATCACCTGAAAAAGGACGGGGAAATGGCAGCCGGTTCTGGTTCGTCTTCTCCGGCGAGCCGTCACGTTTCCAGCCACCAACTCAGGTCTAAAACACTCGTCTAGTCTCCTAGGTTAAGTCTCAAAAACAACCAAGCAAATGCAACGTTAAAAACGGACGGTTTGAGGCAGGGAAGGAAAATCGGCCATTACGGGTTTGCAGGCTTACCGCCGCCGTGTCGCCGCCGTGGGCTGCCCAGTCCAGTCCTACGCCGTCCAGAGGTCACAATGGTCCTAGCCCTAGGTTGGTTCGAGCCCAGACGTCGTGGTTTGGATGGTCTGATGATTATGGGCTGCACGGGTCCTCACGGGTTTGTGGGTTTTCCGGCCGTGCAGGGTGGCCGTGGTGGCGTTAGCCGGTGTCTGGTGGTGGTGGTGCACGGTCTGGTGCTGCCTGATGAAGAAGGTTGGGTGGTTAGCTGCTGGTGTGGTTGTTTGAAGGATGGGAGGTTGCACGGTTTGAAGGAAGGAATGAAAATGAAGAAATGAGTCTCTGATGGCTTAAGAACAGAAGGAGAAATAGAATGGATGGCTGTGATTCATCCTGAGTGAAGAGTGAAGGGTGAGGATTTAAGGAAAATAAACCATTTAATTAATCCCATGGCAGACCAAGATCCAGAATGTTGGGGATGATGTGGATGGGGTAGATGAGTGACATGTGTCACTCATCAAGGGTCCAGATTGATTGGGTTAAAGTAAAACAGATTATAATATTTTATTATTAATTTAAGTTCCGAGTCTCAGTTAGTTCGGTTACGTTCTTGACCATAACTTTTTCGTCGTAAGTCCGATTTCAGCGTGCCGCCTGTCTACGGATTCGTATCGACGAGACCTACGTAACGGTCATTGGCCCTCGTCCGTTGGACTTCCCGGGTCAAAAGTCAACATTTGGCCCCCAAATGGCCAAATTACCAAAATGCCCCTCGACTTCCGAACGTCACAACTTCTTCCTCGAACGTCGGAATCGAACGTGCCACCTGCCTATGAACTCGTGACGTCCTAAACTACGTCACGGTCACGTATCAAAGTCCTAAATACTTCCCGAGGTAAAAGTCAACTTTCCCCCCCCCCTTCAGGGGCAAAACGGTCAATTTACAATAAAATAATAATTACGAAAGTTCGGGTCGTTACAATCTACCCACCTTACAGAAATTTCGTCCTCGAAATTACTCGAATAAAAACGGGTACTGCTCCCTCATCAAGTCTTCTGGTTCCCACGTCGCCTCCTCGACGTCATGGTTCCTCCATAGCACTTTCACCAACCGAATCGTCTTGTTTCTCAGAACCTTGTTCTTCTGATCCAGAATCTGCACTGGTTTCTCTTCAAAGCTCAGATCAGTCATCAGTTCTACTGGTTGTTCCGGCAAGGCATGTGAATCGTCCCGTAGGTATTTCCGTAACATGGACACATGGAAAACATCGTGCACTCTGGCAAGTTCTGGAGGTAATGCCAACCGGTATGCCACTAGTCCAATCCTCTCAATGATCTCGAACGGTCCAAAGTAACGTGGACTCAACTTCCCGCGTCGGCCAAAACGGATAATTCCTTTCCATGGAGATAACTTAAGGAACACAAAATCTCCAACCTCGAATTCCAAGTCTCGAATTCGTCGATCCGCATAGCTCTTTTGGCGATCCTGTGCTGCCTTCAATCTTTCCTTGATAATTCGAACTGTTTCCTGGGTCATGTCCATCAAATCCGGTCCTAAAGCTGCTCGCTCCCCTACCTCCATCCAACAGATAGGTGTCCTGCACTGTCGGCCATACAGTGCCTCGTAGGGTGCCATCCCGATACTTGCCTGATAACTGTTGTTGTATGCGAACTCCATCAAAGGCAAATGGGTATCCCACGAATCCTGAAACTGCAGTACACAAGACCTCATCATGTCCTCCAGTGTCTGGATAGTCCTCTCTGACTGCCCATCGGTCTGTGGGTGGAACGCTGTACTGAAATGTAAGTTTGTACCCAAGGCGTTCTGCAAACTTCGCCAGAACCTAGATGTGAAACGCGGATCTCGATCAGACACTATCGACTCCGGCGTACCATGAAGTCGAATGATCTCCTTCACAAACAGCTGAGCCCGTCGGTTTGGCTTAAATGTCTCCTGTACTGGTAAGAAATGAGCTGACTTGGTCAATCGGTCGACAATCACCCAAACTCCATCGCATCCCCTCTGAGTCCTTGGCAACTTGAAGACAAAATCCATGGTAATGTGATCCCACTTCCACTCGGGAATCGGAAGCGGTTGCATTGCTCCATACGGTCTCTGCCGCTCAGCCTTGACCTGCTGACAGGTCAAACATCTGCTCACAAACACTGCAATATCCTTCTTCATTCCTGCCCACCAATAGTGGTCCCGGAGGGTACGGTACATCTTTGTACCTCCCGGATGCATGGCATAAGCCGAACTGTGGGCTTCCTCGAGAATTTCTTCCCGTAACTCTGCCACTGCAGGAACACACAAACGGCCCAGTTTCACCAGAGCTCCATCTGGTCGAATAGTAAAGTCCTGCCTCTCGTCTGCTTCGACCTCGATCCTGTAGATACAAAGTGTCGGATCCTCCAATTGTGCCTCGATAATCCGATCGACGAGCACAGGTCGTACATGAAAACTGGCCAACAAAGCTCCCTGCTCATCCATCCCCAGCATAACTCCAGCTCTTCGGAGTTCCACTAGCAAAGGAAGGTACACCAGCCTCAGGTGTGCAATCGATCCTGCTGACTTCCTACTGAGTGCGTCTGCCACAACGTTCGCCTTCCCTGGATGATATTCAATCGTACAATCGTAATCCTTGATCAGTTCCAACCACCGTCGCTGCCTTACGTTCAGCTCCTTCTGAGTGAACAAATGCTTCAAACTCTGATGATCGGTGAAGATCCTGCAAGTCACCCCGTACAGATAATGTCGCCAGATCTTTAAAGCGTGAACCACCGCCGCCAACTCCAGATCATGCGTAGGGTAGTTCAGCTCATGTGTCTTTAGTTGTCTCGATGCATAAGCGATAACTCTGCCATTCTGCATCAGCACGCAACCCAAACCTTGCAACGATGCGTCACTGTAGACTTCGAACTCTCCACTGTTATCCGGCAAAGCAAGAACAGGTGCGGTAGTTAACCGACGTTTCAATTCCTGATAACTCTGCTCACACCGTTCATCCCAAACAAACTTTACTCCCTTCCTGGTTAAACGAGTCAACGGTGCAGCAATACTAGAGAAGCCCTCAACAAATCTCCGGTAGTATCCTGCCAAACCAACGAAACTCCGTACCTCTGTCACGGTTGTCGGTCTAGCCCAATTTGTCACCGCTTCGGTCTTCTGGTGATCCACGCTAATCCCGTCTGCTGACACTACATGTCCCAGAAAACCAATGCTGGTTAGCCAAAACTGACACTTACTCAGCTTGGCGTATAACTGGTTCTGCCTCAGCTTCCCTAACACCGAACGTAAGTGTTCCTCATGAGCTTGAGCACTCCTCGAGTACACAAGGATGTCATCAATGAACACGATCACGAACTTATCCAAATAAGATCGGAAGACCCTATTCATTAGATCCATGAATGCTGCTGGAGCATTCGTCAAGCCGAAAGGCATCACAAGGAATTCATAATGCCCGTATCTGGTCCGAAACGCTGTCTTCGGGACATCTCCTTCAGCAATCTTCAACTGGTGATAACCAGATCGTAAATCTATCTTCGAGAAGTACTGTGCTCCCCGCAGTTGATCAAAGAGATCGTCAATCCTGGGTAAGGGGTACTGGTTCCTTACCGTGACCTTGTTGAGCTGTCGATAATCCACACACAAACGGAGGCTCCCCTCCTTCTTCTTCACAAATAATACTGGTGCTCCCCACGGTGATGTACTCGGTCGGATGAATCCCAAGTCCACCAACTCCTGCAATTGGATCTTCAGTTCCCGTAACTCCGCTGGTGCCATCCGATATGGTGCCTGCGATATAGGTCGTGTGCCGGGAAGTAGTTCAATCGTGAACTCAATCTCCCGATGTGGTGGTAAACCAGGAAAATCTTCCGGGAACACATCCGGAAATTCCCGCACCACAGGTATATCATCGGCACCCGAAGTATCACTATTCGTCGTCACAACATGCGCCAGATAACCCTGGCATCCCTTCTGTAGAAGCTTCGTAGCGGCAAGTGAAGAAATTACTTCAGGTAGCGAACCGTCGCGCTCTCCCTGAAAAGTAACCTCCGGCAAACCCGGACTTCGCAGAATCACCCGCCTACTACAACAGTCGATGAGCGAACCGTGCTCAGTCAACCAATCCATTCCCAAGATAACATCAAAGTCATGGATATCCATCAGGATTAGATCAGCTAGCAGATCTACATCCTCCACCCTTACTGGGCATCTCCGGATCACCTGATTCACGATGTACACAACGCCCATCGGTGTACCAACACCCATTTCACTATCCAAGGCTGACACCTCACGATCTAACATACCCGCACAACTTTTCGAAATAAAAGAATGAGTAGCCCCAGCATCCATTAATACCCGTACAACAATATTTGAGATATGAAGAGTACCTGTAACCACACCAGGGGCTGACCTCGCCTGCTGCTGAGTCACTGCAAAAACACGAGCTCGGGGTCCCGCAGTCTGTCCGCGCCCACGCGCGCCACGCTCAGCACTCTGTCCTCGGCCTCTGGAAGGGTGAGAAGCCGAACTCTGTGTCACACTAACACCTTTAGTCTCGTTGTTCCTTGAAAATAAATGGCAATCTCGGGCATAGTGGCCCGCTCCTCCACAAGCAAAGCAATTAACTGTCCTCGGTCCATCCCAAGACCCTCCTGATGTACCACTCCAAGCCTGATGCTGTCCAGAACTGAATCTCGATCCACCCCTCTGAGAATTCCCATGTCGACCTGACCAGCCACGACCACGTAGAGATGAGGGTTCTCCTCGGTAATTTCCCCCCTTAGAGATCTTTGGGCCGGTTGGTCCAGGATGTGGACGATCCCGGCGCTGCCCCTCGCCTGATGATTGTCGCGCCTGGTGTGCCGCCAGACTGGCCTCGACACGAACTGCAGCGTCGACCATGTCCCTCAGAGTCGCGTAACTAGTAGCCGTCACACTTGCCCGCAACTCCCCTCGGAGTCCCAACTCAAATCTTTGACATTTTTCCTCCTCAGTACTCACGAAAGCTGCGGCAAAACGGGAAAGCTTCCCGAAGGTCTGCTCGTAATCTGCCACGGACATATCTCCCTGTTCCAGTCGCAGGAACTCTGCCTCTCGTGCCATGCGAAATGAACGCGGGTAATACTGATCTAAGAATCGGGCACGAAAGACCTCCCATGTGGTGGTGTGAACAGTCCACCCGGACATCTCAAGACCATGCCACCATTGATAAGCCCCGCCTTCCAGTAAGAAGGCCGCCAATGCCACCCGCTCGCCGGGTGGGCAATGCATCACGGTGAAGATTCTTTCCCATTTCGCAATCCACTCATGGGCATCCTCGGGGTTTGATCCCCCGCTGAACGGTGTGGCTCCCAACCTTTGAGCCCGCTCAATGCTAGCACATTCCATCTCTCTCGCGATTTCCTCGTCAGTTCGTATTTGAGGAATTCTCCTTGGAGGCATAACCCGCTGTTAAGAGGCATAGATTAGATACTGACATCGTTTAAACTAAGTACTGACCACTAGTCTAGCATGCTGACCACAACCTAGTGCTCTGATACCAAGTTGACAGGACCCGCCCCGATCCCCCTGGGACCACCCGGGACGTGCCCTGCTCCCGTCTGACACCCGACGTTAAAATACCAAAAATACCCTTAGTGAAGATAAAATGCATAAAGAAAATCCATAGTTAAGTCATACATAGCACACCACACAAATACTCAAATACAAATAGTGTCAGACAAGGGATGGTTCCCGAATACAGTTTATTGAGCACGACTCTAGACACACTACGTGCCAACCTACCCAGCAGTAGGGTTCAGGTACGCAACGTAAACCTATGCCTCTTCCTCCTCGGGATCCTCCTCCTCCTCCTCGGGATCCTCCTCCTCGATAGCACTACCTGGAGGGGTAGTAAAACAACAAAGGTGAGTGGGCCGAAACTCAAGGTTTACAAAGTAGTTTACCATTTCGAAAACATATAACTTTTCCCCTCCGTTTTCCGAAAAGACATGCATAGTATCAAAACCACAAAACCATATAGTCATAAGCAGAATAATATCAACATAATATAATCTTAGTCACTGCACTATACATCCCAACCCTGACATCCCAGATGTCTGACGTCCCAGACGCCCAATAAGGTCACAGTCTCAAGGCTACGCGTGCCACCCGGGGTCTCAATCCCGAGTCCAAATCCCGAACCTAGTCCGAGCATGGCATTCTAGATGCCTGACGTCCCAGACGTCCAATAGTAGCAATCCTGCTCCTGAGTCACCCTACGGTCCGGTCCCTCCGTAGAATGACTCCTCACAGGCAATACGCCGTGACCGCTCCGGTGTACCTACATCCGGAGGAGATAGAATCCTAGGGTAGATCTATACAGTGCAGTACCACAGATAATATCGAGTTCCATTATACATATATATGACTCCAAATCATTTATCAACAACCAGACGGGTCTCATGCCCAAACATCGTAATACGTGCCATAAATCATACACAAGATAAACAGATACTTTTACTCAAATCACATATAGATATAGTAGAAAGTAAAACAGTTATGCATGCCGAAGTTTAGTGAAATCAAAGGCCCACTCACAGTACAATCCCGCTGCACTCCCGAGCGTAAAGCCCCGTCCAAGGTTTAAAGTACAATTCCTGTCATGCCCAAAACATACGTAAAGGTCACTTTAAGTCCCTACTAAACAACTACGAAACCCTAGACTGAAACCGGCCCGGGAAAGCCGTCCGAACACGCTTCCCAAGGCATCAAACCCTAATTTGTCCAACTTAACGATCTCCGATCGACACGAAACCACCGCCATTGGATCCGTATCGTCGAAACCTTGAAAATGGCACTGGTCCCACACAAAACACTGTTCACACGCGCCCCCCACGCGCCAGTCAACCCTCTGGTCAACAGTGCTACAGTGATGCTGACGTCAGCATGACGTCACTGCTGACGTCAGCATGACGTCATCACTGACAGTGTCAGAGGACACGTGTCAACAGTCCATTGGTCCCTGGTCTGACAATATTCTGACATGATGACGTCATCATGACGTCACTACTGACGTCAGCATGATGACGTCATCAGCTACAGTATCGGGTCTGCGAATCGGGTCACCGCAGACCCACGGTTCGACCCGATCACAGATCGTGATTCCGACCACCAAAATCGATGGGGTTTGTTCCTATGGACTCGTCTGAACATGTTCTATGGCTCTGTGTGATCAAAACTGGATTTTAAGATCAAGGAATCACCTGAAAAAGGACGGGGAAATGGCAGCCGGTTCTGGTTCGTCTTCTCCGGCGAGCCGTCACGTTTCCAGCCACCAACTCAGGTCTAAAACACTCGTCTAGTCTCCTAGGTTAAGTCTCAAAAACAACCAAGCAAATGCAACGTTAAAAACGGACGGTTTGAGGCAGGGAAGGAAAATCGGCCATTACGGGTTTGCAGGCTTACCGCCGCCGTGTCGCCGCCGTGGGCTGCCCAGTCCAGTCCTACGCCGTCCAGAGGTCACAATGGTCCTAGCCCTAGGTTGGTTCGAGCCCAGACGTCGTGGTTTGGATGGTCTGATGATTATGGGCTGCACGGGTCCTCACGGGTTTGTGGGTTTTCCGGCCGTGCAGGGTGGCCGTGGTGGCGTTGGCCGGTGTCTGGTGGTGGTGGTGCACGGTCTGGTGCTGCCTGATGAAGAAGGTTGGGTGGTTAGCTGCTGGTGTGGTTGTTTGAAGGATGGGAGGTTGCACGGTTTGAAGGAAGGAATGAAAATGAAGAAATGAGTCTCTGATGGCTTAAGAACAGTAGGAGAAATAGAATGGATGGCTGTGATTCATCCTGAGTGAAGAGTGAAGGGTGAGGATTTAAGGAAAATAAACCATTTAATTAATCCCATGGCAGACCAAGATCCAGAATGTTGGGGATGATGTGGATGGGGTAGATGAGTGACATGTGTCACTCATCAAGGGTCCAGATTGATTGGGTTAAAGTAAAACAGATTATAATATTTTATTATTAATTTAAGTTCCGAGTCTCAGTTAGTTCGGTTACGTTCTTGACCATAACTTTTTCGTCGTAAGTCCGATTTCAGCGTGCCGCCTGTCTACGGATTCGTATCGACGAGACCTACGTAACGGTCATTGGCCCTCGTCCGTTGGACTTCCCGGGTCAAAAGTCAACATTTGGCCCCCAAATGGCCAAATTACCAAAATGCCCCTCGACTTCCGAACGTCACAACTTCTTCCTCGAACGTCGGAATCGAACGTGCCACCTGCCTATGAACTCGTGACGTCCTAAACTACGTCACGGTCACGTATCAAAGTCCTAAATACTTCCCGAGGTAAAAGTCAACTTTCCCCCCCCCCCCTTCAGGGGCAAAACGGTCAATTTACAATAAAATAATAATTACGAAAGTTCGGGTCGTTACAATCTACCCACCTTACAGAAATTTCGTCCTCGAAATTACTCGAATAAAAACGGGTACTGCTCCCTCATCAAGTCTTCTGGTTCCCACGTCGCCTCCTCGACGTCATGGTTCCTCCATAGCACTTTCACCAACCGAATCGTCTTGTTTCTCAGAACCTTGTTCTTCTGATCCAGAATCTGCACTGGTTTCTCTTCAAAGCTCAGATCAGTCATCAGTTCTACTGGTTGTTCCGGCAAGGCATGTGAATCGTCCCGTAGGTATTTCCGTAACATGGACACATGGAAAACATCGTGCACTCTGGCAAGTTCTGGAGGTAATGCCAACCGGTATGCCACTAGTCCAATCCTCTCAATGATCTCGAACGGTCCAAAGTAACGTGGACTCAACTTCCCGCGTCGGCCAAAACGGATAATTCCTTTCCATGGAGATAACTTAAGGAACACAAAATCTCCAACCTCGAATTCCAAGTCTCGAATTCGTCGATCCGCATAGCTCTTTTGGCGATCCTGTGCTGCCTTCAATCTTTCCTTGATAATTCGAACTGTTTCCTGGGTCATGTCCATCAAATCCGGTCCTAAAGCTGCTCGCTCCCCTACCTCCATCCAACAGATAGGTGTCCTGCACTGTCGGCCATACAGTGCCTCGTAGGGTGCCATCCCGATACTTGCCTGATAACTGTTGTTGTATGCGAACTCCATCAAAGGCAAATGGGTATCCCACGAATCCTGAAACTGCAGTACACAAGACCTCATCATGTCCTCCAGTGTCTGGATAGTCCTCTCTGACTGCCCATCGGTCTGTGGGTGGAACGCTGTACTGAAATGTAAGTTTGTACCCAAGGCGTTCTGCAAACTTCGCCAGAACCTAGATGTGAAACGCGGATCTCGATCAGACACTATCGACTCCGGCGTACCATGAAGTCGAATGATCTCCTTCACAAACAGCTGAGCCCGTCGGTTTGGCTTAAATGTCTCCTGTACTGGTAAGAAATGAGCTGACTTGGTCAATCGGTCGACAATCACCCAAACTCCATCGCATCCCCTCTGAGTCCTTGGCAACTTGAAGACAAAATCCATGGTAATGTGATCCCACTTCCACTCGGGAATCGGAAGCGGTTGCATTGCTCCATACGGTCTCTGCCGCTCAGCCTTGACCTGCTGACAGGTCAAACATCTGCTCACAAACACTGCAATATCCTTCTTCATTCCTGCCCACCAATAGTGGTCCCGGAGGGTACGGTACATCTTTGTACCTCCCGGATGCATGGCATAAGCCGAACTGTGGGCTTCCTCGAGAATTTCTTCCCGTAACTCTGCCACTGCAGGAACACACAAACGGCCCAGTTTCACCAGAGCTCCATCTGGTCGAATAGTAAAGTCCTGCCTCTCGTCTGCTTCGACCTCGATCCTGTAGATACAAAGTGTCGGATCCTCCAATTGTGCCTCGATAATCCGATCGACGAGCACAGGTCGTACATGAAAACTGGCCAACAAAGCTCCCTGCTCATCCATCCCCAGCATAACTCCAGCTCTTCGGAGTTCCACTAGCAAAGGAAGGTACACCAGCCTCAGGTGTGCAATCGATCCTGCTGACTTCCTACTGAGTGCGTCTGCCACAACGTTCGCCTTCCCTGGATGATATTCAATCGTACAATCGTAATCCTTGATCAGTTCCAACCACCGTCGCTGCCTTACGTTCAGCTCCTTCTGAGTGAACAAATGCTTCAAACTCTGATGATCGGTGAAGATCCTGCAAGTCACCCCGTACAGATAATGTCGCCAGATCTTTAAAGCGTGAACCACCGCCGCCAACTCCAGATCATGCGTAGGGTAGTTCAGCTCATGTGTCTTTAGTTGTCTCGATGCATAAGCGATAACTCTGCCATTCTGCATCAGCACGCAACCCAAACCTTGCAACGATGCGTCACTGTAGACTTCGAACTCTCCACTGTTATCCGGCAAAGCAAGAACAGGTGCGGTAGTTAACCGACGTTTCAATTCCTGATAACTCTGCTCACACCGTTCATCCCAAACAAACTTTACTCCCTTCCTGGTTAAACGAGTCAACGGTGCAGCAATACTAGAGAAGCCCTCAACAAATCTCCGGTAGTATCCTGCCAAACCAACGAAACTCCGTACCTCTGTCACGGTTGTCGGTCTAGCCCAATTTGTCACCGCTTCGGTCTTCTGGTGATCCACGCTAATCCCGTCTGCTGACACTACATGTCCCAGAAAACCAATGCTGGTTAGCCAAAACTGACACTTACTCAGCTTGGCGTATAACTGGTTCTGCCTCAGCTTCCCTAACACCGAACGTAAGTGTTCCTCATGAGCTTGAGCACTCCTCGAGTACACAAGGATGTCATCAATGAACACGATCACGAACTTATCCAAATAAGATCGGAAGACCCTATTCATTAGATCCATGAATGCTGCTGGAGCATTCGTCAAGCCGAAAGGCATCACAAGGAATTCATAATGCCCGTATCTGGTCCGAAACGCTGTCTTCGGGACATCTCCTTCAGCAATCTTCAACTGGTGATAACCAGATCGTAAATCTATCTTCGAGAAGTACTGTGCTCCCCGCAGTTGATCAAAGAGATCGTCAATCCTGGGTAAGGGGTACTGGTTCCTTACCGTGACCTTGTTGAGCTGTCGATAATCCACACACAAACGGAGGCTCCCCTCCTTCTTCTTCACAAATAATACTGGTGCTCCCCACGGTGATGTACTCGGTCGGATGAATCCCAAGTCCACCAACTCCTGCAATTGGATCTTCAGTTCCCGTAACTCCGCTGGTGCCATCCGATATGGTGCCTGCGATATAGGTCGTGTGCCGGGAAGTAGTTCAATCGTGAACTCAATCTCCCGATGTGGTGGTAAACCAGGCAAATCTTCCGGGAACACATCCGGAAATTCCCGCACCACAGGTATATCATCGGCACCCGAAGTATCACTATTCGTCGTCACAACATGCGCCAGATAACCCTGGCATCCCTTCTGTAGAAGCTTCGTAGCGGCAAGTGAAGAAATTACTTCAGGTAGCGAACCGTCGCGCTCTCCCTGAAAAGTAACCTCCGGCAAACCCGGACTTCGCAGAATCACCCGCCTACTACAACAGTCGATGAGCGAACCGTGCTCAGTCAACCAATCCATTCCCAAGATAACATCAAAGTCATGGATATCCATCAGGATTAGATCAGCTAGCAGATCTACATCCTCCACCCTTACTGGGCATCTCCGGATCACCTGATTCACGATGTACACAACGCCCATCGGTGTACCAACACCCATTTCACTATCCAAGGCTGACACCTCACGATCTAACATACCCGCACAACTTTTCGAAATAAAAGAATGAGTAGCCCCAGCATCCATTAATACCCGTACAACAATATTTGAGATATGAAGAGTACCTGTAACCACACCAGGGGCTGACCTCGCCTGCTGCTGAGTCACTGCAAAAACACGAGCTCGGGGTCCCGCAGTCTGTCCGCGCCCACGCGCGCCACGCTCAGCACTCTGTCCTCGGCCTCTGGAAGGGTGAGAAGCCGAACTCTGTGTCACACTAACACCTTTAGTCTCGTTGTTCCTTGAAAATAAATGGCAATCTCGGGCATAGTGGCCCGCTCCTCCACAAGCAAAGCAATTAACTGTCCTCGGTCCATCCCAAGACCCTCCTGATGTACCACTCCAAGCCTGATGCTGTCCAGAACTGAATCTCGATCCACCCCTCTGAGAATTCCCATGTCGACCTGACCAGCCACGACCACGTAGAGATGAGGGTTCTCCTCGGTAATTTCCCCCCTTAGAGATCTTTGGGCCGGTTGGTCCAGGATGTGGACGATCCCGGCGCTGCCCCTCGCCTGATGATTGTCGCGCCTGGTGTACCGCCAGACTGGCCTCGACACGAACTGCAGCGTCGACCATGTCCCTCAGAGTCGCGTAACTAGTAGCCGTCACACTTGCCCGCAACTCCCCTCGGAGTCCCAACTCAAATCTTTGACATTTTTCCTCCTCAGTACTCACGAAAGCTGCGGCAAAACGGGAAAGCTTCCCGAAGGTCTGCTCGTAATCTGCCACGGACATATCTCCCTGTTCCAGTCGCAGGAACTCTGCCTCTCGTGCCATGCGAAATGAACGCGGGTAATACTGATCTAAGAATCGGGCACGAAAGACCTCCCATGTGGTGGTGTGAACAGTCCACCCGGACATCTCAAGACCATGCCACCATTGATAAGCCCCGCCTTCCAGTAAGAAGGCCGCCAATGCCACCCGCTCGCCGGGTGGGCAATGCATCACGGTGAAGATTCTTTCCCATTTCGCAATCCACTCATGGGCATCCTCGGGGTTTGATCCCCCGCTGAACGGTGTGGCTCCCAACCTTTGAGCCCGCTCAATGCTAGCACATTCCATCTCTCTCGCGATTTCCTCGTCAGTTCGTATTTGAGGAATTCTCCTTGGAGGCATAACCCGCTGTTAAGAGGCATAGATTAGATACTGACATCGTTTAAACTAAGTACTGACCACTAGTCTAGCATGCTGACCACAACCTAGTGCTCTGATACCAAGTTGACAGGACCCGCCCCGATCCCCCTGGGACCACCCGGGACGTGCCCTGCTCCCGTCTGACACCCGACGTTAAAATACCAAAAATACCCTTAGTGAAGATAAAATGCATAAAGAAAATCCATAGTTAAGTCATACATAGCACACCACACAAATACTCAAATACAAATAGTGTCAGACAAGGGATGGTTCCCGAATACAGTTTATTGAGCACGACTCTAGACACACTACGTGCCAACCTACCCAGTAGTAGGGTTCAGGTACGCAACGTAAACCTATGCCTCTTCCTCCTCGGGATCCTCCTCCTCCTCCTCGGGATCCTCCTCCTCGATAGCACTACCTGGAGGGGTAGTAAAACAACAAAGGTGAGTGGGCCGAAACTCAAGGTTTACAAAGTAGTTTACCATTTCGAAAACATATAACTTTTCCCCTCCGTTTTCCGAAAAGACATGCATAGTATCAAAACCACAAAACCATATAGTCATAAGCAGAATAATATCAACATAATATAATCTTAGTCACTGCACTATACATCCCAACCCTGACATCCCAGATGTCTGACGTCCCAGACGCCCAATAAGGTCACAGTCTCAAGGCTACGCGTGCCACCCGGGGTCTCAATCCCGAGTCCAAATCCCGAACCTAGTCCGAGCATGGCATTCTAGATGCCTGACGTCCCAGACGTCCAATAGTAGCAATCCTGCTCCTGAGTCACCCTACGGTCCGGTCCCTCCGTAGAATGACTCCTCACAGGCAATACGCCGTGACCGCTCCGGTGTACCTACATCCGGAGGAGATAGAATCCTAGGGTAGATCTATACAGTGCAGTACCACAGATAATATCGAGTTCCATTATACATATATATGACTCCAAATCATTTATCAACAACCAGACGGGTCTCATGCCCAAACATCGTAATACGTGCCATAAATCATACACAAGATAAACAGATACTTTTACTCAAATCACATATAGATATAGTAGAAAGTAAAACAGTTATGCATGCCGAAGTTTAGTGAAATCAAAGGCCCACTCACAGTACAATCCCGCTGCACTCCCGAGCGTAAAGCCCCGTCCAAGGTTTAAAGTACAATTCCTGTCATGCCCAAAACATACGTAAAGGTCACTTTAAGTCCCTACTAAACAACTACGAAACCCTAGACTGAAACCGGCCCGGGAAAGCCGTCCGAACACGCTTCCCAAGGCATCAAACCCTAATTTGACCAACTTAACGATCTCCGATCGACACGAAACCACCGCCATTGGATCCGTATCGTCGAAACCTTGAAAATGGCACTGGTCCCACACAAAACACTGTTCACACGCGCCCCCCACGCGCCAGTCAACCCTCTGGTCAACAGTGCTACAGTGATGCTGACGTCAGCATGACGTCACTGCTGACGTCAGCATGACGTCATCACTGACAGTGTCAGAGGACACGTGTCAACAGTCCATTGGTCCCTGGTCTGACAATATTCTGACATGATGACGTCATCATGACGTCACTACTGACGTCAGCATGATGACGTCATCAGCTACAGTATCGGGTCTGCGAATCGGGTCACCGCAGACCCACGGTTCGACCCGATCACAGATCGTGATTCCGACCACCAAAATCGATGGGGTTTGTTCCTATGGACTCGTCTGAACATGTTCTATGGCTCTGTGTGATCAAAACTGGATTTTAAGATCAAGGAATCACCTGAAAAACGACGGGGAAATGGCAGCCGGTTCTGGTTCGTCTTCTCCGGCGAGCCGTCACGTTTCCAGCCACCAACTCAGGTCCAAAACACTCATCTAGTCTCCTAGGTTAAGTCTCAAAAACAACCAAGCAAATGCAACGTTAAAAACTGACGGTTTGAGGCAGGGAAGGAAAATCGGCCATTACGGGTTTGCAGGCTTACCGCCGCCGTGTCGCCGCCGTGGGCTGCCCAGTCCAGTCCTACGCCGTCCAGAGGTCACAATGGTCCTAGCCCTAGGTTGGTTCGAGCCCAGACGTCGTGGTTTGGATGGTCTGATGATTATGGGCTGCACGGGTCCTCACGGGTTTGTGGGTTTTCCGGCCGTGCAGGGTGGCCGTGGTGGCGTTGGCCGGTGTCTGGTGGTGGTGGTGCACGGTCTGGTGCTGCCTGATGAAGAAGGTTGGGTGGTTAGCTGCTGGTGTGGTTGTTTGAAGGATGGGAGGTTGCACGGTTTGAAGGAAGGAATGAAAATGAAGAAATGAGTCTCTGATGGCTTAAGAACAGAAGGAGAAATAGAATGGATGGCTGTGATTCATCCTGAGTGAAGAGTGAAGGGTGAGGATTTAAGGAAAATAAACCATTTAATTAATCCCATGGCAGACCAAGATCCAGAATGTTGGGGATGATGTGGATGGGGTAGATGAGTGACATGTGTCACTCATCAAGGGTCCAGATTGATTGGGTTAAAGTAAAACAGATTATAATATTTTATTATTAATTTAAGTTCCGAGTCTCAGTTAGTTCGGTTACGTTCTTGACCATAACTTTTTCGTCGTAAGTCCGATTTCAGCGTGCCGCCTGTCTACGGATTCGTATCGACGAGACCTACGTAACGGTCATTGGCCCTCGTCCGTTGGACTTCCCGGGTCAAAAGTCAACATTTGGCCCCCAAATGGCCAAATTACCAAAATGCCCCTCGACTTCCGAACGTCACAACTTCTTCCTCGAACGTCGGAATCGAACGTGCCACCTGCCTATGAACTCGTGACGTCCTAAACTACGTCACGGTCACGTATCAAAGTCCTAAATACTTCCCGAGGTAAAAGTCAACTTTCCCCCCCCCCCCCTTCAGGGGCAAAACGGTCAATTTACAATAAAATAATAATTACGAAAGTTCGGGTCGTTACAAAAGGTGCCAGTACGGTTGCCCTCCATGGGTGTGTTCCGAGGGAGAGGGGGAGAGTGACCGTTCCATGCGGGACAATGGAGTCCCCCGTGAAGCCAAAGAGCGGCGTGGGTGAGCGGTCCAGACTTGCTTCTGGGATGCCCAATTGCTTGAAAGCTCGCATGAAAAGGACGTTCATCGAGCTCCCAGTGTCGACCATTACCCGTTGTACGTCGAAGTTAGATATCTCCGCCATAACGACAATGGGGTCGTCGTGAGGGTAGATGATCCCGCGCTCCTCCTCCTCGGAGAATGTGATCTGCTCCCAACCGAGTCGATTTGTTTTCTTGGCTCTTCCCTCCTCTATACTGAAGAGCTGCTGATTCTGTTTGGTGGCCCGCAGAAAGTTTTTCTTTGCCCGGTTGGAAGTGAGCGGGCAAGAGATTGACGGCCCTCCGTAGATCGTGTTGATCTGTGGGTTGCGAGGTGGAGGTGGAGCGTGTTGAAGAAATTGGTTGATCTTCCCATCTCGGGCCAGAGACTCCACCAGATCCCGGAATGCAACGCATTGGTCAATGCTATGGCCATTGTATTTGTGGTATTGGCAATAAATTCCCGTGTCTTTGCCAAGCTTGCCCTTCGATGGTGCCCAAGTAGACTTCGGGATCATGTGTTCCACATTGAGGAGGACATTCTCGTAGGGGGTATTAAGAATGGTGTAAGTCTCGTACTTGGAGCGAGGGACCTGTTTTTCCCTGTTGTTTGACCGCTCCCCCTGCTGTCTTTCCTGGTGACTCGGGTTCTTACCCTTCTTCCCAGGGCTGTACAGATTGTTGCTGTGGGGGTAGTCTTTCCGTTTTCCCCCATAGCTCTGCTGCCCCTGCTCCTGCGGACGCTGTGCCGGGCCCTGCTGTTCCGGGACGCTCAGTGGGTATGTTTTCACCGAGTCAGCCCGGGGGGGTTGGTAGGCATTGGCAGCGTTGGACTTTTGGCTTAGTGCCTCAGCCTTGGCGTGGATCGCCACCTGTTTCATTATTTCGTTATAAGTTTTCCAACCTTGGGTGTGAGCTGCGTACCTGAATGGGGAGTCTCGGAGGCCGCCCTTGAAGGCCGTAAAAGCTGCTCGATCGTCCGTTTCCACGCACCGAGAGTATTCATGACTGAATCTCACTGCATATCGCTGCAGCGACTCGTTTTCACCTTGTTTGAGCTGGAAAAGGTCCTCGGCCGAGGACAGGCGGTCGGTTTGTATCATGAACTGGTTCATGAAGGTGGAGGTGAGCTGCTCGAAAGAGTCGATGGACCTAGATTCCAACTTGTAGAACCAATTGATCGCTGCCTCGGTCAGTGTGGAATTGAAGATGAGGCACTGTTCCTCATCGGCGAGGTTCTTGAGGGCGATGGCCGAGTAGAAGTTGTTCAGATGATTCCACGGGTCGTCCTTTCCGTTGTAAAGGGGAATTTTCAGGGGTTTAATCTCGTGGTTGATCCTGAACTGGTTGATTCTTTCTGTGAAGGGGCCCGGGCTGGTTTTCGACCAGACTGGCCTCGCTTCTAGGGCCGTCCCGGCCTCAAGCGTTCGGACTCGGTCCATGAGGTGCTGGACGAGCGAGTCGGTCTTGGATTGGTGTTTATCCCTGGATGCTTGGTCGCGGTCGACCCTATATGACCGGTCGGTGCCACCTCCGCTCGGCGGGCTCTTGGATTCACTCCTTCTGCGACCGACCTGCCTTGACCGCTCGGTGTACCCCTGTTTGGGTATGCTCCGGGATATACCTGCCTTTTGACCGACCAGCCTAGACCGCTCGGTATCCCGTAGGCAGGATCGTTCCTGGGGCTTGTCATTCTGCCGCCCAGCCTGCACTGACCGCTCGGTGCTCCTTCGGCGGGTTGGTTCAGGGCGAGGCGGGAGCGGGAGGCCGAGGTGGGTTGACCGCTCGGTGTCGCCGCGAGGGGACCTCGATGTTTGCCTCCCCCTGTCCGAGCGGTTGGTCCTGGTGCCAAGATGCCGAGCGGACTTGGCCGTGCTCTCGGCTTCCATGGACGAGTCGGTGATGGGGACAGGATCCCCGGTCACGAAGGTCCCGTGGCTGACATTTGGGCGGGACCACCGAGTGGTTACGTTTCCTCGGTGGTGGTCTCCCCTTCCCACCTCCGACCGAGGGTCAGGTCGGCGTGAAGGTTGTTCGTTGACCGATCGGTTCCGCCCTCCCTCGCTGAGGGCATCTCGGGCGTCCCGGTAGATCCTAGTGTCGCCGGGTTGGTTGCCGGGGATGATCAACATCCGAGCCGGTTTCTTGCTCGGCTCGGTGTCCCCATGCCTTCCCTTCCGCAGCTCGGCGACTGCATGTTCCTTTCCTTTTTTCGCCAGTCGGCGATTCTTCTCGACACGCTCCGCGCATTCGGCCACTACCTTGCCGTCCTCATTGC
The DNA here is from genome assembly GCA_032719365.1 of Prinsepia uniflora. Taxonomy (NCBI): domain Eukaryota; kingdom Viridiplantae; phylum Streptophyta; class Magnoliopsida; order Rosales; family Rosaceae; genus Prinsepia; species Prinsepia uniflora. The sequence goes on along the minus strand of CM064864.1, from coordinate 16,395,671 downwards.
TACCGACGCGTGCTCGGTGAGAAGCGAGTTCTGCCTGTGCGACCCGTAGCTGTTCGGCCACCTCAGTGTATAGATCGTCGAGCACCTGACACCTCGACTCGGCCAGGGTGCCCTTAGCTTTCACCTCGACCATGTCGCTCTGGAGTTTCTCGATTATCTGCAAGAAGTTGGGAGAGGGTTCTACCCTCGTTCTGGGGCCTTGCCCGGGTGTGATTTCACCGAGGTCGTGTTCGCCCTGCATGTTCGGTGACGAAGAGCTGTTTCTCGGTGTAACTTGTGGATGAGTCGTAACTCGGTCTGGTTGAGCGTGGGCAACCTTAGTCAGATTTCCCACAGACGGCGCCAAACTGTTGAAGCGTTAAATGTTCCAACTGTCGAGTACTCGTTGCCCAATCACCAAATGACGCGTGTCCCTCTTGTGACCTGTCAACTTAAGTGGATCGCGGGTCTCCGTTAGTTCGGGCACCGGTGTGGTGCCTGCCTAAGGCTCTCCGACGATCAAGTCAGTTACTTTGTTCGTAAGAGGAAACAGTAAATGGTAAGTTCGGTAGAGTAATTGTAATAGTAAAACTTAGTTACCTTTATTGGGAAATGTGTACCCTTTATGTATGGGTAGGTGGGATGTTCAATTCCCAAAGTTCCGATGTGGGACAAATACTTCTCGATTTACGTGCGGACACGTGTTACGTAAATTGAGAGTGGATATGCTTCCACTTGGCATCCCGCATTGGGCCCGGTGTTAGGGCTGTCGCAAGTATGGTGTTCTTGGGCCTTGAGCGTTATCAGGGCTTTAAGTATACGGCCCAGTGGGTCTGGTCAGATATGGTGTCAACAGTTGGTATAATATTTTAGTGAAAACATTCTGCTTCAAATATTATGTAGGTTAAATGGGTTAAACATGTTAAATGGGTTAAACGGGTTAAATGAGTTAAACAGGTTAAATAGGTTAAACAGGTTAAACGGGTTAAACAGGTTATTCAACACGACACGTTTAATAAACGGGTTAAACGGGTGGGTTCGGGTTACCTGTTTAATAAACAGGTCGGGTTCGGGTTTACATGTTTTGACACGATTAATAAATGGGTCGGGTTCGGGTTAAGCTTAAATAGGTAAAATAAAGTACATGACACGACACGACCCATTATCAGGCCTATGGACCACTACTAAGCCTCTTTTGGGTCTGATCCCCCGCTAAAATTTGTAGCTCCCAATCACTGAGCTCGTTTGATACTTGCGCTCTCGATTCCTCACTCAAAATCTTCCTCAGTCCGTGCTCGAAGCTCGCGTCTCGGAGGCATAATCAACTGTTAAGAGGCATAGAATAGTTAATAACATCTAAAGCGTCATTGTACAAAGTACAGACCGCCATCCTAATACCCTGACCACTATTCTAATGCTCTGATACCAAGTTGACAGGACCCATCCCAATCTCCATGGGACAAGTCGAGGATGTGCCCTACTCCCGTCTGACAATAACTCTAAAATATAGAAATTACCCTTAATAGACTTAAAGTTTTTTTTCAAATTAAAATAGATAAAGTTAAACATGCAAATCTAGAGTTCAACACTGTCAGACCAGGGATAGTACAAATACAAATACGAGCACAATGTCAGGTTACAAAACGGTGCTCAACCTACCCAACCGGGTGTACAGGTGCGCAATAATGAAATCTATGTCTCGGACTCTGGGTCCTCCTCCTCTACCTCGTGTGCACGGCATGGAGGGGTCAGTAAAACAATAAAGGATGAGTGGGGCGAAAATAAATAATGTTTCCCAAAAATCATTTTAATAAGATAATAATCATAAGGTTTTACCCCTCCGTTTTTAAACTTGCATGCATTGATTCAAAACATAGATAATAGTATCATAAGATCATATAATCATATCTATAACTGAAATAGAGAAAAAAAATCATAATAATAGTAGTGCACTGTAAACCCAACCCCGACATCCCTGATGTCTAGCATCCCCGATGCCTAATAATGTCAAGGTCCTAAGGCTACGTGTGCCACTCGGGGTCTCAAATCCCAAGTCTCCCCAGGGTCAACCCAAGTCAATGATCCACAGATTAATGACCCTCCCTGGGGGTATCATCCATAACTGCACTCCTGATCGTGAGCTACCCCTCGGGTCAACTCCTCTCAGGCAGTGCCCGTGACTACTCCAAGATACTACGAGACGTCTGAAGGAAAAAATAATTATAAGGTAGGTATACACAATGCAATAGTAATAAACTCCACAGAAATCCCTGTTTGACTTCAAAAACTGAATCATATATATATATAGATCTAGACGGGTTTCATGCCCAAAACATCATAATACGCATAGAACACCATCATATAGTATTAAGAATCATCAAATCTTAATCGTGAAGTAAAACAGTGAAAATAGTTATGCACACAATCATTTCGAAATCAAAAGCCCACTCACACACGGTCCTCGCGGCTCTATGAACCACCAAAACCTGTCCAAACACATCCAAAGGTCACTAATGGGTCATACAAGTTCAAACACAAAATCTTAGAACAGTACCGACCCGAGAAAGTCGTCTAAACACGCTTCTCGAGGCATTAACCCCAATTTGACCAACCTAATGATCTCCAAACGACACCTCGAGACCTCGAAAATGGTGCCGATCCAACCTCGAGATTCTCCCTCACGAGCCCCCTCGCTATGGTCAAACAGGAAATCAATGCTGGTCAACGCCTGATGACGTCAATAGTGACGTCATGCTGACGTCACCTGACAGCTGTTAGGTCTCGCACGTGTCAAACTCCGATAGTGCCACGTGTCACTTTAAGATTGGTCCATGTCACTGCCATGTGTCAGGTTCTAAAAATGCCACGTGTCAGCTACTGGTTGGTTAACGTCACTGACATGTCAGTGACACGGGGCAGCCCCTAATTGGGCCACGTCACTAACATGTCAGTGCACAGTTAGCACTGACATGTGACACGTGTCACGTCCCTACTAGCCCACTTGTCTAACAGTTTGACAGGTGGATGACTTCATCAGCTGACGTCATCATACTTGTCCTCCCGACCTGGTTCCCATTCCTTCATTTCTCAACCAATCTCGACGGGGGTTCTTCCTACAGGTTTGTCTACTCCTAACTAAGAGATCTATGTGACTAAAACACTAAAAATATACTAGATCTTACTTGTGAATTGGATGAACAGTAGCCCGTAAACCTCCCCCGTTGATATCTCTCAAATCCGGCTGCCTCCTTCCTTGAAACCACGTCCAATGAATTCGTTGGAGCCCCTAGAACATTTTAGGACCAACCCAAATGATTAATAGAAGTCCAAAACTTAGTTTCCATTTTTGGGGTCAAAACGGGTCACGGGTTCACTCACCTCCGCCGTGGAGCGTGGTTGCTCAACCCGTCACCATCGTGTCGTCCTTGTCCCTCATGACCTCAAGATGCAGAGGAATGAAGGTATGGTTATGGTTTTTGTAGTTAAAGGGGGTGCACAGTTTGAAGAAATGACAATGATGAAGAAGATGATAATTGATGCACGTTGAGAGATGTGAGGAACTGAGAATATTTAATTAAAATCAACCAATTAGACCAAGATCCCCTTTTTAGGGAAAAGTCACCAATGGGATGAGTGACACTTGCCACTCATTCAATGGCCCACATCCATTCTCTCAACCAATCAAATTCAAGGGATAATTAATTCGAATCCCGAGAGGTAAAATTAACCAATTTCGATCCCGTGACCATAACCTTTCCGTCCGACGTCCGATTTCGACGTGCCGCCTGTCTACGGACTTGTGACGTTCCGATCTACATCACAGTCATAGGTCAAAGTACAAAAAAATCCCGATTCAAAAGTCAACTTCTTCTCTTCCAAGGGAAAAATGGTCATTTTGCATTAATTAATAGAAATTTACAATGAAATCAGGTTCGGGTCATTGCATCCATCTCCAGAAGTCTGCTGTCGAGCTGGTAGACTTGAATCCACCCTCATAGCGTCAATCAACTCCCTCAGAGTAGTATAAGATCCTATTGTCAGTATGGCACGAATCTCCCCTCGCAGTCCCAACTCGAAGCGGCGACACTTGTCCACCTCAATACTCACGAACGCAGAAGCAAAGCAGGACAGCATCAGAAAGCTCTGCTCGTACTTTGCCACAGTCTTGCTCCTCTATTGGAGCTGTAGAAACTCAGTCGCTCAGGCATTCCAAAAATAACATGGGTAGTACTTATCGAGGAGTTGCTCCCTGAAGACCTCCCAGGTCACAGTATGGACAGTCCAGCCTGACATCTCCAGTGCGTACCACCAATGGTAAGCTCCACCATCCAGCAGAAATGTTGCGAACAGAACTCGCTCCTCTGGAGGACAATGCATCACTGCAAAGATTTGTTCCAACCGAGTAATCCACTGGTGAGCTTCCTCGGGGTCTGCTCTCCTACTGAACGTAGTAGCTCCCAACCGTTGAGCTCGTTCGATACTGGCACTTCCCAAGTTATTAACTACCTCATCCTCAAGCCCAAGCCGTGCACGAGGATAGCGTCTCAGAGGCATGATCAATTGTTAAAAGGCATATATCAGTATGATATATGAAGCGTCAATGTACTAAGTACAGACCGCTATCCTAATGCTCTGATACCTAGCTGATATGACCTATCTCGATCCCCGAGGGACCACTATGGGACATGCCCTGCTCCCGTCTGACAATTACTCTAGAGTGCCAAAAATACCCTTACCGGGATTAAAATTTTACAAATAAAAACCAATTCACGTTCTATACATTGCCAGACTAGGGATAAGTATTTTACACAAAATGAGCACATATGTCAGTTTTCAAAATGGTGCTCAACCTACCCAACGGGTGTACCGGTGCGCAACGAATATCTATGCCTCTAAATTAGTCCTTGCCTCAGTGTCACGGCATGGAGGGTAAAATAGTCAAAGAGTGAGTGGACCAAAAATGAATAATATTTCCAAAACCATTTTAAGGAAACAATTAAAGCTTTTTCCCCCTCGTTTTTCAAACATGCATGCATTCAAGTCAAATCATAAGAAAGGGAAATCAAATCATAAATCAGTATAATCCAACATAAATAGGACATATAAAATAGTAATAATACACCGTATAACCAATTCCTGACATCCCTGATGTCCAATAATGTCACCGTTCGAAGGCTACGCGTGCCACATGGGGTCTCAATCCCGAGTCCTCCCCAGGATCCACCAGTGTCCGGTTGATATCACCGGACACTATCTTGGGTGATATCCATAACTAGAAATCCTGATCCTGAGCCGTTCCTCAGAGCGGCCGCTCTCAGGCAATGCTCTATGACTACTCCAAGATACTCCTAGACATCTGGATGAGAAAATAACCCATAAGGATGGTATGTACAATATAATAGTCAAAACCAGTGAAAATCTCGTTTAATCCAGTTTTCGAAATCCATGTTTGACTCCAAAACTAGTCAACATAATATCCAGACAGGTCTCAAGCCCAAAACATCATAATACGTAAAAGCAGTTCATACCCGAAATTTCAAATAAACCAATTCATCAATGAAGGATACCAAAGTATTTCAATCCAATCATATAAATAAGTAGTGAAAACATTTATGCATGCATTTTATTTTATAAACCAAAGGTCCACTCACACACGGTCATCGATGCGCTAACGAATTGCGTTGTAACTGCCCTGAAGCTAAACCACAGTCTTCGGGCCTATCAAAAACACATCGAAAGATCACTAACGGACTCTACAAGTTCATACTCAAAACTCTCAAAAAGTCTGATACCAAGAAAGCATCCCGAACACGCATCCTGAAGCTTTAAACACTAAAATGATCTATCAAACGATCTCCAATCGATTCGAAACCACCACGATTGGATTCAGATCGTCGAAACCTACTAAATGGGACCGATCTCACCTCAAAAAATAGGCCCACGTGCAAGTCAAAGTCCCGATCAACGCTAGTCAAAAGTCAACGTGGATGTCAGCAAAAGTCAATGATGACGTCATGGTCAATGCTGACGTCAGCCTGACAGGTCTGATACTTGTCAGATCTGACAAGTGCCATGTGTCATGCGCTAACTGATCCACGTGTTTGACACGTTAGTGCTGACTGTGCATGACAGGTTGCCACGTGTTAGCATTTTATTAGCCACATGGCCTGACAATCTGGAAAATGATGACGTCACCCTGTTGACGTCGTCATCGTCAACCTCGCAACGGGTCAGCTCGATTTCACTGTAACGGGTCACCCAAACCCACGACCCGACCCGATTTTAACTTTCCTATTTCTACACCATTTTCCGCCATTTTTGTCCCTATGAATTTGTAATCTACTAAGAAACAATCGTATCGAATCAAAATCACGAAAATCCAACTAGAATTTACCTTCCCACGATGAACAGTAACGATAAACTTTTAGACGGCCTTTCTAGTCGACTCTAGCCACCTCAGCCTTCCCTTTTCGTCTCCTTGAGATCGTACAAGCACTAGGAATGTGTTTAGGTCATTAGAATCCTTCAACAAACCTTAGAAAATGGATTTACATTTTTGGGCCAAAGTTGGATTTTCGGGTTTACCTCAGTCGTATGTCCTCTATCATGCTCAGCCCGTCTCCGTCGTCTCTTTACGTCCCTTCTCTCTCATTCTCTCAGTTAGACTCAGAAGATGATGGTATAATGGAGTGGTGTGAGTTGTGTATGTGTTTGGAAGGGTTTCGGGTTACATAGTTGAATAAGGGAGAAGATGAGATGAAGGTGATACTTTGTACCCAAAAACCTGGGGTCTGGGGCCAATCAGATGAGTGACACTTGTCACTCATTAGTTAGTCCAACTTGGATATTTTAAACCTATCTAATCTTGCCGACTGTACAATCCTCGCAATGTGTGAATAGTGCTAATTTGTTTTCGTGGCCCGTAACTTTCCCATCGAACGTCCAATTTCGATGTGTCGACTGTCTACGGACTTGTGACATCTCGATGTGTGTAACAGACATTGATCAACGTCCAAAACGTGTCATGGGTCAAAATTTAAATTTTTTCCCTTAACCAAGGGCAAAATGGTTATTTTACAATAAATTTTCAATTTTACAATTTAACCAAAGTCCGGAGCGTTACACATCATGCCTAAATTTTGATGCCAATTTTGCGGCCTTATCCTGTTTGGTAATCTGCTCATACTTTCCGATTGACTCCTTCATCTTTTTTTTGCTCTCGCTGCCATGATCGGCAAGCAGGCACATTGCAATCGATCTGGAGCCACTTACAAAGTAGCCTAAAATGTCAATGTTCTGAATGGTAAGCAGACACAATGCGATCGATCGGAAACATTAGGCTAGGTGCTCTTGCGATCCTGATCGACAAGCAGACACATTGCAACGGATCGGAAGCATCAGGCGAGGTGCTCTCGCGGTCCTGATTGAAAATCAAGCACATTGCGACTGATCAGGAGCCACTTGCGAAGTAACCTCAAATGTCAATATTCGGATTGAAAAGCTAGCACATTGCGACTGATCGGCAGCTCTCTCGGCCCTGATTGGCAAGCAGGCACATTGCGACCGATTAAGAGCCAAAACATTATGCTTACCTTTATTCGGCATGCAATAACCATCCTCACCTTTATTCGATGGATCAGGAGCCAAAACATTATGCTCCTATAAATACCCCCAAACCCTTTAATAAAGGTAACTCTCTCTCATCACTTCTCTCTCTAAACACACACAAGCTCGAATCTACAGTATATGTACTGTGATATGCCTATTTGGTGTTCCATATGCTTACTAACATAAGCATTAGAGCCACTTAGGCCGTCATCCCACCGGTGTCTAGTGTTTTCTCTCTGTCCTGCAGGTCACTCGACGTGCAAAATTAGGATTCCAATCAGCACCCTAGCGGGTTTGAATATGTAAGACCCGGTCTTGGAACCAAGAATGGTGAGCAAGACCCGTGAGCTTGAGAAGTAAGAACGGTGAACAAGACTCGTGAGCTTGGAAAGGCAAGAACGGTAAACAATCCCACATCGCTTGGGAGGGAAAGGTGAAGTGCCTTATATGTCTTGGCATGCATCTATCTAACATAAGGCCTTTTGGGAGCTCACTGGCTTTGAATGCCTTGGGAACTCTAAAGTTAAGCGAGTTGAGGCTGGTGCAATCCCATGATAGGTGACCCCTTGTGAAGTTGCACGTAAGCTCCCGAAAACAAAACCGTGAGGGCTGGGCCTAAAGCAGACAATATTGTGTTACATGGGCCGAGTCGTGACAGAATGGTATCCGAGCCGGACCCCGACCAGAAGTGTGCCAACGAGGACGCTAGGCCCCAAGTGGGGTGGATTGTAAGACCCGGTCTTGGAAGTAAGAACGATGAGGAAGACCTGTGAGCTTGAGAAGTAAGATCGGTGACCAATCTCACATCGCTCGGGGAGGGAAAGGTGAAGTGCCTTATATGTGTTGGCACACATCTATCTAACACAAAGCCTTTTGGGAGTTCAATGGCTTTGGATGCCTTGGGAACTCTAAAGTAAAGCGAGTTGAAGCTGATGCAATCCCATGATGGGTGACCCCTTGGGAAGTTACACGTTAGCTCCCGAAAACAAAACCGTTAGGGCTTGGCCTAACGTGGACATATTGTGTTAGATGGGTCGGATCATTACAGAATACCCCTTAGCGGGTCCTAGATCCCCTAACGGGTCTCATCACGTTAAGTCTATTTAAGGATCAAACATTAAATAATTTAATATTAATTGAAATTGTTAAATATAGTTAACTTGCATGACACATGATGAGCTATTAGAATAGTGGCAAGTGTCACCATGAATCCTTGGTGTTGAGCAAGATCAAACTCAGCCTATTGTGATTCTGGTCATGCATGATAACCAAATTGTTCTGCAAATAGCTGCAAATCTGGTTTTGGTCATGCACGATAACCAAATTGTTCTACAAATCGCTACAAATCTAGTTTTCCATGAACGCATACCAAATACATTGAGATTGATTGCCGAGCATATAGTGCGAGAAAAATTGGTGGCCAATCTTCTCTCTCCTTTATATATTCCATTCCGCATTCAATTAGCACGTATTTTCACCGAAGCTTTGGAGGAGACTTTTTCATATCATTGAATTGCAACGTGGAACATCATAACATTCAATTTCCAACTTTTGAGGGAGTGTTAAAGAACCAATTAAGGATTCTGAAGTCGATTGTAATTCAGCTTTTGAGATATTATTTTATTTTCTCTTTATTTTTGTATTACCTGCCATAAATAGAAGATTGTGGAATTTGTAGTATTGTTGAATTATATATAAGAATTAGTTCATTATGGACGCTCTTCGAAAAAATAAATACAAGGTCTTTGTTTACTCCTAATAAATTAACCCTACAATATTAGTGGACTAGTTTTGGTCTAATAGTACTTCTAAATTAACGTTCTCTTAGTTATTAGAAAAGAAAAATCCTCTCAACCTTGATGATAGGAGGTTCATACACAATTTTGTTCAAATGAACTACATTGTACATCATCAATTTGGATTTGGGTCGATTTAAAATGGGTCTTGAGATTTGAACTTTCTCTCAATTACAATGATCATCACCTGATTAGCCGCACTGCCAAGTGTGGTATCCACGATTTCTATCCCAAGTTTTCAATCAAAAATCAGGAGCCACCACCAATTTACAATGAACACTCTTGTTGCACCGTGACTTCACTACATTTTCCTTTTTTACATTTTTGGAGTTGGTGATATTAATTTGTTGACTTGGCTACGTACAAAATGAATCACACCCATTTGCATGGAGATATCCATTGCATCATCATCTTGTAAATTCAACCTGAAATTGGTTATTATTACACGTACTCGATCACAAGTAAATAATAAAAAAAATACCACGAGACGAACATTCTAGGTTAACAAATCAAGTACGTGTACGTTGAATTAATGTAATTCATTTTTGATTGGTGGGTGCTCACCTCGTAGCAATTATAACGAAAAATGGTTTGATTCACTGTATTCACCATAACTTCACACGACACCTTTGCCTGATCCATTAAGTTTTCATCAAGGTAAATAAACATATACTTTGTCATTGTTAAAGTAAATTAATTTAACACTTAGACATATAAAACTAATAGGATTACTCAACAGTAATATGCGAAATTAATTGGAAGGAAAAAAAAAAAACTTTTATATATGAAAATGAAATAAAGTTTTTCTCTTAACCATGCATGAATGCATCAATTATGAAAAGCTTAGACTACAAAATAAGCAATGAATGTACCCTAAGAGCGTACCTTCAAAGGGAACTGAAAGAAAAGGAAGCCGAGGCGGCCACGGACCTCCGTGACAGTGTCAAACGGCACCGCCCCTTTAGCCAAGTCCTCCAGCAGGAGCACCACGTCAGAAAACACGCCGACCCCACTGAAATCTACCTGGGCGTCCACGTAGGACGAACCAAACGCCCGGACGTGTCCCCTCTGGAACGTGACGTTCCCCAGCCTCCTCCCTCTGTACCCAACCGCCACCCCCAGCTCCTCGTAGTCCATCGTATAAACGTCGCCGTTGGTCACCTTAATCGTCACGATCATGGACACGTCGATGGTCACGTGTGGGCGCCTGTGTACCTGGACTTTCAGGAGCTTCAGCCGTACGATTTTGAGGGAGGGTTCGGATGGCCAGAAGAGAAAGGCGGAGCAGCTGGCAGCGGTTAATAGGAGGGTGATGAGCAGGCACACTTTTCGGTTGGAGTAATGAGAAGACAATGATTGTGGGACGACGTCGTTTTGATTATCGAGCAATGGGATGGAGTGGGGTGGCGGTGATGGTGGTGGTTCTGCCTGGGAGGTGGCCATGGGGTGGCGTGAGGTGGAGTTATTTCAAGTAGGAGTCATGTGAAGTTGGGTTTGGGTTTTGGTTTTGTTTGGTTGCTTTTTGTTTGAATGTCGGGAAACTCATGTGGGGTAGAGTTGTTGCTTCCTACGTTATGTGTTGTGAGTATCCTACTAACTTCTTTCATAATTATCCACCAATCATCAAGTACGAAATAATGTTCATCAATTAATTTAATATTTTTTTTAAATTCAAAATAGTAATAAGGGACAAGCCCTAAAGGCAAATCAAGAGGAGTTGGGCAGCAACAAACTACCAGAGACAGAAATAAGCATCAGGCAAATAGCCTAGGGAATTAATTCCCTAATCAGGGAGGTTCCTCCAAGACCTAGTAGTCTGAAAATTGCCTACATTATTTTTGTAACTAAAACTATACAGTCTAAGCCTAATCATATCAATAATACAATGTAAAATAACGGTAGAAGTCCAACAAGAGTTGCTAATAATCTTGTTACTGTGCTCTCTCCATAGAAATATATTCTCCGCATTGCCCACATTAGCAATGATGAACGAACGAAGAAGCTCACAAATTTTTAACAGCTTTCTCTAATTCGAAGAGCATTTAGAAGGGGTTATGAGCAGCCACATGCACTGGTCCTTAATGAAGTAAGGCTTCACCCATGCGGCCCATATATTTGAGAAATTCACATCGAAGAGAAACCAAATATATTTCACCATCATAGAGACGTTCCAGAGATGAAGATTTCGGACACCAAGACTACCCTCAGCTTTCGGCTTACAAACAATAACCCAAGAAATCCTAGCATAATAGGCCCTAGAGCTATGACCAGCTGTAACGACCCGTCTCGAATTTCGGGATTAGATTAAGAATAATCACGGATTAGTGAGGCTAATCGGCAATTAGCCGAGGATTAACGAACGTTCAGGGGGAAATTACGATTTTGCCCCTCAACGAGGGCGAAAAGTTGACTTTTGACCCGGGAGATTCGATGGCCGAGGGTCGAGTACCGTTACGTAGATCGGGTCGATACGAATCTATAGACATGCGTCACATCGAAATCGGACATTCGACGGAAAAGTTACAGTTCAAGTAAGTTTAGAGGTACTATTCATGATGGTACGTTTTACGAGGCAGAAGTGGAATTTTGTCCTCAAGTGGGCCCAGATCTTTTGAAGTGGCCCAATGGATGAGTGACAAGTGTCACCCATCCATTGCCCCCTTCCGTTCTTTCATGCATCTGCATCCCCTTCCCTATTCCATTTCCCACCACAACCCGAACCCATCAAACACGACCCCAAATCCTTTCCTCCACCTAGTTTCGTCCTGAGATGGAAACAGAGAGTGACTGAGGGCCGTGAGAACGTGATGGTGGCTGGGTGAGGACAGGACCGCCGTGGACGGCGGCGATGGCCCAGGAAAAAGGTAAAACCCAAACCCCCTTTTATATTTCGAATTTGGCTTTTTGGATTGGGGCGTTTAGGAGGTTAGATGTTGCTTAGGATGTATTTAGGGGATTGGTAGGATGATTAGGAGGTAGTTTTGGACGATGGAAAGTGGCTGTATAGCCCGGAACGACAGCTGGAAGATTTTCGGTGGCTGCCCACCGAATTTGAATTCCGGCCAAGTTAACCCAAACCGATCCTCCCAGTCTATTTTCAGGGGTCCTAGGAACCTATAAGAACCCTTAGGTTGAAGGTTGGACCCCTAGAAGTGCCCAGACTATGATTAGGAAGTTTTGGGTTTAAATGGTTTTCAGAACCAATGGGTTTTAGACTTGATTTCTTGGATTTAATGACATAGGATGATAGGAATTGATGTTAGGATGGTGTAGGAATTGAAATGGAAGAAAAAGGAGGAAAAATTAAGAAGATATGGACCCAAACCGGTTCCTCCGGTTCGGTTGGACCGGGTTGCAGAGCCGGACCGGACCGCTCGGTTGGCCGAAGGTCAGGGATGACCCTATAGCCTCGCGTGGCTTTCACGTACAGGGCACACAGGCCACGCGTGGGGGCGCGTGAAGCCTCTTTTAGGGAAACTTTCAACGCACGAAATCATCTATTCGATGTAATGAACATTTTGGGACTGGTTTTGAGTCGATCGAACATCATCTCGATATTGTTCAGGATGTCCGAAGGTTTAGGATCGGGTTTAAAAATAGTTAAAAATTTCGGAAAGTTATGGGGCTTTAATGAGGGGTTATTTAAGTAGTTAGTAACCCTCTATTACGATTTGGATAGGTTTGGGAACCCCGAAGACGGTGATTGGCCCGCGATGACAGGACCCGTCCCCGAAGGACATAAATAACCGTGCCTGGTCCTGCTCCCATCTGACAAGTTAGCTGAAGTTTCAAAATTACCCTCAGCACTTGGCAAACAAGGGATAAACGCACATGTGCCCACTCATGCCTCCACCTCCCGATCAGCCTCGATCATCGCGCCACGACCTGGAGGGTCAATAAAACAGAAAAGGTGTGAGTGGACAAAACAAAGTTTTAGAAATACATTATTTGACAGGACCCGTCCCAACTGGACGTCAAAAACCGTGCGTGGTCCTGCTCCCGTCTGACAAGTCAACCAAAGGTCCGAAACTACTCTTCAGTGCTTGCTAGACAAGGGATGTTTGCGCTGATTTCTGCTGCTGCCACTCCTTCACGATCAGTCCCGAACGTCGTACCACGGCCTGGAGGGTCACAAAACAGAAAAGGTGTGAGTGGACAAAAATGACCTTCGATAAATAAATTTGCCAAAATACATTCTTACCCTCCAGTTTTCACAAACGTGCATGCATATCATAAAACATGAGTAATAGTATGAAATCATTCAAGTATGAACAGTGGACCGATAAAATCAAAACATATTTTCCCATGGTCCGTAAAACTCATGTTCACCAAATCAGTTCATGTTATAAAACATCAGATCCCGGCCCTCAGGCCAAAACATGTGAAAACATGTGAAAACATAATCAGCTGGCCACAAAGACCAAAAACCCGTACTCAATACCAGTACGTCATCACAAACATCATCAATCAGCATTAATCACAAGTGCACAGTCAATTAATCAATCCAATGAATCTGCACTTCTCACAAGTGCACAAAATATCACACAATCACGTCTGCACTACTCACAAGTGCTGCACTACGCGTAGGCCAATATCCAGCCACACTCGGGAACAGACACCTCTGGGCTCAACCCTCGGGCTCAGTCACATCTGGATGAACACATCCCCAGCCTCAGACCCATCCGAGTGGTACATCCAGGCTCAGTCACATCCGAGAAGCTAACTACCATAGGATCAACTCCCGATCCTATAATCACATCCCCAAGCTCCGGTCGTCTGGGTAATTCCCCCAAACTCTGACCGTTTGGGCATTTCACAATCACAATGAAAACCATCTCGGGAATTACATCCCAAAATATGTTAATCAAATCTTGTCTTCATACAAAGTCAAGATCATTCCCGACTAGGTCCCAAGCCCAAAATACCATTTACACATAAACCGTTAAAATCACATTTTAAAACAATAAAATAATCCAGAAATCATCATTGACTTACCAACTAAGTCCAAATATCATTTTAGAAATCCTTTTGACTCCAGGCCTAGCACAAAACATCATTTGCACGTTCCTCGTAAAACGTGCCCGAAAGACTGATTAAAATAATCATAAAATCACAAGAAATCATTAATTTCATCAAATTCACAAGTGACTCCAAATCCGAGTCAAAATCACTATTCACTTGGGTTCTCACGCCCAAAATATCATTTTCACGTAAATCCATGCGTTGCAACCTCCGTTGCCATTTTCACGTAAATCCACGAAATTGACCCTTGACTCATTCCCGAGTCACAACATCATTTCTCAATCCATGACTCATAATCCGAGTCCAAACATTATTTTCAATCAATTTCAATCCCGGACTCATAACCCGAGTCCAAACATCATTTTTAACCAAATTCACAATTTCTCGAAAATCGTGCCAAATATAATAATATAATAATCATAAAATCGAGAAATCACCGGATTGAAACGTCAATCATGCCAAAGCATATAAAATCATATAATAAGGCATTTTAAATGATATATGCATGCATCACGGTTAGAAAACAAAGTCCACACACATACACCGTCCAAAACGGTCCGTTTCCGAGCTGCACGTTTTTCCGTAAAATCTGGAAATCACAACTCCTGTCCAAAATCTTTATAGAGGGTTACTAACATCTCAAAATACGTCGTATAATTTTCCCCAATTTTTTCGGAATTTAAATATGTATTTTAAACGTAAAACAAAACTTCAGATACGCGGAACATTAACGAAACGATATCCGATTTCCTCGAAACCAGCGTCAAAATGTTCGTTACAATGAAAGGATTCAAAGTCATGTTGACCTCACCTTGAAACTAGGCCGTACGCGCCCTCATGTGTAACGACCCGTCCCAAATTCCATGATTAGATTAGTGACTAATCACGATTAGTGAGGCTAATCCGTGATTAGTAGAGCGAAATCGGACGAACGATGCGAAATGACCGTTTTGCCCTTGGTGGTGGCAAAACGTTGACTTTTCAATCGGGTGGTCAAATGGACTTTGACCGGGAGGTCCGATGGCCGAGGGCCAAAGACCGTTACGTAGATAAGGACGATACGAATCCGTAGACAGGCGGCACGTCGAATTCGGACGTTCGACGGCGAAGTTACGGTTCACGAAAGTTTCGGGATACTATTCTCGGCGACACGTTTTACGAGACAAAAAGTGCAGTTTTGTCTCTAGTGGGCCCAGATATTTCATGGAGGCCCAATGGATGAGTGACACTTGTCACCCATCCATTTCCCAGCCAAACATATTCATGCATCTCACCTTCCATTTGCATCGATCATCTTCATTTCGTATGCTTTCTCCCTACTACCCGATCTCACCCAACCATCCAAAACCCATCTAACCCCTCCCATGCGGCTAGGACTGAGGACAGAGTGAAGTGAGGATGGTGAGGACGTGGTGGCCGGCCCAGGACGGCGCCACCGTGCACGGCCGAGGCCAAACCCGAACAGGTAACCCGGTTACCCATTTTATCCCTTTTAATTCGATTTTAATGCTGTAGTTGTTTTTGGATGATTAGGAAGTGGTTATTAAGTTGCTAGGGACATTTTAGGATGATTTGGAGGGTGGTTCACGGCGGAGGAAGGCTGGAAGGTGGTCGGGAAAAACAGAGGCCGTGAGCCTCTTTGTACATGGTGAGGTTTTAGGAGGTTTCGATTAGTTTGGTTGATTGGGATAGATTGGAAATGAGAAAATAGGAATTTAGGAATTGGAATGGAGGAAAACGGACGAAAAATGAAGAGTGTAGGGGCTTGGACCGGTCACGCCGGTCCAGGCGGACCGGAATTGCAGAGAAAACCGGACCGGCCCGGTCGGACCGGTTCGATCGAAGGAGGACGACGGGCACTGTAGCGGCGCGTGAGGCCCACGCGCAGGCAACTTCCAGTGGCGCGTGTGGGCGCGTGCTAGGGTTTTTGGGGATGTGTTCAACATACGAAATCATCTATTCGATGTAACGAACATTTTGGGACTGGTCTCGTGTCAATCGGACATCGTTTCGATAGTTTTCGGGGTGTCGGAAGGTTTAGGGTCGGTTTAAAAATAGTTAAAAATACGGGAAAATTACGAGGCTTCAGTGAGGGGTTATATAAGTAGTTAGTAACCCTCTAAATTAATTTGGACAGGTTTGGAAGTCCCGGTGACGGTGATCGGCTCGGGGAGCCGTATGGCACGCGTATCGAGACGCGGCTTCGGACGGTCTGTGAGTGGACCTTGTTTTCTAAATTGGTGCATGCATAAATGTTTATTATATGTTTTAAATACTTGTTTGTGATGCCATGAGTGCATTTGGATGTGTGGCTACGTATAGGCACGTATTTCGAGGTTTCGGCCCTATACGGTTCCTATACGGGGCTGTATGTCTTTATTGGTCTAAATGAAATGGTTTTGGATTTCCAATTGGATTATGAATATGATTTTATGATGTTGATTTGGATGCTTGTGAATTTTATGGTTTCACGTATTTCGAGGCGATTTACGTGCTTGCACGTAAATCGAGGTTTTTCGGTTTTACTCCGATTTTCCATTCTTATGGTCTTGGAAATAATCTAATGAAATAATTTTGGATTTGAAAAGGTAATTCTCGGACTTGAGGTCCATTTGATTTACGGAATCGGGCCAGAGGCCCAATTGGTTTACGATTCGGACCGGGGGTCCAGTTTCTATGTGAATTCGGGCCTAGTGCCCAGCTATGTGTTACAAATGGTTTTTACGGGTCATGATGGTTTATGGGAACCGACATGAACCCCTGAAATGGATTTACGGGTCATGACGGTTTATGGGAACCGGCGTGAACCCATGAAAGGATTTTATGGTTCATGACGGCTTATGGGGGCCGGGCATGAATCCTTGAAAGGTTTCAAGAATGATTTCAAAAGGCTTTTCATATTCCATCCTTTATATATGATTGTCTCCTCCGGGGAGGGTCGTTGGCCTGGGTGGACCCCGGAGTAGTCACGGAGCACTGACTGAGTGGAGTCGCCCCCCAGTTGGGTTCCTTACTCTCAGGATGGGCATGGTTCGTTACCTTCAGGGAGGGTCATAGATCTACGGACTTTGACCTGGGTGGACCCTGGAGAGACTTGGGTTTGAGACCCCAGTTAGCACACGTGTAGCTTTATTTTATCGTGACAGGTTCTGGATATGAATATATTGGATAAACATGGTTTCAATTGGTTTGGGAAAACTGTGTTTTATGATGATAAATGGATTTGGGCTGAGCTCCCACATATGTTTACTATGTTCTGGTTTTCTGTAAATTGATTTTGGGCAGGAGCCCGTGTGACTTGTATTTACAGAATTTGGGGCTGAGACCCTAACTATGGATGTTTTAACATATATTATTGGATAAATGGTTTTACTATGCATGCATGCTTTTTAGTGGAGGGTATAAATGTCTTTTATGGAAATGTTTTGATAAATCTTTATTTTTGTCCACTCACAGTCTTTCTGTTTTTAATACCCTTCAGGTTGACAGCGGATGTGGACTGTAGCAGAGATCGAGATATCACATGCCTCCTCCGGATCCTGGCGTACTCTGATAGCCCGGGAGGGCAAAGGACGAAAGTATCCCTTGTCTGACACTTCGTGTCAGACGGGAGCAGGGTCATCCCGCACTAATCCCGGGGGGATTGGGATGGGTCCTGTCATCATGCGCCGCCGTGAGTGGCTGCGCGTGAAACCCACGCTCCTGCTACAGTCACTGTCTTCCTCACCCGTTTGTCTGTAAAATGGGTCCTTTAACCCGCGAACAGACCCGGTTTGTTTTCTGTCAATTCGATACCAATTGCAACAATTGAACATTCAATTAGAGTTCTGTAATGATAATTTTAGCAAAACCTACCTTAAACCTCAATATCAAAGATGAACATTAGAAGAACACCCCGAACACTGTTCATCCTCGAAAGTCGTCAATGTCAAACGATTTCCTTCAATTGATGCAACCAGAAGCTTCAATGGACTCCGTTAAACTCTTTCCCTAACTCAATTGCATCAATCCAAGCCTCAAACTCCACGACTCAAGCTCGAACTTGCACATTGTTACCAGACCCAGTTCAGAACCAATTGGGCCTCGATTTCTTCCGTTCTTGATGTGGATCAACTCGTACAGACCTCAGGAAGCTAACTCGAGCTTCAATTTCACTCCTCAAGGCTCAAATCTCCCAATTCGAATTTCCCCCCTAATTTTCTGAAATTCGAATTCCAACCCCCCAGCTCTCAATCAATCCCTCGTGTTTTCCCAGTTCAATTCAATCTCGATACTCTCTCAATTGCTCACTCACTGGTTCAGAAATGGAAGAGGGATGAAGGTTGGTAGAAAACTGAATTGTGGATTGCACACGGTTAAGAAAACAGAGAGGATTAATGGAGGGATTTAAAAATAATTTAGTTTAATTAATTAATAAAACATAATAATTATGTTTCCCCTAAGACAAGGATTCTGATTTTAAGCCTGATTTTAAGGGATGAGTGACACTTGTCACTCATCCAAGTGTGTTTAGTCACCGGGTACTGTTCATATTAAAATATTATTTTAATCCCGGTTCATTCGGTTAATCGAGTTCGTTCCCATGACCATAACTTCGTCGTCGAATCTCCGATTTCGGCATGCCGCCTGTCGTTGGATTCGTATCGACGAGACCTACATAACGGTCCTTGGCCCTCGTCCATTGGACTTTCCGGGTCAAAAGTCAACATTTGGCCCCTTCTTAGCCAAATTACCAAAATACCCCTCAACTTCCGAACGTCATAACTTTCTCCTCGAATGTCGGAATCGAACGTGCCACCTGTCTATGAACTCGTGACGTCCCGAACTACATCACGGTCGTTGGTCAAAGTCCGTTTGACCGCCTGAACTAAAAGTCAACAGTTTGCCCACGCTAGGGGCAAAATGGTCATTTTGCACAATTCGTCCGATTTCACTCAACTAATCCCCGATTAGTCATTCTAAACCATAATTAATTAATATTCGATCCCGATATTCGAGACGGGTCATTACATTATTACCCTCCAGTTTCACAAACATGCATGCATATCATAAAACATGAGTAATAGTGTGAAATAAATCAAGTATGAACAGTGGACAGACAAAATCAAAACATGTGTTCCCATGGTCCATAAAACTCATGTTCATCGAATCAGTGCACGATATAAAGTATCTGGACACAAATATTAATAATCATAATACCACCAATCCTCAATATCCAATCTCAATATCCAAGTAACCCGTCACGATATCAATGCAACGTGTGCAAACTCGGGTATCTCACGTCCGAGTACCTCCCCAGGATCTACGACGTCTGGGGTGATATCATCTCCAAGATCTACGACGTTTGGAGGATATCATCATAATCTCACACTCCTGAGATTGAGCCTCCCTCGGAGCTACTCATCTCCAAGTAGTGGATCGTGACTACTCTAGGATCTACGATGTCTGGAGGAGACTATCAAATCACAGAGGATGGTATATGTGGAACAGTCACCAAATCCAGTAATTTCATTTTAAAACCATTTAAATCTCAAATCAAATAAAAAAAACGTTTCAACAGGGCCTCTGCCCGAAACATAGCTTTCACAAAGCAAGTTCCATAAATCCATCATAAAAACAGTGTCCAGAATTCACTTTATAAATCAAAATCATCAATTTAATTATATTCACATGTGACTCCAAATCCGAGTTAAAATCACTATCCAATTGGGTCTCAAGCCCAAAATATCATTTTCACGCAAATCCGTGCAAGCACAACCTCAACTGCCACTTTCACATAAATCCATAAGAGATAGCCAAAAACATTACAATTTCACCAAATCAATTTCCCGACTCATAATCTGAGTCAAAACCAATCTCAAATCCCGGGCCTTCGCCCAAAACAGTAATATCACAGTTTTCTCGAAAATCATGCCCAAAATCATATAAAATAATATAATATTTCCAAAATCCGGAAATCATCACATCGAAACATCAATCATGCCAAATCATTTCAAACCATATCATAAAGCATTTAAAACATATATGCATGCATTTTGGGTAGAAAACAAAAGTCCACTCACACACCGTCCATATCGCTCGCTTTTCAAGCTGCACGTTTTTCTGTAAATTCCAGAAGTCACCATTCCTATCCAAAATCATTATCGAGGGTCGCTAACACTCCAATATACCTCATATAATTTTCCCCAATTTTTCCGGGAATTAAATACGTATTTTAAACGTATATTAAAACTTTGGATACCCTGAATACTATTGAAAGGATATCCGATTTCCTCGAAACTTGTGCCAAAATGTTCGTTACATTAAATAGGACAAAAGTCATGTTGACCTCACCTTGGAAATTGGTCTCACGCACCCTCATGCGCCGCCTTGAGTGACTGCGCGTGACCACCACGCGCCTGCTACAGTGTCGTCGTCCCAACCCATCTATTTGCAATTCGGGTTCTGCAGCCCGCGAGACGACCCGACTCTTTCTCTATCAATTCGACATCAATTCTTTCAATTTCTTTAGCTAACAACATCGTTTTAAGTCCAAGTAAAGTTCTACAAACTCAATTTCACAATTCCTTACCTCAAACCGTCAATTCGAACTCGATTATTCGAAGAACATCCGAGCACTGTTCATTCATCGATCCTCATCAATTCCACTTAGTTTTCTTCAATTGATTCATGTAAAAGCTTCGAGGGACTCTTATGAACTCTTTTTCGATGCCAATTGTAACTTTAATTCCTTCCAAGCAATCGAACTCAAAGATGGATTTTCAAATTAAAATCAGGGTCTGTCTGGGCTCATTCCTCTCCAATTCTCTTCGATTTTGGTGTCATTCAACTCGTATAAGGTCCAATAAGCTCACCCAAACGTTTGTTTCCACCAATTATGACACAAATCCGAATTCAAAATCAAGCTTCGAATCAAAGATTCTGGGTGGGGGTTTCGGGTTTTCTAGGTTTTCCTTCCCCTTTTTCTTTCTTTTTCCTCACGATTTCATCCTTTCAATTCCTTTCCAGTTTTCCTTTTCTCTCAATTAGTTGTTGGGACAATCGATCAAGCATCATTGTTCTCTGTTTTTCAAAACACACACGGTTTACACTTAAACACACATATATCCCTCCAAGTTCAGATAACAATCAAAGCCACTAATTGTTATCTGCATAGTGACATGTGTCATTTAAAGAACGACGTGAGTCACTAATGTAATTGACTCAGCAACTCTTGCAAAAAGCCAGATTTGCCCTTGCTTGCATAATTTACCAAATTTCCCCTCACATTCCTTAGTTCATAACTTTTTCGTCTGGACTCCAATTGACGCATGCCACCTATCTACGCACTCAACGTCTCGAGACCTACCCAACGGTCTTCACGGAAAGTCCAAACACGGTCCCGATCAAAAATTCAACAAATGGCCCCTTTTTTAACCAATTTACCAAATTACACTCTCTTAATTGAGCATTATTTTATATTATTTTATACCCTTTATACTTGAATTTTAATATTAAAATAATAAATAATTAGATAAAATAATTTATTTTGTGTTATTTTTGTTTAAATAAATAAAGTTTGTAATTTGGAGCATTTTGGTGAAAGAATCGTGTCGATCGGAATTATAACGAAGAAATTATGGAGGAAATTCGGTGAAAATATTAATTAAGTGAATTAATTAATTCTCATTTAAAATTCTGCAGCCCACATCCATTTGTGCAAACCAGCACGACCCTTATCCCAGCCCAGCCTGCTGCCTGCGAAGCCCAGTCCAAGACCAGCGCAGCCCGAAGTCCAGCCCACACGGCCCAACCCGCGCAAGCCTGCTCTTAGCCTGGTAAGCAGCCATTCAGAGCGCGCTTGCAGAAGCAAGCTTCTCGCGCTCGGCGCCCGGCTACCGACGACAACAACTACTCCCCAGCGCACGCCTGCCAGCCACGCTGCCCCTTTCCAGCAAGCCTCTGCCGAATCTTTTGCCTTTTTTCAGCTGTTCTGACAGCTCCCTTTCTTTGCTGTTTTTCAAAGTATTTCTTTTGTTTTTTTTACTTCTTTTCCCCAAAAACCACTCAATCTCATCATTTCACTTTTTAATATTTTATTTTTATTTATTTTCTAGAGCTTAACTTGATTTTCCCCCTATAAAATAGGGGTTCATTTCACTTGTTAAGCACGCTTCTTGGAAGCACACATTTGAGCCTTCCTTAAGAGAAACTTTGGCAAAATATTTCCAATACAAAGTTTAGAGTTTGAGTCCATATTTCCCGAGTTTATTTCCTCCATCTTCATAAGGTTCTGTCCGCTGTCGGAGAACCGTGTGAATAACAATCCATTGTTCTCATCCACCTTGAAAGTGTAACAATTACTCTCCATTTACTTAAACTCTTATTTTTGTTATTGGTTTTGATTATAGTTCAATATATCTGTGGTATTTTCTTGCTAATACTTGTAAGTGTTAAATGCAATCTCCATGTGTCTTACTTTATGAATTTTAGTTATTTCATACATTCTAGTGTTTCATACTTCAATTTGATATTAAGTGTTTTATCCGCTGTCGGTGCATTTAAAGTAGAATTGAAGAGACTTAATGTTGATTGCTGTCGGCGCATTCAGTCAAAAACAAAAGGTAAATCATATTGTAAGTGTCGGCCGATGTCGGTGCATTTATAATATTGAAAAATGTATGAAGGTAATTAAGACGATTAAGGTAAAATTTCGTGATTGTTTTAATATTTGCAATTATTAGAGTGTTGGTAAGATATGTGTTTTAAGAAGGTCACTTGTACATAAATTAGAATAGAAGTGGGATTAGTTTATTTATACTTTTACTTGTTTGCATGATTACAAACCTCTCCAAAACTCCTCTTTTTAATTCTTTATTCTTTATTCTTTATTCTTTATTCTTTATTCTTTTATTCTTTAATTCTTTATTCTTTTATTCTTTTATTCTTTTATTATTTTATTCTTTAATTCATTAATTTATTAAATCTTTATTCTTTTATTCCTCTATTCTTTAATTTATTGATTCTTTGATTATTTAATTCTTTTATTATTTTATTCTCTAATTCATTAATTTATTCATTATTCTTTCTCACTAACACATTATTAATGTTCCCTAATTTCCCCGGTTAAGAACGATCTCTATTTACCAATACTACATCTACACAAAAAGGGTTTAAATTGCATAACACTCAAATTACATGTTTAATTTAATGCGTAGTTTGGGCCGTGTCAATTTTTGGCGCCGTTGCCAGGGAAATTGAAAATTATTTTTAATTTGTTAGTGTATGTATATAAATTGTGCATATTATACTTGTTTATAAATTTTACTTTTGTTAATATTATATTTGTTTATAACCTTTATTTACTTGTTTATATTTTATTTATCCTTCTTATTTTTGTTCTTATTATTTTTGTTTATAATGATCATACTTTACTTTTTCATAATCTCTAATGTATACTTGATCATAAATGTTCATAATTTACTTTCATTTGGACTTGTCATAAATGCATATTGTACATATTCACTTTTCCTTACTCTTACTTTTATTCCATTAGATTTTACTTCATTACACTTTATTCCATTAATTTTATTCCATCAACTTTATGTTCCACTAACTTTATGTTTACACTTATTTTATTCTTATGTAATTATTTGTTTGTTTATGTCTTGTTAAACTTTAAATTTTAAATGAAAAAAATATATATATATTTATAAATTCAAAAAAAAATTATTAAAAGAAAAAAAGAAATAGGAGTAAGAAACCTTATTTATCTTTGAATTTCCTAAAGTGTAAATATTGTTTCCTATTAAGTATTTTAGAGTTGCATGAATTTCAAAGCACATTTTTCTTCAAAATCTTACTTTCGGGAACAGGTAGTGCTCCACTTATTTACTTTCTCCTTAACCCTTCATGATGTGTGGATTTCATCACCACACACCATAGACTCGAATCTATGGACATGAGGTTGGGGCGGAGTTCGTAAACACTTGGGGTTTGGTAATTCATTGAATCATCATTCGGATTGATCATGGTGTCTAGGAGAGTTATGACTGGTGACAAGTTTTGGATTAAGAAAGGGAACACCAATGGAGTATATGCCAAGCTAGCCTCGGGGTGCTCTCGAAATTATCCTTGCTTCTCGCGTTACATCTATCTCAACTGGCCATGATTAATGTTGAATGGTGGAATGGTGGTTATCAGTACGCACAGGCCGTACGCCCGGGAAAGTACTATGAGAAGCGGAAGGGGAAAATTATTCATGACACTCTAAAACTCTACTTATTGCATTATTAGTTTGCATTTGGAACTTGTGCACTTTTGTTTCCATTAACGTGACTTATTGTTAATTCTGGTTTCCATTTATGTGATACTTTATTCAAATCTCTACTCTCATACTCTTATTATCTCTTCTTGTGTATATGTAATTCCGGTTTAAATTTTTGCAGTCATACCTGTTACACTTCATATTTTCTTGCTAATTATGATTTCTTTAACTTATATTTCTAATATTAACCCTAACTTTTGTAACAACTATCTTGTCTTAATTAACTTCCACTAGTACTTACTTATGTATACTTTCCTTCTAACTTAGTGTTCTGTTTTAATATAGGTACGAACTTATGAATGCGCGCTCATCAATCAAAGCTTGATCGGTTGAGAAGGCAACTTGACATCTCACCAAGCAACAAAACATTCAGAGACGCACTTACGCAAACCAGCTCATCCGGACCTCCATCCCCAATAATCGGTGAGTCCATAAGTGAGAAGAGTAATTCAGAAGAAGAACGGACTTTCGGAACACCAATAGCCATGGCACGAAACTTGAGTATCCGGGAGCAGACATGTGCAAACATGAATGGTACTACAAACTTCTGCATCCAGTATCCTGAGCCTTGAACCAACAAGAAAGATATTGAGCTTAAGAGTGGAGTCCTTCATCAGCTACCCAAGTTCAGTGGAATCAGAAATGAAGATCCACACAAACACTTAACGAAGTTCCAATTCATCATTGGTAGTATGTGTCCGGATGATGCGGACTTGGAAATCATGAAGCTGAAAGCTTTCCCATTGTTCTTGGAAGAAAGAGCATGGGTATGGCTTTTGGGTCTCCCACCCAATCATATTGACTCTTGGGAGAAGTTGGTTTAGGAGTTTCTTACCAAGTACTTCCCTGCCTCAAAAATTACGGTCTTAAGAAAAGAGATCACTGGAATCAAGCAGAAAGAACATGATGAGAATTTTAGCCAGTACTACGAGAGATTTAAGGAACTTTGTGCTTCATGCCCTACTCACGGGATCACATAAGGTTATCTTTTAACCTACTTTTACGAAGGACTCAAGGGTTGGGATAGATGACTGCTCGATGCTGCAGCTAATGGAAGTTTCTTAGCTCGGAGCCTAGTAGATGGTCGTGCACTACTTGAGAGCCGTGCACTCAATGATGCACAATACGAAGGTGCCGATCCTATTTCTAGAAAGGTACATGAGGTAAGTTCCCATGCTATAAATGATTCTAAGTTAGATAAGATCACCTCGATGCTTTCAAATATGCTAGAACTAAAGAAACAGGTAGCCCCAGTTTGTTCCATATGCTCTCAAGGACATCTTGAGGAGCAGTGTCCCTACACTGCGAGGGAGGAAGACTCCGGAACTGAAATGGCACACGCCATTGGAGGCTTTCAAGGAGGGCCAAGGACCCAAGGTTACAGTTGGAGAGATCTGAACAATGTCCTAAACCCTTAGCACATGTCGACCGGCCCAAACCGTGCCCCAAAACATTTCCCAAGGCTCACATGGCAACCAAGGCCTCCGGTCCCATTTTCTAACTTTTCTCATAATCATGCAAATAATCATATTTCTTCATCTTCAAATCCTGATTATGATAAAATGTTGGCTACTCTTTCCCAAGGGCAGCAAACACTAATGGCGTCAACTCAGGCTCTTGTCACAGGTCAGCAAAATCAACAAAAAGACATCGCTGATCTCAAGGACCAAATGGGCAAGGTCATGGACTTCATGGGTAAGATCCAAGCTAGCGGGGTGCTTCCATCTTAACCTACACCCAACCCGAATGCAAGACCTGAATCCAATGAAATTATCACTCGAAGTGGTAATGTGCTCGGAGAAATAGAGCTAGATCCAGCCGTTTCTGAGGCTGAATAGCACAAGGTGGCAACTAAGACCACCACGACACAACCGTCAGTTCAACCTACCCACACACAAGGTAATAACCCAATCCCTTCAAGTTTGGTTGTTACTAATTCCTCGTTTGTGCATGCACCATTTCCAAGTAGGCTTGCCAGATCTAAGAAGGATGAATCCGATGAGGAAATCTTGGAGATCTTCAAAAGGGTGCAAATCAACATGCCCTTGATCGAGTGCATCAAACAAGTGCCGAAATACGCAAAATTTCTGAAGGAGTTATGCACTCCAAGGCGCCAGATGAGGGAGAAGGAGGTTGTGATGGTGAGTGAAACAGTTTTTGCTGTAATCCAACGTCGGCTACCCCCAAAGTTGAAGGACCCAGGGAGTTTTTCTGTTCCCTGCGTGATTGGTAACAAGTCTTTTGATAAAGTCATGCTAGACTTAGGTGCATCCATTAATGTTATGCCATATTCACTATATGTTGCCCTAGGTTTAGGTAAACTACAGCATGACGATGTTATCATTCAATTAGCCGATCGTTCTAATGTGTATCCTAAGGGATACATCGAAGATGTTCTTGTGCAGGTTAACCAACTCATCTTCCCCGCTGATTTTTATGTCCTAGACATGGAGGATTCCCCTACGAATCAAGCTCCACTAATGTTGTTGGGAAGACCATTCATGAGAACTGCCAAGACGAAGATTGATGTATTCAATGGTACATTAACTATGGAAGTCGATGGAGAGGAAATTGGCTTCAACATTTTTGATGCCATGAGGTACCCTAGTTCCACAACTCAAACTACTTTTTCTGTTGACGTGTGCACTTCTTTCGCAGAGAAACATCTTGATTCAATTCGAGAAGACACGCTCAATATGATAATCCAGGAAGGAGTTGGCCTAACGCAATCGGGGGACGCCTTGGTTGAAGATACGGATTACGAAATAGAGCCTCGAATTTGGGATGAAGTCATGACACTAAATGAGGCCCCCAGAATGGTAAATCATCAGGTACCCTTGTCATTTCTAGTTAGTACTAATGCCACTCCTCCTTCAGTGGTTCAGGCCCCCGTTCTCGAGCTCAAAGTTTTGCCTGATCACCTGAAGTATGCCTATCTTGGCCCGGACGACACTCTGCCCGTCATAGTGTCTTCTGCACTAACCGAATCACAGGAAGACAGATTGGTACGGGTCTTGACGAAGTAAAAGATAGCCATTGGATGGACTCTGTCAGACATCAAAGGAATCAGCCCTACAACCTGTGTGCATCGAATCTTGCTAAAAGATGATGCAAAACCTTCTCCTGGAGCCCAACGTTGCCTCCATCCTCCGATGATGGAAGTCGTGAAACAAGAGGTCATCAAACTCTTGGATTGTGGTGTCATCTACCTAATTTCAGACAGAAAATGGGTCTCACCAGTCCAAGTAGTCCCGAAGAAAAGTGGAGTCACAGTTGTTGCGAACAGCGAAGGTGAGCTAGTGCCCCAGCGAACAGTGACCAGATACAGAGTCTGCATCGACTATCGACGCCTAAACAAAGCAACTAGGAAGGATCACTTTCCTTTGCCCTTCATTGATCAAATGCTCGAAAGGTTAGCAGGTCACTCCTATTACTATTTTCTTAATGGTTATTCAGGGTACAATCAAATCTGTATCGCTGAAAATGACCAAGAAAAAACGACTTTCACTTGTCCTTTTGGCACTTTTGCCTACCGAAGAATGCCCTTCGGTTTATGTAATGCCCCCAAGTACTTTCCAAAGATGCATGCTTTTTATTTTCTCTGAATATGTCGAAAAAATAATTGAAGTATTTATGGACGATTTCAGTGTCTTTGGAGATAGTTTTGATGCATGCTTAGAACACTTAGAACTTATCTTACAAAGGTGTGTCGAAACTAATCTAGTACTTAACTGGGAAAAATGTCATTTCATGGTTAGATAAGGGATAGTCTTAGGCCATATTGTCTCTGAAAGAGGAATTGAAGTTGATAAATCTAAAGTTGATATTGTGCGCCACTTACCCTCTCCCACTTTAGTGAGAGCGATCCGTTCATTTCTTGGTCACGCAGGTTTCTACAGAAGATTTATCCAAGACTTCTCCCACATTGCAAGGCCCTTGTGCCGACTGCTTCAGAAAGAGACACCCTTCGTCTTTGATGCAGACTGTCAGGAAGCTTTTGAGAAGCTTAAAAATCTTTTAACCACTGCACCCATTCTTTGTGCCCCGGATTGGTCCTTACCCTTTGAACTAATGTGCGATGCCTCTGATTATGCAGTTGGTGTTGTACTCGGACAAAGGCGGGACAAGAAGCCCTACGCCATCTACTATGCATCCAGAACTTTGAATGATGCCCAAATGAACTACACCACTACCGAGAAGGAGTTGTTTGCTGTTGTGTTTGCTTTAGATAAATTTCGCTCTTATTTACTTCGAACTAAAGTCGTTATTTACACTGATCATGTAGCACTGAAGTATCTCCTAGCCAAGAAGGAAGCGAAACCAAGGCTAATCCGATGGATTCTTCTTCTTCAAGAGTTTGACATCGAGATTAAAGATAAGAAAGGTGTAGAAAACGTGGTGGCAGACCATTTGAGTCGCATAACACATGAACGAGATCCTGTGGCGATTCAAGAGACGTTCCCGGACGAACAAATCTTCAAAATCGAGGGAAGTACTCCTTGGTATGCTGATATTGTCAATTACTTAGTTACCAAGCAGTTGCCCACCACTCTCACCCTTGCACAAAAAGATAAACTTAAGAAGCATGCTAGGCACTATGTTTGGGATGAACCCTATTTATGGAAACACTGTGCAGATTTATTGATTAGGAGATGTGTCCCTAATATTGAACATAGGTCAGTCCTAGAGTTCTGCCATAACCATGCTTGTGGGGGCCATTTTGGATCTAGAAAAACTGC
The DNA here is from genome assembly GCA_032719365.1 of Prinsepia uniflora. Classification (NCBI taxonomy): domain Eukaryota; kingdom Viridiplantae; phylum Streptophyta; class Magnoliopsida; order Rosales; family Rosaceae; genus Prinsepia; species Prinsepia uniflora. The sequence continues at coordinate 16,366,221 of CM064864.1, read as the reverse complement.
ACTCAAAATTTTAGAATCTGGACTATATTGGCCCACACTTTTTAAAGATGCACATTCATTCTGTTTAGCATATGATAAAAGTTAGAGATCAGGAAACTTAGGACGAAGGGATGAAATGCCACAACATTATGTTCTAACTGTTGACATATTTTATGTTTGGGGTATTGATTTTATGGGTCCATTTCCTCAATCTAATGGCTATCTCTATATCTTACTTGATGTTGATTATGTATCGAAATGGGTGGAAGCTAAGGCCACCAGGACTAATGACTCTAAAACTGTTGCAGATTTCCTCAGAACTAACATTCTTTCCCGGTTTGGTATCCCGCGGGTCCTAATAAGTGATGGAGGAAGTCATTTCTGCAACAAGACCATTCAAGCTTTAATGAAACGGTATTGTGTCACTCACAGAGTCTATACACCTTACCATCCTCAAACGAGTGGAATGGCTGAAGTTAGTAATAGAGAGATCAAGAAGATATTAGAGCGAACCATGGGTCCTAATCGTAAGGATTAGAGCCAACGGTTGGATGATGCACTTTGGGCGTACAGGACGGCATACAAAATACCTATAGGAATGTCACCCTATAGGTTGGTGTACGGTAAAGCATGTCACCTTCCAGTGGAACTAGAGCATAAAGCATGGTGGGCTGTCAAGACTTTCAACATCAAGCTAGATGACGCCGGGTTGCATCGAAAGCTCCAGCTGAGTGAGCTTGAGGAGATCAGAAATGATGCATTCAAAAACACTCTGATCTACAAGGAAAAGACTAAGGCATTTCATGACAAACAGATTAAGAGTAAAACGTTTGACATTGGCCAGAAAGTTTTGCTGTTCAATTCCCGGCTTACACTCTTTCCAGGTAAATTATTTTCCAGATGGGTAGGTCCTTTTGTTGTTACTAATGTGTTTGCCCATGGAGCCATACAGATCAAAAGCATTGAAATGGGAAAAGAGTTCAAGGTCAATAGCCACCGGTTGAAGCCTTACATCGAGGCAATTGGAGAACACGATGTGGAGTCAGAAAGAGTGATGCGACGTCCCATCGGATGAACATAATGAAGAATTTGGTCTAGGCTGGATGGACGTTAAACTTCAAGCGCTTTTTGGGAGGCAACCCAATGTGTTCTCGAGTTGTGAAGGAGTCATCAACACAGATTTGCTTTCTTTCAACCCTTCATTCTCTCTTTTACTTTGTTTATGTTTTTCTTACTTCATTTTCTTAAATCATCTTCCTTACTTTTATTCTATGTTCAATTACTTCGTATTTTCCTACATTGAGGACAATGTAGAATTTAAGTGTGGGGGAATGGTTTACAATTTTTATTTGTGCAATTGAAATTGTTTTATTAAGTCTTTCTTACAAAAAAAAAAATTGCTTTCTTGAGTCTTTTTGTTTTAACGTAGTGTTTTTAAGAGTATCAAGTTGCTCTTTAACTTGTCAATGATATAAATGAACGGAAATGAATATGTTATGGCTATAAAGATGATCACAACAACTTGAAGTTGTTTGTTAATATTTTGTGATTAAGTGTTATAACTTGAAAATAATGCATGTAAATTGGCACATAAACGAGCATGATAAGATAAGTATGAATCATATGAACCTTATGTGAGCTTTAGAACTTTATATACGTCTTTGATGAGTGATTCATAAGTTCTTTGTTTAAATTGATATACATATGCCTCATAACTGCTTGCCATAGCTTTTAATGAACTCTAGAGTACTAGAACTTATTCTATGTGATTTTCAAAGCTTTTAAATCAATAAACTCTCTGATTTTGGATATGATTAAGGCATTAGGGTTAACACCACAAATTCAAATATCCATGTTCCCTATTCTGTGCGCACAAGTTGCGACCCCCTTAGTTTTAACTCTTTTGAGCCCACATTAATCCTTTCTTTCATCACCATGATTATCTAAACATTTGAGCTTAGTATAGATATCCTTTACCCTTGTTCCAAGGACTCGGTAGAAGATATAAAGATTGTGTAAGGAGAAAATGATGATGTTGAAAATACTTTTATGTGAATTATGTGGATTTACTTACTCAAATATTGTTGTATTATTGACACATGTTATTACCTTGATATATATATATATATATATAAGTATTAAGCTTCTATCAAGGTAATAAGGTTTGATTATGTAATGTTTGAGTTAAGTCCTTTACATTCGTAAATCCGACACAAAGAATGAATTCGAGGCCCAACATGATGAATTTAGGCCTATGTTTGAAAGGATGGATTACCGATATCATTGCACTAAGGTTGGAAAGTTATGATACGTTTTTGGAGTCTTTTGAGTCTTGGAACGAATTTGAGCACCACTTGTCCTATATTTTCCTTGCCTCTAAACTTAGCCCATTACAACCTTTATAAAGACCTTATGATCCTTAAGATGGTAAATTTTGATTAGTTGAGTTAATCACTTGAGTAAGCTTATGGTTTTGGTTCATTTGCGCAAGTATGTTTTTTTTTATCTTGAGGTGTTTGTGTGAAATTTTGAAAAAGTACTTAATTTCGATTATGTGAGTAATTCTCACATATTTTGAGTGCAAACACAAACCCTTACAAAATTGAGTGAATTTATGAGTGCATATCCTTGTGAGTTGATTCATACTTGTCTTATTCATGCAGATATCCAATTCACCATATTTACTCATTATCCTAATTGTTGAAACATTTTGTCACCATGTATTAACTCTTAAATTCCATATGCTTAAATGTTTTAAGTGAAAATCTTTTATGCCATGATAATAATGAAATATTGAGACAAAAGGTTAAGGGTTTACTTATTTTGAATTCACAGTTTAGTTTTAGTATTTGCTAGGGACTAGCAAAGTTTAAGTGTGGGGGTATTTGATAGGTCATTAATTGAGCATTATTTTATATTATTTTATACCCTTTATACTTGAGATTTAATATTAAAATAATAAATAATTAGATAAAATAATTTATTTTGTGTTATTTTTGTTTAAATAAATAAAGTTTGTAATTTGGAGCATTTTGGTGAAAGAATCGTGTCGATCGGAATTATAACGAAGAAATTATGGAGGAAATTCGGTGAAAATATTAATTAAGTGAATTAATTAATTCTCATTTAAAATTCTGCAGCCCAAATCCATTTGTGCAAACCAGCCCGGCCCTTATCTCAGCCCAGCCTGCTGCCTGCGAAGCCCAGTCCAAGACTGGCGCAGCCCGAAGTCCAGCCTACACGGCCCAACCCGCGCAAGCCTGCTCTCAGCCTGCCAAGCAGCCGTTCGGAGCGCGCTTGGCGAAGCAAGCTTCTCACGCTCGGCGCCCGGCTACCGACGACAACAACTGCTCCCCAGCGCACGCCTGCCGATCGGCAGGCCACGCCGCCCCTTTCCAGCACGCCTCTGCCGAATCTTTTACCCTTTTTCAGCTGTTCTGACAGCTCCCTTTCTTTGCTGTTTTTCAAAGTATTTCTTTCGTTTTTTTTACTTCTTTTCCCCAAAAACCACCCAATCTCATCATTTCACCTTTTAATATTTTTATTGTAATTTTTGGGGTATTTTTATTTATTTTCTAGAGCTTAACTTGATTTTTTTTCCCCGATAAATAGGGGGTTCATTTCACTTGTTAAGCACACTTCTTGGAAGCACACATTTGAGCCTTCCTTAAGAGAAACTTTGGCAAAATATTTCCAATACAAAGTTTAGAGTTTGAGTCCATATTTCCCGAGTTTATTTCCTCCATCTTCATAAGGTTTCGTCCGCTGTCGAAGAACCGTGTGAATAACAATCCATTGTTTTCATCCACCTTGAAAGTGTAACAATTACTCTCCATTTAATTAAACTCTTGTTTTTGTTATTGGTTTTGATTATAGTTCAACATATGTGTGGTATTTTCTTGCTAATACTTGTAAGTGTTAAATGCAATCTCCATGTGTCTTACTTTATGAATTTTAGTTATTTCATACATTCTAGTGCTTCATACTTCAATTTGATGCTAAGTGTAACGACCCGTCCCGAATTCCGGGATTAGATTAGTGAGTAATCTTGATTAGTGAGGTTGAACGGTGGTTAGTAGGGCAGAATCAGACAAAATGTGCAAAATGACCATTTTGCCCCTGGTCGTGGGCAAAATGTTGACTTTTTGATCGGACGGTCAAATGGACTTTGACCAATGACCGTGACGTAGTTCGGGACGTCACGAGTTCATAGACAGGCGGCACGTTCGATTCCGACATTCGAGGAGGAAGTTATGATGTTCGGAAGTTGAGGGGCATTTTGGTAATTTTGGTCAATTGGGGTCAAATGTTGACTTTTTGACCGGGAGGTCCGATGGACGAGGGCCAAGGACTGTTACGTAGGTATCGTCGATACGAATCCAATGACAGGCGGCATGCCGAAATCGGAGATTCGACGACGAAGTTATGGTCAAGGAAACGAATTTACGAACCGAGGCTCGGATTAAAATAATAATATAATAATGAATAGTAACTGACGACTGTGCACATCCGGATGAGTGACAAGTGTCACCCATCCCCTGAAATCTGATCCATGTTTCCCTCCCAACACCATCATTTCCTACATCATCATTGCTCCTTCATCATGTCTTCCATTTCCTCTTTCATTTTCTTCATATTTCCTTACACCGTGAGCAACATCAACGGAGTGTGTGAGCTGGGGGGGAATTGGCTGCCTTCTCATGCAAAAATTGAGGAAATTGAGAGACTTGAATACTGGATTAATTGAGAGAACACACGGGGCAGAGAGAGGGAGGATGAAATCAAAGATCGAAATTTGGGGTTTGAGAGGGAAAATTCGAAATTAAATCCTAAGGCCGTGAGGATCGAATTGGTGATTACTTTTAGCTTTCTGGGAGTGCCACGATCATAATTGTCGAAGAAACGAGAAGAATTGGTGTCGTTTTGGCTCTGAACGAGCTTGGTGACAGAGGAAGAAACTCGAGGTTGAGTCGTGATCGTGGAGTGTTTAAATGACGGAATTGATGTGGGGATTATGTTCCTGAGGATCCCACGATGCTTCTGGAGGGATCAATCGAAGGAAAACGCTGGAGATTGACGGACTTCCATGGTTGCACAGTGACGGATATCGAGCTTGAGTCGTGGAGATTGAGCAATGGATTGATGAAATTGAGTTGGGGGAAGTGTTTAACGGAGTCCACTGATGCTTCTGGTTGCATCAATTTAAGGATATCGATCGAAATTGAAGGAATTCCATGAACGAACAGTAACCGGGTGTTCTTGGTGTTCACCATCGAATCGTGAGGTTTGGAGTATGTAATCGTGTAATTGTGATTGCAGACCTTTAATTAAACTTATAACGAAGCTAATTGAATGATCAATTGATGTAATTAAGGCTGAATTGATAGGATTGGAACCGGGTCGTATCGCGGACAAATTGGACCCGTTTACCAGAGATACGGGTTAGATGGTGACATTGTAGCAGGCGCGTTGGTTTCACGCGCAGCCACTCACGGCGGCGCGTGACGGCGCGTGGGCACGAATATCGAGGTGAGGTCAACATGACTTCTGTCCTATTTAATGTAACGAACATTTTGGAATTGGTTTCGTGTCGATCGGACACCGTCTCGATATTGTTCGGGATGTCTGAAGGTTTTAAATCAAGTTTAAAAATAGTTAAAAACTTGGGAAAATTACGGGACTTTGATAGGATGTTAATGTGGAGGTTAGTAACCCTCTAATGTGATTTGGACAGGATTGAGAGTCCCGGTGATAGTGGTGAGGCCCGGGAGGGCCGGTGGCACGCGTATCGAGGCATACCGTTAAAACGGTCTGTGAGTGGACTTTTGTTTTATAAATTCTATGCATGCTTAAATGTGTTATATGGTTTATATACATGATTTCTATGATGGTGTTTGTGAGTATTGATTTCGGGTATGTTGCACGTATTTCGAGGTGTTTTCCGTATTTCACGTATATCGAGATTAACGGTTTTATTGTGATTTTACGTGCTTGTGGTTAAATAAATAATATGATAAAATGGTTTTTATATTGGAAAGATGAACTTGGGCATGAGGTCCACTTGTTTTGGAAATTTTGGACTTGGAGTCCATTTGAGTACGTAATCGAGCTGGGGGCCCAGTTGGTTAAAGGAATCGGGCCAAGGGCCCAGTTGATATGAAATCGGGCTGAGACCCATTTGAGTTATGTTATCGGGCCAGGGGCCCAGTTGATTTACGAATTCGGGTCGTGGGCCCAGTTGGTTTATAAATCGGGTCGTGGGCCCAGTGGTTCATAAAGTCGGGCATGAGGCCCAGTTGGATTAAAATTGTGATTTCGGGTCAGGGACCCTATATTTAATAAATGTGCTTTCGGGTCAGGGACCCTAAATGGAATTGTGAAGTTTTATGGAAATTCGGGCAGGGCCCATTGTAATGATGTGATAAAATGATTTAATAAAACTGTTTTCCATCTACCATCTTGATACGAGGATATATGATGGTCTCCTCCAGATGTCTGGGACACTGGGGAAGTCACGGTGCATTGTCTGCGAGGGGTCATTGTACGGAGTTACCGGACCATATAGTGACTCAGGAGCAGGATTGCTATAATTGACGTCTGGGACGTCAGACATCAGGGATGTCAGATATATGGACCCGGAGAGACCCCGGGCAGCACGCGTAGCTTATTATACCGTGAGATATGACGTCAGGGACGTCTAGCGTCTAGGACGCTAAGCATCTGGGATGCTGGTGATGGTAATGGTAAAATATGGATTAATGAATTTATGAAATGGCTTTTCGGTTGGATATGTGTTATGTGGTAAAAATGGATTATTGGTTATGAAATGGTATGTCGGGTCGGGGACCCTAAATGGTTTTGGATTTATGGATTTATATTTAGGGCTTTGGGCGGTGGCCCACATGGTTTTAATATGTCTGGTGGTGGTATTCCACATTTTTGGGCTAAGTTCCCACACTTGGTTTTTGGTTACTGGTTTTCGTGGCATGCATACGTTTTTATTGTAGGGCATAAATGTCTTATAAATGTATTTGATACACTTATTGGTTTTTGTCCACTCACAGCTTTTGGTTTTAATGCCCTTCAGGTTGATTACGGATGCGATTGCAGCAGAGACTGGGACATTGCACACCTCCTCCATCGATCCTTGCGCACTCTGGATGCCCCGTTTGGGCAGTGGCTCTTGGTTATCCCTTGTCTGACACCCCTTGTTGGACGGGAGCAGGACACATTCCACGGTAATCCCAGGGGGATTGGGATGGGTCTTGTCAACTTGGTATCAGAGCACGGTTGCTCTATTTGTGTGCGCAGGTCGAGGGTGTGATGTCTCATTGGGCTGCAATTCGTTATTAACCTGATAGATAGTTTTTGGGTTTGGATAGTGGATAGAGTGTGATTGGCCCGATGCGCCGTGTATTAATGTGATTCGACCGAAGTGGGGTTGATTGTGATGAACTGGTATTGTGGGACCGACGGTTTGGTCATGTAATATTAAATTGTTGTGCTGCTAGGTGCAGCCAGGTTCGGGGAACCTCATGTGAGTAATGGTTTAAAAAAATGTGAACCCTTGTGGTGGTTTCTAGTGTGAGGGATGTTGGTTCATCGGAGTTGGCCGATGACCTAGTGGTGGAACCCACGTTGATGGGATGGTAGGATTGAATTTGACGTCTATACGATGTCTAGACCGCGGGGTTGGTCAGGTTGTGGATTTTATATTACGGACAGCTGTTTGGTTCGGTTGAACCATAGGGTGTGATTGTGGAATCCTAGTATATGATGGATTCATAAGGTAAACCTTAATTGCGACTAGTGGATGAGAACTTGTGCTGCGACGAGCGTCTGAGGTCATGGATGACCATGTGGATGGCTCTGGTGAGTCTAGTCAGAACTATGGGATTCGATCTACGGATACGGTTATGAGATAAATTATGGAATCCCGTGTTGGATCGGGTATTAGTGTGAGGAATGGATGCGGATCTCGATAGCAATGACAGTTAATCGGTAGTCATATGGAGATGACTGGCTATCGAGGGTCATTAGTGTGGTTATAATACTTGGGGATCAGGGGACGTTCATGGAACGTTCATTTTCCTGATGTGGATTGTCAGAGTGGTGGTACCCATCGTCGTGAGGTACGGGATCGTCGTTCGGTATGAACGGAGATCCAGGGTTGTCGTATTTGCACACGGTGTGCAAGTATGGATGTGTGTATGTTGGTACTTTTGTGCCGATACTAGTATGGATGCATGGGTGCTGATACTAGTATTGTTGATAGTGTGTTGGTGCTGGTACTAGCGCTGGTGCTAGTGTCGGTGATGGTGTTGACGATGAGCCACAAGTTGAGGTGTGACTCCGTCATGATGAACATATGTTCGGTCGTTGAGATTCGGTAGTGGTTGAGTGATGGACTGGATGGGATCCATTTGAGATTGTGATGTGTTGGGATTAGTCCCGACAGGGGTAAAATGACAAGTGATGAGTGGATTAAAAAGGTATAATTGAGACTTGAGTAATTTTGGGGTGACGTCCCATACGTCATGAATTAGTGGGTTTGGGGAGTTGTTGGCAACTCCAAAAATTGGTGTGATTTTATGTTTTTGTGGAATTTTGTAACTGAGAACTTGGAAAATCGAGTGTTGAACCTGTAAAGATTGGGATGTGCGAACGGAACAATAACAGATTGATTGTGGACACGTGGTTGTCCAAGCGAGTTGAGGAGGTAGGAAGTCTAGTGGTTGGACTTGACATCTCGTTGGGAGCATGTCTGTTTCCAACATGGTTGGAACCTTAGACTCGAGGAACGTTATGATTGGGGAACGAGAGTGGTGCTCGTTTTTCGTGATTAGTATTCCGAAGTCATTGGGGTTGACTTCTTGCTTTCTGCCCTGGCAGACATTGATTGTAGTTACCAGTACGTTGAGCGTGTATTGGTTGGTGAGCCCATGTGTGTTATGGGGTCATCAAGGGGAGTTGCGTATTCGAAATTAAGTAAACGAGATTTCTCATTTTCTGCTTGGTGGCAGACGATGTTGGGATACATGGCGTGGTGAGTGCAGCGAGTTTTGTTTGCATCCACGTAGGATGAGTATTGACGTCATCATTTTGGATCATCCTTGGTTTTTCCTAGGTGGAATGACAAGGATCGATGCGAACTTGGGTATGTGAGTCGTAAATGACGGGGTTGAACTTCTTTTCGAAGTGGAGCCCGTATGGTATCTTACTCGATTAAGTAGGTTTCCGACTGGTCGGATTTTGTCAACCTTAGACGTGTGGAGGTTGGATTGACTTCCCTATGAAGTCAATTGGAGGTATTGAACAGGTGACCGATAGGTTCGGTTTTGGTGTGTCTTGGTAAGTGTGAACGAGATTTCGGGATTTGGAATCGAATTTCTGGGTGACGATTCAGGATTCGATTTTGGAACTTGAAAGTATATTTCCGGATTTGGGTACGGAATGATTATTCCAAATGCTAGCTTACGGAATAATGATTTCGGATTCGGATTTGGAAATGAATTAAAAATGTGATGTCTGGGTTTGGATTCGGGATTTCTTACGAAATTACGGATTCGAATTCGGAATTGGAACTAAATGATGGGTGGAGTTTCGTTTTGTCTCATGCTGGATTGGGCAAATGTACTCCATTGTTGGAACATGTTTGGCTATGACCTAGGTGGTTGTAGTTTGGTCATTAGATAGATGTGTGTACTTCGTACATGGTTCGAGGTACAATACTTTGTAGACTTGTGGTGTCTAGTTATAGTATATGGGTTATACCCGAGGTGTGTCGGTGAGCGTGTTGGTAGTCGGATTGGTTCCGATACCTTGGAATTAGTCGTGGACCGGACATTACTATGCAATGGGTCATGGTATTTCCGATGTGTTGTTTACACACGAGTCGGGTGAAAATGTCGGTAAGTGTATATTTAAGTCAAGTAAGTTGGTGGCATGTGCAGCCACGAGTAAGTCTAGTGTCAGTTTTCGACTGACAACAACTGTGTGGTGACAGATTGTCAGGATGTGTCAACATAGATGGTTGAGTGGGGTCAGCTGACTCCTAGTGGGAGTAAATTTCAGGATAGATTGGTGAGTGGGAAAGGAACCGTCGAGTTGTTGCGTCAACGAAAGCGGTAGATTGAACAAGCGGTGTCAAATTCGAAACAAGTAGTTTCAGTCATTCGACGGGGTCGAATGTAGTCGTTGTGTTATGAGTACTAGTGATACGTTTGGGTGCAGACAAGTTTTGTCTGATTAGTTGGTGTACGGGTGTACACGTGTTACGAGGTCGATTCCACTTTCCACGGGGTGTTTGTGGAATCAGGGTAGTCGAGTTTCGAGAGCGAAACTAATTAAGGAGGGAAGTACGTTGAGATTAGATCGGTTGGAATTTCGAGGACGAAATTTATTAAGGAGGGAAGATAGTAACGACCCGTCCCGAATTCCGGGATTAGATTAGTGATTAATCTTGATTAGTGAGGTTGAACGGTGGTTAGTAGGGCGGAATCGGACAAAATGTGCAAAATGACCGTTTTGCCCCTGGTCGTGGGCAAAATGTTGACTTTTTGATCGGGCGGTCAAATGGATTTTGACCGATGACCTTGACGTAATTCGGGACGTCACGAGTTCATAGACAGGCGGCACGTTCGATTCCGACATCCGATGAGGAAGTTATGATGTTCGGAAGTTGAGGGGCATTTTGGTAATTTTGGTCAATTGGGGTCAAATGTTGACTTTTTGACTGGGAGGTCCGATGGACGAGGGCCAAGGACTGTTACGTAGGTATCGTCGATACGAATCCAATGACAGGCGGCATGCCGAAATCGGAGATTCGACGACGAAGTTATGGTCAAGGAAACGAATTTACGAACCGAGGCTCGGATTAAAATAATAATATAATAATGAATAGTAACCAATGACTGTGCACATCCGGATGAGTGACAAGTGTCACCCATCCCCTGAAATCTGATCCATGTTTCCCTCCCAACACCATCATTTCCTACATCATCATTGCTCCTTCATCATGTCTTCCATTTCCTCTTTCTTTTTCTTCATATTTCCTTACACCGGGAGCAACATCAACGGAGTGTGTGAGCTGGGGGGAATTGGCTACCTTCTCATGGCAGAATTGAGGAAATTGAGAGACTTGAATACTGGATTAATTGAGAGAACACACGGGGCAGAGAGAGGGAGGATGAAATCAAAGATCGAAATTTGGGGTTTGAGAGGGAAAATTTGAAATTAAATCCTAAGGCCGTGAGGATCGAATTGGTGATTACTTTCAGCTTTCTGGGAGTGCCACGATCATAATTGTCGAAGAAACGAGAAGAATTGGTGCCGTTTTGGCTCTGAACGAGCTTGGTGACAGAGGAAGAAACTCGAGGTTGAGTCGTGATCGTGGAGTGTTTAAACGACGGAATTGATGTGGGGATTGTGTTCCTGAGGATCCCACGATGCTTCTGGAGGGATCAATTGAAGGAAAACGCTGGAGATTGACGGACTTCCATGGTTGCACAGTGACGGATATCGAGCTTGAGTCGTGGAGATTGAGCAATGGATTGATGAAATTGAGGTGGGGGAAGTGTTTAACGGAGTCCACTGATGCTTCTGGTTGCATCAATTTAAGGATATCGATCGAAATTGAAGGAATTCCATGAACGAACAGTAACCGGGTGTTCTTGGTGTTCATCATCGAATCGTGAGGTTTGGAGTATGTAATCGTGTAATTGTGATTGCAGACCTTTAATTAAACTTATAAAGAAGCTAATTGAATGATCAATTGATGTAATTAAGGCTGAATTGATAGGATTGGAACCGGGTCGTATCGCGGGCAAATTGGACCCGTTTACCAGAGATACGGGTTAGATGGTGACACTGTAGCAGGCGCGTTGGTTTCACGCGCAGCCACTCACGGCGGCGCGTGACGGCGCGTGGGCACGAATATCGAGGTGAGGTCAACATGACTTCTGTCCTATTTAATGTAACGAACATTTTGGAATTGGTTTCGTGTCGATCGGACACCGTCTCGATATTGTTCGGGATGTCTGAAGGTTTTAAATCAAGTTTAAAAATAGTTAAAAATTCGGGAAAATTACGGGACTTTGATAGGATGTTAATGTGGAGGTTAGTAACCCTCTAATGTGATTTGGACAGGATTGGGAGTCCCGGTGATAGTGGTGAGGCCCGGGAGGGCCGGTGGCACGCGTATCGAGGCATACCGTTAAAACGGTCTGTGAGTGGACTTTGGTTTTATAAATTCTATGCATGCTTAAATGTGTTATATGGTTTATATACATGATTTCTATGATGGTGTTTATGAGTATTGATTTCGGGTATGTTGCACGTATTTCGAGGTGTTTTTCGTATTTCACGTATATCGAGATTAACGGTTTTATTGTGATTTTACGTGCTTGTGGTTAAATAAATAATATGATAAAACGGTTTTTATATTGGAAAGATGAACTTGGGCATGAGGCCCACTTGTTTTGGAAATTTTGGACTTGGAGTCCATTTGAGTACGTAATCGGGCCGGGGGCCCAGTTGGTTAAAGGAATCGGGCCAAGGGCCCAGTTGATATGAAATCGGGCTGAGACCCATTTGAGTTATGTTATCGGGCCAGGGGCCCAATTGATTTACGAATTCGGGTCGTGGGCCCAGTTGGTTTATAAATCGGGTCGTGGGCCCAGTGGTTCATAAAGTCGGGCATGAGGCCCAGTTGGATTAAAATTGTGATTTCGGGTCAGGGACCCTATATTTAATAAATGTGATTTCGGGTCAGGGACCCTAAATGGAATTGTGAAGTTTTATGGAAATTCGGGCAGGGCCCATTGTAATGATGTGATAAAATGATTTAATAAAACTGTTTTCCATCTACCATCTTGATACGAGGATATATGATGGTCTCCTCCAGATGTCTGGGACACTGGGAAAGTCACGGTGTATTGTCTGCGAGGGGTCATTGTACGGAGTTACCGGACCGTATAGTGACTCAGGAGCAGGATTGCTATAATTGACGTCTGGGACGTCAGACATCAGGGATGTCAGATATATGGACCCGGAGAGACCCCGAGCAGCACGCGTAACTTATTATACCGTGAGATATGACGTCAGGGACGTCTAGCGTCTAGGACGCTAAGCATCTGGGATGCTGGTGATGGTAATGGTAAAATATGGATTAATGAATTTATGAAATGGCTTTTCGGTTGGATATGTGTTATGTGGTAAAAATGGATTATTGGTTATGAAATGGTATGTCGGGTCGGGGACCCTAAATGATTTTGGATTTATGGATTTATATTTAGGGCTTTGGGCGGTGGCCCACATGGTTTTAATATGTCTGGTGGTGGTATTCCACAGTTTTGGGCTGAGTTCCCACACTTGGTTTTTGGTTACTGGTTTTCGTGGCATGCATACGTTTTTATTGGAGGGCATAAATGTCTTATAAATGTATTTGATACACTTATTGGTTTTTGTCCACTCACAGCTTTTGGTTTTAATGCCCTTCAGGTTGATTACGGATGCGATTGCAGCAGAGACAGGGACATTGCACACCTCCTCCATCGATCCTTGCGCACTCTGGATGCCCCGTTTGGGCAGTGGCTCTTGGTTACCCCTTGTTGGACGGGAGCAGGGCACATTCCACGGTAATCCCAGGGGGATTGGGATGGGTCTTGTCACTAAGTGTTTTATCTGTTGTCGGTGCATTTAAAGTTGAATTGAAGAGACTTAATGTTGATCGCTGTCAGCACATTCAGTCAAAAACAAATGGTAAATCATATTGTAAGTGTCGACCGCTGTCGGTGCATTTATAATATTGAAAAATGTATGAAGGTAATTAAGACGATTAAGGTAAAATTTCGTGATTGTTTTAATATTTGCAATTATTAGAGTGTTGGTAAGATATGTGTTTTAAGAAGGTCACATGTACATAAATTAGAATAGAAGTGAGATTAGTTTATTTATGCTTTTACTTGTTTGCATGATTACAAATCACTCCAAAACCCCCATTTTTAATTCTTTATTCTTTTATTCTTTAATTCTTTATTCTTTTATTATTTTATTCTTTAATTCATTAATTTATTAAATCTTTATTCTCTTATTCCTCTATTCTTTAATTCATTGATTCTTTGATTATTTAATTCTTTGATTATTTTATTATTTTATTATTTTATTCTCTAATTTATTAATTTATTCATTATTCTTTCTCACTAACACATTATTAATGTTCCCTAATTTCTCCGGTTAAGAACGATCCCTATTTACCAATATTACATTTACACAAAAAGGGTTTAAATTGCATAACACTCAACTTACATGTTTAATTTAATGCGTAGTTTGGGCCTTGTCACCCTCAAACTTCCAAACATCATAACTTTATCCTCGAATGTCGGAATCGGGCGTGCCACCTGTCTATGAACTTGTGACGTCCCGAACTACGTTACAGTCATTGGTCAAAGTCCGTTTGACGGCTCGAACCAAAAGTCAACCGTTCATCCAATTCTATGGGCAAAATCATCATTTCCTTCAAATTTTTCAAAATTTCCTTTTTCGAATTTCCGGGTCGTTACACGCGAGAGGCGTATGGCACGCGTATCGAGGCGACAGCTCAGACGGTCTGTGAGTGGACCTTGTTTTCTAAATTGATGCATGCATAAATGTTTTATATACTTTGATGAACATGTTTTGTGATGCCTTGAGTGCATTTGTGTGTGTTTACATATTTGTACGTATTTCGAGGTTCTAGTTTTATACGGTGCTTATACGTGTTTGTGGTTTCAGTTTAAATGAAATGGTTTTGGATTTGAAAAGGATAAACTCGAGCATGAGACCCATTTGGTTTTGTCTCGAGCATGTGGCCCTATTGATGATCTACGGGTCTGAGTCATGGTCGCGTCGAGTGTTGTGTGCACGGCGACAGACTATACGACGCTCGCCTCCGGACTAGGGATGTGTTCCTTTCGTAGAGGTCACGATGCACGTACCATTGTCGAGCAGCCACTGGAGGCTCGACCTCAGAGTGCTAATAGTTTAGGAGATCGATCGGTGATGTGTGCACCATGATCTAGAGATGGTCGCGTCGATTGATATGTTCACGGCGACATACCAGGATTGAGAGCGGTCCTGGACGGATAGTTGCACGCATCACTACGATTGGAATCGTGACTGACCCTGAGATATCGAGCTCGATGCCCAGTTGAGTCATGAGTTCGGACTTGAGGCTCAGTTGGTTTACATTTGTGATTTCGGGTCGGGGACTCTAAATGGATTTCTAGGTTCATGACGGTTTATAGGGACCAGGTATGAATCCTTTGAAAGGTTTTAAGAATGTTTTCGAAATGGATTACCATATACCATCCTTTATTTATGGATTGTCTCTTCCGGGGAAGGTCGTTGGCTTAGGTGGACCCCGTAGTAATCACGGAGCACTAACTGAGTGGAATCGCCCTCGTTGGGTACCTTACTCTTAGGAAGGCTTATGGATTATAACCCTCAGGGAGGGTCATTGATCTGCGGACATTGACCTAAGTGGACCCTGGGGAGACTTGGGAATTGATACCCCGGGTAACACGCACTTAGCTTTGGAAACTGTGACAAGATTGCTTATATGTTATATGATATACTGGTTTTGGGCTGAGTCCTACATGGATTTGGGCAGTGGCCCGTATGATTGGTTTCATTTTCGATTTTGGGCCAAGGCCCTAATGGTTTGGCAAATGGTTTTCGAATGCATACACGCTTTTTAGTGAAGAGCATAAATGTCTGTCTTTTTGTGAAAATGTTTTTATAAATTCTTTGTTTTGTCCACTCACAGGTTTTAATATTTTGAATGCCCTTCAGGTTGACAACGGATGTGGGCTGTAGTAGAGACCGAGACATCACACTCCTCCTCCGGATCCTGGCGCTCTCTAAAGCCCTGAGTGGGCTAAAGTCGAAATTTTCCTTTGTTTGACACTCCATATCAGACGCGAACAGGCGTGTCCCGCATTAATTCCGGGGGGATTGGGACGGGTCCTGACACCAGACCATAAGAATTACCGAAGCATACTCTCAATGTCTTGAATAATCTTTTTTGGGATGAAGAAATGAGAAGCTCAAAAGACCAACATACTAGAAAGCACTTATTGAATTAACAAAAGTCTAGCTGCAAAAGAAAGAGCACGATATTCCCACGCCCTAACCCGATTTTGAATACGCTCAAGGATAGAGGCACTATTAGAGAAAGTTAACTTGGATGTAATGAGAGGAACACCAAGATACCTCACATGCAAGGAACCTTCCAAAACACCAACACATTGGGCTAGTTGATGCTTAATCCGTCAGCCAACATTAGCAACGAACAATTGGCATTTATCCAAATTAGGAGAGAGCCCAGACACATCTAAGAACCACTTCAACGTCTTCCTAAGAATCGACAGCGAGAAAGGGTCACCATGAGAGAAAATAATGAGGTCATCATCGAAAGCAAGATGACTAATTGGAACCTTCTTCCACCGCTATTGAAATCGGAATGTAGAATGATAATGAATGAACTGAATCATAATAAGGGAAATGATCTCCATAGCTATGAAAAATAAATAAGGGGACATAGGGTCATCGTGGCGAATGCCCCATTTCCCAAGAAAAAGCCAACAAGCTTCCCATTAACATCAATAGAATACCTGGCACTCAAGATATAGATTATGATCCAACCAATAAACTGATCAGGGAATCTCAAGGAATGTAAGGCCCCAGGAATGAAATCCCAAGATATAGTATCATAAACTTTTCGAATGTCAACTTTAACAGCACATCTCAGCGTTTCAGAATTCAAATGGCAGCCTCTGAATAATTCTTGGACCAAAAGGATGTTATCTCCAATTCTTCTACCACCAATGAAAGCGGACTGATTAGGAGAAATAATGGCAGGGAGCACAAGCTTGATTCGATTAGCCAAAAGCTTCGACACAATCTTGTAGATGGTATTACAAAAAGCAATAGCCCTAAAAGCCCCAAAGGTGGACGAGTTCAGAGTTTTGGGAACCAATGTTAAAATTGTGGAGTTAGTTTCTCCCAAAATCCTTGAAGAACTGAAGACTTCCTTGACTGCAGCGATCACATCGGCTCCTATAATAAGCCAAGCTTTTTGAAGAAATAGGTGTTAAACCCATCCGGCCCAGGAGCCTTGTTGGGTTTAAAGCTGAAACAAGTGGATTTAATTTCCTCATCAGTAATCTCCTCAACTAAATTGACAGCCTGCACCTGAGACACCATCAAAGAAACAACCTAGTGGAATTGCATATCCAGTACAGGATAATCAGACTCAATCAACTTCTGAAAAAACGAAATAGTTTCATGCTTAATTTCTTCAACATCATTTGTAACAGAGCCATCTTCTCGACAAATACTAACAATCTTGTGGCGATTTACCCTTTTCATGACAACCTTATAGAAAAAGCCAGTATTACGATCACCACCCTCCATCCATTGCACACGAGACTTCTGCTTAAAAAGACACTAATCAGCTAACAATTTAAGCATGAGGCTGTTTCAATTTTTTCAGAAATTGGTTGGATTTGACTGTCCTATCCTAGATCTACAATTCCACCAGGCTATTTCTTTGTCAGTGTCTCGGGTGAAGGCTATCAAACTGATGAGGAAATTAAACCCACATATTTCAGCTTTAAATCCAACAAGGCTCCTGAGCCAGATGGGTTTCACGCTTATTTCTTTCAAAAAGCTTGGCCTATTATAGGAACCCATGTGATCGCTGTTGTTAAGGAAGTCTTCAATTTTTTTTGTTTTCCTATTTAGGGATCTTCATTAAGACTCTGAGTCATCCAAATTTGTGTGACTAGGTGTGCGCATTAACTATGTCTTTTTTAGTCATAAATGACACTAGTCAGATAGCGGTTTAAATTAAAACTGTCATCTATCGCCATATAAAAGTGTAGGCTCCCTTAATTTTTCAATATTTTTCTAACTAATGAACAGCACTTTTTGATTTGGTGTTGTCTATTAGATTTTATTGGAGGAGAGGGAAATGAAAATTTTCAAAAACAAGAGAGCAGCAATTGGAAAATGCGAAACACACTCAACACTGTTCATCATTAAAAAAAAAAACTAAAATGTTAGCCTATTTCATCCATTTTTCAACCCTGTTCGAAATTGGCCGAAGTGCATCCATTTTCTACTCAACCCTGGATCTACTCTCTCCCTTTCTTAGTCACAATCTTTTCTTCTCTCTTCACTTTCCTCTCACTGGTTCATCCTTCTTACGCCTCCCTCTCACTTCTTCGATCCCGATATGCCCATGGCCGACAACATCCTTGCTCCACTCGTCACCCATTCATTTCAAAGGAGATGGCGCTAATAGGGGACGCGGGACGGTGAGATGGACGCGGGGCCATGAGCTTCAATGTAAAGCTCTTTGCTAGGGTTGAGTTTCGAAGGGCAGATGGAGGCTGAGGCGGCGGTTCCTTAGGGTCTGGTGCCGTGATGTGGCGGCTTGTCTATTTGAACCATGCGAACGTTAGTAGCCAAGCTCACCACCGTTAGATAATTCTTGAAATTGAATTTTTTAGTACATGAAACACATTTCTGAGTCTCATTTTGTGCAATTTTTTTTTTTCTAATTCTGACGTGATGTGAATTTTGTGATCGGTGTTCAAAGTATTACTGTAGAAGAATCCCATTTGGGGAATGCTCAGGCTGTAAATTTCTCAACGTACAAGTGTAAAATAATTCCAATTCGGAATTTGCAGCATTGCAATTTCTCTTAGGATGGAAGAGGTTAGTTACTGTTATCCCTGTCAATATTTTCTCTTTTATTCCGGAAAGCTTATTTGGTTGCTGGGAAAATGAAATTCTGGTATGGAATTTACAGATGAGCTCTCCCTTAAACATGACACGGGGAAAAAAAAATTGGACAGCTATTGCAGTTAATATTTGTTGGGACTACAACTTGCATAGCTTATGACATCATGCCCTATATGGGTGTCAATGTTCATATTCGTTTATTGCAATTTTCAACTAATTTCTCTTGTTTTCATTTGAGGAAAATTCTTTTTGCTGATTTTACTTGACCTTGTTCTTGGAATTTACTATTTTTTCCAGGAGATAATTTGTTGCCACAATCTGTGTCACTTTAACAGTCAAGGACCTTGTCCTTGATCTTTGCTTCATTTTTTGGTGTTTCTTTGAATACAAACCCCTGAAAAATCTAGTGATTCTTGTAGTTGTAAGCAGTCTCTTTATCCAATAGCTTGTGCAATGCTTTTCAATCTCTTATGAACTCAAATTAACTAGAAAGTTCTTAGCTTGTTCATGCTCCAAAACTATCCCCTCAAGTTTTTCTTTTCTTCATTGATTGGTGCCAAACTGTAATTTAATCAGATTGTTGTCCTGGTCATCCGACTTCAAGTTCTGGCTATTGGTGTACCATGCTGGTTTCATATATGATATTGCCGAGGGTATCAACTTTCACTCACTCTTTGGGAAACTGTGTGAAGATGGTAGGGGTTATCGTCATCTTCGTTCTCCTCTTCAAAATACCCTCTCACCTATTAACTTTCTTGGTAAAGCTACTTATACCATGTGATTTCCTAAGGATAATAAAACTGAGTTATAAGCTAGATATGGACATGAATTGGTAACAAATTTTTTTTTTCCGGTTGAAGAAGTGAATAGTTTTGTTTGATATGATGCAGGAACCAGAGTGATGCTTTGTTGAGGTTTTCCTGTATTCGAGGGTGAAGCGCATTAAAGTAAAGTTGAAGAGCGCTTGAAGTGTATTATTGGAATGAGATTTTTATGTTTCTTGGAGAAAATTTCCAATTTTAATTGTAGGTTAGGAGGAGGAGAATGCAGGGAGAGGGAAGTGAGGGAATCAATTTAGTATTTGGCTTTTACTTTACTTTTTCATTTTTTTTCTTTTGTTAATTTCTGCTATTTACTACATTCGGGATACACTGGCTAGTTTTGATGCCAGTATGTGTACATATTCTGTCACTCCATTTTCATTTGCTCAATCCTTCGTTTGGTTTTTGTAGGTACAAAATATTCTGCAGCAGATGGCCAAGAGCTTATTTGGAAAATCATTGCAGGTAATATTTTATTTGGACAATACAAAGGGTTAAAAAGTGACCTGAAGGATCTATGTACAAATTCAGTTGTGTAAAAATAGTTTACTGCATGCATTTGTGTTATGATTTATGAGGAGATTTTATAGCCTTTTTTTGTTCATTATCATGTTGTTGGATGTGTTTGTGATTGCCACACCTAGGATAGTTTGGCCTCCCAAAAACGGTTCTATTGCTCAACAGCCCAACACTCGTATGCCAACTGTTGTGCATGAAGCAATGTTGGAGGATGTTGTTTTGCCTACAAAGATTGTTGGGAGAAAATTAGATATCATCTTGATGAATTCAAGATAAAGAAGGTACATTTCTACGAGTTTCTTTCTAAATGTATAAGAATATTTTGGTTGCCAATACTCATATGCACACTTGGAAAAAAGAGAAAAATATTGCATCTATTTTAGAAGGTTAAGGAAAGTACTTTGTAGCCGTGAGTTGTTTAACTAATGAAAATGTCCAAAGGCAGGCTACTCGTGGTACACAAATTTGTGTGATAGATCCTCGTAATGGATTGCTAATAAAGAACATGTATAGGCCGGTTGTCGTTGGTTGCTCAATGCATTTCTTTCTTGGATTGCAACGTTGCTTACCAATATATAACTGTACTGTTTGGCAGGTGCTTTTGGACGCCAAGGAATGAAACAACACTGTACAAGCTGGAGAGCTTTTCTGCTGTGGTACAGAAAGATATCGAGAGCAGAATACACTTTTCTGCTATGAACTTGCCCATCACCTGATTATGCATTTATGCCTAAAATCATTTACTTACTGATATATTTCTTGTGTGAAATTTATCAGTTATATAAGGTTTTATGTTAGACATGTAATTTCATGTTAATTTTGCCCTTTGTTTTACATGCACTTAGCTACATACCTAACTTGTATTTTTTGGGATTGCCACACAAATGCATTGGCTATATTTTTTACTTGGATTTAATATAAGAATCATGTTTGATAGATTTTCTTCATAAAAATATATATCCTTTTATTGATTGAAAAATAATTTATATGTGAACCGACGATATGTGCTAGATGAATTGACACACAAATGTCATTGTCTAAAAATGTATCACACTACATCTTAACAAATGTTGCCTTACAATTTGATTTGGTCCATCATACGACGCTCCTATTGGAAACACATCGTTTGATGCATCATCAGACAACATATTTTCAATAAAAGTCGTTTAATGCATCATCAGATAATATTTTTCCAATAAAATCGTTAAAAACGTTACTTGATACACCATCAAATGACATTTTTACTGGAAAAGCGTCGCTTGGTGGTGTAATAGACAACATTTTGAAAAAGAAAAAAAAACCGTCGTCTGATAGGCTAATCGACGACGATTTTTCTGAACTTTATATTTTTCTTTTCAATAGACGACAATTTTTCTGAAAAGCTGTCATCTTATATTGTTTAGATGACAGTTAATAAGCATCGTCTGATATTGCTCAAATATATGACAATTACATAGACAACATTTTTTTTATCATCAGACAACAAGAGCAAAAATGGCATGGTGAGGGTCTGTCTGAGCGGCTGCACAAGGCCAATATATATAATCTAAATAATTAAGAAAAAAAATCTAATGTAATGTAATTCACAACATAATTGTTAGGTAATTTATATCTATACTAAAGCCCAAGCACGATTTTCACTGTTCATGTACAGTGTTCTCGCCATTTTCATTGTGTATACAGTGTATTTCCCTTTTTGCCCCCATATTTGTAACGTTCTCTTTGATATTTGCTTTCTTAATAGTGAAGGGACAAAAGTACCCCTGATTTATTTTCGGTGTATCAATCACATCTTCGCGAGTCCGCTCCCCCTCCATTTTCTTCTTCTCTTCTCTTTTTAGCCGACTGTTTTCACCATCGTCGTCGTCGTCTTCACCATCTACAACCATCTCTTCTCCCGCTCATCCGTTTCAACAAAGCTTCGTCTCTTCGTTTCGATTGGTGGGTGAATTCATATTGTAAAGTTTTAGGTTTTGATTTAACTAATACATGATTCAGTTAGATTGTTGACTTGGGTTTGACGGATTAATTACTTTGCATGATGGGTTTTTGGAAGGATTGAAGAAGAAAAAGCCGTTGGCGTTGGGTTTGGGTGATTTTTGAGGTAAGCGAGCTATCGAGCGCCAAAACTGGCCTAAGTTCGGCGAGGCTGTCCATGAGGACGTCGGCGCCAGGCTCACTATGGTGTCCACCGAAGAGATCCTCCTCGAGCACCCTTGGGCTCCCGGTATACCTATTTGTTCGTATTGTTGTCGTTGATTGGTGTTTTTTATTTTCGTACTTCAGGGGAAATAAAGACCTTTTCTGAGCCAAATTGTAATTTTTGGTGATTAAACTCTAATCCCTTAGTTTTAGCACTAAAGAATTTTTTTTTTCGCGATTGAAATGATTTATTAGAATTAAACGAAATTTACAGTTCGTTGTTTCATTTGGAGAGTTGGGAATTTTCCACAATAATTGCATCAAATAACAAGAGGATTAGAAAAAAGATGGTGTTGCCTTTAGACACACATTATTTTATTTATTTCAGATGACTTTGATGCTATTCTGTTTTCAAGAGGATTAGTACCACCAGCATGCGTCAAGTAGGTTCTGCATTTTCCTCTCATCTGCCTTTTTATGGGTGTTTAGGCTTCATTTTATAATCTGTTTCCTGCTCTGTTTTCAATCACAGCATATTTGGTTCCTCTTACGTATTTATGTTCTCTTATTTCCAAGTACAATTTCTAGCTTTATTCGCTTGGATTAAGCGAATCTTCACTTCCATTAAGCTCTGTGGATTAGGTTCAACTATGTGAGTTTTTTAGTACTTTCCTGATTTGAAAATTGGGTTGATCACTATTTTTATTTCTAGGTTTAGTAATTCCCTGATTTGAGATATGTGTTTATTTCTAGGTTTACTAATCTTCTGATTTGAGATATGGGTTTTGGAATTGAGATATGGCTTCGTTTTCAAATTGAAATATGGGTTAATTTTCATTGTTTGTTGCTGTTATTTCTAGGTTTGTAGGTTTGTTCATCATTTCTATGTTATCTCATTCATTTTGATTTCTGCTTTCTTGACTGTCATTGCAATTTGTGTGATTTGAGATATGGGTCTGTTTGTTCAATTCATTTGTAGGTATACATTCATTTTTTGTTGCTGCAATTTGCAAGCTATATACAACTATAATAATAAACTGATGCCTAAGAGAAATGGATTCAGGAAGACAAGAAGATGAGCACAACACCAAAAAGGTAGAAGAACTATCAATAGTAAAATGAAGGATGAGGAACTCAAATGAAAAACAACTGCTGATTAAAGTGATTTCAATGGTCATTGGTTATTCTGCATACCTCAGAATACCACGTATTTATTTTCTGAGAAAGTGAAATGAATAACAGCTGGGAAAGTCAATGGTCACTGTTAAAGGAATTCTTAGAGAATTTTGCTTTCTTAATTTTTTTTTTCTGAGCCTAAAACTTTAATCCATTTCTATGAATATGACATATTCATTTTCTGTTTGTTCAATGGTTTTTGGGTCTGCTTATTTTGTTTCTGAGCAAACCATGTTCTAATCTTTGCATCTCGGTTTGCTTGGTTGTTGTCCCCATATGCTACCTTACTAATTTTTGTATGGGTTTTGTGATTTCAATTCTGGGTTCTTGATTTTTTCTATAATTTTTGTAAATTGAGTTATGGGTTCATGAGCTAACCTTCATGCTTGAATTTTGGGAATAAAATTTCAGTTTTACTTCCTGTCTCAGTTTTTCTTCTTTCCCGAATGAAGGGATAGATCGTGCAAAACTGAAGGAGTTGTTGAATGATAGCTTTTGCTTTATGTATGAAAGAAATTGTGTGAGTTTGGTGTATGTTTGTGTTTTATGTACGACGAATGTAATTGTTGGCATATACATACGAGACATCTCTTTTATGACTTCAATTGTGGGTGAAAAAGTTCTATTATCTGTTAACCTAGGCTGGTTGCAAAAGTTTGGGAATTTTATTATTTTCCACTTGAAAGTGATTATGGGCTTTGGGTTTTTACTACAATGTTATTTGTAAGTTGAGTGTGAGTTGGAGGAATTCAAGTTCGTGATGGTCCATGATTTAAAAGTAAATATTTGGCTACATTTTAGACATATCGTGACAGGACTCATCCCAATCCCCCCGGGATTAGTGCGGGATGACCCTGCTCCCGTCTGACCCTGCGCGTGAAAATTAATTGTCAAACTAAAAGTCAACATTTCCGCCCGTGAAGTCCAACTTACGGTAATGCCCCTGAACTTCCGATAGTCATAACTTTTTCCCTGATTGTCCGAAATGGACGTGCCACCTGTCTATGAACTCGTGACGTCCCGAACTACGTCACGGTCATTGGTCAAAGTCCATTTGACCCACCAATCAAAAAGTCAACAATTTGGCCATACCATTCATAAGGGTAAAAACGTCAATTCACAAATGAAATTACAATATTAAAATCCTCGAATTTCCGGGGTGTTACAACCTTCCCCCCTCAAGAAATTTCGTCCCGAAATTTCAAAGAAACAAATGAGGAAATTGATCTCGCATATGAGCCTCAGGCTCCCATGTGGCTTCTTCCACATTCTGGTTTCTCCAGAGAATCTTCACGAGAGGGATCGTCTTCTGACGTAGTACCTTGTCCTTCCGATCCAAGATCTGTACTGGTTGTTCTTCAAAGCTCAAATCCTCCCGTAGTTCGACAGGTTGTTCCCCCAATACATGCGAAGCATCATGTACGTACTTCCGCAACATCGATATGTGGAAAACATCGTGAACTCTAGATAGTTCTGGAGGTAGTGCCAATCTGTATGCAACTCTGCCAATCCTTTCCACGATCTCGTAAGGTCCGATAAAACGCGGACTCAGTTTCCCCCGTCGGTCAAAACGGATAATTCCTTTCCACGGAGATAACTTCAGGAAGACAAAATCTCCCACTTCAAATTCCAAGTCTCGAATCCGTCGATCGGCATAACTCTTTTGGCGATCCTGTGCCGCCTTCAATCTTTCCTTGATAACTCGAAAAGTTTCCATAGTTAAGTCCATCAATTCAGGCCCTACAGCCGCTCGTTCTCCTATCTCCGTCCAGCAGATAGGTGTCCTGCACTGTCGACCATACAGTGCCTCATAAGGTGCCATCCCGATGCTTGTCTGATAGCTGTTGTTGTAAGCGAATTCCATCAATGGCAAATGAGTATCCCAAGAGTCTTGAAACTGTAGTACACATGACCTCATCATGTCCTCCAGGGTCTGAATGGTCCGTTCAGACTATCCATCGGTCTGTGGATGGAACGCAGTACTGAAACGTAGGGTTGTTCCCAAAGTAGCTTGCAAACTCCGCCAGAACCTGGAAGTGAAACGCGGATCACGATCGGACACGATCGATTCCGGCGTACCATGCAATCGTATGATTTCCTTCACAAACAACTGAGCCAGACGGTTAGGTTTATAGGTCTCCTGAACTGGCAGAAAATGGGCTGACTTGGTTAGCCGGTCCACGATCACCCATACTCCATCAACTCCACTCTGAGTCCTCGGTAACTTAAAGACGAAGTCCATGGTGATGTGATCCCACTTCCACTCGGGAATAGGAAGTGGCTGCATAGCCCCATAAGGTCTCTGGCGTTCCGCCTTAACCTGCTGACAGGTTAAGCATCTGCTCACGAATTCCGCAATATCCTTCTTCATTCCTGGCCACCAATAATGCTTCCGGAGGGTACGGTACATCTTTGTACCTCCCGGATGCATAGCATAGGCCGAACTATGGGTCTCCTCAAGAATCTCAGTCCGTATCTCTGCCACTGCAGGTACACACAAACGACCCAACTTAACCAGCGCCCCATCACCCTGGATAGTAAAATCCTGTCTTCCATCCGCATCGACTTCAATTCTGTAAATACAGAGTATCGGATCCTGAAGTTGTGCTTCGATAATCCGATCAATCAGTACAGGTCGTACATGGAAGCTGGCCAACAAAGCTCCATGCCCATCCGTACCTAAAATAACTCCCGCCTTCCGGAGTTCCACCAGCATAGGAAGATACACCATCCCCAGGTGTGCAATAGATCCCGCTGACTTCCTGCTGAGTGCATCAGCCACCACATTGGCCTTACCCGGATGGTACTCGATCGTACAGTCATAATCTTTCAGCAGCTCCAACCATCTCCGTTGTCTCATGTTAAGCTCCTTCTGAGTGAAAAGGTATTTAAGACTCTGGTGGTCGGTGCATATCCGACACGTTGCGCGGAACAGGTAATGTCTCCAGATTTTTAGAGCATAAACCACCGCTGCCAACTCCAAATCATGGGTTGGATAGTTCAACTCATGAGTCTTCAGCTGCTGGGATGCATAGGCGATAACCTTGCCAGTTTGCATCAACACGCAGCCCAGACCTTGCAGTGAAGCGTCACTAAAGACCACGAATTCTCCACTGTCATCCGGCAATGCAAGGACAAGTGCAGTGGTCAATCGATCTTTCAATTCTTGAAAACTCCGATCACACTGCTCGTCCCAAATAAACTTTACTCCCTTCCGAGTCAGACGAGTCAATGGTGCAGCAATTTTGGAGAAACCCTCCACGAAACTCCGGTAGTAACCTGCTAATCCGACGAAACTCCGCACCCCTGTCACTGTTGTCGGTCTAGCCCAGTTAGTCACCGCTTCTGTTTTCTGGGGATCCACGCAAATCCCATCCGTCGATATCACGTGTCCCAGAAAACCAATACTGCTCAGCCAAAACTGACACTTGCTCAGCTTGGCGTACAACTGTTCCTGTCTCAGCTTCTCCAAGATCAATCGTAGGTGTTCCTCATGTGCACGGGCACTCCTCGAGTATACCAAGATATCATCAATGAACACAATTACGAACTTATCCAGGTAGGGTCGGAAGACCCGGTTCATCAGATCCATGAATGCTGCTGGAGCATTCGTCAACCCAAAAGGCATAACCAGGAACTCGTAGTGTCCATAACGGGTTCGAAAAGCAGTTTTCGGAATATCCTCCTCCGAAATCCTCAATTGGTGATACCCAGACCGCAAATCAATTTTTGAGAAGCACTGAGCTCCCCGTAACTGGTCAAAAAGGTCATCGATCTTGGGTAGAGGATACTGGTTCCTCAGTGTCACCTTGTTGAGTTGTTGATAGTCAATACACAAACGGAGACTTCCCTCCTTCTTCTTTACGAACAACACCGGTGCTCCCCACGGTGAAGTACTCGGTCGGACATATCCCAAATCCACGAACTCCTGCAATTGAGTCTTGAGTTCTCGTAACTCGACCAGCGCCATCCGTTATGGTGCCTGGGATATAGGTCGGGTACCAGGGAGTAGTTCAATAGTAAACTCGATCTCCCGCGATGGCGGTAATCCAGGTAAGTCTTCCGGGAACACATCTGGAAACTCACGCACCACCGGTATCTCGTCGATACCCGGAGTATCAACCCGTTCCGACACGACATGCGCCAGATAACCCTGGCATCCCTTCCGTAGAAGTTTGGTAGCAGTAAGTGAAGAAATCACTTCAGGAGGCGAACCGTCACGTTCCCCCCGAAAGATAACCTCCGGCAAACCCGAGCTCCGCAGAATCACTTGCTTGCTACAACAATCGATGAGCGATCCGGGCTCCGATAGCCAATCCATCCCTAGGATTATATCGAAGTCGTGGATATCCAGAATAATTAAGTCTGCTGGTAAATCCACATCCTCAATTCTTACCGGGCACCTCCGAATCACCTAATTCACAAGGTACACGATGCCCATCGGGGTGCCAACACCCATTTCGCAATCTAAAGATGATACCACACAATCAAGCATACCAGCACAACTCTTCGAAATAAAAGAATGTGTAGCCCCCGCATCCATCAATACATGTACAAGAAGTTTAAGATATGTAGTGTACCTGTGACCACGCCTGGGGCAGTCCTCGCCTGCTGTTGGGTCATTGCAAACACTTGGGCCCTCGGCCCTCCGTTCCGTCCGCGCCCGCGCGCGCCACGTCCAGCACCACGGTCACCTCCCTGACCGCGACCTCCATTAGTGTGGGAAGCCGTGCTCTGCACCACACTAGAGCCCCCAGCGTCGTTGTTCTTGGACAACTGCGGGCAATCACAGGCATAGTGACCCTCCTCTCCGCAAGCAAAACAAGTTACTGGCCTTGGCCTGTCCGAATGCCCACCAGAAGCACCGCTCCAAGATGAGCGCTGCCCAGAGTTGTATCCAGATCCTCTACCCTGAGAGCCTTCGCGTCGACCTGACCAGCCATGACCCTTGAAGGATGAGGGTGCTCCCCTGTAGCCCCCTCCCTTGTTGTTCTTCTGGCCTGATGGCCCACGATGTGGGCGATCCTGACGTCGCCCCTCGCCCGAAGGTGGTCGTGTCTGGTGTGCCGCCAGACTGGCCTCGACACGCACCGCAGCGTCGACCAAATCTCTCAGTGAAGCATGAGTAGCAGCAGTCACACTTTCCCGGATCTCCCCTCGAAGTCCAAGCTCGAACCTTTGGCATTTGTCCTCCTCCGTGCTCACGAATGATGCAGCGAACCGGGAAAGTTTCCCGAAAGTTTGCTCGTAGTCCGCAACGGACATATCCCCCTGCTCCAGCCGCAGGAACTCAGCCTCCCGTGCCGCGCAAAAGGATCGCGGGTAGTACTGGTCCAGAAATCTGGAACGGGAAGCTTCCCAAGTAGTGGTATGGACCGACCACCCAGATATTTCGAGTCCGTGCCACCACTGGTAGGCTTCTCCATCCAGCAAGAAGGCCACCAAAGTTACCCGTTCGCCCGGAGGGCAGTGCATCACCGAGAAGATCCTCTCCCACTTGGTGATCCAATCATGAGCATCCTCGGGGTTTGATCCCCCGCAGAAAGGAGTGGCTCCCAACCGTTGAGCCCTTTCAATGCTCGCGCATTCCATCTCCCTTTCCAGATCCTCATCAGTTCATGTATGAGGAATTCTCCTAGGAGGCATAACCAACTGTCAAGAGGCATAGATCAAATAACGATATTCTTAAAAGTCGAAAAGTAACTAGTACTAATCGCTAGTCTAGCATGCTGACCATAACCTAGTACTGACCACAACCTAGTGCTCTGATACCAAGCTGACAGGACCCACCCTGATCCCACAGGGACCACAAGGGGGCGTGCCCTGCTCCCGTCTGACACCCAAAAATTCATACCAATTTTAATCTCAAAACATCAAATGCATAAATAAACAAATTAAAGTCATACATCAAATCCGAATTAAACAGATGTCAGACAAGGGATGAAATCCAAAAGGGTACACCAACCAGCAGGGGTTCAGGTACGCAGAAGTAGATCTATGCCTCAGCCTCAGGTTCCTCCTCTACCTCAGTATCACAACCTGGAGGGGTTACCAAAAACATTAAGGGTGAGTGGACCGAAACTCAAGTTTATAAAATCATTTGATAAGTAAAACATATAATTTACCCCTCCGTTTTCCAAACATGCATGCAACCGTATTTAAAATCATAAGTCATATACTATGAACCATAAGGCATGTAATAAAACCATAAGTATAATTTTAGTTGCTGCACTATACACTCCAATCCCGACATCCCTGATGTCTGACGTCCCTGACATCCAATAAGGTCACTATCACAAGGCTACGCGTGTCACTCGGGTCTCAATTCCGAGTTCAATCCCCGAACCCTGTTCGGTTACAGCATCCCCGATGCTTAGCGCCATAGACGCTAGACGTTCTAGATGTCCGTGACCACTCCGGGGTACCTCATCCGGAGGAGACAGTATAGTATGAATGGATCTATACAGTGCAGTACCAAATACATTTTATTGATATCCACATGCAAGCATATATATAAAATCCGAACCAATCATTAAGTTTCATTAGACGGGTCTCAAGCCCAAATACCGTGAAACGTGCCATAACCATATTTTCCATATCATCAAAACCATTATTGTTTTTAGCATGTGAATAAGTATAATAAACCAGAAAACATTTATGAACGCAAGGGTTTAAGAAAATGGCCCACTCACTGTACGATCCCGCGGTGAACCTGCGCGTACGAACTTGTACCGGGATTATCGTACAATTCCTGTCAGTCCAAATCACATGTAAGTGTCACTACAAGTCTTAAATGTTTAACCACAAACTCCGAAATAGAAACCGGCTCAGGGAAGCCGTCCAACACGTTTCCCGAGGCAACCGGCCCTAAACTGACCCATCAAAACTATCTTAGATCAACATGGTTAATCCACCAAAAATGTTCAGAATGATGAGAGGAATAAAAGTCATGTTGATCGTGATCGGAGATAAGCCCCAACGCGCCCTCACGCGCCGCCCAAAGTGGCTGCGCGTGAAAGTCACGTGCCTGACACTGTAGCTACAGTGTCAGAACCTTCACCCGTTTGTCTGTAATTCGGGTCTGCCACCCGCGGCTTGACCCGGTTAATTACCCATCAATTCCCACTCGATTTCAATCCAATTTGATCCTAACATGTTATTTAAACATATAATTTAAGTTCTGAGTTATTAATTAGCCAAATCGAATCCTTAAATGGCCCTTCGACCCGTGATCATCCAAACGGGTTGATCACCCCAACTCACTGGTTTCTAAACCAAAATCAAATTAACTTTACATGAAGCATCATAGTATCACAACGAACTGGAAAACACACTCAATTGAACCAACACTCACCTGGAAGTAGTCGTCCAAACCTCTGAAATTCTTTTGAACATGGCAGTCACCGTCCAAGCTCACCCGTGGCTGGTTGCCTTCGATTTTGATATGGTTGTGTTCTAAACACTCCCAGAAAGCTTAATCTGCAATTAGATTGGTCCAACACACCGTAGAAATTAAACTCTGATTTTTCCCTCCAATTTTCCAGAAATGGCTTCTCTGGTTTTCCTCACCCGTTCTCAGTTATAACAGCATCAGAGTGATGCTCACACACGTTCTAATTAGTTATAAACAATTTCAAGCCGTCCCAGAGGCTCGTGGGTGTCCAATTGTCCACTGAAAAAAGGCTCCCCGAAAAGCTTCGAACTTCAATTAATCAATTGATCGTGCAGGCTGCACGGCTCAGGCCACGTTCAAAAGCAAAAGACAGCCTAGACTTTCCAGCACATGTTAGCATAATCAATTGCACGATAGAACCACCGCACATGGTGGTGCCGCCCATGTCCCCCGCGGTCTGCTACAGTAACCAGGGCAAAAAGACCAAAATGCCCCTGGTTCAGAAATTACCAAACTGCCCCTCACTTCCTAGACCCGTAACTCAGCCATACGAAGTCCGATTTCGGCGTGCCGCCTGTCTACGGACTCAGGACGTCGAGACCTACCTATCGGTCCTTGAGTCGCGTGAAAATTAATTGTCAAACTAAAAGTCAACATTTCCGCCCATGAAGTCCAACTTACGGTAATGCCCCTGAACTTCCGATAGTCATCACTTTTTCCCTGATTGTCCGAAATGGACGTGCCACCTGTCTATGAACTCGTGACGTCCCGAACTACGTCACGGTCATTGGTCAAAGTCCATTTGACCCACCAATCAAAAAGTCAACAATTTGGCCATACCATTCATAAGGGTAAAAACGTCAATTCACAAATTAAATTACAATATTAAAATCCTCGAATTTACGGGGTGTTACAGAAAGAACCATAATGAAAATGACCATACGGGCCACTGCCCAAAACCTGTGTAACCACACATCACATATCATATATCATATTTATATCATATACACATATAATTCACACAACCAATCCTGTCATGGTTTCCAAAGCTACGCGCGTGCTACCCAGGTCTCAATCCAAGTCTTCTCAAAGTCAAAATCAATGTCCGTAGACCACTGACCCTACCCGAGGTAATAGTAACCATAGCCTTCCTGAGAGTAAGGAACCCAACTGAGGGGTGACTCCACTCAGTCGGTGCTCTGTGACTACTTCGGGGTCCACCCAGGCCAACGAACCTCTCCGGAGGAGATAATAGAAGTAAAGGAAGGTATATGAATACATATATATACATAACATAAATGTTCATGCCCGGTTCCCTTGAACCGTCATGATCTATAACATCCATCAACTAGGGTTCATACCGGTTCCCATAAACCG
Source organism: Prinsepia uniflora (assembly GCA_032719365.1). NCBI lineage: Eukaryota > Viridiplantae > Streptophyta > Magnoliopsida > Rosales > Rosaceae > Prinsepia > Prinsepia uniflora. Next base: position 16,334,025 of record CM064864.1, on the reverse strand, counting down.
TCATGTACCATAATGACCTGAAAAAGGTTCATGCCGGTTCCCATAAACCGTCATGAACCACAATGACCTTTCTAGAGTTCATACCGGTTCCCATAAACCGTCATGTACCATAATGACCTGAAAAAGGTTCATGCCGGTTCCCATAAACCATCATGAACCACAATGACCTTTCCAGAGTTCATGCCGGTTCCCATAAACCGCCATGAACTTGGAAATCCATCTAGGGTCCCTGACCCGAAATCATCAGTGTAAAACAACTGGGTCTCGTGCCCGAACATATGACTCAACTGGGCACCGTGCCCGATATCTAAGGGTCATTCACGACTCCGATCATAGTGATGTGTGCAACCATCCATCCAAGACCGCCCTCAATCCTGGTCTGTCATCGTGAACGTATCAACCGACGCGACCAGCACAAGATCATGGTGCACTCATCACCGATCGCTATCCTGAACCATAAGCCCTCCGAAGTCAAGCCTCCCCAGGCTGCCCGACCACGAATCGTGCATCGTGACCTCTCCGGAAGGAATACATCCCAATCCGGAGGCGAGCGTCGTATCGTCGTATCGTCGATCGTCGTGCACATAGCACCCGTCGCGACCACGATTTAGACCCGAAGGTCGTAATTAGCGTCATATGCCCAAGACAAAACCAAATGGGTCTCATACCCGAGTTCATCTTTTTATAAATCCAAAACCTTTTCATTTAGACCAATAAAGACATACAGACCCGTATAGGCACCGTATAGGGCCGAAATCTCGAAATACGTCCCTATACGTAACCACATACAAATGCACCCATGGCATCATCAAACATGTATGAAAACATATAATAAATATTTATGCATGCACCAATTTAGAAAACAAGGTCCACTCACAGATCGTCCGAGCTGCCGCCTCGATTTGCGTGCCATAGGCTCTCCCGAGCCAATCCAACCTCACCGGGTCATCCTGACCTGTCCAAACCACATCCAAAGGTTACTACTAACCTATACAAGTCCATATTAAGAACCCTAAACTTTCCCGGATAAGTAAACGTGCCCCGTACACGTTCCCCGAGGTGAAAAAAATTAATTTGACCAAGCTAACGATCTCCGATCGACCCGAAACCACCGCCATTGGATCCGGATCGTCGAAATCTTTAAAATGACACTGGGCCCACTGAAAACACTGTTCACACACGCGTGCGGTCAATGCAAAAGTCAATGCTGCTACAGTACCTGCTGACGTCAGCAGTGACGTCATCACTGACAGTCCTGACGGTGACACGTGTCACACCCCTATTGGCCAATTTTCTGACATGTTAACTGACATTTTCAGATCTGACAATGCTGACGTCATCCCTGACATGATGACGTCAGCAGGATGACGTCACCTGTCATCCCTGTCCTCCCGCTCGGTTGACCCGAATACCTACAACCGGGTCGTCGTGACCTGCGGCTTGACCCGGCCAGTTCTCCCTGCTCCGGCCACCAAAACTCCTCCCGTTTGTCCTATTTTCATCCTCACTACCTAACCTAGAGTTCTAGGACTTTAAAATGAAAGAAAAACGACGAGAACCACACCTTCGAGCCTGGCTATGGCGGGTGAGTTTTCCCTCGCCGTTCACGGCCCTTTCCGGCCACCCCAAGCCCCAAAACCAATCCCAATAGACTCCTAGGACTACCAGCAGCCTAACCTAGACCTTATAATCGAGCAAAAACAAATAGAACTCAAATTCGAAAGTTTAAATATTTTCATACCTCACGGGTCCTCCTCCGTCGTGTCCTCCGCCATCCACCGTCTAGTCCCCCGGTTCCTCAGCCCCTCACACTCCTCACGGTTACTCACAGAACGATGGAAGTGGTGATGGTGTGTGTGGGTGTTTCGGGTTTGTGAAGGAAAAAGAAGAAAATGAAATGGATATGGGGGGTGGGTTTCGGGTTTGAGGGAAATGAAATGAAGAGGATGAAGATGATCAAATGAGAGAATGAGAGATGAAGGGTGAGGATCAAAAGGTTAATTGGGAATGGATGGTTAGGATTAATTGTAGGATAGATTAATTATATAATAATAATTATAATATTATTTTATTAAGTAGATCCACCTTTTTAGGAACTAGCCAATGGGATGAGTGACACTTGTCACTCATCCATAGGTCCACCTAAAATATCTGCCCAATCAGATATTGCCAACTCAGCTCCGTCTCGAAGTACGTGCATAGTGAAATCGAACTTCCGTGACCCATAACTCTCCCGTTCGAAGTCTGATTTCATCGTGTTGTCTGTCTATGGATTCGTATCGTCCCCATCTACGTAACGGTCTTTGGCCCTCGGCCATCGAACCTCTCGGTCAAAAAGTCAACATTTGCCCCTTTTTAACCAAAATTACCAAAATGCCCCTAAACTTCCGAACGTCATAACTTCCTCCTCGAACGTCGGAATTGAACGTGCCACCTGTCTATGAACTTGTGACGTCACGAACTACGTCACGGTCATCGGTCAAAGCCCATTTGACCGCCAGAATGAAAAGTCAACGTTTTGCCACGACCAAGGGCAAAACGGTCATTTTGCATCGTTCGTCCGATTTCGCCCTACTAATCACCGATTAGCCTCACTAATCGTGATTAGTCACTAATCTAATCTAGGAATTTGGGACTGGTCGTTACAACCTTCCCTCCTAAATTAATTTCGTCCTCGAAATTCCAACCGACCTAACTCCAACCGTTCTTCACTCCTTAATTAGTTTTGTTCCCAAAACTCCAACTATCCTGATTCCACATCCACCTCGTGGAAAGTAGAATCGACCTTGAAACTCGTGTACACATGTACACCCACTAACCAGAACGATACTCGTCTCCAACCAGACGTACCACTAACACTCACGTCGTATCGACTACATTCGACCACGTCGAATGACAGTAGTCATACGTTCCGAATTGACACCACTTGTCAACTCGACTATTTCGTTGACATAAACAACTAGACGGTTCCTTTCTCAATCACTAATCTATCCTGGCGTCTACTCCCACTGGGAGTCGTCAGACCTCACTAATCGATCCACGCTGACACCTTCGAAAAACTGTCACCACTTGACAGTCGCCAGTCAAAAACTGGCACTATACTTACTTGTGATTATACTAACCACCAAATTACTCAACCTGTGTGTAACTAGACCCATCAGAAACACTATGACCCAACGCACAGTATCCAATGTCTAGTTCACGACCTCGATTAATCCGATGGTATCAGAACCAATTCGACTACCAACACGTTCACCATCGTACTACTGGTATAACCTAAATACCGTCACCAGGCATCACAAGTCTGCCCGGTATCGTACCTCGAACAAAGTACAAGGTACATACAACTACCCATCAATCAGCCCACAACCACCTAGGTTGTAGTCAATCACGTTTCTATAATGGAGTTCATATGTCCAATCCAGTATTAGACAAATCGAAACTCCGACCCAACATCTATTTCCAATTCCAAATCCGAATCCGCAATTTCGTAAGAAATCCCAAATTCAAACCCAGAACTCATATCCATAACCATGTCCAAGTCCGAGTTCGAAATCATCATTTCGTAAGCTAGCATTTGGAATAACCATTCCGAACCCAAATCTATAAAAGGAAATCCACTGTCAAGCTCCAGAATCAAATCCTGAATCGTCACCCAGAATCCGATTCCAAAACCCAAATACAGAAATCCTCTTTCAAGTTCCAAAATCAAATCCTGAATTGTCAACCAGAAATCTGATTCCAAAACCTGAAATCTCATTCACGTCTATCGAGACGCATCAAGACCGAACCTATCGGTTACCCGCTCGATCGATTACCATATTAACATCAATTGACTTCATAGGGAAGCCAAACACAATACACGTACCTCCACAGCTAACCAAATCCGACCCCATCGAACACCTACTCCCCTGAGTAATATACCGTACGGGATTTACCTCGAAAAGAAGTTCAGTCCCATCATCCTCAACTCAACATCCCAGTAAGAGTGATAAACTCTCCACCAATCTGGATTATCAAGATCACGATCTAGATCCATAACGATACCCAAAGTCCTAAACCAATTCCCACATCTAAACAGATCGGTCAACGACGAGACACACCGAGACTGTGGGTTCTCACTGATTACCTCATATCAATCTTTGTCCTTCCACCTAGGAAAAACCAAAGATGATCCAAAACAATGACATCAAAACCCATCCTACGTGAATGCAACCAAAACTCGCTGCATTCACCACACCATGTAACCCAACATCTTCTGCCACCCAGCAGAAAATGAGAAATCTCAGTCACCTAACTTCGAAATACTCATTACTAATGCGGAAAGCCCGCATTCCCCTCGTCACCTCAATCGCAACCTATCGCGATTCCGAAATTCCAACAAGATTGGAAACAACATACCCGGACATCAACCACGTGTCCCCTAACCAATTTAACTCTATCTGAGATCCACTCTGGGACCACATACACCGAACATATGCACATCAAGACGGATGTGACTCAACGTCATCACAATCACCGACACCAGCACCAGCACGAGTACCAGCACCAACGCATTATCACCTACACTAGTATCAGCACAAAAGCATCCATACTAGTAGCAGCACACTAACACCAGCACACCGTGTGCAAAACTGACAACCCTGGATCTCCACTCATCCCGAGCAACGACCTTGAACCTCTGCTCGTTTTGGAGAAACTCTGCCTCCATCGTACTCAACACCTCTGGGTACAGTCAGCCTGATAACTCATACGAGAAAAAGAAACGTCCCCTGAATGTCCCCGATTCCCAACAACCGTAACTACGACCACTCTCGATAGTAGCCCTGCCATAGACTCGTGCAGATCTAACTACCAGACATCACGATCTAGACTCCGTATCCAACGGAATCAACCGCCCGTATTAACCACTCTGTATCCCACTCAGGGATTTCATCGACAAGTACCAACCCTGATAACTTCTCCAACCAAATCACTAACCAGTCGTAACTCGACTCAACCAATGGCGTCTACCAGGTCGCCCATGACCTTAGTTGCACCAAACCACAACTAAGTAACACGACAACCAACTCGGTCTAACTGATAAGTACAACCTCGACTGTGAAGTGCAGTCCTATCTCAAGATGACATGACTCGAACGACTAACGAACCCAAATCCGAATAGTCGTCAAAGTCACACCACTCGCCAACTTACCTTTCCTAACCATACACATCCTACCATAGGATTCCACGATCACACCTAGAGTTCCTCTAAACCCAACTGCAAAAAGCAGTAAAATCAACAATCTGACCGACCCCGCGGTCTTGACATCGTAAAGACGTCAATCCAATCCTACCGTCAACCAAGATTCCTCGAATCCGACTGCTAACTACCGACTGCAGTAAATCCGTTTAACTCAACATAGTCCGATCATCCGAATCTAACCAACGGTTGGTCACAATTCTGAACTATCGCCAAACCGATCCTACGACATCGTGAAGACGATCCCAACTAACTGTCTTACGATCACAACTCCAAAATACGTATACGTTAATCCCTTTGTAGGGTCCCACACTGTCATCCACGACAGAACTATGGCAACCCCGGCATCGAATGCCGAACAAAGTCGTTTCTCGATTAAAATCTACTAACTATCGTTCTGGCACCCTAACTATCAGGTTGATAACGAACTGTAGCCCCTTGAGATATCACATCCTCGACCTGCGTAAGGAGTAGTACGCAAAACGCTCTCTCGAATTCAGAGTAACATGAGCAATCCTGCTCTGATACCACGCTGACAAGACCCATCCCAATCCCCCCGGGATTAGTGTGGGATGACCTTGCTCCCGTCTAGCACGAAGTGTCAAACAAGGGATATTTCCAACCTTTGCCCTCCCAGGCTATCAGAGTACGCCAGGATCCGGAGGAGGTATGTGATATCTCGGTCTCTGCTACAGTCCACATCCGATGTCAACCTGGAGGGCAGTCAAAACATTAAAAGCCGTGAGTGGACAAAACAAGAGTTTATAAAACATTTCATAAGAAGACATTTGTACCCTTCACTAAAAAGCATGCATGCATTCGAAAACCATTTACCCAGAAATCATATGCGGGAACTAAGCCCAAAACCAAGATTGAAAGAACCATAATGAAAACGACCATACGGGCCACTGCCCAAAACCTGTGTAACCACACATCACATATCATATATGATATTTATATCATATACACATATAATTCACACAACCAATCCTGTCACGGTTTCCAAAGCTACGCGCGTGCTGCCCAGGTCTCAATCCGAGTCTTCTCAAAGTCAAAATCAATGTCAGTAGACCACTGACCCTACCCGAGGTAATAGTAACCATAGCCTTCCTAAGAGTAAGGAACCCAACTGGGGGGTGACTCCACTCAGTCGGTGCTCCGTGACTACTCCGGGGTCCACCCAGGCCAACGACCCTCCCCGGAGGAGATAATAGAAGTAAAAGAAGGTATATGAATACATATATATACATAACATAAACGTTCGTGCCCGGTTCCCTTGAACCGTCATGATCCATAACATCCATCAACCAGGGTTCATGCCGGTTCCCATAAACCGTCATGTACCATAATGACCTGACAAAGGTTCATGCTGGTTCCCATAAACCGTCATGAACCACAATGACCTTTCCAGAGTTCATGTCGGTTCCCATAAACCGCCATGAACTTGGAAATCCATCTAGGGTCCCTGACCCGAAATCAACAGTGTAAAACAACTGGGTCTCGTGCCCGAACATATGACTCAACTGGGCACCGTGCCCGATATCTAAGGGTCAGTCACGACTCCGATCATAGTGATGTGTGCAACCATCCATCCAGGACCGCCCTCAATCCTGGTATGTCGCCGTGAACGTATCAACCGACTCGACCACCACAAGATCATGGTGCACTCATCACCGATCGCTATCCTGAACCGTCAGCACTCCGAAGTCGAGCCTCCCCAGGCTGGCCGACCACAAATTGTGCATCGTGACCTCTCCGGAAGGAACACATCCTAATCCGGAGGTGAGCGTCGTATCGTCGATCGTCGTGCACATAGCACCCATCGCGACCACGATTTAGACCCGAAGGTCGTAATTAGCGTCATATGCCCGAGACAAAACCAAATGGGTCTCATACCCGAGTTTATCTTTTTAGAAATCCAAAACCTTTTCATTTAGACCAATAAAGACATACAGACCCGTATAGGCACCATATAGGGCCGAAACCTCGAAATATGTGCCTATACGTAACCACATACAAATGCACCCATGGAATCATCAAACATGTATGAAAACATATAATAAACATTTATGCATGCACCAATTTAGAAAACAAGGTCCACTCACAGACCGTCCGAGCTGCCGCCTCGATTTGCATGCCATAGGCTCTCCCGAGCCAATCCAACCTCACCGGGTCATCCTGACCTGTCCAAACCACATCCAAAGGTTACTACTAACCTATACAAGTCCATATTAAGAACCCTAAACTTTCCCGGATAAGTCAACGTGCCCCGTACAAGTTCCTCGAGGTGAAAAACCTCAATTTGACCATCCTAACGATCTCCGATCGACCCGAAACCACCGCCAGTGGATCCGGATCGTCGAAATCTTTAAAATGACACTGGGCCCACTGAAAACACTGTTCACACGCGCCCCCACGCGCGCGGTCAACGCAAAAGTCAACGCTGCTACAGTACCTACTAACGTCGCAGTGACGTCATGCTGACGTCATCACTGACAGTCCCGACGGTGACACATGTCACACCCCTATTGGCCTATTTTCTGACATGTCAGATGACATTGTCAGATCTGACAATGCTGACGTCATCCCTGACATGATGACGTCAGCAGGATGACGTCACCTGTCATCCCTGTCCTCCCGCCGGGTCGACCCGAATACCTGCAACCGGGTTGCCGTGACCCGCGGCTTGACCCGGCCAGTTCTCCCTGCTCCGGCCACCAAAACTCCTCTCGTTTGTCCTATTTTCATCCTCACTACCTAACCTAGAGTTCTAGGACTTTAAAATGAAAGAAAAACGACGAGAACCACACCTTCGAGCTTGGCTATGGCGGGTGAGTTTTCCCCCGCCGTTCACGGCCCTTTCTGGCCATCCCAAGCCCCAAAACCAATCCCAATAGACTCCTAGGACTACCAGCAGCCTAACCTAGACCTTAGAATCGAGCAAAAACCAGTAGAACTCAAATTCGAAAATTTAAATATTTTCATACCTCACGGGTTCTCCTCCGTCGTGTCCTCCGCCGTCCACCGTCTAGTCCCCCGGTTCCTCAGCCCCTCACACTCTTCACGGTCACTCACAGAACGATGGAAGTGGTGATGGTGTGTGTGGGTGTTTCGGGTTTGTGAAGGAAAAAGAAGAAAATGAAATGGATATGGGGGGTGGGTTTCGGGTTTGAGGGAAATGAAATGAAGAGGATGAAGATGATCAAATGAGAGAATGAGAGATGAAGGGTGAGGATCAAAAGGTTAATTGGTAATGGATGGTTAGGATTAATTATAGGATAGATTAATTATATAATAATAATTATAATATTATTTTATTAAGTAGATCCACCTTTTTAGGAACTAGCCAATGGGATGAGTGACACTTGTCACTCATCCATAGGTCCACCTAAAATATCTGCCCAATCAGATATTGCTAACTCAGCCCCGTCTCGAAGTACGTGCATAGTGAAACCGAACTTCCGTGACCCATAACTCTCCCGTTAGAAGTTCGATTTCATCGTGCCATCTGTCTATGGATTCGTATCATTCCCATCTACGTAACGGTCTTTGACCTTCGGCCATCGAACCTCTCGGTCAAAAAGTCAACATTTGCCCCTTTTTAACCAAAATTACCAAAATGCCCCTAAACTTCCGAACGTCATAACTTCCTCCTCGAACGTCAGAATTGAACGTGCCACCTGTCTATGAACTTGTGACGTCACGAACTACGTCACGGTCATCGGTCAAAGTCCATTTGACCGCCAGAATGAAAAGTCAACGTTTTGCCACGACCAAGGGCAAAACGGTCATTTTACATCGTTCGACCGATTTCGCCCTACTAATCACCGATTAGCCTCACTAATCGTGATTAGTCACTAATCTAATCTAGGAATTTGGGACGGGTCGTTACAGATCGCACGATTAAATGTGTCCAATTTCAATTACAATATGGCCTTGAAGTTGGTCTTACGAACTATGCGGCATGTATTGTCCCTAAATATATTCTTTTTTGATTCATTATCTCGATTCTCAGTTGTTGATCTAGAGGCAATTCGTTTAAGATGCATCTTTTTGGTCTCTTTAAAAATATATAGATTTTTTTTTTGCTATTCCAGGAAATTGGTGAGGACTATTTTGGATAGCCAGCTGAGAGCAGAAGGTCATTCCGTGTTCTTCTCGATGTGGGTTCAATTAGGAAAACCATCGTGTTTTCTATGCCTTAGAGCTATGGTGGCGCATTTAGGTGGTACTTTTGTATGTGGGTTCAAATTTTAATGTTTGAATATATTATGAGACTTCAGGTTCATACTCCTGTTTGTAGTTTGTTATTTATTGGTTTTTATTTTATTGCACAATTTTATTGTCCTCACTATTTGTTGTCAGTTGCTGAATTCTTTTAATTTTATGTTTCATTGCAGATTACTTTGTTGATATGTGAATGCAATACTCTGACCTTCCGGTTGTTAATTGCAACACTCTGACCTGCTTTTCTCTGTTGTGTGACCAATAAATGTATAGATAAATGCAACTCGTTCATCTTCGTATTTATTGATGACTTGCCAGCACCCCCATTTTCAAGGTATGAGTTTTTTTCTTTTGATGATTTTGAATGTTTTTCATTCATGACTTTTAGGTTCTGTCTTCCGTCTCACAAATTGTTTCAATTTAGGCTCATTGTAAAATGCGTTATTTTCATATAATTGATTTTCCAATCTCTGTTGAAATCGATCCAAACAGGTTTCCTACCCGTATTCCTATCTGCTTTGCATTTAAGCTGTATTCATGTTAAAGACTTTGTGTCACTTATTTTCTGCTGTTCTATTGTCATCGCTTCCTTTTTGGAGATGTTCTTGAAATTTGTTGTTTTTTTGTGCTCAAGAAATAGATTTTCTCTCATTTTCTACATTTGATTCCCTCACTGTTTGTCTGTTTAAAATTTATGTATAATGTTGATTACTAACCCGTTACAATGTTGGTGATGGTTTTGTTTTGATTTAGATTTGAGGTGTTGACGATGCTTCGTTTCAGTTATGTTTTATCATAGTTGCTTCATTCATTATAGCTTTTATATTACCCATTTGATCATAATATTGAGCAGGTTATCCTCATTAGGTGAGATCAAAATTTTATTCTCTCCGATCTACAATTTGTATCTATTTGGACTACGATCCTAAATTTATTAGGTAGATATATACATATCCATGGAATTCAATAGATATATATATATATATAGGCTTTTTTACTTTGGTCTTTGCTATTACGCATTGCAGTCGTGCCTGTTCAAACGTTTGTATTCTCCAATGTCTGCTCATTCACTGTGTTCGCTTGCTTTTTTGAAGTGCTTCTTCAATTGGAAGTTCTTTCTGTTTATCTAATAGATTTTTTGTCATTTTCATTTCCATATGATTCCTTCAGATAGTTTGCCTCTTCATAATTTTTCTGGCAACAAAGTGGTATGCATTGTTTCGCCAGAGTGGTATGTATTCTTCTCCCATCTTCTTATCCTATTGTTATTTCAGTTGAAGAATAGTTATTTTTCCGCCAAATTGCTAAGGTTCATAAGTCTTGAGTCTTGATTTTAATTATTGATTCAAAATACTCTGGCTTTCTTTCGCAGCTATTTTAATCAATTTCGAAAGATTGTTTCTGAGATTGAAGTTGCATTGAGTGCTGATGACTCATTTGCACAGCAAGGGTTTTGATGCCGGTGACTCAACTTTCTTCTTTAATTTGTTCCATCTTTCTACTTGCTAGCTATATGTAATAAATTAGTTGATTGGTAGAAAGTAATTCTCCATCTCTGAAAGCTGTTATAAACACATAATCATAAATGCTTGCGTATATCCACCAACTAATAACGAATTGCATCTTTACTCTTTACACCTTCATTATGTTGTTTTGTTGTAAAATCTTTATAGTAAGATAATCATTTGGAATTTTTCATTCTAAGCTTAATTTGCTTTTACCTCTGGTTAATTCTAGATTTAGGCATCAAGAAGGCCCTTCTTTAGATTATGAGTATTCATTTTAGTCTTACATGTTAACTTTCATTGTTCATGAAGATTAATCTTTGATTTTGTTGTTATACAACTGATTCAATTGTTCAAACATTCAGTTCTTGGTGTTATACTTTATACATCAGACCAGTTATCTGTTTTCAAAGATAATTTCTAATATTTTTTTATGATTACCAATGAATTGTTTAATAACTTTAATTAGTTACATATTGTTGAGACATGCTTGATTTGTAATTGGTCTAGGGTAATTTTTACGTAATATTATTTCATGATGAATAATAAATTGTTTATCGCATGAGTGACCAAGGGAAGTACTGTGTTAAGTTAACGAATGTGGATCAATGTGAAGTTTCAATGTTATGTTATCTGTTTTCCCACGTATTCAATTTTTACATATAATGATTGCTAATATCCAATTTTGAATTTATAGGATTTAGATATTGTGTTATTTTTTCCATCGATAGTGATTGATATTGATATTGTGTTAATATCAATAGTGCTTCATAGCGGTTTGGATCTAAAGCCTTCAATTGTGATTTCCAAGTGTAAGTAATCAAATTTCAGAAATTTGTTATTTATAATATTTAAATATTTAAAATTGGATATATATATATATGATCAATGCAAGCATAGTGGAAGCTACAGGCTCAATGGTTTAAGCCAATATATGCTCATGCTTGACACCTGCTGCTATTTCAGCCAATCGATTGTTTTCTCAACTCCACTTCGATTGCTTAAAGCTTTCAGTTTCCAAGCCAAAGTTCTGATTAGCACCGTTCATCATCCTAGCTTGCAGTAAAGTTTTGATTTTTCTATTCAAAAGTTTAATTTCTGGGTTTCATTTTTTTGATCGTCATTTTATTTTTCAGACTATAATTGCTAATCATTAGCTTTTCTTTACATGTTTTGCTTTTCGTATACAAAATCCTTTTACAAAGGCGTAGCATGGCACATGCTATCTTGCTAGCTATATACGAAAGGGCATAGTATGGGACACTGTTCATAGCAACAATCTAAGGCCCTGCCTTCTCTTGGCCTAGATGTCCATTTCTTGCCTTCTCTTGGCCAAGCTGTCCATTTCTTGCCTTCAATCACTCATCATCATGTTAATCTTCTTTAATTGAATTAAACTTCAATCTGCTCATATAAATAGAGCAGCATCTGGCCGAGATCTGCTAATATAATTTCTGTGTGAGAAATTTCTTCGTTTTCCCAATACTATCTGCTCATATAAGTAGAGCAGCATCTAGCAGGTAACACTCACTATGCCTTCGACCTTCTAGCATTTTTCCCAATTCGATCTCCATTTTTTTTGCTGCTCATTTGATTATTTATTTCTGCAATTATAATCTAATTTTCACTCATAATGATGGAAAGCAACAAAAATCTGGGTTTTGGAATACAAAATTTGATTGGTTAATGCTTATCTTTCTTCTTTTCTGTAATGTATTTTTACCGCGATGGTTGATTTAGTCATTGTTAGTGATTGAGAGTTTTCTTATTTGTTTGATTGAATTGCATTGCATTACTTATATCATTCACAAATATACCATCATGTTCATAATCTCTTCATTTTTTCTCTCTTTTGCTCTGTGGTGTCCATTTTAGCTTTGCTTTGTTCTCATGCATAATTAAATTTGGTTGGATATGTGGTTTCATAGATGTTTTCCAATTTTTAAATGGATTGAATGATCATAGGGGTTTTTATAGTTTATATAGTTTACATAAGTTGGCCCATCGTAGAATTAAGATTAATGAATTCATTAATTGCGCCTGCAAGAAAATTACGGGGTTATTTTGCACCTGCAAGAAATTTACATGTTCTTTATAAGTCCTATGACAAAACCAGATCTTCGAAGATAAATTCAATACCATCTACTTGAATCCATTCCCATCAAATTCATGATCCCAACTAGAGGATGAGCGAATATGTAAGACCCGGTCTTGGAAGCAAGAACGGTGAGCAAGACCCGTGAGCTTGAGAAGCAAGATCGGTGAGCAAGACCCGTGAGCTTGGAAAGGTAAGATCGGTGAATGATCCCACATCGCTCGGGGAGGGAAAGGTGAAGTACCTTATATGTGTGGGCACGTATCTATCTAACACAAGGCCTTTTGGGAGCTACGTGGCTTTGGGGGGGATTGGAACCCCAAAGTTAAGCGAGTTGAGGCTGGTGCAATCCCATGATGGGTGACCTACTGGGAAGTTGCACCATGAGCTCCCGAAAACAAAACCGTGAGGGCTAGGCCCAAAGCGGACAATATTGTGTTAGATGGGCCGGGTCGTGACAGAATGGTATCAGAGCCGGACCCTGACCGGAAGTGTGCCAGCGAGGACGCTGGGCCCCAAGGGGGGGGGGGGGGGGGGGTGGATTGTAAGACCCGGTCTTGGAAGCAAGAACGGTGAGCAAGACCCGTGAGCTTGAGAAGCAAGATCGGTGAGCAAGACCCGTGAGCTTGGAAAGGTAAGATCGGTGAATGATCCCACATCGCTCGGGGAGGGAAAGGTGAAGTACCTTATATGTGTGGGCACGTATCTATCTAACACAAGGCCTTTTGGGAGCTACGTGGCTTTGGGGGGGATTGGAACCCCAAAGTTAAGCGAGTTGAGGCTGGTGCAATCCCATGATGGGTGACCTACTGGGAAGTTGCACCATGAGCTCCCGAAAACAAAATCGTGAGGGCTAGGCCCAAAGCGGACAATATTGTGTTAGATGGGTCGGGTCGTGACAGAATATCTTGATTTCATTGTAGTTGTTATTTCCAGTTATTGTGCTTATAATAAACCAAATATCAAACAACTCTTTGTTCTTTTTCTAACTCTCTATTCTATTTATCACCAATTGAATGGCTCCGTCATGATGTGTCGGCATCCTTTACTCTTCATTTTATCTATTTGATAATGGAATTATTTGAGATCAGCTTTTTTTATAGTTTATATAAGTCAAATAAGTAGAAAACTCTTATGTTGGATTTATGGATATCGCGAATTCTTATTTTATTTTTGTTTCTCTGTTCAAATCTTAATTCACAGCTGGATTTTGATCAGTTAAGGCTTTGAGCAACATTAAGGATCATTTGGCGCCTAATTTTTCCTTCTATTAAGGTTAGTTGTATCTTTCCTTTTTAGCTATTTAATTTTAGAAAATAGTAGTATTTGAATATAACTTCTCTGCAATGAAATCAATTTTTATCAAATATACTGTTTTTTAGTTTTATTGATGTGTTATGTATCGTTTGATTTTTTTTATATAAATGTCATTTATTTATAATTACGGTTTCCAGTTATTCTATTATAGTAAACCACATATCAAACAACTCTCCATTCTCTTTCCAAGTCATAAAATCTGATGACAATGCTATGGATTCCTTCTATTTTCTTATGTAGATATCAAACTACTTACATCATCGACACATATACTATTTTTTCATATTCTTTCTGTTTTCCAAACAATGAGAACTTAAGCTCACTATGCAAATGAAAATTCATGACTATCCTACTCTCTAATTTGATATAGATTTAACATCAATGAATTGAGAGAAAACAAAAAAGTCAGTAAGTTTTTAATTTCGAATCAATTAATTGATCATTAAGTTTTGCATGATTATTTGTGCATTTATTATTAGCATCTTCATTTTTTAGTTTCCTGGATTCATTGCCAGTCTTATCCCTATCAACCATTTTTTTTCTCCTGTTGAGATTGTCACATGTGTTAACAAATTAGCCCTTCAATTCAGATATACTTTTCTTATCAGAGCAATGTTTAAAAAAATCGCAGAACTTTCTAATGCAAATCAATTAGATCAATTACTAAATGTAAATTTATAGAAAAGATAAGACAGCAGATCAATAATATAAGAATGATCTTTTGAGTGATTCTTCACTATGAGTTTGTAGAGAGAATTTTCAGATATGTTTGAATTCAATTGTATTACTGACATGATTCACAGATAGACTATCCTTTACGAGAGTAAAATTGATTGAATATCTTGGTTCCGTGCACTTTCCATTGGGTGTCGAAATGGATTAAAAACTTTATTTCACATTTTTTTGCTTAATTATGCCTTTCAATTAGCTATAGATATTTAATTGTCTATCTTTTTCCTCTTCTGAATTTGAATTAATAATCCCATGAATAGTCTTCATTCATGATAGTATTTTCTTACTAAGTTAATTACCAACCCATTCAATCAACCTACATTTTCTTCTAGCAAGCCAAATGAGAAAGATGAGTGAAGAAAACAAGTAGAGGGAGTGAACATCAGTAGTCAATAGATGCATTGACTATATTTTCTCAACAGTGGTCATAAGTCCATGTTTTTTAGAATTTTTTTTTATTAGCCAGGGAAGGAGCGCCTATTGTTTTGTAACACTATTAATGGAGATAATGTAGTTATTTTGGAGCAATGACTAATACATGTTATGCTAATTGTCTATTTAATTCTTCTTATTCTATAATGGTTTTCGTTTTATGCATTTTTTATAATGTAGTTATTCTTATAATGTGTAATTGTATGCACATAGCAATGATATTGATGTTGATTATGAATTGTACTCATACTAATTGTTTTTAGGTAGAGGACACAGTTGAAATATACCGCAGCATCGCGCAGGTTCAATAGCTAGTGTAATCTAAATGCAACAGATGGAAAAACTATAGTAGCAAAAATAGGCAGATGAGGAACCGTCGCAGCACCCAGGCAAGAGGTCGCATAGAAACCAACGCCAAGGCAGAGGAGATCCCACCGCCAACCACCACGAGACAGCGCCAGGTGTGCTCCACCGAAGCAAAAAACGCGAGAAAAAACTCAGAATAGGCTGAAGAGAAGGGGGGGGGAGAGAGAGAGAGAGAGAGAGAGAGAGAGAGAGAGAGAGAGAGAGAGAGAGAGAGAGAGGCTAGGGGGAAGGAAGACAAGAAAAGGGAAGGGGGAGGGGGACGTGCAGATGTCTTAGATCCACCTCCAAACGAGGTGAAGATCAGAGAAACAACCCCACCCCCAATCTAGGGTCGACTAGGAGAGCTTTAAGAGAGAGGAGAGAGTTTTTCAATTTTAGAGAGAGATTGTTGAAAAAAAAATTGAGAATTGGGTTTCTAGCTATATTTTCCAATAGCTTTGGTTAGAGTATAGACTTGAATTTAAGAAATATATGTTGGGCGTTTTGACTGTACCATCAGTTGTAAGCAGGACTAGTTTAATGGTGGCTTTTGTTGCTGTTCAAGCTCCATATAAATGAAACGTATGAAAGCTATCTTTTGTCCTTTTTTAACTATAGTTTGTTAGAAATTAAATGGATTGAGCAACAACTATTGATATCGTTAAAATGCGACTCATTTTCATGTTTTTCATAATTGGGTTACTCTCCCCTGTGTATCTTTCACTTTGAACTCAGTGCAGTTGCAACAGTTTTTTTTCTGATTGTTTGATATGTTTGGTTTTGGATCTTGTAATTCTCTTGCTGTGAGGTGGTTTAAACCTACAAAATAATAAAGAAAAAATTTGGTTTTTGAGTTGATTCTTGATACTGTCTTGATCTTATAGAAAGGCAGAGGCAAAGACTTGATACTGTCTTTAGAGTATACACCACGTGTAGAAGGCAGTTTGGGCACTATGAATCCATCTAGGCTTGCAAATTTCTATATGATCCTAAATATCTGCCTTCCTTATCTACAAAGGACTCCCTTACCATATGCAATGGTTTACAACTGTCCAAAGGATTATTAGGAGGTTAATGGGAGGATAAAAAAATTCACTAATTAATGTGTACATTTGTTTTCAAACTCCTATCATTATGCTTATTTGGAATGGTAATATTGATGAATGTGAACCATTACATTTTTAGATCCTTCGTAGGACGTCAGGCAACTATCCATTGAACAATCAGTGGGCTGCTGGTTTGTTTGTGGTTGTGTTTGCTGGGGCACAGTCCTTGTAATTCTTTGAGCTCTATAAATGCAAAGTTCAAGCATTGGGTAGAAACTTTAGACACCAGTTCAGATAGTTGAACTTTGGCAGCTTCAAGTCTCGTTGAGTTGAACCTAAGTTATGTCTTCCTAGTGTCTCCTGAGCTTTCTCCAGCCCTAACTGAAGGTACTTACCTAGAGCCTCTATACGAAGTCGTAACTGTCGTTGAACCCGCAGGTTGAAATTGATGCTCATAAATAGAATGTTGTTATGCTATATTATAAGTTTATAACCCTTTATTTAGACACTCTAGAATAATACAAATAAATATATGAAAGTCCTCTCCTCATCTAGCCGATTGAGTGATAAAGTTAAAGCTTGGCCTGAATTTTGAAATGCCAGCCTGATCTGAAGTTTCCAGTGCTAGGAGTTCATTGTTTATACTTGAAAGCCTTATCAGTTTCCTTCTACTTAAAACTTTTTTGCTTCATCTATAATGATTGCAGTTATGCATCAAATAGTAAATGCATTCATATATGGCAGCAAGTTTCCCGCACTCACTAGATTAGCAACAACTTCCAAATATCAAAAGTGCCAATTATTTGCCGCGTGAATTATTGCAAGATTAAGCAACAACTTTTGTAACAAAAGTTGTTGCCTATTATTACTATAGGCAAGGAAATTTAGGTCGTTGCTTACTGTTTCGTTGCTGAATTCTTGTTTTCTTGTAGTGATATATGATATGTATTTGTTTTTTATTTGTCACAGGAAGGACATTTTTTGTGTCTTTGAAGTGCATTCTATTTGATAATTGGCAATGCTTTTGTTTGACAATATATTAGTTGATTCTGTGTTTCACCGATGACCACCATGCTTTGGTACTTAGTTTTACAAAGAAAAACATGCTTATGAATATGTAGTTGTAATTTGATGAAGTTATGGGCATCTAGTAAAGTTTTTGTTACTAGCATATGTAGTGTATTTCGTACATATGGTATTTGTTCGATCCTAGGATGGACCAATTTGATGAGACCCGCTGGGGGATCCGGGACCAACTGTGTGGTGCTTCGAGCCAGCTGGGGGCGTTGCCGTTCAGCAGATGACCTGTAAAAGGGAAACTTGACACCGTTGTGGCGCCTGCCGGAAGGGCTCCGATGCGTAAGTCAGTATTTGTGTGCCGATGGGCATGAAAGTAATAGTAGTCTGGAGAGAGCTTCAGAGTCTTACCTTTGTGAAGGGATTCAAGGTATTTATAGTAGTCATAAATATGGTACTTGAGCCACTGTTTGGGAGTAGGTTCTGTCTTGTGGCTGGGAATCATCTGATGGTTCCTGAAGACCAGGGACAGGCGCCAGCTGGTACCCAGCCTGCCATCGCCAGGGGGTTGTTGAAACAGTTGGTGTCAGAGAGTTGTTGCATCCAGCTGGTGCGGGTAGTTGACAGGTGCCGAACGGCGGGCCTATTTAGTATGTTGGTTGGCCGTCCACGACTATGTAAGGGGGTACACGAGATGGGTGTCGGTCGGCAGACCTTTCTGTCATGGCAGTCCCTGTGTACGGAGGGTGGTTGGTCGACATGGTATCAACAGTATTAAAGATATTAAACTTTCTGAATTCTAACAAGGCTAATTGAGATGTTCATACTTTGTCTGAGTGTTTAAACACTAATTAGAGGCAAGTGCAACTAAAAAAATAGTACATCGTGCATGGATAAAGAATAGGTTTTCCTTTCCAGGTTAATCTCAAAACTCTACAAAAATAATCAGATTAAAGACATGTAGTTAATTTATTAAAGAATTAGATTTTTTTTTTCTTTTTAGAGTTTCAAAAGCTTATCGTGAAGAAGTAAGATGTTTTGTTAATATGGTTCAAACAAGTAAAGGACATCCAAAAAATATCCAATGCCCTTGCATTCGTTGCTTAAACCTACCACACCATCATTTGGATGTTTTATGGGATGGTTCCTACATACACTAGATGAGTCTTACATGGTGAAGATCCAAGTGCAACAATACAAGATGAAGATGCAAAGATGATAGAAATGGCAGACACATATAGGATGTATAGAGATACGTACCTTCAAGAAAATGTCGAGGACTTTGCACGAGAAAAAAATATTGAACTTGCCTCTTTAGTGAAAGAAGTAGAAGGTCCTTTATATGGAGGAAGTAATTACAATAAGATGTTGGATACAGTGATACTATACATGTATAAGGCTAAACATGGTGTGACAAGTAAAGTATTTGATGAATTGTTGGAGATTTTTTGAGTTTCTGCCACAAGGCGGTACATTTCCTCATTCTTTAAACTTAACAAAAAAAAATCTGAATACCTTTGAGTTAGGTTATGAGATGATACATTCTTGAGAGAATCATCGTTGTTTATTTACAACGGAACTAGAGCACATGGTTCTATGCCCAAAATGTGGTTCTTCACGATGGAAAATTAAAGAAATAACCAAAAGAATTCTCGAAGGAGTGCCTTCTAAGGTTCTATGTTACTTTCTAATTATACCGAGGTTTTGGAGAATGTTTGGATCACTTGAAAATTCAAAGAAAATAAGATGGCATGACGATAATAAAAGTGAGGATGGCATGATGCGCCATCCGATCGACTTAATGGCATGGAAAATAATTGATAGTATGTGGCTTGCTTTTGCATCAGATCTGCATAGTCTCCGACTTGGTCTTTCTTCAGATGGATTTAGTCCCTTTGACGATCTTAGTTAAAGGTACAGTTGTTGGCCAGTCATTTTGGTTATGTATAACCTTCCACCATCTCTGTGTATGTTGAAAGAAAATTTAATGTTGACATTACTTATTCCTCGAAAAATGCAGCCAAGAAATAATATAGATTTATATTTGTTACCTTGTATAGAAGATTTGAAGAAGTTGTGGATTAATGGTGTGAGTGCCTATGATGCATGTAGTAAGTCAATATTCAACTTAAAAGCTGTACTAATGTGGATGATAAACGATTTTCCAATCTATGCAAATTTATCTATATATTCCACAAATGATAGAAAAGCATGTCCAGTATGTGGGGTCCACACATGTTCAAAATGGCTATATAATATTAGAAAGTTTGCATATATGGGCCATAGAAAGTTTCTTACTCACCATCATCGTTTTCAATTTAATAAATCTTGGTTTTATGGAAATAAAGAACATGGACGGAAGCCTAGAGTGTTAATTGGTTCAGAAGTTCTTAAGATGGACTTATCCAATGAAAGTAACTTGGAAAAGGCGAGCAAGAAGAAAGGGAAGAAGAGGAAAAGAAAGAAAGATGCAATTGAAGAAGATACAAATGAAGAAGATGGAAGTGAACAACATGACAATGAGGAAGCTAATGTTAGTTATCCCTAGAAAAAGAAATCCATTTTCTTTTACTATATTGGCAGGCATGTCATTTTCATTTCACATAATTAAAAATTATTTTATAACTTCTAGTTTTGAAATTAGATAGTACTAGTATTAATGTTATTTCTCATGCTGCAGAAATTATTACTACGTCACAATTTGGACGTAATGCATATTGAGAAGAACATTTGTGAGATGACGGTTGTCACATTTTTTAATATGAAGTGAAAACAAAGGATGGTTTGAATTCTCATAAAGATATGAAGGAAATGGGCATTAGAAAGGGTTTACATCCAGAAAATGATGTTGCTAGTTCTAAAAATTCAAAGGCACCGTTTGTGATATCAAAGAAAGAGAATAAACTTTTTTTTTGTAAACAGCTATTGAATTTAAGATTTCCATATGCTTACAGCTCTAACATTGCAAGTCGAGTATCATTACGAGATTGCAAAATTTTAAGCCTCAAGTCTCATGATTATCACATCCTAATACAACAAGTGTTGCCTGCGCTTTTAAAAAGGACTTCTAAAAAAGGGTCTAAAGATTGCATTACTTCGGCTCTGTGCTTTTTTTAATGCAATATGTCAAAGAGTTATTGACATAAATATACTGAAACGCCCTGAAAATGAAGTAGCTGAGACATTGTGTATGCTTGAAAGGTTTCCCCCGTCTTCCTTTACGATCATGCTTCACCTAACAATTCACCTTGGACAAGAATCTCGAATTGGTAGCCCTACATAATTTTGTTGGATGTACCCATTTAAAAGATAATTTCTGAATTTCGATTTTGTATTTTATAGTTCTAATTACAAGTAGTCCTAGTTATTATTAGTTATATTTACAATGGAAATTATGATTTAGGTTTATGAAGGAACTCAAAAGACATGTGAAAAATCATTCAAACCCTGAAAGATGCATGGCTGAAAAGGTTTTAGCAAAAGAATGCACAAGATATTGTAGTGAGTATATGACACAACCAACAACAATAGTTGAGCAACCTAATAGCCACAGTGAGAATTTTGAAAATGAAATAATAAATGAAGAGAAACCAATTGGTAAAGGAACATTGAAGATATTGCCTTTTACCATGTTTGGCGCTGCTCATCTATGTAGGGAAATATGGAGACTCTTGATGAAGAGAGGTAGACTTTGCAAAAAACACTCTTTAAATTATCATAAACTTCATATTTTCTTCACCCGCATTTGAAACTTATGTTGTGAATGTGAAACTAAGCTTGTGTATTCATAATAATGTTGTAGGAGTTGATATATATTCATGGAAGGATTTTGTACGAAACAGGGCATCCGATGTATCATCCGCATGAAGGATTAAGAGGGAAATTTTGCAACTAGTGACTTGGTATATATTTATGGAAAGATTTTGTATTTTCTTTTAAACCATCTTAGATGTTTATTAGAATAATTTTCGCTACAGATCTTTGTGGATTTTGGAAATTTGGAAAGGTATAAGTTGTGATGGTGTGAGAAGTATAATTTATGCTTATTTTCTTTGCCAACTTGCAATCTATGAATTATTCTCTTTGAGTTTTGGAATACGTTTTTAATTGAATACCCATATGTAAATTGATTATTTATTTCTTATTGAATCTATCATACAATATATGTAATAGGTATTAAGTTTGCAAATAGAAATCTAAAAGAATTAATCAGTGAATATAATAAAAAATTACAATGAGGGTGTACAAAGCATGATGCGAATTAATGGCGTGAAAGCTTTCACGGCGTGCAATGTGTGGCTTCATAAGTTGTATGAAACGTTTTTAAGGCGTGCGACGTCCGCCTTAAGTATTTAGCGAGAATTGTTATGATGGCATGTGATGTATGCCTTAAATATTTGATATTACGACGTGCTTAAACATTAGTATTTATGGCATGCGTTTGTGCACCTTGAATATCAATATGTACGGTGCGCATTGTATGCCACGTGTAACGACCCGGAAATTCGAAAAAGAAAAAAATTGGAAAAGTTGGAAGGAAATGACAATTTTGCCCCTGGTTATAAGGGCCAAAAGTTTACTTTTTGTTCGGGACGCTATTTGGATTTTTCGGGAGTACCGTTGGATAGGTCTCGGGATGATGAATCTGTGGACAGGCAGCGTGTGTCAATCAGAGTCTAAATGGAAAAGTTACGGGTTTGTGAATGATATGGGCATTTTGGTCATTTGGTGGGTAAGGGTAAAATGGTAATTTGGCTGGACAATTTGATGAATTAGCTAGGTTGGTGACTAATTTGCTGTTGAGTGACATCTGTCACTGAAATTAAACGGATTGGTGGCACTGGTTGCCGCTAAACACACAGAATATAAAATCAAAACAAACAAACCTTATACATATCCATAATAGCCCTTGTTATCTGATTGATCAATTCAATCCCAAACGTTGAGAGATTGAACAGAGAGAATAAAAGGGGAATTGTAGCGTGGGAAAACGATAAGAAAGAGGTGAGAATATTGAAGGAAAACCCAGAAACCCGAGAGGAAAACCCGAAACTAGACTTTGAATACTTGAATCTCGATTTTCAAGTATTGGACTAATTGAAGTGAAATTGAGTTGATATTCAGTCTTCTGGGAGCCAAACGAATCGAACCAAATCAAATGGGAAGGGAATTGATGGAGATTTGACTGAGAACGAGCCTTGCGACAGTTCTGAAATTTTGAGGTTTGGTTGGATTGATTCAAGGATTTGAGATTCCTGGAAAGTGTCGGAAATTACGGAAAAGCGTGCAGCTCGGAATCGGGCGATTTGGACGGTGTGTGAGTGGAAGTTTGTTTTATAAACCATTATGCATGCATAGTTAAATGTTTTACATGATTGATTGCATGAATTGAATTGCAATGTTGTCCTGATGATGTGGCATGATTACTTGTGATTTAATAATTATTTTAATCGGTCTTTCAGGCACGTTTTACGAGAAATATTCAAATGATGTTTTGGGCTAGGTCCGGAGTCAAAAAGGTTTCTAAAAGGATATTGTGACTTAGTTAATGACTCAATGACGATTTCTGGATTATTTTATTGGTTTAAAATGAGATTTTATGGATTTACGTGTAAATGGTATTTGGGCTTGAGACCTTGTCGGGAAATCTTATGACTTGGTTTGTAGTCATGGATATGATTGATATGTGTTGTAGTATGGATTGTGTTTGTGATTGTGGATACTGGATACTGGATCATGTTCTGGATGGTGCGAGTGCAGTTCCTAGACGTGACTCGGATGTTGCGTGAGTGCAGTTCCCGAGTATGTGGTACGTCTAGATGGTGCTTGTGCAGTTCCCAGACATGACTGAAATGACTTGGATAGTGCCTGAGTGCAGTTCTCGAGGTTGACCTACGCGTAGTGCAGATGTGGCAGTGTGATACTGGATCATGTTCTGAATGGTGCGAGTGCAGTTCCTAGACATGACTCGGATGTTGCGTGAGTGCAGTTCCCGAATATGTGGTACGTCTAGATGGTGCGTGTGCAGTTCCCAGACATGAATGATATGACTCGGATGGTGCCTGAGTGCAGTTCTCGAGGTTGACCTACGAGTAGTGCAAATGTGACAGTGTGACTGTTTGTGCACTTGTGAATAGTGCGGATTGATTGATTGATTGATTGTGAACTTGTGAATAGTGCTGTTTGATGTTGATTGTGATTACGTACTGGTATTGAGTATGGGTTTCTGATCTGTGTGGCTAGGTGATTATGTTTTCACATGTTGGCTTGAGAGCCGGGATTTGATACTTGTTATGTGATTTGGCTGGAAAGCCAGTGATTGTTATTCATATGTTTTACCCTGTGCATGCATGGTTTGATAAACTGGAGGGTAAATGAGATATTTTTAAATGTGTTTTTAAATGATATTATTTTTGTCCAATCACACCATTTCTGTTTTGATGACCCTCTAGGTCGTGACACGACGTTCAGGGCTAATCTAGAGGCGGAGGAATGAGCGGAAATCAGTGCGGTTATCCCTTGTCTGACAAGTACTGAAGGATAGTTTCGGGACTTCAGTTGACTTGTCAGACGGGAGCAGGACCGGGCACGGTTATCAACGTCCAGTTGGGACGGGTCCTGTCACCGCGAATAATAAAAACTTTTTACAACATGGCTTTTTAAGATGTACATCTGCGCGTGCATTGCTCACCATAAAAACCATTTTATGGCATGCATTGCTCACCATAATAGGCCTCTTTTGGCGTAGTGAATATTGCATTATCTTTTAGCATTTGTATTTCATTCCTTTGCATTTCAACAGATTTTTTTTATAGGAGTCATAAGTATTTGGGAATATACAAACTATTTGCATTATGTGGCTACTTCAAGTCATAAAATTGCTTATGTGTTTTGGTCCAATATTATCATCTTAACTTAAGAAAACTTGTGCACCTAACTGTTTCTAACCAATAACAAACTGTTAATATGAACATGTTAGACTTAATTTAAACAGAACTTATACTAGACTTAGAAAAAAATTATTAAGTCTTTGGATACATTTAGAAGAAGACATTAAAAAGAATACTATGAGTGATTTTCCTGCTTGCCTCACAATCAATTGATTAAAGACAGACTCTTAGGCCACAATAGAACTCGTTCTAAAACTGTCTAGTACTAGTTTCTACTAATGACGCACTTACTTCAAAGGCAACTAAGGCCCGCTCGCATACTATCTTATCAACCCATCTAGAGAAGGAATGCAGTATCATAACGCCTCTTAACCCACCACTTTTAACCCAAATCCAATATCCAAATAGTCATACACCCAAGCATACTAGAGATAACAAGAGCCCGCTTTTTTGGGGCATGATTATGGCTGAGATTCGTCGTAGGCGACCTTGGACTTCGTCGCATTTTTTAGCCGAATACAGATATTGACAAAAAAATTGTGGATACACTCTTCCTAAGTTTCAGAAAAGGAATTACGTGTTCTCTAATTTTTTTTTCTTTTCTTTATATATATATATACATAATATTCTACTTAAACTCATTTAAATAATAATAAAAAGATATGAGTTCAGATAGACAGAGAGAAAGTGAGAAACACATAGTTTTTTAGTTAATAAAACTATGATCACATCTAGTCTATACTCACTAGTTAAATAGAGTAAACCCCACAATTTTGCTAGTTTATATTGTCAAGAGCTCAACTCATCCATCATTATTAATTTTTTTTAATCCAGTAGAATTAATTTCATTCACATAGAAAGGCATCCATCATT
This sequence comes from Prinsepia uniflora, assembly GCA_032719365.1. Classification (NCBI taxonomy): domain Eukaryota; kingdom Viridiplantae; phylum Streptophyta; class Magnoliopsida; order Rosales; family Rosaceae; genus Prinsepia; species Prinsepia uniflora. Next base: position 16,308,304 of record CM064864.1, on the reverse strand, counting down.
TTTTATTTTAATACATAAACACATCAAAACAAAGAAGAACACCTACTACAACCACATCTAGGGACAACAAACTTCCACGCTCCATAGGCTTCATGAGGAAGGAACCTTGTTCACCTTTGACCCAAACTACAATTATGTTCACCTTTGAAAACTTATTTTCCATCTTTTAGAATTGGAGTAAAATACTTAAAATCCTCCAGGGTGGCTTGAGCACTCCATTGATAACATCAATAACAACTAAAATCTTCTGACAACCAAGTTAGAAGCGGTCCTCAAGCCATCAAGCATAGCCACTCCTACAGCAACAAGGCCATTCGTAAGCCCAATATTCTTAGTTCCCGCAATAAAAGGAAGCACCAAATGATCACGAATGATAAAACCATCAGTACCATTTTGACTTGATTTAACTTAGCCATCAAAGTTCAGCTTACACCAACTAACATCCGGAAGAATCCATTTAATAGACTCCACATTAGATGAAACCACATCCTTAGGGGTATCAGCATTGAAAAAAAATTCCCAAATATATTGATGACACTAGCAGGATGAGAAGTCATAATATTAGAGAAGATAGCTTTGTTTCTAGTATCCCAAATTGTCCAACAAAGCAAAAGACATTGATTCAACTGAGAAAGCTTCGATTTTTCCACCGTGCGAAGGGAAGACAACCAATGTAAACATCAACTTTACGAGGCCTCAAATCAGAAGGAACTGAACTCCAAACCTGCCGGGGGGAAAAGGACAATCTCTGAAGAGGTACTTCACCGATTCTCCATTACCACCACCATTGCGGCAAGATAGATCCATATCTTGAAATATGCGGTGTAGCCGCTGCTCTCTAATATTCAAACAATTTCTATGGATAAATCAGCGGAAATTTAATCTTTGAGGGGATCTTGAGACCTTTGAAGACACGAGTTAGAAGCTTCGCTAGCAGAACCAACATCACTATTCTAAACGGTGGTCGCATAGTCCATTTAAACAGCGCATATGCATTTAAAGGTGGAGAATTCTCTCCGTATATTGGCTAGACAGTTAGGTGGATTTACTTATATATATATATATAGTTATATAAGCTATTTTATTTATTAAATACTTAGTTAATAATATAATCATTAATTAAAATAAAGATAATAAATTAAAGAATATAGAATGTTGTATAATAAAATTAATAAAAAAATATACCTTTTCAATATTTATGATTCTTAATTCAATTTATTTATTCAGATAATTAATTTTTATTATAAAATTATTTGATAATATTCATTATCGCATGGACACTTGTCTAAAGTCTAAACTCCTGCCCTTATCAATTGCCCTAGCAGCGCCTAGCGTTATTTTGAATATTGACCGACATTCATTGTTTGTAAGTGTAGGTTTTTTATCACATAAAAATATGATTCAAAAAAATACAATTAGATAGATTTGAAAAAAAAAAAAACAAACAAACAAACGTACATACTCAGAAGTAAGTTAAAAACTTATAACTGTCGGCTAACGCATGAATTCAGCTTATGAATTCTGTGCACAAATCGATCTGATATCTGTGCAGGTTCCATACCATCCAACGGACTATATCAAGGCCCAACTGAAGGTATATGGGCCGCAACATAAGAAACCTCCTTTTGGGAGACTCAAGAAAGAATTGCAGCAACAATTTAAACTACCAGTCAACAGAAGAACTATCAGTCTTCTGATGGCTGAGACGGAGTTTCATTCGTTGTCCATTTTGCAAGTTCCCTTTGACATACAAGTTTTCTTGTCCCTTTGACAACAAGTTCGGCCTCTTCTTTGCAAAACTCTGTCTTTCCCTCAGCCCCTTCAAACTTTGATCAAAGGGGTCCAATGGCCAGGCCTGGCAACAAGATCATCCAAGCCAAACTGGTGGGTATGTCTTACCCTTTCTTATTTCTAATTCATTAATTTTTTTTCCTATTTAATCTTATCAATGTTTTTTGAATGGAAATGGTAACCTATGTAAGGTTTGGTTTATTTTATGATAGCATAGTTAATTCTATGCAAGAATCATTCAGCACATTTTGCTATTTGGTGGCTGGTATAATCAATTCCAATTGCTTAACAGAAGAACCCCAATATCGTATATTTTCCAGAACTCAAAATGGAATAGATAGGACGCTTGCCGATATATATCCACATTTTTTTCCCAAATGTTTACTGGAAAATTAGACCCTGCAGAAATGCTGATTTGATGCTCTGCCATTTTGAAATAACCCAATTCATGATCTTACATATAGTTCATGTTTGTATGAGGAACTTCAAATGGATTTAAGCTAAATTAGTTAGAAATGTATCACAAAGCAATAGATGGGCGGATGGCAAATGACCAGATGCAATGCATTAGAGGGATTTGTAAGTAACCACTTGATAGGAGTTGCTTGGAATCCTTTGCTATGCTCATGTAGTGCATTTCAATTCCTCGTGCATTTCATTGTAATATTTCTGAAGTCCTAGTTCTACATCCAAGCTTAGTGTTTGATGATTATGATGCTTCTTATACTTGTCAAACATTACCTCTGTTGGCTTCATCAGATTCAAGAGATTTTGAGTTTATATTACTCTAGAATGCTAAGTAGTTTTGTAGGAGCTGTTATTTTACCTGCATTTTACTATACTAGTTTGGAATATGATTCCTGAGATTTTAGTCCTAGAAAGGATGAAAATATTGCTTTCCACGGAAATACTAATACCTATATCATGGAAATTGATGGGAGACTTTTCCCCCTATTTTTATACCAAGACCCTTAAATATGGGTATATTCAGGGAAATATCGCTGATATTTCTCTCTCCCCCCCTTCCCTTCTCCTCCCTTCTCTTCCTTTCCCCCTATTTTAGTGTCGAGATCCCAAAATATGGATATATTGATGAAAATTTCACGGATATTGTGGATATTTTCATCTATGCCATTACAATATGGAGCGAAGTAGAAGAATCATATGAACCACATATATTTGAGCTCCATCATAGCATAGGATGAATTTAGATCAACAGCCTAATAGGAGAGATGGTTTTACTTTCTTGTATAACTTCCTTGATGACAGCAATTATTAAAAGTTACGAATTATAAAATATAATGTTGATCATCATTAGTCGAATTGTTTTACAAAGACACGTCTCATTCCTATATTTTGTAAATATTTTCTTTTCAGGTCCTTCTAGGGGACATGGGAACTGGGAAAACCAGCTTGGTATTGAGATTTGTCAAAGGCCAGTTCTTTGATCACCAGGTTTTTTTTTACCCGCTTGTATATTCTACAACACCTTTCCTTTTTCTTATTTATGTGTTTTACAATTGAGGACCTTGGTGTTTGTGTTCATGTAGGAGCCAACCATAGGAGCTGCATTTTTCACTCAGATACTGTCTTTAAGTGAAGCCACTGTGAAGTTTGATATATGGGACACAGCAGGACAAGAACGATATCATAGCTTGGCTCCTATGTACTATCGTGGTGCAGCGGCAGCTGTAGTCGTCTATGACATCTCAAGCATGGTACCTATCAATATCAAGCAAACTTCTTATCTTATTTATTTGCAAGTTCAATTATGGATTCAACTCACTAGCCAGTCACTTGGTTTTTAAAGTTTCCCAATGCCTGAATTCAAAGGTATGTATGCTGCGCCTGAATTTCAAAAGAAATTATACGTATGATGCGATTTCTGATTTGAGGGAAATTTTTTATGTATATCCAATTGAACGTGCAGTTTAGTATACTCGATTTTATACTCTTCTCTGATTAGTATGTTCTTTGGCCCCAGGATACGTTCACTCGAGCCAAAAAATGGGTTCAAGAATTGCAAAGACAAGGTGAGGCCATAAAATTCCAAAAGCAGTGCAACCTGATACAAAAAGATTAGCAACCTGAAATCCAAATATGCTTTAGTTAAACTCGACCTCTGTGGTTTGCAAATACTTCATCAACTAAGTATCACATATTATTAAGTAGTGTTCCAATAGCTACATATATATATATATATATATATATCACAATGTATATGCCATGTAGAAAGGGTTGAGCTAACAAACCTTAGTTTTCGGGCAATTGGTGACTTTTTCTGGGTTGACATTGTATCGGTTGCATATTTAATATGTGGCAGGCCCCTGATACATCTCTTTTGCTACCCCTTTTGTCAAAATTTTGATTGATTTTCTTGGCTGGCTAGGGAAATTTGAAACATCCCAGTTTGTCTCTTTTCTTGCATGCATAAATCTTTTGACGGTGCTATTTACTAAAGTAGTGAGCATGTTTTAGGATGATAGTTCAGCTGTTCTTGAAGCTTGGTTCATGATCGTCACTGCTTCCTATTTTGGAATGATTTCCAGCTGTTCTTGAAACAGGATACATCTTTTTTAATTACATTTTGTAGGGAATTTAAACTTGGTGATGGCATTAGTTGCCAATAAGTGTGACTTGGAGGCGAAAAGGGAGGTGGATAATGAGGTATTTGCAAATTCCTCAATCTGTTGTTATTAGTTGGATTCCACCTGGGATTTAAATTATTACTGTTTTGTTTTGACTTCAATTGAATTGCAGGAAGGGGAGCAATTTGCTCAAGAAAATGGGATGTTTTTCTTGGAAACATCAGCCAAAACTTCACAGAATATTAACGAGCTTTTCCACGAAATAGGTACATTGCATATTTTATTAACGAAATGAAAAATATAGCTCAATTAGGACAGTGACTAAGGATAGAAACTCATATGAGGCATGAAAGCTGAGTGTGCATAAAGTTGCATTAATCATTCTGGCTTAGGATCATGTAGAATTGCTGGTTCTGTTTTCCGTTTATCATTCTAACTTTCGGAATAAGGTTAGAATTTGGAAATGCAATGCTTAGACAGTTAATTTGTATTCGATTTCACACGAGTGCAGCGAAGAGATTAGCGAGAGTTTTCCCTGCAAAGCCTGCCGGAGTGAATCTAAACAGCGAAACACGGGACAGAAGAAGAAAGTCATTTTGTTGCTTGGGGTGAATGCCTAATATTGGCATGCGCTTGGATAGCCTGTTTCTTCAAAGTCCTCGTTTTGCCTCTTACTAGTTCACACAATGTTGTTTTTCCTCCCAAGTGTAAGAGGGAGGAGTCTCACTCAACTCTCAACAAATTGCTCGATCACATCACAGGAATTCGAAAGATGTTTACTAGTGTTCAAATTTCAACAACAAAATGTTCCTCTATGCTGAATAAAGTTTTTACTGTCAACGCAACAATAAGATCTGTAAATAAAGCTATAAAGCTCTGCTGAATTATTACAAAATCTTGCTTCTTGTAAACTTGTTCCTATTTGCAGGTTATTTATTCTACACCAGCTAAATATCCAAAGTAGAAACCAACTTGATTCCACCACTATTTGACATTGGTCTGTAGATGATTTGGTTGGACTTGGATGGATCACCTCACCTGTAAAGCAGTCCTTTCTGTAAGGGTTCCCAAATTGGCCAGTTTTCTTTTCTTTTTGGACTCTTTTCTTAGGAGAGAAGGAAGGTATATATATGGTCCATCTTCCATATATGATTCCACAATTACAATATTTAAAGAAATATTCTATACCGAGCATAAATAATTCTTGAAAGATAAAGCACCAAGTCTAAAGCACATCTAGAATTTAGGTGTCCATCTCTCGTAAATTTCTTCAAGAAAGCAGGCATGATCCCAAGACAATATAATAGTCAAATTTCTCTCAGTATATTGTATACTGATTTCTGTATATGATTTTCAGGGCTTGTCCCATATGAGGAGTGCACAAGAAGTTACTGATAGATGCAAATAAACACTATAATGAGAAAAACCAAAAAGGATATGAAAACAAAAACGAGTGAGCAAATACTACATACATACTTATTCTCTTGGTGAACTCACACTTGGATTGCGGGGTGTTTTGGGCCTCAAACCTCTGTACATTTCCGAACATGAAAATGAGAAATCCGACAATGCCCTAAAGAGTTCTGGCAATCGAGATTTTAGACTTGCTATTGACTTCTCTCTCACCTGAAGGCACAGCCGTTCGTACTCTTCCTCCTCCTCTTCTAACCTCTTTTTCACTGTGTCCACAGCAAACTGCTTTTCCGCAACCAAATCATTTTCAGTGCTGCCTTCTGGCCTGTCTGCATCAGCTCCGTCTGGAATGGTCTTGTGCATATTTTTATTGTACCAGTCTTCAAAATGTCTCATCTTCCGAGCAAGCTCTTTCCGGGTTTCTTCACATTTGTCCTTGATTTTAATTTCTTCCTCTTGGTGAATCATTATAGTATTGATCACAGCAGCAAAGTTGTGTATGGCAGTTCTTGCCAGATCATCTGGAAGTTTCTCTAGATGATCATGCCAAGCAAGGAGGAGACTCTGGATAGGGGGCCGATGAATTCTTGGCGGGGAAGAAACTTTTTCCTTCAAGCTGCTCTCAATAGGGATAAGATTAAGTTTTAACCAATTGCTGAGGGCCTTTATGTACTCCTTTTGGTTGCTCACAAACTTCACAAACTCGGAATGCCATCCTTGCACAACACCAAACAGCTGGATTGTCCGCTCATGGTGGTGCTGACTTGTGTGCTTCGGACATTGGGATATGTCAAAGGACCAGAGGGCTGTCACAAGCTTTGATTGCATATCATGGTGAGATTGCATTGTTCCCCACATAGTAGCCATCCTGCAGTACGATAATCATTTATTAGTGGTTTCAAATTTCTTGTTTCAAGATATAAGCAGTAGAACTGATCAAATACTAAAGATCTAAATTCCCACCACCATTCAGTGCTACCATCCACTCACGATGAGAGGAAAGAAAATTTGAATTGATTAGTGTCCAAAGCCAGAGTTCTATATAACAAGCATATCAGATAGAAAGGAGCTAATGTTCTTTTCAAAAAATAATTCTGAGTAACACCATTCCGGAAAACCTATCCACTCTAATAAAGCCTTAATCAGCCCAAATAATATGCACCAATAGAATCTTGTTCTCATTATTCATTATTGTTATTAGGACCACCTGTTTGGGAAGCAAAAACAGAAACATGCCAACAAGTAGAAAAAAACCGAAAAACTGAAGCTGCTCATAAATAAACTAAGTTATCAAGCAACAATGCAGAAAACTCCAATAAACAAACAATAAATCACAAAGAATGAATCTCACGCATAAGTAAATTGCAAACTCACCCTTCAACAAGCTGAACAAGTTTTGGGTACAACTGGTCGTCCCGTAATGAGTTTATCTCTGCTACTGTTGAATCCATAGACTGCATGTCAACAATGTACCTTGTATGCAGATGACTTACAGCTGCTTTTGCTTTCTCCAATGCATCAGACTTAGTACCCCGTTTCTTCAGCCTGTTCAGCGATGAAACCTTCTTTTGGTACTCAAATTTCATAAGCTCACCTGCCTGTCCAACAATAGTCAATCCCAAATAAGATTCAGTAGACACCTAATAAATATTGATATAAGGGCAGGGCAGACCAAAAGCTTGCAGAGCCACAATGCAACAAGAGCAAACAATAACAGAAACCAAGTTACAAATTCGAAGTTCTGTGGAATGAACTGTGGAATGAACAGTATCTATTTGTTTGTCATTCAGTCTCGTATCACACCGACAGAAGAAGAAAATAATTGTAAGTCTTTAAGTACCTTGACTTCATCATATAGCTTCTTTTCCCATGCCAGCAACTTATCTAAGACTGTAGCGTGAGTTTCATTCTCTGCGGAGTCGAAATCATCCTTGGCATCATCCACATTCGGAACTCCTCTGAAAGACCGGTTCCATGTAATAACACGCATCACTCTAGCAGAGTGATCAATATGCCCTGCAAATGGAGTCATAATAATCAAAAACCAATCATCAAAACATTCAAATAATAAAGGCGATTACTTGGTTGATTGATTACCCCGATTATCAGCAAAATTGGAGTGATAGTGGAGCCGGGTGGCCTCCAACATCTTGGAAACGTCATGGGCACTCTCTGAAGCTTTTAGAAAATGGTCATCAAGTTCTGCAAATATCTGGAGCAAATTTACATTCCCCTTGGGGCCCGATGCCTTAGGCTTCTTCGAGCTCTTACTCAAAGATCCATTGGCAGCCTCATCCGCCACCACCGGAGGAGGCGGCGCCACCACTACATCCTCCACTTTCGGGCTCCATTCCACCTCCTCCTCCTCTTCCTCATCTTTCTCTACTCTCTTCGGACTTTCCTCGAACACATCCTCTTCTTCATGATTCTCTATTCTAGTCGGCCTTTCGTCATATACCTTCGGATCTATCTCCGCATCGGCTAGCGTTGGAGCCGGCATGTTCACGGAGAAGAAGAAGTCGTAAGGCGTGTCACGATGTTCCGGCACCGGCGGCACTGTCCGACTCTCCACCGAAACCGGCTGCGGCGGAGCATCCAAATCATGACCACCGTTCTCCACAACCCCTCGCTTGCTCCGGCTGCTCTTGCTCCTCCGCCTCAAGCTCTCGCTACTCTCAATCACCTCATCTTCGTCGTCCTCGTCTACCTCTATAATAGGCTTGGGCTTGGACTTGGGCCGGGTCTTCGGCTCGGGTTTGATTTCAGGCATGCTGGCGGCACGCTGGAGAGGGGCTGTGGAGAAGTTGGGTAGAGGCGGAGGTGGAGGAAGATTGTCGACAAAAGGAGGTGGAGCAGGCACACCAACGGCGGCTGCGGCGGCGGCGGATGCTAAAGTAGGTTGGTGGAATTGGATATGAGCCGGGTGTGAAGCGAGAACCTCGCCTTGAGCATAATCACTGAGGGCTGCGCCAGTATTTTTCAAGTAAATGGCGTAGGAGGAGTGGGCAGCCGCGAAGGCGTTGCGAAAGGACACCGCTTCTTTCATGAACATCTTCCGATCTTTGCATCGGGACACCGCTTCTTCATTCTCGATCTTCGACTGAGTGCAACCCATGTCCGCTATTCACCCAAACAACCAAAGATTCTGATTTGAGGTTTTGCGGAGATATAGTTGAAGGCTTCGGGCTTTTTATTTTTTATTTTTTTACTTTCGGCTTTCAGACTCTGCATCTCTCTCTTTGTGCGTGTGTGTGTTTGTCGTTTTCTTTTTGCGTTGGATTTGGAAAGAATAATGAGAAAAAGAGGATGCGAACACGGTGGAGGATTCGGCACCCACGACGAGTAAAACGGTGTCGTAGACTTTGTTTTAATTTTATTTAATTTTGTTTTAATACTGGTGATTTTGGGAGGGAAAGAACCCAAGGGGAGACAAGTGGACAAGGAAGGGGTCTAGTGAATAGTGTCGGGATTGGAGTTGGGATTTTTGGGGATGGGGTTTTAAAATTAGCACCTGAAAATAAGGGTCAAGAAGTCAAAATACATAAATTATTATCAGCGCAACAATCAAAAGTACATTTTACTTTTTACAAAATTACAAACCAACCCAACTGTAAAACTTGTAAATGACGACAAATGTGACAAAGGAACATTTTTTATTTATTACACGAAATGCACTAAAAACACGCCATGAAATTTTAAAATGCATCAGGAATGAAAATTTGTATTAAATTACTCCAGAAATAGGTACATCGTTAAGACCGTTGCACTATCTGTCAGTCAAAGTTATTAACGCCGTTAATTTTGATGACGTGTTAGTAATATTACAAAATTAGTAAGGATAATTTAGACATTTACTTTATTTTATAATATTTTCAATTAAAACTCTTTTTAAAAAATTTAAACAAATAAAAAACCCCTCACCATCATCTCCTTCCCTACTTGGGGCTGCAGCCACCATTTCCCCCACCGTTCCCCCACCATCATCTCCATCTCAAAGCCTCACCGCCTTACCATCATGTCCTTCCAATACTGCCTTTAAAATCATTAGAACTAGAAGAAGAAAAAAAAAATGCTTGCAAACTAGTTTGGGTTTTCACAGTGAGAGAAACAGCAGTCCATCATTAGAAATAAAAAAAAAAACAACATAAAAAAAAAAGAGGTTACAAATTTATTTCTACTAAATTTCAATTGAAACCTACATTGATTTTTGTGATAAAGATAAAAAAAAAAATACTGGAAGGGTTTGTATCTGTAAATTTCAATTGAAACCAACATTGGTTTTTTTGATAAAAACTGAATCTTTTTCTTTTTCTTTTTCTCTCTCTCTTGGGATTGTTTTTTTTCATTTGATTGTACCAATTTTAATGTGACCAAAACGACAGGAGGGTTTGGTGTGAAGGGAGAGGAGCACAGAAAATGGCTTCTTCAAATTTTTCTTCTCCTTGTTTCTTTGTGACATAGGAAAAATTCAAACAGTTTCATTCCATTGACAGAGAGATGTATGCTATCCTTGCCATTCACCTCTGCAGAGACCCTCTGGAGTCCCTACTACATTTCCCCGAATCCAAACACCTGTTTCGCTAAATCTCTTCTTCCGTTCTTGATCCACACAATGGATTCGCGGGAAGTTATGCAACAACAGCTGCCGCAGCCCAGTAGCCGAACATGATGGGGAGTCATCCTTCCTATCCAACGTCCATGACCGCCATCAATATAAACCCCAATTCCGGTCCCATGATGGGTGGCCCCAGCCCGGCACGGTTCCCCTTCAACGCGGTGTCGCAGTAGCAGCCCACATCGAAACCGCAAATGGATTCTCTGAGCTTCCGTCTGTACGAAATTTTGAGGCCGTCCAATTCCCTCATCTCCTACTGGATCAGACCATTGAAATCCCTATCCTCCAAACTTTCATGGAAAAAGAATTCTCCATCGACCTCCTCCAAGAAAATCGAGATGTCGCAGCTCGAGGCATCACCAGAGCTTCAAAGTCACAGTGCGTCCCGGTGGTTCAAAGGCAGTGTTGGAAGGAGATGATGGTGGGGGACCGTGATGGAAATGGTGTTGCAGCCCCATGTAGGAAAGGAGATGATGGTGAGGGGTTTTTATTTGTTTAAATTTTTTAAAAAGAGTTTTAATTCAAAATATTATAAAATAAAGTAAATGTCTAAAATACCCTTACTAATTTTGTAATATTACTGCCACGTCATCAAAATTAACGGAGTTAATAACTTTGATTGACGGATGGTGTAACGGTCTTGACGATGTACCTGTTCCCGCAACAACTTGAGGCAAATTTCAGTTCCCGATGCATTTTGAGATTTTGTGGCGTGTTCCTGGTGCACTTAGTGTAATAAGCCTTTTCTTTTTTACTTTAACCAAGTATTTTTATTGTAAAAGAAATTATTTATTTTTTATATTGCGATTTAAAAAAATTATGTATTAATTAAATTTGAAATCAATTAGTTATTTATATGCATAAATTTTATTCACTTATGAGAATTCCTATATATTTATAGGCAATATATATATAAAAAAAATAAAATTAATATCCGATATTTATAATTGTCTCCCCAGGCATTTACTATCAAAGATTGGTGTACGACATGTATGAAACTTTTGGTGAATAGACATATTAAGAATTTCCAAAACAATGGGATGCAAAATAAAATTTAAAAGTTTGTAAAGTTTCTTATATTACAACCAGTGCTAGCTCTGTGTTATAATATTATTGCAAGGGATTTTAAGTTTCAAATCCGCCAACTTTAATAATTCGATGATTTAAAAGTAATTAATTTGCTGAAAAGCAGTTTATCGGTGAAGGAATATTTTAATTTGATTGAAAGTAGTTTATCGGCGCAGGGTATACTCGAGAATGAAAATATTGATATCGACGAAAATATCTACAGTCAAATTTACGGAGGATATAAGACAATAATAATTATATAAGACTAATAAAAATTATAAAATAACTTTGATATGATACAATATGACTCGATAATAATTAACAATATAAAATCTTAACTGGAGGATCGAATTCGAGAAGTCGGTAAAAAAATTAAACTATGAAACTAGCTTCAAAAGAGTAGCAGCCGTCAACCCAGTGACCCAATATGACTAATAAATGTCATACGGTTTTGGTCTCCTTACTTATCTTCGAAGGATCATAATTACTTGGTTATCATCCCTTTTCGTCCCATGTAATACAGTAAGGAAAGAAATGATATAATTGAAACTTAGATCTCCAGCGTCAATTATAATATTTAAAATGAATGGACGGCATCCAACCTATTTGATGACACCATAGGGATGGGTTTGACTACTCTCTTCCACATTAGCAGTTAACTAAGCTAATCCCATGCTTTATAAATAGCTTCTGCTTCCATCTCCTCCACCCATCCACAGCCAAATTTACATATCAATCATATCATCGTATATCCTTCCTCCATTCCTTCTATTCATCGCCAAAAATGGTGAGTTTCTCCGTCTCGAATCTCAATGTGAGTTTCACAACTTCGATTTCATTCTATTTATTTGCATTAACATTGTGGGTCATATATTTATACTCTTACATCTAATAAAATAATATTTTAAGAAACTTCATAAGCATCATTATCATGGTAAACATTCATAAATGAAAACAATAAGTACAGAAATAGAAATTAAAAATTGAACCTTTTGAAAATATGGAGTAAATACATTTTAGGAATATTAATAGTTAAAAAAAATATTAGAAAACAGGAAAATAAGGTGAAGAACAGTTAAAAATTTAGAAATTATATATATAGTAAATTAGAATAATATCATATATAACATAAATTTTTTTAGATACATCCAAAAATTAATGCAAAATTTATAAGAGTAAAACAATTATGCATGGTAGTTAAAAAAAAACTAAATATTTTTTTTACTCTATAATAAATATTTAAATATATTATAATATATATATATATAAATAAAGTGAGGTACAGCCCCCCAGCTAGCCCTGGCCCCTCCCTGGCTCCCCCATGTCGCCAGGCTCAATAGCCCATGGTCGCCTTCTCTCCTAAACTTGTCTCACATGCCTTTAAAAAAGATCCAACAAATCAAAACATAATTTTTTTTTTTATCATGCTACATAAACATTAAATTTTTTAGCTAACAATCAGATATCAAGCTCATTTTAATTTGTAGTACAGTCGAACTTGGACTCACAAAATTTTGTTTTGTTGTTGCTTTGTTTCTGTTCCTGTAATACTTGTTGGGAATCAGTCTCTTTCACTAGCGATTGAGGTATGGCTATTCTTTTTCTTCTGTAATTACTTGTTTGTTTTTATCCGTAATTACATGAAAATTACCGACTTCCATGTTTCAATATTTGATTTCAAACTTTTTATGTTCAATTTTCTGAACCAGAAAGAATTTGCTCAAAACTCAAAAAGAGTTAAAGCGGTGGATCTTCATCCAACTGAGCCATGGTAATTCTGCCATGTCTTTGATATCTCCTAACTTCGATTTTCATATTCTGATCATGTCATTATCAAGTTGTTCAGTATAAATGTAAATGCAAACAAAAGCTTCTATGGTTTTTTATGCAGGATTCTAGTTAGTTTGTATTCAGGAACTGTTAACATATGGAATTACAAGTCACAGGTAAAAACTATTTTTCACCCCGCCAATTATTGCAGTTTGAATTCTCATTCAAAAGAATTTTCATCCTTTAGAAGGCTAATGTAATGTTTCTACTGTTGTAGGCAGTGGAGAAATCCATCAAGGCCACAGAGTCCCCAGGTACATATGACCTTGCCTTCTGATCACATAAATTTTCTCATTGACAAAATATCTGCATTTTGTTCATGACATATGTTTGAGTGTTTGCAGTCAGGTCAGCAAAGTTCGTAGCACGCAAACACTGGATTGTAACCGCTTCTGATGACAAGTTTATTCGTGTCTACAACTATGATACAATGGATGAGATCAAAGAATACGAAGCACATACTGACTTTATCAGGAGTGTCTCTGTTCATCCTAGTCTACCATATCTCTTGTCATGTTCTGATGACAAAGTTATAAAGCTTTGGGATTGGGACAAGGATTGGGAATGTGCTCAAATCTTTGAGGGACACTCTCACTATGTGATGCAAGTGGCATTTAACACCAAAGACACCAATACTTTCGCCTCTGCATCTCTTGATGGCACCATTAAGGTGTTGTACAAGCTGTTAATTTGTTTCAAAATTAATTAACTGAATTAGGCATTTAAATCTTTACCTCTGTCGAGCTTATGCTTTTACATTGTCTGCTTTGGTTGTAGCTATGGAACATCGGCTCCTCTGTGCCGGAGTTCACATTAGATGGCCACTCGAAAGGAGTGAACTGTGTGGATTACTTTGTTCACGCTGATAAACCATATCTTCTGAGTGGTTCTGATGATTTTACTGTCAAGGTTTGTTGCATTTTCTGGCTAATCATCCGTATTCTAATTATAGTATAGTGTTTGATTAAATTTGTGACATAAACAGGTGTGGGACTGTGAAACCAAAAGTTGCATGCAGAGCCTAGAAGGTCATGAGCACAATGTAACAAGTGTATGTGCTCATTCTGAGCTTCCAATAATAATTACAGCTTCTGAAGATGGAAAAGTTCACATATGGAACGCAACCACATTTAGGTAACATGCTTTATGATTCATAATATTTATGCATTATAAATGCACTTACTCAGTCTTCTGTTCATTTTTTATCAGACATTGATGTTGTAAACAATTCTCACTTCTTACAGGCTAGAGAAGAAATTGAACTATGATCTCGAAAGAGTTTGGGCAATCGGTTACTTGAAAGGATCAGACAAGTAGGTTTCATTTTTGTTTTCTTGTGTTTCAAGTACGCTTTTTTTTTTGGGGGTTACAATGAATTGAACACTTCCTTGATTTGTGCAGGGTTGTGTTTGGCTTCGACAAAGGAACGGTTGTGGTTACAATGACTAGTTCTGTTGAATTCCAAGCTTAGAGGTAGAATTTGAAGGAATAAAGGCATTGAATGTTTCAAGTTTGTATGACAGTTGTACTTGTATGTTATGTATCACTGCAATAATAAAAAGGAATGATATTTCTCCACGGACTGAGGTTAAACATGCTTACCTGATTTACTTCCACTGAGTTGAGATTAGTTATTTGAGTTTAATCTGAAGCTTTATTCCTCAGCAAAACCTTCACTTCTTTTGCAGTATTTAATCTGCCAAAACTCAACATCATTTCCTCTATCATACTCTCTCACATACTGAGGAATCTGTGTAATGTCTATGCATTTGCCCATAAAGCAAGGTATAGAATTGCACTCAAGGGCTTCAGAATCTGCACCATCCATCGAAAATCCAAATTATAAGCCGTGAAAAATACAAATAATAATAACAAAGACAAGAAATGTATGGATGAACAAGCTTGCCCCCTTCTAACTGAAAAAAACTTCGGAAATGTAAATAACCATTTGCAACGACATCAAGATCATCGAGACTGAAGTTGTACCGCTTTTCCAACACTACATATAACACCTGAGAAAAAAAAACTAGCATCTGATCCGTATATGGTGAATGAAAAGGAGTTTCTAAAACAGATTAAAGTCTCAGAATTCTGTTCATTCCCCAATTCTCGACAATTCTAACATGTTGGTTTGTCTGTACCTTTTCTGAACCAAGAGACATTAAACTCTCTAAAGTTCTGAACAATGCATCAGTCAGATCATCACTGTATATTACATCTGCAGCTACAAGCAAAGAAGCTTTTTGGGCTTCTTCGACTTCTGAAATGGTCCAAGAATACCTAGGCAACATCATTAAGAATTTATTTATGCTTCCAATTATATAATGTTTGGATATAACTAATAGTGTGTAGTTGTTTACTCTTAAGCTACATAACTGAGATAACACCAGCAAAGGGAATACATTTGAAAAGTAAGTAGAACAAATTTTTGAAAATGAGTATGTTCGTATTAAAAAAAATTAACTAAACTATTTGCAAGAAAGAATCAAAAATATACTCAATTCACCTTTTAGCAAAAGAATCAAACATATACTCAATTCACCTTTTAGCAAGGGGTGATTCTTCTGGGGTTATTCTTGGGGGGCATGGATTCATCCAGTCAAGTTCACGTACATGAAACGTAGCTTGACGACTGAAGAGTTGAGAATTAAGGTCGACATTCTTAGCACAGTTTTCAAGGACCTCATTCCCATGGTCTGACACAAAGGGCAACCTTATTTAAGTAGCAGTTTGAATTTTAAGACCCAAATAAGCAAATCCATGATAACTACTCATGGAGCTCACTACGAAAAAATTGAAAAATTTATTCAAACTTCAATTTCAAAAAACTTAGTACCATACACTAAACTCAACAACCATCCGATTCAAAAGACATTGCTTCAGATATTTGTTTGAGGATACAATTATAAAAAAAAAAAACTTAAGCTTTCAAAGGTAACATACGATATTTAGTAAGCGCAAGATCACTATACCTGTTATGAACAATGTTTTAGCAACACGTGCAAGTAATACGCCCACCAATCCTGGAAAACACAATGAATTCAAATTCCTGTCATCCAACATATAGTGATCTCTTAACTTAAGGTCTAAAACACTCGAATTTATAATGAACTAGTTGTTACGATTCCCAAAATTGCATATATTTTGAGAAACAGTCTTGGTCCGGATTCTAGCATTAGAATACTTTCCTGTTTAAAATTTTTATGGTTAAGTTCAGCTGCCCAATACTTGAGGTATATATCATCTCTCAAACTCATAAAAGCATTGATTTGATTTAGAATGAATGTTAATGAACCATTGATTAACCCAATAATGTCCACAATATACAGAGCCAATGCCAGGACTGAGATGATTTATGTATCTGTACCAGCACCAACAATTCCATCAAGTTCAGATGATGTCAACATCTTATGCAGCAAAAAATCAGCTAATACAAGTTCTGCCCTCCACACTTGAGGAGGAAAACAAGACCAGGTATGAATATATCACGAACTTAAAAACACAAACCCGAAAGCAACAATAGCTACCTGCAAACCGACACATGGAATGGATGATGCGATATTATGCCGGATGGTCACAGTAAAATTGTGAGTAGATAATTCTGCACATATTTTGTGGAAAAGATTGAAACAAAAAAAAAACCACCAAATGATCGAAAAAACAAAACAGGGGCTGGTCCATCTTTTCTTTGATCAAGAAATGAATATCAAATGCCAAATATGATCTTCAAAAACGAATATGGCCTTTCTTTGACAAGAATTGCTGATTTTTTTTTGTTAGGGTAAAATTCAATACAAAGCCACCAGAACAAATGGGCAGCCATACAACCAATGACTAAAATATCGATATCGACGAATATATCACTAGTCAAATTTACGGATATCTCACTTTAAATATCGATATCATTTACGGTCAACAAAAATAACAGAAATTTAATCTAAAAGTTAGAAAACTTTAATGAAATTTTGGAAAAAACTTAAGTACCCAATAATGATTATATATGACTAATAAAATTATAAAATGACTTTGATATAATAAATATATGATGAATAATATGATACAATATGATTCTGACGATAACTAATAATATAAAATCTTAAATATAAACATAAATTAAAATAAATTACTATATTGAATGTTAATAATTAAAAACATAACAATAAATATAAAAAAATTTCAATGAAAGAAAAATGATAAAATAAGTCCAAATATACTTGAAATTGGAAAAAAGATGAAAAAATAGGATCAAACTTCGTTCAAAATTTGGAATGAATGGATATATTTAAAATTAGGAAAAAATGAAAAAAAAAAAAAGCCAAAGTTTGTTGAAAAAAGATGAAATAAGTCCAAATATACTTGAAATTGGAAAAAGATGAAAAAATAGGGTCAAATTTCGTTCAAAATTTGGAATGAATGGATATATTTAAAATTAGGAAAAAATGAAAAGAAAAAAAAAAGAAGCCAAAGTTGATTGAAAAATTGGAAGAAAAAGGATTAAAAAAAAATTCATAAATCCTAAAAGTCCCAGGGCCAACTCGGCTAGCAAGATTAGTTGAAAACTTAATCAGCGTATAATATATAAGTTAACTATAAAAGCTAACAGTCATTGGTGAGTCTGCAACTTAAGTTTTTTCAACTCGACGGCATGACTCGACTCAAACAACTTTGTTTTACGTCCAAGTTTTACCAATTAATAGTCTATCCCCGCCATTTTAATCACAGAACGGGATCTGTTTGCTTAAAATAAGACAATTCTTCGATATTTCGGTCAATTTCCTTCACCCCTACTGATGTATAGCTTGTCGAATTTTCCGAAATTTCGGTCGAAAGACGAACCTAAACAATCCCAACATGCTCATTGGGTTAAAAAGAAAAGTCTTTAATATCATAAATGGAAACAAACATAACATTACCACGGAAATACCTTAAAGCCCAAAACACGTAATAAAATAAATGCAATAATTTCTCTTACTGTTGCGTCTAAAAAGAAGAAGATCACCATCCTCATCCAAGCTAATCATTTTGTCTTCAATTTGCGAGGTTTCATTGTATCTTTTTGGCTCAAATTCTATACGCAAGCAATTATGTTAGAGGGTTAAAGAATATATTTTTTTAATTGAATAAAATTAAATTATAAAAATGAAGAGAGCAGAGGTTAGGGGAGATTGAATTCAGTACCAGGTGGGATGGAGAAGGCGAAGTGAGAAATGTGGGGTCCAGAGAAACCAGGTGGACAGCCCAAGTGCACTTCACTCATATCTACTCTTCCTCCGCTGAATCTCCGCCTTCACTTTCCCCATCTTCTCCACCGACCCTTCTTCCACTGACACAAATCTTGCTAGGAAATCAAAACCAATGGATTTATATATTTAAAACAAACTGAATGGGATAAAGCACCAAAATAAGTCACTCTATCTAATTGGTGGACATGAATCCATTAAAACCGCTAACTGATCTGCTTCAAACCGTTATTTATCCAACAGTTTAAGTTTGACCGGATAAAAGTCAAACGGTTTAAGAATCCAAACCGTTCTGTTAGTAACGGTTTGGATTTGGATTTTCATTTTGGAAATCCGTTAAATCCAAACCGAACCGTTAAGAAATATATTCATTTTTATTAATGTTTAATTCTATTATTAATACAAAGTAAAAATAATAAAAATAAAAGGATACCTAGATATACCCATATAAGTATATGTATACTCATATAAGAGTATAATAAAAAATTATTAAATAGTTGGTGTGTTTGATAAATCTTAGTATAGTGATAATGTTTGCAATTCAATACTTAGCAAGCTAAATATATAAAATTTTGAATATTGAGTATTAATTTTTTTTTTGTATCCTTATTTTTTCTATATCCTTATTTTTTTTTAACGGTTTTATTTCTAATTTTAGAAAATCCAAACCGTAACGAACCATTAAGATTTTAACGGTTTGGATTTGGATATTGTCAATATCCGTATCGAACCGAACCGTGCCCACCCCTAATCTCAACATACATGAGTAATTGCAATTTGTCTCAATGTGTATAGTAACAGTTATACCATCAGAATGGTTGCATTATATAACAGCTATCTTATTTAACGTCATTTAAGATAATTATGTAAAAGGGTATTTTGGTCATTTGGTTATATCAGTATCTTCTTGCTCCATCCATCTTCTTCTGTGTTCTGAAGAGGGCTCAGCTCAATGCAGCTCACAACTTTTGAGACATGATGAGTATGTGTTGAGTTATCTTCAGTGTTCAACAATTGTTCTTATCCTTGATACAATTAGAAAATCTGGAAAAGGAGATAATAAATAATTAATGAAAAGAGTCAGAAAATTGAAACAAGCAAATGCTAATGTAATTTTAAATAATATATATTTTTAGAACTATTTTTTTAGAGAGGTTTTATTGTGTCGACGTTACATCTGATCAAGCAATAGGCCTGCCAGGATACTATACTGGATTACAGGGCAAGCCCACCGGAAGATCTCAAAGATCACACAAGGCCTAGGCCTTAAAACCCATCACTATTATTATAACCTAAACCCTATACAACTTCTATAAATAGGGAGTCTCCTCCCTCATTCAAGGGACCTCTCCCCTCTCTACTACTATGTCTCAAAGACTCATAAGTCTCCTATACTTGTACAAATATCATATTATTAATGAGAGTGAGACAACACCGCGAGTGTAGCCCGATTTGGGTGAACCACGACTTTCTTGTGTTATTAATGAGAGTGAGACAACACCGCGAGTGTAGCCCGATTTGGGTGAACCACGACTTTCTTGTGTCTTGACGTGCGTGCGTATCTTTACAGTCTCGTTGGTACAATTTTTGCATCAACAGTTTGGCGCCGTCTGTGAGAATCGATAAGAAAAGTTATGTCATTTTTTTCTTAACTTCTTTACCTGCTAAAACACCAAGCCACCCAAACAGCAAGGAAAAACTCAGAAATACCTCTGCCAAAATCCCCTAGAAAATACTATTTTTTCCAGATTGATTTGTGTGTGATGGGATATTTTATTCTCTTTCTTGGTACAAAGTCTTGGCATCTGCCAAAAAAACAAAAAAAAATTCACTCGGCAGACCAACAAGAGCCCACTTGAGCCACCTGCAAACTCTGCCCACCACAAAACAAATATCTGTACTTAGCCTTCTGTATATTCTGCCCACCACAAACAAATACTTATATAATCAAGCTTGGCAACTTGCCCCCTGCCACTTGATCCCACCAAAATATCATCTCTCTTTTATAAACATCACTGATCTAATCTTTGCTCCTCCGAGCACCCCCTGCTCGGTCGGTTTCCCGATGTCCCTCGGACTCCCTGCTAGGCCGATCTCACCGATGTCCCCTCGGACCCCCAACTCTGTCGATCCCCACCGATGTTCCCTTGGACTCCCTGCTCGGTCGGTCTCACCGATGTTCCCCCGGACTCCCTACTTGGTTGGTCACCCGATGTCCCCTCCCTCGACTCCTTACTCGGTCAGTTTTCCGATGTCCCCTAGGACTTCCTACTCAGCCGACCCCTCGGACCCACTGCTCGGTCGGTCTCCCGATGTCCCCTAGGACTCCAAACTCGGTCGATCTCCGGATGTCCCCCCTAACTCCCTACTTGGTCTGTCTCCCGATGTCTCATCGGACTCCCTGCTCGGTCGGTCTCCCGATTTCCCCCAAACTCCGTACTCGATCGATCTCTCGATGTCCCCTCGGACTCCCTGCTCTGCCAGTCTCCCGATGTCCCCTCAGACTCCCTGCTCTGTCGGTCCCCACCGATGTCCGCTCGGACTCCCTACTCGCTCGGTCTCCCGATGTCCCCCCTGAACTCTCTGTTCGGTCGGTCTCCCGATGTCCCCTCGAACTCCCTACTTGGTCGATCTCCCGATGTCCCCTAGGACTCACTGCTCGGTCGGTCTCACCGATTCCCTCCTGGACTCCCTACTTGGTCGGTCTCCCGATGTCCCTCTCACCCCAACTCCCTGCTCGATCGGTCTCCCGATGTCCCGTCCGACTCCCTACTCGGCCGACCCCTCAGACCCCCTACTCGGTCGGTCTCCTGATGTCCCCTAGGACTCCCTACTGGATCGGTCTCCCGATGTCCCCACCGACTCACTGCTCGATTGGTCTCTCGATGTCCCCACCGACTCACTGCTCGATCGGTCTCCCGATGTCCCCCCCGGACTCCCTGCTCGGTTGATCTCTCGATGTCCCCCCGGACTCCCTACTCGGTCGGTCTCCCGAAGTCCCCTCAGACTCCCTGCTCAGTCGGTCTCCCGATGTCCCCTCAGACTCCCTACTCAGTTAGTCTCCTGATGCCCCCCGGACTCTCTGCTCGGTCGATCTCCCGATGTCCCCCCATACTATCTGCTGGCTCAATTTCCCGATGTCCCCCCCAGACTCCCTACTCGATCGGTCTCCCAATGTCCCCTCGAACTCCCTGCTCGGTTGGTCTCCCGATGTCCCCCTCGAACTCCCTGATCGGTCCGTCTCCTGATGTCCCCTCGGACTCCCTACTTTGTCGGTCCTTACCGATGTCCCCTCAAACTCCCCGCTCGGTCGGTCTCCCGATGTCCCCTCGGACTCCCTTCTAGGTCGGTCCCCACCGATGTCCCCTCGGACTCCCTGCTCGACCGGTCATCGCAATCTCAAGGCAAACAACTTAGCATGCACCAAGGAAAACCTCATAACAAATCTGAATACAACCAGGTAACACTACAAATCAAAATATCCTTCTAACCATCATAAACATGGTAGACATACATATTACACATACATGTCAGAATACATGCTGCATACATGACACTCATACATGTCACACATACATCGCCCTCATACATGCTGACATACGTGACACTCATACATGCTAGCATACATGCCCTCGTACATGCTAACATACATGACACTCATCCATGTCGAGCTTACATGAACTCATACATTCATTCAACACATTACCGAGCTACTTTACACATTACTGAGCACCCACATACGCTCGACACATTACCGAGCACCCACATCGGCTCAACACATTACCAAACTGCTCGACACATTACTGAGCTGCTCGACACATTACCAAGCACTCACATTGGCTCGACACATTACCGAGCAACCGCATTGGCACAACATATACGGAGCTGCTCGACACATTACAGAGCATTTGCATTGACTCAACACATACTGAGCCGCTCAACACATTACCGAGCACCAATATCAACTTAACGCATACCAAGCCGCTCAACTACCGAGCCCCCTTTCAAGGCTACACATAGCTCACATGCCGACTGACACACATATACAACAAAGAATCACTCATAGGCAGTCAGATTTTTACATGGAGTTATACTCACCAGGGGACTACCAGAGCGCAATTGTTACGACGTTAAGCCACTCAGACATACAACATACTACATGGCTTCTTCTCTTCTGCATCCTACCTCGGCCAAGGACTTGGGGGACTGATGATAGTGCACCAAGAGAAGCAGTGCAAAAGCGAGGAGTTGCTCGGTTAGTGCACTTTACTTAAAAGTCTTCAACCGAGGCAGTTCGCCTCAGTCAAGAATTTGGGGACTTTTCGACGTTACATCTGACCAAGCAATAGGCCTGCCAGGATACTACACTGGAATACGGGGCAAGCCAACCAGAAGACGTTAAAGATCACACAAAGCTCATGCCTCAAAGTCCATCACTATTATTATAACCTAAACCCTAGACAACTTCTATAAATAGGGAGCCTCATCCGTCATTCAAGGGACCTCTCTCCTCTCTCTCTAGACTCATCCTCTCCCTTCTCTCTACATATACTACTATGTCTCAAAGGCTTATAAGTCTCCTATACTTGTACAAATATCATATTATTAATAAGAGTGAGGCAACACCGTGGACGTAGCCCGATTTGGGTGAACCACGTACTTTCTTGTGTTTGGTGTGTGTGCGTGTCTTTACAGTCTCGTTGGTAAAATTTTTGCATCAACATATTGCTATCAGTAAAATCCGACCCTTACAACAAAAACATAGAAGGGATCAAACGGTTGTTATGCTACCATATAAGCATATACAGGCATATACGATAATCAGTTCCTTTAGGAGTCAAAAAGGAAAAAGAAAATTCTAGAAAAGAAAAAAATATCAAAATTTTATGGCTCGTCTTCATAACAGAAGCCAAACCAATCACGATCTTAACCCCGGTCTGAGATCTCTTCAGCTTCACCTCCGGTGACTTCCACTCTTTCACCACCACCGTCTTCTCTTCCTCATCGGAGCCCTCCGACGACTCAAACACCAGCTCAGGAAACTCAGTATCATCCACCGAGTTCGACCCACCCTAACGCGATCTAATTAGTGGTGTCGATCAGAGGCCGGATCATTTCAGGGATTGAATCGGACTGCGGTGCTGTGGCATGGGCGTGCGGAGAAAGCCATTTTTCTTTGATGTACTCGGGTTATCTTCACGGCGGAATGTACATCCCCTTATTATTCAAGCTCTACTTCGCTGCCTCCGACACAATTTTAAGGATCCTCGACATGCGATTGGGCTTTCCGACAAAAATATAAGGAAGGCTCTGCAGAATCGCTTTGTAAGTCTTCATCGCCCGAGCAATTTCAAATTCCGACATGAAATAGATGTCGATTATCGTCCTTTTTTCTTTGATGATCACGTGGATGTAGTCGTATCCTCCTGCACGATCATCAATATCCAAATTAAAACAGAAAAATAGAAAAAAAAAATTATCTTCATATTTTTTCCTAAATTTTCTCCGAACAAAAACGGTGCCATATTGATATTTTTTTTAAGATTTGGAGGGAGAGGAGATTTAAGTACTGACAAGATAGGAAGGGGATTTTTCCTAGCGAGATTTGCAAACCAAAGCGTCATATCTGAGAGCTTGCAAATTTTCAGTAGTGACGGTTCTGCAAGTGTCGTCTTTTCGTTTGCAGGCCTTGTTTTTCTCCACGATCTTCGCCATGTCCGCTAGCAAATTCCTCTTAGTGACACAAGCAATAGGCCGCCTCAGTCAAGAACTTGGGGACTTGTCGACGTTACATCTGACCATGCAATAGGCCTGCTAGGATACTACATTGGACTACGGGGCAAGCCTACCGGAAGACGTTAAAGATCACACAAGGCTCATGCCTTAAAGTCCATCACTATTATTATAACCTAAACCCTAGACAACTTCTATAAATAGGGAGCCTCCTCCCTCATTCAAGGAACCTCTCCCCTCTCTCTCTAGACTCATCCTCTTCCTTCTCTCTACATATACTACTATGTCTCAAAGGCTCATAAGTCTCCTATACTTGTACAAATATCATATTATTAATGAGAGTGAGGCAACACCGTGGACGTAGCCCGATTTGGGTGAACCACGTACTTTCTTGTGTCTTGACGGGCGTGCGTGTCTTTACAGTCTCGTTGGTACAATTTTTGCATCAACATATTTCTATCAGTAAAATCCGACCCTTACAACAAAAACATAGAAGGGATCAAACGGTTGTTATGCTACCATATAAGCATATACATGCATATACGATAATCAGTTCCTCTAGGAGTCAAAAAGGAAAGACAAAATTCTAGAAAAGAAAAAAAATATCAAAATTTTATGGCTTGTCTTCATAACAGAAGCCAAACCAATCACGATCTTAACCCCGGTCTGAGATCTCTTTAGCTTCACCTCCGGCGACTTCCACTCCTTCACCACCACCGCCTTCTCTTCCTCATTCGAGCCCTCCGACGACTCAAACACTAACTTAGGAAACTTAGTATCATCCACCGAGTTCGACCCACCCTGACGCGATCTAATCAGTGGTGTCGGTCAGCGACCGAATCATTTCAAGGACTGAATCGGACTGCGGTGCTATGGCATAGGTGTGCGGAGAAAGCCATTTTCTTTGATGTACTAGGGTTTTCTCCACGGTGGAATGTACATCCTCTTCTTATTCAAGCTCTACTTCGCTGCCTTCGACACAATTGCAAGGATCCTCGACATGCTATTGGGTTTTCCGACAAAAATATAAGGAAGGCTCTGTAGAATCGCTTTGTAAGTCTTCGTCGCCCGAGAAATTTCGAATTCCGACATGAAATAGATGTCGATTATCATCCTTTCTTCTTTGACGATCACGTGGATGTAGTCGTATCCTCCTGCACGATCATCAATATCCAAATTAAAATAGAAAAATAGCAAAAAAAATTATCTTCATATTTTTTCCTAAATTTTCTCCAAACAAAAACGGCCATATTGATATTTTTTTAAGATTTGGAGGGAGAGGAGATTTAAGTACTGGCAAGATAGGAAGGGGATTTTTCCTAGCGAGATTTGTAAACCGAAGCGTCATATCCGAGAGCTTGCAAATTTTCAGTAGCGACGGTTCTGCAAGTGTCGTCTTTTCGTTTGTAGGCCTTGTTTTTCTCCACGATCTTCGCCATGTCGGCTAGCAAATTCCTCTCAGTGACACTTTGGCATGAAACCAAGCCATGTCATTCAAAAAGTGAAAGGAGAGATAAACCTTAAGATGTTTGAAGAAAATTTGGTTGGAATATTTGAAAGTTTGATTTTATAGATTGTGAATGTTTAAATGAAGGAATCTTAAGAGCTTGCAAATTGTCAGTAGCGACGGTTCTGCAAGTGTCGTCTTTTCGTTTGTAGGCCTTGTTTTTCTCCACGATCTTCGCCATGTCGGCTAGCAAATTCCTCTCAGTGACACTTTGGCATGAAACCAAGCCATGTCATTCAAAAAGTGAAAGGAGAGATAAACCTTAAGATGTTTGAAGAAAATTTGGTTGGAATATTTGAAAGTTTGATTTTATAGATTGTGAATGTTTAAATGAAGGAATCTTAAGAGGTTTTGGTTGAGAATGTAAGAGTGAATCCGTATAGTCTACAAATACTACAAAAAATCTATTATACTTAAACCGTTTGTATCGATTCAAATCAAACAGTTAGTAACAGTTTGATTTCTAATTTTAGAAAATCCAAACCGTAACTAAACCGTTAAGATTTTAATGGTTTGGATTTGGATATTCCTAATATCCGCTGACAGGACCCATCCCAATCCCCCCGGGATTAGTGCGGGATGACCCTGCTCCCGTCTGACACGAAGTGACAGACAAGGGATATTTTCGTCCTTTGCCCTCCCGGGCTATCAGAGTACGCCAGGATCCGGAGGAGGCATGTGATATCTCGGTCTCTGCTACAGTCCACATCCGATGTCAACCTGAAGGGCAGTCAAAACATTAAAAACTGTGAGTGGACAAAACAAAAGTTTATAAAACATTTCATAAGACATTTGTACCCTCCACTAAAAAGCATGCATGCATTCGAAAACCATTTATCCAAAACCAACCATATGTGGGACTAAGCCCAAAGCAGATATAAACTAAGGTCGAAAGGACCACAGTAAAAACGACCATACGGGCCACTGCCCAAATCCTGTGCACACCTGTACACACCACATATCATATATCATATATCCATCACATATATATATATATATAAGTCACACAACCAATCCTGTCACGGTATCCAAAGCCACGCGCGCGCTACCCGGGTCTCAATCCGAGTCATCTCAAAGTCAAGATCAATGTCCGTAGACCAATGACCCTACCCGAGGTAATAGTAATCATAGCCTTCCTGAGAGTAAGGAACCCAACTGGGGGGTGACTCCACTCAGTCGGTGCTCCGTGACTACTCCGGGGTCCACCCAGGCCAACGACCCTCCCCGGAGGAGATAGTAGAACATGTAAAGGAAGGTAGACGAACATATATATACATAACATAAACATTCATGACCGGTTCCCCTGAACCGTCATGAATCCATAATACCCATAATCAGGTAACATGCCGGTTCCCATAAACCGTCATGTACCGTAATAACATAACCAGGTAACATGCCGGTTCCCATAAACCGTCATGTACCGTAATAACCAACAAGGGTTCATGCCGGTTCCCATAAACCGTCATGAACCTGGGAATCCATTTAAGGTTCCCTGACCTGAAATCAAAACCGTAAAGTGACTGGGTCTCGTACCCGAACATAGGACACCAACTGGGCACCGTGCCCGGAATCTGAGGTCATATGCCCGAGACAAAACCAAATGGGTCTCATACCCGAGTTTATCGCTTTGAAATCCAAATTCAGTTCATTTAAATCAATAAAGAAATACAGACCCGTATAAGCACCGTATAAGGCCGAAACCTCGAAATACGTGCTTATACGTAACCACATACAAATGCACCCATGGCATCATCAAACAAGTAATAAACATATAATAAACATTTATGCATGCACCAATTTAGAAAACAAGGTCCACTCACAGACCGTCCGAGCTGCCGCCTCGATTTGCGTGCCATACGGCTCCCCGAGCCGATCACCGTCACCGGGACTCCCAAACCTGTCCAAATTAATTTAGAGGGTTACTAACTACTTATATAACCCCTCACTAAAGCCCCGTAATTTTCCCGTATTTTTAACTATTTTTAAACCTACCCTAAACCTTCCGATGCCCCGAAACATATCGAGACGGTGTCCGATTGACACGAAACCAGTCCCAAAATGTTCGTTACATCGAATAGATGATTTCGTATGTTGAACACATCCCCAAAAACCCTAGCACGCACTGCCACGCGCCGCCCAAAGGCCCCTGCGCGTGGGCCTCACGCGCCGCTACAGTACCGTCGTCTCCAGCGATCGAACCGGTCTGACCGGCCCGGTCCGGTCCAACCTCTGCAACTGGACCGGCGTAACCGGTCCAGGTCTCCGACGCCCTCATTTCTCATCCGTTTTCCTCCATTTCAATCCCTAAATTCATCTTTTCTCATTTCCAATCTATCCTAATCAAGAAACCTAGGAAAAACTACCCGAAACCCCTTGGTTCGAAATGGACCTCACGGTCCCATTTTTCCGATCGGTCCCCCACGGCTTCTCAGCCGTTAACCCTCACCAAAACCGTCCTAAAACCTTCCTAGCATCCTAATAATCATTCCCTAATCATTTAAAACCAACCATAAAGCTCACATCGAAAAATGAGGAAAAACGGCTTACCGGGTACCCGATCGGGTTTTGGGCTCCCGCCACCGCCCACGGCGGTTCCAGCCACCAGCTGCCGTCCCAGTCCTCCTCTCTCACTCTCCTGGTTCCTCAGATCATAAGGGATGAAGGTTTTGGGATTTTGGGTGAAATGGGATCGGGTAAGGGATGAAGGAAAAATGGAAAATGGATGCACGGTTGAGTGTTTTGGTGCATGAGTGGGTGAGGTTGGCCAGTGGATGGGTGACAAGTGTCACTCATCCATTGGTTGCTGAAAAGTAACTGGACTCACTAAAGACAAACTGCACTTTTTGTCTCGTAAAACGTGCCGTCGTGAATAGTAACCGGGAACTTCCGTGAACCGTAACTTCGCCGTCGAACGTCCGAATTCGACGTGCCGCCTGTCTACGGATTCGTATCGTCCTTATCTACGTAACGGTCTTCGGCCCTCGGCCATCGGACCTCCCGATCAAAAAGTCAACTTTTGACCTCCTATTCACCCAAATTACCAAAATGCCCCTAAACTTCCGAACGTCATAACTTCCTCCTCGAACGTCGGAATTGAACGTGCCACCTGTCTATGAACTCGTGACGTCACGAACTACGTCACGGTCATCGGTCAAAGTCCATTTGACCGCCCGATTGAAAAGTCAACATTTTGCCACCACCAGGGGCAAAACGGTCATTTCGCATCGTTCGTCCGATTTAGCCTAACTAATCATCGATTAACCTCACTAATCGTGATTAGTCACTAATCTAATCCTGGAATTTGGGACGGGTAGTTACATCCGCACTGAATCGCACTATACCCATTTCTAACTGTGACAAAGTCGAATATAACCAAGTTAACCTTGCAATATGCATTTCTTATCAAAATATATAGTATTTTTACTGTAGTTGCACCAAGAACCAGCCAACGAGTTTCAAAATGCACCAAAAACTACAATTCACCTCAAAATGCACTAAGAACTAGTGCAACGTTAAAAATATTGCACTATTTAATTAACGACCTCTTTGATGCCGTTTATGTTGTTGATGTGGCATCTAGGTGTACCTTGTGAGTGAGTATTCTAGACTTTTTTTGCAGAAGAAGATTGATAGAAATGAGGGAGCGAAAATTATTCCTAAATCTATCAATTTTCAACAATCTTGCAATAGCGAAGATTGAGAAATGGAGGAGAGTGGAGTGTGGAAGTAGCAACAAAGATGCTTCTGTGGGAAGGTTGCTAGACTGAAGACATCATAGACCGATGATAACCTAGGGAGGAGGATTCTTATTTGTCTAGATGGTCGGGTAAGTAACTATTTGAACTATAGAGATTTTGATTTGAAAGAAAATTTTGGGGTTAGAGGAAAGTTTAAAAACAAAATTCTGGGTAAGAAAAATTCTTTCAATTTTGGAATAAATTGTAGTAGAATTTTTCCTATGTGTGACATTCGGAATGGGTAGGATAAATTTGTTCAATTTTGGAAGAATTTGTGGTAGGATTTATGTTATGTGTGATACGAAGGTTGACAGGACCCGCCCCTAATTCACCATGAGAATCATGCTCGATTCTGCTTCCGTTTGACAAGTAACCAAAAATACCAAATTTAATGTCGAACCTTATCATACAAGAGATACTTGTATTCCTTTTTAGTTCATGCCTCTATCTCTCAACCAACCTCGGATTCCGTGCAACGACCCTATAGGGTTATCAAACAACAAAACCGTGTATGTGGAATCCAAAATCACCAGAAAATTGTAGAGCTGCCACGTGGCCCATAAATTTCAAGATGTCCAAATTACCCATGGTAATGATATTAACAGCTCACAAACACCCGAGCGTTAAATTATGTATTTTCAGCTAAATATATTATTTAATCGGGTTAATGCCTCAATAATATTAATTTCATTATTGTTAATAATGAACAATCAATATTAATATTAATATTAAATTTCTTTAATTATCATCATAATGAGTAATTATTATATTTATTAAATAATATATTATTTATTAGTTACAAATTTAACCGACCAATCAAAACGCTCCGAAACTTTCAAGGCATTCTCATAAATATCGGAGCTCATTTTATTTCTAACGTAATTTGTTTCTTTGCTTCGAAGTATTTCCTCTTCATTTCTCAGAGCTAACTTAAGCATCAGAGTGTTCTTGGTGGAACAACCCTCCGAGTAATCGATCGAGGCAACAATAGCTGATTGTTTAATGTTTGTAGGGATTGTGAAGACTTTTCGCGGCAAGTACGATTTTTGCTTCAATAATTGGTGCTTTTATTGAGAGACGGTTGAGAAATATTTAAGAGGATTCAACATTGTTCATTGTTCTTCAGACTTTGTTCATCGTTGATCATACTTCGTTCGTCGCTCATCGACATTGTGTTACGACTTGGACCTTCAACAAGGGTAAAATAGGAAAAGTTGGATGAAATGGACCATTTAGCCCTTGAAAGTCAAAGGTTGATTATTTCGTCAAAGTCAAAGGGTTAACTTTGACTAAGGTCAAAACGTTGACTTTTTTATCAGGGTGTCTTTTGGATATCCTGAAAAATGTCGTTGTGATCGTCTCATAATCCTGAATTCGTAGATAGGTTGCACACAAAAATTGGAGATCAGATTAATTTATTACGGGTTCAGAAAGGTAAGGGGCATTTTGGTAATTTTCTTTGGGAGATATTTGTGTGGCTGAATGGGGCAAGGACAAGTGTCCCTTATCTGCTTGGGTTTTGTGCACTGACCTGGTATGTTTATGTGGTGATATTGTTCTAAGTGTGATGTTTTGTTCAAATTAACCCAAACACAAAATTAGCTGGATCACACGAACCACTCGAGGAAATCTAGAGAAGAGAATAATGAAGAGAGAAACAGATAAGGAAGATGGAAAAGAGAGGGAAAAAACCCGAGAGAGGACCGAAACCCGAAACCCGAAACCAAGAACCTTGGAAATTCTGAGAATGGAGTTTCATTTTTAGACTTCGATTGATGAAGCTAATCTTCGTTCAAGCTTCCTGAGATCCATACGAACCAAACCATCGAAAGAGATTTTGTAATGACCCGTCCTGAATATCTGGATTAAAAATGAGTTAATTATGGTATAGAATGACAATCGGGGATTAGTTGAGAGAAATCGGGCGGAATGTGCAAAATGACCGTTTTGCACTGGGCGTGGGCAAAATGTTGACTTTTAATCCGGGAGGTCCGATGGCTGAGGGCCAAGGACCGTTACGTATATCGGGTCGATATGAATCCATAGACTGGCGGCACGCCGAAATCGGACGTTCGACGGGAAAGTTATGGTCACGGGAGCGAAATTGATTAAATGTACGACCAGAGAACTTAATTAAAATAAAAATAAAATAATGAAATCTGATTTATCATTTAATTAAACCAGGACCATTGGATAAGTGACAAGTGTCACTCATCCCATGGTTACTTTTTCCCCCAAATTGTGGAACTATGTCCATTGGTCCATTTAATTAATTAATTAACTCACACACACACACACACACACACACACACACACACACACACACACACACACACACACACACACACACACACACACACCTCATTTTCTCTATCTTCCCACCCGTGCATCACCTTCATTTTTTTCTGCCTAAATAAACACACAAAAACTACTATACAAACAGCCTTTAATTTTCATCCTTTTCTTGTGACCCATGAATGAAAGTTGGAGAGGACATTGAGACGAGCCAAATGGTGGCCACGGCAAGGACTGCCGTGCACGGTGGCCACGACAAGGACTGTCGTGCACAGTGGCCAGAGTTTCGAAGGTAAACCCGAAAATCGTATTTTTAGTTTAAAAATGGTGGACTTGGTTTTAATGGTTGATGATAGATTCTAATCCTAGGGTTATGTTGCTTGAGCCCCCTTGAGCTTGTAGGTTCAATTTGGGACGGATTTGGACTTCGGAGGTGGTCGGAATGATGATCGGAATTCTGGCCGAAACTTTGAACGGCCATAACTTTCAGACCAGGTACTTTCTAAAATGTCTAGGTTGATTTTTCGAATCCTTGGCTCGAGAAGATGGATTTACATACGTAGAATGTCGAATTTGGTTGAGAAACGAGTGAGATATCAAAGTTTGAAGTTTGGGGCATCATTGGAGTTTTCCGGCGAGAAATTTCGGCGATTCGCCGACGAGTTGACTCGGTCGCCGACTTGTTGACCGGAGAGTTGACTCATTGACTTTGACCCGTTGACTTTTTTACCATGGCTTACTGTTCATGATGATGTCATTGTTGACTTTGCTAACATCAGCGTTGACTTTTTGGTCAACGTTTGACTAGAACTTTGACCTGCGCGTGGGGGCGCATGTGAGCATATTTTTAACTAGGGCCAGGACCATTTTTAAGGTTTCGACGATCCGGATCCAATGGCGGTGGTTTCGGGTTGATCAGAGATCGTTAATTTGGTCAAATCGAGGTTTTCACCTCAGGAAACGTGTACGGGACACGTTGCCTTTTCCGGGAAAGTTTAGGGTTCTTAATATGGAATTGTATAGGTTAGTAGTAACCTTTGGGTATGATTTGGACAGGTCAGGATTACTCGGAGAGGTTGGATTAGCTCGAGGAGGCTTATGGCACACGTATCGAGGCGGCAGCGTAGGACGGTCTATGAGTGGACTTCATTTTCTAAACTATGATGCATGCATAACTAATTAATATGTTTTACATACGTGATTTCTATGATGATGATTGTGGCACTGGTGGTTTACATGATGGCACGTATTTCGAGGTAATCCCGTATTTACACGTTTTATGAGGTTTACGAGATTATGCTATGGCTATGTGATTATGAGTCTAATTATGATTCTATGGAATGGTTTTGGTTTTGGAAAGATGAATTCGGGCATGAGATCCATTTGAATTATGTAATCGGGCCAGGGGCCAAGTTGGTTTACGAAATCAAGCTGAGACCCTTTTGAGTTATGTGATCGGGCCGGGGGCCCACTGGTTTACAAAATCGGGCACGAGGCCCAGTTGAGTTTTATAAATATGATTTCGGGTCTGGGACCCTATGTTTCATAAACGTGATTTCGCATCGAGGACCCTAAATAGTTTTGTGATATTTTATAGAGATTTTGGGTAGGGCCCATTGAGATGTTTTGAAATGACTTGTAAAACTTTTTTTCATATACCATCTTGATACTAGGATATGTGATGGTCTCCTCCAGGTGTTTGGGACACTGGGAAGTCACGGTGCGTTGCCTGCGAGGGGTCATTATACGGAGCTACCGAACCGTATAGTGACTCAGGAGCAGGAATGCTATGATTCGACGTCTAGGACGTCATACATCTGCGATGTCAGAGATATTGACCCGGAGAGACCCCGGGTAGTACGCGCTGCTTATTACCGTGAGGTATTACGTCTGGGACGTCAAGCGTCTAGGACGCTAGGCATCTGGGATGCCAAGGATGGTTATGTGGTAAATATGAACATTGGATCTATGAAATGGTTTTTCGGTTGGATTTGTGCTTATGGATTTGGGCAGTGGCCCACTTGGTTTTGGATTTACGGTTTTTGGGCCAAGGCTCTAATGGAATATTGAGTAAATATTTTGATTACTGATTTTCGATGCATGCATACATTTTAGTGAAGGGCATAATTTATCTTTATGAAATGCGTTTTTATTAATTTATTGATTTTCGTCCACTCACAGTTCTGAATGGTTTTGATGCCCTTTAGGTTGATCACGGATGCGGGCTGTAGCAGAGACCGAGACATCGCACTCCTTCACCGATCATGGCGCGCTCTAGGAGCCCCATATGGGCTGAGGTACGTATTATCCCTTGTCTGACACTTCGTGTCAGACGGAAGCATGGCACATCCCACGTTAATCCCGAGGGGATTGGGATGGGTCATGTCAAGTGGTATCAGAGTGAGATTGTCGCTATTCATTAGTTCTCGTGGTACGCGCAGGTCGAGGATGTGATGTCTCTACGTGGTCTGTAACGACCCATCCTGGAATTCGGGATTAGATTAGTAAATAATCATGATTAGCGGGGTTAATCGGTGATTAGTTGGGAGGAATCGGACGAACGATGCAAAATGACCGTTTTGCCCCTAGTCGTGGGTAAAATGTTGTCTTTTAATTCAGGAGGTCAAATGGACTTTGACCGATGACCGTGACATAGTTTGGGACGTCACGAGTCCATAGGCAGGTGGCACGTTCAATTCCGACGATCAGGGAAAAATTTATGACGTTCGGAAGTTCAAGGGCATTTCCGTAATTTGGACGATTAAGGGGAAAATGTTGACTTTTTGTTTAACAACTGATTTTCATACGACTCGAGGACCGTTAGATAGGTCTCGATGTCTTGAGTACAACGACAGGCGGCACGCGTCAAACAGACATCGGGTGACCAAGTTACAGGTCACGGAAGAGTAGGGGCATTTTGGTAATTTGTCAATTGAGGGCAAAATGGTAATTTTGGTAGTTACTGTTCAAACACGGTGGAAACAAGGACTGCACGGCCATGCTGTGGTGCTCTGAGCAATCCATTTGTTTAAACGTGGTAGTGGCTGGCTAGAGTGATTAGTTTATGGAATTTGAGGATGTTGGAAGCATTCAGGCGTGGTTTGGGCAGGAATTCAGAGCACGGGTAAGTTTTAAAATGGCTCTGGGTTCTGTGTTGCGGGAAACAATCTCCCGAGAATTTCAGAGTGTCTCCCACGGGTTGCTTGCCGCACTGATCGATTAACAGGACTTGGGGGATTGCTGTGATTCATTTTGCACCAGAGAGAGTTGAGAGTTGAGAGAAACTGAGTCGGGAAGAAAAACCAGAAAATGGAGGGAAATTCGAAGATTCATTTGTGAGGAGAGTTGAGCTAAACAGAGAGTGGGATTAGTCTTCTGGGTTCATTACGAACTCAACCGTACAAAAATCGAAGGAAGGGGAGCACGGTTTGGCCTAGAACGGAAGTTCCAATTTCGAAGAAATTTCAGTGTTGTGGACGATGAATTTCAGGTGAGTTTTCGTTCAATTGGTTGTGTTAGAGTGTTCGTCTGAGTCCCCTGAAGCTTCTGTTTAGGTTAATTTGAAAATGGGGCTAAGTTGGGTGAGTTACAGACGTCGACCCGTTCGACTGTTCAAGTTTGGATTGATCGATTTAGGGCATGTCGAGGTTAATCAATGACACAGAACTGAAATTAAATGGTTAGAGAAGGTGTTAGGATAAAAAACGAAAGGAATTGAATAGGAATTGAGGGTTAATTGGCCGGGTCAAGCCGCGCGTTGAAGACCCGTTTAGCAGGTATGCGGGTGAAGATGGTGACACTGTAGCAGTCACTGTAGCAGCGCGTGGCTTTCACGCGCAGCCACTTTGGGCGGCGCGTGACGGCCCGTGAGACGCAGTTACCGATCACGGTCAACTAGAGAATTAATCCTTTCAGTTTATTTAACATTTTTGTTCTTAAGTTCGAGTCGATAGGAGGTCGTTCGGGATAGTTTTGAGGGTTCGGAAATTAGGGCCTTAAGTTAAATTATGTCGAAAAATCCCAGAAAATTATGGGAAATTAGTATGTTGTTAATTGAAACCTTAGTGACCCTAAAAAGTGATTCTGGACAGGATTGGAGATTTCTGGAAAATGGGGGAAATTACGGAAACCCGTGCAGCGCGAAACCGAGCACTAAGGACGGTGTGTGAGTGGACGTTGCTTTCAAAATTTAATGCATGCATAAATATTTGTATGATTTCTATGATTATGATTATGACTTGTGATGATTTCGATTTCCATATTTATACGTATTTTTGATATGCACACGTAATTGCACGTATTTTGAGACTAAGGGTTTTTTTTTTGTGTTTTGATGATGGTTTAATGAATGATTTTATGTGGTTTGTGCGTACTATGTTTTTAAGATGTTGGATTTCGATTGTGAGTATGGTTTACGGTTTTGACACGGATTTTGAGGTTTTTCACGGATTTGCACGTTTTACGAGATTTCTAGCATGTTGTGGTTTGACCGTGATTTTGATGCTTTGATCGTGGTTTTGATGTTTTGGACCTTGGGATTTGAAAATGAGGTGATTTCAAGGATTTAAAATGGATTTCGAAAAAGGTGATTTCGGGTTTGATGCTCGGGGCATAAAAGTAATTTTGAATAACAAGATTTCGATTTTGCGGAAGTTTGAAAATGAGTTTCTGGTTTGGGTTCGGGATGATGTTTCCGGATGCCGGCTTACGGAATCATTGTTGCGTATTCGAATTCGGGAATGGATGATGGGTTGTTAAAGAGACTGGATATGATTATTCATGCCCCGTTTTCCATGATGATTGGTTATGTTTTGTGAAGTAAGATTTTGTGGATTTGAGAGTGGAAATTCGGACACGAGTCCTGTTATGACAAAATGTGTTTTCGGATTGGATTTGGAATTTGGATCACGATGGATCCCGAGTTTTGTTGTGATTTACAACTGTTTTGGGTTTAAAGACCCGTTGGAAACTGTTTTGGGTTTAAAGACCCGGTGCTATTGCTGGAGCACGTTTTGAGTTTAAAGACTCGGTTAATTGATGACGGGGGCAACCCAAAATTGGGTTTAAAGACCCGGATTGAGTTTAAAGACACGGTTATTGTGATACCCCCGAGGCCTATTGATTATGTTTTGAGTTTAAAGACTCGTTGATATCCCGGGAAGACCTGATTATGCGCATGGTTTTGAGTTTAAAGACTCGGGCGCACTTGATATCCAGCAAAATGATTGACTTGTGATTTATTGTTAATTTCTGATGTTTCGGTTGAGTTGGGCAGTGGCCCGGTTTATGTGGTTGATGATTTTGGATCATGTTGTGTATTTGGTTTTGATTCATGGTTTTGGGCTGAGGCCCTGTGTTTATGATTGCGGGCTAAGACCCGAAGGTTAAGAAAAGGAAAATGAATTGATTTCATGTACTGTTTTCTTACGTTGAAAATGTAACGGATTGAGAAATGATTTTTGAATGCATGCATTGGTTTTACGTGGAGGGTAAAAACGTCTTTCTATAACTGTTTTGTAAACTGATTTATTTTTGTCCACTCACACCTTTTGGTTTTTTATTGACCCTCCAGGTCGTGGCGCGCTGATCGAGGCTGATCGAGAGGCGGAGGCATGAGTAAGCACGCGTGTGGCTATCCCTAGTTTGGCAAGCACTGAGGGTTAGTTTGGGAATTTCAGTCGACTTGCCAGACGGGAACATGACCGGGCACGGTTATCAATGTCCCTTCGGGGGCGGTCCTGTCATGGTCAGCCTGTCATCAACCTGATGGTAGGATGCCAGATATATAATTTTTGGAATTGAATAGTGGATAGAGTGTGATTGGCCCGATACGCCGTGCGTTAGTGTGATTCGACCCAAGTGGGGTTGTATGTGACGACTGGTAATGTGGGACCGTTGGTTCAGTCATGTGACGTTAGTTTGTGGTGCTGCTGGGAGCAGCTGGGTTCATGGAACCCCATTTGAGTAGCGATCTGGAAAGGTGAACCTTAGTTGTGATTGATGAACTAGTATTGTGAGTCTGTAGTTGCTGAGGATTGGACGACTTTCTGAAGTCGGGGTGGTCTGTCGAGTCAAATCCCAGATTGTGACTAGTGGATTGGAACTTGTGCTGCGACGAGCAGCTGAGGTCGTGGATGACCATGTGGATGACTCTAGTGAGTCTATTCAGAACTATGGGGATTGGTTGGCCGACATAAAGTGAAATGATGGGATTCGATCCACGAGTACGGTTTTGAGATAAGATATGGAATCCCGGGTTAGACCGGGTAATAGTGTGGTGTGTGGATGCGGATCTCTATAGCGATGACTGTTGGTCAACAGTCGTGTGGAGATGACTGGCTATCGACGGTAATTGGTGTAGTTGTAGTAGTTAAGAATCGGGGGACATTCAGTGAACGTTCATTATCTTGTGGTGGATTGTCAGAATGGTGGTACCCATAGTTGTCGGGTACGAGAGAGGCAGAGTTCCCCAACCTGAGCGGAGATGTAGTGTTGTTGCTCGGTATGAATAACGACTCAGGGTTGTCTGATTCGTACACTGTGTGCTAGTGATTGTGATGATGATGTGCCACGAATTGGGATGTGACTCTGTCATGATGGGCATATGTTCGGTACCTGAGGTTCGATAGTGGATGAGTTGGTCTGGACGGGATCCAGCAGGGATTGTGATGTGTTGGGATAAGTTCCAACAGTTTTGAGATGACAAAGTGATGAATGGACGAAGAGTACAATTGAGACATGAGGAATTTTAGGATGACGCAGGGGACATCATGGAAATTAGTGGATTCGGGTAGTTGTCGTTAACTCTGAAACTTGTGTGGTTGTACGTTTCTAGTATCTCGGGGAAGTATAAGGAAATTATTCAAATTGGAAGAGCCGGAGAGAATCATTGGTGGTGTTGTTGTGGGATTTTGTGATTGTCAATAACTTGGAGGCCCGAGAGTTAAGCCTGTGAAGATTGAGATGTGAGAACGAATTAGTAACAAATTATATCCTTTTGGATGTGCATAAACGGTGATAAACGAACAGGAGATCTGGGTAATAGATTGGTTATGGACACGTGGTTGTCCGAGTGAGTTGAGGATTGAGAAGTCCAGTGGTTGGGCTTGACATCTAGATGAAAGCATACCTATTTCCAACATGATTGGAACTTCAGATTCGAGGAAAGTTATGATTGAGGAGACGAGAGTAGTGTTTGTTTCTGCATTGGTGATGGGTATTCTGAAGTCTTTGGGGTAACTTCTTATTTTCTACCCATGGCAGATGATGGTACTGGTCGGGTGACCAGGGGACTTGGAATGGACACAAAATTGGAAATTTATGGTCTGTCTCATGTGAGATTAGGATGATAGACTCTAGAGTTGAAACATGATTGATTGATAGCCATGTAGTGGACTGGTCGTCTCATGTGAGATTAGACTGATAGACTCTAGAGTTGAAACGTGATTGATTGATAGCCATGTAGTGGACTGGTCGTCTCATGTGAGATTATACTGATAGACTCTAGAGTTGAAACGTGATTGATTGATAGCCATGTAGTGGACTGGTTGGGGGATGGATGTACGTACCCTGTACGTTGTGCGAGGATCAATACTGGATAGGCCGAGTGGTGCCTGGTGACGGTACATAGGATGTACCAGTGGTGTGTGGTTGAGCGTGTTGGTAGTCGGCTTAGTTCCGATATCATTGGATTGGTTGAGGACATGAACTGGACATTGAATACTATGGGCTGGGCAAAGTAATTTTGATGGATTCAGTGATTGTATGAGCAGGTGCTTAGAGCCGTGGATGGCTAATGGAACCCTAGAGTTGAAGTGTGTATTACTGCGGGGGCAGGTATTCAATAGGGTCCAGTTACATACAGGTCGAGTGAGATGTTGGTATACGTATACTCAGGTTGCGTGAGTTGGTGGTTGGTGTAACCATGGGTTATTTTGCATGGATCGGCTGCTCTATAACTCTCACTAAGGACAACATGGATTATGAGGAAATTTTGGTACGAGGTACCTTGGTGCGACTCTAGAGTGAGTCAGGGTGTGTTGGCGATTCGAATTTTGACCTTGGAGCCGTGAGTGCTAGCTGAGTGTGACATTTTGGGACGTGTGATGTTGACATGGTAAAGTACAAGAAATTCAGAGAAATTGTGAGATTTGATAACTCTCGGTGTGGGAGAGATGTCATATTGATTTGCGACTAGCAAAGTGGTGACTGTTTTGGCTAGATGTGTCGGCATAATGGTAGAATTATCGGGTGGTATCAACTCGGAACGTGTGATCAATTGCACTCGAAGTGGTCAAATGTAGACGATGCGACGTGAGTATTAGTGGAACGTCTAGGTGCAGACAAGTATTGTTCTGGTTAGTGGGTGTACAAGTGTACACATGATGTGAGACAGAATTTGCTTTTACCGAGGTCATTGTGGAATCAGAATAGTTGGAATTTCGAGGACAAAATAATTTAAGGAGGGAAGGTTGTAACGACCCGTCCCGAATATCGGGATTAAATATGAATTAATTATGGTTTAGAATGACTAATTTGAGATTAGTTGAGAGAAATTGGGTGGAATGTGCAAAATGACCGTTTTGCCTTAGGCGTGGGCAACATGTTGACTTTTGACCCGGGAGGTCCGATGACTGAGGGCTAAGGACCGTTACGTATATCGGGTCGATACGAATGCATAAACAGCCGGCACGTCGAAATCGGATGTTTGATGAGAAAGTTATGGTCACGGGAGCGAAATTGATTAAATGTACGACCTGAGAACTTAATTAAAATAATAATAAAATAATGAACTCTGATTTATAATTTAATTAAACCAGGACCCTTGGTGAGTGACAAGTGTCACTCATCCCATGATTACTTTTCCCCCAAATTGTGGATCTATGTACATTGGTCCATTAAATTAATTAATTAACTCACACACACACACACACACACACACACACACACACAACTCATTTTCTCTATCTTCCCACTCGTGCATCACCTTCATTTTTTTCTCCCTAAACAAACACACAAAAACAATTGCAAAAATAGCCTTCAATCTTCATCCTTTGCTTATGACCCATGAATGAAAGTTGGAGAGGACATTGAGACGAACCAAATGGTGGCCACGACAAGGACTGCCATGCACGGTGGCTGGAGTTTCGAAGGTAAACCCAAAAATCCTATTTTTAGTTCAAAAATGGAGGACTTGGTTTTAATGGTTGTTGATCGATTCTAAGCCTAGGGTTATGTTGCTTGAGCTCCCTTGAGCTTGTAGGTTCAATTTGGGACGGATTTGGACGTCGGCGGTGGCCGGAATGATGATCAGAATTTTGGCCGAAACTTTGAACAGCAATAACTTTCAGACCAGGTACTTTCTAAAATTTATGGGTTGATTTTTGGAATCCTTGGCTCGAGTAGATGGATTTACATAGGTAGAACGTCGAATTTGGTTGAGAAATGAATGAGATATCAAAGTTTGAAGTTTAGGGCATCAATGGAGTTTTCCGGCGAGTCGTCGGCGAGTTGACTCGTTGACTTTTTGACCCTGACTTACTGTTCATGATGACGTGAGCGTTGACTTTTTGATCAACGTTTGACTAGAACTTTGACCCCGTGCGTGTGAGCGTATTTTTAGGTGGGACCAGAACCATTTTTAAGGTTTCGACGATCCAGATCCAATGACGGTGGTTTCAGGTCGATTAGAGATCGTTAAGTTGGTTAAATCGAGGATTTCACCTCGGGAAATGTGTACGGGACACGTTGAATTTTTCGGGAAAGTTTAGGGTTCTTAATATGGACTTGTATAGGTTAGTAGTAACCTTTGGGTATGATTTAGACAGGTCATGATGGATGACCCGGAGAGGTTGGATTAGCCCGAGAAGGCTTATAGCACACGTATCGAGGCGGCAGCGTAGGACGATCTGTGAGTGGACTTCATTTTCTGAACTGTGATGAATGCATAACTATTTTATATGTTTTACATACGTGATTTCTATGATGATGATTGTGGCACTGGTGGTTTACATAACGGCACGTATTTCGAGGTAATCCTGTATTTACACATTTTTCGAGGTTTACGAGATTATGTTATGGCTATGTGATTGTGAGTCTAATTATGGTTCTATGGAATGGTTTTGGTTTTGGAAAGATGAATTCGGGCATGACCATTTGAATTATGTAATCGGGCCAGGGGCTCAGTTGGTTTACGAAATCAGGGTGAGACCCTTTTGAGTTATGTGATCGGGACGGGGGCCCACTGGTTTACAAAATCGGACATGAGGCCCAGTTGAGTTTTATAAATATGATTTCGGGTCTGGGACCCTATGTTTCATAAATGTGATTTCGGGTCGGGGACCCTAAATAGTTTTGTGATATTTTATAGAGATTTTGGGCAGGGTCCATTTAGATGTTTTGAAATGACTTGTAAAACTATTTTCCATATACCATCTTGATACGCAGATATGTGATGGTCTCCTCTAGGTGTCTGGGACACTGGGGAAGTCACGGTGCATTGCCTGCGAGGGGTCATTATACGGAGCTACCGAACCATATAGTTACTCAGGAGCAGAAATGCTATGATTCGACGTCTAGGACATCAAACATCTGCGATGTCAGAGATATTGACCTGGAGAGACCCCGGGTAGCACGCGTTGCTTATTGCCGTGAGGTATGACGTCAGGGATGTCAAGCGTCTGGAACACTAGGCATCTGGGATGCCAAGGATGGTTATGTGGTAAATATGGACATTGGATCTATGAAATGGTTTTTCGGTTGGATTTGTGCTTATGGATTTAGGCAGTGGCCCACTTGGTTTTGGATTAACGGTTTTTGGGCTAAGGCCCTAATGGCATATTGAGTAAATGTTTTAATTACTGATTTTCGATGCATGCATACTTTTTAGTGAAGGACATAATTTATCTTTATGAAATGCGTTTTTATGAATTTATTGATT
Organism: Prinsepia uniflora; assembly: GCA_032719365.1. Lineage (NCBI taxonomy): Eukaryota > Viridiplantae > Streptophyta > Magnoliopsida > Rosales > Rosaceae > Prinsepia > Prinsepia uniflora. The sequence goes on along the minus strand of CM064864.1, from coordinate 16,265,548 downwards.
TTCGTCCACTCACAATTCTGAATGGTTTTAATCCTCTTCAGGTTGATCACGGATGCGGGTTGTAGCAGAGACCGAGACATCGCACTCCTCCACCGATCCTGGCGCACTCTGGGTGTCCTGTATGGGCTGAGGTACGTATTATCCCTTATCTGACACTTCGTGTCAGACGAGAGCATGTCACATTCCACGTTAATCCCTGGGAGATTGGGATGGGTCGTGTCAGATTTAGCCTAGAACGGACCTGCGATCCCTTCGGAATTTCAAAGAAAATTCAACTACATTGAGGTAATGTATTGTCAAATTGAACCTTATTGACACCATATCTGACCAGACCCACTGGGCCGTATACTTAAAGCCTTGACAACACTCAAGGCCCAAGAACACCATACTTGCGACAGCCCTAACACCGGGCCCAATGCGGGATGCCACGTGGAAGCATATCCACCCTCGATTTACGTAACACGTGCCCGCACGTAAATCGAGAAGCATTCGTCCCACATCGGAACTTTGGGAATTGAACATCCCACCTACCTATACATAAAGGGTACACATTTCCCAATAAAGGTAACTAAGTTTTACTATTACAATTACTCTACCGAGCTTACCATTTACTGCTTCCTCTTACGAACAAAGTAACTGACTTGATCGTCGGAGAGCCTTAGGCCGGCACCACACTGGTGCCCGTACTAACGGAGACCCGCGATCCACTTGAGTTGACAGGTCACAAGAGGGACACGCGTCATTTGGTGATTGGGCAACGAGTACTCGACAGTTGGAACATTTAACGCTTCAACAGTTTGGCGTCGTCTGTGGGAATCTGACTAAGGTTGCCCACGCTCAACCAGACCGAGTTACGACTCATCCACAAGTTATACCGAGAGTCAGCTCTTCGTCACCAAATATGCAGGGTGAACACGACCTCGGTGAAATCACACCCGGGCAAGGCCCCAGAACGAGGGGAGAACCCTCTCCCAACTTCTTGCAGATAATCGAGAAACTCCAGAGCGACATGGCCGAGGTGAAAGCTAAGGGCACCCAGGCCGAGTCGAGGTGTCAGGTGCTCGACGATCGGTACACTGAGGTGGCCGAACAGCTACGGGTCGCACAGGCAGAACTCGCTGCCCACCGAGCACGCGTCGGTAGCGCTGAGGCCGATAAGGTGGTGGCCGAATGCGCGGAGCGTGCCGAGAAGAATCGCCGACTGGCGGAAAAAGGAAAGGAACATGCAGTCGCCGAGCCACGGAAGGGAAGGTATGGGGACACCGATCCGAGCAAGAAACCGGCCCGGATGTTAATCATCCCCGGCAGTCAATTCGGTGACACCAGGATCTACCGGGACGCCCGAGACGCCCTCAGCGAGGGAGGGCGGAACCGATCGGTCAACGAACAACCTTCACGCCGACCTGACCCTCGGTCGGAGGTGGGAAAAGGCGACCACCACCGAGGAAACATAACCGCTCGGTGGTCCCGCCCCAATATCAGCCATGGGACCTTCGTGACCGGAGATCCTGTCCCCATCACCGACTCGTCCATGGAGGCCGAAAGCACGGCCAAATCCGCTCGGCATCTCGGCACCAGAACCAACCGCTCGGGCAGGGGGAGGCAAACATCGAGGTCCCCTCGCGGCGACACCGAGCGGTCAACCCACCTCGGCCTCCCGCTCCCTCCTCCCCCTAAACCAACCCGCCGAAGGAGCGCCGAGCGGTCAGGGCAGGCGGGGCGGCAGAACGACAAGCCTCAGGAACGATCCCGCCGGCGGGACACCGAGCGGTCTAGGCCGCTCGGTCAAGATGCAAGTATATGCCGGAGCATACCCAAACAGGGGTACACCGAGCGGTCACGGCAGGTCGGTCACGGAAGGAGTGAATCACAGAGCCCGCCAAGCGGAGGTGGCACCGACCGACCTTATAGTGTCGACCGTGACCGAGCATCCAGGGATAAACATCAATCCAAGACCGACTCGCTCTTCCAGCACCTCATGGACCGAGTCTGGACGCTTGAGGCTGGGACGGCCCGGGAAGCGAGGCCAGCCTGGTCGAAAACCAGCCCGGGCCCCTTCACAGAAAGAATCAACCAGTTCAGGATCAACCACGAGATTAAACCCCTGAAAATTCCCCTTTACAACGGGAAGGACGACCCGTGGAATCATCTGAACAACTTCTACTCGGCCATCGCCCTCAAGAACCTCGCCGATGAGGAACAGTGCCTCATCTTCAGTTCCACACTGACCGAGGCAGCGATCAATTGGTTCTACAAGTTGGAATCTAGGTCCATCGACTCTTTCGAGCAGCTCACCTCCACCTTCATGAACCAGTTCATGATACAAACCGACCGCCTGTCCTCGGCCGAGGACCTCTTCCAGCTCAAACAAGGTGAAAACGAGTCGCTGCAGCGGTATGCGGCGAGATTCAGTCATGAATACTCTCGGTGCGTGGAACCGGACGATCGAGCAGCTTTCACGGCCTTCAAGGGCGGCCTCCGAGATTCCCCATTCAGGTACGCAACTCACACCCAAGGTTGGAAAACTTATAACGAAATAATGAAACAGGCGGCGATCCACGCCAAAGCTGAGGCACTAACCCAAAGGTCCAACGCTGCCAATACCTACCAACCCCCCCGGGCCGACTCGGTGATAACATACCCACCGAGCGTCCCGGAACAGCAGGGCCCGGCACAGCGTCCGCATGAGCAGGGGCAACAGAGCTATGGGGGAAAATGGAAAGACTACCCCCACAGCAACAATCTGTACAGCCCTGGGAAGAAGGGTAAGAACCCGAATCATCAGGAGAGACAACAGGGGGAGCGGTCAAACACCGGGGAAAAACGGGTTCCTCGTTCCAAGTACGAGACGTACACCATCCTCAACACCCCCTACGAGAATGTCCTCCTCAATGTGGAACACATGATCCCAAAGTCTACTTGGGCACCAGCGAAGGGCAAGCTTGGCAAAGACACGGGAATTTATTGCCAATACCACAAATACAATGGCCATAGCATTGACCAATGCGTTGCATTCTGGGATCTGGTGGAGGCTTTGGCCCGAGATGGGAAGATCAACCAATTTCTTCAACACGCTCCACCTCCACCTCGCAACCCACAGATCAACACGATCTCCGGAGGACCGTCAATCTCTTGCCCGCTCACTTCCAACCGGGCAAAGAAGAACTTCCTACGGGCCACCAAACAGAATCAGCAGCTCTTCAGCATAGAGGAGGGAAGAGCCAAGAAAACAAATCGACTCGGTTGGGAGCCGATCACATTCTCCGAGGAGGAGGAACGCGGGATCATCTACCCCCACGACGACCCCATTGTCGTGATGGCGGAGATATCTAACTTCGACGTACAACGGGTAATGGTCGACACTGGGAGCTCGGTGAACGTCCTTTTCATGCGAGCTTTTAAGCAATTGGGCATCCCAGAAGCAAGTCTGGACCGCTCACCCACGCCACTCTTTGGCTTCACGGGGGACTCCATTGTCCCGCACGGAACGGTCACTCTCCCCTCTCCCTCGGAACACACCCACGAAGGGCAACTGTACTGGCACCTTTCTTGGTGGTAGACTGCCCCGCGGCCTACAACGCCATCCTCTGGCGGGGAATACTCAACCAGATGAGGGCAGTCGTCTCCACCCACCTACTACTGGTAAAGTTCCCAACCCCTATGGGGATTGGTCAAGTCAAAGGAGACCAAATGGCTGCAAGGGCCTGCAATTCTGCCACCCTCATCCAACCTCCGAAAGAAACCATGGCAGTATCAGAGTCCGCGTTCGAGGCCGACCCCGTGAGCCCTCAGGACGCACAAAAAATCCAGGCCGAACCAATCGAAGATCCTCGGGACCATTCCGCAACACCCCATCCACAGCCCATTGAGGATGTCGAAGAGATAGTACTCTCCCACGACTTTGCGGACCGGAAGGTAAGGATTGGGACAACTCTTTCGCCCGACCTACGCTCACAACTGATCCGGTTTTTAAGGGACAACTCTAAGGTCTTTGCCTGGTCGTATGCCGACATGCCCGGCATCTCCACTGACGAGATCTGCCACCGGCTCAGTATCGACCCTACCTACAAACCTGTCGAACAGAAACGCCGCCTCTACGATGCTGAGAGGACCGAGGCTATGAAGGCAGAGATCATCAAGCTCAGCACCATCCACTTTGTCCGGAAGGCCGTCTATGCTGCCTGGGTTGCCAATGTCGTACTCGTCAAGAAACCCTCGGGGGCGTGGCGAATGTGCATTGATTTCACTGACCTTAACAAGGCCTGCCCCAAGGACAGTTTTCCTTTGCCCAAGATTGACCAACTGGTCGACGCCACGGCAGGACATGGGCTCCTGAGTTTTATGGATGCATACTCGGGATACAACCAAATCTTTATGCATCCGGCAGATCAGATCCACACAACCTTCCGGACAGATCAGGGGTTATACTGTTACAATGTCATGCCTTTCGGACTCAAAAACGCCGGGGCCACTTACCAGCGCCTAGTGAACTTCATGTTCGCCGACCAGATTGGGAAAACTATGGAGGTTTACGTCGACGACATGCTTGTCAAGAGTAGATCGGCTGACCTCCACATCCCCAATCTCTCGCGAATGTTCGACGTCCTCAAACGGTATCGAATGAGGTTAAATCCGGCGAAGTGCGTGTTCGGAGTCAGCTCTGGGAAATTTCTGGGTTTCATGATTAGCCAGAGGGGCATCGAGGCCAACCCGGAAAAAATCAAGGCCCTGGTCGATATGGAGCCACCACGAACCCAGAAAGAAGTGCAAAGCATAACGGGCCGAGTCGCAGCCCTTACACGCTTCATCTCCAAGGCCACGGACAGGTGCGTGCCTTTCTTCAAGGCCCTAAAGGGCAGGTCCAAACACATCACCTGGACCGAGGAATGCACCAAGGCCTTCACTGAACTTAAGGAATACATGGGAAAAGCGCCGCTGCTGGCAAGACCAGACACCGGAGAAACCCTTTACATGTATCTATCTGTCTCCGCTTCCGCCACAAGTTCAGTTTTGGTCAAGCGTAGGGACGGCGCCGAACATCCGTTGTATTACGTCAGCACGGCTCTGCAGGACGCCGAGACAAGATACTCTGACTTAGAGAAGCTCGCTTTCGCCCTCATCATGTCCGCCCGGAAACTCAGGCCATACTTCCAGGCTCATTCCATCGTTGTCTTAACCGACAAACCACTCTGGCAAGTGCTTCAGAAGCCCGAAACTTCGGGCCGCCTACTGAAATGGGCAATCGAACTCAGCGAGTTCGACATCACGTTCATTCCCCACACTGCCGAGAAAGGACAGGCCATGGCGGACTTTATCTCTGAGTTCTCCTACGTCCCGGCAGCGACCATAGCTGAGACGCCACCATCTCCCCCTCTGTCCATAACACATATTTTGGACGGAGAGAACCCCCAACTCGACCCCACTCGGCCAACCTGGCTCCTTTATGTCGACGGGTTGGCTTGCCACAACGGGTCCGGAGCCGGACTTGTCCTTACCACACCGGACAAGGTCCGGATGGAGTATGCCCTTCGTTTCCAATTCAAGGCCTCCAACAATGCCGCCGAGTATGAGGCCCTCCTTGCAGGGCTCCGCCTCGCTAAAACCATGGAGGAGGAACAGGTCAAGATCTTCAGCGATTCACAGCTCATCGCCAACCAGATCAACAACGCCTATGCGGCGAAAGACTCTTCCATGGCAGCATACAGGGCACTAGCAAAGACCCTTCTATGTAGTTTCCGCAGCTACGCTATCACTCGGATTCCACGCTCCGAAAACAGCCATGCCGAAGCCCTGGCCCGGCTCGCATCCTCCCTCGATGAGAAGCAGAGTCGAAGCGTACTGATCGAAATTCTGGATCAACCCAGTACACAATGCTCGGCGGTCTACACCATCAACACTAATGGCACGTGGATGGCCCCACTGATTAGCTTCCTCGCAGATGGAACTCTTCCTTCTGACAAAATCGAGGCCAAAAAGGTCCGAAGACGGGCAGCCCGCTATACACTCATCAACGACCAACTTTACAAACGGGGTTTCACTTTGCCCCTCTTGAAGTGTCTCGTCCCGGAGGCAGGCAGAGCCGTTCTCGGGGAAATCCACGCCGGTATTTGCGGAAATCATTCTGGACCACGGTCGTTGGGCCACAAGGCTTTCCGGCAAGGTTTCTATTGGCCAACCATGCACGGAGACGCGGCCGAGCTGACCAAACGGTGTGATAAGTGTCAACGATTCGCCCCTCTCTTCCACCTACCTCCAGAAAACCTCACACCAATGGTCAGCCCCTGGCCCTTCTCGTAGTGGGGACTTGATTTGATCGGGAAAATGCCGGCAGGAAAGGGCAAGACAGAGTATGCGGTGGTAGCGGTGGATTACTTCACAAAGTGGGTTGAGGCGAAAGCTTTGGCTTCTATCACCACGGCCCAGATCGAAACGTACGTCTTCCAGAACATTATCTGCCGTTTCAGTCTCCCCCACACAATCGTCACGGACAATGGGAAGCAATTCGACAACGCATGCTTCCGTGCCTTTTGTGACAGACACAACATTCGCCTTTGCTTCGCCTCACCAGCTCACCCTCAGTCCAACGGCCAAGTTGAGGCCATAAACAAGATCATCAAGCATACACTGAAAACGCAGCTGGACGAGGCCAAGGGAAAGTGGTCTGAAATTCTCCCCAACGCACTCTGGTCATATCGGACATCCTACCGCACATCTACGAATGAAACCCCCTTCTCGCTCACTTTCGGAACGGAAGCAGTCACTCCCGCCGAACTAAGCGAAACTTCTTACCGAGTGTCGTCCTATGAGCCTGAACAAAACAACCGTCAGATCGCACTCAGTCTAGACCTCATCGAGGAACACAGGGAGCAGGCCAACCTCAGAAACATCGCCTGCAAGCAGCGGCTTTGCAACTACCATAACGCCAGAGTCAAACATCGGGGTTTTCAGGAGGGCGACTGGGTCCTCCGAAAGGTCAGCCTTGCCACCAAGGATATCTCAGCAGGGACTCTCGGCCCCAACTGGGAGGGTCCATATCGGGTTACCAGAATTTGCCGGCCCGGAACTTACGAACTGGAAGACCCAGATGGGCGAAGACTGGGCCACCCATGGAATGCCGATCATTTGAAGAAGTACTACATTTAAGACTGTATTTTTTTCCTTCTTATGACTTGCTGTACTTTCCCCGTTTTTGCACCGGTTATTTATAAACTCTTCCATTTATCTACCCTTTGTAACATAACCCTACGACTCAAACATACGAGTCGGGGTTCGGTCTTACTCGGCCTACACCCCAACACTTGCTATTTTGACTCGAACATTAGAGTCGGTGTACAGCCCTACTCGGCTTGCACCACCACTACGACTCAAACATACGAGTCGGGGTTCGGTCTTACTCGGCCTACACCCCAACACTTGCTATTTTGACTCGAACATTAGAGTCGGTGTACAGCCCTACTCGGCTTGCACCACCACTACGACTCAAACATACGAGTCGGGGTTCGGTCTTACTCGGCCTACACCCCAACACTTCCTTTTTTGACTGAAACATTAGAGTCGGTGTACAGCCCTACTCGGCTTGCACCACCACTACGACTCAAACATACGAGTCGGGGTTCGGTCTTACTCGACCTACACCCCAACACTTGCTTTTTTGACTCAAACATTAGAGTCGGTGCACAGCCCGACTCGGCTTGCACCACCACTACGACTCAAACATAGGAGTCGGGGTTCGGTCTTACTCGGCCTAAACCCCAACACTTGCTATTTCGACTCGAACATTAGAGTCGGTGTACAACCCTACTCGGCCTACACCAACACTCAGACAAACAGAAATCGAAGGATAACTCGGTCTACAATTTTGATCCAGAAGAGAGTATTTTCATTCAAAACGTGCAGACCTATTATGCTCGGCCTGCAAGAGCTTTACAAAATTCGACCTCTCGGTCGTCCCCACTATTCTTAACAAAAAAAAAAACACAAACAAAAACAAAGGGGGAGAAACACAAGCATCCTACACTAGCTCTTCCACCGGCTGATCGGCTTGCTGAGCTCCCTCCACCTCTGGCTCAGGCTCCTTTTGCGGCTCCACCTGGTCGGCTTCCGGCTGGTCACTCGGCTGGGCACCCTCCTCCTCCTCCTCCCCCGACTCGTCCTCAAACATGTCGGCAGTAATGTCCTGACCGAGCCAGGGGGTCTTCACGATCAGTCCAGGATTATGCAGGAAGAGGTTGCGGAAGAACTCCTGCTCGCACTTGGCGGCATACTCGTTCTTCAGCTGGTCAAACTCCTCCGAAGCCTTGAACTCCGCCACCGCCTTTTTCCCCGCCTCTTCCAGGTCGGCCTCTCTCGCTGTCTTCACCCGACAGAGCTCCTTCCAGTGCTTCAGCCTGTCCTTCTCCTTGGCCTCCACCTCGATCTTCAATTGATCTCTAGAAGCCAGGGCCTCCTGAGTCTTCCACCTCTCGGTTTCCAACTTTCGAGCAAGGTCGGCCGCCTCTTTCATCGCCCTCTCGGCTTCCTGAAGTTTGGGAGTGAGCTCTTCCTGTTTCTGCTTCAGCCGCTCCTTCTCCCGCTGAGCAGACGCCACCCTTCTCTGGCTGTTCCCAAACTGGAGGTACACCTCACCGAGAGCCTGCACATGACAACCGTTAGCAACTCACTCGGCCTAACATAGCACACTTGCAACATACGAAAAACTTACATTGCTCAGTAGCAGCAGGGCCTTTTCCATCCTCTGATCGGCCGACCGGCATTGCACCTCGGCCAGCTCTTCCAAGGGCGTCGAAGCCCCCTGACAGACCCCATTCAGCAATGGCACCATTTGCCTCGGGCAGCAGAGGGTTGTCTCGGCACTGGATCCCTCGCCGATCGCCTCCCCGTCGGTAAACACGCCGAGATTCACATCTCCTCTCCTCTGGAGCATCTCCAGGATCCTCGCGTCTAGCCGAGGGGGGGACGGTGGAGGATTGAATTCTGGGGCCGCCATGGTCCTCTTGCCCCCAATGGCCTCCTGGGCCGACATGATCATCTCGGCCTCCATCCTCGCCTTCATCCGCCTAGGTTCGGGAGAGCGTACTCGGTCTCCGTCCATTGCGCTCTGTTTCCTCTTGGGAGACCTAGTTCGCGGACTCGGTGGCCTCGGTTTGGAAGTTTGGCCCTGCTTTGACCGGTCGGACCGCTCCGACTGACCTCTCTCGGCTCTCTCCTTTTTCTTCTTGAGAATGAGCTCCAGGCGCTCGGCAGCCTTTGTCAGGGACGCAGATTCTCCGGAGCCTTTGTCTGCCTTCATTCTCAGTTGCTCACAATCCTTGTAAATCCGGCTGCCGAGGTGGTAGGGGACTACAACACCGAGACACAGGTCAAATATAAGCAAACAAATAGCAAACCAACAACGAAAACAGACTTACCCTCGTCGGTGTCGATGAGGCCGGCCTTGTACTGAAACCCAGGTAGCCGAAGTATTCGTCGGTTCCGCTCCAACTCGTCCAAGATCTCCCTTACTCGGTGGACGACCGCTTTCTCCTCTGGCGTTATTTCTTCTTCTGGGAACAAACCTGCACACCGAGAAATGATCAGCTACAACACTACTACTTAGCATATAAACCTATCGACATTTACATTAAGGGGCGACCTATGCTACAACTATCAACCTTGGGTCTGGAATTTGGACGGTATCGGGGGTCCCTCGGTGTTCCCCTCCCAGTCCCCACCGACCAGGCAGAACTTTGTCTTGTACGATTTTTGGGAGGTCGGTATGTCCAGAATGAACTCTCCCCGTTTGCTCTTCTTGCGATGGCGGACGAAGACCCACCCGGTACTCTGCTGCTGGAAGCCGAACTCGTACAGGTACATCAGTTGAGCATAGGTCGGCTCCGGTTGCTCGGCCCACCTGAAGGCCGTGTAAAACGAGCAGAGCACAATCCATACGTTCGGATTGAGCTGACCGAGTGCCACCCCCATCTTCTTCACCATCCTACGCAGCCAAGGGTGAAGGGGCAGCCTTACCCCGTGGTGCATCAGCTCGGTATAGAACAGTGCCATACCGGGCCGGGGGTTGCTCGGTCTTTCCTCTCTTGTGGGTAACCTTGTTGTCACCGAGTCGGGAATGCCAAACTCAATCCTCATCTTCATCAGGCCCTTCTCGGTCTCCTTGTTCACCATTTCATCCACTGTGAAGGCCGCCCGCTCAATCGGCACGGCTACCGGGACCGACTCGTCCCCGTTTGTTTTCCCTTTGTTCAGCCGCACTATGCCCTTGTCACGGCCATGGGTCAGCTTCAATGCTCGATGCACCCCCACCTTCACTATTGTCTCGGCGTCTCCCAGCAGATTCCCACTACCCGACCTGCCCGTCGGCCCAGCCATCGAACCGATGTCCGTGGTCCTACCGGACGACTCGGCTGTGCTGTGCACCGCCTCTACTCTCTTTTATGCATCGAACGAGTGGACCTCGCCCTCACTACTACCCGACGACTCACCGCCCTGTGAGTCGTAGCATTTACCCTCCGATACCGAGTCACTCTCGACCGACATCTACAAAAGAAAACAGAAAAACCAAACTCAGCCGACCGACTCGTTCCTATGAAGATCTGACCACGACCTTCACCACGTTCATGACCAGTTCTTCACACCCTTCTACTTTAATCGAAAAATTACACTTGGACAGGTGCTTACCTTGTTTTTTCACTTTGGACCGTAGGTCGGAAATCGCAAACACCGTACGCACCGCCGTCAAATGCTGGTCGGAAATCGCCTCTTTGTTTGGCCAGAGTTTCTCAACCTTTCTCAAAAAACACAAGTGAGGAAATCGGTGAAGAGCTCCCCATATTTATAGAAATTGATGCATAGACTACGAAGCGTCACTCCCCTCAGTGACAGACACGTGTTGCAACCAGACATTCTGACCGAACACGTGTCAACCATCTGTCCGAGGAAACCCAACCGTCTTCCTACAGGTCTACACCGCCTTCCGTACACCGCTCGGTGTCTGGGACTGCTTAACAGACGCTGGTCCTCCCACCGAACCATGTACACCGCTCGGTGCTCTCATCCGTGGGCGGGTATTGGCTCTATTCACCGACTCGTATACACCGCTCGGTGTTCTCACCCCCCGTACGGACGCAGGTCCTCCCCCACCGACCCATGTACACCGCTCGGTCTCCGCAGCTCCAACGCGTCATTTGGCTCCTATCACCGACCATGACGTCGCCACCGACCGACTGCGCACAACCGCGACCGACTGAGCCACTTTTCCGCCGAGTGCTCTTTATCACCGACTGCCTACTAGCTCCTTCCTCTCCATGACCGAGACTGTCTCGGCGGACTATCCCACCAGGGGACTTGGGGGACTACAGGTATACTTCCCACCAGGGTCTGGGAGAATGAGACAAGTCCCCGACCGAGAAATTCCACCTCAGTCAACGACTTGGGGGACTTCTGTTGACACCATATCTGACCAGACCCACTGGGTCGTATACTTAAAGCCCTGACAACACTCAAGGCCCAAGAACACCATACTTGCGACAGCCCTAACACCGGGCCCAATGCGGGATGCCACGTGGAAGCATATCCACCCTCGATTTACGTAACACGTGTCCGCACGTAAATCGAGAAGCATTCGTCCCACATCGGAACTTTGAGAATTGAACATCCCACCTACCTATACATAACGGGTACACATTTCCCAATAAAAGTAACTAAGTTTTACTATTACAATTACTCTACCAAGCTTACCATTTACTGCTTCCTCTTACGAACAAAGTAACTGACTTGATCGTCGGAGAGCCTTAGGCTGGCACCACACCGGTGCTCGTACTAACGGAGACCCGTGATCCACTTGAGTTGACAGGTCACAAGAGGGACACGCGTCATTTGGTGATTGGGCAACGATTACTCGACAGTTGGAACATATAACGCTTCAACAAACCTGAATTCATGTTTCTGGGTAGCTTAGAATGGTTTTGGATGGATTGTAATCAAGAAATCGTTGGAAAATTGCTGGAATTGATTTCGGGTCGAAACCGGGTCAGGCGACTCATTTTGCAGAGTAAACAGATGAGGAAGAAAAACATTGTAGCAGTGTACTGTGTTGGAGCGTGGGCTCACGCGCAGCCACTTCAGAAGGCACGTAGGGCGCGTGCCAACAGATTTGAGGGTGCGTCCAACACAATTTTCAATGTTTTCGATGTTACAAATCTAATGGCACATGTTTCAAGTCGATCGGACCCCATTTAAGAGTAGTTTTGAGTGTCCGAAGGGTTAGGGTTCATTTTAAATTGGTTTATAAATCCCGAAAATTATGCAATTCAAATAGAGAATAATTGGGATGGTTAATGATCTTTAGTTGTGAATTTTGACAGGTTTTGAGATTCCCGGGAATTACGAAAATATGAACAAAGCGGAATTCGAATACATGAACGGTGTGTGAGTGGACTTTCTTTCCCTAACCTAATGTGCATGTATACTTACATGATATAGACGTGTTTTTGTGTGATTTGAATGATATTGGAGTGCTTGGGAATTTTATGGGATTTTTGATGATTTTACGAATATTTTAATATTATTTTATTGCATGTTTTATAAGGTTTCAGTAAACTATGTTTGAACGCCGTTTCGAACGTGATTTTAAATGTAACGACCCGTCCCGAATTCATTAGTTTAGTGACTAATCTCGATTAGTGAGGTTGAACGGTGCTTAGTAGGACGGAATCGGACAAATTGTGCAAAATGACCGTTTTGCCCCTAGTCGTGGGCAAAATGTTGACTTTTTGATCGGGCGGTCAAACGAACTTTTACCGATGACCGTGACGTAGTTCGGGACGTCACGAGTTCATAGACAGGTGGCACGTTCAATTCCGACATTCGTAGAGAAAGTTGTGGTGTGCGGAAGTTCAGGGGTATTTTGGTAATTTGGCATGTTTGGGGCCAAATGTTGACTTTTTGACCGGGAGGTCCGATGGACGAGGGCCAAGGACCGTTACGTAGGTATCGTCGATACGAATCCAACGACAGGCGGCATGCCGAAATCGGAGATTCGACGACGAAGTTATGGTCAAGGACGTGAAACGCAATTAACCGAGACTCGGAATAAAATAATAATATAATAATAAAATCTGATTACTTTAATCCAAACCAATCTGGACCCTTGATGAGTGACACATGTCATCATCTCCTTCCTTCCCTAATTCAGGGATCCTTGCTGGCCATTTAGGTTAATTAATTATTTCCTCTCCTCAAATCCTCACCCTTCATTTTGAACTCAGGATTGAATCCTGGCCATTGATCTCATCTGCTCTCTCTGTTTTTAAAACCATCAGAATATCATCCTCACATTTTCATTTCTTTCAACCTGTGCACTCTCACTCCTTGTACGATCACTCCACCACCTCACAGCCCAGCCTCACACACCAGTCAGCCCCAGACGAACCCCAGTCACCTTCAGACGCCGGCCACCACCACCACGGCCGCCCTGCACGGCCGGAAACTCCCCAGACCCGAGAGGAACCCGAACAGCCCAAATCGATCCAACCATCCAAACCTTCATACCTGGACTCGAACCAACGTAGGGATAGGACCACTGGAACCTTAGGACGACTCAGACCATGACTGGACGAGCCACGGCGGCGCCACGGCGGCGATATGCCCAGAAACCCGAGAAGGTTTGATTTTCTTCCCTGTTTCGAAACACTGGTTTTTGACGTTGGGATTGCTTGCTTACTTCTGAAACATGTCCTAGGAACCTAGACGACCATTTTGGACTATGAACAACGGCCGGAATCTCGACGAGTCGCCGGAGTTGATGACCTGAGTTCTCAGCCGATTTTCCCGTCAGTTTTCAGGTAGTTTAATCCACCTAAAAATTAGTTTGGATGTCACAGAACCATAGAGGGGATTATGACGAGTCCATAGAATCAAACCGCATCAAAAATGGTGGTCTGGAACTCGATCTGTGATCGGGTCAAGCCGCGGGTCGACGGCGACCCGGTTACAGACCCGGTTTCAGAACCCGGTACTGTAGCATGACATCATCTATGTTGACCTGAGTGTTGACCTGGCGCGTAGGGGCACGTGAAGGGTATTTTGGGGAAACTTCCAACATGACTTTTAATCTATTCGATGTAACGAACATTTTGGAATTAGTTTCGTGTCGATCGGATACCGTCTCGATAGTGTTCGGGATGTCCGAAGGTTTTAAATTAAGTTTAAAAATAAGTAAAAATTCGGGAAAATTACGGGACTTTGATAGGATGCTAATAATGAGGTTAGTGACCCTCTAATGTGATTTGGACAGGATTGGGAGTCCCGGTGATAGTGGTGTGGCCCGGGAGGGCCGGTGGCACGCGTATCGAGGCACACGGTTAAAACGGTCTGTGAGTGGACTTTGGTTTTATAAATCCTATGCATGCTTAAATGCGTTATATGGTTTATATACATGATTTCTATGATGGTATTTGTGAGCATTGATTTCGGGTATGTTGCACGTATTTCGAGGTGTTTTCCGTATTTCACGTATATCGGGATTAACGGTTTATTTGTGGTTTTGCGTGCTTGTGGTTAAATAAATAATATGTTAAAATGGTTTTTATATTGGAAAGATGAATTCGGGCTTGAGGCCCACTTGTTTTGGAAATCTCGGACTTGGAGTCCATTTGAGTACGTGATCGGGCTGGGGCCCAGTTGGTTTATAAGTCGGGCTGCGGGCCCAGTTGGTTTATAAATCGGGCCGTGGGGCCAGTGGTTCATAAAATCGGGCATGAGGCCCAATTGGATTATAATGGTGATTTCGGGTCAGGGACCCTATATTTAATAATTGTGATTTTGGGTCAGGGACCCTAAATGGAATTACATGGTTTTATGGAAATTTCGGGCAGGGCCCAATGGTAATGATGTGATAAAAGGATTTAATAAAACTGTTTTTCCATATACCATCTGGATACAAGGATATATGATGGTCTCCTCCAGATGTCTGGGACACTGGGGAAGTCACGGTGCATTGCCTGCGAAGGGTCACCATACGGAGCAGCCGGACCGTATGATGACTCAGGAGCAGGATTGCTATGATTGACGTCAAGGACGTCAGACATCAGGGATGTCAGAAATATGGACATTGAGAGACCCCGGGCAGCACGCGTAGCTTATGAAACCGTGAGACATGACGTCAGGGACGTCTCGCATCAGGGATGCTGGTGATGGTAATGGTAAAATACGAATTAATGAAATGGCTTTCCGTGTGGATTTATGATTGTGTGATTTTAATGAATTGATGTTCATTTATGGTCGTGGGTGGTGACCCACATGGTTGTTTATGTATGGTGGTGGTATTCCACTGTTTTGGGCTGAGTTCCCACACTTGGTTTTTGGTTAACGGTTTTTGGGCTAAGGCCCTAATGGCTCAGTTGAGCAAACGTTTTGGTTACTGGTTTTGGTGGCATGCATACGTTTTTATTGGAGGGCATAAATGTCTTATAAATGTATTTGATGAACTTACTGGTTTTTGTCCACTCACAGCTTTTGGTTTTAATGCCCTTCAGGTTGATCATGGATGCGATTGCAGCAGAGACTGGGACATTGCACACCTCCTCCATCGGTCCTTGCGCACTCTGGATGGACCGTTTGGGCAGTAGCTCTTGGTTATCCCTTGTCTGACACCCCTTGTTGGACGGGAGCAGGGCATATTCCATGGTAATCCCGGGGGGATTGGGATGGGTCCTGTCATTAAATGAAATGTGGATTATGGTATGAAATAATGTGATTTGGAATATTTATGATTTTCATATTATTTTCTGAACGATTTTTACAAAAGTAGCCTTAATGACACGTTTTATGAGAAGTGGCGTTTGAGTTGTGTTTGGGGCTTAGTCCCGAGATTCTTATTATAGTTTTAGTTGTAATTGAGATGAAGATGATGGTGATGTTGATTGGTTGAGTTGTTATATGGATTTTGGAACCTTGGTGAATATTAGAGTAATATTCTATATTTTGTGATGAAATTGAGTATATTATGTAAGGACCCGTCCTGGAAATCGGGATTAGATTAGTTGGTAATGACGGGTTAGTGGAGTTAATCGGTGATTAGTTGGATACGTTCGGATGAACGGTGCAAAATGGCAATTTTGCCCTTGGAATGGGCAAAATGTTGACTTTTCATTCGAATGGTCAAATGGACTTTGACCGATGACCGTGACATAGTTCGGGACGTCACGAGTCCATAGATAGGTGGCACGTCCAATTCCGACATCCGAGGAGGAAGTTATGACGTTCAGAAGTTTGAGGGTATTTTGGTAATTTTGTTAAAAAGCGGTAATTTTTTGACTTTGCTTATGACATGGACTTTTCACGAACTTCAAGGACCGTTAGGAAGGTCTCGATGCCCTGAGTTCAACGACATACGGCACGCCTTCATCGGACGTCGGACGACAAAGTTACGGATCTAAAAATACGAAGGGCAAAATGGTAATTTGTCCTTTTGGTCAATTCTGTGCCTAGGGATCTATGCCCACTGAGAAGTGGAAACTTGGCTGATATTTGGAGATGGTGCCATGGAGTTTTAACACGTGGCTGGGTCTGGATGGCTGTAGAAGCCTCCTCATTATCGTCTTCTTTGTGTTTAAATCATGGATGCACGATCAAAGGGTTTAAGAGAGAAAGAGCAGAGTGAATCGTGCAGATAGGTTCAGTGGTGTGAGCTCAGTACTAGGGGTGTGTCTGAGTGAAAACCACAAAGAAACCAAAGGTGAGGAGTGACGGAATATGGAGAAAACAGAGATAGGGGTTGCACGGTTTATGGAAAACAGAGAGTGAAAAACAAGTGAACAGAGTGACCATAAACCCAACCCTTCTAACTATCCCTTTCTGTGAGGTATGAAGACGAATGAAGGGCGGTTAAGACGAGTGGTGGTGCTGCTAGCACGCACCGTCATGCACGGTGGTGGAAGAACAAGGTAAGGGACCCGTGTATCCTCTGTTTAAGTTTCATTTTTGAAAGTCGAGTTGGAGGGTTATTGAGTCTAATTGATTACTAAATCATAAATCTGAGGTGTCTAGGAATCGAATGGACATGAACGGGCGGCTCGTCGTGGGCGGTGGCCGTGGAACCCGTGGCCTGAGAAGATGAAGTAAAAAATGGTGAGTGATGGCTTCATGGTTGTCGTGCGGTCTCACTGATTGGAATGGGTTTCTAGGGGTCCCAAAAATCGATTGGAATCAAAACAAGGGGAGACGGTGGCCGGAATCATCGAAGCTGAACAAGGACCATCGTTTCTCCTTCGAATCGGGAGGTAATTTCCAGCAGCGAATTCAGTGTTTTTAGTTAGTGTTTGAGTTAAGAATGAAAGGATGAATTTCATGGATTAACTAGGACTGAAAATGGTGAAGAATTAGACGGAAACCGGCTACGCCGGTCGAGTTATAGAAGACCAGTCCAACCCGGTTTGAACCGGGTCGACCTAAGGACAGTGACGATGAACAGTAACCGCGCGTGGTTTCATGGGCATGACGATTGGGCAGCGTATGAGGGCACGTGGGCCCTATTTTCGAGGCACATTCAACACGTGTTTTAAAGTATTTGATGTAACGAACATTTTGGCGCTGGTTTCAAGTCGATTGGATATCGTCTCGATAGGTTTCGGGTTATCCGAAGGTTTTAGGCCTCGGTGAAAAATAGTTAAAAAGACGGAAAAATTATGGGGCTTAATTATGATCATTATGAAGTAGTTAGTGACCTTATTATGGGATTTGGACAAGTTCGAGAAAGCCGATGATAGTGGATTTCCAGAAACGACGTAAGTGCGCGTGTATCGAGGCGATGGTGAAATGGTCTGTGAGTGGACTTTGTTTTCTAACTCTTGATGCATGCATATATGTTTTTATATGTTTCCTATACGTGATTCTATGAATTGATTTATGATCTTGATAGTTTACGATTTTGCCCGGTTTCGAGGTATTTACGATTTTGTACGTTTTACGAGATTCCGAATAATGTTGTGATTTGACCATGGTTTAAATGATTTAATTTCGAGAATTGAAATATGATTTGATTTCAAAGATTTAAAACGGTTTTTGGAAAAGTGATTTCGGGCTTGAAGCCCAGTTTAGAAAAATGGTTTTGGATAAACGAGATTTCGGGTTTTAGAATTGGATTTCCAGATGACGATTCGGGATTCGGTTTGGAACTTGAAAGTGGATTTCCGGGTTGGGTTCAGAATGGTTATTCCGGATGCTAGCTTATGGAATGATGGTTTCGAACTCGGATTTGGAAATGGATATGGATATGAGTTCTGGATTTGGATTCGGAATGACGGTTCTGAACGCCGGCATGGCTTCGGGATAGTGATTTCGAATTCAGGTTTGGACATGGATTTAAAAATGATTAAAAATGATTTTGGATTTGATTTGTTGGATCTTCTTATTGGGTTTAAAGGCCCGAATTATGATTATGACTGGGGCGGGCCCGAATTGGGTTTAAAGACCCGGATTGAGTTTAAAGACTTGGAAGTTTAAAGACTAGGATATTATGATTTTCCCCCGTATGCCTGTTGAGTTTAAACCCTCGGATTATATTGAGGCCTGAATTGAGTTTAAAGACTCGGGAGTTTAAAGATATATTGAGGCCTGGATTGAGTTTAAAGACTCGGGAGTTTAAAGACTCGGATAGATCCAGCATGTTCGATGAATGGAAATGTGGTTTCAAATATGTTTTGGTTTTCAATGAGATTTGATGATGACGGTTTTCGACCATGGTTTTCCGATGTTTTGGGCTCTGCTCGGATGAAATGGTTTTCGATGGTTTTGGGCTGAGGCCCGGGATGTGTGAAAAGGAAACTGTGTTCGTTTTTTCTTACATGGTTTGCTTAACCGGATTAGTGAATGGTTTTATGACATGAATTTGATATGCATGCATTGGTTTTTGATTGGAGGGTATAAATGTACTTGTTTTATGAACTGTTTTCAAAATTATACTTTATTTTTTTCCACTCACAGTCTTTTCGTGTTTTCGATACCCTCCAGGTTATTACGGTGCGGGCTGTTGGTTGAGAGAGACGGAGACATCAAACACGCGATCCACAGTAGATTCTGCACACTCTGGGAAGTTTGGGAGCTTTTGTACGGTTGGCTTGAGAATCCATTGTCCGACTTACATATCACACGAAGGTTGAACGTCGCTTTAGCCTACGTGTCATGCATAATTTAGACGAGAGTAGGACTTAGCCCTTAATCCCGGGGGTTTGAGGGTGGGTCCTGTCATATTATATTCTGATGCGTTACTGAGTTTTGGAAAGTGGATTTGTGCTTATTGTGTTGTGAAATGTTGTGATGATGTGTGAGATTGTGATTGTGATATCAGGTGGCATTGTGATGGTAGTCTCAACCGTCGAGTAGGGGGCTCTAGATCCTGAGACTAGACTTATGCATAACGATGATTATGATGTCAATATGGTTTCATGTGAATATATTATGGTGTTGTGTTGTTGTGATGACTCAGACGTCGTGCAGGGCTCCAGCTCCCAAGTTTGTGTTACTCGAACCTCGAGCAGTGTTCCAGTTCCCGAGTATATTGCCCATCGGTGGTGCACTTGTGATACTGATACGATGATTGATGTGGTGCACATGATGACTGATGTTGAGCTTGTGCATGAATGTTGAGTGTTTGTTGTGAATTTGTGATGTGTCTGCCCGTGGGGCAGTGGTTTTATGTTTGATTTTATGAGTCGAGGATGGATTAGCTGTGAAATATATGGATTGATGTGACAATGGATGTGGTTTGGTTATATGGCTTTGATATGATAAATTCATATGTTATGACATGTTAGTATGTCGTGGTTAACAATTGATTTCCAGTCATTCGCTTTACGGATATGTTCACATATTACGAGAATATATTGTGTGTTTGTTTTAATCGAAGTGAAATAGTTTTGAAATGGTTTCTTTGTATGTATGCATGGTTTTGAAAAACGGAGGGTAAAGCTAGATGCTTTCAACTTATGTTTTCTAAACTCTTTCTTTTTGTCCACTCACACGTTTTCTTGGTTTTGTAACCCTCCAGGGTCGTTGCACGGAGATCGAGGCTCGAGTGGCGGAGGCATGAATTATTAGAATTTGCGTTTATCCCTTCTCTGACAACGTTCCTGTCAGAAGGGAGTAGGACCCGAGTGTATAGTTCTTGTGTTTCAAGTTGGGTCTTATCACATCGTTCAATGTTCTTGAACGAAATTCATCATTCAAAAAAAAATTTCGTTTAAAAATCCTCGCGATTCAACATGTTCAGGGTTCGTCGATCCGTTTAATTAGTGGAAGATGGTGTTTCAGCCTCTACAGCTCAAACTGGGAATGGAACACACATTGTGACCCCGGAGGGGTACCTAGGTCATTATCGACGTGTGTCCATAGAGGCACCCATCAGATCTTAGGGACTGATTTCAACTTTCTATTTTGAAACATTCCCCTTTCCAACAACACAAGTGCCACTGTTATGAGAAGGCACTTCAGCTTTTCAACAAACTAACGGGTGATTGGTGGAAGAAGCCCCAAGGCAGAGTAAGCACAATGCAAACATGGATATGCGGGATTTCCTAGATTGACGCCATGACATCTCAGGGGAGAATCGAGCACAAATTGGACTTAATTAATGCAGACTAACAACTCCTGGGGTGAAGGTCTCGACGTAGTCTGCACCAGTCGCTAACACCTCGATGCCAACCTTTTAAGGATAACTTGTCTCAGCAAATTGAAAGGTTAAGCAATCAAGTTCAAATGCAGTCAAAGCTTTACAATGGCTCTTAGTAGAATGAATGGCTCAAGAGCTCGAGAGACACACCACTTCAAGTGGAAGGCAAAATGACGTTCCAAGGTGCTTAGGAAAGGAAACGTTTTGATGCCGAACCATGTCTTGATACACATTGTTAAGTGACTCCAAAGAAGAAAGTCACACTTGCAGAGCAAAGAGCCCAGAACGCCCAAGGCCATCAGTGCATAAGCAGCTTGGGAAACAGGTAGGGGCATCATCTTGAGCTGAACTCTCGTATGGGAGTAGAAGGAAACACATGGCTTCTCTGAAAGCTCCCAGACGAACTACCCACCATAGTGAGGAAGGGGACGAGGCTTACTCACCAGCACGAATTCAGAAATCCAAAGCGTAGACTCGGGGAGGTTTCTGATGGTCAGCATGTAATAATTCTCCATCTCAGAAAGGAACACTACAAGTTGATGATGTCCAAAGGATGTTGGATCGACACCTTCGTGTCCAATGCGATGGCGATTTAGAAGACGATCTATGTCGCCAAATTCAATTAACCTCGTACTTTGTAAGAGACATTGAGGAGGAGACATTCCCTCAAAGGTTCGCGACGTTGAACTTCAATCAATTCAAAGGAACTTTTGACCCAAAAAGACATATAGATTATTACTGAGGAGTCATGATTCCCCCACATACACAATGACGCACTCATGTGCAAAGTATTTCAAGCCTCACTACAAGGCCAAGCTATGGCTTGGTTCAATCATCTCCCCCAAAGGTCGATCGCTTCTTTTGAAGAGTTAGGTCTAGCATTTGTAAATGACTACTCGTAACTTTGTACATTCGAAGTAAGGGATGATCATCTCTTTACCATCCGAAAGAGAGCAAAGGAGACCATTTGACAATAGATTCAGAGATATTGCGAGAATTCTCAAATTGTTGGGTGTAGTGACCTTGTTACTGCAATGGCGTTCAAACAGGGGCTTCCCCGGAATAGCCAGCTCTATGGAGACATTGTCATGGGCAATGCACGAAGTCTCACCAAGATGCTCTCTCTGGTAGAGTAGCATGCATTCTGGGAGGATAAGAAGAATGCCACCCATGCATAAGATCATGTTGGGAGGAGCGAGAATGCCTCTAATAAGGATGAATCCCATGGAAAATTTGAGCATGGAAAGTCCAACAAACGCAAAGCCGGTCAGCCTCCCCATAATCCTACAACAGGAAAGTTTAATTTGCAGTTAGTTCTTCTAGCCCACTAGATCCACAACGAAATAAAAGACAAACACCGGTTTATGAAGCCAGAACCAGTCAAAGGCGATTAAGATAAGGCCGATAAAACGAAGTGGTGTACCTACCATGTAAAGTCCCAAACTTTGATTAAATTGTGAAATCGAAAATTAAATGTGAAATGACTATTTTGCCCCTAGTTAAAGGGAGAATTTTGACTTTTGATCCGGGACACTTTTTGGACCTTAGTCAATGACTGTTACGTAGATCGGGATATCACGAGTCCGTTGACAGGCGACACGTCGAATATCCAAGTTGACACTATTCATGCATTATGAGGATTGTACAGTTGGCTTGATTTGATTGGTTCAAATATCCAAGTTGGACCAATAGATGAGTGACAAGTGTCACTCATCTGATTGGCCCAAGACCCCAGGTTTTTGGGTTCAATGTATCACCTTCATCTCATTTTCTTCCTCACTTCTCTCTGTGTAACCCAAAGGCCAAAAACCCTCCTAAACACAACACACCTCACACCACCAAATTATACCATTATCTTCTGAGGTTAACTGAGAGAGTGAGAGAGAAATGACTACCGAGAGACGATAGACCCATTTTTGGACCCAAAATCTTAACTCGATTTTCTAAGGCTTGTTGAGGCATTTTAATCATTCAAACATGTTTCTAGGAACCATACGACCTCGTAGGTGTTTATTTTGAGGACTGGGGAGGCCAGGGTAGACGGTACTTTCCCCTTCCATTTTTCATGATTTTGAACCCATAGATATCTTCTAGGAACCCAGATGATCATGTAGGACCAAATGGGATAAAAAACGGGTTAGAAATAAGGGAGTTAGAACCAGGTCGGGTCGCGGGTCTAAGTGACCCATTACAGTGGAATCAGACTAACCCGTCGTGAGGTTGATGATGATGTCAGCAGGTTGACGTCATCATCTGTCAGGTTGTCAGGCCACGTGGCCAATAGGAGGCTGACACGTGGCAGTTTTCAGGTCCCAACTCAGACACGTGGACAAGTCAGCGTGTGACACGTGACAGGTGTTAGACCTGTTAGGCTGATGTCAGCAGTTGTCATCGTTGACTTTGATAACGTCAGCATTGATCGTTGACTATTGACCGTGACGTCAGCGTTGGCTTTTGATGACGTTAGCGTTGACTTTTTACTAGGAACTTTGACCCGTATGTGGAGGCACGTGGGTATGTTTTTCGAGATAAGACCGATTCCATTTGAAAGATTTCGACGATTCGAATCTAATGGTGGTGGTTTCAGGTCAATCATAGATCGTTTGATAGGTCATTTAGGGGTTTAAAGCTTCGGGACGTGTTCCTAGTATCACACTTTTTAGGGGTTTTGAGTGTGAACTTGTAGAATTCGTTAGTGACTTTTGGATGTGTTTTGGATGTGTTTGGACAGGCCCAGAGACTGTAGTTTAGCTTCGGGACAACTACAGTGCAGTTCGTTAAGGCAGCGAGGACCGTGCGTAAGTGGACCTTTGGTTTATAAAATGAAACGCACGCACAACAGTTTTAATTGCTTATTATATGATTTAAATTGGAATACCATGGTATCATTCATTGATGATCTTGTGGATTTTAAATGTCGGTTACGAACTGTTTTACGTATTATGATGTTTTGGGCTTGAGACCCGTCTGGATATTGTGTTGGCTAGTTGCAGAGTTAAACAGGGATTTTGAGAAATGGTTTAAATAGGATTTTCATTATTTTTGACTATTATACTGTACATACCATCCTTATGTGTTATTATCTCCTCTAGACGTCTCGTAGTATCCTGGAATAGTCACGGTGCATTACTTGAGAGGGGCCGCTCCGAGGAGAGGCTCAAGATCAGGAGTGCGAGATATGGATATCCCCCAGGACAGTGTCCGGTGATATCAACCGGACACTGGTGGATCTTGGGGAGTACTTGGACTTGAGACCCCGAGTGGCATGCGTAGCCTTAGGACCGTGACATTATTAGACATCTGGGATGTCGGGGGATTGGTTATACGGTGTACTATTATTGTTTTATATGTCCTGTTTATATTGAGTTATACTTCTTTATGATTCGATTTCCATTTCTTATGTTTTGACTTGAATGCATGCATGTTTGAAAATAGAGGGGGAAAACCTTTATTTGTTTCCTTAAAATGGTTTTGTAAATATTGTTTATTTTTGGTCCACTCACCCTTTAAATGTTTTCTTGACCCCTCCAAGCTGTGACACTGAGGTAGGGGCTGATGTAGAGGCCGAGGCATAGATATTCGTTGCGCACCTATACACCCGTTTAGGTAGGTTGAGCATCATTTTATAAACTGACACATGTGCTCATTTTGTGTAAAATACTTATCCTTGGTCTGACAATGTAGAACTTGAATTAGTCTTATTTGTTAAATTTTAATCCCGTTAAGGGTATTTTCGGCACTCTAGGGTAATTGTCAGACGGGAGCAGGGCACATCCCAGCGAGTCCCCAGGGGATTGGAATGGGTCCTGTCATACCACGAGTGATATGGGCATAACATCGAGAAATGCATATCCTTCAAGAGATATCTCTGGAATCTCATCAATGAGGGACATTGCATTGAGTACATCAAAGAAAAGGCCACAAATTGACTCGCTGACAAAGGTCCGAATGAGCCTGCACAAAAATGATTTGCATTAATAAAATCATAGCAGAATCGGAGTTTCTGGGAATCACCTCCATGCAGAAGAAAACAAGGAATCGAGATGCATTAGTCGTCTCGTAGGTCTCCCATGTCACCACCCCTAGGGTGGCCAACAACCTTGTCGTTGATTTCTCTGTGAAAGACAAAGTAGGACTTGATTGGCCTCAAAATGATGCTCTAGTAATGTCAATACAAATTAAGCACGCTCAAGTTGATCTGATCCAAGTCGATGAAGGAAGTGCAACAGATATTCTAAGTCTTGATGTAGTATGCAAAATGGGACTGGAAAACTTCACTACAAAAAAGGGCGTCTCGATTCGAGGTTTTAACGTGTCAACAAGCATGAATGTTGACACTTTCCAGTGGAATGTTCACTCTGATCCCATCATTACGTCACAAGCTTTCTACATCATGGATGAGTACTTTCCATACAATGGAATTTTGGGAAGATCACGACTTCACAAAATCCTTGCTAGCACGTCAGGCCTTTACCAGAAAATTCGATTACCAATCCCCAGAGGATGAATCGGTGAGATAAAGGGTGACCACACAATGGCTTGATGGTGCCTCACTGAAGGGTTGAAAGAGATCCAAGAGATTGAGTTTATTCCTCAGGTTGAATCATCTGATATGGGGCAAAATTTCTTCTATGTCTCCTAAATAATGACGAATTGTGGGTCAAGATCTAGACATTTTTGAGGAACGTCTAACTCCAGAAGGATGGCAACCAGAAGATGACATCATCCTCATTCAGCTTGACCCTTAATATCCTGAGCGGCATGCTCGCATTGGCGCTTGGTTGAGTGATAAAGAGAAAGAAGAACTCAATGTGTTCTTGCACGAGGAGAAAGAATTTTTTGCTTGGTCACCATCAGACATGTCGGGAATTGACCCTACCATTGCTTGCCATAAGCTGCACGTCAATCCAAGCCATAAGCTAGTCAAGCAGAAGAGACT
Organism: Prinsepia uniflora; assembly: GCA_032719365.1. Lineage (NCBI taxonomy): Eukaryota > Viridiplantae > Streptophyta > Magnoliopsida > Rosales > Rosaceae > Prinsepia > Prinsepia uniflora. Next base: position 16,239,947 of record CM064864.1, on the reverse strand, counting down.
CAATTTCTCCCCCGAGAAAATTGCTATCATCTAGGAAAAGATTGGCAAGTTACTTGTTGCTAGATCCTTTGAAGAAGTTTCGCACTCTGAATGCCTCACAAATGTCATACTTGTCAAGAAGAAAGAAGTTGGGCAATGACGGGTTTACCTTGATTACACATATCTCAATCTCGCATGTCCGAAAGAGAATTATCCCTTATCGAGAATTGATCCCTTAGTGGAATCAACTGCAGAAAATGAGTTCTTTAGCTTTCTAGATGCATACTTGGGTTATAACCAGATTTTGATGCATGAAAAAGACAAAGACAAGACAACCTCGTTCTTCGACCGAGGTGTGTTTTGCTACAAAGTCATGCCATTTAGCCTCAAGAATACGAGAGCAACATACTAGAGACTTGTCAATCGAATGTTTAAGCATCTCATTGGTACGTTCATGGAAGTCTATGAGGACGACATGGTAGTCAAAAAGGAAGAACGAGAGGATCATATCACCAACCGACGAGAGAACTTAAATTTGCTGAAGAAGTAAAAGATAAAGCTCAACCCTCTAAAGTGCACTTTCGGGGTATCTATAGGGAAATTCTTAGGTTACCTTGTGACCCAACGAGAGATTGAGACAAATCCAAAGAAAATCAAGGCGATTCTTGAGATGAAGTCACCATCGACTCTAAAGGAGATTCAAAGTCTCATTGGCAGAGAAACAACCCTGAACAGATTCTTTTCCAAGGCAACATATCGATGTTAATTTTTCTTCCAAGTAGTAAAGATAACATCTAGGGATAAGCAGGATGGAAGTTCCGAGAAGGAATTTCAAGATCTCAAGGCCTACTTGACATCCCCACTACTACTATCAAAGCACAAGGATGACAAGGACTTATTCCTCTATCTGGGTGTTTCTGATGTCACAGTGAGCTCCACACTTGTCCGTAGGAGAATGGGATTCAACTTCTTGTATTCTACACATCAAAAGCTCTCCTCGATGCAGAGATGCATTACCCAAAGTTTGAAAAGCTAATCTTAGCACTATTGGTCACCACAAGGAAGCTAAGACCATACTTTTTAGCCCATCGGGTCATCACCATGACACAGGTTCCACTTCGTTCATTACTCTATGCACCTGATGCCTCAACATAAGTAATGAAGTGGGATATGGAGCTAAGTCAGCATGATTTTCTTTATCATCCAAGATCAAGAGCTAAGCTTTGGCGAATTTTGTCGTGGAGTTCACACTAGCGCCATTGGAAGGGGAAAACAACCAAAGACTAGACAAATCCCCCACAGAAGCTAGCTCTTTTTTATCACAAGAAAAGGGGGTTAATTCCTCTTTTCTGCAACCCTCAACTTCCAATCTTCTATGGAACCTCTTTGTTGATGGTTCCTCGAACCAGAGGGATGCAGGAGCGGGGATTGTGCTCATCACCTCTTGTGGCTCAAATAATGGATCAAAAAGTCCAGTTTGGATTCAAAGCTTCAAACAATGAAGCAAAATATGAAGCTTTGATTTTTGGGCTCACACTCGCCAAGGAGTCGAGAGTCAAAAGACTCGTTATTCATTCAGATTCGTAGCTAATCACTAATCATTCAATCGATGAATATGATGCACGTGATGCGAGGATGCTTAGATATAACAACAAGGTCTAGGAAATGCTTTCTTTTTTTCTCGATTTTTACTTTCATCAACTTCCATAAGCCGAAAATGCACAAGCAGATGAGATGGAAAATCTAGCATCATCACTTGACTATCGATTCAAGCGCTCAATCTCGATTAAGTATCTCGAACGACGTAGTAGTGATGTCATGAAATCAAAGTAAGACATGTTGCTTCTTCACCAAGTTGGCAAGATCATTTTTTTCAGCTATTTGGAGCATGGCACATTACCTGATGATTGGCTGGAAGCCCGCAAAATTCAGATGAAAGCTACTCATTACTATATTGACAAAGGCTAGCTTTTTCGTAAGAGTTTCTCTGGGCCGAACCTTTTATGTTTAAGGCAACCTGAGACATTGAAGGTTTTGACTGAAATTCATGAAGGACATTGTGGAAACCATTCCCGTGGAAGATTTCTTGCACCGAAAACGCTTAGTGCAGAATTTTACTTGCTGATTTTAGGCTAGGAAGCATTACAATATGCCCAGAAGTGTGACAAATGCCAAAGGTTCAAGCCTAACCAGTTGGCACCACCAGAGGAGCTGTATGCACAGACGTGCCCTTGGCTATTCATGTAGTGGGAAATCGACATCGTTGGACCTTTACCAAACACAATAGTCCCAAACAAGAAGTATCTAATCGCCACCAACGACTACTTCATCAAATGGGTAGAGGTAAAATCTTTAGCTACCATTACCCAAGCTGACGTTCAACAGTTCATCTAGAGCCAAATTATTTGTCGATTTGGACTTCCCAAAGTTGTTCTAACAGACAATGGAACTCAGTTCACGAGAGCGGTAATTAGCTAGGTTTTTGAGTCCTAGAAGATAAAGCACTTCACTTCAACTACTTATTACTCCCAAGGAAACGGCTAAGTCGAAGCGTCCAATAACACAATCCTTGACTGTATCAAGAAACGACTCGACAATAAAAATGGCTTGTGGGAAGAAGAGTTGGATGGCACGCTCTTGGCATATCCAACAACTCTATGTCGTGCAAAAGACGAGTATCCATTCACTCTTGCGTACAAAACCAACGTTGTCATCCTACCACATGTTGTTGTTCTAACGCCCATTACCGAGCTTGGTAATCCAGTAGTCAACTTCTTAGCTCTAAGGACTTCGCTTGATCTCAGCGAGGAATTAAGGGAACAAGTGGTTAAGCGCATTTCCAACTACCAACAGTAAGTCAGAAGTTCTTACAATAAAAAGGAAAGGATCAAGCACTTCCTCTCAGATGACAAAGGGCAATACCAAACCATCCTAGGTCTCAAAAATCAAGTCCCCATGGGAAAGACCCCACTGAATCTACCAAGTAGGAGGAAAATGGAGTTACACTTTAGAAACCATGGACGGGAAGTTGGTGAGTGGTTCCATGAATGCTCATCACCTTCGAAAATACTATGTTTAGTACAAACTAGAGTGCAAAGCTAAACTAGCCTTTGAATTGTTCTAAATATTGTCTTTAATTTTCAAGAATGTTGTATTTAACGTATCAATAAAGTTATCAAGTCCTTCTCAATTCATCCATATGTTATTGTACATTCAATAATATCAAAAAACCCTTCCACCAGGAAGTACCTAAAGCCTTCCTTCAGGAAGCATTCAAAACCTTCCTTCGGGAAACACCTAAAACCTTCCGCCAGGAAGCACCCAAAGCCTTCCTCCAAGAACCAAGCAAAGCTTTCCGTAGGAAGCACTTAAAGCCTTCCACCAGGAAGCACTCTAAGTCTTTCTCCTAGAGGAATTTCCAAAACCTCCTTATTAGAAGCGCTTAAGCTTTCTTGTAAAGCATATCATGCTTTCAGTTAAAGAGCAAAAACCCTTCTTTGAAGGTAATATACCAAATACTTTTCTTCTAACAATTCAAGTTATTTAGAACCCACTGTTGTACGCCCATGGCTGCAGTGGGGGACATATGACGAGCCAGTTGTTTGGAAGTTTTAGTTCAAGCACATTGTAAAGTGGATGAAAGAAATTTGACACTTGAACTCCAAAATTCTGCATAAATGATGTTCTCATTTATTCGTTTGAAAGGCGTTTGGAAAATCACATGCCTATTGTTCACACCGATTATTCAATACTGGAATCAAATTACAAACATAAGAAAATGGCATAAGTAACTACGGATGCAAGTCTTTTGAAGCCTATCATTTTTCGAAACTCTTCCCACTCTTTTGTTGAAAGTAGGGAAGTATCGTTACCAATGATTTAGTAGTTTCTAGAGCACCTTCATTTTTGACCTCAGTCCCGGGTTCTAGTTCGGGTTCCGGTTCAGGCTCAAGCTCTTTCTCTAGCTCCGGTTCTAACTCTTTGGTGGTGATCCCACTTCGACTCACCATGTCCAACTTTCGCACCTCATACTCATTTTGGTGCAAATTTGTGAGGGAATATGGTGGCAACGAATGGTCGTTTCTTGAAAGCTTTTAAGTCTTCAAATTTTGGACTTCTACCTCCAAAAGTTTAATTTTCTCATATGAATCAAGAAAAAGTTCATGCAGCAAAACAACCTTGTTAAGGGCAACATCTTGCTCATTGTCTATTAGCATCCTCTCTACATGGCTTGTCTCCAGCTCGCTCACTTTTCTCTTCAATGTACGGATTCTCCCGACCAAGACCTCGTTATTTCTTTTGGAGTGATCTCGACCTTCTCAAAGGCGTATGTACTCATTTTTCATCCTTTTGTTTTCCTCTTCCAGACCAGAATTCACGCGACGTATGTCAATCAGCTTGAGGGCCCCATATTTTGTAATCCTAAGGTCTATGACAACCTTGTCATAAACTTCTTGCAGCATATTTTTTGCAGTTTTCTCCGCTATGATAGGGGCAACTATCACATGTGGAGTCTTGGATGTCAATTGCGTCCCCTCCACTAATCGATCTGGGCCTGAATCTCTCAAGGCCTCGATCACTTCGGGGGGAAGTGGGGATAGCCTTCAACCTCTTAAGGTGTTTGGCTACATCCTCACAAGGACCACCTGAAGATCTGTGCTTATTGGATGACTCTGCGGGGCTAAAATACATAGGCTTGGAAGGAACCTGATGATCAGACTTCTTCTGCAAAGAAGCAATAAGATCCTGCTTGTTGTTCTTCTTTGGGTTAACAGATACCACTATCACCTGCAGGTCCGAGAAAGTGGTGTCGTCGAACTTTTTTTTCTGAGTGAGAACCTTAATGCTCTCTATACAATGGCCACCATCTGGTCGTTGTTCATGGGGAACCTGCACTTCATCTTCAGCCTTTTAAATTTGGCGGTGAAACTCTTAGTAGTTTCATGCTCTCCTTGTTTGATGGTAGTTAGATCACTAATTGTAACCTCAGGCTCGATTTGGTAAAATTCCTCATGGAACTTAGCCTCAATTTGCCCCCAATTGTGTATGGAGGCTTCTGGTAGCAATGTATACCACAAGAACACATCCCCAGCTAAAGAGCTGCTAAACAGACGTAGCTTGAGATAAGAATTATCCTCAAGGGCTACACACTGGGCTGACAACCTCCCTATTTCAGGGACGATGTACTGCCATCTCCAATAAAGAGTGAAAAAACTACCAGTTTAAAATTCTTCTGAAAAGGATTATCCTAGTTCATGTACATGGGATAAGGCTTTCTATATGTCGGAACATTGGCTCTCCGATTAGGCCTTGGTTGTCCTTAGATCATACGCCTTATCTCGACCATTTCAGTCATTATGGAATGATGCTCGACTACTCGGGGTGGCTTTTTGTTAGGTCTGAATTCCTCTTTTGACCGTGTGTCGACAGATCTTCTCCAATTCTCAGAGTCGCCTTTGATGCCAGTCGGAAAACCTTGGCCACTTTTAGTTTCGATTCTTCCCAAAAGGGTGGTCGGTATTTGGCCTGGGTCCCGCTATCCTCTTTCGAATGAACCTCACGGGTTACACTCGCTTCTGGAATTTTCGCAGGCGGAGCATTAACGGATAAAGCCCTTAAACCATACATTCCAAAATAAGAACTCCAAAATTCATGGTTTGTTTCCCTTTGTCCAGGCTTGCTGCCTCTAGAGGTGGGGTGTCTGTCCCTTTTGGATATGTTTTCCCCTGTTTGGAGAGCTCCTGAACTGGTTTGTTTTGAGCCTTCACCTGATCATAGATGGGAGCTAAGGCATCCTTGATGAACTTCATCAAATCCACCTTATCCAATTCCTAACTGGTGATATCGTCGAGGCATTCATCACGAGGAGTTTCCAAATTACCCTTCATTAGTGGTGGCCCAAGAATTTCTATTTGTGGCGTAGCCCTCACAAATCTTCCTTTTAAGTCACACCTTCGCTTTGTATATCGAAACTTGGACATGCACTGCAAAAGAGTCCCACTGGGCGTGCCAGATTATGTTCGTACCCAAAAAGTTGTCGTAGTGGAATCCGAGGTCTCCATTCGGTGGCAAGCTTCTGAAGGAACAGATACTCGGGTGCTTGGGGTGATTGGGGATCTCTTCATTGTAGCTCGCTGCAAATGGGGTGCAGTATAAGTAATTAGGGCGAATGGGGGGAAGTTTGGAAGCCTTGGGCCAGAGTGTCGCGGGCCTGCCCCTAGCAGGTTGGTCCTCCTGGTTTGGTCGTCTAGCTGTCTTCAAGTAGGCGTGCCACTAGTAGAGACTGCTACTAGACATGGCTAGTGGTTGGTTCTGAATTGCAGTCCATGAACCATCATTCGAAATCAAGTGAAGGTAGGGGAAACAGGCATCTTACTTGCGCTGTTCTTTTCTATGTCTCTCGTGAGGACTTTAAATATTTTCTTTTGTGCCTAGTCCAAATTCAATGTTTGTCGTGTTCATGTTCGCGACATGCAATTCAGTTTCCTAGAGTTAGGAGAAGGGGTTTGATAGATGAACCCTTACAAGTCAGGTTGTTCAAATACTGAACCAGAACACGGTGATGGTTCTACGGCTTAAGTAGCCTGCAGAACCATTGGTTGATATTTTCCAATTAAGAAAGCCAAGATTTGGAAGAGCCAATGAGGCAAAGAGGGGGGGGGGGGGGGGGGGGGGTTTGGGGGAAGGATGCAAACACTTAAAACATAAATTAAGTAGTTGCACTGAAGGTGGAATTACATGTGCGTGAAGTAAATCATCCCTATACTCAGCCATGAGCTGGCGTTGGTCGACAGATATCATCAACATACATGAACATCAGTTTGAAATCATACTAAGGGTTTTGGGAGAGCAAGAAAAAGACATGATGATGTCGGAGATGAGTTTATGAGGTTATGAGGGTGTGATGGACTCAAGAGACTAATTAAAGGCAGTCGCAATGAGGATCATGATCTTCAGACTAGCAGAGAAAGCTTAGTCGGAAAGTAGTGTATGAAGGTCGAGAAATCTCCATATGCGAGCTTGTGTTACAAGTTGGATTGGATTCAAGACTTTTGAGAGGGATTGAGAGAGAAGAACAGAGTCTAGGACTGGATAGAGGATACAGGTTTTGCCAAGAAGGCTAGCTTTTGAGTAACAAAGAAAACTTTTTAAGGTTTTGCAGTTGTTGTAATTGATTTATTTTGATCAATTGTATTTGTTTGAGTGGAGTTGGCTGTTCTTTGAGAAGAGGTATTCTTTTCCTTTTTTAGGCAGTATAGGGTAGTGGATGGTCAATACGTGCATTTCCGCGTGCATCTCAATTGCAACGACTTTGGTCCCTTGTCCTCTTGTCCTTTTCGGCGCTGTGTTAGAGTTGCATGTGACTCATTACTCGCGCTTCCCCATGATCTAGCTGTGGATGCTGGCTGGGCTTGGGTCTTAAGTCGGATTGGGTTTTTAATTTCTTAAAAATCCCTCTGAGGCTTGTAGTGGTATTTTTCGGAGGTAAACAATTACCAAAGAATTTGGGACTTGAAACAACAAAAATGAAGGTGAACAGTTATTTTTCTCATAACACTTACTGTTGTGAGATACTAGAGGCAGAAGTGAGAGATGATCCTATAATATTGTCCAATTATTTATTAGGAAAAAAAAAGTGAAGTACAACATGCAAAGTGCAAACGCAAGTGCAACAGATAAACCTAAAATAAATAAATATAAAAAAAGAAAACGAATATGAATATGAATTAACTGAAACTCCTCTTAGCCATGAAACTCAAAACATGATCACGAAAAAACAGAATTAGCCATGAAACTTAAAGATGGAGAAAACCAAAGAGAAACAATATGATCTAGATTTATTTATCTAAGTAGTACAGTGTTAGATTTTTAACACTGCAGTTAAGTTCAGGCATGAAACTTTGGAATTTTACAATGGAATATGACCAGTAGTCACAACTGATGAATGAATGTTGATATAGATATCAAACTAATCAGAGGATTTCCAAATGTTGCTGCTGAGTGCTGACTCTGTCTTCTTGTTGTTCTATAATCCTTGAAGAGCTGCAATCTGAGCTGCCAGGTCATCATACTCGGGTAGTTTCGGGTGCACATGAGCCTCTGGTTGCAAGGAAAGTGCTCGTTCATGCCGCCTTGATGCCTCCACTGGTGAAGTTGGCTCTGGTGGGAGAGATGATGCTCTTGCTGATGGACACTCTCTCTGAGATCTTCTGCTTCGGTGCCTCGCGGATTCTCCATCATCATCATCTGCTTGATTTCCCTTCATGTGGCTCTTTTCGTAGGGCGGCTGTTTCTTACTGTAATGCATCAAAAGTCCATCCATGATCCTCTCTTCTTCATCTCTATTGTCACGACCGGGTGGTGGTTTCAACACGTTTCTCCTCCTAACTGATCTTGGTTTTGCATCATCTTTGCCAACTGCAACATTATTATGGTGGTGATCTGGTTCCTTCTCAAGAATGGTTCCCTTTTTCTCAGGTCCTGGTTTGTAGTAAGGGGGTGGAGCAAATTTGGAGCGGGAGGGAACCTTGTTTTCTGCCTCGTCCCCAGATGTACTGGCAACGGAACTTGAACAATACTTGGGGGCATCTTGGGATACATCCGTTGTCGATTCATCTTCACTACTGCTATGCCCCTTGTGTCTATCATTCAACCAGACATCCTTCTTTTTACTTGATTTCTGTATATCATCATCACTGTGAACCGGAGACGCATACTTGATGTGTCCCTGCAAAAAAGGTCATGTTGCAAGGCACCAGTAAGAAACTAAGAACAGAAAAACAAGATAGAGGGAAATCTTTAACATAGTTCCTTGTGATTTCTTACGGTACAAGTAATCTTATAAGAATGATGTATAGATGGGCTTACTTGGTCAGGTTGTGGTGTTGTATACAGCTTCTGTTCCAAAGTCTTCGAGTCCCATTCAATTGAGAATTCTTGTGCTATGTCTTGCATTAACTGAATCTTCATCTCCTTCGTAGGAGGCTTTCCCTTCAACCGCTCCACAAGCTAAGCATAAACGATTCACTAGGTCACACTAACATCTTCGGATTACACAATTAACTGTGAAATTATAGAGCAAGTTTACCTCTTTGTTCAAAAATGGTTCAAGGGAATTCCCATATTTTTCAGTAAACATATTTCTGAGGTCACGCAGTTCTGGCAAGTCAGCAAATCTTGCTGCAGCGTACATCAAAGACGGAACAGCTTCCTTGCATTCCTCAGGACATTCCCTGTAAAACAAAGCAACATGAGTAAAGAGTGAACGAAGCCTATCAAGCAAAGATCATATCAATCAAATCGTGGTTTGTTGCCAGTAATGTTATAATTTCGGAAGTGATTTGCACCTCTGTTTTTCCATGACAGAAATATGATTTGAGATGCATCCCAGAAAGTCCTCAGTTAACTGATAGCAGGTAGACATATTCTGCTCAACCAGAAGCCCCTCAGCCTGTTTCACCAATTATCAATCAATTCAAGAGCTGAATAACATCTTTTTCACCAATTATAATGTCTGGATTACGTTGCCTTTTTACCATTTCAATTGGCCAATTGTCATAAATTTGGAATCTTTACCAAGAAATGCATGATCAACATGAGGATACATGTCAAGCATGGATGAAACTTGAGAGGGCAAGCCATGGTGACAACATAACGGGCCCCACAACCAGTTGTTTTAGCTTATGCATCAAGCCATATCATATCATATAGCATACATGTATACAATGCATTATGCATGTGCATATGAGATGCGTGTATCACAAGGAAGCAATATTCACATGCCCATGATGACAAAATTCAGCTAAATGTAATGGAAAAACTAAAACAAAAAAACAGAAAGCCCTGACTGTAGAGGCAGGGCATGAAAAGAAACCTATATTTCAGGCTATATAAGACCATAATAGAAAGAGACAAACTTTAAAAATGAAATTAACTTGCAAGAACAAGATTAATCAAAACCGGACAATATTAAAATTATTTTAATCCAAGTTAACCAGAAACTTACCCTGCCATAGGCATTGATGTCAAGGCCGCTCCTGAGTAGATCAGCAATGTCATTCTTCAAATACTTCTGCACGGCGTTCCTCTTCTTCTTTATTGTCTCCAGCCTCAGCTTCATCATCTTTATATCAGATTTGCTGCATTAAAAACACCAAAAATCAGAAGCCCAAAAAAAACCAAAAACAAAAAAAAACAAACAAACAAATTGCAGAAACACGAGCTGGGTTTATGCGAAGTACCTTTTTGTGACGAATTTAGGCCTTCTGAACCACCTCAACATCTTGAGGTTCTGAGAAAATTGATAACCTGCAGAACTAGCTTTATAGGTGATAAGGGTTTCGGTGAAAAATGCAACAAGAAGGTAAAGAATGAGTATGTGGTAGAAAACTTGGGACGAAAAGGTCACGCCAAAAATCGCATTCAAGGAAACCCAGAAGGAAGGAAAGTGGGTCGGGTTGGAAATTGAAAGAAATTTGCAGCAAGAAACAGAGAAAAACAATCAGGATTTGGGGAAATGGGTTTAGATTTTAGAATGCTGGGGAGACGGTTGACGAAGAAGCCTCTAAATTGGGATCAGCATGAAGAACAGAGCTCTAAATCCCAGAAATGCACCTGTTATATACACATATATATATAAAAAAACTTATTATATATGTGTATGTATTGTATATCTACTTTTTTATTTTTTTTCGTCAAGAAACTCAACAGAGAAAGAGACGAAGCGTCAATGAAGAACACATATATATAATATATACTGGAAATTTGAGCTGTGAAAGAAAAAAAGAAGTAAAAGGACGTGAGTTTTTGCCACGTGGCCTCGCACTAAAAAAAAAAAAAAAAATTGGCGCTATTTTTACAAAAGTAGATATACTAAAGCGAGAATTACCTGGATTGCCTGATGGGATTACGAACCGATGAGGGGTGTTTTGGGAATGGGGGTTATGGTTTTCGCCTGTCAGTTATGGTTTTGGTTATTGGTTAACATAATAAGGATCGCGGGAAACCAACCGTCAAAAATTTAGCGCTTTTTTTTTATCTAATTAGATTTTACGATAAGTTACATAATATGGTTGAATATAAAGTTATCCGTTCAAATTTTAAGAATAAACTACTCATAAAAGATTTGGTTAATAATTAAGGTAAAATTGTATCGGTATATTCCATATGTTATGAGTTGGATTATTTCCAAAATTACGTCAAACTTAAAGTGGAAATATATGACGATTGCTTCTGCTTTAAGGAATTGATAAGCACTATTCCAATGAATTAAAGTGGGTTGTTTTATCAATAGTGGGTAGTTTAAGTGGAAAGAATCTTGTTCTCTTTAAGTAAGATCTCGAATTAAAGCCATATAAATGGAGTAGTCAACATTAGGAAGAGCTCCTCTCGTATTGGGGTCTTACACGGCTCGAAAGTTAGTTCTCGTTTTTGTAAAATTTCAAATGATCCATGTAAACTAGAAAAAAAAAGATTAAACAATGTACTGTTTTATTTGTTTAGAATTTGGTTGAGCTTTAAATGGTAAAGAGTTTAAAGACAAGGAGATAACAAGATTAGGTTAAATGTTCCCAAATTTGTGAGATATTTAAAAGGGGGAATTGCAAATTGGCAAATAGCTCTACCCTAGCTTAACGGGCCTGCCTGGATTAATTTGGAAAAAAAAGGTCATGGTTTTCGTGCAGATCGACAGTGCAGGGCGCCGAATGAAACTTTACATTTAATTTTAAAATGAAAATATCATTAAATTATTTAATATTGATGATTATGACAGACTATTTTAATTTAATTCAAATTAGAAAGATGTCATTTATTATTACAATCTAGTAATATTTTTTTAGACGTACATATTATATGAAAAGTTTCAAGTTTGATTTTCATTGGGTAAAGTCGACATTCAAGTATGGACATAAATATAATCCTCCTCTAATAACATTATATTAAAAAAATGTGAGGACCTTGATTCTCATTGGAGAGGGTGAAAGATACCTTCATGGTGGATTTGCAGATGCTAAATACTATATATTGATGATTAGAACTTGTGGTTGTTGCCCAGTGGCTCTGGCTGTGGACCTGTTGTTCATTGTTTCACTCACAAAATTGAACCATCTTGCCGTTTGAAGAGAATGTTTGGTCTCCTAAAAGAGAAATCATTTACTTACAAAAACTTTAAAGGAAGGCATAGTGTGCAAACAAATATTAGGAGCATGGTAAGCAAGATCGATTGTGAGAGTAATAACTTGCAAGCTCTTTGTTTGTATTTTTTATGAATTAAAGAAAAAAATTAATGAACAGAATTATATCTATATAATGACTGTAAAAGATTTGGGCATATAGTGGGCGTCCTCTTTGAGCTAGGCCAACTTCAAGTCCTGAACATCCATATGTCACTGCCAGGTCGCGTAATAGAGGCGAAAGCGAATCAATTACCCGTTACCATCACACAGCTGTGTCCTTTGTGCAACATATTTGCCACCTGGCATATATAATATATATTAATCACCTTAATCGCCCCTTTTATTAGAGTATATCTAATAGTAAAGATAACGACGAAGGACTAGAGGTAAGTTTAGTCCCTTCAAATGACATTGTTCATGACATTTTATTTAAAGTTGGTTTTTGTCTTTCTAATGGAGAGGAGTAAGGAGCAAAATTCAAATTTTTTATAAATTATTTTCTTAAAGATAATAATATAGAAATCTTATATAATGTATATGAAATACAACTTAATTTCAATTTATTTACTTCACTTATATGGATATAAAAAATAATAATTAAACATTATCATAACGAATTACATTAAAAATACTTCAAATCGAATTTTAAAAAAATACAACTAATAATTTAAATTAATAAATAAAATCAATTAGTGAGGAGGGGTAAACCAATCTTGATCATTTTGAGGCTAATAATCATCTTCATGATTCTCATGATAGTTACAACTAAGGTTGCTACCTTGTCCATTTGTGATTGCAATTGCCTCTTTCTCCAGTATCATTGTTTGTTTGGAGTTATTTTTTCAGTATCATTCTTCATAATTCTATCTTCTTGTTCTATGTGTCTTTCTTTCTCTTTTCACAATTTCAATGCTTGTTCAAATTATAATTTCTTCGCTTAATCTTCATCTCTTTTCTACCTTAGTGTCGCCTCTTCCAAATTTTCCATCGTAATGGCCTCCTTGATGGCATAAAATTGACTATTATGTGACTTTCCCTTTCTCCAAACTTCTTTTGATTGCTTCCTTCCTGGAAATCTTACAGAAAAACCTACATTGGCTCCTAGATTTTCCTATTCCTATCTAGATTAATTGGATATTCAAGTGGTGATGACCTAATTGGAGAAGTTTGACTACTTCAAGCTCTCTACGAGGTGGATTTTTGAAATATTCGCAATGTTTGCATATCTCCTAACAATGAAAAAACATAAATTGCAAATTCGTTGTTGCTTTATAATAGACCTTTGTTTCTATCATCTAAACATATATTTAAGAACAATTAATCAATTCAAAATAAATAAATTGTGCACAATGATAATACATTTATAAATTTATAAATTCTCACCTCATCCATCTAATTGGCATCACTTTGATGAAAATTCGCAGCTAGTTTTGAAGCCTTTTGCCACTTTTTGAGCATCGGTTGTAATTTTTTCCACCTATTTGAAAACCCTTGAACGGTTCAGATAACTTCCACATGACCATCCTAATTTTCAGCATAGTGGTTCCGAACACCTACCCAAAATGCGTTGTTTGTTTGATCGGCTCATTCAATTGCATCTGAAGTGATGACTGCCCAAACTTTGTACAACATCACATGTTCCTCATTTGAGCATTTTTTATTTGGTGCTATATTTGAGAATAATAAGTTTGAGCAATATGTAAAAGATATAAGTATGAAGAACTTGAGTTTGAATTGGAGAGAATAAAATGTGTGATATATGACGATTAAATGATGAAGATGAGCAATTATGAGGTAGTACTATTCACTCTAAGTTCTCCTTCTCCCCACGTCCCCAACCTCGATGGCTAGTACAATGCTGCTCAGAATGAAGAGATGAAGATGATGTTATGCTTAGTTTTGTTGGTTTTGCTTTAAACAAAAAATCAATGAATGGGATTTGTGGGTTTCATAGGTAAAAGGAAGGGACCATGAGGGGAGAGAGAGAACACAGGCAAGGATAGGATAAAATGATGAGAATAAATTGAAATATGCCGAGTAAAATTACCAAATTGCCCTTGAACCATCGAGACCCACATCTTTATCACTAGATCTCCATTTTATGCATGTCGCTTGTTTATGAACTCGTGAGTTCGAGACATACTCAATAGTCCGAGAAAATTATACAAAGTTACCTCCAAACTAAAAGTAGTTATTGGGCCCACTAAAGAAAGGTAAAACCGTCTAATTCCAAATTAAATCACAAAAATGACAAATTAAAAAAAAAAAGACGAGGCGTTACAACCTAGCCTAAAAAATAATATCACCCTCGAAAAACCTGCCACTCGGGTAACTATGGAAGTTATTCATAAAGGTTACTAACGACTTACAAATCAAATTCTAAACAAAATTCCACCAAGGTTGCCCAAAAGGGTGCTTAGAATTACTTAAAACGGGTCAAAATTTACTTAAAACGGTATGAAATACCCTAAAACAAGGCCTACGCGGCTCTGCGGGCCGAAAAATAGCCCACACGCCAGTAGAGGGTCGAGAAATTGTCTCACACGTCGCCGTGCGCTGGCCAGAGGTCGGAAAACCGCCTAACATGTCACCACGCACCAGCAAGAGGTCGGAAAACCTCCATGGAATATTTCATTAACGGTCTGTTATGACGTCGTTAGGACTTAACGGAATATGTTAACACCATTAGTATATTCCGTCAACTTCTAGTAGTGTTAGTTTGCCTGACGGTTGACTAACTGTCTCCCTAGTCTTGCTAGAGACGGCGACCGGACTGCCACCGTGGACAGTGGCCAGATTTTAGAATTTTAGTCCCAAAATCCCGCGAGGTCTAACTTCCTCAATTCTAATATGTTTTCAACATGAAAATAGTCCATCTTGATCTACTTGAAGTAAGTAATACTCTAATCTAGGTTTCAGGACGAGGGGTTACCTCTTTTGGCTGGAAATTAGCCTCAAAGGCTCAGTGGATCCATAAGAATTGCACGGCCCTATTTCTCCCAAGTATCCAACGTTAATCTAATAATCAACACAACAACAAACACTTAACCCTTGAATAATCTTACTGGAATCCAAGGAAGTCCCATCTGATAGGAATACTCACGTTGTAAAATTGAAAGTCCACCGAGAAGCTCACTGCGCATCCAAGTGCCCTCTCTTCTACACTTGCCTCACAGTGGCTATCGATGGTCGTGGATCAAGGGTTTGGCTTCCCTTGTTAAGGGGAGGCTTTTGGTCACGGTCCGAGAGTCTAGATTGGCTGGAGACGGCGCCTTGAGGGCTGAAGGGCGCAACTTCGTTTTTTGGGCATTTCTTGACTGTGCTCGAGATATATAGATGGGGAGGGGAAATCTTTAAGGGGGAGAGAGAAATGTGAACTTTTGGTAGTGTTTTGGGCCTCAAGTAATTGAGCTTAACAAAACAAAACAAACTTAACAAGTTTAAAGACTTAGGATTATGGGCTTGGCTACAAAAGTTTAAGGTCTTGGATTTAATCTCTGGGCCTCAAGGCTCTTCCATTAACAAGTACGCTTTCTAAGTCCATATGACACCTACAAGGACAATTTGGTAATTCCATAAATTTCAAACTTTTAGTTAACATAATGGGTTTTAATAGGGAGTAACACTTTCATAATATAGAATGAAAAAAAAAACTAATAAAATGGATTAAAAGTTTTAAAGGATCTTTGAGTAATTATTAATTAGAAATTAGAAAGTTTAAAAAATATAGCCAAGATAGTATTGAATAAATATTAATGTTATCAATAACTGCTCAATTATTAACAATTTTAAGACACATTTGATAATCAATTAGATAATAAAAAAGGCATATTCAATATATAGTTAATGTAAAAAAAAAAAATGCTTTATGCCCTGGGGAATTAAAGACCATTAGGATTTTGGCTATAAATAGGAAAAGAAAAACGCTAGGGGGGCTGGGCGGGATTTTAAATGTTTTTATTTATTTTGAAGTCTTTACAAACATTTTCATTTTGCATGTTCATGTTCACTGTAAGAGTTTAATTTTCATTCTCAATTCAATTTATTAATCTTTCAAATGAATTTTTGTTATAAAATTATCAAATAATATTTATTATATTAAAGTTTATTGAATTTTTTTTCTTAAAAAAAAAGTCACCTATGTCCTCGCCTAATCATCTAGGTAAGGGTGACAATTTCCAACATGAATGGATAAGCAACTCAAAATCTGTATGATTAAAATTTTGTGTCATTTTTGAGTCTACTCTGTTATGACCAGGGGCGGACCGACCAAGGGGCAAGGAGGGTCACTTGACCCTCCCCTCGCTGGAGAAACCTTCAGGTAAGGAAGATTTTGACCTTCCCCTCTGCGCCAGATTGCCGCCCCCAGGTGTTTGAGAAAATGCATCTGAGAAGAGAGACTGGGGGAAGATGACTTCTGTGTTTTTTTTTTTTGCTTTAAGCGACATAAAACGACGTTGTTTTATGTGTGTAAGTGGCTTTTTTTCTTGATCAACGACGCCGTTTAATTAAAAAAATTCTGAAGAGTGAACATTGGAGATCTGCAGCCCGCACGCCCTCTGTGATGTGCGTCTCCCTCTCCAGCTCTCCTCGCCTCCCAATCTTGAATCTCCTTCGACGAAAATCAAATTGCAGCGACTTGCGACATCTCCCAGCAACAAGGTAGCAAGCAGGCAGTCCATAGTCGTCTCCAGTTCGTCTCCCTCTCCTCACTCCTCATTTATGTAGATTTTTTTGTTCTGATGTTCTGATGTTCCCAAATTGCAGCTACTCACCTCTTCTTGTTATGATGTATATGTTCAAAGTGATTTACAGAAGGCGAAAACCTAAAATCATAGTGGATGCTCGAACACTCAAACAACTGATTATGTTTGAGAGACAACGTCAAACAACCTAAAATCAAAGTGATTTACAAAAGGCGAAAACCTAAAATCATGGTGTTTGAGTGTTTTAGTTCAGTTGTTTGAATAAATAGATTTTTTTTTGCCTTCACTAATCACTTGACAGTTTGAGTGTTTTCAGTTCAGTTGTTTGAATAAATAGGTTGATAATTCTTCTTTTGTTTGGGTAATTGGATGGCATGAATTCTAGCATTTTTTTCAAGCCTCCTGTTTTGGATACTCGAATCATAGTGATTAGTGAGCATGAATCTTTGTTCTTAGCTAGAGATGGTGTATGATAAGATGGGAGATCAGTCTTTTTCGGTGTGCTTTGTTATTGATTGGATTTGGTGTTTCAATTGCAACTCTATTTGGTGTTTCAATTGCCCACTATTAATTTGCAACTTATTATGAGATGGTCCACGCATTGGTTGGAAATTATGTGGGCATGTAGTCTCTTAATTAATATTTAGTTAACCATAATGATCCTATGTCCCTTGTGAATTTGTGATGAACCCCTTCCAAATGAATCTGTCTTTTGCTTTAACAACTAAATTACAGGTTCCAGGCCAATAAAAGAAGCCTTTAATGGGTTGATGTATCATGTGTTTCGGTCCTCCCCTACCTTCATACAGTTTGTTTACTTGTAAAATTAGATGGAAGATGGGTTAGATCTTAGATAAAAAAAAAAGAGGGCTAAAGAGGACCAAAATCACTAATATCACAAATCACAATAGTTTTAACAAAGGCAGGGATTGGGTGGGTCAATAATTGTTTTAACAAATCACAATAGTTTTAACAAAGCCTTTAATATAAGCTTGTTTCTCATAATTGTTTTTAAAGAAAGCAACTAGGTGGGTCAATAATAAAGGGAGGGATTTAGAATTCATCTTTTCGTTTTAACAAAAATAATGTAGGCAATGGTTGTAGCTTTTGACTAATGATTTAGGTTGATGAATTTTAATAGCATACTTCAGTTTTAAAGGATATTTTTGCTTCCCAAATTTTTGACATTTTACATATTGATCCCCTCGAGCAAAATTCCTGGGTCCGCCACTGGTTATGACAGTTTAATAACCCAAAGGGAGGGGTCTTTAGTCATCCAATTAACCCGTGTAATAACCTATTAATCCATTTAATAAAAAAATTGGTCACTAACACATATATATACCCTTTAACCTACTTGTATACCTATTAATTTTTTTTTTTTAAATTTCAAGATTATTTAGAGATAAATTCATAATTTATTGATCGTATTTTACAATATATTGAATTTGTAAGGTTTATAACATAAATTCATAAAAGTTAGTAGGTCAATAGTTTAAATGAGTTAAACATGTTATAAGTTAATCGATTTCAAATACAACATGATTATTAAATGAGTTGCATGATTTGTCTGGTTTATTAACGTGTTGGATTAGGGTTGACAATCCTTAATACGTTTATTATATGGGTTGGGTTTGAATTAGGCATATTTGAATAAATAAGACTTCATGACATAATCGACATGAACTTGACTCGACTACACCCGTTGTCTACCCTAAACATGTGCCTACCCGCCGTCCTAATTGATGTGTAGCGTTCATCCAAACATTGCCTAGATCGTAGATGCAAATATATGCTCAGCGACAAAAATTACATTTAACTTCAATGAAGATGGGCGACAGAACCAAATAACACTACAAATCCATACTAATTGCATAAAGCTGACCCATCCATTAACATAGCAACTCAAGTTAACAACGTCGGCATCATCGATCCAGATCGAACCCATCCACCATCATATATATCCAATAAGATGATTGATATTATTATTACACACAGAGAATATATATCCGGTCCAAAACATCATTTTAGGTGGGAGAGAGTGCGTCAAAAACTCGACTTGTTTGAAAGTATATATCGTTTTCCTTGGATCGCTGGTACTCGTTCCAGTAGGTATACAATTGAGGAGCTACCAAAAACATCTCAAAACGGTGACGAGAGAATTGAAAAGGCAATTTTCTTGAACAAGAAGGTACTCTCGTTGTGCCACTCGCTCTAGCCGCTCCGAGTTGAAATTCCGAGGGAGAAGATGGCTGTAGTACAGCAAGGTTGTCATGGTGGCTGCCGGCCGATCGATGAGTGACGTCACAAGCCTCACCAGTGATCCCAGCATCCATTGCATTCTAGACTGTATCATCAATATATATCTAACTTTATATGTATATATATATATATATGCATTAATGCAATTACGTAAACCTACTAAACAAAGAGGATTTGAAATTGGTAAGCGAATGCGTAAGGATCATATACATATATTCTACTCAATGTAATTAATTACGAAAGAAATCTACATAAACCTACTAACAATCAATAAACAATACTCATATGTATCTTAATTACTACTTAGGAGGGAAAATCAATGTAAAAAATATATTTCTCCAAAGAAATTAACTATGTGGAGCAGAAAATTACTAATTAGGGTAGCATTAATCTCCGTCCGGATTTTCATTCTATCAATGAATTTTGTATTTCTCTCATAATAAACGGGATAAATTAGGAAAGAAAAAAACAGCATGAAAATTATAGTTACATATGAGAGAAGAGAATGTACCATGGAGATCGAAGAAGGTGGGTTGATGAAGGAGGAAGAATCTCGTTGGAGAGGAGAGAATCTTGGTGCTAAAATAAAAGAGTTCACCCAGTCGGAGAGAGAGTTGTTAGATTTGGATTGTACAATAATATAGAAACTTTCACTCTTAAGCTGATATCCAGATCTGCTCTTCGTTGTGTTTCTTTCTCTTTCGAAACAAGGTCGGAAATATAATAACAGGGTGCACACGTGTGACTTGGTTCGCCGTTGGATGCGCCAAATGTCGAAGGTTCAGGAATCAAGACAAGTGATTGGCCTATGTTGATGTTAATGCAAAGCACTTAAGCACATGCATAGGGCTTATCGACGCCCCAATATTTCATTTATATTTCTTGTAAAGCCAAGAAATTCAGAACAAAGAAAGAGCCAACAGATTCAATAATAAGATTTTGTTTTTCAGTCTGCCTCATAAGGCAAGGAGATATGTAGCTAGGTTTTCCTTTTTAGCGTGGAAAATAATTAACAAAGATCGTCAAAGGGAACTTGGATAACAAGAATTGGAAAAGAAAAAAACAACTTAGATAACAAGGAAACCATTAAAATAGACATGCTAAAGTCTTGAGGCGGGATTTAATTTCCTCATATGATAAGAAAATTACTTAAAAACATAGTGTAATGACCGTGAATTTAATTAGCACTTTTTCGAAAATTATTTTGGGAATGACGAATTTACCCTTATTTGTATAAGAGGCTTAAAAGTCAATTTTTATTCGGGGACATTTTTGTGAGTTTTTTTTTGGACCGTTGTGTAAGTCTTGAACTCGCATTTATTCTACTGATAGATATATCACTCGGGAACTACGGAGTCCCAGACTCGACGTCTGAGTGTGGACCGGCTCAGAAACTACAGAGCATTACCTCGACGTCTGAGTCACGATCCTAGTCTCAGGAATTACGGAGCATTACCTCGACGTCTGAGACTGCCCACAAGCCTCGGGAACTATGGAGTA
Organism: Prinsepia uniflora; assembly: GCA_032719365.1. Classification (NCBI taxonomy): domain Eukaryota; kingdom Viridiplantae; phylum Streptophyta; class Magnoliopsida; order Rosales; family Rosaceae; genus Prinsepia; species Prinsepia uniflora. The sequence goes on along the minus strand of CM064864.1, from coordinate 16,219,324 downwards.
TTACCTTGACGTCCGAGACTTCCCATCACAGTATCAGCCTCGGGAACTACAGAGCATTACCTCGACGTCCGAGACTACCTATCACATACAGCTATTTAGAATACATTATTCGAGTATTATCTCATATTCCAAAGTTCCTGCACACAAATAGTCATACTTCCAAGAACCATACATTTACATTATACATTTGTTCCACAACTCACATCCTCTTTATTCCTAATTCAATTCTTTATTAAGTTCAAATCAAATTGACAGGTAACCTTTGAATGATATTTAAAATTTCAGAAATTACTTGTCATCATATAAACACCAAATTCCATAATCCAAACTAAATTCCAAGCCCAGATTAGATTACGCAACCAATTTTATTTTCTTAATACTTAACGTATCACTTCATTGCATCATTACATCATTACATCACAATATCCGGTTACCAAATGTAGCAACATATATCTCGTCATCAGGTCATAGCATCGTTTTATCACTATAATTATGTCATTATATCTTTATCCTGATTATGTTATTAGCATCATTATCATTTGTGGAACCCAAAATCATCCGAAAATTATGGAGCCGCCACGCGTCCCGTAATTCCCAAAAATGACCAAATTGCCCTTGGCAAATAACGCTGATCATTTGAAAAACACCCGCACATTAAATAATCTATTTACCAGTTAAATACGTTATTTGATCGGGTTAAAACCTCTGTATTATTGATATTCTCCCCGAGAGTTAATTATCGTTATTCTTAATAATGAATAATTAATATTAATATTAAAATACAACAAATATCATTACTATCATAATGAGCCATCATTACAATTATTAAATAATATATTTTATAATAATATATTATTTACTAATTAAATATTCAACCGACCAATCAGAACGCTCCAAGGCTCCCAAGATTTTCCTATAAATAGGAAGGCACATTTCATTTCCAAGGTACGTTGATTCTTCGTTTCGAAGTATATCCCTTTCCTCTCTCAAAGCTAACTTAAGCATCGGAGTGTTCTTGGTCGAACAACCCCCCGGGTAAATCGATCGAGGCAACGATAGCTAATTGTTTGCTGTTTGCAGGAATTGTGACGACTTTTCGCGACGAGTTCAATCTTTGATTCAACAATTGGTGCTTTCATTGAGAGCTATTGAGTTATACTCAGAAGAAGCTCTCTCATTTGTTCATCGTTCATCTTTCTTCGTTCGTCGTTCATCGACATTGTTCGAAGATTTTGAAAGTTGTTCATCACTCATCAAGAATTTGTTCATCGTTCATCTTTCTTCGTTCGTCGTTCATCGACATTGTTCGAAGATTTTGAAAGTTGTTCATCACTCATCAAGAATTTGTTCATCGTTCATCTTTCTTCGTTCGTCGTTCATCGACATTGTTCGAAGATTTTGAACGTTGTTTCATCACTCATCAGGAATTCTTTCATCGTTCATCTTTCTTTGTTCGTCGTTCATCGACATTGCTCGAAGATTTTGAACGTTTGTTCATCGTTCATCTCCCTTCGTTCGTCGTTCATCGACATTGTTCGAAGATTCTGAACGTTGTTCAAATTATCCATCAAACAGCTTTCCAACTCAACATTCTTCGAATCGGCATGGCTAAAGTTCGTCGATCCGTTCAGTCAGCCGGGGAAGGTGTTTCTGCCTCAACGGCCCAGACGAGGAATGAAGCTCACATAGAAACTCCGGAGAAGCGCCCAGCTCGACTCGGGTGTGTGTCCATAGAAGCGCCCTTTGAGACGCTTGAAGGGAGGCCAACCTTCAGTTTTGAAGCATTCCCCTCTCCAGCTAACCAAGTACCCGCGCTAGGGGATGAAACTTCGACTTTACAACAGGCAAACGAGAGTTTGATAGGAAATGCATTACGACATGATCAACTCACAACAAGCATGGTCCTACGGGAGTTTCTGGACGGGTGTCATGACATCTCAGGGAGAAGTCATCACCAACCTCCCCAGGACAACTTGGCGCAGCAAGTTGAAGGGTTAAGCAAACAAGTTCAACTCCAGTCAAAGCTCTTGCAGCAACTCCTAGCAGAGAGACCAATCCAGGAGCAGGACAGACGATCCACGTCACGTGGAAGACAAGAGAATGCCCAAAGACGTCCTAGGAAAGAGCAGGTTCGCTGCCAAACAATGTCACGAGATACTTCGCTAGGCGACTCTGGAGAAGAAAGTCACGCTCATCGAGCGAAAAGCCCACAACGCCTAAAGCCATTAGTACGTGAACGGCTAGGAGGTAGGACTGGGGCAACTTCACGGGCAGAGCACTCACAACACTCACATAGGAGCAGGGGGCAACTTCGAGCTCTATACAAAAACCCAAAACGATCTGCCCACGGTAGTAAAAGGGAAAATGAAGCCTACTCCCCTGCACAATCCCAGAGAACAGGGGGAGAAGCTCAAAGAGGTTCTCAACGATTAGCAAAAAGGGACTCATCGCCTCAGCAAGGAGCATTGCAGGCTAATGATGTTCAAAAAATGCTGGACATGCACCTTCGTGCTCAACAAGGAAGCGATCTAGAGGACGATCTACGTCGCCAGATACGGCTCTCTACGCCCTTTATAAGGGATATTGAGGAGGAGCCATTCCCCCAGAGGTTCGCAACGCCAAACTTCACTTCATTCAAAGGAGCCTCCGACCCGGTAAAACACATAGATCATTTTCGAGGAGTCATGATCCCCCACAGGTCTAACGATGCGCTCATGTGCAAAGTTTTTCAAGCTTCCCTTCAAGGCCAAGCCATGACTTGGTTCAATCATCTCCCCCCGAGGTCGATTGAGTCCTTCGAAGAGTTGGCTTTGACATTTGTGAAGGAATACGCACAACTTCGGACAATCGAGGTGAAAGACGACCATCTTTTCTCTGTCCGAAAGAGAGCAAAAGACACTCTGCGACAATACATACGGAGATTTTGTGAGGAGAAATCTCGCATTATCGGATGTAATGAATTTTTTGCGGCAATGGCATTCAAGCAAGGACTCCCTCGAGACAGCCAGCTTTACGGGGACATCGTCATGAGCAATGCGCGAGGTCTTTCCGAAATACTTTCGCTAGCAGAGCGACATGCAAGTTGGGAGGACGAGAGGCGCGCCGCTCATACTCATGGCCATGCTGGGACTAGCGAAAAGGCCTCCGATGAGGATGAACCCCATGGAAAGTCTGCAACTGGAAAGCTCAACAAGCGAAAGGCAGGGCAACACTCCCATACGCCAGTTATGGGGAAGCCTAACTTGCAGCTATCTTTACCAGCCCATCAGATCCATAATGAAATTAAGAACAAGCCATGGTTTAAGAAGCCAGAGCCAGTCAAAGGCAATCAAGAGAGTGCTGATAAAACCAAATGGTGCGCCTATCATGAATGTTATGGGCACAATATCAACACATGTATATCTTTCGAAAGATATCTCCGAAATCTCCTGAGGGAGGGGCTTTGTACAGACTACATCAAAAACAAGACTGTAAATCACATGGAGAACAAAGAGTCAAACGAGCCAGCGTCAAAAGTGATCCGCATCAACTAGACGCAAGTCAACATTAGAAAGACATAAAACTCTATGGAGCTTTTCAATTTTGCTTTTCAAGTTGCCTTCTGAATTCAAGTATCAATGAAATGAGATTAACAAATTGATTTGTTCACCATGTACAATTTTCAAAGCTTATTCTCTCTAGTGTAAAAAGCCTTCATGATCGAAGCATCCAAGCCTTCGTCATCGAAGCATCCGAGTTTTCGCCTTGCGAAGCATCTAAGCCTTCGCCATGCGAAGCATCCAAGCCTTCGTCATCGAAGCATTCAAGCCTTCGCCTTGCGAAGCATCTAAGCCTTCGCCATGCGAAGCACCTAAGCCTTCGTTATCGAAGCATCCAAGCCTTCGCCCTGCGAAGCATTCAAGCCTTCGTCATCGAAGCATCAAAGCCTTCTGAGTCCTGCAAATTTCTGTGCAGCAGGGAGAGCTCATCTCGAGTGGTATCTCGCTCATTTTCTATCAGCATCCTCTCTGCACGGCTCATCTCCAACTCGCCCATTTTGGCTTCCGATGTGAAATTGAGACCTCAAGTTATCTTAGTTATCGCAATCTCACATCAACAACATAACTTTCCATTTTTGCCTGCCCTTCGCATCAAGATGGCACATTCGTAGGGCCAGAACGGAAAGGTTAGGAAAGAAGTTGCTCGGTATGCTTATGGGTTAGGAAAGAAGTTGCTCGGCATGGTTTTTTCTCCCAAGAACTAGTAAGTCCTTGTTTATTGTCCTTCTTCTGAACAACGGTCTCCTTCAAGCACAGTGGAACGCACAACCACTCCTTGTTCGGGATGTCTGAAAGCTTCTCGCCATTCATGGAGAGAGTAGTCGGCTCATGTCCCGAAACTCTAGAAGAACATCTGTCGCCAAGCTCCACGAGAACGTCGCTTGAAAAGGAAATTTGATTGCGAGCCTTCCACTCCATGAAGTCTTCGGATTTCTCAGATTCCATATCTTCCCCTCGGAATGGACTTAGGCCACGAAAACCGCCACGCTCCCACAGGGCAAGTTTGCCGGGTCTCTCAGCACCTTGACGCATGGCAAGCATGTATGTGGTACTAGCAAGAGTCACAGTAAGTGTGATCCTGCCTACCGATGCTCACTAGTCACGTCCGCAAGTGCACTCGGTCACCGCCAAGTCCCCGTCGACTGTTCAGCCAAACTCCGTCCACCACGTGGCACCGGTAGTACACCCACTCCAACAAAGTTTCTAAACACCTTCGACGGACTCTTTATGCGTAGCAAGCATATTTGCGGTACTAGCAAGGGTCACGTTAAATGTGAGCCAGCCTACCAATGCTCGCACGCACCATCCAAACCGCTCATTTTCCAAGACGGACGCACTTCCGTAATTTCCCACGCTTTCCAGGAATCTCGAATCCTGTCCAAAAAAAAAAACATGAAAGGTCATTAATGACTCTAAAAACATCATATCACTTTTCCACAATTTTTCGGGAATTTAATATTAATTTAAAACATAACCTAAAACCTTCGGACCCTCGAAACAGTATCGATACGATGTCCGATTAACTCGTATCCAACACCAAAAATGTTCAAAACATTAAGTATAGCAAAACACCTGTTGAACACTTCCCCAGAAAGTCTACCACGCGCCCTCACGCGCCGCCGTGAGCGGCTGCGCGTGAAACCAACGCGCGGTGAACAGTGATTGCTACAGTGTCGTCCCTGCAACCCATTTCTCTGATAAACGGGTCGTGCAACCCGCGTCGCAACCCGACGAGTCTCATGCCAATTTGACACCCAATCCTGTAATTGAACATTCAAAAAGCTTAGGTATAAGTCTAATTAAAGTTCTATATACTTAATTAGACAATTTATTACCTTAAACCACACGATTCGAAGATGAACTTTGAAGAACACCCGGACTCTGTTCAAGCTTCGAATTTCCTTAATCGCAACATATTTCCTTCAATTGATCAATCCAGAAGCTCAAATGGACTATGTTAAACTCTTTCCCCACTTCAATTGCATCGATTAATCCCTCTACGATCACGACTCAACGTCGAAATTTGCTTACTGTCGACTTGACCGTTCAGAGCCAATTGGGCCTCAATTGGCTTCGTTCTTTCGATGATTCTGGTTGTAGCAATCTCAGGAAGCTTAAGGTAAGCTCAATTTGGATCTTCAAAGCTCGTAACTTCGATTTCGAATTTCCCCCCAATACACCAAAATTTTCGATTCTAATTTCTCCTCACACTCACTATCCCCGTGTTTTCCCTCAGTTAAATCCGACTCCTCAAACGCTCAATTACTCACTATCAAGAACAATTTCATCCAAGTGTTCTCACGGATTGAAGATGCAAGATGAAGAGAAGTAATGGAGTTTAAATAGAAATTAGGGATAAATTAAACAATAATTAAAACATAATGATGTTAAAATCAATAAAACATGGAGCTGTGTTTAGGGGTCCCTAAGTCATGGGATGGGTGACACTTGTCACTCATCCAAGTGTCCACACTCCATGGTCACTATTCACAATTTAATATTATTTTAATCGAAATCCCGGTTTGTTCGGTTAATCGTTTTCGTCCCCGAGACCATAACTTTGTCAACGAATCTCCGATTTCGACATGCCGCCTGTCTATGAATTCGTATCGACTCGACCTACGTAACGGTCCTTGGCCCTCGTCCTTTGGACCTCCCGGGTCGAAAGTCAACATTTTGCCTTTACTTTGCAAAAATTACGAAAACGCCCCTCGCCTTCGTAGACCCATAGCTTTTGCATCCGATCTCCGATTTTGGCATGCCACCTGTCTATGGATTCGTATCGACTCGACCTACGTAACGGTCCTTGGCCCTCGTCCTTTGGACCTCCCGGGTCAAAAGTCAACATTTTGCCCATGCTTGGGGGCAAAATGGTCATTTTTGCACATTATGACCGATTCACACCACTAAACCTAGATTAGTCTTTCTAAAAATAAAAATGGACTTCTAACCCTTATAATCAGGGGCATGATCGTCAAATAAGCACAGGCTCGTTTCTTATACCTAACAGTAAAAGCTAAACCGGTGATATAAGATTCCAAACAATATACATCCCCCCGGATTCCTTGAATACCGAATCGATGTGGGGGCATTTGTGGAACCCAAAATCATCCGAAAATTATGGAGCCGCCACACGTCCCACAATTCCCAAAAATGACCAAATTGCCCTTGGCAAATAACGCTGATCATTTGAAAAACACCCGCACATTAAATAATCTATTTACCAGTTAAATACGTTATTTGATCGGGTTAAAACCTCTGTATTATTGATATTCTCCCCGAGAGTTAATTATCGTTATTCTTAATAATGAATAATTAATATTAATATTAAAATACAACAAATATCATTACTATCATAATGAGCCATCATTACAATTATTAAATAATATATTTTATAATAATATATTATTTACTAATTAAATATTCAACCGACCAATCAGAACGCTCCAAGGCTCCCAAGATTTTCCTATAAATAGGAAGGCACATTTCATTTCCAAGGTACGTTGATTCTTCGTTTCGAAGTATATCCCTTTCCTCTCTCAAAGCTAACTTAAGCATCGGAGTGTTCTTGGTCGAACAACCCCCCGGGTAAATCGATCGAGGCAACGATAGCTAATTGTTTGCTGTTTGCAGGAATTGTGAGGACTTTTCGCGACGAGTTCAATCTTTGATTCAACATCATTATTAGGGTATAATCATTCCATCACCATTATGTGCTTAACACTACCATCCACATATCATTAAGTTCTAAATTTGAGCTCAAAATACTCATTCCTAATTTATAACCAATCTCTAAAATTCAATTTAAAGCTTAAAGCTAAAGCATGGTATAATAGTTACCAATTAAAAAATTCATGATACTCTATTTACTTTTCATACCCATATACACACTATAAATTATATCAAAACAAAAATACTTAAAATATGAGGCTTCAAGTGTCAAAACGACTTATGTAATATCCTAGCTCTAATACCAAGTTGACAGGACATTTCCCTAATGAACAGAGATCAGATTGGTCATGTTCCCGTCTGACAACTTTTTGTCAGACAAGGAATTCTATAAATTTGAATTCTTAATATCTAACCAAAATAGTTCCACCTGGCGGGTTACTACTTGCATCCGTCCCACTTCCCAGCAGGTGGCGATATTCCATAACTATGTCCTTCATTAAAAGGTAAAAATCTGTAAAATAATCCCCTAATTATTTCATATAATAATTCAAAACTAAAAGCCTCATTTTCTATCACCAAACCTTTAAACAATTAAGGTTAATTATCTAATTATCTATTTAAGTTTCCCCACACTATTTATAATCATGTTTGGAACTAAACATAAACAATTAATTAAGTAATAATCAAGTAAAAGCTTTGTAAATTCGTATCATCTTCATATAAAATCAAATGGATGAGATTTTGACCAATAAACTCAGAAAAATGACCTGAACATTTTTCGTGTTTATGGATTTCCGAGAAACCTCTTCACGCGCTGCCCAAAGTTGATGTGCGTGAGTACCACGCGTCTGCTACAGTACATGCACTGTTCATCGTCGTTCTCACCCGAATCATTAGTTTTTGGTCGCTCGACTCGGCGACCCGACCCGACCGTATCTCTCTCATTTTCCGTCATTTTTCAATTAATTTTCCACCAATCTACTCTAAATTAGTCCAGGAAAAGATCAACATGACCAAAATACAAGAAAGTTTACCTAAAGTGCTTCATCTAGAGCTCTACCCTTTGGTCGTGATTTTGAGAATGCCCAGATGTGTCTTAGTCGTCCAAGCCTTCGAATTTTGGCCTACTAAGGTCGCTTGATCACATAGAAGTGATCGTGAGCTTAGTTTCCAAGCCCATGCGTCAAACACCTATTTGGTATTCAGACCCAATTTTTACCCTCTCGAGTTTCATGGTAACCTCACGGTTTTGGGACGTTCTTTCTCTCAGCCTCCTCATCCTCCTATGATTATCTTTCCCTCACATCTCTCTCCCCTGGCCTCCTTTCTCTTTTCTTCCTTCATCAATTCATCATTTTCCCTCCTTTTTCTTCATTTCGGTGCCATTTCACCAATGGCCCTCCAACACACCACTTCACACTTATATAAGTAGACTAGGTCGGTGAAGGATTTGAGGGGGGAAAACTCATGAGAAGCCTTAAACATTGTAGGCCCTTCATAAAAATTCTATGCCTTTCTCTCAGCCTCATCTTTATCCTTCTCTGATTATCTTTCCCTCACATTTCTCTCCTCCTGGTTTTCTCTCTCTTTTCTTCCTTTATCGGTTCATCATTTTCCCACATTTTTCTTCATTTCGGTGCCATTCCATCGATGGCCCTGCAACACACCACTTCACACCTATATAAGTAAACTAGGTTAATGAAGGATTTGAGGGGGGAAAACTCATGAGAAGCCTAGAACATTCTCGGCCCTTCATACAAAATGACCAAAATGCCATTCGGGTCATAATTACCAAAATACCCTTAAGGGTTCTTAGCCCCTAACAACCTCAAACGATCTCTGATTTTGGCATGCCGTCTGTCTACGGACTCAGGATCTCGAAACCTCCATGAAAGTCCTCTTGGTTCACCCAAATGAGGTCCTGGTCAGAAAGTCAACACTTAACTTTGACTTTGTCTTTGACCAAAAAGTCAACCTCTTAAGGGGCAGAATGGTCATTTCCAATCTTTTGAAAGTCCAGGGCGTTACAATCTCTCCCCCCGGCCCTTAAGAAATTTCGTCCTCGAAATTTAATCTCACAATTGGACAATTGGGTTGTTAAGATAAATTATACTTATACCGAAACTTCTATCAAGACTCAAGTAACATCAGAATCCTGTATCTCTTATACTTAACATGACAAGCACCAAATCAACACAACCGTTTATACAACCTTCACATTACCCCAGATCATTTCCACAATATTTCTATGATATCAAGTTATCATGGGTGGTTTTGTTGTTTACCCTATACCATTATCTTGGGTGGTTTTGTTGTTTACCATATACCAATCTTCCACTTATCTCATACCTTAACTGACTAACTTGCAATTAGAATTCTAGGCTTGAACCCAAGGCATAACTTAATTTCGAACTTCATAGGAAAGTGCTATCAACATATCCAAGAATACTAGAAGATTAAATGATACCCTATCGTAGTTTAATGTTACATGGTCTCATATCACAAATCTCAAACATTAAAGGCCATAACAACCGACATGTAAATCCTTAATAATTCCACAAGAGCATGCGGCAATCCTTGCAATAGTCAATCTAAAACTTTCATGTTTACGTCACATAATCAGGTTATAACCAATATCGTATAAACCCATTTTCCAAAACTCAGTAATAAGAGATGACTTATAATACCCAATTTCCTTGCAAAATATTTAATATTAAACTAATTACCAAAAATCGTAAAAGGTTCCATCCAATCGATAAAAACAAGTAGAAGGCCAATAAAATACTCAAGACATTTAAAAGGAAAGTCCACTACAAAATCCATTATCACATTCCATACATCCCGAAAAATGAGAAACATTTACTTACTTATAGCATCACAACTATTGGTGGTAGTTTCAGACAAACATTATAACTATTACCACAATCGTCAGAACAATATGACAATCTTGACCATAACTGGTACTTCGAATTTGAACCAAGAACACAACTCAATTTCAAACTCTATAAAATGTGCCATCATACACAATCAGCACGCCAATCCAAACATAAACCTAACATAGTCCAGTACCACGCAATCTCATGTCACTCACCAGAGGTCCACAATGTCAGGATTCACAATCATTGACACACAAGTTGCCACAACAATTTAACACAAAAATCACTAAATAATCTAGACAGAACAATCTCAATCATGTCGCATAAAGAGTCATATTATGCATCAAAAAAATCCACACATGTCAAGATCACCAATCCTTGATGCACAATAACAAACAACAGACCACTGCCCCATAGGCAGGCACACCACACATTCTCTTGCAACCAACTCATCTTTATTACACAAATACCACTATTAACTATCACATCACAGGTGCACTTATTAGGAACTACAGAACATTATCTCGACGTTTGAGTCACATCCCCGTCTCAAGAACTACAGAGCATTACCTTGACGTCTGAGACTGCCCACAAGTCTCGAGAAATACAGAGCATTGCCTCAACATCTGAGACTTCCCATCACAATATCAGTCTCGGGAACTACGGAGTATTACCTCGACGTCTGAGACTGTCTATCACACATAGCTACTCAGAATACATTACTCGAGTATTATCTCATATTCCAAAATTCCTACACACAAATAGTCAAACTTCCAAGAACCATACATTTACAATATACATTTTTTCCACAACTCGCATCCTCTTTATTCCTAATTCAATTTCGTATTCAAGTTCAAATCAAATTGACAAGTAAACCTCCAATGATATTTAAAATTCCAGAAATTCCTGGTAATCATATAAACACCAAATTCCATGATCCAAACTAAATTCTGAGCCCATACAAGATTACGCAACCAATTTTATTTTCATAATACTTAACTTAGCACGTCATTGTATCATTACATCACAATATCCGGTTACCAAATGTAGCAACATATATCTCGTCATCATGTCATAGGATCGTTTTATCACTATCATTATATCATTATATCTTTATCCTGATTATGTTATTAACATCATTATCATTATTAGGGTGTCATCATTCCACCATCATTATGTGCTTAACACTACCATCCACATACCATTAAGTTCCAAATTCGAGCTCAAAATACTCATTCCTAATTCAGAACCAATCTCTAAAATTCAATTTAAAACTTAAAGCTAAAACATAGTATAATAATTGCCAATTAAAACATTCATGAAACTCTAATTACTTTTCATACCCATATACATATTATAAATTATATCAAAACAAAAATACATAAAATACGAGGCTTCAAGTGTCAAAACGACTTATGTAATATCCTAGGTCTGATACCAAGTTGACAGAACCCGTCCCTAATGAACAGAGATCAGACTGTTCCTACTCCCATCTGAAAAAAAAATTTATCAGACAAGAGATTCCATAAATTTGAATTCTCAATATCTAACCAAAATAGTTCCACCTGGCGGAGATACTGCCCGTATCCGTCGCACTTCCCGGCAGGTGGCGATATTCCATAACTATGTCCTTCATTAAAAGGTAAAAACATGTAAAATAATCCCCTAATTATTTCATATAATAATTCAAAACTAAAAGACTAATTTTCTATCACCAAACCATTAAACAATCAAGGTTAATTATCTAATTATCTATTTAAGTTTCCCTACACTATTTATAATCATGTTTGGAACTAAACATAAACAATTAATTAAGTAATAATCAAGTAAAAGATTTAAAAATTTGTATCATCTTCATATAAAATCAAATGGATGAGATTTCTGGACCAATAAACTCAGAAAAATGACCTGAACATTTTTCGTGTTGACAGATTTCCAAGAAACCTCTTCACGCGCCGCCCAAAGTGGATGTGCTTGAGTGCCACGCGCCTGCTACAGTAAATGCACTGTTCATCTTCGTTCTCACCCGAATCATCGGATTTCAGGTTGCCCGACCTGATGACCCGACCGTATATCTCTTATTTCCGTCATTTTTCACTTATTTTTCCACCAATCTACTCTAAATTAGTCTTGGAAGAGATCAACATGATCAAAATACAAGAAAACTTACCTAGAGAGCTTCGTCCAGAGCTCTACCCTTCGGCCGTTATTTCGAGAGCTCGCCTGATCACATAGAAGTGATCAGTGAGCTTAGTTTCAAAGCCCATGCATCAAAACACCTATTTAGTTTTTAGACCCGATTTTTACCCTCTCGGGTTTCATGGTAACCTCACGGTTCTGGGGCATTCTTTCTCTCAGCCTCCCATTTATCCTCCTCTGATTATCTTTCCCTCACATCTCTCTCCTTCCGGTCTCCTCTTTATTTTCTTTCTTCACCGGTTCATCGTTTTCCCACCTTTTTCTTTATTTCGGTGCCATTCCACCGATGGCCCTCCAATACACCACTTCACACTTATATAAGTAGACTAGGTCGGTGAAGGATTTGAGAGGGGGGGGGGGATGTTCTTTCTCTCATCCTCCCCTTTATACTCCTCTGATTATACATCTCTTCCCCCTGGTCTCCTCTCTATTTGCTTCCTTCATCGGTTAATCATTTTCCCACGTTTTTCTTCATTTTGGTGCCATTCCACTGATGGCCATCCAACACACCACTTCACACTTATATAAGTAGACTTGGTTAGTGTTGGATTTGAAAAAGGGGGGGGGGGGGGGGGGGGGGGAACTCATGAGAAGCCTAGAACATTCTCGGTCCTTCATATAAAATGACCAAAATGCCTTTCAAGTCATAATTACCAAATTACCCTTAAGGGTTCTTAGCCCGTAACAACCTCAAATAATCTGTGATTTTGGTGTGCCACCTGTCTACGGACTTGGAATCTCGAGACCTCTATAGTGGCCCCCTCGGTTTACCCAAATGAGGTCCTGGTCAAAAATTCAACACTTGACTTTGACTTTGACCAAAAAGTCAACCTCTCTAGTGGCAGAATGGTCATTTCCAATCTTTTGAATGTTCGGGGCGTTACAATCTCCCCCCCTTAAGAAATTTCGTCCTCAAGATTTTATCTAACAATTGGACAATTGGGTTGTTAAGACAAATTATACTTGTACCGAAACTTCTATCAAGACTCAAGTAACATCAAAATATTGTATCTCTTATACTTAACATGTCAAGCACCAAATCAACACAACTTTTTATACAGCCTTCACATTACCCCAGCCTTCACCTTGTTTGATAACTCTTTCGGTCGCTAACTACAACATGAACCATATTGTTTGATATCCTGAATGGTAACCAAATATCTTCGCTATGCCGACTCTTCCCAAGTCCTATCAGAATGTCCTACCATGATATCTCGACTCGACTAGCGTCTCCATCTTGATATCACGACTCAACTAGCATCCTCATCTTGACATCCTGATTCCACTACCACCCTCATTTGATATCTCGATACTCACTCTCTCGACCCTCGAGCAAATCATGACACGACCCATCCCAATTCCCTCGGGATTATCACGGGATGTGCCATGCTCCCGTCTAACACGAAGTGTCAGACAAAGGATAATTCAAAACCTTCAGCCCGACCGGGCTTCAAGAGCGCGCCAGGATCAGTGGAGGAGGAGTGTGATGTTTCGGTCTCTACTACAGCCCGCATCCATGATCAACCTGAAGGCATTAAAACCATTAAAAAGTGTGAGTGAACGAAGATCAGTATTTTAAGAAAACACATGTTATAAGAAGACATTTATGCCATTCACTAAAAACCATGCATACATACGAAAACCATTTATCAAACTATTTACTTTAATTAAACCATTATTAGGGTCTCAGCCCAAATTTCGTAAATCCAAGTCATACGGGCCCCTGGCCAAATCCATTTACACAAATCCATAACATATCAACGATATGTGGGAACTCAGCTCAAAACCGTAGATCCGAGTATGTGGGTCATTGCCCAAATCCATTTACTTTTCACAAAACACCATTTCATAAATCCAAGAAGTCATATTTACCAAATATCATATAACCAAACCTGTCACGGTTTCCAAAGCTACGCGCGTGCTACCCGAGGTCTCAAATCCCAAGTCTCCTTAGGGTCCACCCAGGTCAATGTTCGTAGATCATTGACCCTCCCTGTGGGTTATAATCCATAAATGTCTTCCTAAGAGTAAGGTACCCCACGGGGGCGACTCCACTCAGTTAGTGCTCCGTGACTACTCCGGGGTCCACCCAGGCCAATGACCCTTCCCGAAGGAGACAATCCATAAATAAAGGATGGTATATGAAAAACCATTTTGCAATCATTCTCAAAACCTTTCAAATCTTTCAAAGGGTTCATGCCCGGTTCCCCATAAAATCGTATGAATCCAGAAATCCACTTTTCCCAAATCCAAATCCATTTAGGGTCTCCGCACCCGAAATCACATTTATAAACCATAAATGGGACTCATGCCCGATATCATAATCAACTGGGCCTCAAGCCCGATCATGTAAACCAACAGGGCCTCCGGCCCGATGCCTTATGAAATCAAATGGACTCCAAGTTCGATAGTTCGTAAATCAAATGGGTCTCAAGCCCGGTTCCATATTTCCAAATCCAAATCATATCATCAATCCATGAACCAATTGGGCCCCTGACCCTATAATATAACTCAAATGGACTTCAAGTCCGAGGGTTTCCAAAAAAAAATGGTTCTCATTCCTGATTTTACCTTTTCAAATCCAAAACCATTTCATCAAACCATCACTGAAACTACAAACACGTTTAATCAGTGTAAAACCATAAACCTCGATATCCGTGCAAATACGTAAATCACCTCGAAATACGTATAATCATGTAAATCGCCAATACCATAATCATCATGATAGAAATCATATATATAAAACATATCAACGTTTATGCATGCATCACAGTTTAGAAATTAAGGGCCACTCACAGACCGTCCTATGTTGTCGCCTCGATATGTGTGCCATAAACCTTCCCAAGCTAATCACTGTCACCGGGACTCCAAAACCTGTCAAAATGATGCTAGAGGTTACTAACTACCTCATTACCCTCTCATTGAAGCCCCGTAATTTTCCGAATTTTTAAACATTTTAAAATTCGATCCTAAACCATCGGACACCCCGAACTAAATAGAAACGATGTCTGATTGACACGAAACCAATCCCAAAATGTTCATTACACCGAATAGATTAAAAGTCACGTTGAACATATTCCCAAAATACCCCCCACGCACCCCCACACGCAATGAACAGTGTCATCGTCTACCTCGAGTGGTCCGGGTTCGCCTGGTTTTCTAGTTCGACCGGACGGGCGAACCATCGAGGCCAGTTTTCCATCAATCCTCAACCAATATCAATGGGGTTTCTTCCTACTTGATGGTCTCAGTCTCTAGGATCGATCTACGATTCCAAAGTCGTGAAATAAAGCCAAAAACTGTACCTTTAAAACAAAGAACCTCACCTAGTTTTTCAGCCGTCTGTCTGGGCTGCCCAGCCGTCCTCAGCCACCGATTTCGATCTCCAGGAACTCGTATGATCACCAGAAGCATAACTCAATTAATGGAAATGTCCCATACACACTCAAAATTGATTTCCAATTTTTGAACATAAAACTAGTTTTTCGGGTTCTTACCTCTATTCGCCATCGTGGGCACCGCCGTGGCCACCGCCACGGTCGTCTCGGCCTCAGGTGCATCATCCACAACTCCCAAACGTTCGACAACCATTGAAACCGAAATCCACCAACTTTGGCCCAAAATAGGGCTGATGACCAACGTCCACGACGGTCCACCCTGACAGCCTCCACACCCATGACTCAGTCCCCTCTCTCACTCCCGTTCATTTTCATTGATGGTTCACAAGTTATTGATGAAGATTAGAGGGTTTAGTGTTCGGGGAGGGTTCACGGTTTTAAGAAGAAAAGGAAATGACGATGAAGACTGATGCGCGGGGAAGAAGAGAGAGAAATGAGTGAGGAAAATATAAAATAATAAAAATAATAATATTATAATCCTAAACCATCCAATCACCTTTAGATCCACAAATTGAGGGAGATGACCAATGGGATGAGTGACACTTGTCACTCATCCGTTGGGCCTGAAAAAAATATCTGAGCCCACATGAGGACAAATTTAATTCGTCTCGTAATTCGTGTAATAGTATCCCTGAACTTCAGTGAACCATAACTTCTCCGTTCGACGTCTGATTTCGACGTGCCGCCTGTCTACATACTTGTGACGTCCTGATTTACGTCACGGTCATTGGTCTTCGCACGTTTGACTCTCCGAGTCAAAAGTCAACATTTTGCTCAAGACTATGGGCAAAATGGTCATTTTACACTGTCCGTCCGATTTCACTCCACTAATCACCAATTAATCTCACTAATCCTTCATTAGTCACTAATCTAATCCCGAAATTCGGGACGGGTCGTTAAAACCTTCCCCCCTTAAATAATTTTTTTCCTGAAATTCCAACTATTTCGATTCCACATCCACCTAGTGAAAAGAAAATTCGGCCCCACATCATGTGTACACTTGTACACCCACTAACCAGCACAAAACTTGTCAACACCCAGACGTCCCACCAATACTCACGGCATATCGACTACACCCAACCATGTCGAGTGAAATTGATCACACGTTCCGAGTTGATACCACCCGACATTTCTGCCATTAGGCTAACACTTCCCACACCGTCACCACTTGAAAGTCGCTAGTCAAAACTCTGCATCCAATGGAATCAACCGCCCGTACTAACTACACCGTATCCCTACTCCGAGATTCTATCGACAATTACTAACCCTGGTAACCTGTCCAACCAATCTCTAACTAGTCCCAACTTGACTCACATTTTCGAACCAACATCACACCTAGGGTTTCCCACCAAGGTCATCAACTAACTCCGTTGTACTCATATTCTCTAACTCATCAATCACCACTAGGGTTCACCTTTCTCGACCATCCATCATAGTTAGGGTTCCACAATCACACCCTAGGGTTCCTCTGAACTCAACTGGGGTTCCCCGAACCCAGCTGCTCCCCGCAACACAATTCATAACTCAATATGACCTGACCATCTAATGGTCACAACTCCATACTATCATCATATCTAATCCTACAATATCGTGATAGACGATCCCAACATAACCATCCCACGGTCAAAACTCTAAAGTAATGTTACGCTCCTCCCTCAATAGGGTCCCACACTGCCAAACCACGGCAGAACTATGGCACACATAAGCATCAAATGCTGAACCGAAACTATCCACGATTCATTCCTACTAACTCTCGTACTATTACCCAACGACCAGGTTGATAATGAACTACAGCCCATAGAGACATCACATCCTCGACCTGTGCGTAGCTCAAGAGCAAACCTACTCTGATACCACTTGACACGACCCATCCTAATCCATCCAGGATTATCACGGGATGTGTCATGCTCCCGTCTGACATGAAGTGTCAGACAAGGGATAATTCAAAACCTTCAGCCCGATCGGGCTTCCAGAGCGCGCCAGGATTAGTGGAGGAGGAGTGTGATGCCTCGGTCTCTACTACAGCACGCATCCGTGATCAACCTGAAGGGAATTAAAACCATTAAAAATTGTGAGTGGACGAAAATTAGTAGTTTAAGAAAACAAATTTAATAAGAAGAGATTTATGCCCTTCACTAAAAAGCATGCATGCATAAGAAAACCATTTATCAAACTATTTACTTTAATTAAACCATTATTAAGGTCTCAACCCAAATTCCGTAAATCCAAGTCATACGGGCCCCTGCCCAAATCCATTTACACAAATCCATAACATATCAACCATATGTGGGAACTCAGCCCAAAATCGTAAATCCGTGTATGTGGGTCATTGTCCAAGTCCATTTACTATTCAAAAAACGCCATTTCATAAATCCAAGAAGTTATGTTGACCAAATATCATATAATCAATCCTGTCATGGTTTCCAAAGCTACGCACGTGCTACCCAAGGTCTCAAATCCCAAGTCTCCCCAGAGTCCATCTAGGTCAATGTCCGCAGATCATTGACCCTCCATGGGGTTTATAATCTATAAATTCCTTCTTGAGAGTAAGGTACCCCACGGGAGTGACTCCACTCAGTTAGTGCTTCGTGACTACTCCGGGGTCCACCCAGGTCAACGACGCTCCCCAGCGGAGACAATCCATAAATAAATGATCATATATGAAAAACCATTTCGTAATCGTTCTCAAAACCTTTCAAATCTTTCAAAGGGTTCATGCTCGGTTTCCCATAAAATCGTCATCAATCCAAAAATCCACTTTTTCCAAATCCAAATCCATTTTTCCAAATCCAAATCCATTTAGGGTCTCCGAACCTGAAATCACATTTATAAACCAAAAATGGGACTCATGCCCGATATCATAATCAACTGGGCCTCAAGCCCGATCATGTAAACAACCTGGGCCCTCGGCCCGATGCCTTATGAAATCAAATGGACTCCAAGTCCGATAGTTCGTAAATCAAATGGGTCTAAAGCCCGATTCCATATTTCCAAATCCGAATCATATCATCAATCCATGAACCAATTCAGCCCCTAGCCTGGTAATATAACTCAAATGGACTTCAAGTTCGAGGGTTTCCAAAACAAATGGTTCTCATGCCCGAGTTTACATTTTCAAATCCAAAACCTTTTCATCAAACCATCACCGAAACCACAAACATGTTTAATCAGTGTAAAACCATAAACCTCGATATCCGTGCAAATACGTAAATCGCCTCGAAATACGTGTAATCATATAAATCACCAATAGCATAATAATCATGATAGAAATCATATATATTAAATATATAAACATTTATGCATGCATCACAATCTACTCACCGACCGTCATATGTTGCCGCCTCGATATTCGTGCCATATGCCTTCCGGGGCTAATCACTGTCACCAAGACTCCCAAACTTGTCCAAACCATACTAAAGGGTTACTAACTACCTCATTAACCTCTCATTGAAGCCTCGTAATTTTTCCAAACTTTTAAACATTTATAAACTCGATCCTAAACCATTGGACACCCCAAATTATATCGAAACGATGTTCGATCGACACGAAACTAGTCCCAAAAGGTTCGTTACATCGAATAGATTAAAAAAGTCATGTTGAACACATTCCTAAAATACCCCCACGCGTCCCCACGTGCCGCCACAAGCGACTGCGCGTGAAGCCAACGCGCGATGAACAGTGACATCGTCTACCTCGAGTGGACCAGGTTCACCTGGTTTTCCGGTTCGACCGGACCGGTGAACCGTCGAGGTCGGTTTTCCATCAATCCTCAACCAAAATCAATGGGGTTTCTTCCTAGTTGATCGTATGAGTCTCTAGGATCGATATACGGTTTCAATATCGTGACATAAAGCCAAAAACTGTATCTTTAAAACGAAGAACCTCACCCAGTTTTTCGGCCGTCTGTCTGGGCTGCCCAGCCGTCCTCAGCCACCGATTTCAATCTTGAAGAACTCGTATGATCACCAGAAGTATAACTCAATTAATGGAAATGTCCCATACACACTCAAAATCAATTTCCAATTTTTGAACATAAAACCAGTTTTTCAGGTTCTTACCTCCATTCGCCGTCGTGGACGCCGCCGTGGCCACCGCCACGATCGTCTCGACCTCAGGTGCATCATCCACAACTCCCAAACGTTCGACAACCATCGAAACCCGAATCAACCAACTTTAGCCCAAAACAGGGCTTACGACCACTGTCCACGATGGTCCACCCCGACAACCTCCACACCCACGACTCAGTCCTCTCTCTCACTCCCATTCATTTTCATTCATAGCTCACAAAATATTGATGAAGATTAGAGGGTTTAGTGTGTGGGGAGGGTTCACGATTTTAAGAAGAATAGGAAATGACAATGAAGACTGATGCGCGGGGAATAAGAGAGAGAAATGAGTGAGGAAAATATAAAATAATAATAATAATAATATTTTAATCCTAAACCATCCAATCATCTTTAGATCCACAAATTGGGGGAGATAGCCAATGGGATGAGTGTCACTTGTCACTCATCCAATGGGCCTGAAACAAATATTTGGACCCACATGAGGACAAATGTAATCTGTCTCGTAATTCGTGCAATAGTTTCCCTAAACTTTTGTGAACCATAACTTCCCCATTCGACGTCCGATTTCGACGTGCCGCCTGTTTACGGGCTCATGACATCCCGATCTACGTCACAGTCATTGGTCCTCGTACGTTTGACTCCCCGAGTCAAAAGTCAACATTTTGCCCAAGACTAGGGGCAAAATGGTCATTTTACACCGTCTGTTCGATTTCGCTCCACTAATCACCGAATAATCTCACTAATCCTTCATTAGTCACTAATCTAATCCATGAATTCGGGACGGATCGTTACAAATCATGACCTATAATAGAGCGATACGAGCTGCACTTGCTAAAATAAGGCTTAAGACGAATTCCAATGGCCTCAAAAATATCATAAATAGGTCTAGAATGATGAAAACCACATGTACGCACTACCATGGGTTGAAGAATGGTCCCACATGTCGCCATGTGCTGGTAGAGGGCCGATGGCCATCCAACGCACCAGTAGAAGGCCGATGGCCACCTTACACACTAGTAGAAGGCCGACGACCACCCCACGCATTGCCACTCGCCAAAAGAAGGCCATCGGCCATTCCATGCACTACCATGTAGTTGAGGATTATCTAGGAAATGTGCCACACCCCTTACCCGCCCCCATACACTATCGTGTGGCAACCACATGCCCTGCATATTCTATCCTGATAGAATATTCCATCATGACAACATATTATGTTTTAAAGGAATATTCTGTCATCCTAGCGACATGTTCTGTTTATTCTGATAGAATATTCTGTTGGGAATAGAATATTCCGTTAGGAAATATTTCATTTCAGGTAGAATATTTAGTCAACCAGTGTTTCGTAGGAAAAGACGACTAACACTGTCGTGCACTACCATCTAACTCACTAGAAATTGAGTTTTCTAGTTGGAAAAAGTCAATTTCGAGAAAGCTCCTAACTTCTTCAATTCTCGACCGATTTCGATGATCAATGATCTATACATCAAAGATCATCTACCCAACGCTAGGAGCTTGGAAATGGAGTCAATAGGTTGAGATCGTATCTGATTTAACAAAAAATAGACCCTAAATTTTTGGTCTACTTCCCCTCTACGATCCACCATCGACAGCAACACTTCCACCTCAAAATATGCACCACACAACTCATGGCATCGAGGTGAATCTTTTCCTGGCCTTGGATTGTCCCAACTTGACCCCCAAATGTGTCGACAAAGATAATGGTGGAGGAGGTTTCACATGGGACAAAGGAAGAAATGGAGAGAGTTCTTCTAGAGAGGGTTCCAAAAAAAATAAAGGAGAAGAAACCTAAAAATATATGGTCTCCCAAAAATTACTAGAATTCCCAGAAGGGTTCTAGATTGGTAAGTTCCATCTCCGGACTCCAATTTTCATGTGCCGCTTATCAACGAAATCATGAGTTTGATGCATACGCAAAGGTCCAAGAAAAACTTCCAAAGGATATTCCAAACTCATGTTGACTTTCAACCCCTTTCAAAAATGGAGAGAAAAATCGTCCTTTTCCACTTAAGTTCCCAAAGTTAGTCTAATATTTAGATCGGATCGTTACATGTCGACAGATTCCTCATTATTATTTTTAAAGGTTTAAGGGTATTGTAGGAATTTTGTTAATTTTTCAAATGGGAGCAGGGTTTCACGGATTTCAAAGGGAAATTCGAGATGGCTCCTATCACATATTGTATTGATTTTGCCCTTTTAAAGAAGCAGAGTCCAATATTCATTAGAAAATTACTTAAATAAGAAAAAAAGAAAATCTTGTTATTTATTTATTTTTTGTTGAAAACAAGTATCTTTGATCTTATTGAGAATAAAAAAAAAACCATTTTTTGCAATTATAATTACCAAAATAATAATCGAAAGTGTGTGTCGCGCAATTGCTCCGAAATTTAAAATGCTTTGCCTATGTATGCGCCACTAGTATTTCCAGTGGTATTCAAATTTATTGTGTAATAGTCGATTTAAGATTTGAGCCTTATAAATACATCGATCGACTCTCAAAATACTGTTGTAAAAAAATGGTTTATTGGCTAAAATTCATCAGGAATACATCAGTCAACCTCAAAATGTATCACGAATGGAAATTTGCCTACCTTGCACTAGGAACAGTAGTAATGTCAAAAATATTGCACCATTTAACTGACACTGTCAAAATCGCATTTATGGTGCATATATGGCATATAGAGGTAGGTATTTGAGTAATTTCATACGGAATGAGATGAGATTGTGAAAATTTCCCCCAAGTGTGCCCAACAATGTCGCCACACCAGACTCCAAAGAGTGTATTTCAAATGTGATATCACAACATGTCCTATTCTCAAGTCACATCTGCTTCAAAGTTTCATTTCCTTCGCTCATCAACCGAATTGCATACTTCAACAGACTGTGATGCATATAACCACCATCAAACATTTGCATTCTAAGCTTGTATCGGGCATGAGCTTATTGTTGCTTTCTTTGAGATCGAGAAAGAAGCTCTGATTCTGGCCAAAGATAGCCTAATTGAGAGTGGTGAAGCCCAAATTGAGTGAAACGATGCCCCAACTGAGACCGACTATGACCCAATTGAGGGCTAAAATCTCCCGATTGAGATTGAAAATCCCTCAATCGAGAATGACAGAGCTTCACTTCACAGTGAGGATGCTTCACTTAAGATCAACACATCGTCAATTGAGACCAACAAATCGACAATTGTTTCCAATCCAGCACTAGCCGTTTTACTATATATATCATCGAGGGTCAAGATTTTTCTCTGGCGCATAAGGAGGGGTATTTTCGATCATGTGTTTATTGAGTCTTCTCCAATGTTGCGTCAAAGAATACTTCTTTGTCGGATCGTTGAGGCTATTTGTAGTACAAAGTGACATTTGTACAACTGAAGGTATTATCAGGTGTATGGAGGGTGAGTTATTGGGTCCGTTAGCTCGGATAATGAGTAGCACTATGACTGATTTTTGTCCACTCACACTATAATTTTTAAATGATTGGTTTTTTCCATTCAAATATTCTTGGTCTTCATATCCCCACCAAACCTTTGAATTGACAGAGACATATCTAGAGGCGGAGGCACTAAATTCCATATGCACTCATATCTAGTACCATCGAGTAGGAATCCTAAATTTTTTTATATCTACATTTTCAACCTTCTTATAAACCAATTGGACTTATTATAATACGCTGGTGGTTATCAGTGGCAATGGGATTTGAATAGTTTGAGTTTCAGATTGGTATTTATCCCTTGTATGATAGGTAACAAAACAGTTTAAACGTTTTACATGGGTAGTTCTGCAAGATTTTTGTGATCAGACCCTTTTTGAAATCACATTAATAATCATGTCAGGTCCTGCTCTCGTTTAAAAACTAAAATAAAACTATAAAAACACCCTAATGACCCTAAATTATAATACGAGAATTCTGCTAGACAGGAGATGTATAACCAGACAAATTTTGTCCTCTTGGGGTCACAGCCCATACCAACCCACTGACACCAATGAAAGGTATCACCTTATTTGATAGCTCGGACCTCAATCATTAACCAGAACATGAACCATAATATTCGATATCTTGAACAATAACCTAATATCTTGGCTCTTCCGACTCTTCCCAATTTCTATCATGATGTCTTGACTCATCTATAGTCCTCATATTATATCCCAACTCGTAGTGAGTCATATCTTGATATTTCGACTCGACTAGCATCCACATATGATATCCTGATACTCACTCTCTCGACCCTCAAGCCAACCACGACTCGTAATATAGCAATACAAGCTGCATTTTCTCAAATACAGCTTAAAATGAACTCCAATGGCCTCAAAACTGTCATAAACAGAAACAAAATAATGTAAACCTTATGTACAAGCTGCTGTAGGTTGAACAATGGTCCCATGCATAGCCACACACTGGCAGAAGCCCGAGCACCACCCTATGTACCACCATGCACCAACAGAAGGCGGATGGCCACCTTACCCACCAGTTGAAGGTCAGCGACCACCCCATAGATCGCCATGTGCAAGAAGAAGGCTAGTGGTCATCCCACGTGCTGCCACGTACTAGGAGATTGGCTGGGAAACATGCCACGCCTCCTACGCGTCCTTACATTCTTCCGTGTGGCGACCACGTGCCTAGCATATTTTGTCCTAGAAAAAGACGACCAAGGTCGCGGTGCACTGCCGTCTGACTCGCTAGAAAACTATTTTTTTAGAAAACTCCTAACTCCTTCAATTCTTGACCGATTTCGACGGTCTACACACCTAAGATCATAAACTCAATGCCAAGAGCTTGGAAATGGAGTCAATAGGTCGAGATCGTATATGGTTTAGCTGAAAATGGGCCATGATTTTTTGGTCAACTTCTCCTCCTCGATTCACCGTCCACGGTAACACTCCCACCTCGAAATTGGCACTACACAACTCATGGCGTCTAGGTGAATATTTTCTTGTCCTCAAATTCTCACAACTTTACCCCTAAATGTGCCGAGGAAGAAAATGGTGGAGGGGGTTTCACCTGGGAAAGAGGGAGTGAGATCTTCTAGAGAGGGTTCCAAAAAAAAAAATAAGGGAGAAGGAACCTAAAAATATATGATCTCCAAAAAAATTACCAAAATGCCCATAAGGGTTCTAGACCCGTAAGTTACATATATGGACTTTGATTTATGTGTGCTACATATCTATGAACTCTCAAGTTCAAGGCCAATGAAAAGGTCCAAGGAAAGATTCCAAAGGACATCCCAAACTAAAGCTAACTTTCAACCCCTTCAAAAATGGAGGGCAAAATTGAGAAAACCCATCCCAATCCCCCTAGATTATTGTGGAATGTGCTCTGCTTCCGTCTAACACCACGTGCCAGACCAGGGATACAAACATAATCCGCTTTGGGTTACCAAAGTGCGCAGTGACTTATGGAGTCGATAGCGGCGTGTGATGTCTCGGTCTCTGCTACAGACCGTATCCGCGATCAACCTGAAGGGTATAAAAAACATTAAAACTGTGAGTGGACAAAAACAAACAGTTTATAAAAGCATTTATCGAAAATGACACTTATACCCTTCACTTAAAAGCATGCGTGCATATCAATTTAAAAACCATTTTTTGTTCAATAAACAATATATAAGAAAATCGATGCAATCATCGTAAGACCAACACAAAGCAATCGAGTTGCTTTCTTAAAACCAAACCATATTGCTTTTCAAAACAATAACCAATGAAAGCATCCGTATCTAAAGCAATCATAAAAAACATGACCAATCCTCGTATCAAATATTTGTCTCATCTCATCTCATCTACAGTCACGATATCAGCGCTACGCATGCGACTCGGGATTACACATCCGAATATACACCTGGCTCTGGAGCCCGTGGCTTGACGTCTAAGTGTTCTAACTTAGGATCACGCATCACACATAATGGTCGACGTCTAAGCGATGACATCTACAGGATCACACATCACACAGGATGGTCGAAGTCTGTAAAATGTTCATCTCTGACACTCCTGCAGGCAGTGTCCCCGTGACCTCTCCTGGATCATACATCCTAAAGGATGGTCGACATTCGGAGGCTATCATCACATCATAGAGGATGGTCTCAATAAAAACGTTTCAAAACTCCAGGATTCATCGAATCCTGTCAAATCAAATCTCATATGGTCTCACCCAAAAATCACTCACATAGGGTCTCAGCCCAAAATCACTCACATAGGATCTCAGCCCAAAATCACTCACATAGGGCCCTTGGCCCGAAACATGATTTTCAATACACATGGATCCACTCCCGGAGTCCATTATCTTTCCAATAGAGTTATAAGCCCGAATATCATTTTCTAATCTAAAAATCATTTTATTATTCAAATCAATATTTAATTTCCCGTTTGACTATACTTTGAGTCAAACCTTAAATGAACTCGGTCTCAAGCCTGAAATACTGATTTCACGCATCCCCGTGAAATCATCTAAAAACTGCTAATCAAATTCTCTATTTCACGCATCTCCGTGAAATCGTTGAAAATCGATAATTAAAACATCATTCAAATCATAATCCAACCAACATAATTTAGAATCAAAGTCCACACACAGACGGTCCACGCTACGTGCTCTAAAACCCGCGCCGTAAGCTAATCTGAAGCTAATCCAGTCTCCGGGATGTGCGAACCTGTCCAAACCATACCCAAAGGTTATTATCAACCTATAAAAGTTCATATAAAAAACCCCTAACTATCCCGGAACCGAGAACGTGCCTCAAACACGCTTCCCGAGGTTAAAAATCTTCAAATGACCTATCAAACAAACTTTGATCGACCTGAAATCACCACCATTGGATTAAGATCGTTGAAAACTTTTGAATAAGATCAATTTGATCTCGAAATTCATGACCATGAACCCACACGCGCCGGTTAAAGTTCAGTCAATGGAGGTCAACGCCAGTCAATGCTGACATCATCTGCTAACATCAACCCTAGCTAACTTCTTTGCTGACATCAGCCAGACAGGTCTAACATGTAACGACCCGTCCCAGAAATTAAGGTTAAGACAGTGATTAAGATGGGATTAGTGAGCTTAATCGGGGGTTAGTTGGTCCCGATAAGGTCGCTAGGGTAGAATGACGATTTTGCCCCTGGTTTGGGCAAAAAGTTGACCTTTAGTTCAGGTGGTCAGATGGACTTTGACTGGTGACCAGGACGTAGTTCGGGACGTAACGAACCCGTAGGCAGGTGGCACGCCCGATTCCGACATCCGAGGAGGAAGTTATGATGTTCGGAAGGTTGAGGGAATAACCGTAATTTGGTTAAAATAGGGTGAATAGTTGACTTTCGTTACGAATGGGTTTTGGTACGTTGACCTAGGATACTTAGATAGATCTCGTCGTCCTGAGTTCGATGACAGGCGGCACGTATTCATCGGACTTACGAGTTGTGAGTTACGGGTCTAAAACGGTAAGGGTAAAATCGTAATTTTGACTTAAATGAGGGGTATTTTGGTCTTTGTGCTCTGGGATGTGTACAACAGAGAGGGACAAATGGAGGGTTGAGATTGAGCCACTTATGAGAGGAGTTGAGGGATTGGTGACACGTGTAGGGGTTCTGGTTGGTTCCAGGATTGTGTGCACGGGTCCAATAATTTGGGATTAAATCGTGCAGTGTGTGTTCGTGTGTGTTCTTCGACCCAGACAGAAACATAGGGAGAGAATTGAGCGAAATTGGACGGTGTTTTGTGTGAGTTGTGTGAATTGGTGAGGGAGTGAGTGATCAGAGGTCAAGAGGGAGACAAATAGGAGGTTTTGAGGTACGGTGGTAGTGTGTGAGCGAGTTGGGAGCCACGGGAAAACAGGAAGGAAAACAGGGAGGAAGTGAGTGTTTGTGGGTGGTGTTGCGGCTGTGATCGATCAAGCGAGGCCAGAGGAGGTGTCCAGAGGCTGGAGGTGGACGGGAGTAGCTACTGCCTCACGGCTGAGCTCACGACGGCGACAGGAGGCAGGTAATTTCTTATGTTCCCTTTCGATACTCTGTTTTACCGTCGATTTTCAAATCGAAAGTCGTGAGTTTAGGGGTTGAATCGAAGAGTCTAGGGAGGTCTAGGGGACTTAGTTGAGGCCTGGGTGTCTTCTGGTTGTGCTGCCGTGACGGGGAAGTGCACGGTGGAGGCTAGACGACGGAAGGTGCCCTGCGTGTCCTGTTTTTCCGTTTTGCTTCAAACGTAGAGTCGTGAAGTCTGGGGTAGAGTCGACGGTCTTGGCGAGTTGGGTGAGGTTTAGGATGGTCCTAGGAAGGGTTTATGCTAGCCACCGTGATGGGGGGTGACTTGGGTGGCCGGAGAAGGAAGCAGGGTAGGTGTTCGGGTTTCTGTTTGAGCTTGAGTCGACGGGTTAGAGCCTGAGACGAGGAGTTTGAGTGAGGGGGATGAGTTCCTGAGGACGGGACGAAGCAGTGGGTGAAGAGAGGGATCGATTTGGTGCAGGTACGGTGGAGAACCGCTGACGCCGGTTCTATTTGCAGGCACTGTGCTGAACCGGGTCGACGCGAGGAAGACGAAGATACTGTAGCTGGCGTGTGAGGGCCACGCGCAGCCACTTTGGGCGGCACGTGGGGGCGCGTGCGGCGGTGTTTGGGGAAAGTGTCAACTAGGTTTTTGGTCTAGGTGTTGTGTTGAGTCTGTTGGACTTGGTTTCGGGTTAATCAGACGTCGAATCGTAGTAGTTTTGCGAGGGTGAAGGCTTAGGGTTCGGTTAGTTACGATTAAGACCGTTACTGATTGATGGGGGACGGGTCCGGATTGGGTTTAAAGACCCGGATTGAGTTTAAAGACTCGGATATTATTGAGGCCAGGATTGAGTTTAAAGACTCGGATAGGTCTAGCAGTTTTGATCGGGAAATGATGATTGGTATTCACGGTTTTATGAGCCTTATGATATGATTTCTATAACCGTTTTATAGTGTTTCTGTTTCTTATGATATTTTATGATGGATGATTTGTAACTGTTTGAATAACTGAGTTATGCATGTGGTTTCAAAACGGAGGGCTAAACCCGGTTTTCTTATAAAATGGTTTTGGAACTTTTCTTTTATTCATGGTTCACTCACACCTTCTGTTTTAAATTGCCCTCCAGGTTGTGGAGCTAGAGCGGGGTTTCGGCGTCGAGGCAGCGTCTGAGGCATAGAAGTCGCGAGAGGGATCCCGGAGTGTTTTTCTCTTCCGCGTGCGTGTATCTAGTTTATCGGTTTTATTTCATGTGCATTTGGGGACTATGCTCTGTAAACTGTTAACTTCGGGATGTATTGTATAGTTTCTCCTGCGTCTGACTGAGTATGTTGGTGGGTACGTGTGAGTTTTACTTTGGTGTTGTGACAGGGAGTCAGACTGGAGCAGGATTTACCTCGGGTTTCGGGGTGAAACCGGGGTGGGTCCTGATAATTGGTATCAGAGCATAAGTTTGTCGAGTTGTTGGGGTTTGTCAGTTGTGAGGTTGTGTTTCGGTTGTTTGACTACTTCTATGCCTCTTTCAGCGTGCGGTTGACGATGCCTCCGAGACGTGGACCCTTTCCACGACCTGAAGAAGAAGCGGCGAGAGGAACCGAGAGTGCTACGATTGAGCGAGCCCATCGGCTGGGGGCTACTACTTTTAGTGGTGGGGCTGATCCCGAGGAAGCCCAGAGGTGGATCACGAGATTTGAGCGGATCATTGCAGTGATGCATTGCCCGCTGGAGGAGTGAGTGTTACTAGCTACGTTTTTACTGGATGGTGCGGCGTACGAGTGGTGGTATACCCTCGAGTTGTCTGGCTGGGACGCCCACACTGTGACTTAGACCAGTATTACCCTCGTTCTTTCCGAGATACCAAGGAGGCTGAGTTTCTGCAGCTTCAACAGGGGAATCTGAGTGTGGCTGAGTACGAACGGAAATTCCAGATGTTGTCTCGGTTTGCTCCTGCGTTTGTGGCTACTGAAGCCGAGGAGTGTCGGAGATTTGTGTTGGGCCTGCGAGGTGAGATTCGAGCCATAGTGACGGCTGGATCGTTCACGACCCTCTGAGAGTTATTGGACACTGCGGTGAGGGTTGAGGCGAGCTTGCCGGTGCGACGCCGGGAGCCACCTTTTCCAGGAGCTTCGAGTCTGAGGACAACGAAAAAGGGTAACTTCAGTGGAGCGTCGTCGTCAGGCGATGATCGTTTTGGTAGACTTGGTGGTTTCCAGAGTTCAGGATTTCGAGGTTACCAAGCACAGCCGACTCCGCAAGCTAGTACGACGTCTTTTGCGTCGACGGGGCGATCGAGTGGTCCTTCTGGTCGGGATGTTTGTTTCTACTGCGGGGAGCGAGGTCACTTTCGACGTGAGTGTCCACTGTTGCCACAGGAAGTTGGTGTAGGCCGAGGAGTGGCGGAGCCTGGACAGAGTACAGCGTCAGGAACAGCGGGCACTAGAGGAGGTGGTGGTTCCACTAGCAGTTCGAGAGGACGTGGTAGAGCGTCAGGATCTCAGGCCCGAGTGTTTTCGATGACCCAGCAGGAGGTTCAGTCAGCACCAGATGCGGGGACAGGTATTTTTACTATCCTTGGTTGTGTTGTACCTACTTTGTTGTTGGATCCCAGGGCTGAGTTCAGGATTTACCCTAGGTGACCTGGAGTGTTATGGTGAGTTCCGTTGAAGGATGACGGAAGGAATGGGAAAAGAGTGAGTATAACTGATCGATATGAGGTTATTGAAGGAGAGAGCCCACAAGCTAGAGTTTGCCTTTAGGACTTTGTAGATTTATTCCGATAGTGGCCGACGTAGCAGCCGAGGGAGTAAGCTAATAGATAGGTGTTCCTGTTTGGACTAGATTGTCTGGGTTAGGATCCGAGTTGGTTTTGGAAAGGTGAGGTGGTAGTACGTGAGGATGTACTCTGTGAATTCTATTGGGTACTCCATATGAGGTATTTTAAAATATCTTTGTTTACTGTTCATAGGGTTTCCCTTGCGTACACCATACAGTTGTTACAGAGAGAGGGCTGGACGTGGTAACAGTAGTTGGGGGTGGTGTGAAATACCCAAGGTGGAGATGATAGACAGGAAACCCAGGAGAAGTTGTTGTTGACATAGAGTGGATTACCAGGTAGGAGACCTTAGTGTTGGGAAGTAGCTGTGGAATTTCGAGGACGAAATTCTTTTTAGGTGGGTAGATTGTAACGACCCGTCCCGGAAATTAAGGTTAAGACAGTGATTAAGATGGGATTAGTGAGCTTAATCGGGGGTTAGTTGGTCCCGATAAGGTCGTTAGGGTAAAATGACGATTTTGCCCCTAGTTTGGGCAAAAAGTTGACCTTTAGTTTGGGTGGTCAGATGGACTTTGACTGGTGACCAAGACGTAGTTCGGGATGTCACGAACCCGTAGGCAGGTGGCACGCCCGATTCCGACATCCGAGGAGGAAGTTATGATGTTCGGAAGGTTGAAGGCATAATCGTAATTTGGTTAAAATAGGGTGAATAGTTGAATTTCGTTACGAATGGGTTTTGGTACGTTGACCTAGGATACTTAGATAGATCTCGTCGTCCTGAGTTCGATGACAGGCGGCACGTATTCATCGGACTTACGAGTTGTGAGTTACGGGTCTAAAACGGTAAGGGTAAAATCGTAATTTTGACTTAAAATGAGGGGTATTTTGGTCTTTGTGCTCTGGGATGTGTACAACAGAGAGGGACAAATGGAGGGTTGAGATTGAGTCACTTGGGAGAGGAGTTGAGGGATTGGTGACACGTGTAGGGGTTCTGGTTGGTTCCAAGATTGTGTGCACGGGTCCAATAATTTGGGATTAAATCGTGCAGTGTGTGTTCGTGTGTGTTCTTCGACCCATACAGAAACATAGGGAGAGAATTGAGCGAAATTGGACGGTGTTTTGTGTGAGTTGTGTGAATTGGTGAGGGAGTGAGTGATCAGAGGTCAAGAGGGAGACAAAGATGAGGTTTTGAGGTACGGTGGTAGTGTGTGAGCGAGTTGGGAGCCACGGGAAAACAGGAAGGAAAACAGGGAGGAAGTGAGTGTTTGTGGGTGGTGTTGCGACTGTGATCGATCAAGCGAGGCCAGAGGAGGTGTCCAGAGGCTGGAGGTGGACGGGAGGAGCTACTGCCTCACGGCTGAGCTCACGACGGCGACAGGAGGCAGGTAATTTCTTATGTTCCCTTTCGATACTCTGTTTTTCCGTCGATTTTCAAATCGAAAGTCGTGAGTTTAGGGGTTGAATCGAAGAGTCTAGGGAGGTCTAGGGGACTTAGTTGAGGCCTGGGTGTCTTCTGGTTGTGCTGCCGTGACGGGGAAGTGCACGGTGGAGGCTAGACGACGGAAGGTGCCCTGCGTGCCCTGTTTTTCCATTTTGCTTCAAACGTAGAGTCGTGAAGTCTGGGGTAGAGTCGACGGTCTTGGCGAGTTGGGTGAGGTTTAGGATGGTCCTAGGAAGGGTTTAAGCTAGCCACCGTGATGGGGGGTGACTTGGGTGGCCGGAGAAGGAAGCATGGTAGGTGTTCGGGTTTCTGTTTGAGCTTGAGTCGACGGGTTAGAGCCTGAGACGAGGAGTTTGAGTGAGGGGGATGAGTTCCTTAGGACGGGACGAAGCAGTGGATGAAGGGAGGGATCGATTTGGTGCAGGTACGGTGGAGAACCGCTGACGCCGGTTCGATTTGCAGGCACTGTGCTGAACCGGGTCGACGCGAGGAAGACGAAGATACTGTAGCTGGCGCGTGAGGGTGAAGGCTTAGGGTTCGGTTAGTTACGATTAAGACCCGGCTTAGGGTTCAACTCGTCTCTCTCATAGAATTCGACCCATGGATTCAAAACTAAGGAAATGTACTTGAATTTCTGTGGCCAAGCTCGAATCCTTACGACCCAATTTCAAACTCGAACCCAGACCCACCCTCTTGTTCATTTGCCTTCGTTTTTGGTCCAACACACTCGCAGGGATGCATGGAAGATGAATATGATTAGAGGAGAAGGTTTGAACCTCTAAAATCCAAACCCATAAATTTCAACCTAACGAGTTTTGGCTTTACTTGGTTTTTCTAGGTTTTCCGGCCACCGTCCAGGGCTTCAGCTTCCTCCTCCATCGTCTCTCAGTCATCCCTCACTCTCAGACTTTCTCTTAGGCCACCAGCACAGATGAAGATGATGATGATGAAGAAGGGAATGAGGTAGGTTTTCGAGTTTGAAAACAAAAGGGAAGAATGGTGCATGTATGTGGATTATGGATCAAAGGATGAGTGACACTTGTCACTCATCCATTGGTCCCTAAAACGGATATTTTGGGCCCACTACAAACAAAAGTGAACTTGCCTCGTAATTCGTGTAACAGTACAACAATCCGTTCTAAACTCGAATCTTTCTCGTACGATGTCCGATTTCGACGTGCCGTCTATCTACGGACTCGTATCGTCTCGATCTACGTAATGGACCTCGGTCCACGTGCATTTGACTTCTTGAGTCAAAAGTCAACAATTTCACCCCTCCAAGGGTAAAATCATCATTTCACCCCGATTAATCCCATTTAGTCTCAATTAATCCTCAATTAGTCTTGCTAATAACATAATTTTGGGACAGGTCGTTACAAAAATCATCATTTTCCATTTAAATTCCCAAATTTAGTTTAATATTTTGACCAAATGGTCACATTTTGACATATTCCCCATAATTAATTTTAAAGGTCTAATGGTAATTTAGAGATTTTGTTAAGTTTTCAAACGAGAGTATGTAACAACCCGTTCCGAGAATTGGGATTAGCAGAGTGTTTAAGGTGTGATTAGTAAGGTTAATCAAGGGTTAGGTGGTCCCGAGGGGTCCGGGAACTTAGAATGACGATTTTGCCCTGGGTCGGGCAGAAATGTTGACTTTTATTTCGGGTGGTCAAATGGGAGTTGACCAGTGACCAGGACGTAGTTGAGGACGTCACGAATCCGTAGGCAGGTGGCACGCCCGATTCCGACATCCGAGGAGGAAGTTGTGATGTTTGGAAGGTTGAGGGCTTAACCGTAATTTGGGTAAAGTAGGGGGAATAGTTGACTTTTCGTATAATCGAGTTTTGGTAGGTTGACCTAGGAGGGTTAGATAGTTCTTGTCGTCCTGAGTTCGATGACAGGCGGCACGTGTTCATCGGACTTACGAGGCGAAAGTTACGGGTCTAGGAAGTTTTGGTAAAACCGTAAAAAATGTGTAAAACAGGAGGGTATTTTGGTCTTTTTGGCTTCTGGGGATGTGTGCAGAGAAAGCAAAATGGACGGCTGAGATTGGGCCACATGGGTGAGAGAGAGAGGGGGATGGTGACATGTGGCAAGTGTGTAGTGGGTTCTGGGGGATTCTAAGGTGTGTGCACGGTTCTATTTTTGGGGTCTACCCGTGCCTGTGTTCGTGTTTGTGCGCAGAAGGAAACAGAAAACAGAGGGAGATCGTGAAGGAAATTGAGGGTGGTGGTGTGAGTGTTGATGAATTGTGAGTGTGTGAGGGTGATCAGAGAGTGAGAGGGAAGCAGTGAGAGAGGTTGACGGTGTGGTGGTTGTGTGTGAAGGTGTCAAGAGCTGCGGGGAAAACCAGGGGTAAATAGCAGGGAGGTTGTGAGGATTGTGGCGGTGGCGGCCGTGTACGGGGCAATTGAGACCGTGGTGGTGTCGTGCGGGTTGCGAGGAGTCAGCCACTACCAGCAGAGCTCACGACGGCGACAGGTTGCAGGTAATTTCTATTGCCCCGTGTTTATGCTCTGTTTTGGCCGTGAACGTCAAATCGGAAGTTGTGGCCTGAGAGGTTGAATCGAAGAGTCTAGGGGAGTTTAGGGAGTTTAGTTGAGTCCAGGGCGTCATTTGGTTGAGCTGCCATGACGGGAGGTGCACGGTGGAGGTTGGCACGACGGAGGGACTCTGTGTGCCCTGTTTTCCCGTTTTGGTTCAAACCAAGAGTCGTGATCCTAGAGACTGAGTCGAAGGTATAGGAGAGTCGGGTTAGGTTCCTTGAGGTTCTAGGAACCGTCTGGTCTTGCCACCGTGAAGGGAGGTTACCTGGGTGGCCGGATCGTGAAACAGAGTTTTGGGGAGGTTTGAGTTCGAGCTTGAGACGACGGGTAGGAGGCTGTGTCGAGGTGATTGGAGGATGGGGATGCTTAGAGTAAGGTTGGACGAAGCTATAGGAGAAGGAAGGAGGTGTTTTAGTGCAGGCACGGCGGAGAACCGTTGACGCCGGTTCAAGCTGTAGCCTACTGTGTTGAACCGGGTCGACGTGAGGTTGAAGGTGCACTGTAGCTGGCGCGTGGGGCCACGCGCAGCCACTTTGGGCGGCGCGTGGAGGCGCGTGCGGCGGTTCTGGGAGAAACGGTCAACATAGTTTTTGGTCTAGGAGTCATGGTGAGTTCAATGGAGTTGGTTTCGGGTCAATCGGAAGTCGTTTGAGTGTAGTTCCGCGAGGGTGAATGTTTAGGGTCCCGGGGTTCTAAGTCTTTGGTTTGGGGATTTTTGAGGAATTTAGGAGAGTGTTGGTAGACGTATTAGTGACGTAATTTGACGGTGTTTGACAGGATCGGGATTTCCCGAGGAAGCCGAGGAACGGGCTGGACGTTCGGGACGCGAGTAGGGCTCAGTACTGTGAGTGGACCCTTTCTCTAAACTCGAGCATGCATAACTGTTTTCTATAATTGTTTTATGATTTTGATTATGATTCTATGTTTATTGAATATGTTTTGGTTGATTTTACATAATTGCACGGTTTTCGAGGAAAATGGTTTTAGCACGTTTTACGAAAAAGTGGTTTGTTTCTGAAATGGATGCAATGATTTTGGGATTTGCAATTGATAAGTGGTTTTCAATGGTTATAAGTGGATTTTGGGAACATGATTTCGATGATCAAAGTTTTCGATTTTAGAATCGGATTTCACTAATCGGAATTTGGTTTTAAGATTGGAAAGTGGACTCCGGATTTGGGTTCGGAATGACGGTTCTGGATGCCGGGAGAGCATCGAACCAGTGATTTCGGATTCGGGTTTGGATGTGGATTGGTAAATGGTTTTCAAATGGTTTGGGATTGGATTTGCTGGATCTGGTTATTGGGTTTAAAGACCCGGATATATGTGACGGGGGACCGGCCGGATTGGGTTTAAAGACCCGGATTGAGTTTAAAGACTCGGGAGTTTAAAGACTCGGATATATTGATTTTCCCCCGTAGGCCTTGAGTTTAAAGACTCGGGAGTTTAAAGACTCGGATATGATTAAGGCCTGGATTGAGTTTAAAGACTCGGGAGTTTAAAGACTCGGATAGATCCAGCAGGTTTGATCGGGAAAATGATAATTTGATGTTTATGGTTTTTGATACGGTTTCTGATACTCATGCTGTGGTTTCTTATGATACTTTATAGTGTTTCTGTTTCTTATGATGTTTAAGAATGATTCTTTTATAAATGTGTTTATAACTGCTGGTTATGCATGTGTTTTCAAAACGGAGGGTTTAACTCGGTTTTCTTATAAAATGGTTTTGAACTTTTGTACCTTCTGGTCCACTCACATCTTCTGTTTTAAATTGCCCTCCAGGTTGTGGCGCTAGCGCGGGGTCTTGACGTCGAGGCAGAGTCTGAGGCATAGAAGTGACGTGAGGGATCCTAGAAGAGTTTAAAGGCTTCTGTGTGCGTGTACTTTCTCGGTTTTTATTTTCCTTGTAATGTAGTGCTATGCTCTGTAAACGATAAGGATTTTGGGATATTACGTAATTGCTCCTGCGTTTGACTGGGTTCGAGTAAGTGTTCCTTAGGTGTTGTGTTGGGGAGTCAGACGGGAGCGGGATTTACCTCGGGTTTCGGGGTGAAACCGGGGTAGGTCCTGACAATTGGTATCAGAGCATAGGTTTGTCGAGTTTGTTGGGTCTGTCGGTTTGTGAGGTTGTGTTTCAGTTGTTTGACTACTTCTATGCCTCTTTCAGCGTGCGGTTGACGATGCCTCCGAGACGTAGACCCTCTCCACAACCTGAAGAAGTAGCAAGAGAGACGGAGAGTGCCACGATTGAGCGAGCCCAGCGGCTCGGGGCTACTACTTTTAGTGGTGGGGCTGATCCTGAGGAAGCCCAGAGGTGGATTACTAGACTGGAGCGGATTTTTGCGGTGATGCTTTGTCCGCCGGGGGAACGAGTGTTGCTGGCTACCTTTTTACTAGATGGTGCGGCGTACGAGTGGTGGTATACCCTCGAGTTGTCCGGTTGGGATGTCCACAGTGTGACTTGGGAGACGTTCAGGGAACGGTTTCTGGAGCAGTATTATCCTCGTTCTTTCCGGGATGCCAAGGAGGCGGAGTTTCTGCAGCTCCAGCAGGGGAATATGACAGTGGCAGAGTATGAACGGAAGTTCCAGATGTTGTCTCGGTTTGCTCCTGCTTTTGTGGCCACTGAAGCCGAGAAGTGCCGTAGGTTTGAGTTGGGCTTGCGCGGTGAGATTCGAGCCGTAGTGACGGCTGGATCTTTTGCTACCCTCCGAGACTTGTCGGATGCTGCGGTGCGAGTTGAGGCTAGTTTGCCGGTGCGACGCCGGGAACTATCTATTCCTGGAGTTTCGAGCCAGCGGACACCGAAAAGAGGTAATTTCGGTGGATCGTCCTCGTCGGGCGATGATCGTTTTGGTAGGCCTGGTAGTGCCCAGAGTTCAGGATTTTGGGGTTACCGAGCACCGCCGACTCCGCAAATGAGTGCGACATCGGTAGCGTCTACGGGGAGACCGAGTAGTGGACCAGGCTGGAATGTGTGTTTCTATTGCGGGGAGCGAGGTCATTTCCGACGTGAGTGTCCACTGTTACCACAGGAAGGTGGTGTAGGCAGAGGAGTAGCGGAGTCCGGACAGAGTACAGCATCAGGGACAGCGGGCACTAGAGGAGGCGGTGGCACAGCCACGAGTAGTTCGAGGGGACGTGGTAGAGCGTCAGGATCTCAGGCCCGGGTGTTCTCGATGACGCAGCAGGAGGATCAGTCGATATCAGATGTGGGGACAGGTACTTGTTTCACTTTTGGTTGTACTGTTGGTTTGGTTGTTGGATCTCGGGGTAGAGTCTAGGAGTTTTCCTAGAGGACTGGGAGTATATAGTAAGTTCCGTAGTAGGTTGACGGGAAGTATAGGAAAGGAGTGACTATAATTGATCGATCTGAGCCTATTGAAGGAGAGAACCCACAAGCTAGAGTTTGCCTTTAGGACTTTGTGAAGTCAGTCCGACCGTGGCCGGATTAGTAGCCGAAGGAGATGGGTGGTTGTATACGAGGAGGTACTCTATGACTTCTGTCGGGTACTGTGACATGAGGTATTTTATAATACCTTTGTTTTCTGTTCATAGAGTTTCCCTTGCGTACACCATGCAGTTGTTACATAGCTAGGGTTGGCTGTGGTAACAGTAGTTGGGGATGGAGTGAAATACCCAAGGTGGAGATGATAGACAGAGTGTTTAGGAGAAGCTGTTGCTGCCCTAGTGTGGATACCGGGTAGAAGACGTTAGGTGTCGGGAACTAGCTGTGGAATTTCGGGGACGAAATTCTATTTAGGTGGGTAGATTGTAACAACCCGTTCCGAGAATTGGGATTAGCAGAGTGTTTAAGGTGTGATTAGTAAGGTTAATCAAGGGTTAGGTGGTCCCGAGGGGTCCGGGAACTTAGAATGACGATTTTGCCCTGGGTCGGGCAGAAATGTTGACTTTTATTTCGGGTGGTCAAATGGGAGTTGACCAGTGACCAGGACGTAGTTGAGGACGTCACGAATCCGTAGGCAGGTGGCACGCCCGATTCCGACATCCGAGGAGGAAGTTGTGATGTTCGGAAGGTTGAGGGCTTAACCGTAATTTGGGTAAAGTAGGGGGAATAGTTGACTTTTCGTATAATCGAGTTTTGGTAGGTTGACCTAGGAGGGTTAGATAGTTCTTGTCGTCCTGAGTTCGATGACAGGCGGCACGTGTTCATCGGACTTACGAGGCGAAAGTTACGGGTCTAGGAAGTTTTGGTAAAACCGTAAAAAATGTGTAAAACAGGAGGGTATTTTGGTCTTTTTGGCTTCTGGGGATGTGTGCAGAGAAAGCAAAATGGACGGCTGAGATTGGGCCACATGGGTGAGAGAGAGAGGGGGATGGTGACATGTGGCAAGTGTGTAGTGGGTTCTGGGGGATTCTAAGGTGTGTGCACGGTTCTATTTTTGGGGTGTACCCGTGCCCGTGTTCGTGTTTGTGCGCAGAAGGAAACAGAAAACAGAGGGAGATCGTGAAGGAAATTGAGGGTGGTGGTGTGAGTGTTGATGAATTGTGAGTGTGTGAGGGTGATCAGAGAGTGAGAGGGAAGCAGTGAGAGAGGTTGACGGTGTGGTGGTTGTGTGTGAAGGTGTCAAGAGCTGCGGGGAAAACCAGGGGTAAATAGCAGGGAGGTTGTGAGGATTGTGGCGGTGGCGGCCGTGTACGGGGCAATTGAGACCGTGGTGGTGTCGTGCGGGTTGCGAGGAGTCAGCCACTACCAGCAGAGCTCACGACGGCGACAGGTTGCAGGTAATTTCTATTGCCCCGTGTTTATGCTCTGTTTTGGCCGTGAACGTCAAATCGGAAGTTGTGGCCTGAGAGGTTGAATCGAAGAGTCTAGGGGAGTTTAGGGAGTTTAGTTGAGTCCAGGGCGTCATTTGGTTGAGCTGCCGTGACGGGAGGTGCACGGTGGAGGTTGGCACGACGGAGGGACTCTGTGTGCCCTGTTTTCCCGTTTTGGTTCAAACCAAGAGTCGTGATCCTAGAGACTGAGTCGAAGGTCTAGGAGAGTCGGGTTAGGTTCCTTGAGGTTCTAGGAACCGTCTGGTCTTGCCACCGTGAAGGGAGGTTACCTGGGTGGCCGGATCGTGAAACAGAGTTTTGGGGAGGTTTGAGTTCGAGCTTGAGACGACGGGTAGGAGGCTGTGTCGAGGTGATTGGAGGATGGGGATGCTTAGAGTAAGGTTGGACGAAGCTATAGGAGAAGGAAGGAGGTGTTTTAGTGCAGGCACGGCGGAGAACCGTTGACGCCGGTTCAAGCTGTAGCCTACTGTGTTGAACCGGGTCGACGTGAGGTTGAAGGTGCACTGTAGCTGGCGCGTGGGGCCACGCGCAACCACTTTGGGCGGCGCGTGGAGGCGCGTGCGGCGGTTCTGGGAGAAACGGTCAACATAGTTTTTGGTCTAGGAGTCATGGTGAGTTCAATGGAGTTGGTTTCGGGTCAATCGGAAGTCGTTTGAGTGTAGTTCCGCGAGGGTGAATGTTTAGGGTCCCGGGGTTCTAAGTCTTTGGTTTGGGGATTTTTGAGGAATTTAGGAGAGTGTTGGTAGACGTATTAGTGACGTAATTTGACGGTGTTTGACAGGATCGGGATTTCCCGAGGAAGCCGAGGAACGGGCTGGACGTTCGGGACGCGAGTAGGGCTCAGTACTGTGAGTGGACCCTTTCTCTAAACTCGAGCATGCATAACTGTTTTCTATAATTGTTTTATGATTTTGATTATGATTCTATGTTTATTGAATATGTTTTGGTTGATTTTACATAATTGCACGGTTTTCGAGGAAAGTGGTTTTAGCACGTTTTACGAAAAAGTGGTTTGTTTCTGAAATGGATGCAATGATTTTGGGATTTGCAATTGATAAGTGGTTTTCAATGGTTATAAGTGGATTTTGGGAACATGATTTCGATGATCAAAGTTTTCGATTTTAGAATCGGATTTCACTAATCGGAATTTGGTTTTAAGATTGGAAAGTGGACTCCGGATTTGGGTTCGGAATGACGGTTCTGGATGCCGGGAGAGCATCGAACCAGTGATTTCGGATTCGGGTTTGGATGTGGATTGGTAAATGGTTTTCAAATGGTTTGGGATTGGATTTGCTGGATCTGGTTATTGGGTTTAAAGACCCGGATATATGTGACGGGGGACCGGCCGGATTGGGTTTAAAGACCCGGATTGAGTTTAAAGACTCGGGAGTTTAAAGACTCGGATATATTGATTTTCCCCCGTAGGCCTTGAGTTTAAAGACTCGGGAGTTTAAAGACTCGGATATGATTAAGGCCTGGATTGAGTTTAAAGACTCGGGAGTTTAAAGACTCGGATAGATCCAGCAGGTTTGATCGGGAAAATGATAATTTGATGTTTATGGTTTTTGATACGGTTTCTGATACTCATGCTGTGGTTTCTTATGATACTTTATAGTGTTTCTGTTTCTTATGATGTTTAAGAATGATTCTTTTATAAATGTGTTTATAACTGCTGGTTATGCATGTGTTTTCAAAACGGAGGGTTTAACTCGGTTTTCTTATAAAATGGTTTTGAACTTTTGTACCTTCTGGTCCACTCACATCTTCTGTTTTAAATTGCCCTCCAGGTTGTGGCGCTAGCGCGGGGTCTTGACGTCGAGGCAGAGTCTGAGGCATAGAAGTGACGTGAGGGATCCTAGAAGAGTTTAAAGGCTTCTGTGTGCGTGTACTTTCTCGGTTTTTATTTTCCTTGTAATGTAGTGCTATGCTCTGTAAACGATAAGGATTTTGGGATATTACGTAATTGCTCCTGCGTTTGACTGGGTTCGAGTAAGTGTTCCTTAGGTGTTGTGTTGGGGAGTCAGACGGGAGCGGGATTTACCTCGGGTTTCGGGGTGAAACCGGGGTAGGTCCTGACAATTGGTATCAGAGCATAGGTTTGTCGAGTTTGTTGGGTCTGTCGGTTTGTGAGGTTGTGTTTCAGTTGTTTGACTACTTCTATGCCTCTTTCAGCGTGCGGTTGACGATGCCTCCGAGACGTAGACCCTCTCCACAACCTGAAGAAGTAGCAAGAGAGACGGAGAGTGCCACGATTGAGCGAGCCCAGCGGCTCGGGGCTACTACTTTTAGTGGTGGGGCTGATCCTGAGGAAGCCCAGAGGTGGATTACTAGACTGGAGCGGATTTTTGCGGTGATGCTTTGTCCGCCGGGGGAACGAGTGTTGCTGGCTACCTTTTTACTAGATGGTGCGGCGTACGAGTGGTGGTATACCCTCGAGTTGTCCGGTTGGGATGTCCACAGTGTGACTTGGGAGACGTTCAGGGAACGGTTTCTGGAGCAGTATTATCCTCGTTCTTTCCGGGATGCCAAGGAGGCGGAGTTTCTGCAGCTCCAGCAGGGGAATATGACAGTGGCAGAGTATGAACGGAAGTTCCAGATGTTGTCTCGGTTTGCTCCTGCTTTTGTGGCCACTGAAGCCGAGAAGTGCCGTAGGTTTGAGTTGGGCTTGCGCGGTGAGATTCGAGCCGTAGTGACGGCTGGATCTTTTGCTACCCTCCGAGACTTGTCGGATGCTGCGGTGCGAGTTGAGGCTAGTTTGCCGGTGCGACGCCGGGAACTATCTATTCCTGGAGTTTCGAGCCAGCGGACACCGAAAAGAGGTAATTTCGGTGGATCGTCCTCGTCGGGCGATGATCGTTTTGGTAGGCCTGGTAGTGCCCAGAGTTCAGGATTTTGGGGTTACCGAGCACCGCCGACTCCGCAAATGAGTGCGACATCGGTAGCGTCTACGGGGAGACCGAGTAGTGGACCAGGCTGGAATGTGTGTTTCTATTGCGGGGAGCGAGGTCATTTCCGACGTGAGTGTCCACTGTTACCACAGGAAGGTGGTGTAGGCAGAGGAGTAGCGGAGTCCGGACAGAGTACAGCATCAGGGACAGCGGGCACTAGAGGAGGCGGTGGCACAGCCACGAGTAGTTCGAGGGGACGTGGTAGAGCGTCAGGATCTCAGGCCCGGGTGTTCTCGATGACGCAGCAGGAGGATCAGTCGATATCAGATGTGGGGACAGGTACTTGTTTCACTTTTGGTTGTACTGTTGGTTTGGTTGTTGGATCTCGGGGTAGAGTC
Source organism: Prinsepia uniflora (assembly GCA_032719365.1). Classification (NCBI taxonomy): domain Eukaryota; kingdom Viridiplantae; phylum Streptophyta; class Magnoliopsida; order Rosales; family Rosaceae; genus Prinsepia; species Prinsepia uniflora. The sequence continues at coordinate 16,176,740 of CM064864.1, read as the reverse complement.
TAGGAGTTTTCCTAGAGGACTGGGAGTATATAGTAAGTTCCGTAGTAGGTTGACGGGAAGTATAGGAAAGGAGTGACTATAATTGATCGATCTGAGCCTATTGAAGGAGAGAACCCACAAGCTAGAGTTTGCCTTTAGGACTTTGTGAAGTCAGTCCGACCGTGGCCGGATTAGTAGCCGAAGGAGATGGGTGGTTGTATACGAGGAGGTACTCTATGACTTCTGTCGGGTACTGTGACATGAGGTATTTTATAATACCTTTGTTTTCTGTTCATAGAGTTTCCCTTGCGTACACCATGCAGTTGTTACATAGCTAGGGTTGGCTGTGGTAACAGTAGTTGGGGATGGAGTGAAATACCCAAGGTGGAGATGATAGACAGAGTGTTTAGGAGAAGCTGTTGCTGCCCTAGTGTGGATACCGGGTAGAAGACGTTAGGTGTCGGGAACTAGCTGTGGAATTTCGGGGACGAAATTCTATTTAGGTGGGTAGATTGTAACAACCCGTTCCGAGAATTGGGATTAGCAGAGTGTTTAAGGTGTGATTAGTAAGGTTAATCAAGGGTTAGGTGGTCCCGAGGGGTCCGGGAACTTAGAATGACGATTTTGCCCTGGGTCGGGCAGAAATGTTGACTTTTATTTCGGGTGGTCAAATGGGAGTTGACCAGTGACCAGGACGTAGTTGAGGACGTCACGAATCCGTAGGCAGGTGGCACGCCCGATTCCGACATCCGAGGAGGAAGTTGTGATGTTCGGAAGGTTGAGGGCTTAACCGTAATTTGGGTAAAGTAGGGGGAATAGTTGACTTTTCGTATAATCGAGTTTTGGTAGGTTGACCTAGGAGGGTTAGATAGTTCTTGTCGTCCTGAGTTCGATGACAGGCGGCACGTGTTCATCGGACTTACGAGGCGAAAGTTACGGGTCTAGGAAGTTTTGGTAAAACCGTAAAAAATGTGTAAAACAGGAGGGTATTTTGGTCTTTTTGGCTTCTGGGGATGTGTGCAGAGAAAGCAAAATGGACGGCTGAGATTGGGCCACATGGGTGAGAGAGGGAGAGGGGGATGGTGACATGTGGCAAGTGTGTAGTGGGTTCTGGGGGATTCTAAGGTGTGTGCACGGTTCTATTTTTGGGGTGTACCCGTGCCCGTGTTCGTGTTTGTGCGCAGAAGGAAACAGAAAACAGAGGGAGATCGTGAAGGAAATTGAGGGTGGTGGTGTGAGTGTTGATGAATTGTGAGTGTGTGAGGGTGATCAGAGAGTGAGAGGGAAGCAGTGAGAGAGGTTGACGGTGTGGTGGTTGTGTGTGAAGGTGTCAAGAGCTGTGGGGAAAACCAAGGGTAAATAGCAGGGAGGTTGTGAGGATTGTGGCGGTGGCGGCCGTGTACGGGGCAATTGAGACCGTGGTGGTGTCGTGCGGGTTGCGAGGAGTCAGCCACTACCAGCAGAGCTCACGACGGCGACAGGTTGCAGGTAATTTCTATTGCCCCGTGTTTATGCTCTGTTTTGGCCGTGAACGTCAAATCGGAAGTTGTGGCCTGAGAGGTTGAATCGAAGAGTCTAGGGGAGTTTAGGGAGTTTAGTTGAGTCCAGGGCGTCATTTGGTTGAGCTGCCGTGACGGGAGGTGCACGGTGGAGGTTGGCACGACGGAGGGACTCTGTGTGCCCTGTTTTCCCGTTTTGGTTCAAACCAAGAGTCGTGATCCTAGAGACTGAATCGAAGGTCTAGGAGAGTCGGGTTAGGTTCCTTGAGGTTCTAGGAACCGTCTGGTCTTGCCACCGTGAAGGGAGGTTACCTGGGTGGCCGGATCGTGAAACAGAGTTTTGGGGAGGTTTGAGTTCGAGCTTGAGACGACGGGTAGGAGGCTGTGTCGAGGTGATTGGAGGATGGGGATGCTTAGAGTAAGGTTGGACGAAGCTATAGGAGAAGGAAGGAGGTGTTTTAGTGCAGGCACGGCGGAGAACCGTTGACGCCGGTTCAAGCTGTAGCCTACTGTGTTGAACCGGGTCGACGTGAGGTTGAAGGTGCACTGTAGCTGGCGCGTGGGGCCACGCGCAGCCACTTTGGGCGGCGCGTGGAGGCGCGTGCGGCGGTTCTGGGAGAAACGGTCAACATAGTTTTTGGTCTAGGAGTCATGGTGAGTTCAATGGAGTTGGTTTCGGGTCAATCAGAAGTCGTTTGAGTGTAGTTCCGCGAGGGTGAATGTTTAGGGTCCCGGGGTTCTAAGTCTTTGGTTTGGGGATTTTTGAGGAATTTAGGAGAGTGTTGGTAGACGTATTAGTGACGTAATTTGACGGTGTTTGACAGGATCGGGATTTCCCGAGGAAGCCGAGGAACGGGCTGGACGTTCGGGACGCGAGTAGGGCTCAGTACTGTGAGTGGACCCTTTCTCTAAACTCGAGCATGCATAACTGTTTTCTATAATTGTTTTATGATTTTGATTATGATTCTATGTTTATTGAATATGTTTTGGTTGATTTTACATAATTGCACGGTTTTCGAGGAAAGTGGTTTTAGCACGTTTTACGAAAAAGTGGTTTGTTTCTGAAATGGATGCAATGATTTTGGGATTTGCAATTGATAAGTGGTTTTCAATGGTTATAAGTGGATTTTGGGAACATGATTTCGATGATCAAAGTTTTCGATTTTAGAATCGGATTTCACTAATCGGAATTTGGTTTTAAGATTGGAAAGTGGACTCCGGATTTGGGTTCGGAATGACGGTTCTGGATGCCGGGAGAGCATCGAACCAGTGATTTCGGATTCGGGTTTGGATGTGGATTGGTAAATGGTTTTCAAATGGTTTGGGATTGGATTTGCTGGATCTGGTTATTGGGTTTAAAGACCCGGATATATGTGACGGGGGACCGGCCGGATTGGGTTTAAAGACCCGGATTGAGTTTAAAGACTCGGGAGTTTAAAGACTCGGATATATTGATTTTCCCCCGTAGGCCTTGAGTTTAAAGACTCGGGAGTTTAAAGACTCGGATATGATTAAGGCCTGGATTGAGTTTAAAGACTCGGGAGTTTAAAGACTCGGATAGATCCAGCAGGTTTGATCGGGAAAATGATAATTTGATGTTTATGGTTTTTGATACGGTTTCTGATACTCATGCTGTGGTTTCTTATGATACTTTATAGTGTTTCTGTTTCTTATGATGTTTAAGAATGATTCTTTTATAAATGTGTTTATAACTGCTGGTTATGCATGTGTTTTCAAAACGGAGGGTTTAACTCGGTTTTCTTATAAAATGGTTTTGAACTTTTGTACCTTCTGGTCCACTCACATCTTCTGTTTTAAATTGCCCTCCAGGTTGTGGCGCTAGCGCGGGGTCTTGACGTCGAGGCAGAGTCTGAGGCATAGAAGTGACGTGAGGGATCCTAGAAGAGTTTAAAGGCTTCTGTGTGCGTGTACTTTCTCGGTTTTTATTTTCCTTGTAATGTAGTGCTATGCTCTGTAAACGATAAGGATTTTGGGATATTACGTAATTGCTCCTGCGTTTGACTGGGTTCGAGTAAGTGTTCCTTAGGTGTTGTGTTGGGGAGTCAGACGGGAGCGGGATTTACCTCGGGTTTCGGGGTGAAACCGGGGTAGGTCCTGACAATTGGTATCAGAGCATAGGTTTGTCGAGTTTGTTGGGTCTGTCGGTTTGTGAGGTTGTGTTTCAGTTGTTTGACTACTTCTATGCCTCTTTCAGCGTGCGGTTGACGATGCCTCCGAGACGTAGACCCTCTCCACAACCTGAAGAAGTAGCAAGAGAGACGGAGAGTGCCACGATTGAGCGAGCCCAGCGGCTCGGGGCTACTACTTTTAGTGGTGGGGCTGATCCTGAGGAAGCCCAGAGGTGGATTACTAGACTGGAGCGGATTTTTGCGGTGATGCTTTGTCCGCCGGGGGAACGAGTGTTGCTGGCTACCTTTTTACTAGATGGTGCGGCGTACGAGTGGTGGTATACCCTCGAGTTGTCCGGTTGGGATGTCCACAGTGTGACTTGGGAGACGTTCAGGGAACGGTTTCTGGAGCAGTATTATCCTCGTTCTTTCCGGGATGCCAAGGAGGCGGAGTTTCTGCAGCTCCAGCAGGGGAATATGACAGTGGCAGAGTATGAACGGAAGTTCCAGATGTTGTCTCGGTTTGCTCCTGCTTTTGTGGCCACTGAAGCCGAGAAGTGCCGTAGGTTTGAGTTGGGCTTGCGCGGTGAGATTCGAGCCGTAGTGACGGCTGGATCTTTTGCTACCCTCCGAGACTTGTCGGATGCTGCGGTGCGAGTTGAGGCTAGTTTGCCGGTGCGACGCCGGGAACTATCTATTCCTGGAGTTTCGAGCCAGCGGACACCGAAAAGAGGTAATTTCGGTGGATCGTCCTCGTCGGGCGATGATCGTTTTGGTAGGCCTGGTAGTGCCCAGAGTTCAGGATTTTGGGGTTACCGAGCACCGCCGACTCCGCAAATGAGTGCGACATCGGTAGCGTCTACGGGGAGACCGAGTAGTGGACCAGGCTGGAATGTGTGTTTCTATTGCGGGGAGCGAGGTCATTTCCGACGTGAGTGTCCACTGTTACCACAGGAAGGTGGTGTAGGCAGAGGAGTAGCGGAGTCCGGACAGAGTACAGCATCAGGGACAGCGGGCACTAGAGGAGGCGGTGGCACAGCCACGAGTAGTTCGAGGGGACGTGGTAGAGCGTCAGGATCTCAGGCCCGGGTGTTCTCGATGACGCAGCAGGAGGATCAGTCGATATCAGATGTGGGGACAGGTACTTGTTTCACTTTTGGTTGTACTGTTGGTTTGGTTGTTGGATCTCGGGGTAGAGTCTAGGAGTTTTCCTAGAGGACTGGGAGTATATAGTAAGTTCCGTAGTAGGTTGACGGGAAGTATAGGAAAGGAGTGACTATAATTGATCGATCTGAGCCTATTGAAGGAGAGAACCCACAAGCTAGAGTTTGCCTTTAGGACTTTGTGAAGTCAGTCCGACCGTGGCCGGATTAGTAGCCGAAGGAGATGGGTGGTTGTATACGAGGAGGTACTCTATGACTTCTGTCGGGTACTGTGACATGAGGTATTTTATAATACCTTTGTTTTCTGTTCATAGAGTTTCCCTTGCGTACACCATGCAGTTGTTACATAGCTAGGGTTGGCTGTGGTAACAGTAGTTGGGGATGGAGTGAAATACCCAAGGTGGAGATGATAGACAGAGTGTTTAGGAGAAGCTGTTGCTGCCCTAGTGTGGATACCGGGTAGAAGACGTTAGGTGTCGGGAACTAGCTGTGGAATTTCGGGGACGAAATTCTATTTAGGTGGGTAGATTGTAACAACCCGTTCCGAGAATTGGGATTAGCAGAGTGTTTAAGGTGTGATTAGTAAGGTTAATCAAGGGTTAGGTGGTCCCGAGGGGTCCGGGAACTTAGAATGACGATTTTGCCCTGGGTCGGGCAGAAATGTTGACTTTTATTTCGGGTGGTCAAATGGGAGTTGACCAGTGACCAGGACGTAGTTGAGGACGTCACGAATCCGTAGGCAGGTGGCACGCCCGATTCCGACATCCGAGGAGGAAGTTGTGATGTTCGGAAGGTTGAGGGCTTAACCGTAATTTGGGTAAAGTAGGGGGAATAGTTGACTTTTCGTATAATCGAGTTTTGGTAGGTTGACCTAGGAGGGTTAGATAGTTCTTGTCGTCCTGAGTTCGATGACAGGCGGCACGTGTTCATCGGACTTACGAGGCGAAAGTTACGGGTCTAGGAAGTTTTGGTAAAACCGTAAAAAATGTGTAAAACAGGAGGGTATTTTGGTCTTTTTGGCTTCTGGGGATGTGTGCAGAGAAAGCAAAATGGACGGCTGAGATTGGGCCACATGGGTGAGAGAGGGAGAGGGGGATGGTGACATGTGGCAAGTGTGTAGTGGGTTCTGGGGGATTCTAAGGTGTGTGCACGGTTCTATTTTTGGGGTGTACCCGTGCCCGTGTTCGTGTTTGTGCGCAGAAGGAAACAGAAAACAGAGGGAGATCGTGAAGGAAATTGAGGGTGGTGGTGTGAGTGTTGATGAATTGTGAGTGTGTGAGGGTGATCAGAGAGTGAGAGGGAAGCAGTGAGAGAGGTTGACGGTGTGGTGGTTGTGTGTGAAGGTGTCAAGAGCTGTGGGGAAAACCAGGGGTAAATAGCAGGGAGGTTGTGAGGATTGTGGCGGTGGCGGCCGTGTACGGGGCAATTGAGACCGTGGTGGTGTCGTGCGGGTTGCGAGGAGTCAGCCACTACCAGCAGAGCTCACGACGGCGACAGGTTGCAGGTAATTTCTATTGCCCCGTGTTTATGCTCTGTTTTGGCCGTGAACGTCAAATCGGAAGTTGTGGCCTGAGAGGTTGAATCGAAGAGTCTAGGGGAGTTTAGGGAGTTTAGTTGAGTCCAGGGCGTCATTTGGTTGAGCTGCCGTGACGGGAGGTGCACGGTGGAGGTTGGCACGACGGAGGGACTCTGTGTGCCCTGTTTTCCCGTTTTGGTTCAAACCAAGAGTCGTGATCCTAGAGACTGAATCGAAGGTCTAGGAGAGTCGGGTTAGGTTCCTTGAGGTTCTAGGAACCGTCTGGTCTTGCCACCGTGAAGGGAGGTTACCTGGGTGGCCGGATCGTGAAACAGAGTTTTGGGGAGGTTTGAGTTCGAGCTTGAGACGACGGGTAGGAGGCTGTGTCGAGGTGATTGGAGGATGGGGATGCTTAGAGTAAGGTTGGACGAAGCTATAGGAGAAGGAAGGAGGTGTTTTAGTGCAGGCACGGCGGAGAACCGTTGACGCCGGTTCAAGCTGTAGCCTACTGTGTTGAACCGGGTCGACGTGAGGTTGAAGGTGCACTGTAGCTGGCGCGTGGGGCCACGCGCAGCCACTTTGGGCGGCGCGTGGAGGCGCGTGCGGCGGTTCTGGGAGAAACGGTCAACATAGTTTTTGGTCTAGGAGTCATGGTGAGTTCAATGGAGTTGGTTTCGGGTCAATCAGAAGTCGTTTGAGTGTAGTTCCGCGAGGGTGAATGTTTAGGGTCCCGGGGTTCTAAGTCTTTGGTTTGGGGATTTTTGAGGAATTTAGGAGAGTGTTGGTAGACGTATTAGTGACGTAATTTGACGGTGTTTGACAGGATCGGGATTTCCCGAGGAAGCCGAGGAACGGGCTGGACGTTCGGGACGCGAGTAGGGCTCAGTACTGTGAGTGGACCCTTTCTCTAAACTCGAGCATGCATAACTGTTTTCTATAATTGTTTTATGATTTTGATTATGATTCTATGTTTATTGAATATGTTTTGGTTGATTTTACATAATTGCACGGTTTTCGAGGAAAGTGGTTTTAGCACGTTTTACGAAAAAGTGGTTTGTTTCTGAAATGGATGCAATGATTTTGGGATTTGCAATTGATAAGTGGTTTTCAATGGTTATAAGTGGATTTTGGGAACATGATTTCGATGATCAAAGTTTTCGATTTTAGAATCGGATTTCACTAATCGGAATTTGGTTTTAAGATTGGAAAGTGGACTCCGGATTTGGGTTCGGAATGACGGTTCTGGATGCCGGGAGAGCATCGAACCAGTGATTTCGGATTCGGGTTTGGATGTGGATTGGTAAATGGTTTTCAAATGGTTTGGGATTGGATTTGGTGGATCTGGTTATTGGGTTTAAAGACCCGGATATATGTGACGGGGGACCGGCCGGATTGGGTTTAAAGACCCGGATTGAGTTTAAAGACTCGGGAGTTTAAAGACTCGGATATATTGATTTTCCCCCGTAGGCCTTGAGTTTAAAGACTCGGGAGTTTAAAGACTCGGATATGATTAAGGCCTGGATTGAGTTTAAAGACTCGGGAGTTTAAAGACTCGGATAGATCCAGCAGGTTTGATCGGGAAAATGATAATTTGATGTTTATGGTTTTTGATACGGTTTCTGATACTCATGCTGTGGTTTCTTATGATACTTTATAGTGTTTCTGTTTCTTATGATGTTTAAGAATGATTCTTTTATAAATGTGTTTATAACTGCTGGTTATGCATGTGTTTTCAAAACGGAGGGTTTAACTCGGTTTTCTTATAAAATGGTTTTGAACTTTTGTACCTTCTGGTCCACTCACATCTTCTGTTTTAAATTGCCCTCCAGGTTGTGGCGCTAGCGCGGGGTCTTGACGTCGAGGCAGAGTCTGAGGCATAGAAGTGACGTGAGGGATCCTAGAAGAGTTTAAAGGCTTCTGTGTGCGTGTACTTTCTCGGTTTTTATTTTCCTTGTAATGTAGTGCTATGCTCTGTAAACGATAAGGATTTTGGGATATTACGTAATTGCTCCTGCGTTTGACTGGGTTCGAGTAAGTGTTCCTTAGGTGTTGTGTTGGGGAGTCAGACGGGAGCGGGATTTACCTCGGGTTTCGGGGTGAAACCGGGGTAGGTCCTGACAGAGTAGGGTTTCACAAATTTCCAGGGAAAATTTGAGAATGGTCATATTACATATTGTATTGATTTTGCTCTTTTAAAGAAGTTGAGTTTAGATTTCGTTGGAAAATTTACTTATAGCATGAAAAAAAGAAAATCCTTTTATTTAGTTTTTTGTTAAAAGAAAGTATCATTGATCTTATTGACAACAATAATAATCATTTTTTTTTATTTATAATTACCAAAATAGAAATGGGAAGGGCATGGCTTGGTGAGTTGGCTCATTAATGAGCTGGCCTAACTTGTCATTTTGAAGTCATGTACAATCTGGTATGTTTAGCTCGTTTAACAAGGACAAGATGATTTACAAATCCTCTGCAAACTGCAAAATGGATTAGTCACTGTCGGTATGGTGAAAGGGGAGTTTGGTTTGGTTTTAAAACTTTGCAACTGTGAGAAAGTGACTTGAGTATCCACAAGTCCAAAATGCACCTTATCCTCATATCACCACAAGAAGGCACCAACTTTACACAAAGATGGTCCCCTCTCACAAAATGACCACCTAATGCATCACAATGTTCAGTATGAGACCAATGATTAATAGACTATTTGATAAGCATTCTATATTCAATTTCTGATTTTCATTTTGTATACTTAGATATGAGGAAATAAGTGAATGCAGAAGGGCAGGGAGGGATGTGACAGTTGAAGAACAATAAAGAAGACTCTCATTAACACAGTTAAATTTAAAAGCATATTTTTCCATTTCAGTATGGCCTCCTCCAATACGATGTCGTCCTGCGATATTCCCCAATGTCCTCACAGCCAGTTCCTTAAGCTCGTCGATCGGAGAACAAGCAACCATGTTTATGAAGACTGGACTGCACCCTGCTCAATCACTATCTTAGCTTGCTCTAAAGTTCCCGAGGTTATGTTTGCGAGGGCCCACTCCGCCTCCAGCTGAAGCTCTGGGAAATCTTCCCTCGCCAAGAACTCTACAAAGCGCGGAATGCCGCGGGATTGAACCACTCCGTCGATTGGAGGGGTTCCTTCGAATGAAACCAGTTTTGGGAACTGCATGGTCTCTAGCTGGTGGTTGTTGTCGTCGGAAGCTACGGAAACCAGAAAGGCGACGAATTGCTCCGATTCAAGGCCTCTGTGACGCTTCTTCAGCAAACTCCCTTGGCGCTTGTTCTTTCGGATCTCCACTTTGTTGTTCTCTTTTCTACGGCGGCCCTCTTCCGCGCCAACCGCCAACTTGAAACAGTTACGACGCACCTCTATCTTCTCGCTCGGCCTCAGTAGCATGTCATATGCTTTTATTGTTTGTCTAATTAATTAACCCCAAAAGAACAAGAAGACCTTACAACCCCGACTTTGATTTTTTTTTTTTTCCCACACTGGATGTATTACTCAAGTCAAGCACATAAAAGAGAGAACAACACTGAAACATCCACATTTAAGTACAAAATCATCACCTCTAAAACAATTATAGGACTACTGTTGTTTCAAACAATCTATCTCAACCAGACAAGGATTTCTAAGATGTTATGGTAACTATGAGGCAAACTATCGGTGAAGATTCTATAGTCTTGATCAAAATAAATACCAGTGAAACATCTCATTTTAACTATTCAATACGCTATGATGTTTCAAAAGCAACTCCTCGGCTTCTATATGCTTCTTCATTTTTTCTAGCGCCAAACACTCCAAATAGGACAATTTTGCCTTAGAATTTAACAAAATTCGTAAGGTTTTTTTTTAACAAGAGGGACTAGTCTACTCGCTCCACTAGCTGTTCATCATATCCAAATAGGGAGGAGGAATTCGATTTTGGTACAGTTAAGGAATAAAAAAAGCCAACATTCAACTTTAAGGACATAATCAAACATTAGGATTAACTTGTGACATCATTACACTATATTTTCCAAGAAGAAAAGCGGACAAAATAAAAACTACAAACCAAATTCCGAACCTATTTATTGTGGGTTTCATTTTTTCATTTTCCCTTTTCATTTCATCTTCTCCATATCAATAGTATTCTTCATCCATTTTATTTTTCCTTTATTTTCTATTTTCTACATCTATATTTCATGCATAAAAAATGAAAATTAAAAATCAAAACGAAATAATTATCAAACCAATCCGAAGCTAATCAATTTCTGAAAATTGCTAATGGAATTTGATTAATTTTAATTTTTTAATCAAATGATGTGATGTAAAGTAACTTTTGAATAAGTCCCATCAATGTGAGAACTTTTAACAGGGGCATGATCTCAAATGATTTTGGTAATCAGGTGAAGGTTTGGCACCGCAGTTTCATATGGTCTTATGACAGTGGGCCACAACACAGTAATGATCAATCAGGACCATATGGGTCATCACATGGTTCAAAAATTTGGGCAAAAAACTAACAATAATGAAAATATTTATGCATTTCACCAACCCATTTAGCTTTAAACTTATTAAGTAACAGCATCGCTAACTTTAGCCTTTAGCTTTGCATCTAATCAATGCCACTGCCCTTTATAGAGCAACTAGTCAAAAACAAAAAAATTCATGATATGATTGGGACCCCAAAGTCTCCATTCTTGTAGTCCTACTTTTTATTTCATTCTTTACCTTTTGAATAAGTGAAATATGTCCATATTATCCATTTAAACCTCCACCAAATCAATTCTCTGACTCTAAATTTTCTCAAATCCCTTGGAACTTGGAAGGAATATGAGAAGAAGGAAAAACAGATGAGAATTTCGTCTTTAGACCCAGAAATGGTGCTTAAAAATACCATTCATGAAACCAGAAACTTTCTTCACAAAGCTCTTGGAGATTTTAAGTCCTTCTTCCATGGACGGTACAAGAAAATACCCAAACCCATTTCCTTAAATCCCTTTTGCTGTGGCAGGAAGCTGAAAAAGTATCACCAAACAGATGAGTTCTACGATGATTTCTACCAAGAATGGGAGTCCAAGCTGAAAATTAAAGACAGCTTTTCAAAGGACTCAGCAATCGAGGAAGAAAACGCATCAAGTGAGAGCTTCCTCAATTTTTCGAAGCAGATTCCGAAGCAGAGCAGGCCAGAAGAAGAGTGTGGCTTGAAGGGCAAGAAACCGGGTAAAAGTTACAGCTTGAGACAAGAAGAAATGCAGTCGTCGTGTTTAGCAAGAAGGATGAGGGAGTTTGAAATGGTTGATTCCGGCGATGTGGAACAAAAGTTGGATGTAGAAGAGGCACTTCATTACTACTCAAGACTCAAAAGTCCGGCGTATGTTGACATTGTTGATAAGTTCTTTATGGATATGTATTCGGATTTATCCTTTCCGGTAACAGCGGCAGCTGTCAATACTCATCATTCGAAGCGGCGGCTTGGATCCCAGAGACTTGGCGCAATTAGATTGTAGATGAATCAATGAACCAATGAATGTGTTTGGTTTTTTTTTGTTTTTTAATGTTTTTTCTTCTGAATTTGTGTTAGTTTTTGAGTTTTTTTTTTTTTTTTTGTTCTTTTTTTTGTACTCGTTCAAAGATTGCTTGATTGAACGCCTTACACATTCTCTAAATCCTTTACTTAAATTGGAATCAGGGCAGAATTTATGTTCGAATAATATGATTTGTGTTCACACATCTCTCTGCATTTACTCAAAATTAAAGCATGATTAGAGAAACCCTTCATTCATTTTCCCTTATGGTTGGATGGTTGTTTACAACTAGCTGAACAAGAAATAGGTGGTGCAATTAAGGGTGGTCAACTTAACCATGATTCAAATTTTACAAAACGAGTTGGAGTTGACCCGCTGCGAGGCAGGACTCCAAATCCTGCAGAACCGCCAAAGTCTTAGCGTCAAGCGCCAAAGCACACCGCAGGGTGCCCTCTCCACCTGCACCCTTGAAGCTTCCGAACCAAGACCACATCACCCAACCCACGGCTTCCAATTGACTCCCCAAAGACCAAGCACCAACACAATCCACTTTAGTCACCCCAAAGTCAGGCCTATGCCACGAGGTGGCCGTAGTCCTCACCTCAATCACGTGCACCATGTGCACATGTCCAATTAGGGGGAGGGACGGGGGGCTGGCGTTTTGGCTGCAATAAACTTCGACCCATGTTGGTTTAGTAGTTGAATAATTTCCCTGGGTCTATGGCAAGATCACTGAAGCATCTATCATTTCGAGCCTTCCATATCCACCAACACCTAAAAGCGAAGACTTGAAACACCACATCCCGTATATCAACTTTACCAAATGTCTCATATAAAGATGCCCAACAATCATGAAAGGATAGACCCTGAAGTCGCCTGGTATCTAGTTGCAACGGATACCCAAACCATACAACATGTGCAAACTTGCAATTGAAGAAGAGGCGACTGGCCGTCTCACCCTTTTCCCCACACAACGGGCATACAACATCAATCTGCACTCACCTACCTACAAGATTATTCCAAACAACAATAAAACCACGACAGCAACGCCAAATCAATTGGCGAATTTTATTGGGCACATTCAGCTTCCAAATCCTCTTCCAGAAAGCATTATGACATTGCCTATTATTGGACTCACCAACATGCTTTTGTTTCAACGTACCATTTCTACTCATCTCAGTAGCCAACAACTAACCAGAATGAACACTGTAATTCCCTGATTTAGAATAGTCCATACCAAACGATGAGGGCAGCACATTCTACTCAAAGGTATCCTCTCAACATCCCTCGCCTCCTCATAAAAAACCAATGCCTCAAGAGCTCAGGATCCCACATGGCAAGAGAGGGGAGCACCAAATCATTTACCTTGAAGGACGGAGGGAAAGTGGCAGACATGATCGAAAGGGTCAATTAGTAGGGAGTCAAGGATCAGACTGGATACTAACATTCTTCGCATCTCCAATGTGCCATCGAAGCCCTCATTCAAAACCCTATTACCCTACGACCTTACAAGATTCCTTTCTTACCCCAAGATGAACCAGCCACCTCTTTTTCCTTCAAAAAGAGCTAGTGAGTAATACTTTGCTTGAAGAACACGGGCCAAGAAAGACGATGGCTCTATAAGTAAATGTCAACCAATCTTGGCAAGCATGGCCAAGTTAAAACAACAAAGATCCTGGAAGCCCAAACCGCTGTTACATTTCGATGTGGTCACCTTATCCCAAGAAGCCTAATGAATTCCACATTGAATATGTTGTTTGCCCCACCAACATCTAGCCAAAATCCTTTCCATATCCTTACACACGCTAGTAAGTATCTTACAACATGAAATAACATAGTTCGGGAGCGCTAAGGCAATGATTTTAATCATGGCCTCCTTCCCAGCCATTAACAGGAATTGCTCAAACCACCAATGGATCCTAGCCTCCACCTTGTTCCTTATGTCATCAAATATAGCTTTCTTAGAAGGCTTAAAATCAGCCTTGAGGCCCAAGTAGCGACCAAATTCAGCTCTCAACTGTACCCATAATTCAACCACTATCTGACCTTGAAGAGACTTAGGGCAATCGACAATAAATAAGAAATAGCTCTTATCATAGTTAATCACCTAGAAAAAACTAACCACATATAAAATGGAGGGTCTCCTTAATACCCCTAGCTTCGCCCACTAAGGCCTAAGAAAATAGCACCAAATCTCAGCGAAGAATAGATGAGTCACACTGAAGGCAACCGGAGCCATTGGCACACCATGAAGAACATCATCCTCTTCCTGTTGCCGAAGGAGAGCAAACAAGCCTTCAACACATAGGACAAAAAGGAAAGGAGAAAGGGGTTCCCGTTGTCGTAGGCCTCTGGATGATCTGAAAAAATTCCAAAGCTAAGCCATTCACCATCACACTAAACAAGAAAAAAGTGATGCATTCAGAGATGTAGCGACAGAAACACTTATGAAAACCCATTTGACGCATCACTACAAGTAAGAAACTCCATTCAAACCTATCATAGGCCTTTGAAATATCCAATTTAAGCATCATGTCCAACCCTATGCACCCATACGCTTCCTTTGTGAGCGCAAAATCTCGTGCACCAAAAGAATGTTATTAGTAATCTACCTCCTAGTGACAATTGGGCACTAATCACATTTGTCATCGCATTTTTCAACTAGTTGGTAAGCACCTTTGATATTATTTTATAAATCACATTACACAAAGTAATAGGCCGGAGATGTGACATATTAAGGGGATTAGGCATCTTAGGAAGCAAAACCAATTGAGTAAAATTCATCTTATGTAAAGAATAGATAGTTTGAAATAAAAATTCTACTATTAAATGACGTCGCTTCCAATTAAGCCTCAATGGAATTGGCACAAGCTCATGGTGAAACTATCCGGTCCCGCAGTTTTAGTTGGATTGATCTACATAATAGCCTATTATACCTCCTCTATTGATACCCACCTAACCAGTAGGGCATTCTCCTCTTTTGACACCCTAGATGCTACACAAGATGTTACCTCTTTAATTCTAGTTGGGACAACACTCTCAAACAACCTCTGTAAGAAGCCAACAGCGACTACAGACAACTCCTCGTCATTATCCTTCCATACTCCCTTCTCGTTTTTTAGCTCATGCAATCTATTGTGTCTAGGCCTCTTTACAGTTTTAGAGGGGAAAAACTTCATGTTTTAATCCCCTTCATTGAGCCATTGCACCCGAGACTGTAACTTCCAGTAGATTTCGTTCTCAATCACTGCTTTGTTCAATTCCCTTTTCATAGACATAACCTATGGCCCATCAAAAACCTCAATGTTCTGTTGGGAATTTGTACGTGCTTTCTTTCTCCAATGTAATAGAACTTTCTAGGCCCAATTCAACATTTCTATCAGATGATAGCTAGGTGAGCCTGATAGTGGTTTGTGCCACTCCTGCTGCATAGCCCTCTTGCACTCTGGCTCCTTATTTCCCCAAGGATCATAGATGAACCTCCTCCTTCTTCTCATAACCTTTAGGGAGGTATCTAGGTCCAACATAGAGTGGTCCGAGCTTGGGACCAAACAATGGGAAATTTTAGTGTGGGGTAGGCATGAACCCAAGCTCTGTGGCTAGTTTCTATCAATCTTGACTGTACAAATGTCAGGACCCACCCCGGTTTCACCCCGAAAACCAAGGTAAATCCTGCTCCCGTCTGACACCCCGACACAACACATTCAGACACAGGAGAAATTATACCAATATCCCGAAGTCAAGTTTTATAGAGCATAGTACAAAATGTAAAGAAACCAAACACCGATAATAATTACATACACGCACGCGGAAAATTTAGAACACTCCGGGATCCCTCACGTGACTTCTATGCCTCAGACGCTGCCTCGACGCCGGAACCCCGCGCTAGCTCCACAACCTGGAGGGCAAGTTAAAACATAAGGTGTGAGTGGACCATAATAAAAGGAAAGTTTCTAAAACCATTTATAAGAAAACGGAGTTTAACCCTCCGTTTTGAAACTACATGCATAACCCAGTTATTAAAATAGTTCTAAATCAATCACCATAACAGGGGATCGGGTTAGCTGGATCGTGAAACAGGGGACTGGTTCGAGTTTCTTTCGAGCTTGAGTCGATGAGCTACGGGATGAATCGAGGTTTTTGGAGTTGGGGAAAGGATAGCCTAGGTCTAGACGAAGCTCTAGGTGAAGAAAAGAGGTGAATTGGTGGCTGGACGGCGGAGAACAGTCCTCGCCGGTTCGAGTTGCAGCGGCCGGTTCAGCACAGTCGACTCAAGGTTGACGATGGTACTGTAGCTGGCGCGTGAGGGCCACGCGCAGCCACTTTGGGCAGTGCGTGGGGGCGCGTGCGGCGGTTCTGGGGAAAATGGTCAACATGGTTTTTGGGCTAGGTGTTATAACGAGTCTAGTGGAAGTGGTTTCGAGTTGTTCGGACGTCGTTTGAGTTTAGTTTGGTGAAAGCTTAGGGTCTCGGTTTATTACGTTTAAGATTCGGGGATTTTTAAGGGAATTTAGGTGAATCCTCGTAGACATGTTAGTGACGTGATTTGGCGGTTGTTGACAGGATCGGGATTTCCCGAGGAAGCTGAGGAACGTGCTGGACGTTCGGGACGCGATTGAGGGCTCGGTACTGTGAGTGGACCCCTTCTCTATAACTGAGCATGCATAACTGCTTTTAATTACTTGTTTTATGGTTTTATATGTGATTTCATGGTCATTTGAATATTCTATAACTGTTTTACTTAATTGCACGTTTTTCGAGAAATAACGTATTTGACACGTTTTACGAGAAAGACTTGATTTCGGATTATGATGCCATGGTTTTGGGATTTCAAACAATAAATGGTTTTCAATGATTATAAAGGGATTTTGGAACATGATTTCGATGATCAAGGTTTTCGGTTTTAGAATCGGATTTCGCGAATCGAGATTTGGTTTTAAAGTTGAAAAGTGGCTTTTCGGATTTGGGTTCGAAATGACGGTTCTGGACGCCGGAAGGGCATCAGACCGGTGATTTCGAATTCGAGTTTGGATATGGATTTTGAAATGTTTGGATTGGATTTTCTGGATCTGGTTATTGGGTTTAAAGACCCGGATATTGATTGACGGGGGACGGGCCCAGATTGGGTTTAAAGACCCGGATTGAGTTTAAAGACTCGGATATATCGATATTTCCCCCGTAGGCCTGTTGAGTTTAAAGACTCGGGAGTTTAAAGACTCGGATTATTGAGGCCTAGATTGAGTTTAAAGACTCGGGAGTTTAAAGACTCGGATAGGTCCAGCAGGTTTGATCGGAAAATGGTGATTTGATGTTCATGGATTATGATACAGTTTTTGGTGTTTATACTATGATTCTATAACTGTTGTATAGTGTTTCTGTTTCTTATGATGTTTTATGGTGATTGATTTAGAACTATTTTAATAACTGGGTTATGCATGTAGTTTCAAAATGGAGGGTTAAACTCGGTTTTCTTATAAATGGTTTTAGAAACTTTCCTTTTATTATGGTCCACTCACACCTTATGTTTTAACTTGCCCTCCAGGTTGTGGAGCTAGCGCGGGGTTCCGACGTCGAGACAGCGTCTGAGGCATAGAAGTCACGTGAGGGATCCTGGAGTGTTCTAAATTTTCCGCGTGCGTGTATGTAATTATTATCGGTGTTTGGTTTCTTTACATTTTGTACTATGCTCTGTAAAACTTGACTTCGGGATATTGGTATAATTTCTCCTGCGTCTGAATGTGTTGTGTCGGGGTGTCAGACGGGAGCAGGATTTACCTCGGTTTTCGGGGTGAAACCGGGGTGGGTCCTGACAATTGGTATCAGAGCATAGGTTTGTCGAGTTTGTTGGTTTGTGAGGTTGTGTTTTAGTTGTTTGACTACTTCTATGCCTCTTTCAGCGTGCGGTTGACGATGCCTCCGAGACGTGGACCCTCTCCACGACCTGAAGAAGAAACGACGAGGGGAATTGAGAGTACTACGATTGAGCGAGCCCAGCGGCTCGGAGCTACTACTTTTAGTGGTGGGGCAGATCCTGAGGAAGCCCAGAGGTGGATTACGAGACTTGAGCTAATCTTTGCAGTGATGCATTGCCCGCCGGAGGAGCGAGTGTTGTTGGCTACGTTTTTACTAGATGGTGCAGCGTATGAGTGGTGGTATACCCTCGAGTTGTCTGGCTGGGATGCCCATACGTTGACCTGGGAGACGTTTAGGGAACAGTTCCTGGAGCAGTACTATCCTCGTTCTTTCCGAGATGCCAAGGAAGCGGAGTTTCTGCACCTCCAGCAAGGGAATCTGACAGTGGCTGAGTACGAACGGAAATTCCAGATGTTGTCTCGGTTTGCTCCTGCGTTTGTGGCTACTGAAGCCAAGAAGTGTCGTAGATTTGAGTTGGGCCTGCGAGGTGAAATTCGAGCCATAGTGACGGCTGGATCATTTGCTACTCTCCGAGAGTTGTCAGATGCTGCTGTGAGGGTTGAGGCGAGTTTGCCGGCGCGACGTCGATAGCCATCTTTTTCTGGAGCTTCGAGCCAGCAGACACCAAAAAGAGGTAACTTCGGTGGAGCGTCATCGTCGGGTGATGATCGTTTCGGTAGACCTGGTTTCCAGAGTTCAGGATTTCGTGGTTACTGAGCACACCCGACTCCGCAAGCTAGTGCGACGTCTGTTGCGTCGACGGGGAGACCAGGTCTTCCTGGTCGGGATGTTTGTTTCTATTGCGGGGAGCGAGGTCACTTTCGACGTGAGTGTCCACGGTTGCCACAGGAAGGTGGTGTAGGTCGAGGAGCAGCGGAGCCTGGACAGAGTACCGCGTCAGGGACAGCGGGCACTAGAGGAGGTGGTGGTGCCACTAGTAGATCGAGGGGACGTGGTAGAGTGTCGGGATCTCAGGCCCGAGTGTTCTCGATGACTCAGCAGGAAGTTCAGTCGGCACCAGATGCGGGGACAGGTATTTTTACTCTTCTTGGATATGTTGTACCCAGCCTTGTTGTTGGATCCCAGGGTAGAGTCTAGAAGGAGTTTCCCTAGGTGACCTGGGGAGTGTTACAGTGGAAGGATGATGGAGGGAATAGGATAGGAGTGACTATAACTGATCGATATGAGTTTATTGAAGGAGAGAACCCACAAGCTAGAGTTTGCCTTTAGGACTTTGTAGATTTATTCCGATAGTGGCCGAAGTAGCAGCCGAGGGAGGTGAGGTGGTTGTACGCGAGGATGTGCTCTGTGAATTCTATCGGGTACTCCATATGAGGTATTGTACAATACCTTTGTTTTCTGTTCATAGAGTTTCCCTTGCGTACACCATACAGTTATTACAGAGAGAGGGTTGGTCGTGGTAACAGTAGTTGGGGATGGTGTAAAATACCAAGGTGGAGATGATAGACAGGAAACCTAGGAGAAGTTGTTGTTGACATCGTAGTGCTTACCAGGTAGGGGACCCTAGGTGTCGGGAACTAGCTGTGGAATTTCGGGGACGAAATTCTTTTTAGGTGGGTAGATTGTAACAACCCGTCCCAAACATTAAAGTTTAGATAGTGATTAAGGTGGGATTAGTGAGCTTAATCGGTGGTTAGATGGTCTCGTTGGGGGTCGTTAGGGTAGAATGACGATTTTGCCCTTGGTTTAGGCAAAATGTTGACTTTCAGTTCGGGTGATCAATTGAGGGTTGACCGATGACCAGGACGTAGTTTAAGACGTCATGAATCCGTAGGCAGGTGGCACGCCCGATTCCGACATCCGGGGAGGAAGTTGTGATGTTCAGAAGGTTGAGAGCATAACCGTAATTGGGTTAAAATAGGGGAAAAGTTGACTTTTTGGACGATCAGGTTTTGGTACGTTGACCGAGGATGGTTAGATAGATCTCGTTGTCCTGAGTTCGATGACAGGCGGCACGTATTCATCGGACTTACGAAGTGTGAGTTACGGGTCAAGGAAGTTAGTGGCATAATTGTAATTTTGAGTTAAAAGAAGGGGTATTTTGGTCTTTATGCTCTGGGAAATGTGCAGCAGAGAGGGCAGATGGACGGCTGGGATTGAGCCATGTGGGAGAGGGTGGAGAGGATCGGTGACATGTGGCAAGTGTGTAGTGGGTTCTGGGGGGTTGTAGTGGGTGCACGATCCAAATATTTGGGGTGCACCCGTGCAAGTGTGTGTTCGTGTTCTTCGATCCAGAGTGAAACAGAGGGAGATTGTGAGGAAAAATTGAGGGGTGATCGTGGAAGTTGAAGGCTTCTGGTGAGTGAGGAGTGATCAGGAAGAGTGAGAGAGATGTTGGGGTGGTGCTGAGAGGGCTAGACGGTATGGTGGCTGTGTGTGAGGAAGTGGAGAGCTGCGGGAAAACCAGGGGGAAACAGGGAGGAAATCAGAGAGTTTGTGAGAAATCGTGGCGGTGGCGGCCGTGTACGGTGCAACTGAGATCGTGGTGGTGTCGTGAGGGGTACGAGGAGTCGACCAGCCCCAACGGAGCTCACGACGGCGACGGGAGGCAGGTAATCCCTCATCCCTATATCTTTGCTCTATTTTCCCATTGATGTGCAAATTGGAAATCGTGATGGCTGAGGTTGAGTCGAGAGTTTTGATGACTTGGGTTAAGTTTAGAAGGGTCTTAGGAACCGTCTACGATGGTTGCCGTGACGGGGGAGTGCACTGTGGAGACGAGACGACGGAGGTGCTCTGTGTACCCTATTTTGGCCGTGAGTTTCAGACGGGAAGTCGTGGACTTGGGGGGGTGAGTCGACGGTTATGGTGAGTGGTGTGAAGTTCAGAGAGGTCCTAGGAAGCGTTTGGGACAGTCACCGTGACGGGGGGTGACCGGGTTAGCTGGATCGTGAAACAGGGGACTGGTTCGAGTTTCTTTCGAGCTTGAGTCGATGAGCTACGGGATGAATCGAGGTTTTTGGAGTTGGGGAAAGGATAGCCTAGGTCTAGACGAAGCTCTAGGTGAAGAAAGGAGGTGAATTGGTGGCCGGACGGCGGAGAACAGTCCTCGCCGGTTCTAGTTGCAGCGGCTGGTTCAGCACAGTCGACTCAAGGTTGACGATGGTACTGTAGCTGGCGCGTGAGGGCCACGCGCAGTCACTTTGGGCGGCGCGTGGGGGCGCGTGCGGCGGTTCTGGGGAAAATGGTCAACATGGTTTTTGGGCTAGGTGTTATAACGAGTCTAGTGGAAGTGGTTTCGAGTTGTTCGGACGTCGTTTGAGTTTAGTTTGGTGAAAGCTTAGGGTCTCGGTTTATTACGTTTAAGATTCGGGGATTTTTAAGGGAATTTAGGTGAATCCTCGTAGACATGTTAGTGACGTGATTTGGCGGTTGTTGACAGGATCGGGATTTCCCGAGGAAGCTGAGGAACGTGCTGGACGTTCGGGACGCGATTGAGGGCTCGGTACTGTGAGTGGACCCCTTCTCTATAACTGAGCATGCATAACTGCTTTTAATTACTTGTTTTATGGTTTTATATGTGATTTCATGGTCATTTGAATATTCTATAACTGTTTTACTTAATTGCACGTTTTTCGAGAAATAACGTATTTGACACGTTTTACGAGAAAGACTTGATTTCGGATTATGATGCCATGGTTTTGGGATTTTAAACAATAAATGGTTTTCAATGATTATAAAGGGATTTTGGAACATGATTTCGATGATCAAGGCTTTCGGTTTTAGAATCGAATTTCGCGAATCGAGATTTGGTTTTAAAGTTGAAAAGTGGCTTTTCGGATTTGGGTTCGAAATGACGGTTCTGGACGCCGGAAGGGCATCAGACCGGTAATTTCGAATTCGAGTTTGGATATGGATTTTGAAATGGTTTTCAAAAGGTTTTGGATTGGATTTGCTGGATCTGGTTATTGGGTTTAAAGACCCGGATATTGATTGACGGGGGACGGGCCCGGATTGGGTTTAAAGACCCGGATTGAGTTTAAAGACTCGGATATATTGATATTTCCCCCGTAGGCCTGTTGAGTTTAAAGACTCGGGAGTTTAATGACTCGGATTATTGAGGCCTGGATTGAGTTTAAAGACTCGGGAGTTTAAAGACTCGGATAGGTCCAGCAGGTTTGATCGGAAAATGGTGATTTGATGTTTAGAACTATTTTAATAACTGGGTTATGCATGTAGTTTCAAAACGGAGGTTTGCGATCACCCGAACTGAAAGTCAACATTTTGCCTAAACCAAGGGCAAAATCGTCATTCTACCCTAACGACCCCCAACGAGACCAACTAACCACCCATTAAGCTCACTAATCCCATCTTAATCACTATCTAAACTTTAATGTTTGGGACGGGTTGTTACAACAAAGCCGTGATCGCATTTGTTCCACCAAGTAAATGGATGTCCCATGAATCTGAGGACTAGAGGTTTACAATCTGCCACAAAGCATCGAAAGGAACGCATACTCACTGATGTCCCAACATTCCCTTGCGTTTGACGCCTCAATTCCCGTGTAACGACCCGTCCCGAATTTGTGGGATGTATTATGATTAAATCGAGGATTAACGTGACTAATCCATGATTAGTGGAGCATTATCGGACGTTCAGGACGAAATTATGATTTTGCCCCTAAATTAGGACAAAAAATTGACTTTTGACCTAGGAGGTCCAATGTACTAGGACCGAGGACAGTTATATAGATCGGGTCGATATGAGTCTGTAGACAAACAACACGTCGAAATTGGATGTTCGACGGGAAAGATATGGTTCACGGAAGTTCCGAGAAACTATTGCACGTTTTACAAGATGGGTGGACTTTTGTCCTGAGTGGGCCCAGATATTTAGTTCAGGCCCAATGGATGAGTGACAAGTGTCACCCATCCATTGCCTACCTAACACAGATACATGCATATCCATTCCCATTTCTTCATTCGACCATCCAATGAACCCGATACCACCAAAACTACCCTTTCCCCCATTTGATCATGTGGGAGGCCAAGAGAGTGGCTGAGAGTGCAAGGGAGGTTGGACGGCGATGGTTAAGGTGGTTGAGCCGCCGTGGATGGCAGAGCAAGGTAAAACCCGAAAACCCCTCTTTAAATTCAAAATTCGAATTTGTAGTTTTGGACGTTGAGGATGCTATTTGTTGATTGGGGGATGTTTGTTTGGTTAGTATGATTGTTTGGGAATGGTTTTGGGCAGCAGAGAGCGGCTGAGCAGCCCAGGGGAAAGGCTGGAAAGCAGGGCTGTGAAGCGTGAATCGAACCAGGGGGTTGTAGGTGGTTTTTCTTGGGTTTAATCACATAGATAGGTTGTAAATGAGGAGAGGAAGCTATATGAATTGAAATGGATGAAAACGGGTTGAAAATGGGTGAGATATAGCCCTGGACCGGCCGCGCCGGTTCAGCTGCACCAGCTGACCAGTGGACCAGTTTGGACCCGCTGATCGCGAGGAAGAAGAAGGACTATTCCCCAGCGCATGGGCTTCACGCGCAGGGCCTTTGGGGGCGGCGCGTGGAGGCGCATGGTGTAACGACCCGTCTCGAATTTCGCGATTAGATTAGTGACTAATCGAGGATTGGTACAGTTAATCGATGGTTAGTTGGGCTAAATCGGACGAACGATGCAAAATGACCATTTTGCCCCTAGTCGTGGGCAAAATGTTGAATTTTTGACCTAGAGGTCCGATGGCCGAGTATCAGGGCCCACCCCTAATCCCCCAGGATTAGGGACTGAACCCTGCTCCCGTTTGACAACCCAAAAACGAAATACCGAAACAACCTCACGAAAACCATAAATTACATTGTCAGACGCATGAGAATTTAAAACATCTCATAGTCAACAGTTATACAGAGCATAGTACCAAACTTAAGGAAAACAAAAAAAAATGATACACAAAGTACACGCACAACGGAAAATCGAAAAACACTCCGGAAAGACTCTCAAGTACTCTATGCCTCCGACGCTGCCTCAATGTCAACCCCCGCGCTAGCTCCACGACCTGGAGGGAAATTTAAAACCAGAAAAGTGTGAGTGGACCAAAAGAATAAAAGTTTCAAAAACCATGTTATAACAAATCAGGGTTTGGCCCTCCGTTTTGAAAATATACATGCATAACCCATTAGCTGAAAACAGTTATACATCACATAAGGATCTTCATAAAACCATTTGCATAATTAGCATAAAAACAGTTCTAGAACTCACGTCATAAGCATCATAAAACCGTATTATAAAACATAAATACCAATAAATCATTATCCGATCAAACCTGCTGGACCTATCCGAGTCTTTAAACTCCCGAGTCTTTAAACTCAATCCAGGCCTCAATAATCCGAGTCTTTAAACTCCAAGTCTTTAAACTCAACAGACCTACGGGGGAAATATCAATATATCCGAGTCTTTAAACTCAATCCGGGTCTTTAAACCCAATCCGGGCCCGTCCCCCGTCAAACACAATATCCGGGTCTTTAAACCCAATAACCAGATCCAGAAAATCCAATCCAAAACCATTGAAAACCATTTCTAAATCCACATCCAAACCCGAATCCGAAATCACTGGTCTGACGCCATTCTGGCATCCAGAACCTTCATTCCGAACCCAAATCCGGAAATCCACGTTTCAACTTTAAAACCAAATTCTGTTTTCCGAAATCCGATTCTAAAACCGAAAAACTTGATCATCGAAATCATGTTCCAAAATCCCTTTATAATCATTGAAAACCCTTTATAGTTTGAAATCCCAAAATCATAGCATCATAATTAGAAATCAAACTTTTCTCGTAAAACGTGCTGAAAACCGTACTTTCTCGAAAAACGCGCACTTAAGTAAAACAGTTGTAGCATATTCAAATAATGATGAAATCACATATAAAACCATAAATCAAGTAATTAAAAGCAGTTATGCATGCTCAGTTATAGAGAAGGGGTCCACTCACAGTCACCGGCACGTCACTCGCGCCCCGTACGTTCCGTACGTTCCTCGACCTCCTCGGGGATTCCCGAACCTGTCACAAGTCACCATACTACGTCACTAACACGTTAACAAAGGTTCTCCTAATTTTACCCAATTTTCCCGAACTTCAAACGTGCATAAAACGAAACCCTAGAACTTCGATCCCTCGGAACTAACTCCAATCGACGTCCCATTTGCCTGAAACCTATCTCAAAAGATTCGTTACAACTTCTAGACCAAAAACCTAGTTGACAGTCCCTATAAACCGCCGCACACGCCTCCACACGCCGCCCAAAGTGGCTGCGCGTGGGCCTCACGCGCCTGCACAGTCACTGTTCATCTTCAACCTCTCGACCCGTGCACTGTTCCAGACCGGCGTGTGGCCGGTTCTCCGCCGTCCGTCCACCACTTATGCTCATCTTTTCACCATTCTCTTCGTCCTCTACCCAGTAATCCATTCCCCTCAACCAAACACGATGACACGGCCTCTAAACCAACATCCCTAACTCGAACCCGTAACCTCCCAAAACTCTGTTCTTTAATCCGGCCACCTGTCCATTCCCCCAGTCTCAAATTGTTTCCCTAAGCTCAAAGACAACTCACTGGACTCCTTAAAACCCCTAAAACAGTTCGACTCAACCTCAAAACCCACGACTTTAAGTTTGAACCCAAACTGAAAAACAGAGAACACAGTAAATTCACCGTTGTTCTGGCCTCCGCCGTGCAATCCCCTGTCACGGCGTCGACACCAAAAGCTTCCTAAGACTTTACTGAGTCCACTAGAACTCACCAAACACCTCGACTCAGCCCCTAGCTTCACGACTAACCTTTTGAAACAAAACGAAAAAACAGAGCATATAAACGGGTGGAAGGAATTACCTGCGTCCTGCTCTCCACCGTGAGCTCCACCGTGTTCACCCTACTCCTCTAATCTTCCTCCGTCCTCTGGACACTACCACCCGCCTCGATTGATCAACCACGGTAGCACCACGACCAAACACCCTCTCTGTTCTCTGGTTTTCCCACTCTCTGAATACACTCAATTGACCCTTCAAACTTCCCCAAACACTCCCTTCCTCTCAAGCACTTCTGATCACACTCCCTCACTCTCAAGAACTCACTCTCTCCCTGCAATTCGATCACCTCATCCCTCAAACTCAGTCCCTGTTTTTCTCTTCGAACACGGCTACACAAACACACACACACACACGACCCGTTTAATTGGAACCGTGCACACGCCTAGAACCCACTAGACCTATGCCACATGTCACAATCCTGTAGCCCCTCTCACAAAATATCCCAAACAACACTCCACACTTGTCCCAATCTATTTTGCACAAATCCCAATGTGCAAAAGACCGAATTACCCCTATGACTCAAAATTACCATTTTGCCCCTCACCGTTCTAGACCCGTATCTTAACCGTCCCATGTCCGATGAAGGTATGCCGCCTGTCATTGAACTTAGGACGACGAGATCTACCTAACGGTCCCCGGCCTACGTGAAACTGACAAGTCTAGCAAAAAGTCAACTTTTCCCCCTTCGTTTACCTAAATTACGGTATTGCCCTCAACCTTCCAAACATCATAACTTCCTCCTCGGATGTCGGAATCGGGCGTGCCACCTGTCTACGTACTTGTGACGTCCCAAACTACGTCACAGTCATCGGTCAATGCCCAATTGACCGCCCGAACTCAAAGTCAACATTTTGCCCAGACTAGGGGCAAAATCGTCATTCTACGCTAACGGGCCAAAAGTAATCAACTAAACACCGATTAAACTCACTAATCCGTTACTAATCACTTTACGAATTCATAGACAGGCGGCACGTCGAATTCAGACGTTCGATGGAGAAGTTACGGTTCACGTAAGTTTCAGGGCACTATTTCGCATTTTATGAAACAGGTATCTTTTGTACTCAAGTGGGCCAGATATTTTGGGAAGGCCCAATGGATGAGTGACAAGTGTCACTCATCCATTGCCCATTAAAATTGTATTCATGCATCTCATTCCCTTTTCCTTATTCGACCATGTCCCCAAACCAAACCCGATCAATCCCTCAACCCCAATCCAACCCTTACCCCCATAAGCATGGTTGTAAGACCCAGAGAGTGATGAGAGGACATGAGGATGATGGTGGCTGGCAGGAGACAGCGTCGCCCTGGGCGACGGAGGCAAACTCGAACCACGGTATCGGTTAGGCCCTTTTCATTCTATTTTTGATTCTTGACGTTAGGGATGGTTTTAATCAATTGTAATGAGTTATTTAGGTTGATAGGGGAGTAATAAGAAGGTTTTAGTGGTGGTTAACGACCGAGGAGGCCCAGGAGAGGTTTTGTAAATATTGAACCGTGAGCAATCTTTCGAACCGATAGGTTTTTATGGGTTTTTGGGTGATTTGATTTCATATTTAGGTTCCTAGGATCAAAATAGGTAGAATGAAATCAATTAGGAAGAAAAATGACGAAAAACAATGAAGGAATAGGGCTGGACCGGTCACGCCGGTCCAGGAGAACCGGATTGCAGTGAGCCGGCTGGTTCGGATCTGTCAGGACCCACCACGGTTTCACCCCGAAAACCGAGGTAAATCCTGCTCCTGTATGACACCCCAACACAACACAGTCAAACACAGGAGAAACTATATCAAATATCCCGAAGTCAATAGTATACAGAGCATAGTACCCAATTACACAGAAAAGAAAACCGATAAACTAGATACACGCACGGGGAAAAATTTAAAACACTTCGGGATCCCTTTCTTGACTTCTATGCCTCAGACGCTGCCTCGACGCTGGAACCCCGCGCTAGCTCCACAACCTGGAGGGCAATTTAAAACAGAAGGTGTGAGTGGACCAGAATAAAAGAAAAATTTCCAAAACCATTTGATAAGAAAACCGGGTTTCTCCCTCCGTTTTGAAACCACATGCATAACCCAGTTTGTAAAATAGTTATCAACCAAATCACCATAAACCACATCATAAGAAACAGAAACACTATAAAACAGTTATAGAAATCATAAACATCATAAAACCGTATATCAAATCTTCATTTTCCGATCAAACCTGCTGGACCTATCCGAGTCTTTAAACTCCCGAGTCTTTAAACTCAATCCAGGCCTCAATATAATCCGAGTCTTTAAACTCAATCCGGGTCTTTAAACCCAATCCGGGCCCGTCCCCCGTTAATCAATATCCGGGTCTTTAAACTCAATATCCAGATCCAGTAAATCCAATCCAAAAACCAATTTAAAATCCATTCTCAATCCATATCCAAACCCGAATCCGAAATCACTGGTCTGATGCCCTTTCGGCGTCCAGAATCGTCATTCCGAACCCAAATCCAGAATTCCACTTTCCAATCTTAAAATCAACTCTCGATTCTCGAGATCCGATGTTAAAACCGAAAATCTCAATGATCATCATTATGTTTCAAAATCCCGTTATCATCATTAGAAACCAGTTATCATTTGAAAACCCCAAAATCATAGCTTTATTTTCAGAAATCGACATTTCTCGTAAAACGTGCCAATTACTTTACTTTCTAGAAAACCGTGCAATTATATAAAACCAAATCATAAATCCAACATACATGAAATCACATATATAAAACAAGTATAGAAAAGCAGTTATGCATGTTCGAGTTTAAGGAAAGGGTCCACTCACAGTACTGAGCCCTCAATCGCGTCCTGAACGTCTCGCACGTTCCTCCGCTTCCTCGGGAACTCCCGATCCTGTCAACAACCACCAAAGTACGTCACTAACACGTCTACGAGGGTCCACCTAATTTTCCCCAAAAATCCCCGGATCCTAAACATAAGGAATCGGAACTCTAAGCCTTCACCCTCGCGGAACTAACTTCAAACGACGTCCGAACAACCCGGAACCAATTCCATTAGACTCGTCACAACACCTAGGTCAAAAACCATGTTGACAACTTCCCCAAGGACCGCCGCACTCGCCTCCACGGGCTGCCCAAAGTGGCTGCGCGGGGCCTCACGCGCCTGCTACAGTGTCACCGTCTACCTCGAGTAGACCGGGTTCGACACAGTGTCTGCTACTTGAACCGGCGAGGACGGTTCACCTCCTTCTGTCCACCAAATCGACTCCTCTCTTCACCAACAGCATCGTCCAGACTTAGGCTACCCATTCCCGTACTCCAATCACCTCGACTCACCCTCAAACCTATCGACTCAAGCTCGAACAGAAACCCGTACTGTCCCCTGTTTCCTTCTCCGGCCACCCAGGTCTTCCCCCGTCACGATGGTTACCCCAAACTCTTCCTAGGACTGTCCTAAACCTCACCCAACTCACCAAAACCGTCGACTCTACCCCAGACTTCACGACTCTACGTTTGAAGCAAAACGGAAAAACAGGGTACACATGGCACCTCCGTCGTACCAGCCTCCACCGTACACTCCCTGTCACGGCAGCACAACCAGAAGACACCCAGGCCTCAAATGAGTCCCCTAGACCTCCCTAGACTCTTCGATTCTATCCCTAAAGCCAAGACTTCCACTTTGAACTTCGACGGAAAAACAGAGCATCAAAAAGGAAAACAAGAAATTACCTGCCTCCTATCGCCGTCGTGAGCTCAGCCGTGAGGCAGTAGCTCCTCATGTCCTCCTCCGTCCTCTGAGCACCTCCGCTGGCCTCGAGTGATCGATCACGACTGCACCACCACCCAACTTCTCTGTTTTCCCCCTGCTTTCCTTACTATTTTCCCGTGGCTCACCTTGCACTCACACACAGTCACCACACCTCCAAACCTCCTCACTACCTCCCTCTCACTCTCTAATCACTCCTCCCCTCATCACTCCACACAAACACACACAATCACCGTCCAATTTCTCTCAATTCCCCAGCCTCTGTTTCTGTTCTTCGAACAACACACGAACACACATACACGGTGCCCCAATTATTTGGACCGTGCACCAATTACTAGAACCCTCTAGTTCCCCCACACGTGTCACCAATCCGCCATCTCTCTCCCATGTGGTTCAATCTCAGCCCTCCATCTGTCCTTATCTGTTGCACACATCCCAGAGCACAAAAGACCAAAATGCCCTTCTGTTTTAACCAAAACTACAACTTTGCCACTACCTTTCGAGACCCGTAACTCCCACATCGTACGTCCGATGAATACGTGCCGCCTGTCATCGAACTCAGGACGACAAGATCTATCTAACGGTCTTAGGTCAACATACCAAAACCCGTTCGTACAAAAAGTCAACCTTTTCCCCTTAATTTAGCCAAATTACGGTTATGCCCTCAATCTTCCGAACATCATAACTTTCTCCTCGGATGTCGGAATCGGGCGTACCACCTGCCTATGGATTTGTGACGTCCTAACCTACGTCCTCGTCACCGATCAAAGTCCATTGGACCACCCAAACTAAAAGTCAACTTTTTGCCCGAACTAGGGGCAAAATCGTCATTCTACCCTAACGACCCCAACGAGACCAACTAACCACCGTTTAAGCTCACTAATCCCATATTAATCACTATCTTAACCCTAGTTTCTGGGACGGGTCGTTACAGGATCGATCTGGAGGTTGAAGATGACTGAATAGTGCCCGGTGCGTGGGCTTCACGAACAGGGGCTTCAGGCCGCGTGTGGGGGCGCGTGGGTCTCATTTTGGGGATGCTTCCAACACTACGAAATCATCTATTCGATGTAAAAAATATTTTGGGACTGGTTTTGTGTCGATTAGACATCGTTTCGATAGGTTTCGGGGTGTTCGAAGGTTTAGGATCGAGTTTAAAAATAGTTAAAAATTCGGGAAAATTATGGGGGTTTAGTGAGAGGTTAATAAGGTAGTTAGTAACCCTCTAAAATGATTTGGACAGGTTTGGGAGTCCCGGTGACGGTGATTGGCTCAGGAGAGCCGTATGACACGCGTATCGAGGCAGCAACTCGGACGGTCGGTGATTAGACCTTGTTTTCTAAATTGATGCATGCATAAATGTTTATTATATGTTTTAATACATGTTTTGTGATGCCATGAGTGTATTTGTGTGTGGTTACGTATTGGCACATATTTCGAGGCTTCGCCCTTATACGGTTCCTATATTGGTTTGTGTTTCTACGTTGATTTAAATGAAATGGTTTTGGATTTCAAAATGAAAAACTCGGGCGTGAGACCCATTTGGTTTTGTCTCAAGAATGTAACCCTATTGGGGACCTTCGGGTCTGATTCGTGGTCGCGGCGAGTGCTTAGTGCACGGCGACGGACGATACGACGCTCGCCTCCGAACTGGGATATATTCTTCCGGAGAGGTAACGATGCACATGCTATTGTCGGGCAGCCGATGGAGGCTCGACTTCGGAGTACTAACGGTTCAGGATATCGATCGGTGATGAGTGCTCCATAATCTAGCGGTGGTCGTATCGATTGATTCGTTCACGGTGACATACCAGGATTGAGGGCGGTCCTGGATGGATGGTTGCACACATCACTACGATTGGAGTCGTGACTGTCCCTGAGATATCGGGCACGATGCCCAGTTGAGTCATGTGTTCGGGCACGAGGCCCAGTTACTTTATATTTGTGATTTCGGGTCGGGGAACCTAAATGGATTTTCGGATTCATGACGGTTTATGGGGACTGGGAATGAATCCTTTGAAAGGTTTTAAGAATGTTTTCGATATATATATATATATATATATATTCATATATATAGAGAGAGCGATGAACTCGTCTTGGATTTTCCATGTCAATTGCGGCAGGTGAAGACTAAGTATTAATATTGGAAGTAGGTAACGACTTATTTATCACATATATATATGGGTAGTATACTAGTACTTATATTTAGATTGAATAGCAGGTAAAGACTTGGTTGCACTTGAATTTCATTAGAAGCTAATAATTACTTATATATTCTGACAGAATATATTATTTTGCAAGAGCCTAATTAGTTTGACTCAGTCTTGATTTTATGGTGTTCACCTTTTCAATATCGGGCTTGACACATATAGTTAGGCCTCGTCATTGGGCCGAGTCGGGCAAGCTCGGCCCAAAATTTTTGGGCTTGGGTCGGGCCGGGCCGGGCCTAATTCATAATTTAAAAAATACCGGGCCGGGTCGGGTGAGCTTGATCATAAATATGAAAGCCCATGCCCTTTGTCGGGCCGGGTTTGGGCCGGGCTTTTATCGGGCTTTACGGGTCGGGCCTATTAAGCCCACTTGGGCCGGGCCTACTAAGCCCATTTGTACCTACCTAATTGTAAAAAAAAAGGTGAGTTGAGCTTAAATATTATTATCGAATATTGAAATAAGCTAAGGAGGGGTACTATTGGATTTGGAGAATTGACTTAACTTTTCGACCATAAAGCCAAGATAGGATAAGAAGGTCGATAAGAGAGTCAGAGACCTAGTGAGTTTTTTTTGAATTTAGGGTTAGGGTTTGGTTTGGGCATTGGGCTTTTAAATGACATTAGGTTGAGATTTGGTTGGAGTTTTGGATTTTGGTTATGATAGTAGTAACAAGATTGGATTGGGTATCAATTCTTAATTTATAATTATTTTATATTTTCGGGCTTATGGGTCGGGTTTACCCAGGCGTGTCGGGCTGGGCTTACCGTTCTTTTTCGGGCTCGGGCCTAGCGGGCTTGAATACCCTAAGCCCAAGTCCAGCCCGTCAACATGCGGGTCGGGCCGGGTCGGGCTTTTTGTCATCGGGCCTATCGGGTACCCATAAGCCTGTGGACTTCTGGGCCAAATGATGAGGGCTACATATAGTCATAGTTATGAAGAAGGTAAAACTGTGTCGGACTTGGACCGACACAAATAGAGAGAGAGATCTAGAAAATGAAGGCAATATTAATATATTAGTTGAAGTATTCCAAAGTGCTATGGATTCAATTATTCAAAATTGAAGAATGAGGATCACATTTTTGTATCATTCTCTTCATCGAATTATTTAATATAAATGCCGACAATGTATCGGGCCTAATTCAATAAACATAATTAGGATTTAAGATGAGATTTAATCATTTTTTCTTTTATATAATACTAATGGGTGATATATATTTTTTTCCAATTGAAAGAAGATTTTTTCATTGAAAAAATTGGAAAGTAGATTTAATTGATGATTAATTGGCGATCTTTTTATATTGATTATCCCAAAACCGCAATCATATATGGTTATGCAAAATTTCAAGGGTCGTTTTGGTGATTCCTTAAAAAAAAATTGTTTCAAGACATTTTTTTTTTGTTCTATTCATTTGTATGAACACTATGGATAATATATTTATATAAACACTACGAATCATACATACATACTCTTAAGTCCAATAATTTTTTCTTAAGCAAGTTCATAAGTTCCATTAACATTATAAACATTTATAAATGAAACAAAATACGTAGGAAAATAGAAACTAAAAATTGAACCATTTGGAAATATGGATAAACACATTTTAGGAATTTGTAGTTAAGAAAAAAAAAATTTTAAAAAAAACAAAATAGGTATACAGGGTAATGAATAGTTAAGAATTTGGATATTTTAAATGAATATATGGTAAATTAGTATAATATCATATATTTTAATAAATATTTTTTAAAATACATAAAAATTGAATAGAAAATTATAAGAAAAAGTAAAAAAGTATACATAAAGATCCAAATATATTTATTACTTTATAATAAAAATCTAAAACATAATTTAATTATTATGACAATATATAGTAAATAAAAAAATAAAAAAATAAAGTGGGGCCCCGGCTCCCCCTAAACCCTGCTTGGCTCTGCTCGTGCTTGAAAAATTATTAAGACTTTTCTTCTTCCCATTTTCCATGTTCACCCAAATGAAACTTGTTCTAGAAAGGTGCCCAAAAGCAACTGACTATGTAATGGCATACCTAATTCCTGTTTTAGAGATAGAGCTGCTACATCAAACAGTTAGCGGTTTGATAGTTTAATTAGTTAAGTTGTTATACCAGTTTTTAGGTGTTGAGAGTGAGAAAGAGAGAATCCAAAAGAAAGGAAAGAGAGAATCCAAAAGAAAGGAAAGAAAGGTTTTCAGAAGTTTGAATTCTTGAAACAAAATGTGTAACGACCTGATTTTATTTAAATTTGCCTTTTCATAAAATTAATTTGGGAAATTACTTTACACTTGTTAGTGGAGCCCCGTAGCCACTTTTAGTCTGGGAACATTTTTGAGGAAATTTCTTAGACTAGCATGTGGATTTTGGACTCACGTGTCTGTATGCATGCGGTACGTGCAAATCGGGGTTTGTGTGCGAGAATTACAATTTTTGGTGCGTTGAGGGGCATTTTGATCTTTTGGCTGTGACAGATTTTTGTGAAGGGATAATATTATCTTTTTCCCTTATCCTTTTCGCTTTGGGGAGTTGCTATTTTTTTCAACACTCCTTCTCTCTAACTTCCTCCTTACCCGTGCAACCAAAAAACCCAACCCAAGAAACAACCTTCATATCTAAGCTTTGAATCACAAGACTAAGGACTGATTAAGATTCATGGAACTCCTGTGAGCAAGACTATCCAAGGGTTGAAGGAGAAACGTCGCAGGGAAGACCTATATCTAAGAAGGAAGAAATCCAAAATTTTAGAGCCAGATTCCAGAAAATCCAGGAAATTTTCCCCAATTCTAAGCATAAATTCGTGCTCTTTGGGTTAAGTAGATAAATTTTCATTATGGGAACGTCCAACTTAGTAGAGAAATGAGAAAGTTAGGAAGCTTTGAAGTTTCGGGCAAAAATGGAGGTTTTCAGGTGAACTAGATGGCAGCGCACGGTAGTGTCAGTCTTCTTCTCTGGCGAAACTCACGATGGTGCCGATCATCTTCTCCGGCATGGTTTTCGACGAGGATGGTGGCGCTGGTCAACAGCTTTGGCGGTCGATATAGTTCCAATCAGTGATTGAAATATCGCCGGAATAGCCAATATATCGCTCGATATATCGGGATTTCCAGCCACCGCCAGATAAGAGGGGGTTAAGGTTTATCTTCCCCCAATATCGGCGAAATTGTCTAATATCGATACATATCGGCGATTTCGGTCGATATTGTCCGAATTTTCCGACATTTAAACCCCAACCCATCTAACCCACGGACTGAACAGAAGGATTCATAAATTGATTCACGGACTGAACAGAAGGATTCATAAATTGATTCACGGACTGAACAGAATTTGGGCAACTCAATTCAATTTCAATCAATCATACACACAAGGATTCACAAATTCAAAAAGGCAATGATTCAATTGCCACAGATGAACATAATTTGGGAAAAAACAAAAAAAAATTATTCACGAACTCACCAATCATCTTCACAAGCATAAATTGGAGGGGGGGAGTAAACCGAAGAAAACCTCAAACCCAGCAGCCCACTCTTGATCTGTCGTCGTCGACGCCGAAGCACCGTTGCATCTCTGGTTCTCCGCTTCGCTCCACTCCTCGACGGCTGCTCCAACCCTCTCGTCTCGTCCGTTGCTCGCGTCGTCTCAACCTCACCGTCACAGTCACCTTACCTCACTCACCAGGGACGACGAGAGAGATCCCTTAGCCGCCTCGCCAGTCGCCCTTCACATTTTCGGATTTTTCCCAATTTCAATTTCGATCGATCTGTTGAGTAAAGAAGAAATTGAAACGAAACGCTGCGTTTCATTTCAATTTCATTTGTTAACCTTTTTTTTTAATTATTTACATATATTATTTAATTATTTGTCATAATAAATTATATCATTTATTATTAACTTTTTTTTAACCCCAAATATAAAAAATAGATTAATTCTTAAACTTTTTTTTTCAAAATTCAAAATTTATTATTAGGTAAATAATATGGCTTGATTCATATATTTGGTAATATATTTGGTAATCATTTATTCTTAATAAATTTATTATTTGTTACTAAAATATGTTGTAGTAATGTATGTTTTAATATAAAATATTGCTTAATTCCTATATTTGATAATATTTGTTTTAATTTAGAATATATATGTTTTATTTTAGAATGTATATTAAAATTATGAATATATGTGTTTTTGCTCCTTAATTTTTTATCATCATCAAATTCTAACTTAGAATATATGTTCTAATTGAAATAATTTTTTTATTACTTGTATTTTTATTATTATTATTTGTCATTATCAAATTGTAATTATTTGTCATTTAAATAATATGGCTTAATTCATATATTTGGTAATCATTTATTATTAATAAATTTATCATTTATTACTAAAATATGTTTTAGTAATGTATGTTTTAATATGAAATATGGGGTAATTCATATATTTGGTAATATGTTTTTTTTAATTTATAATATATGTTTTATTTTAGAATATATATTAAAATTATGAATATAAGTGTTTTTGCTCCTTAATTTTTTATCATCATCAAAGTCTAACTTAGAATATATGTTCTAATTGAAATAATTTTATTATTATTTGTATTTTTATTATTATTATTTTCCATTATCAAATTGTAATTATTTTTCATGTAAATAATATGACTTAATTCATATATTTGGCAATCATTTATTATTAAAAGATTTATCATTTATTAGTAAAATATGTTTTAGTAATGTATGTTTTAATATGAAATATGGGGTCATTCATATATTTGATAATATTTGTTTTAATTTATAATATATGTTTTATTTTAGAATATATATTAAAATTATGAATATATGTGTTTTTGCTCCTTAATTTTTTATCATCATCAAAGTCTAACTTAGAATATATGTTTTAATTGAAATAATTTTATTATTATTTGTATTTTTATTATTATTATTTGCCATTATCAAATTGTAATTATTGTTCATGTAAATAATATGGCTTAATTCATATATTTGGCAATCATTTATTATTAATAGATTTATCATTTATTACTAAAATATGTTTTAGTAATGTATGTTTTAATATGAAATATGTGGTAATTCATATATTTGATAATATTTGTTTTAATTTATAATATATGTTTTATTTTAGAATATATATTAAAATTATGAATATATGTGTTTTTACTCCTTAATTTTTTATCATCATCAAAGTCTAACTTAGAATATATGTTCTAATTGAAATAATTTTATTATTATTTTTCTTTTTATTATTATTATTTGTCATTATAAAATTCAAATTATTTTTCATGTAAATAATGTGGCTTAATTCATATATTTGGTAATCATTTATTATTAATAAATTTATCATTTATTACTAAAATATGTTTTAGTAATGTATGTTTTAATATGAAATATGGGGTAATTCATATATTTGGTAATATTTGCTTTAATTTATAATATATGTTTTATTTTAGAATATATACTAAAATTATGAATATATGTGTTTTTGCTCCTTAATTTTTTATCATCATCAAAGTCTAACTTAGAATATATGTTCTAATTGAAAAAAGTTTATTATTATTTGTATTTTTATTATTATAATTTGTCATTATCAAATTCTAATTATTTTCATGTAACTTAGATTTCATAAAATGGCTAGTGGAAGTGGAAGTGGAAGTGCAAGTGAAAGCCGCCCAAGACCTGGACGAATTGACTAAGCATGGAAATATGCCATTGCGATTCCTGGAAATAAAAACGGTGTCATATGTTCGTTTTATCAACATCAGTTCCAGAGTGGAGGCATAACGCGATTAAAGTTTCATCTAGCAGGTTTTGATCTGAAAAAAATGTTAAAAAATGCAAAGATGTACCTAAAGCTATTAGGGATGAGGTCAGAGCATGGATCAAAAGTAAAGATACTGCTAAATAGAATAAGAATATGATTGGTGAGAACATACGAGCTGGCTTAAGAGGAGATCCACTGGACACTCAACAGAGCATTTAGATTAATGATAGCGATGATGAAAAGGATGATGATGGATTCGCTTATCCACCAGATTTTCATAGATCTAAGAGAGCAGCATATCGCTTTGCTGTAAATGCATCGAGGGATGAGGCACGACGAAGTGTTGACACTTATAGAGTTGGTACCATACGTGGTACTCAAGGAGGCAGTAGAAGTCGTCAACAACCTCAACAGATGCGTCAGTCACAAAGTTTGCGTGATCCATTTTCAATTCCTCCAGAACCAAAACTCTACAAAACCGCACGAAGTTAACAGAAGATTGTAAAATCTATGTGGAAAGGGACGAAAGAGAAGTTGGGTCGATACATAAGCAAATTTTTTATATATGAAGGAAGTGGCTTCAAATAAATCCAACTCTCATCATTTTAAGAATATGATTATTGAAGCCCAACGAGCAG
This sequence comes from Prinsepia uniflora, assembly GCA_032719365.1. Classification (NCBI taxonomy): domain Eukaryota; kingdom Viridiplantae; phylum Streptophyta; class Magnoliopsida; order Rosales; family Rosaceae; genus Prinsepia; species Prinsepia uniflora. The sequence goes on along the minus strand of CM064864.1, from coordinate 16,138,845 downwards.
GTATTTAATAAATTTATTTATGATATATTTTTATTTAGCTTATGAAATAGCTTATGTTTTGGTTTCCATGTGAAGGCGTGTCCACTCCTTCTGCATATAAAGTGAAAAATAAATATATTCCTATGAAGTATGAAGATATGACGGCGTATGTGGAACAACAAAAGCGACAATGGGAAACTTATGGATGTACCATAATGTGTGATGGTTGGACCGGTCCAACGAAGTTATCCATAATTAACTTCATCATATATAGTAAGGGTTCAACTGTATTTCTCATGTCAATTGATTCTTCCAAAAGCCATAAAGATTATTTGTACATACAAAATTTGTTGAAGGAAGTTGTTCATGAGGTTGGAATACAAAATGTTGTACATATCGTTACTGACAATGGGTGGAACTTTAAGAAGGCTGGAAAAGAAATGATGAAGACGTATCCAATCTATTGGACTCCTTGTGCAGCCCACTGTATAGACCTAATATTTGAAGATATTGGGAAGAATGAGATAATGTTGACCATCATAAAAAATGCTACGCAGGTAACTAACTACATTTATAATCATCTATGGTTACTAGCTCAGATGCATGAATTTTGTCAATGAGACTTAGTTTGTCCTAGTGCAACAAAGTTCACAACCAACTATATTTGTATAAACAGTATGTTAAGCATAAAGTTGGCCTTAGAAGATTGTTTACCAGTGATCAATGGCATGATAGCCCACTGAGTAGGAAAGTGGAAGATAAGAGGGTTGAGGCTCATATCCTCGACCAAAGATTCTGGGAGTCCTTGGAGATGATGCAGTCAATATATGAACCTGTATACAGTATCCTTCGAATTGTTGATACAGAGGTAGTCCCAACCATGCCAATCCTGTATGATATGTTCAATCGAATGAAAGAAAAGATAACCCGTCTTAAAGAAAAGAAGTGGGTCCTCAAAATCATACAAAAGCGATGGGAAAAAACATTAGTGCATCCCTTACATGCCGCTGATATATTTCTATCTTATTGAACTTGTTAATATTTTATTTTATTGTTGTTTACTAAGAAATTTCATTCATGATTTGTAACTTATTACTTGAATCCTCGATATCAATATCAAGCAGATGTTGGGCATGACTCCTACCTTGTCCAATCAGTTCAACAAGTATTCCTCAAACTGAATCCAAATGGGCAATTGGATTTACAAAATTTTGGAATAGACGTAAGTTCACTACCATATATGAACCTTGATATTTTGGAATCTGTACATCTATGACATGATATTAACACCATTCTTAATGTAGTTGATCAACTTTAGAGATGGTCAGAAAACATTTCGTTCACCTATGACTGTACAATCACGAACAACAATGCCTCTAGGTATATGCTTGCATTTAACTTGATATTGTATGAATTAGCACTTTATAATGCCTCTTACATTAAACTTGATATTGATAGCGGAGTGGTGGAAACTATATGGCCAAACTTCTCCAGTCTTGTAAAAAATTGCAGTTCGTATATTATCACAAACGGCTTCATCTTCGGCATGTGAGAGAAATTGGAGTACATTTGCTTTAATTCATACAAAGAAAAGAAATCTTCTTGCATATTGAAAATTAGAACAACTTGTTTTCTGTTATTATAACATGAAACTCAAGTTAAGAGATGAAGAAGCTGAATGTAGTAAAGTTGTGGAAGAAGACTACGTTGACCTTTTGGAAATTGTTGGTCAACACTTAGAAGGTAATGAAGTTGATCCATTTCAAGCATGGATTATGCCAGTTCACTTAGATGATAATAGAGGAAGGCCTGACCCTCGAATAGCCCATCTTGCTAATGAACACGATGTTAATGTCGATAGAGTGCTATATGAAGAAGTGGGGAGTGAGGGAGTAGGAAGTGAGCAAGAGATGTCTTCATGGGAGAGATCAATGCTTGGTTCTATGGCTGGACGTGACTTGAGAGCTGATGCTACTAGTAAGGGACTACATCACAATAAATCTACAGATGATGATGATGATGATGATGATGATGATGATGATGATGGAAGAGATGATGCTGAGACAAACGATGAAGACAAGGGTGACAGAGGGGATGATGACAGGGTAAATGAACATGTATCCGAAACATATGCACCCTGAGTCCATTTATTGGAGAGGAAAATTTCACTTATGCCACTCAAGATTATGATCATGGCTGTAGAGAAGGAGGAGTAGGAATCAGTGGTGTTGGGAAAGATTACACTCGGACACGCAACATATATGAAGGTTATGAAAATCCATCTTCTGAGGATTCCATGACAATTAGTTTTGAGTCAATGATTTTGGGCACCAATCCTAGTAACAACTCAAATGATCCAATGATTATGGTCCATATGGTTATCACCAGTTAGACAGTCATCTCCTTCAAATGCCACATGGTTATGGAGGCTATGAAGATCCTCATCTCAATGAAGATTATGGAGAAGTTAGTTGGGTAATTCCTAACTACCCCATCTATGGAGGAAAAGTAGGTCATTCAAATGAGGTATACGAATACTATGTCTAACAATACATTTCCGTTTGGTCAAGTAGCATCACTTAGCAAAGTTTTTGTGTCTTGGTAGATGAAGACCAACATAATTTTCAATCTGGTAGACACTCTACTTGTTTTTAATGAAGTTCAATGTGTAAAGTATTCTTAGTGCAACATTATCAATAAAATTATGTTTTAATTTAAGTTTATCTTTAAAATTTTATACTATTAGTTATCGGCAGACCTTTATTCTATCATATGATTCATCATATATTTATTATATCAAAGTCATTTTATAGTTTTTATTAGTCATATATAACCATTATTGGGTACTTAAGTTTTTCCCAAAGTTTCATTCAAAATTTCCAACTTTTGGACCCAATTTCCATCATTTTTTATGACCGTAAACGATATCGATATCGATACCTATATTTGGAGCGAGATATCCGTAAATTCAACGAGAAATATATCCGTTGATATCAATATTTCAATCCTTAGTTCTAATGATGACGTGGCAGCCACATGGCGGCCCAGTTACTAGGCGCGTGTGACGGCACGAGGGATGGCCGACGACCTTCCATCGATGCGTGGTGGCATGTGGGTGAGTTTTTTGATGCACTGAAATGCGTGTTCATCATTTTTCAATGTTTTAAATCCAACGGTTGTGGTTTCAAGTCGATCAGAATTAGTTTCGGGGTGTTTCTGGGCATCCAAAGTGATGGTGTATGTGTTTCAAATGCAAATGTTATCCCAAGAATTAAAAGGTTCAAATAAGAGGTTATTTATAACGTTAGTGATCCTTAATATATATTTCTGATAGGAGATACCGCTCCAGGGACCTCGGAGGAGCGCAAAACTGGAAACTGAGCTTGATCAGATAAACTATGAGTGAACATTTGTTTTTATAACTGTGGTGCATGCATATTGAACTGTTGAATGCTTTTTACTATTATATGAATTAAAATAGTTTGAATAAATATTCTAGGTGTTGATGACTGTTATCTGATGATTAGAATTTTTAGAATAATTATACATTATATAGTTTTTTGGACACATATTTTACGGATTTTTGTGGAAACAGTGTTTTGGGCTCATGTCCAAATTTGAAATGTTTTGACTTGGTTTTGAGTCATGGATTTTTGTAAAAGCAAGGATTTGGCTTTTTTGTTCAAACTGTTTCAACGATTGACCATTCTCGTGAGATTTGATTAGTTCTCAGACGTAGCTGAAGTGACAGGACCCATCCCAATCCCCCCGGGATTAACGTGGGATGACCCTGCTCCCGTCTGACACGGAGTGTCAGACAAGGGATATTTCCGACCTTTGCCCTCCCGGGCTATCAGAGTACGCCAGGATTCAGAGGAGGTATGTGATATCTTGGTCTCTGCTACAGTCCACATCCAATGTCAACCTGAAGGGCAGTCAAAACATTAAAAGCTGTGAGTGGACAAAACAAAAGTTTATAAAAACATTTTAACGAGAAGACATTTGTACCCTTCACTAAAAAGCATGCATGCATTCGAAAACCATTTATCCAGAAAAACCATCGATGGGAACTAAGCCCAAAACTAAGATTGAAAGAACCATAATGAAAACGACCATACGGGCCACTGCCCAAATCTTGTGCACACCTGTGCATACCACATATCACAATCCATATATCATATCTATATCATATACACATATAATTCACACAACCAATCCTGTCATGGTTTCCAAAGCTACGCACGTGCTACCCAGGTCTCAATCCGAGTTTTCTCAAAGTCAAGATCAATGTCCGCAGACCACTGACCCTACCCGAGGTAATAGTAATCATAGCCTTCCTGAGAGTAAGGAACCCAACTGGGGGGTGACTCCACTCAGTCGGTGCTCCGTGACTACTCCGGGGTCCACCCAGGTCAACGACCCTCCCCGGAGGAGATAATAGAAGTAAAGGAAGGTATATGAATACATATATATACATAACATAAACATTCACGCTCGGTTTCCTTGAACCGTCATGATCCATAACATCCATTAACCAGCGTTCATGCCGGTTCCCATAAACCGTCATGAACTTGGAAATCCATCTAGGGTCCCTGACACGAAATCATCAGTGTAAAACAACTGGGTCTCGTGCCCGAACATATGACTCAACTGGGCACCGTGCCCGATATCTAAGGGTCAATCACGACTCCGATCATAGTGATGCGTGCAACCATCCATCTAGGACCGCTCTCAATCCGGGTATGTCGCCGTGAACGAATCAACCGACGCGACCACCACAAGATCATGGTGCACTCATCACCGATCGCTATCCTGAACCGTCAGCACTCAGAAGTCGAGCCTCCCTAGGCTGCCCGACAACGAATCGTGCATCGTGACCTCTCCGGAAGGAACACATCCCAAACCGGAGGCGAGCGTCGTATCGTTGATCGCCGTGCACAAAGCACCCGTCGCAACCACGATTTAGACCGTAGGTCGTAACTAGAGTCATATACCCGAGACCAAACCAAATGAGTCTCATACCCGAGTTTATTCTTTTGGAAATCCAAAACCATTTAATTTAGACCAATAAAAGAATACAGACCCGTATAGGCACCGTATAGGGCCGAAACCTCGAAATACGTGCCTATACGTAACCACACATCCAAATGCACTCATGACATCACAAACAAGTATTTAAAACATATAATAAACATTTATGCATGCACCAATTTAGAAAACAAGGTCCACTCACAGACCGTCTGAGCTGCCGCCTCAATTTACGTGCCATAGGCTCTCCCGAGCCGATCACCATCACCGGGACTCCCGAACCTATCCAAATCGTAATAGAAGGTTACTAACTACCTCATTAACCTTCTACCAAAGCCCCGTAATTTTCCCGTATTTTTAACTATTTTTAAAACCGAATCTAAACCTTCTGACACCCCGAAACCTATCGAAACGATGTCCGATTGACTCAAAACCAGTCCCAAAATGTTCGTTACATCGAATAGATGATTTCGTATGTTGGAACCTTCCCCAGATTCTCTGCCACGCACCCTCACGCGCCCTGGGAGTGCACTGCGGGTGGGCCTCACGCGCCACTGCACAGTGCGTCTTCTTCCTCGCGCAGCCGGTCTGAACCGGCCGGTTCGCCTGCAACTGGACCGGCATAACCGGTCCAGGCCTCATTCTCCCTCAATTTTGGTCCGTTTGCCTCCATTTCAATTCCTAAATTCCTATTTCTTCATTTCCTATCTAACCCAATTAATTATAACTCCTAAAACGTCATAAATCCGACTGGTCCAATTTGGTCCTCACGGTTCAAAATCCAAAACCCTCCACAGAGCTTCCCCGACGTCCAACCCTTCTCCAAACCTTCCTAAAAACCCCCTAGCAACCTAATTAGTTCAACCCAAACGTCCAAACAAGCCCCTAATAATTAGAAATCGAAAATGGATTAAAATGGGCAAAACCGATTACCTCGCGGGTTGGCCACCACCGCCGTCCACGGCGGGGCTCCCTGGGCCGGCCACCGCATCCAACCGCCTCCCCACTCTCTGGTCTCAGTCCTGGTCGAAATGGATGGGTTTTGGGGTTGCACGGGAATGAGAGAAATGGTGAGATCGGGTGGGTTTTGGGTGTGTGTTTGAAATGGAGAAAATGGATTGGTTTGCACGGTGCATGAAGGAAATATGGTGTCCATTGGATGGGTGACACTTGTCACTCATCCATTGGCATCAGGACAAATATCTGGGCCCACTAGTGACAAAACTGCACTTTTTGTCTCGTAAAACGTGTCGCCATGAATAGTAACCTAGAACTTTCGTGAACCGTAACTTCGTCATCAAACGTCCGAATTCGACGTGCCGCCTGTCTACGGATTCGTATCGTCGTCATCTACGTAACGGTCTTCAGCCCTCGGCCATCGAACCTCTTGGTCAAAAAGTCAACATTTGACCCCTTTTAACCAAAATTACCAAAATGCCCCTAAACTTCCGAACGCCATAACTTCCTCCTCGAATGTCGGAATTGAACGTGCCACATGTCTATGAACTCATGACGTCACGAACTACGTCACGGTCATCGGTCAAAGTCCATTTGACTGCCCGAATGAAAAGTCAACGTTTTGCCCACGCCTAGGGGTAAAATGGTCACTTCGCATCGTTCGTTCGATTTCGCCCAACTAATCACTGATTAGCCTCACTAATCGTGATTAGTCACTAATCTAATCTAGGAATTTGGGACGGATCGTTACATGAAGCTTGGCTCCGTTGCTATTCTTTAAGTTGGAGATATTATTTGGACATCTTCCAGATGTTAGCATCCCAAATGTCGTTGATTTCAGAGGTTTGACTTGGACCACACTGGAGCTCGACTCTGCTATTCTCGTGGTTGCCTATGCGTAATACAGGGTTTTCAGCTGGCAATGGCTAGAATATTGATGATTGGTTGTATTGGATTATTGTTATTTGTGTCCTGGTTTTCGAGATGATTTTATAAATGGAGATTTCAGCGAAATTTGGGCCACACGTATTAATATACATTTTATGTTTTCACACTTAACAGGTTAACGATTTTTTATTTGAATGTTATATTTGAAATCCTTGTGTTTTGTAACTTTATGTGGGTTGTTTTCTTATTATGCATACATGTTTTGGAAAATGGAGGGTATATGTTAATTTTCCTCGGTAAACTTTAGGCGACGGAGTCATGCATCGGCTAACTTTATGTTACTCGAGAACAATGGCATAGTCAGAACTTCATCTATGCGAGGACATTTTCTAAATACTTTTAAAAAAAAATTGGATACAATTCAACTCATTATAATATATGTCAAAATAACCAAATTATATAAATAAAAAAAAATTGTATCAAGCCACTAATTCACTACAATCATATATATAATTTTTTTCGATAGATTCTCAGTTTGAAATCTTTGTATGCTCATAATCGACTATGATTGAAATGTTACAACAAAATAGACATGCATACAATTTTGAAAATTGAAAAAAAAAATTAACTATAATACGAACTATATATTTCTACGATTTTTATAAATCATATATAATAATGATATATATTTCCATTATAAAGTTTGAAATTCTATTTCCAAATTAAATGGGAATCCAAAAATATATAATTGACTACAATTATACAATAATCTTTATTTATTAATAAAATTTTAATTAATTGAAACATATTGTAATATACAATATATATATATTATATTAAAATATAAAAAAATCAGTGAGGTTCTAGGATCCCCTGGCACCATTGTGGCTCCATCTATGCGGACGAATGCACTATTTTCGTCGTGTAACATCGAACCCAACGACGGTTGCACGATGAATATGGCCCAACAGATATTAGCGCGCCCCTTTTCTTTATACCCCATGGAGGTTAGATTTTGCTCGACGCGAGGTGACTGTTGGACGCAATTAATTATGTAGATGTAAATCTAATTTGAACTTATCAACTCGATGCGAGGTCATCGAAGCTCATTTCTAACTTTGGTGACAATTGCCAAATGAAGATTTGGAGACCCAACAATGAAGAAATGAACTAGCTAAAAGTGCCGCATTGAGCTATTTCAATGATTCTCTAAATCTTCTGATTAAACTAATGACTTTTGAGGATGAAGGTAGAAAATCGATATATATAATATTGAATTTCATACTCAAAATAATATTTATGGAGGGAAGAAGAGATTACAGATTGCATAAGCCAGTTGCAACCATCTTATTTTTTATTAATATTAAATGATAATAATTTTTGTAGAAACTAATTAATGAAAAGCAGCTTACATGGTCGATCGTCTGCTTTTCAAAAATTCATGTATAATAGATAGGCTGTTTAATTGTTGTCGTACCAGAACTGTTTCTGAAGATTGTCAACTTGCTTGTCGTCAATCTGGAATGCCTTGGCTAGAACATCAGGGTTGATGGGAGGGTTGGATCCGAAGACGGCATTGGCGATGGTGATGACTCCAGGATTCTGGCTGCTAAGTGCAGCAAGGGCTAGGGCTTTGGAGTGTCCCACATTGAGTTGGAAGTGAATGAGACCCTCTGGGAACACAAACACGTCTCCCTTGTACAACACTTTGGTGAATAGCTTGTTCTTTTGGCCATTAATGTTGGAGGTCACGAAGCCAACGTAGAGTGAGCCTTCGAGGACGACGAGGATTTCCGTGGCACGAGGGTGGGTGTGAGGAGGGTTGAGGCCGTTGGGTGCAAAGTCTACACGAGCCGCGGATATCCCAAGAGTGTTGAGTCCTCCTATTTGCTCCACATTCGCCGGTGTCACTATTGAACCCAGCGGATTTGAAGTGTTTCCCGCGTTTCGGAGCCCGTCAAAAAAGAAATCATTTGCTGACACCAGCATCGGGTCTTTGCAGAATTTTCCATTCACAAACACTGCTTAATATATCACAAACAAATCAATCATCTATCCAACATTTACTATGTAATTGAATTATATAACACGTGCATGGATAGATATATAATGCATGATCAGCCATGCAAAATGAAACATATAATTAATTAAGTTATGCATGCATGCATGTACGTACGAGCATTTTTGGTGTTCTTAATTGCGACGCAGAAGTCCTGAAGGGGACTGGGATCTGAGGCAGAGACGAGCAGGAGGGTGGCCAGTGCTAACATGACAACACCAGTTGCAGGGAATTGAGCACCTTTCGCCATCATCGTATTCGGAATTTCGAAACCTGATTAATAATAATTAGATTATGATTCTTGGTTGAGCTAGAGAATAAGAGATGATTGAAACTGTTGCTGGAACTTGTGTATTTATAGATACATATAGAGACTGGTTTTGGATTTTCCATGTCACTTGAGGCAGGTGTAAGGACTAAGGATTAATATTGGAAGCAGGTAAAGACTCGGTTGCACTTGAATTTCATTAGAAGCTAATAATTACTTATATATTGTGGCAGAATATATTACTTTTTCAAGAGCCTGCTTAGTTTGTCTCGGTCTTGATTTTATATATGGTGTTTACTTTTCAATATCGGGCTTTAAAATAAGTTATAGTGTTGAATTAATATCAGCTTAATTAAAAGGTACATTTTTCGAAGGGGTATATATATATATATATATATCCACATATAGTAATAGCTAAGAAGAAGATGGCCGACTTGGACCAACAAAAAGAGAGAGATCAAGAAAATGAAAGCAATATTAATACACAATTTGAAGTATTCCAATGTGTTATAGATTCAATTATTCAAAATTAGAGAATGATGGTGACTTTATATTTTTTATATCATCTACAATACACCTGCCTGCAAAGCGAACGAGTCTCCTGTAATTAAAAAATTATTATGACTTTTCTTCTTCCCTGTTTTCATTTTCACCCAAATTAAACTTCGGGCCGTTCTAGAGAGGTGCCTAGAAGCAACTAATTATGTAATAGTAAACTTAATCTGTGTTAGAGATAGAGCTGCTACGCCGCTTGCATTCGATACTTTTGTTCCAATTCCTTCTCATCGACTGGACCTTTCACAGGGACTAGAAGAGGTCAGCGGTTTGACAGTTTTTCTAGTTAAGTTGTTATTCCCCGTAAATACCGTTGCAATTGCCCCTAATGTCTAAATGGAGTGTTTAGACAACGAAGAAGAAAGTCTGTTGTTATCAACAAAATACCGTTGTCTAAAGGGTACTTTACTGTTGTCTAAAGTTCGCTTTAGACAACAGTATTTATGAATATCGTTGTCTAAACGGACTTTGAACAACAATTTGTCTAAAGGGTACTTTAGACAACGGTTTTGTGTTGATACCGTTGAATAAAGTGACTATACACAACGGTTTATTTAAAAATACTGTTGTCTAAAAGGTGTTGTACACAATGGTTTATTCAAAAATATCGTTGTCTATAATGTGCTTTATGCAAGTCATAATTAATAAAAAGTGCCGTTGTCTAAAGTTCTTTTACACAACAAAAATCATATTAAAATCATGTATCATAATATAAAATTAATTCATATTAAAATTCTTCGCTGATCCAAATAAAAAAGAACTTCATATAAATACATAAATGATTAATCAAGTTCACAATGAAGATTTGAAGAGTACTCATAGTACATTCTGCATCCTAACTCGATCAAAGCCAATCGAAACCACAAATGTGTATGTTCTAAATAAAATAGCAAGTGTTGCAACAATTCTAAAATCTAGTCACCAGAAAACAAACACACCATATGAGGATCAATGCTAAATTAACATAGTTGTACTTTCACCACTGTTACAACCACTTTGATATTAGATAATCTGCCAATTCTTCTCGCACCTCATCAAGGTCATTAAAGGTGTAATGAACCTTCGGCTTATTCGCAGACTTCGAATACTATGTAAGAAATATAAATAGATATTAAATTTGGTAATTAAAGACTTGAAGTTTTCATACTATGAAACACCACTTACAAAGAATAACATTAATGTTCAAAAAGCTAAATACGTAGGTACCTTAGTGATGTATGAAAGATCCGAGTCTCCACAAATCTCTTGCATGTATTTCATTACGCAAAAATCACATGTTTTATAATATGGCTGTTGTGGTCCACCCTCAATATGTAGGTAGAAAATTAATATATGAGTGAATTCTATCTAAACTTAAATGTTCATAGGTAATGTGATAAAAATGCATAACACAATACCTTATGCTAGCTATAAAGACAATATAAGAGAAACACTATCATAGGTTATATATATATTTTTGAAGAAGAATCATGGCCAAGTGCTTCATTATGGGAAAACTACTTGTAGTAAGACTAGAGAACTCATCTCATACTCAAATTGAGGAGAAAAACTAAGATGATGCAGTTCATAAGAAATACACCATATTCAATCTAATCTAATTCAATCCAATTCACAAAGAGCAATCAATTTTGTTGACAAAAATTAGAAAAATGGGATAAAAGGTTTCACAAAAATCCATCCAAACCAGACTGAGCTACGGGTCTGTTGCGATTAGATTGCCAAACTTATGAAGAAAGTGACATAAGATATCAAGACATTCACATTCATATGAACCATGATTTATCTTAACTACTGAATCCTGAAATGGACAATGTTGGATAAGTCAACAGTAGAAACTACAAGTACTTTGGAAGTTTCATGAAATTGAGTTATCTTGTATATAAAACAAAGGAAATGGCAGGAAAGGGCAAGTCTAACATTCAACAAATACAACTGCTAATAAACATTAGTTTCATAAATTAGAAAAATGGAAAGGAGTAACTTAGGAACTCGAGCAAGTGTGAAAGGTCTTTGGTCTTATATGACTTGACTTAATTATGATTCATTATGCTGCTTAAATTTGGAATAGAATTTTGTTTCTCTGCACTACAAATATGATGCTATTTTTCTGAAATCCTTGATCACTAAGCTAATGAATTTACTTGAAACTACAAAATTTTGCTCAGAGAGATAACCTACTTCATCAAATTGAAAGGATGGTTCCTACAATTCACACAAAAATTGCTTTTGGGGCGAGATATTCGTAAATTCGATGAGCAATATATCCGCCGATATCGATATTTTAATCCTTAGTTCCAACGATGACGTGGCAGTCACATGGCGGCCCTGTTACCAGGCGCGTGTGACGGAGCGAGGGAAGGCCGACGACCTTCCATCGATGCGTGTTGGCATGTGGGTGAGTTTTTTGCTGCACTGAAATGCGTGTTCATCATTTTTCAATGTTCTAAATCCAACGGTTGTGGTTTCAAGTTGATCAGAATTAGTTTCGGGGTGTTTCTAGGCATCCAAAGTGATGGTGTATGCGTTTCAAATGCAAATGTTATCCCAAGAATTAAAAGGTTCAAATAAGAGGTTATTTATAACGTTAGTGATCCTGAATTTATATTTTTGACAAGAGATACCGCTCCAGGGACCTCGGAGGAGCGCAAAACTGGAAACTGAGCTTGATCAAATAAAGTATGAGTGAACATTTGTTTTTATAACTGTGGTGCATGCATATTGAACTGTTGAATGCTTTTTGCTATTATATGAATTAAAATAGTTTGAATATATATTCTAGGTGTTGATGACTGTTATCTGATGATTAGAATTTTTAGAATAATTATACGTTATATAGTTTTATGGACACATATTTTACGGATTTTTGTGGAAACAGTGTTTTGGGCTCTTGTCCAAATTTGAAATGTTTTGACTTGGTTTTGAGTCATGGATTTTTGTAAAAGCAAGGATTTGGCTTTTTTGTTCAAACTGTCTCAACGATTGACCATTCTCGTGAGATTTGATTAGTTCTCAGACGTCACTGGAGCTTGGCTCCGTTGCTGTTCTTTAAGTTGGAGATATTATTTGGACATCTTCCAGAAGTTAGCATCCTAAACGTCGTTGATTTCAGAGATTTGACTCGGACCTCATTGGAGCTCGACTCCCCTATTCTCGTGATTGCCCATGCGTAATACAGGGTTTTTAGCTAGAAATGGCTAGAATATTGATGATTGGTTGTATTTGATTATTGTTATTTGTGTCCTGGTTTTCGAGATGATTTTATTAATGGAGATTTCAGCGAAATGTGGGCCACACGTATTAATATACATTTTATGTCAGGACCCGTCCCAAATATCACCTCGATACTCGGAATGGACCCTGCTCCCGTCTGATAATTACACTTACAACACCAAAAAGAAACTGAATACAACTATAAGCATAACCATCAGACGAAGGAGTAAATATATATACAACAGTAAGCCAGAGCATAGTTCTACAAAATGGGCACCGAAAGTCCTACAAGTCTAAGTCCGCAACGGAAGAACGTCGGAAGCCCTATGCCTCGATATCTGCCTCAACGTTCACCCCAGCGCTATCACCACGACCTGGAGGGAATTTAAACAAAAAGAAGGTGTGAGTGGACCAAAAGAATGAAAGTTTTAAAACCGTTTACCAGCAAATCAAAGTAAGGAAATAAAATCATTTGTTCCCTCCGGTTTAAAACCAGGCATGCCAATGAAATATTAGAAAAGTCTTAATATGAAACATCATAAGAAACAGAAACACTATAAATACCATAAGAAACAGATACACTATAAAACTGATATAGAAACCAAAGCATAAACATCAAATCACTTCCCTCGATCAAACCTGCTGGACCTATCCGAGTCTTTAAACTCAACCAGGCCTCACATATAAATCCGAGTCTTTAAACTCCCGAGTCTTTAAACTCAATAGGCCTATGGGGGTAATATCGTAATATCCGAGTCTTTAAACTCCCGAGTATTTAAACTCAATCCGGGCCCGTCCCCCATCAATAGAAATCCGGGTCTTTAAACCCATATCCAGATCCAGCAAATCCAATCCATATCCAGTGTAAAACCAATTCAAAATCCATCGCCAAATCCGAATTCGAAATCCCCGGTTCGAAGCCCTTCCGGCGTTCAGAACCGACATTCCGAACTCAAATCCGGGAAAAGATCCATGTTCATAGTAAAACCATAGGAAAAGCCCAAAATCATATTCCACAACCTATTTACCATCATCAGAAAACGTTTTTAGGTTAAATTTCTGAATTATAACATCAAACTCTGAAAACCCGCTTTTTCTCGAAAAACGTGCAAACATCTCAATCACATATAAACACATATAAAAGCATAAAATATTAATAAAAACAGTTAGGCATGCTCGGAAGTAAGAAAAAGTCCACTCACAGTTTACAACACGTCACTCGCGCTCCGTGCGCTCCTCAACCGTCTCTGGTGTCTCCCGTCCTGTCAATAGATACCAAATAGGGTCACAATAACATCAAGGATACCTTCCCTATTTTCCCCAATTTTTCGAGAATTTAATAATATTTTAATCCTAAACCCTAAACCGCACGGATTCCCGAACCATTCCGTAACACCGTCCGATTAACCCGAAAACTATACCATTGGATTCCTTAGGACATTTAGGGTTAAACTCATGTTGGTCGCTTAATCGGATTCCTCCCCACGCGCCGCCCGAAGTGGCTGCGCGTGGGCCTCACGCGCCTGCTACAGTCCATCTTCAACCTCGAGTCACCCGGTTCAACACAGTTGAACCGGCGTGACCGGTTCTCCTCCGTTCCTCCACCATTCTTCCCCATTTCAATGCCTTTAGCTTCGTCCAGTCCCCTACAACCAAACCCAGTCCTAAAATCCAGAAATCACGGCCTGAAACCCCTCGTCTTCAACCTAGAAAACCACTGCCCGTGAGCCCTGTTTTCCTTCCCGGCCGTCCACTGCTTCCCCCTTCACGGTGGTGATACCAGCACCTTCCTAGGACCCTACTTAGTCCTACCCAACTGATAGAATCCGTCGATTCATCCCCGAAGTCCACGACTTCAAGTTTGAAGTCACGGCCAAAAACAGAGTATTGGTTACTCGCCGTCGACTGAGCCCCGCCGTGTACGCCCCCGTCACGGCAGCCATCAAAAACCAATCCTAAGACCTCCCTGAACAACACCCTGACCTCCTAATCCCTCGACTCTAAGCCCAACTCCACGACTTTGCATTTGAAAAATCACGGGAAACAGAGTAGAGAAACTTACCCTGCGATTACGTCGCCGCCGTGAGCACAGCCGCCTACCACGGTGCTCGTGGGACTCCCCTCAACCTCCTGAGTCTCCTAGTACCTTGAATCCGTCCACCACACCACACAACAGCCACCTCCGTCCACGGCCTCCTCTGTTTCTTCCAAGTATCCAACCAGCAACCACGTCGCCTCCGTGCACGATTGCACCACCAGACCACGATCACCAGCTCCTCCTTGTCTCTATGTCACTCTCTCAACTCACTCTTCACTCTCCCTAGCATCCAAATCAATCACCGCCTCACCCCAATCCTCTCTCTGTTTTCTGTGTTTCAAACCCAAACACGGTTTGATTTTTGTACAAGGTGTGGCCGTGCACACTTGAGAATGGCCTGGAACCATCCAGCCACTCCCACGTGTCCAACATCCATAGGCCAGCCCAAAAATATCTGCCACTTGCCCTTATCTGATTGGGCTGAGGGAAAATGACCAAAATGCCCCTCTTGCACAAAATTACCATTTTGCCCTTAGACTTTCCAGACCCGTATCTTTTCCGTCCGACGTCCGATGACAGCGTGCCGCCTATCGTTGAACTCAGGACGTCGAGACCTATCCAACGGTCCTCGGTCTACGTGAAAATCACACATCCTTCAAAAAGTCAACATTTTCCCTATTAGCTCAAAATTACGGTAACGCCCCCAACCTTCCGTACATCATAACTTTTCCTCCGGTTGTCCGAATCGAGCCTACCGCCTGTCTACGGACTCGTGACGTCCTAACCTACGTCACGGTCAAGGGCTAACACTCAACCAATCAATAGTACAAAAAGTCAACTTTTCGTTTACTATTCACAAGGGCAAAATCGTCCTTTTTACAAAACTTCACAAAAATTACATTTTTTACCCTTCCCGTAGGTACGGGTTGTTACAATCTACAACCCTAAAAAGAATTTCGTCCCCGAAATTCAGTGAAATAAATAAGGGTACTGTTCTCGCATCAAGGCCTCGGGTTCCCAGGTAGCTTCTTCGACCTGATGATTCCTCCACAATACCTTCACTAAGGGAACCGTCTTCCTTCGCAACACTTTATCCTTCCGATCCAAGATTGCAACAGGTTGCTCTTCAAAACTCAAGTCTTCCCTCAGTTCCACTGGTTGTGCTTCCAAAACATGCGAATCATCTCGAATATATTTCCGAAGCATGGAAACATGAAAGACATTATGTACCTTTTCTAAATCTGCTGGTAAGGCCAACCGATAAGCTACAGGACCAATCCGCTCCAAGATCTCATACGGTCCAATGTAACGAGGACTCAACTTCCCTCGTCTGCCAAATCGTACAATTCCTTTCCAAGGAGATAGCTTCAAGAAAACCCAGTCTCCAACAGCAAACTCCAAATCCCTGATCCTACGGTCAGCGTAGCTCTTTTGGCGGTCCTGTGCTGCCTTCAATCGATCCCTAATCAGTGCCACTTTTTCCTGAGCAAGCTCCACCAGCTCAGAAGTAGTCAACCTCCTCTCACCAACCTCAGTCCAACACAGTGGAGTCCGACACTGCCGCCCATACAAAGCCTCGTAAGGAGCCATCCCAATGCTCTCCTGGAAACTATTATTGTAGGCGAACTCCATCAAAGGCAGATGTGATTCCCAAGTACCCTGAAAATGAAGCACACAAGCTCGCATCATATCCTCGAGAATCTGAATAGTCCGCTCAGACTGCCCATCAGTCTGAGGATGAAAAGCAGTACTGAAGTGTAAGTTAGTCCCAAAAGCTTCCTGTAAGCTCTGCCAAAATCGAGAAGTGAATCTCGGATCTCTATCAGATACTATCGACTCCGGAGTCCCATGCAATCGAATAATCTCATTAATAAACAACTGTGCAAACTGTTCCAGCCTGAAGTTCTCCCGTACTGGCAAGAAATGAGCAGACTTCGTAAGTCGATCCACAATAACCCACACACCATCGTGTCCCTTCGGTGTTCTCGGAAGCTTGAACACAAAATCCATAGTCAGGTGATCCCATTTCCACTCGGGAATCGGCAAAGGTTGCATTGCTCCATAAGGTCTCTGCCGCTCGGCTTTTACCTGTTGACAAATCAAACATCTACTGACATACTCTGCAATTTCACGTTTCATCCCTGACCACCAATAATGCTCTCGAAGTGTACGATACATCTTGGTCCCACCAGGATGCATCGCATAAGCTGAACAGTGAGCCTCATCCAGTATCACCTTCTTCAAAACTTCATCCTCAGGTACACACAACCGTCCATTCTTAACCAAGGCTCCATCCTCACGGATCTCAAAATCCTGTCTTTCTCCAGCCTCGACCTCAATCCGAATGATGCCCAGAATAGGGTCCTCAAACTGAGCATCAACCACCTGATCAATCAAAACGGGTCGCACATGGAAACTCGCTAGGAGTGCTCCCTGATCATCCACAGTCAACTCTACTCCCAACTTACGGAGCTCAACCAGCAAAGGTAACCGTACTGTCCTCAAACGCGACAAAGATCCAGCTGACTTCCTGCTCAGAGCATCGGCTACCACATTAGCCTTCCCTGGATGATACTCGATAGTACAGTCGTAGTCCTTAAGTAACTCCAACCAACGGCGCTGTCTGAGATTCAATTCCTTTTGAGTGAACAAATACTTCAAACTCTTGTGGTCCGTGAAGATCCTGCATTTCTCACCGTACAAGTAATGTCGCCAAATCTTCAATGCATGAACCACCGCAGCCAGTTCCAAGTCATGTGTAGGGTAGTTCACCTCATGTGGTTTCAATTGCCGGGAAGCATAAGCAATCACTTTCCCGTGCTGCATCAAGACACAACCCAACCCTTGGAAAGAAGCGTCACTGTACACCTCGAACTCCCCACTATCATCTGGAAGGGCTAACACAGGGGCAGATGTCAACCGCCTTTTAAGCTCCTGGAAACTCTGTTCACAGTTCTCATCCCACTCAAACCGAACTCCCTTCCGTGTCAACCTCGTCAACGGTGCTGCAAGAATAGAAAAGCCCTCAATAAAACGCCGGTAATACCCTGCCAAACCCAGAAAACTCCGAATTTCCGTCACCGTCTTAGGCTGTTCCCAATTGGCTACCGCCTCAACATTCTGAGGATCCACACGAATGCCCTCGGCCGAAATCACATGGCCATGAAATCCAACACTGGTCAACCAGAACTGACACTTACTGAGCTTCGCATACAACTGATGCTCCCTCAATGTTTCAAGCACGATCCTCAGATGTTTCTCATGCGCCTTCGCACTCTTCGAAAACACCAAAATATCATCAATGAAAACAATCACAAAACGATCCAAGTAGGGCCGGAACACTCGGTTCATAAGGTCCATAAAAGCTGCTGGGGCATTAGTCAAACCAAAAGGCATCACCACAAACTCATAGTGACCGTACCTGGTCCGGAAAGCTGTCTTCGGTATATCCTCCTCTTTAACCCTTAACTGGTGATAGCCGGAGCGAAGATCAATCTTCGAGAAATACTGTGCTCCCTTGAGCTGGTCAAACAAATCATCAATCCGGGGTAGGGGGTACTTATTCCGAATAGTTACCTTATTCAATTGCCTGTAATCCACACACAATCTCAATCCTCCGTCCTTTTTCTTGACAAACAAAACAGGTGCTCCCCAAGGTGACATACTCGGTCGAATGAATCCTATATCGACCAACTCTTGCAACTGGGCCTTAAGTTCCCTCAATTCGGCAGGTGCCATACGGTAAGGAGTCTGAGAAATAGGCTGTGTACCTGGTAGAAGCTCAATCGTAAACTCAAGATCTCGGTGTGGGGGTAGTCCTGGCAACTCCTCGGGAAAAACATCGGGAAACTCCCGTACCACTGGTATACCCTCCGCCCTCTCTGGCGTAACACGCGTATCCACCACATGAGCTAAGTAACCCTGGCACCCCTTACGTAACAGTTTACTAGCCTCGAGTGCCGAAATAACTCCCGTAGGAAGTGCACGCTGATCCCCCTGGAATATAGTCTCTGACAATCCGGGACTCCGAAAAGTCACTCTCCTATCCAAACATTCGATAGAAGCATGATGTCTCGTCAACCAGTCCATACCCAAGATCACATCAAAGTCCCGTAAATCCAAGAGTAACAAATCTGCCAGTAACTCCACCTGGCCTACCAGTACCGGACACTCTCTCAAAACCTGAGTCACTACCAACACCTCCCCAGTAGGTGTACTCACTCCTAACGCACAATCCAAAGTAGACACCTCCCTCTCCTTGACCAGACTACAACTCCGAGCTATAAATGAATGAGTAGCCCCGGGATCTATCAAAGTAAAAACTGTGTGACCAAGTATGGTAAGTGTACCTGTCACCACTCCCGGTGCTGACCTAGCCTCCTGCTGAGTCATCGCAAAAACTCGCGCCTGTGGTCCCAATGACCTACCGCGCCCTCTGGAACTGCTCGTGGCACCACCGCCACCCCTAGGGCCTGCCGCCCCTGATACTGATGCAGTACTCCGCCCGGGTTCTGCTGCACCTCTGCCTGCTCCACCCTCCGGGGCTAACAATGGGCACTCCCGACGGAAATGTCCTCGCTCCCCACAATAGAAGCAAGTATCCCTACCGGGTCCACCGGTATGCCTCCCTGTAGAAGCCACTGAAGTAGCACTCGCCTGAGGAGTCGGCTGTGACCTAGCTCCTCGAAATCCGGAGCCCTGAAAACTGCCTGGTCTGCCATACCGGGCTCCACCAGCCGATAGTGATCCACCAAAATTACCCCGTTTCGGGGGCCTCTGACTCGATGCTCCTGGGAATGACTGCTCTCGGCGTCGAACACTGCCCGAATACTGTGGTCGAGCAGGTAAACTGGCCTCCACCCTGACAGCTGCATCAGACAACTCTCGGAATGTAGCAAAAGAGCCGGCTGTCACTATGGCCCTGATCTCTCCCCGGAGGCCCAACTCAAACCGGCGGCACTTCTCCACCTCAGTCGCCACAAATGCCGGAGCAAAACGAGATAGCATCTGGAACCTCTGCTCATACTCAGCAACTGTCAAGTTCCCTTGCTTCAAGTGAAGGAATTCCGCTTCCTTCGCATCCCTAAAAGAACGGGGATAGTACTGATCTAGAAACCGCTCCCGGAAAGTCTCCCAGGTCACGGTATGTGCATCCCAGCCGGACAGTTCCAGCGTGTACCACCACTCGTAGGCAGCTCCATCCAACAGAAAAGTGGCTAACAATACCCGATCCTCGGGAGGACAGTGCATCACCCCAAAAATACGTTCTAGTCGGGTGATCCATCGGTGAGCTTCCTCGGGATCAGCCCCACCGCTGAACGTAGTAGCCCCAAGCCTCTGGGCTCTCTCAATCGAAGCGCTCTCAGTCCCTCTCGCCGCTTCATCGTCAGGTCGTGGAGGGGGTTCACGTCTCGGAGGCATGATCAATCGTACGCTGAAAGAGGCATAGAGTTAGTATAACAACCTAGACCCAACACAAATTGACACAACCTATGCTCTGATACCAATTGTCAGGACCCGTCCCAAATATCACCTCGATACTCGGAATGGACCCTGCTCCCGTCTGATAATTACACTTACAACACCAAAAAGAAACTGAATACAACTATAAGCATAACCATCAGACGAAGGAGTAAATATATATACAACAGTAAGCCAGAGCATAGTTCTACAAAATGGGCACCGAAAGTCCTACAAGTCTAAGTCCGCAACGGAAGAACGTCGGAAGCCCTATGCCTCGATATCTGCCTCAACGTTCACCCCAGCGCTATCACCACGACCTGGAGGGAATTTAAACAAAAAGAAGGTGTGAGTGGACCAAAAGAATGAAAGTTTTAAAACCGTTTACCAGCAAATCAAAGTAAGGAAATAAAATCATTTGTTCTCTCCGGTTTAAAACCAGGCATGCCAATGAAATATTAGAAAAGTCTTAATATGAAACATCATAAGAAACAGAAACACTATAAATACCATAAGAAACAGATACACTATAAAACTGATATAGAAACCAAAGCATAAACATCAAATCACTTCCCTCGATCAAACCTGCTGGACCTATCCGAGTCTTTAAACTCAACCAGGCCTCACATATAAATCCGAGTCTTTAAACTCCCGAGTCTTTAAACTCAATAGGCCTATGGGGGTAATATCGTAATATCCGAGTCTTTAAACTCCCGAGTCTTTAAACTCAATCCGGGCCCGTCCCCCATCAATAGAAATCCGGGTCTTTAAACCCATATCCAGATCCAGCAAATCCAATCCATATCCAGTGTAAAACCAATTCAAAATCCATCGCCAAATCCGAATTCGAAATCCCCGGTTCGAAGCCCTTCCGGCGTTCAGAACCGACATTCCGAACCCAAATCCGGGAAAAGATCCATGTTCATAGTAAAACCATAGGAAAAGCCCAAAATCATATTCCACAACCTATTTACCATCATCAGAAAACGTTTTTAGGTTAAATTTCTGAATTATAACATCAAACTCTGAAAACCCGCTTTTTCTCGAAAAACGTGCAAAATCCCAAAACGTCTCGAAAAACGTGCAAACATCTCAATCACATATAAACACATATAAAAGCATAAATATTAATAAAAACAGTTAGGCATGCTCGGAAGTAAGAAAAAGTCCACTCACAGTTTACAACACGTCACTCGCGCTCCGTGCGCTCCTCAACCGTCTCTGGTGTCTCCCGTCCTGTCAATAGATACCAAATAGGGTCACAATAACATCAAGGATACCTTCCCTATTTTCCCCAATTTTTCGAGAATTTAATAATATTTTAATCCTAAACCCTAAACCGCGTGGATTCCCGAACCATTCCGTAACACCGTCCGATTAACCCGAAAACTATACCATTGGATTCCTTAGGACATTTAGGGTTAAACTCATGTTGGTCGCTTAACCGGATTCCTCCCCACGCGCCGCCCGAAGTGGCTGCGCGTGGGCCTCACGCGCCTGCTACAGTCCATCTTCAACCTCGAGTCACCCGGTTCAACACAGTTGAACCGGCGTGACCGGTTCTCCTCCGTTCCTCCACCATTCTTCCCCATTTCAATGCCTTTAGCTTCGTCCAGTCCCCTACAACCAAACCCAGTCCTAAAATCCAGAAATCACGGCCTGAAACCCCTCGTCTTCAACCTAGAAAACCACTGCCCGTGAGCCCTGTTTTCCTTCCCGGCCGTCCACTGCTTCCCCCTTCACGGTGGTGATACCAGCACCTTCCTAGGACCCTACTTAGTCCTACCCAACTCACAGAATCCGTCGATTCATCCCCGAAGTCCACGACTTCAAGTTTGAAGTCACGGCCAAAAACAGAGTATTGGTTACTCGCCGTCGACTGAGCCCCGCCGTGTACGCCCCCGTCACGGCAGCCATCAAAAACAATTCCTAAGACCTCCCTGAACAACACCCTGACCTCCTAATCCCTCGACTCTAAGCCCAACTCCACAACTTTGCATTTGAAAAATCACGGGAAACAGAGTAGAGAAACTTACCCTGCGATTACGTCGCCGCCGTGAGCACAGCCGCCTACCACGGTGCTCGTGGGACTCCCCTCAACCTCCTGAGTCTCCTAGTACCTTGAATCCGTCCACCACACCACACAACAGCCACCTCCGTCCACGGCCTCCTCTGTTTCTTCCAAGTATCCAACTAGCCACCACGTCGCCTCCGTGCACGATTGCACCACCAGACCACAATCACCAGCTCCTCCTTGTCTCTATGTCACTCTCTCAACTCACTCTTCACTCTCCCTAGCATCCAAATCGATCACCGCCTCACCCCAATCCTCTCTCTGTTTTCTGTGTTTCAAACCCAAACACGGTTTGATTTTTGTACAAGGTGTGGCCGTGCACACTTGAGAATGGCCTGGAACCATCCAGCCACTCCCACGTGTCCAACATCCATAGGCCAGCCCAAAAATATCTGCCACTTGCCCTTATCTGATTGGGCTGAGGGAAAATGACCAAAATGCCCCTCTTGCACAAAATTACCATTTTGCCCTTAGACTTTCCAGACCCGTATCTTTTCCGTCCGACGTCCAATGACAGCGTGCCGCCTGTCGTTGAACTCAGGACGTCGAGACCTATCCAACGGTCCTCGGTCTACGTGAAAATCACACATCCTTCAAAAAGTCAACATTTTCCCTATTAGCTCAAAATTACGGTAACGCCCCCAACCTTCCGTACATCATAACTTTTCCTCCGGTTGTCCGAATCGAGCCTACCGCCTGTCTACGGACTCGTGACGTCCTAACCTACGTCACGGTCAAGGGCTAACACTCAACCAATCAATAGTACAAAAAGTCAACTTTTCATTTACTATTCACAAGGGCAAAATCGTCCTTTTTAAAAAACTTCACAAAAATTACATTTTTTACCCTTCCCGTAGGTACGGGTTGTTACATTTTATGTTTTCACACTTAACAGGTCAACGATTTTTTATTTGAATGTTATATCTAAAATCCTTGTGTTTTGTAACTTGATGTGTGTTGTTTTCTTATTATGCATGCATGTTTTGGAAAATGGAGGGTATACCTTAATTTTCCTCGGTAAACTTTAGGCGATAGAGTCGTGCATCAAGTAACTTTATGTTACCCGAGAACAATGTTATAGTCAGAACTTCATCTGTGCGGGGACATTTTCTAAATACTTTAAAAAAAAAATTAGATACAATTCAACTCATTATAATATATGTCAAAATAACCAAATTATATAAATAAAAAAAATTGTATCAAGCCACTAATTCACTACTGACACGACCCACCCCCAATCCCTCGGGATTAAGGGCTAAGTCATGCTCCCGTCTAACTTACGTGTGACACGAAGGCTAAACCAACGTCCAACCTCCATGTAACACGTAAGTCGGACAAGGCATTTCCAAACGAACCATTTAAACTTCCGAACTTCCCAGAGCATGCAGACTCTACTGTGGATCGTGTGTGTGATCTCTCCGTCTTTCTCGACCAACAGCCCGCACCGCGACAATCTGGAGGGTACCAAAAACATAAAAAGACTGTGAGTGGACAAAAATAAATAGTATATTTAGAAAACAGTTTATAGAAATCTACATTTATACCCTCCATTTAAAATCCAATGCATACATACCAAACCATTCCATAAAACCATTCGTATCCAAGATAAGAAACCCATTATTGGAAACCAAAATCCTTTCCTTTTCTCAAATCCATAATTCAAATCCAGGGCCTCAGCTCAAAATCATCAATCTTTATCAAAGTACGGGAACTCAGCCCAAAACTCATTAAATCCAAACCATCCGGGCCAACGCCCAAACCATCTGAAAAACCAGTGAAAAACATCAATCAAGCGAGTTTGTTGGATCTCAAGTGCGCCCGAATCTTTAAACTCAAAATCATGCGCATAATCAGGCCTTCCCGAGATATCAACGAGTCTTTAAACTCAAAACACAATCAACAGGCCTCGGGGGGTATCACAATAACCGAGTCTTTAAACTCAAAACATATACCGAGTCTTTAAACTCAAAACATATCAATCCAGGGCCCTCCCCCCATCAATCAACCGAGTCTTTAAACTCAAAACCAGATCTAGCGGTTTTTCTTTTCTTTTTCCGGGTCTTTAAACCCAAAACCATTTTTCGATCAAGTGAAAACCACAAAAAATCCTTATCCGAATTCGCAACAATGATTCCTTAAGCCGGCATCCGGAATCATCATCTCGAACCCAAATCCAGAATTTCTCCTTTCATGTTTCAAAATCGAATCTCGTTTATCGAAATCACATGAACAGGGCTCCAAGCCCGAGATCACTTTTCAAAATTCGCTATAAATCATTGAAATCAAATCATAGTTCAAATCCCAAAATCAAATCATCAAAACCATGCTCAAATCGCAACATAATCGAAATCTCGTAAAACGTGCAAATACGAGACAACGGTTTTGTATTGATACTGTTGTATAAAGTGACTATACACAACGGTTTATTTAAAAATACTGTTGTCTAAAAGGTGTTGTACACAATGGTTTATTCAAAAATATCGTTGTCTATAAGGTGTTTTACACAAGTAATAATAAAAAGTACCGTTGTCTAAATTTCTTTTACACAACAAAAATCATATTAAAATCATGTATCATAACATAAAATTAATTCATATTAAAATTCTTCGCCGATCCAAATAAAAAAGAACTTCTTATAAATATATAAATGATTAATTAAATTCACAATGAAGATTTGAAGAGTACTGATAGTACATTCGACGAGGATGGTGGCGTTGGTCAGTAGCTTTGGCGGTCGGTATATTTCCAATGATGACGTAGCAGCCACATGGCGGCCCGGCTACCATGCGTGTGTGATGGCATGGGGGATGGCCGACGGCCTTCCATCGATGCATGGTGGGATGTGGGTGAGATTTTTGATGCACTGAAACGCTTGTTCGACATTTTTCGATGTTCTAAATACAACGGTTTTGGTTTAAAGTCGATCAGAATTAGTTTCGGGGTGTTACTAGGCGTCCAAAGTGATGGCGTATGTGTTTCAAATGCAAATGTTATCCCAAGAATTAAAAGGTTCAAATAAGAGGTTATTTATAACATTAATGATCCTTAATTTATATTTTTGACAGTAGATATCGCTCTAGGGATCTCGGAGGAGTGCAAACTAGAGATTGAGCTCGATTGGATAAACTACGAGTGAACATTTGTTTTTATAACTGTGGTGCATGCATATTGAACTGTTGAATGCTTTTTGCTGTTATATGAATTAAAATAGTTTGAATAAATATTCTAGGCGTTGATGACTGTTATCTGATGATTAGAATTTTTAGAATAATTATACGTTATAAAGTTTTATGGACACATATTTTACGGATTTTTGTGGAAACAGTGTTTTGGGCTCATGTCCAAATTTGAAATGTTTTGACTTGGTTTTGAGTCATGGATTTCTGTAAAAGCAAGGATTTTACTTTTTGTTCAAACTCTTTCAACGATTAACCATTCTTTTGAGATTTGATTAGTTCTCAGACATCCCTGGAGCTTGGCTCTGCTGTAGTTCTTTAAGCTGGAGATATTATTTGGACATCTTCTGGATGTTAGCATCCTTAACGTTGTTGATTTCAAAGATATGACTCGGACCTCACTGGAGATCGACTCTAGCCTTGTTAATTAGTTCGAAAAAACGGACCGAAAAATCAAATCAAACCGGAATCGAACCGAAAAATACCGAACCGAAAAAAAATCGAGACCATTTGGAGAAAACCGAACCGAAACAAACCGAACCGAACCGTTTCAGTTTTGATTTTCGGTATAAGAACACCGAACTGAACCGAATGAACCTAAAAACCGAACTGAACCGAACCGACCCGAACCGAAATGCTTTAGGTTACTTTGTAATGGACATTGATTAGTTGTAATGGATATTGATTAGTTGTAATAAACATTAATTAGGATGTAATGGACATTATATAGATAATAAATATTGATTATTGTATAAAAGTAAAAAAAAAAACGGGTTTTAGAGAAAATTGAACCGGTTCAACCGAACCAAATCACCATAATTTGAAATGAAAATACCGATTTTAATCGAAATCGAACCGAACCGAACCGAACCGAACCGAATTGGAGGAAAAACCAAACCAAACCGTATTGGAGGAAAAATCGAACTGAACCGAACCGATTCCTCAACCGGTTTCGATTTTGGTTTCGGTAAAAAAACCGAACCAAAAAACAGATTAACACTCTTACTCGACTCTGCTATTCTCGTGGTTGCCTATGCGTAATACAGGGTTTTCAGCTGGCAATGGCTAGAATATTGATGATTGGTTGTATTTGATTATTGTTATTTGTGTCCTAGTTTTCGAGATGATTTTGTAAATGGTGATTTCAGGGAAATGTGGGCCACAAGTATTAATATACATTTTATGTTTTCACACTTAACAGGTCAGCCGTTTTTTATTTGAATGTTATATCTAAAATCCTTGTGTTTTGTAACTCGATGTAAGTTGTTTTCTTATTATGCATGCATCTTTTGGAAACTGGAGGGTAAATATTATTTTTCCTCAGAAACTTTAGGCGACAGAGTCATGCACTGACAGGACCGCCCTCGAAAGAGGCATCGATAACCGTGCCCGATCCTGCTCCCGTCTGGCAAGAAGTCAGAAATCCCCAAGTTACCCTTAGTACTTGCCAAACTAGGGATAGCCACACGTACTTACTCATGCCTCCGCCCCTCGAACAGCCTCGAACAACGCGCCACGACCTGGAGGGTCAATAAAAACCAAAAGGTGTGAGTGGACAAAAATAAATCAGTGTAAAAAAAAAAAGTTACAGAAAGACGTTTTTTACCCTCCAAGTAAAAACCAAGACATGCATACAAAAAAAAATCGTTTCGCAATCCGTTACATTTCCAACATAAGAAAAACCGTGTATCAAATTTCACATAAGGAAAACTTGTATGAAACTCAAAATCATTATTCCTTTCTCAACCATCGGGTCTTAGCCCACAATCATAACCACCGGGCCTCAGCCCAAACATCAAAAATTAACATTAAATCACAAGTCAAACACTTTGCTGGATATCAAGTGCGCCCGAGTCTTTAAACTCAAAACCATGCGCATAATTAGGCCTTCCCGGGATATCAACGAGTCTTTAAACTCACGAGTCTTTAAACTCCATATGGCCTCGGGGGTATCACAAATCCGAGTCTTTAAACTCACGAGTCTTTAAACTCATTAAAGGTCTTCCCCCGTCATCAATTAACCGAGTCTTTAAACTCAAAACGTGCTCCAGCAATAGCACCCGGGTCTTTAAACCCAAACAGTTTTCAAAAGGTCTTTAAACCCCAAAACATTTGACAATCACAACAACGCGGGATCCATCCCGAAATCACATTTTTTTTCACAACAGGACTTATGGTCCGAATTTCCACATTCAAATCCCCAAGTCTTACTTCACAAATCATATTCAAATCATCATTACACACGGGGCATGTACAATCATACCAAACCACTTTATTAAATCCTTTTTCATTTCCGAATTCGAATTCGCAATAATGATTCCGTAAGCCGGCATCCGGAAGCATCATCCCGAACCCAAACCAAGAATTCGGTTTTTCAAATTTTCGAAAACTGAAATCTCGTTCATCAAAATTACTTTTATGCCCCGAGCATCAAACCCGAAATCACCTTTTTCAAAATCCATTCTAAATCCTTGAAATCACATCATTTTTCAAATCCCAAGGTCAAAGCATCAAAACCACAATCAAATCACCAAAATCACGATCGAATCACGACATACTCGAAATCCCGTAACACGTGCAAATCCGCAGAAATCTCGAAAACCGTGTCAACACCGTGAGTCACACTCACAATCATAAACAACATTCATAAAACATTATACCCACAAATTATGCAAATTCTTTTGTTAAACCATCATCAAGCATAAGAGTGACCATAGTCTCGAAATACGTGTAATTTCGTATGTATAGCAAAGATACGTATAAATACGGGAATCGAAATCAATCACAACTTATAATCATAATCACAGAAATCATGGAAATATTTATGCATGCATCAAATTTTGAAAGCAATGTCCACTCACACACCAATTTTAAGGCTCGGTTTCGCGCCTCACGCATTCCCGTAATTTCCGATATTTTCCAGAAAACCCGAATCCTGTCCGAAATCACATTCCAGGGTCATTAAGGTCTCAAATAACAACATACCAATTCCCCATAATTTTCTGGGAATTATTCGTTGATTAAAAACGTAACCTAAACCTTCGGACCCTCGGAACAACATCGAAACGGTGTCCGATTAATTCGAAACCAACGCTAAAATGTTCGTTACAGTGTATAGGACAAAAGTCATGTTGGACTTACCTCGAAAATTGGACCCACGCACCCTCACGCGCCGCGGTGAGTGGCTGCGCGTGAGTCCACGCGCCTGCTACAGTACCCCTGCACAGTTCATCGTTCTCACCCGCCAAACCTGCAATACGGGTTGTTCAACCCGCGACACAACCCGGTTAAATCCTTATCAAAACTCACTCGATTCCTCCCCTCATTCCACCTAAATCATTTCTCAGCAGGTTAATTTAGGATCCCATTCATTAATCATCTTCCATTAGCCCTAAATCGATCAACTCGAACTCGAACATCCAAACGGGGCGAAGTATGAAACTCACCCAAATCGACCCCATTCCCAAATTAACATAGACAGGAGTTTCCAGAGACCTAAACGAACGCTTTAGCACTGTAAATTTCGGGAAATATTACCTGGAGGTTGTCGACTTCAAGCTCGAAAATCTCTGAAACCAGGGGCCTCCGTTCATGGCCATACGGTGATCAGTTCCCTTCAATTTTCGTATGGACGAGTTCGAAATGAACTCAGAAGACTAATATTTACCTCAGTTTGGCTCAACTCAGCTCACAGATTAAATTTGGAATTTCCCTCCATTTTTCGAGTTTTTTCCCAGAGCTGGTTCTCTCAACTCTCAGCTCACTTTCTGGTTCCAAATGAATCAGAGCAACACTCCCAGCACTCTGATAATCGAACAAGACCCCAACACCCGTGGGAACTCGTTCTGGCTCCTCTATGAATCGTCCCCCGCACTGTCCCAAAAACGAAGAAGAAAATGGTTGCCCGTGCTCTGCAATTCTCCAGTCCCAACTGACCCAATGTCACTCACGAGCACAGACAAATCTCCCTCAGTGCTCTGTGTTCCTCCACTCAAAGGTATAAACAAATCCAACCCGTGCATGCTCAAGTCCAAGCTCTGTTTTTCAATTCCGAACACCATCACTTGTTTCCCACACACACACCACCCTTGCACGCCCAGCATACACACAGTCCTCAATGTCACTAACGGGATAAATAAATCTCCCCAATGTCACTGAACTGGTGAGACAATTGTGGGATTTCAGGACACACACGGCACGGGTGCTCAGCCCTCTGTTTCACGGTTCAAACAGTCCCCCTGCAGGAAATTACCATTTTGCCCTCACTTGGCAAATTACCAAAATGCCCCTCACGCGTCCCAGACCCGTAACTTGGTCAATTGAAATCCGATCGACGCGTGCCGCCTGTCTACAGACTCAGGGCATCGAGACCTTCCTAACGGTCCTCGGTCCTCGGCCATCGGACCTTCCGATCAAAAAGTTAACATTTCCCATATTTCGTCCAAATTACGGAAATGCCCCTGGATTTCCGAACGTCATAACTTTCACCACGAACGTCGGAATCGAACGTGCCACCTGTCTATGAACTCGTGACGTCCCAAACTACGTCACGGTCATTGGTCAAAGTCCATTTGACCGTCCGAATAAAAAGTCAACCTTTTACCCACGACTAGGGGGAAAACGATTATTTTGCAACGTTCGTCCGATTCCGCCCAACTAATCACCGATTAACCCCGTTAATCATTATTAGTTACTAATCTAATCCCGAATTCCGGGATGGGTCGTTACATGCACTGGGTAACTTTATGTTACCAGAGAGCAATGGAATAGCCAGAACTTCATCTGTGCGGGGACCTTTTCTAAATACTTTAAAAAAAATTAGATACAATTCAACTCATTATAATATATGTCAAAATAACCAAATTATAAAAATAAAATAAAATAATTGTATTAAGTCACTAATTCACTACAATCATATATAATTGTTTTCGATAGATTCTCAGTTTGAAATCTTTGTATGCTCATAATCGACTATGATTGAAATGTTACAACAAAATAGACAAGCATACAATTTTGAAAATTGAAAAAAAAAAATTAACTATAATACGAACTATATATTTTTATATCTAAATATTTCTAGGATTTTTATAAATCATATATAATAATGATATATATTTCCATTATAAAGTTTGAAATTCTATTTCCAAATTAAATGGGAATCCAAAAATATATAATTGACTACAATTATATAATCATCTTTATTTATTAATAAAATTTTAATTAATTGAAACATATTGTAATATACAATATATATATATATATATATATATTGTAAGCTGTCTCAATATGATGCAATGTGCCAAGTCAGTAAGGTGCCAAGTCTGTACCACCAATGCTTGTAAGCATGACAGTGTACGAATCCTTGGCCACCACCCTATACGGTGCCACCTACCTGAAATCAGTCCTGTGCAGTGATGTTCTCAGTATAAAAGCATGATCTCCTGTGCTGCAGCTCACCATGGATGTTGTGCACCAAACACTGTCACTATCTTACAGCTGTGCCAACAGCTAATGATTGATGAATGCTGTTAGTGATTAGTTAGGTTGTTAGCACAGTTAAAACCTTTTACTTAGTGACTAAGCAACAAGTGAAGACTATAAGGTGTGTCGATTGATGATTGTACTGGTTAAGATTCATAATACGTTTTCATTCATTTTTCCTATTCTCTCTCTTCGATTCTCTCCACCTTCTCTCTAAAACTCTCATCCTTTTCTTCAAAATCGATCTCTAAAACTCAAGAACATCAAAACCTAATATGATATGAAAGCTAGTCTCGTGATCCATGGTTAAGCCCATTCACGAGTGGTTCTAGCCTCAAGCTTCTGCTTCTCAAGAAAATCTTAAGAAAATCCTTCTTTTTCCTTTCAGATTTTACAGATAAGTAACTAGTTAGTTGCTTAAAACCACCATGGTTACAGCCAGTTAATTACAAATCCTTCAATCTCCTATTGCTTCACTGATTCCAACAATTGGAAATGCAGTGACTATCAAGCTTGATGATCACAATTTCATCAATTGGAATTTCCAGATGGAACTCGTGTTTAGTGTGAATGGAGTCATTGGCTTTATTGACGGCACAACGCCCTGTCCTCCTTTACAATCCTCATCAGATCCAGCTATTAGAACACTTCCTTCAGATGCATACCTGGTGTGGAAGATGCATGATCAAGCTATGATGCAACTTATCATTGCAACACTCTCACCATCTGCAATTTCGCGTGTCATTGGATGCAAGAGTGCACAGGAAATGATGTTGTCATACTTGCATTAAGGGGTTTACCTGCAGAATATAATACCTTCCGATGTGTGATTCGTGGGAGAGAAAGTTCCATAAGTTTGAAGGATTTCAGGTCTTGATAATGATATCTCAAGTTCCTCTGAGATTAGCCACCTCAATGACAACGGATCACCTAGTAATGCCATGCCTAACAACAGTTCTAGGCCCTTTCAACAAACACCTGAGAGCTCACATTACTTTGGGTTCAATGGAGGCTACAGTCAGAACAATGGTCACAACAGCAACAATTTCAACAACAGCAACAATCTCAACTATGGAGGACGGGGAAATGGTAACAAAAACAAGAACAAAGGTAGATGGAACAACACCTATGGCAGAAATTGGAATAATGGCAGTAATGGAAATTGGAACAGTGGAAGGGTGAACAATTCAGGCCTAAATTCTGCTTCTAGAATCCTTGGAACACCTACTCAGAATGGTTACCAGCAATCACATGCCTGCCAAGTATGTGCAAAAAAAGGACATACAGCATCTGATTGTTACTATCGACATCAGATTCAACCTATCAGAGTCAATGATCCATGTCAAATTAGCTGGAAAAATGGTCACACAACTACACACTGTTATTAGAGGGAAAACTACTCTTATCAGGGTTCATCTCCTCCAAATAATCACACTGCTATGAGTGCACAGTCATCCACCAGACAACCACAAGGTTACTGGATTGCAGACACAGGAGCAACAGCTCACATGACTTCTGAATTGTCTCAGATGCATAGGCCAAGTCCTTCTCATTTTGATGAAGTGATCACAACTGCTGGAGGCTCAGGTTTGAGTGTTGCTCATATTGGTTACTCAAGTCTTGAAACATCTAGACCTGCTTCTCACAGTTTTAATTTGACTGAAGTTCTGCATGTTCCTCATATTACAGCCAATCTGTTATCTGTTAATAAGTTGTGCAGAGATAACCATTGTACTTTTCTTTGTGATGCATATTCTTTTCAAATTCAGGACAGCCTCACAAGGACAGTTCTCTTCTAGGGATTGAGTAGAGATGGCTTGTACCTCCTTCCCTCTTACCATCTACCAAATAAAAATGTTGTCACAAAGAATAAGACTCATGTTGCCTTTCTTGGTAAAACTACAGATTGTCACTTTATGGCATAAAAAACTGGGACACCCCTCAAATCAGATAGTCTCTACTGCCCTTTACAAGGCCAATATCACAGTTTCAAGAGATCTCTCATCCACTATCTGTGAGTCATGTCTAGAGGGAAAACTGTCTAAGCAAACATTTCCCATCTCTAGTTTAAAATCCTCTATTCCCTTTGAAATTGTACACTCTGATGTATGGGGACCCTCTCCAAATGTTTCCTGTGAAGGTTTCAAATATTATGTCAACCTTGTAGATGAATGTACACGTTATACCTAGATTTTTCCAATGAAAAATAAATCTGAAGTTCAGGCTATTTTTGAACATTTCTACTTCTATGTGTTAAATCAATTTTCTGCTTCTTTAAGACACTTTAGAGTGATGGTGGGGGAGAATATATCAGCACTAAGTTTCAGACTTTCCTTTCTCTCAAGAGCATTACACATCACAGATCATGTCCCTACACACCTGAGCAGAATGGTTTGGCAGAAAGAAAGCATAGACATATACTGGAAACAACACTTACCCTACTTCAAACTGCCTGCTTGCCTCCCACATTCTGGTTCTATGTATGGGCCACAGCTGCCTATCTTATAAATTGAATGCCCTGTCACTTGCTTCACCTGAAATCTCCATATGAAGCTCTATTGTTCAAACCACCTGGTCTAACTCACCTCAAAGTTTTTGGATGTGACTGCTTTCCTCTCCTGAAGCCCTACAATTCTATCAAACTCCAGCCTAAAACCAGAACATGCATCTTCTTAGGCTATGCAGATAAGTACAAAGGTTTTTTTTGTCATGATGCACTGTTTAATAAGAACTTTTTCTGCAGACATGTTCTCTTTGATGAGCACCGGTTTCCCTATCCCACCTTGTACAATTCCCCTTCTCCTAACACATCTGTTTCAACAACCTCCACACCTATCCTCTCATTCTCTGAAACCCTTGGTCATGTACCCTCTTTCCCTTCCTCAAACATAGATTCTCTGGACCAATCTCCTACTCAATCATCCTCCACACCAGTACTTTCTACTCCTCTTTAACCAGAGGCATCTGTAAATGATCACCTTAGTCAGAACCCTTCACTGTCCATATCTTCATGTCACAACTCAGTGGATCATCCTAGTACTGCCACCCTTGACAATTTTCATCCCCAGCTCTTGGAAGTGGTCTGTCAGGACCCACCCCGGTTTCACCCCGAAAACCGAGGTAAACCCTGCTCCCGTCTGACACCCCGACACAACACCAACGTAAACTACTAAAGTAACACAGTCAGACACAGGAGAAAAGTTACATATCCCGAAGTCAAAATTTTACAGAGCATAGTACTAAATACAAAAGAAAGAAAACCGATAAACTCAATACACGTACAACGGAAAATCTAAAGTACTCCGGGGTCGCTCTCGTAACTTCTATGCCTCCGACACTGCCTCGACGTCAAAATCCCGCGCTAGCTCCACGACCTGGAGGGCAATTTAAAACAGAAGGTGTGAGTGGACCATAAATAAGAAAAGACTTTCCGAAAACCATTTCATAAGAAAACCAAGGTTTTAGCCCTCCGTTTTGAAATCACATGCATAACCCAGTTATCAAAATAGTTATAAAGCACGTAAAGATCGTCATAAAAACATTTGCTGAATCATTATAAAAATAGCTATAGTAATTTTATCATAAGCATCATAAAACCGTATCAATAAACATAAGTCTCAACCAATCATTATCCGATCAAACCTGCTGGATCTATCCGAGTCTTTAAACTCCCGAGTCTTTAAAGTCAATCCAGGCCTCAATAATATCCGAGTCTTTAAACTCCCGAGTCTTTAAACTCCCGAGTCTTTAAACTCAATAGGCCTACAGGGGAAATATCAATATATCCGAGTCTTTATCTTTAAACTCAATCCGGGCCCGTCCCCCGTCAAATATAATCCGGGTCTTTAAACCCAATATCCAGATCCAGAAAATCCAATACAAAACCATTCGAAAACCTTTTCTAAATCCGTATCCAAACCTGAATCCGAAATCACTGGTCTGATGCCCTTCCGGTATACAAACCCATCATTCCGAACTCAAATCCGGAAATCCACTTTTCAACTTTAAAATCAATCCTATTTTTCGAAATCTGATTTCAAAACCGAAACCCTTTAATCACCAAATCATGTTACAAAATCCCTTTAACCACTTATCCATTGAAATCCCAAATCCATAGCATCATGTTCAGAAATCACACGTTTCTCGTAAAACGTGCTGAAAACCGAACTTTCTCGAAAAACGTGCAATTATGTAAAACCAACAAAGAATATTCGATAAACATAGAATCGTGACTAAAACCATAAAACAAGTAATGAAAAGTAGCTATGCATGCTCAAGTTAAAAGAAAGGGGTCCGCTCACAGTACCGAGCCCTTAATCGCGTCCCGAACGTCCCGTACGTTCCTCAGCTTCCTCGGGAAGTCCCGATCCTGTCACAAGTCAGCAAAGTACGTTACTAACACATCTACGAAGATCCACCTAATTTTCCCCAAAAAGCCCCGGGTCCTAAACGTAACGAACCGGAACCCTAAACCTTCAACCTCGCGGAACTACTTCGAATCAACTTCCGATTAACCCGAAACCTATCCTAATGGATCCGTTATGACATATAAAACAAAAACGTAGTTGGACTCTTCGCCGGAAACCGCCGCACGCGCCCCCACGCGCCGCCCAAAGTGGCTGCGCATGGGCCTCACGCGCCTGCACACAGACACTGTTCACCGTCGTCTTCCTTGGGCGAACCGGTCTGAACCGGCGTACCCGGTTCACCGTCGTGCCTGCACCGTTTTCCTCCCTCTCTTCACCATCTTCATCGTCCAGTCCTAAGCTACCCATTCCCCTCACTCAGACATCTCGACTCAGCCTATAACCCGTCGACTCAAGCTCGAACAAAAACCCGAACCAGTCCCCTATTTCACGATCCAGTCAACCAGGTCACCCCCTGTCACGGTGTCGACCTTAAACCCTTCCTAGAACCTCACTGAGTCTTACCTAACTCACCAGAACCATCGAATCACTCCCAAAAGCCATGACTTTTGGTTTGAAACTCACGGCCAAAACAAAGCAATTGAAAAAGGATGAGGAATTACCTGTGCTCCGGCCGTCGCCGTGAGCTCCACCGTCGCAACACAACTCCTCTAAGTCTCCTTCGTTCTCTGGACACCTCCACCAGCTTTCATTAATCGAACACGGCAGCAGCACCACCCAAAACTCCTCACCTCTTCTCTGTTTCCACTGGTTTTCCCGTAGCTCGCAACACACACACACACGACCACTGCACCTCTCAACCTTCTCACTAGCTCTCTTTTGATCTCTCGTCACTCACTCCCTTACTAGAACACACCAGCACCCACGGCCACCGTCCAATTTTCCCCCAATATCCCTCTCTGTTTTCTGTTCTTCTCTGGTTCGAACACACACACGGGCACACACTGCACGGTTTTGAACACACCCGTGCACTCACTAGAACCCTCTTGCCAAGCCCCACGTGTCACAATCCCTCAAGCCTCACACAAAAATCTCCTCTCTGACCTGGACAAGTGTCCAAATCCGGTTGCACCAACTCAACAGCCAAAAAGACCAAACTGCCCCTCTTGATCCCAAAATTACAATTTTGCCACTACCTTTCTAGACCCGTATCTCACTCATCTAACTCCGATGAACACGTTCCACCTGTCGTTGAATTTAGAACGATGAGATCTACCTAACTATCCTAGGTCAACGTGTCAAAACCCGGTCGTACAAAAAGTCAACTTTTTCCCCCTATTTTACCCAAATTACGATAATGCCCTCAACCTTTCGAACATCATAACTTCCTCCTCGGATGTTGGAATCGGGCGTACCGCCTGTCTACGGCTTCGTGACGTCCCGAACTACGTCACAGTCATAAGTCAAATTCCATTTGACCGCCCAAACTCAAAGTCAACATTTTGCCTAACCTAGGGGCAAAATCGTCATTCTACGCTAACGACCATATCGAGACCAACTAACCACCGATTAAGCTCACTAATCCTTCACTAATCACCGTCTTAACCCTAATTCCCGGGACGGGTCGTTACACTGCCTATCACTGGAATTAATATGCATCCAATGCAGACTCGATCCAAGTCTTGCATTATCAAAACCAAGGCCTTCCCGCCCAAACATACACTCTCACCTGCAGTTGATCTTGCTCAGATTGAGCCAACTTCCTTCAAAATTGCTGGCAACAGGCTATGGAAGAAGAGATGAACTCTTTATACAGCCAAGCAACTTGGACATTGACTCCTCTCCCTCCTTCCAAGAACCTTGTAGGCTGCAAATGGGTTTACAGAATTACCCTGATGGAACTATTGCTCGACACAAAGCACGTCTGGTTGCTAAGGGGTTTAGTCATGAAGAGGGCCTCGACTATGGTGAGACTTTCAGTCATGTGGTAAAAACTACAACTGTTAGACTAGTTCTTGCTTTAGCTGCTCACTTCTACTGGCCACTAAAACAACTTGGTGTCAAGAATGCTTTCTTGCATGGAGAACTGAGGGAAGAGGTATACATGTTTCAACCCCCTGGCTTTGAAGATTCAAGTCATCCTGATTATGTGTGCAGACTTCATAAATCTCTCTATGGTCTCAAACAGGCTCCCCATTCCTAGAATGAGAAGTTCACCAGTTTCCTTCCTGAATTGAGTTTCCAAATGTCAGGACCCGTCCTCAATCCCCCAGGGATTAACGAGAAACGCCCCTGATCCCGTCTGACACGGAGTGTCAGACAAGGGAAATTTCCAACCTTTGCCCTCCCGGGCTATCAGAGTACGCCAGGATCCGGAAGAAGCATGTGATATCTCGGTCTTTGCTATAGTCCACACCATATCCAACCTAAAGGGTATTAACAATAGAAAGACTGTGAGTGGACAAAAAGTAATAAGTTTCATAAATACATTTTATAAAGACCTTTATACCCTTCACTAAAAAGCATGCATGCATAGTAAAACCATTTATCCAGTCACATATGTTTAAACAACCATATTTAGGGTCACAGCCCCAAGTTCCGTAAATACAAGTCACATAGGATCCTGCCCAAAACCATTTACAGAAAACCATATTTAGGGTCACAGCCCCAAGTTCCGTAAAACACAATTTCCCAAACCAATTGAAATCATGTTTATCCATTATATTTCATATCCAAGAACCTGTCACGGTAAAATAAAGCTACGCGCGTGCTAACCGGGGTCTCAAACCCAAGTCTCTCTAGGGTCCACCTAGGTCAATGTACGTAGATCAATGACTCTCCCTGGAGGTAACGAACCATGCCCATTCTGAGAGTAAGGAACCCAAATGGGGGGCAACTCCACTCAGTCAGTGCTCCGTGACTACTCCAAGGTACACCCAGCCCAACGACCCTCCCCGGAGGAGACAATCATATATAAAGGATGGAATATGAAAAACCTTTTGAAATCATTCTTGAAACATTTCAAGGATTCATGCCCGGCCCCCATAAGCCGTCATGAACCATAAAATTCTTTCCAAGGGTTCATGCCGGTTCCCATAAACCGTCATGACCCGTAAATCCATTTCAAGGGTTCATGCCGGTTCCCATAAACCTTCATGAACCATAAAAACCATTTGTAACACATAGATGGGCCCTAGGCCCGAATCCACATACAAACTGGACCTCCGGTCTGAATCGTAAAC
Organism: Prinsepia uniflora; assembly: GCA_032719365.1. Classification (NCBI taxonomy): domain Eukaryota; kingdom Viridiplantae; phylum Streptophyta; class Magnoliopsida; order Rosales; family Rosaceae; genus Prinsepia; species Prinsepia uniflora. The sequence continues at coordinate 16,100,063 of CM064864.1, read as the reverse complement.
CAATTGGGCCTCCGCCCCGATGCCTCGTCAAATCGAAAGGACCACAAGTCCGAGAGTTCGTAAGTCAAATGGGTCTCGTACCCGAGTTTACCTTTTCAAGTCCAAAACCATTTCATGAAATCATATCCAAAACCATAAGTACGGAAAATCAGTATAAAACTGGAAAACCTCGATTTACATGCAAGCCCATAATCCATATAAAAAATTTATGCATGCATCATAGTTTAGAAATCAAGGTCCACTCACAGACCGTCCTATGCTGCTGCCTCGGTTTGCGTGCCATAGGCTCCCCCGAACCAATCACCGTCACCGGGACTCCCAAACCTGTCCAAATCGTAATAGAAGGTTACTAACTACTTAATTAACCTCCCATTGAAGCCCCGTAATTTTCCTGAATTTTTAAGTATTTTAAATCTCGAACCTAAACCTTCCGATGCCCCGAACATTATCGAGACGGTGTCCGATCGACACGAAACCAATCCCAAAATGTTCGTTACATCGAATAGAAGATTTCACGTGTTGAACACATTCCCAAACAGTGGGACACGCGCCCCCACGCGCCCAGGGAAGCTACCTACGGGTGAGACCCACGTGTGACACTATTCACCATTTTCTCCGATGGTCGAACCGAGTTCGACTAGTGTGAACCGACCAAACCGGTCTGGACCGGTTCAAGGCCCAAACCGTCCATTTTTAAGTCCATTTTAACCCATTTTCATTCCTAAATGTCCCTAATCCCATTCCTATCATTTTAGACATTGAAAACGGAGCAAAAACCGTAAAACCCGTACCTTCCAAATTCAACAATGGCAGTCGTGCTATTCCTCCGCCGTTCACGGCCCTTCCCGGCCATCCTAATCCATGAAAACAATCCTATTAGTCTCCTAGGGTCCCGAGAAGCATAACCTAAGTATTAGTTTCGATTAAAACCTAATAAAACCCAAGGTTCGAAATTTTGAATATTTTACCTCACGGGTTCCCTCCGCCTTGGCCTCCGTCGTCCCCAGCCGTGGCTCACCGTCGTCCTCATCACCTCACTCACACTCTCACGGTCACTCACGGCTCAGATAATGGAATGTGAGGTGTGTTTGTGTTTTGAAGAAAAATGGAGGAATGGTGGAAGCATGGGTTTCGGGTTTGAGGATGAAGAAGAATGAAGATGATGTTGCCTGATGAGAGAGATGAGGATTTAATGGATGGTGAGGATCTGAGGGATTAAATGGAATAAAGGGCCAAGATTGAGTGTTGGGTGGTTTAATTATAAAATAATAAATATAATCTTATTTAATTAACTAGATCCACAAATTGGGGATTTGACCAATGGGATGAGTGACACTTGTCACTCATCCATAAGTCCACTTAAAATATCTTGGCCAATCAGATTATGCCAAATGATCACCGTCTCGAAGTACATGCATAGTGAAACCGAACTTCCGTGACCTATAACTCTCTCATTCGAAGTCCGATTTCTGCGTGCCGCCTGTCTACGGATTCGTATCATCTCGATCTACGTAATGGTCATTGGCCCTTGGCCATCGGATTTCCCGGTCCAAAAGTCAACATCTCTACTGGTCTATTTGTGTCTCAGTCCAAGTACATTCGTGATCTATTAACCAAAACCTCCATGATGGACATCAAGGTTGCTGAAACTCCTAGTGTGCCTGGCTCTCGACTTAAGAAAGGAGATGGTACTCTCTATGACAACCCTACAAACTACAGAAGTATTGTGGGTGCATTGCAATATCTCACGTTTACTAGGCTCCATATTGTGTTTTCAGTGAACCAGGTATGTCAATACATGCACTCACCCTCAGAATCTCATTTCATGGTTGTCAAATGCATTCTTCATTTTCTGAAAGGGACAAAAAATCACGGGATAACTCTAACACCTGGTTCCCTGGACTTGATCGCTTATACGGATGCTGACTGGGCTGGGGATCCCAGTGATCGTCGCTCCACCACTGGCATGGTTGTCTTCCTTGGCAACAATGCGATCTCTTGGATGTCAAAAAAACAAACCACTGTCTCTCGTTCAAGTACTAAATCTGAGTATCGTGCTCTTGCCATGCCTGCAGCTGAGGTTGCTTGGACCAGGCAGTTGCTGTGTGCTCTTCATTTTCCCCTTCTAAGACCACCTCTCATTTTCTGTGATAGTACATCTGTATCTAGTCTCTATGCTAATCCGATCTTCAACTCTCGAGCCAAGCATATAGAGATTGATTATCATTTTGTGGGGGAGAGAGTGATTCGTGGCGATCTCGATGTCCAGCATGTTTCCTCCTGTGACCAGGTCGCATATATCTTCACCAAGGCTTTGGTTGATGTTCTGTTCTATCAGCACTCCTCCAATCTGATGCTTACTGCCTTTGATGCATCAGCTTGTGGGGGGATGAAAGCTGTCTTAATATGATGCAATGTGCCAAACACTGTCACTATGGATGTTTCCTCTTGTAAGCATGATCTCCTGTGTTGCAGCTCAGCATGGATGTTGTGCACCAAACACTGTCACTATCTTACAGCTGTGCAAACAGCTAATGATTGATGAATGCTGTTAGTGATCAGTTAGGTTGTTATCACAGTTAAAACCGTTTACTTAGTGACTAAGCAACAAGTGAAGACTATAAGGTGTATTGATTGATGATTGTACTGGTTAAGATTCATAATACGTTTTCATTCATTTTTCCTATTCTCTCTCTTCGATTCTCTCCACTTTCTCTCTAAAACCCTCATCTTCTTCTTCGAAGCCGATCTCTAAAACTCAAGAACATCAAAACCTAATATATATTATATTAAAATATATAAATTACTAGTAAAAAACAGCTAATAGATGACACTCAATTTTAGATTTTAATGACACTATTTTAAAATAAATGACATTAAAGGTCTTTCATGACACTTATGATATAATTGGCAATAAAGAAAAACTTCTTTCTCATAATTAACACAAAAAGCGAAATTTTATTTGTCTAAAATTCCAAGTCTTTGGAAAAAAGAGAAGGAAAAAAATAAAAAGAAAAAAAGAATGATAAACCAAATCCTTCTCCAAAAGACTCTCCCGATGAGGAAACTAAGAGGAAGAGAAATTCTCAACTAGGTAGGAAACTTGGAGGAAGATCGAAAATTTTCTCAACTGCTGGTCCTATAGCGCGCAAAAATGAAAACGAGCGGGCATCCAATTTTTTTCACTTCCACCAAAACCCTATATTTTCACTTCAGCCAAAGAAAAACTCGAAAAAGTAGGAATCTCCAAGAATTGCTGCTCTTACCGACTTGACCGAGAAATCTAATCCACCACTGGAATCAGCCGAGAACACCATTGGAGTCAACAAACACGACTGGCATCAACGGAGAACACCACTGGCATCGAAGTCAAAGGTAAGATATTCCTATTTGGTATTCAAAGTTTTGTTCGTTATTCCGAATACTCTTTTAATTTTTGTGTAAAGTTATGTCTAATATGGAAATCTCCCTTCCAACCTAATATAATCTCCCTTCCTATTTGCAATATCTTCACCTATTTTCATGTGGGTTTCTTGGGTTATAGGTATCAGTTGTTTTCTTGGTTTGATTGTTTTGGTTTAATTGATGAATTGACGAATTTGGTTTGGATTTTGTATGGTCATGGGATGCCCAGATTATAAGTACAATATAATTGTAGGAATTTCTATTTTCTTGATTTGATTGTTTTGGTTTAATTGGTGAATTGACGAATTGGTTTGGATTTGTTTTGGTCAGGGGATGCCCAGATTAGAAGTGCAATAGAGTTGTAGGGATTTCTATTAAAATTACATGAATTTTTTGTATGTTAGGGAGTGAATTTTTGGAAAGCCAGACGTGGTGACTTGCAACGAGTTTTTTGAATTGTTATAGAATATCATCTTCAATTTTTGGTCCAATCTTCGACTTAATCTTTAATCTTCTGACTCCTCTCTCATGCCTTCTTCATCTCTCAAACCTTCACTATCACCAATCGCCTTCATCAGTGACTCGAGCGTTTATGGCCTCGAATCCAACGGGGGAGGTGAAATCTCGTTGCGGTGGACACATCGACTAACCCGGCGGCAACGCATCAACAGCGCTGCTTGACAGGACCCGTCCCAACTGGACGTCAAAAACCGTGCCCGGTCCTGCTCCCGTCTGACAAGTCAACTAAAGGTCCGAAACTCCCCTTCAGTGCTTGCCAGACAAGGGATGTTCGAGCGGATTTCTGCTGCTGTCACTGCCTCACGATCAATCCCGAGCGTCGTACCACGGCCTAGAGGGTCACAAAACAGAAAAGGTGTGAGTGGACAAAAATGACCTCTTATAAAAACATTTATCAAAATACAATCTTACCCTCCAGTTTTCACAAACTTGCATGCATATCGTAAAACATGAGTGACCGATAAAATCAAAACATATTTTCCCATGGTCCATCAGACTCATGTTCACCAAATCAGTTCATGTTATAAAACATCAAATCCCGGCTCTCAGGCCAAGCCATATGAAAACATAATCACTGGCCACAAAGACCAAAAACTCGTACTCAATACCAGTACATCATCACAATCAATACCAATCAGCACTAATCACCAGTGCATAAGAAATATATCAATTCAATCAATCCGCACTACTCACAAGTGCATAAAATATCACAAATCACATCTGCACTACTCACAAGTGCAAAATCAATCAAACTGCACTACTCACAAGTGCTGCACTACGCGTAGGCCAATATCCAGTCACTCTCTCGGGAATAAACACCTCTGGGCTCAACCCCCTCGGGCTCAGTCACCTCTGGGCGAACACATCCCCAGGATCAGACACCTCCGAGTGGTACATCCAGGCTCAGTATCATCCGAGAAGCTGACTACCATAGGATCAACTCCCGATCCTACAATCACATCCCCCAAGCTCCGGTCGTCTGGGTAATCCCCCCAAGCACCGACCGTCTGGGAATATCACAATCACAATGAACACCATCCCGGGAATTACATCCCAAAACATTTCAATCAAATCTTGACTTCATACCAAGTCAAGGTCATTCTCAACTGGGTCTCAAGCCCAAAATACCTTTTACACATAAACCGTTAAAATCACATTTAAATCAATAGAATAATCCGGAAATCATCATTGACTCACCAACCAAGTCAAAACATCATTTTAGAAATCATTTAGACTCCGGGCCTAGCCCAAAACATCATTTGTACGTACCTCGTAAAACGTGCCCGAAAGACTGATTAAAATAATCATAAAATCACAAAAATCATTAATTTCATCAAATTCACAAGTGACTCCAAAACTGAGTCAAAATCACTATTCACTTGGGTTATCATGCCCAACATATCATTATCACGCAAATCCATGCGTTGCAACCTCCGTTGCCATTTTCACATAAATCCACGAAATTGACCCTCGACTCATTCCCGAGTCACCACATCATCTTTCAATCCATGACTCAATAATCCGAGTCCAAACATTATTTTCAATCAATTTCAATCCCGAACTCATAAACCAAGTCCAAACATTATTTTTACCAAATTTCGTAATTTCTCGAAAATTGCCCAAAATAATAATATAATAATCATAAAACCGAGAAATTACCGGATTGAAACACAAATCATGCCCAAGCATATAAAATCATATAATAAGGCATTTAAATCATATATGCATGCATCACTGTTAGAAAAAAAAGTCCACTCACACACACCGTCCAAAACGGTCCGTTTCCGAGCTGCACGTTTTTCCGTAAAATCTGGAAATCACAACTCCTGTCCAAAATCATTATAGAGGGTTACTAACATCTCAAAATACAACATATAATTTTCCCCAATTTTTCCGGGATTTAAATACGTATTTTTAACGTAATACAAAACTTCGGATACGCGGAACATTATCGAATCAATATCCGATTTCCCCGAAATTAACGTCAAAATGTTCGTTACAATGAGAGGATCAAAAGTCATGTTGACCTCACCTTGAAACTAGGCCGGACGCGCCGCCGTGAGTGGCTGCGCGTGAAATCCACGCGCCTGCTACAGTACCCTCGTCCTCACCCGTTTGTCTGTAAAACGGGCCATTTAACCCGCGAGGCGACCCGGTTAATTTCCTACCAATTCGACGTTGTTTCCATCAATTGAACATTCAGTCAGTTTCGAATTAAGTGAAATTAAAGATCTGTGGACTCAATTACGAACAACATTACCTATAACCCCACGATCACAGATGATCAATCGAAGGTCCTCCGGCCATTGTTCAACATTCCAAAACCTTCACCGTCACACGATTTCCCCAAATTGATTAATCCAGCAGAATCAAGGGACTCAGGTAAGCATTTTCCCCAACTCAATTGGATCCAATCACAGCTCAAACTCCACGACTCAAGCTCGAACTCTCTGCGACTACAGTGCTTCTGTTCTACCTCAATTGGACCTCAATTGCCTTCGTTCTTTCGATGAAACAGGTCGTGGTAATCCCAGAAGACTAGAAATGAACTCAATTTCGATCAACACGGCTCCAAACTTCCAATTCGAATTTCCCCCCTATTTTCAAGATTTTTCGATTCGAAATTAACCCAGGGGCCTCACTGTCACTCGAGTCTCTCTCTCAATTCGACTTCCTCAGTCTCCCAATTGCACAATGAGACCGAAACACTAGGTTATCAGCTGTTAATGGACAATCATTAAGAAAACCCACAATTTAGGGAATTTGTGTCTAAAGTGGTATAATTGTGTTTCCCATGATTCCCGTTTCAATGTTAGCAGCTGGGGTAGGGAAGATGACAAAGTGACAAATGTCACAATCTGGTAGCAAGAATCAATGGTAAAAGACCATTTTGCCCTCCGTTCGACAAATTACCATTTTACCCCTAGACATCCGTGACCCGTAACTTGGTCACCCGAACTCCGTTTTCGACGTGCCGCCTGTCGTTGGATTCGTATCGACGAGACCTAGGTAATGGTCCTTGGCCCTCGTCCATCGGACCTCCCGATCAAAAAGTCAACATTTGGCCCCTAATATGCCAAATTACCAAAATACCCCTCAACTTCCGAACATCATAACTTTCTCTACGAATGTCGGAATCGAACGTGCCACCTGTCTATGAACTCGTGACGTCCCGAACTACGTCACAGTCATCGGTCATTTTGCACGTTTCGTCCGATTTCACTCAACTAATCCCCGATTAGTCATTCTAAATCATGATTAATTAATATTCAATCCCGATATTCGGGACGGGTCATTACACTGCTTGTCATCTGGTCAAGTCGACGGATTGGAGGTGGATTTTTCGGCAAACATGTCGACTAACCCGACATACTCATCTCTCATTCCTCTCGTCTTCATTCCTCACCACCCGTACTGCAGCACCTCCTCAAGGCTCCCTTGAATAGCCCCAGCGATCCATCCAACTTCTACGTCTTCTCATCTTCACAGTTCCCCGTATGTTTCTCCTTCAATTTCATTTTAATTTCATTGAAATTTTGTTTAGTGGAAGTGAATTTTGTTTAGAAAAAAGTATGTGTTTCTACTTTCTGTGCCCCATTTTCCATGCTTTGCATCAGTCAAGGAACCAAAGGGAAATTAAGTGCGTGTTTCTACTTTCTGTGCCCCAATTATACATGTGTATAATATGAAGAAAATACTTTTCTTATATTAAATATGTACAACTACAAGGTAGCTAGCATGGATCTGCTCAAATTTTTGCAAAGAAAAGGAAGGGAGAAAATAACATTTTTTTTACCAAATCGGTTGATAGATCGATGAGATCTTACATTTCGATCATAAAGGGTTTCATATTTTATTTGTCAATAAATTAAGCAGGGATATATAGAAACTAGTACAAAACATCCTATATATTCGTAGATCTGTTCGTACAAATCACACTTCATGTTTCTTAACATGTTTTTAGCAAAAACTAAATTATGTGTATCTAGGACATGAACAAAATTACCCAGCAGATCTTGTTCATTTCCTGGAAAAACAACAAGCTAGATCAATGAAAATTAGAGAGAAAATTCTTCTCTTGGAATAGGTCACCTTGCATGTTGCATGATAGATTGACATCTATTGATTTCATCCAATGTTTTCTATATAATCATTATGAGATTATGGATATTTAATGGGTTTTTTTGCGTTGGTTTATTTATTATTATAATCTCTTTTAAGTAGTTTGTCATCAGAATTCAAGAAATTATGATTTTTGGTTGTCGAAGTGGTGATGATTTCAAGAGTACTTTACATAGAAATCTCTTTCTTCTGTATATATATGAATGGTAAATCATCCAAAGATTAATTCTTCTGTCATGATTGTTTTATGCTCCTAAATTGATCCTGGTTCTCATATTAAGTATTAATTAGTTTATGTTAGAAGTTAATCCTTATAGGTGTTTTGTTCTCGGGTATTCATGGTATTCCATATACGTATGTCCATTCTATTGCAAAAGGAGCATACAATGCAATGAGATATGGGCCACCACCAAATGGGAGTTCATATTGTTGTGAGTACGATATCCATGTGGGAGATTTTGGGGATTGCGTTGCAGAATTTTTCGATCTCATTTGATTCTTTAATGTATTGCAGAATTTTTCAGATAGAACGTTAAAGAAAATACTGCCGTATTTATTAGCTCGACATCAAGGTATGTAAATTTATACTTTCCTTATAGCTGAAACTAGACGGATTTGGATTGAGTTCGTGCCATTTGAACAAATTTTGGATGATCGAATTGAGAAATGGTTAATGAACAATTCTCTATTTTGTGCACTAATTGCATTAGACAAATTATGTTTGTGTATTGGTTGTTGAATTAAGTAAATTGGATTGTATGTTGCATATAAACGCGCACACTCTTGGTTCGAGTGGCATAAATCATGGAATAAAGAGCATTATTGAAGTGTAAATATTCCGCATATATATATATATATATATATATATATATATATATATATATATGAGTGTGTGTGTGTGTGTGTGTGTGTGTGTACATGTGTGTATGTTTTGATAGAAAAAAGATTAATTTTATGCATGAATTCATTTGTGTCAACATATATAATATTTATATTTTCGTATACAGTGCTGTCAAGACATTTAAAGCTCGAAAGGGAATCAAGGGCCGGAAAAATGTCACTTGGAAAATAGTAAAGGTAAAGTCCAGCTTGCATTTTCACGTTAAATTAGTATGATTACTTGATGAACTAGACTTAATGAGAGTTACAATTGATGAGTTTAAATTTGTGCAGTGCCCTTCTCAAGTTGGAAACGTAGAATGCGGCTATTATGTCATGAAGTATATGAAAGAAATCATTGATGAGCCTAGCTGTTCAATTATGAACAAGGTTAGTGCTATATCATTTAGAATATGTTGATATATATATATATATATAACAAGTCACATATATATATATATATATATTTGTCTCTTTTGTTTCTCTTCCCTCAATCTGATTCTCATATGTGATAAATGAAATTCAATTTTGATGGTTTTGACTATTTGGATTTTTTGCTAACTATATATGTATATAAATACACTATTGTTTTTGTGTGGAATAACTACAAAAAGAAGATACAAGAACATGGAAGAGGGAAATGAATTGGTTCTTTAGGCTTCACCTCAACCCTCTTCCATTCTTTCTTTTGACCTTCATTATCATTTAAAGGATTAATTAATACGTTTATGTTGTTGGTTCATTGCAGTTTAAAGGAAAAATGACTTACACTCAAGATGAAATTGATATGTTACGAATAGAGTGGGCCGAGCTTGTTGATAGCTGCATCCAAGTGGACTAGTGACAGGACCCATCCAATCCCCCCGGGATTAGTGCGGGATGACCCTGCTCCCGTCTGACACGAAGTGTCAGACAAGGGATATTTCCGACCTTTGCCCTCCCGGGCTATCAGAGTACGCCAGGATCCGGAGGAGGCATGTGATATCTCGGTCCCTGCTACAGTCCACATCCGATGTCAACCTGAAGGGCAGTCAAAACATTAAAAACTGTGAGTGGACAAAACAAGAGTTTATAAAAACATTTTAACGAGAAGACATTTGTACCCTCCACTAAAAAGCATGCATGCATTCGAAAACCATTTATTCAAAACAAACCATATGTGGGACTAAGCCCAAAGCAGATATAAACTAAGGTCGAAAGGACCACAACAAAAACGACCATACGGGCCACTGCCCAAATCCATAAAGGACTCGGCCCCAAACCATAAAGAAACCAAGTACACGAGCCACTGCTCAAATCCTGTGCACACCTGTACACACCACATATCATATATCATATATCCATCACATACATATATATAAGTCACACAACCAATCCTGTCACGGTATCCAAAGCTACGCGCGCGCTACCCGGGTCTCAATCCGAGTCATCTCAAAGTCAAGATCAATGTCCGTAGACCACTGAACCTACCCGAGGTAATAGTAATCATAGCCTTCCTGAGAGTAAGGAACCCAACTGGGGGGTGACTCCACTCAGTCGGTGCTCCGTGACTACTCCGGGGTCCACCCAGGCCAACGACCCTCCCCGAAGGAGATAATAGAAGTAAAGGAAGGTAGACGAACATATATATACATAACATAAACATTCATGACCGGTTCCCCTGAACCGTCATGATCCATAATATCCATAAGCAAGTAACATGCCGGTTCCCATAAACCGTCATGTACCGTAATAACATAACCAGGGTTCATGCCGGTCCCCATAAACCGTCATGTACCGTAATAACATAACCAGGGTTCATGCCGGTCCCCATAAACCGTCATGAACCAGAATGACCTGACAAAGGTTCATGCCGGTTCCCATAAACCGTCATGAACCACAATGACCTTTCCAGAGTTCATGCCGGTTCCCATAAACCGCCATGAACTTGGAAATCCATCTAGGGTCCCTGACCCGAAATCATCAGTGTAAAACATCGGGGTCTCGTGCCCGAACATATGACTCAACTGGGCACCGTGCCCGATATCCAAGGGTCAGTCACGACTCCGATCATAGTGATGCGTGCAACCATCCATCCAGGACCGCCCTCAATCCTGGTATGTCGCAGTGAACGAATCGACCGACGCGACCATCGCAAGATCATGGTGCACTCATCACCGATCGCTATCCTGAACCGTCAGCACTCCGAAGTCGAGCCTCCCCAGGCTGCCCGACAACGAATCGTGCATCGTGACCTCTCCGGAAGGAACACATCCCAAACCGGAGGCGAGCGTCGTATCGTCGATCGCCGTGCACATAGCACCCGTCGCGACCACGATTTAGACCCGAAGGTCGTAAATAGTGTCATATGCCCGAGACAAAACCGAATGGGTCTCATACCCGAGTTTATCCATTTAGAAATCCAAAATCAAATCATTTAAATCAATAAAGAAATACAGACCCGTATAAGCACCGTATAAGGCCGAAACCTCGAAATACGTGCTTATACGTAACCACATACAAATGCACCCATGGCATCATCAAACAAGTAATAAAACATATAATAAACATTTATGCATGCACCAATTTAGAAAACAAAGTCCACTCACAGACCGTCCGAGCTGCCGCCTCGATTTGCGTGCCATTCGGCTCCCCGAGCCGATCACCATCACCGGGACTCCCAAACCTGTCCAAATTTTAATAGAAGGTTACTAACTACTTAATTAACCTCCTACCAAAGCCCCGTAATTTTCCCGAACTTTTAACTATTTTTACACCTACCCTAAACCTTCCGATGTCCCGAAACATATCGACACGGTTTCCGATCGACACGAAACCAGTCCCAAAATGTTCGTTACATCGAATAGAAGATTTCCCGTGTTGAAAACTTCCCCAAATTATGGACCACGTGCCCTCACGGGCCCCTAGAAGACCCTGGTTACTGTTCATCACCAGCATCCTCAGGAAAACCGGTTTTTCCTGGTTTTCCGGTCCAGGCACTGTGCTGAACCGGCGGAACCGGTTCAGCGTTCCTACTCCCTCAAATCTCGTCCGTTTTCTTCCCAATCGATTCTAAACTTCCTAATATGATCCTAGGAACATGTTTGGATGATCAAAACAAGGAAAAACCCATAGAACCCGAGGTTTGATTTTTGAACCTCACGGTTCAGTTTTTCCATTTTCCTCCCACGGCTTCTCAGCCGTCAACCACCACCAAAACCGCCTTAAAACTGTCCTAGAAACCTAACTAACTCATCCTAATCGTCAAAAATCAACCATAACGTCAAAATCAATTAAAATGGAAATTTGGGCCTTACCGTGCACCCGCACGGGTTGGTGGCTCCGCCGCCCACGACGGCGTCTTCCTGGGCCGGCCACCGCGTCCTACATCCTCCCTCACTCTCTGGTCTCAGTCCTGGTCGAGATGGGGTTGGGTTGGTTGGGTTTGGGTTGCACAAAGAGGGAGAGAAATGGTGAGATCGGGTATGGGTTTTGGGGTGTTTGAAATGAAGGAATGATCGATGCACGTATGTGGGAAGGTGGGCAATGGATGGGTGACACTTGTCACTCATCCCTTGGCCTGCCAAAATATCTGGGTCCACACTAAAGACAAACTGTCCTCGTAAAACGTGTCGTCGTGAATAGTAACTGAGAACTTCTGTGAACCGTAACTTCGTCGTCGAACGTCCGAATTCGACGTGCCGCCTGTCTACGGATTCGTATCGTCCTCATCTACGTAACGGTCTTCGGCCCTCGGCCATCGGACCTCCCGGTCAAAAAGTCAACTTTTGACCTCCTATTCACCCAAATTACCAAAATGCCCCTAAACTTCCGAACGTCATAACTTCCTCCCCGAACGTCGGAATTGAACGTGCCACCGGTCTATGAACTCGTGACGTCACGAACTACGTCACGGTCATCGGTCAAAGTCCATTTGACCACCCGATTGAAAAGTCAACGTTTTGCCACCATCAGGGGCAAAACGGTCATTTCGCACCGCTCGTCCGATTTCGCTCTACTAATCACGGATTAGCCTCACTAATCGTGATTAGTCACTAATCTAACCATGAAATTTGGGACGGGTCGTTACAACTAGGTTAGGTTGCAGATTTTAAATCATTCATATGTATTATTTAGCAGTATACGCTCGTATATTTTGGTTTGAATTGGTATTGATTGGAAACACTTTTCATAGTGGTTTTGTATCTACATATTTGTCCTTCATTTAATTAATCAATAGCATACTTTTATCACAATTCAAAGTATTTTACACGTCCTTAAAGCTAATTAAGGACGCATCTTTTCATGGACACAAATTATGTGTCTTCAAATGTTTTAGATGACGCACAATTTATTATCAAGGACACGAACTATGTGTCCTTAATCTTTTTATAAGACATTAGAAAATTATTTAATGACACCTATTATGTGTCCTTAAAATGAATTAACGACACCTATTTATCCATTCAATGGCGTCTTGTAGGTGTCCTTAAATATAATAGATGTCACATTTTATGTGTCATTAAACAACTTCAATGACACGTTTTGAGTGTCCTTAAATATTATAGATGACACGAAAAATATGTCATTAATTCTCATTAATGACACACTTGTAAATTTTGTATGACACTAAGTAGGTGTCTTAAACATAATAGATGACACTTTACTAGTGTCATTAATTCTCTTCGATGACACACCTATATATTTTCATGACACTTATTACGTGTCCTTAAATATAATAGATGACACGTTTTTCGCGTCATTAATAATATCTTACATGACACCCGTATAGATGACACGAAACTGTCGTGTCCTTAATAATAAAAGATGACACGATTTATGTGTCATCTATTAAGATATTTGTAGTAGTGAAAAATCAGTGAGGGTCTAGGATCCCCTGGCACCATTGTGGCTCCGTCTATGCGGACGAATGCACTATTTTCGTCGTGTAACATCGAACCCAACGACGGTTGCACGATGAATATGGCCCAACAGATATTAGCGCGCCCCTTTTCTTTATACCCCATGGAGGTTAGATTTTGCTCGACGCGAGGTGACTGTTGGACGCAATTAATTATGTAGATGTAAATCTAATTTGAACTTATCAACTCGATGCGAGGTCATCGAAGCTCATTTCTAACTTTGGTGACAATTGCCAAATGAAGATTTGGAGACCCAACAATGAAGAAATGAACTAGCTAAAAGTGCCGCATTGAGCTATTTCAATGATTCTCTAAATCTTCTGATTAAACTAATGACTTTTGAGGATGAAGGTAGAAAATCGATATATATAATATTGAATTTCATACTCAAAATAATATTTATGGAGGGAAGAAGAGATTACAGATTGCATAAGCCAGTTGCAACCATCTTATTTTTTATTAATATTAAATGATAATAATTTTTGTAGAAACTAATTAATGAAAAGCAGCTTACATGGTCGATCGTCTGCTTTTCAAAAATTCATGTATAATAGATAGGCTGTTTAATTGTTGTCGTACCAGAACTGTTTCTGAAGATTGTCAACTTGCTTGTCGTCAATCTGGAATGCCTTGGCTAGAACATCAGGGTTGATGGGAGGGTTGGATCCGAAGACGGCATTGGCGATGGTGATGACTCCAGGATTCTGGCTGCTAAGTGCAGCAAGGGCTAGGGCTTTGGAGTGTCCCACATTGAGTTGGAAGTGAATGAGACCCTCTGGGAACACAAACACGTCTCCCTTGTACAACACTTTGGTGAATAGCTTGTTCTTTTGGCCATTAATGTTGGAGGTCACGAAGCCAACGTAGAGTGAGCCTTCGAGGACGACGAGGATTTCCGTGGCACGAGGGTGGGTGTGAGGAGGGTTGAGGCCGTTGGGTGCAAAGTCTACACGAGCCGCGGATATCCCAAGAGTGTTGAGTCCTCCTATTTGCTCCACATTCGCCGGTGTCACTATTGAACCCAGCGGATTTGAAGTGTTTCCCGCGTTTCGGAGCCCGTCAAAAAAGAAATCATTTGCTGACACCAGCATCGGGTCTTTGCAGAATTTTCCATTCACAAACACTGCTTAATATATCACAAACAAATCAATCATCTATCCAACATTTACTATGTAATTGAATTATATAACACGTGCATGGATAGATATATAATGCATGATCAGCCATGCAAAATGAAACATATAATTAATTAAGTTATGCATGCATGCATGTACGTACGAGCATTTTTGGTGTTCTTAATTGCGACGCAGAAGTCCTGAAGGGGACTGGGATCTGAGGCAGAGACGAGCAGGAGGGTGGCCAGTGCTAACATGACAACACCAGTTGCAGGGAATTGAGCACCTTTCGCCATCATCGTATTCGGAATTTCGAAACCTGATTAATAATAATTAGATTATGATTCTTGGTTGAGCTAGAGAATAAGAGATGATTGAAACTGTTGCTGGAACTTGTGTATTTATAGATACATATAGAGACTGGTTTTGGATTTTCCATGTCACTTGAGGCAGGTGTAAGGACTAAGGATTAATATTGGAAGCAGGTAAAGACTCGGTTGCACTTGAATTTCATTAGAAGCTAATAATTACTTATATATTGTGGCAGAATATATTACTTTTTCAAGAGCCTGCTTAGTTTGTCTCGGTCTTGATTTTATATATGGTGTTTACTTTTCAATATCGGGCTTTAAAATAAGTTATAGTGTTGAATTAATATCAGCTTAATTAAAAGGTACATTTTTCGAAGGGGTATATATATATATATATATATATATATCCATATATAGTAATAGTTAAGAAGAAGATGGCCGACTTGGACCAACAAAAAGAGAGAGATCAAGAAAATGAAAGCAATATTAATACACAATTTGAAGTATTCCAATGTGTTATAGATTCAATTATTCAAAATTAGAGAATGATGGTGACTTTATATTTTTTATATCATCTACAATACACCTGCCTGCAAAGCGAACGAGTCTCCTGTAATTAAAAAATTATTATGACTTTTCTTCTTCCCTGTTTTCATTTTCACCCAAATTAAACTTCGGGCCGTTCTAGAGAGGTGCCTAGAAGCAACTAATTATGTAATAGTAAACTTAATCTGTGTTAGAGATAGAGCTGCTACGCCGCTTGCATTCGATACTTTTGTTCCAATTCCTTCTCATCGACTGGACCTTTCACAGGGACTAGAAGAGGTCAGCGGTTTGACAGTTTTTCTAGTTAAGTTGTTATTCCCCGTAAATACCGTTGCAATTGCCCCTAATGTCTAAATGGAGTGTTTAGACAACGAAGAAGAAAGTCTGTTGTTATCAACAAAATACCGTTGTCTAAAGGGTACTTTACTGTTGTCTAAAGTTCGCTTTAGACAACAGTATTTATGAATATCGTTGTCTAAACGGACTTTGAACAACAATTTGTCTAAAGGGTACTTTAGACAACGGTTTTGTGTTGATACCGTTGAATAAAGTGACTATACACAACGGTTTATTTAAAAATACTGTTGTTTAAAAGGTGTTGTACACAATGGTTTATTCAAAAATATCGTTGTCTATAATGTGCTTTATGCAAGTCATAATTAATAAAAAGTACCGTTGTCTAAAGTTCTTTTACACAACAAAAATCATATTAAAATCATGTATCATAATATAAAATTAATTCATATTAAAATTCTTCGCTGATCCAAATAAAAAAGAACTTCATATAAATACATAAATGATTAATCAAGTTCACAATGAAGATTTGAAGAGTACTCATAGTACATTCTGCATCCTAACTCGATCAAAGCCAATCGAAACCACAAATGTGTATGTTCTAAATAAAATAGCAAGTGTTGCAACAATTCTAAAATCTAGTCACCAGAAAACAAACACACCATATGAGGATCAATGCTAAATTAACATAGTTGTACTTTCACCACTGTTACAACCACTTTGATATTAGATAATCTGCCAATTCTTCTCGCACCTCATCAAGGTCATTAAAGGTGTAATGAACCTTCGGCTTATTCGCAGACTTCGAATACTATGTAAGAAATATAAATAGATATTAAATTTGGTAATTAAAGACTTGAAGTTTTCATACTATGAAACACCACTTACAAAGAATAACATTAATGTTCAAAAAGCTAAATACGTAGGTACCTTAGTGATGTATGAAAGATCCGAGTCTCCACAAATCTCTTGCATGTATTTCATTACGCAAAAATCACATGTTTTATAATATGGTTGTTGTGGTCCACCCTCAATATGTAGGTAGAAAATTAATATATGAGTGAATTCTATCTAAACTTAAATGTTCATAGGTAATGTGATAAAAATGCATAACACAATACCTTATGCTAGCTATAAAGACAATATAAGAGAAACACTATCATAGGTTATATATATATTTTTGAAGAAGAATCATGGCCAAGTGCTTCATTATGGGAAAACTACTTGTAGTAAGACTAGAGAACTCATCTCATACTCAAATTGAGGAGAAAAACTAAGATGATGCAGTTCATAAGAAATACACCATATTCAATCTAATCTAATTCAATCCAATTCACAAAGAGCAATCAATTTTGTTGACAAAAATTAGAAAAATGGGATAAAAAGTTTCACAAAAATCCATCCAAACCAGACTGAGCTACGGGTCTGTTGCGATTAGATTGCCAAACTTATGAAGAAAGTGACATAAGATATCAAGACATTCACATTCATATGAACCATGATTTATCTTAACTACTGAATCCTGAAATGGACAATGTTGGATAAGTCAACAGTAGAAACTACAAGTACTTTGGAAGTTTCATGAAATTGAGTTATCTTGTATATAAAACAAAGGAAATGGCAGGAAAGGGCAAGTCTAACATTCAACAAATACAACTGCTAATAAACATTAGTTTCATAAATTAGAAAAATGGAAAGGAGTAACTTAGGAACTCGAGCAAGTGTGAAAGGTCTTTGGTCTTATATGACTTGACTTAATTATGATTCATTATGCTGCTTAAATTTGGAATAGAATTTTGTTTCTCTGCACTACAAATATGATGATATTTTTCTGAAATCCTTGATCACTAAGCTAATGAATTTACTTGAAACTACAAAATTTTGCTCAGAGAGATAACCTACTTCATCAAATTGAAAGGATGGTTCCTACAATTCACACAAAAATTGCTTTTGGGGCGAGATATTCGTAAATTCGATGAGCAATATATCCGCCGATATCGATATTTTAATCATTAGTTCCAACGATGACGTGGCAGTCACATGGCGGCCCTGTTACCAGGCGCGTGTGACGGAACGAGGGAAGGCCGACGACCTTCCATCGATGCGTGTTGGCATGTGGGTGAGTTTTTTGCTGCACTGAAATGTGTGTTCATCATTTTTCAATGTTCTAAATCCAACGGTTGTGGTTTCAAGTTGATCAGAATTAGTTTCGGGGTGTTTCTAGGCATCCAAAGTGATGGTGTATGTGTTTCAAATGCAAATGTTATCCCAAGAATTAAAAGGTTCAAATAAGAGGTTATTTATAACGTTAGTGATCCTGAATTTATATTTTTGACAAGAGATACCGCTCCAGGGACCTCGGAGGAGAAGCATGATACCAGAAATGTGATGGTAGGGAGGCATTCTGCAGAAGGGTAATGGCAGTTTCAAGAGTATGTCTGTGTTTCCTCTCTGCTAAACCATTTTGCTCAGGTGTATGAGGGCATGATCTGTGATGAGCAATACCCTTAGTGGATAGGAAGCTTTGGAAACTGTGACCTACATACTCACCTCCACCATCACTCTGAAGAATCTTAATTGTTGCAGAAAACTGAGTGAGAACATGCTGATAGAAATGTGTAAAAATAGCTTGAACATCAGATTTATTCTTCATGGGGAATATCCAAGTATAGCGTGTACAGTCATCAATCAAATTGACATAGTATCTAAAACCTTCACAAGAAGTAGAGGGAGAAGGACCCCATACATCCGAGTGGACAATTTCAAAAGGAACAGATGACTGAGAGTTGGAAAGACAAAAAGGTAGTTTTGACAGTTTTCCTTCTAAGCATGACTCACAGATGTCTTTGGTTGAATCCTTGATAGGTTGGATATTAGACTTGTGTAAAGCAGCAGAGACAATTCTGTTGGATGGATGTCCTAGCCGTTTGTGCCACAGTTGGGACTGAATGTTCTTGCCAAGTAAAGCATACTGAGGAGAGCTGCTTTTAAAAACAGATGAACAGAAGTCAGGTCTAAGTGGAAGAAGGTACAGACCATCCTTACTCATTCCTTGAAACAGTGTAGTTCCTGTGGCTTTGTCCTGGATCAGAAAAGAAGATGAATCACAGATGAATCTACAGTGATTATCTTTGCACAATTTTTGGACAGACAATAAGGGTGCTGAAATATGTGGAACATGAAGAACTTCATTCAACACAAACTTATGAGGGGAAGGAGAAACAGTCACAAGAGAGGAGTGACCAGTGTGAGCAACTTTCAAACCTGACCCTCCAGCAGTAGTTATAACATCCCCTGTAGTGGAAGGGCTTGGTTTCTGGATTTGTGACAGCTCAGAGGTCATATGAGCTGTAGCTCCTGTATCTGCAATCCAATATTCTTGCTGATGAGTGGGATAGGAGGTCTGTGCACTCATTGCAGTTAAGGTAGATGGGGGAGAGGCTCCTTGATAGGTGTAGTTCTCTCTTTGAAAACAGTTCACAGCAGAATGACCATTCTTCCAGCAAATTTGACATGGTTCATTGGTTTGAGGTGTCTGATTTTGGTGTCGATAGTAGCAGTCTGCAGCAATGTGTCCCTTCTTACTGCAGATTTGGCAAATTGGTGGAGGTTGGTAGAAATTCTGATGTGGTGATCCAAGAATTCCTGGAGCTGAAGAGGGATTAGTCACACCTCTGTTGCCTTTGTTCCAAGACTTCCCTCCATTATTTCCTCCATTATTGAAGCCCCATCTGCCCTTGTTGTTCCATCTGTTACCATTGCCTTTGTGACTGGAGTTAAAGTTGCTGTTTTGTGCTCCATTAAGTGGACTATAACTCCCATTATAGCCAAAATGCTGATTATTCGCCATCTGCTGAAAACTATTTGGATTGTGATTTGAGAATTGTTGGAAGGTCTCTGGCACACCAGTGGTCTGAAAGAAAGATGCCTGTTGTGAGACCTCAGAATTGCTGCTTGCAGGAGAGATGGTACTCGAGCTACTATGATTATAACCAGGCTGTGAGATGTCAGATCCTCCAGGCTTAGTGGCAGCCAGTGCAGACAAGAAAGAGGGTTGATCAACAGACTGTTCAATGACACTTTCTTCAGCAAGAAGCTGAGACCTGAAATCCTTGAGACTAATAGAGTTTTCCCTTCCACGAACGACACATCGAAAGGTGTTATACTCCATAGGCAGACCTCTCAGGGCAAGAATGACAATATCATCATCTCCAAAATGGACATTACAGGATTCAGGCAGGTCTCTAGCATTCTTAATCCTCTGCAGATACTGAGTCATATTCTCAGAACCTTTCCTGATGTTTTGTAAATCAGTCTTCATTTGGAAAATTGAAGCTTTCGTGGAAGAGGCAAACCTGTCTTTGAGGGAATTCCACATGTCCTGAGCACTCTTGCACCCTATAACACAAGAAATGGCTGAAGGAGAGAGTGTGGCAATGATGAGTTTCATCAGTGCTTGATCGTGCATCTTCCATATCTGGTATGCATCAGAAACTATGCCATCAGATCCTGAGCCTGATTCTGAAGAGAGACGGGGTGGACAGACTTGTGCACCATTCACAAATCCGATAATGCTATTGACATTGAGAAGTAATTCCATTTGAAAATTCCATGTGATGAAATTATGATCATCAAGCTTGACTGTGACTGCATTGCTTATGGTTGGGATTAAGGTGGCAATTGGAGATTGCAAGATTTGCAACTGAGATACCGTGACCATACTTGGCTATTGAGAAAGATAAGGGAAGAACTCAAGGGAGATAGGAGAAAAAGGCTTAAGAGGAGAATAGAAGCAAGCACCTGGTGTGCACCCTTATTGGTACCAGAAAACAGTGAGAGAATTGAGGAATTGAAGAAGAGGCAGAAGTTTCACAAGGTAATGATGATGAGGAACAAGAAAAGAAAGAGTAAGGATCAGTAGTTAGGAGTTCTTTACTTAGATCTTCATTCATGCACACTTAACAACTACAAGCATGGTTTTTGGTATTTATACATCTCATATTCCTGCATCTAATTGCTTAGTCTTCACGTCATAGCTCAGGAGTCTCCAAGCTTTGCAATCTTCATGTATAACAGTAATAACTAACTCAATGAACAGCTGGAGTTAGTTAAGATTGTTAGTGACAGCTGGATTCGGTTGTGTGGGAGGGGATATGGTGTTGCAGCTGCATCAAGAGCACTGTTGACACATGTGACTTAACAGCCCCCCTCAAGCTGATAGGGAGAGGGACTCGAGCATCAGATTGGAGGAGTGTAACCAAAACAAATCATCAGACAAAGCCTTGGTGAAGATGTCTGCTGTCTGATCATGAGAGGCCACATTTTGAACATCGAGATCACCCCGAACAACACGTTCTCTAACGAAGTGATAATCAATTTCGATGTGCTTAGCTCTTGAGTGAAAGATAGGATTAGCACAAAGGCTGGTGGCAGAGGTGCTATCACACAAGATCAAAGGAGGTTTGAAGAGGGGCATGTGAAGGGCATGCAGGAGTTGACGGATCCAAGAGACTTCAGCAGCCGTGATTGCAAGAGCCTGATATTCTGACTCAGTGCTGGACCTCGACACTGTGGTTTGCTTCTTTGACATCCAGGAAATGGGATTTTCACCAAGATACACAACCAGGCCAGTGGTGGATCGTCGATCATTTGGATCCCCAGCCCAGTCTGCATCAGTGTAGGCAATCAGATCAAGAGAACCTGGGGTAAAGGTAAGACCACGGTGAGGAGTGCTCTTGAGGTACCGCAGGATTCTTTTGACAGCCATGAAATGAGCTTCAGTTGGAGAGTGCATATATTGGCACACCTGATTAACAGAGAACACAATATCTGGCCTGGTGAATGTCAAGTACTGCAATGCACCAACAATGCTCCTGTAATTGGATGGATTGTTATAAAGAGGTCCACTGTCCTTCTTAAGTCTAGAACCAGGGACAATAGGTGTCTCAACTAAAGCACTGTCCAACATGGAGGT
Organism: Prinsepia uniflora; assembly: GCA_032719365.1. Taxonomy (NCBI): domain Eukaryota; kingdom Viridiplantae; phylum Streptophyta; class Magnoliopsida; order Rosales; family Rosaceae; genus Prinsepia; species Prinsepia uniflora. The sequence goes on along the minus strand of CM064864.1, from coordinate 16,077,997 downwards.
TTTGGTGAGTAAATCATGTATGTACTTTGACTGAGAGATGAACAATCCAGTGGAGGTGTATGTGATTTGTAGTCCCAGGAAGTAATGTAGCTTACCTAAGTCCTTCATGTCAAATTCAGAAGTTAAAGCATTGACAACCTCTGAAATAGCAGTGGGACAGCTTCCTGTGAGGATTATGTCATCGACATAGAGGAGAAGAACCACAATGGCAGAAGAAGTGTGTTTGACAAACAAGGAGGAGTCTGCCCATGTGGTTTGAAAGCCAAGGACAGGGAGAAAACGTGTGAACTTGTCATTCCAGGCCCGAGGGGCTTGCTTGAGGCCATACAGAGATTTTTCTAGTTTGCAGACAAAATCAGGATGATTAGGATCCTCAAAACCAGGTGGTTGTGCCATGTAAACTTCTTCTTTGAGCTCTCCATGTAAGAAGGCATTTTTGACATCGAGTTGTTGAAGGGGCCAGTTGTGATGAGCTGCCAAGGCTAGTACCAGTCTCACTGTTGTGGCCTTAACAACAGGACTGAATGTCTCTCCATAGTCCAGACCTTCTTCTTGGCTAAAGCCCTTGGCAACAAGTCGAGCCTTGTGCCTTGCAATGGTGCCATCAGCATTTCTCTTAAGTCTGTACACCCATTTACACCCAACAAGATTTCTGGAGGAAGGTAAGGGAACAAGGGTCCAGGTATTTTGGCTGTAGAGGGCATTCATTTCCTCCTGCATAGCCTCCAGCCAGACTGGGATAGAAGAAGCTGCCTTGAAGGAAACAGGCTCAATTTGGGCAAGATCAACCGTGGAGGAAACTTTATGGGCAGAAAGAAGGGCCTTTGGTTTGACAATCCCACTTTTAGAACGTGTCTGCATAGGGTGCATATTGATCCCAGTAATAGGAAGCACCACTTGAAGTAATTGAGGCTGAAAATCTGAGTCTGCTGCAACATTAGGATGAAGGGAGGAGCGGGATTCACTTGTATGCTGAATAGAGTCTGAATTGGAAGAGAAAGCAGGCTGTGATGTAGAGACAATGGGAGTGGCTGATGAGGGATGGGACTCAGTAATGATATTTGGACCATGAAAAACAGTGGATGGAACAAACTGATCTGACACTGAGAGATCTGAAGGTAAGGTGGCAGGAGGAGGAAAGAAGGAAGGGCTGGTAGAGACTGAGGACACAGATGAGTTGGGGATAATAGTATTAGATTGAGAGGAAGAGGAGGAGGCAGTGGAAAAAGGAAAATGGTTTTCATTGAAAACAACATGTCTGGACACAAAGGGTTTGTTTTGGGCAGGATCATGGCAAATGTAGCCTTTGTATTTTTCTGCATAGCCTAGGAAGACACATTTTCTTGTTTTAGGCTGCAATTTGGTTGTGTTGTAAGGTTTCAAAAGGGGAAAACAGGCACACCCAAAAACTCTTAGATGAGTGATATCTGGTGGTTTAAGATAGAGAGCTTCAAAAGGGGATTTCATATGAAGTGTTGGGCAGGGCATCCTATTTATGAGATATACAGCTGCAGCACAAGCATGATACCAGAAATGTGATGGTAGGGAGGCATTCTGCAGAAGGGTAATGGCAGTTTCAAGAGTATGTCTGTGTTTCCTCTCTGCTAAACCATTTTGCTCAGGTGTATGAGGGCATGATCTGTGATGAGCAATACCCTTAGTGGATAGGAAACTTTGGAAACTGTGACCTACATACTCACCTCCACCATCACTCTGAAGAATCTTAATTGTTGCAGAAAACTGAGTGAGAACATGCTGATAGAAATGTGTAAAAATAGCTTGAACATCAGATTTATTCTTCATGGGGAATATCCAAGTATAGCGTGTACAGTCATCAATCAAATTGACATAGTATCTAAAACCTTCACAAGAAGTAGAGGGAGAAGGACCTCATACATCCGAGTGGACAATTTCAAAAGGAACAGATGACTGAGAGTTGGAAAGACAAAAAGGTAGTTTTGACAGTTTTCCTTCTAAGCATGACTCACAGATGTCTTTGGTTGAATCCTTGATAGGTTGGATATTAGACTTGTGTAAAGCAGCAGAGACAATTCTGTTGGATGGATGTCCTAGCCGTTTGTGCCACAGTTGGGACTGAATGTTCTTGCCAAGTAAAGCATACTGAGGAGAGCTGCTTTTAAAAACAGATGAACAGAAGTCAGGTCTAAGTGGAAGAAGGTACAGACCATCCTTACTCATTCCTTGAAACAGTGTAGTTCCTGTGGCTTTGTCCTGGATCAGAAAAGAAGATGAATCACAGATGAATCTACAGTGATTATCTTTGCACAATTTTTGGACAGACAATAAGGGTGCTGAAATATGTGGAACATGAAGAACTTCATTCAACACAAACTTATGAGGGGAAGGAGAAACAGTCACAAGAGAGGAGTGACCAGTGTGAGCAACTTTCAAACCTGACCCTCCAGCAGTAGTTATAACATCCCCTGTAGTGGAAGGGCTTGGTTTCTGGATTTGTGACAGCTCAGAGGTCATATGAGTTGTAGCTCCTGTATCTGCAATCCAATATTCTTGCTGATGAGTGGGATAGGAGGTCTGTGCACTCATTGCAGTTAAGGTAGATGGGGGAGAGGCTCCTTGATAGGTGTAGTTCTCTCTTTGAAAACAGTTCACAGCAGAATGACCATTCTTCCAGCAAATTTGACATGGTTCATTAGTTTGAGGTGTCTGATTTTGGTGTCGATAGTAGCAGTCTGCAGCAATGTGTCCCTTCTTACTGCAGATTTGGAAAATTGGTGGAGGTTGGTAGAAATTCTGATGTGGTGATCCAAGAATTCCTGGAGCTGAAGAGGGATTAGTCACACCTCTGTTGCCTTTGTTCCAAGACTTCCCTCCATTATTTCCTCCATTATTGAAGCCCCATCTGCCCTTGTTGTTCCATCTGTTACCATTGCCTTTGTGACTGGAGTTAAAGTTGCTGTTTTGTGCTCCATTAAGTGGACTATAACTCCCATTATAGCCAAAATGCTGATTATTCGCCATCTGCTGAAAACTATTTGGATTGTGATTTGAGAATTGTTGGAAGGTCTCTGGCACACCAGTGGTCTGAAAGAAAGATGCCTGTTGTGAGACCTCAGAATTGCTGCTTGCAGGAGAGATGGTACTCGAGCTACTATGATTATAACCAGGCTGTGAGATGTCAGATCCTCCAGGCTTAGTGGCAGCCAGTGCAGACAAGAAAGAGGGTTGATCAACAGACTGTTCAATGACACTTTCTTCAGCAAGAAGCTGAGACCTGAAATCCTTGAGACTAATAGAGTTTTCCCTTCCACGTATGACACATCGAAAGGTGTTATACTCCATAGGCAGACCTCTCAGGGCAAGAATGACAATATCATCATCTCCAAAATGGACATTACAGGATTCAAGCAGGTCTCTAGCATTCTTAATCCTCTGCAGATACTGAGTCATATTCTCAGAACCTTTCCTGATGTTTTGTAAATCAGTCTTCATTTGGAAAATTGAAGCTTTCGTGGAAGAGGCAAACCTGTCTTTGAGGGAATTCCACATGTCCTGAGCACTCTTGCACCCTATAACACAAGAAATGGCTGAAGGAGAGAGTGTGGCAGTGATGAGTTGCATCAGTGCTTGATCGTGCATCTTCCATATCTGGTATGCATCAGAAACTATGCCATCAGATCCTGAGCCTGATTCTGAAGAGAGACGGGGTGGACAGACTTGTGCACCATTCACAAATCCGATAATGCTATTGACATTGAGAATTAATTCCATTTGAAAATTCCATGTGATGAAATTATGATCATCAAGCTTGACTGTGACTGCATTGCTTATGGTTGGGATTAAGGTGGCAATTGGAGATTGCAAGATTTGCAACTGAGATACCGTGACCATACTTGGCTATTGAGAAAGATAAGGGAAGAACTCAAGGGAGATAGGAGAAAAAGGCTTAAGAGGAGAATAGAAGCAAGCACCTGGTGTGCACAATCCAGAAATCAGATTATCGAGACACTCAATTCTGAGAGCTTTTGCTGAGGAGAGTTGAAGAGAACAGATTTTGAAGAAGTTCTTTAGCTTGAGTAGCGGAAGCACCAAGATCATTCATGTATGGTGATTAGCCATTAGAACATGACCAAGCTCTGATACCATGATTGGTACCAGAAAACAGTGAGAGAATTGAGGAATTGAAGAAGAGGCAGAAGTTTCACAAGGTAATGATGATGAGGAACAAGAAAAGAAAGAGTAAGGATCAGTAGTTAGGAGTTCTTTACTTAGATCTTCATTCATGCACACTTAACAACTACAAGCATGGTTTTTGGTATTTATACATCTCATATTCCTGCATCTAATTGCTTAGTCTTCACGTCATAGCTCAGGAGTCTCCAAGCTTTGCAATCTTCATGTATAATAGTAATAACTAACTCAATGAACAGCTGGAGTTAGTTAAGATTGTTAGTGACAGCTGGATTCGGTTGTGTGGGAGGGGATATGGTGTTGCAGCTGCATCAAGAGCACTGTTGACACATGTGACTTAACACAATACACCTGCCTGCAAAGCGAACGAGTCTCCTGTAATTAAAAAATTATTATGACTTTTCTTCTTCCCTGTTTTCATTTTCACCCAAATTAAACTTCGGGCCGTTCTAGAGAGGTGCCTAGAAGCAACTAATTATGTAATAGTAAACTTAATCTGTGTTAGAGATAGAGCTGCTACGCCGCTTGCATTCGATACTTTTGTTCCAATTCCTTCTCATCGACTGGACCTTTCACAGGGACTAGAAGAGGTCAGCGGTTTGACAGTTTTTCTAGTTAAGTTGTTATTCCCCGTAAATACCGTTGCAATTGCCCCTAATGTCTAAATGGAGTGTTTAGACAACGAAGAAGAAAGTCTGTTGTTATCAACAAAATACCGTTGTCTAAAGGGTACTTTACTGTTGTCTAAAGTTCGCTTTAGACAACAGTATTTATGAATATCGTTGTCTAAACGGACTTTGAACAACAATTTGTCTAAAGGGTACTTTAGACAACGGTTTTGTGTTGATACCGTTGAATAAAGTGACTATACACAACGGTTTATTTAAAAATACTGTTGTCTAAAAGGTGTTGTACACAATGGTTTATTCAAAAATATCGTTGTCTATAATGTGCTTTATGCAAGTCATAATTAATAAAAAGTACCGTTGTCTAAAGTTCTTTTACACAACAAAAATCATATTAAAATCATGTATCATAATATAAAATTAATTCATATTAAAATTCTTCGCTGATCCAAATAAAAAAGAACTTCATATAAATACATAAATGATTAATCAAGTTCACAATGAAGATTTGAAGAGTACTCATAGTACATTCTGCATCCTAACTCGATCAAAGCCAATCGAAACCACAAATGTGTATGTTCTAAATAAAATAGCAAGTGTTGCAACAATTCTAAAATCTAGTCACCAGAAAACAAACACACCATATGAGGATCAATGCTAAATTAACATAGTTGTACTTTCACCACTGTTACAACCACTTTGATATTAGATAATCTGCCAATTCTTCTCGCACCTCATCAAGGTCATTAAAGGTGTAATGAACCTTCGGCTTATTCGCAGACTTCGAATACTATGTAAGAAATATAAATAGATATTAAATTTGGTAATTAAAGACTTGAAGTTTTCATACTATGAAACACCACTTACAAAGAATAACATTAATGTTCAAAAAGCTAAATACGTAGGTACCTTAGTGATGTATGAAAGATCCGAGTCTCCACAAATCTCTTGCATGTATTTCATTACGCAAAAATCACATGTTTTATAATATGGTTGTTGTGGTCCACCCTCAATATGTAGGTAGAAAATTAATATATGAGTGAATTCTATCTAAACTTAAATGTTCATAGGTAATGTGATAAAAATGCATAACACAATACCTTATGCTAGCTATAAAGACAATATAAGAGAAACACTATCATAGGTTATATATATATTTTTGAAGAAGAATCATGGCCAAGTGCTTCATTATGGGAAAACTACTTGTAGTAAGACTAGAGAACTCATCTCATACTCAAATTGAGGAGAAAAACTAAGATGATGCAGTTCATAAGAAATACACCATATTCAATCTAATCTAATTCAATCCAATTCACAAAGAGCAATCAATTTTGTTGACAAAAATTAGAAAAATGGGATAAAAAGTTTCACAAAAATCCATCCAAACCAGACTGAGCTACGGGTCTGTTGCGATTAGATTGCCAAACTTATGAAGAAAGTGACATAAGATATCAAGACATTCACATTCATATGAACCATGATTTATCTTAACTACTGAATCCTGAAATGGACAATGTTGGATAAGTCAACAGTAGAAACTACAAGTACTTTGGAAGTTTCATGAAATTGAGTTATCTTGTATATAAAACAAAGGAAATGGCAGGAAAGGGCAAGTCTAACATTCAACAAATACAACTGCTAATAAACATTAGTTTCATAAATTAGAAAAATGGAAAGGAGTAACTTAGGAACTCGAGCAAGTGTGAAAGGTCTTTGGTCTTATATGACTTGACTTAATTATGATTCATTATGCTGCTTAAATTTGGAATAGAATTTTGTTTCTCTGCACTACAAATATGATGCTATTTTTCTGAAATCCTTGATCACTAAGCTAATGAATTTACTTGAAACTACAAAATTTTGCTCAGAGAGATAACCTACTTCATCAAATTGAAAGGATGGTTCCTACAATTCACACAAAAATTGCTTTTGGGGCGAGATATTCGTAAATTCGATGAGCAATATATCCGCCGATATCGATATTTTAATCCTTAGTTCCAACGATGACGTGGCAGTCACATGGCGGCCCTATTACCAGGCGCGTGTGACGGAGCGAGGGAAGGCCGACGACCTTCCATCGATGCGTGTTGGCATGTGGGTGAGTTTTTTGCTGCACTAAAATGCGTGTTCATCATTTTTCAATGTTCTAAATCCAACGGTTGTGGTTTCAAGTTGATCAGAATTAGTTTCGGGGTGTTTCTAGGCATCCAAAGTGATGGTGTATGTGTTTCAAATGCAAATGTTATCCCAAGAATTAAAAGGTTCAAATAAGAGGTTATTTATAACGTTAGTGATCCTGAATTTATATTTTTGACAAGAGATACCGCTCCAGGGACCTCGGAGGAGCGCAAAACTGGAAACTGAGCTTGATCAAATAAAGTATGAGTGAACATTTGTTTTTATAACTGTGGTGCATGCATATTGAACTGTTGAATGCTTTTTGCTATTATATGAATTAAAATAGTTTGAATATATATTCTAGGTGTTGATGACTGTTATCTGATGATTAGAATTTTTAGAATAATTATACGTTATATAGTTTTATGGACACATATTTTACGGATTTTTGTGGAAACAGTGTTTTAGGCTCATGTCCAAATTTGAAATGTTTTGACTTGGTTTTGAGTCATGGATTTTTGTAAAAGCAAGGATTTGGCTTTTTTGTTCAAACTGTCTCAACGATTGACCATTCTCGTGAGATTTGATTAGTTCAAACTGTGCGGGGACATTTTCTAAATACTTTAAAAAAAAATTAGATACAATTCAACTCATTATAATATATGTCAAAATAACCAAATTATATAAACAAAAAAAATTGTATCAAGCCACTAATTCACTACTGACACGACCCACCCCCAATCCCTCGGGATTAAGGGCTAAGTCATGCTCCCGTCTAACTTACGCGTGACACGAAGGCTAAACCAACGTCCAACCTCCATGTAACACGTAAGTCGGACACGGGATTTCCAAACGAACCATTTAAACTTCTGGACTTCCCAGAGCATGCATACTCTACTGTGGATCGTGTGTGTGATCTCTCCGTCTTTCTCGACCAACAGCCCGCACCGCGACAATCTGGACGGTACCAAAAACATAAAAAGACTGTGAGTGGACAAAAATAAATAGTATATTCAGAAAACAGTTTATAGAAATCTACTTTTATACCCTTCATTTAAAATCCAATGCATACATACCAAACCATTCCATAAAACCATTCGTATCCAAGATAAGAAACCCATTATTGGAAACCAGAATCCTTTCCTTTTCTCAAATCCATAATTCAAATCCAGGGCCTCAGCTCAAAATCATCAATCTTTATCAAAGTACGGGAACTCAGCCCAAAACTCATTAAATCCAAACCATCCGGGCCAACGCCCAAACCATCTGAAAAACCAGTGAAAATACTGTTGTCTACAAGGTGTTGTACACAATGGTTTATTCAAAAATATCGTTGTCTATAAGGTGCTTTACACAAGTAATAATAAAAAGTACCGTTGTCTAAAATTCTTTTACACAACAAAAATCATATTAAAATCATGTATCATAACATAAAATTAATTCATATTAAAATTCTTCGCCGATCCAAATAAAAAAGAACTTCTTATAAATATATAAATGATTAATCAAATTCACAATGAAGATTTGAAGAGTACTCATAGTACATTCAACGAGGATGGTGGCGTTGGTCAGCAGCTTTGGCGGTCGGTATATTTCCAATGATGACGTAGCAGCCACATGGCGGCCCTGTTACCAGGCGTGTGTGATGGCACGGGGGATGGCCGACGGTCTTCCATCGATGCGTGGTGGCATGTGGGTGCGGTTTTTGATGCACTGAACTGTTTTGGTTTAAAGTCGATCAGAATTAGTTTCGGGGTGTTTCTAGGCTTCCAAAGTGATGGCGTATGTGTTTCAAATGCACATGTTATCCCAAGAATTAAAAGGTTCAAATAAGAGGTTATTTATAACATTAGTGATCCTTAATTTATATTTTTTACAGCAGATATCGTTCAAGGGATCTCGGAGGAGCGCAAACTGGAGATTGAGCTCGATTGGATATACTATGAGTGAACATTTGTTTTTATAACTGTGGTGCATGCATATTGAACTGTTAAATGCTTTTTGCTGTTATATGAATTAAAATAGTTTGAATAAATATTCTAGGCGTTGATGACTGTTATCTGATGATTAGAATTTTTAGAATAATTATACGTTATAAAGTTTTATGGACACATATTTTACGGATTTTTGTGGAAACAGTGTTTTTGGCTCATGTCCAAATTTGAAATGTTTTGACTTGGTTTTGAGTCATGGATTTCTGTAAAAGCAAGGATTTGACTTTTTTGTTCAAACTGTTTAAACGATTGACCATTCTTGTGAGATTTGATTAGTTCTCAGACGTCCCTGGAGCTTGGCTCTGCTGTTGTTATTAGATCGAGTTGTTTATTTTTCTGCTTTATTAAGGGACTAGCAAAAGGTAAATTTTGGGGGTATTTGATAAGCCAATATTTATGCATCATTTTGATGTCATCTAGTGCCCCTTTTACTTATCTTTTGAGTTAATTCATGCAATCAATAGAAGAAAATGATATCTTTTGCGAGACTTGTGTAGAATTGGAAAAATGGAATTAAAATTAAGAATAATGAAAAAGGATGGACTGAAATCGGAGCCTAAGATCCAACCAAGTTAAAGAATGGAGGAGCCTACCCCAGAGCTTGTATTAAGTTCCCTAAGCATCTCACTGGGATGTCCCTGGACCATGTCAATGGACAACCCCTAGATAAGCCCCACGTGCCTGCACTTAGAAGCAACTCCATGTCACTAGCATGTCACTGGGATGTCACTGGCATGTCACTGGACATATCATGTACCTAATTTCTGGCCCTGGCCACGCTATGGGCTAGCGATGCACAATTTTAGCCTCTTCATTCCGGCAAGTTAGGAGTGGACTCCTTGTGCGATTGACATACATTTTGATCTTTTTTCCAAGCATGCAGTTAGGACCCAATTCTAAGGAGTTTCAATTCTATCTTATTTCAAGGGCCAAATCGGGTTTTGTGTGGCCTTGGGCCTATTTCAATTACCTTCCAATGTCTAAGGCAAGATCAGACCTCACACATAGACTCCAAGTGTTTAACTGTTAGATGAATAAGAAGATTTTAATATTTGAAATCATTTTCGAGATCAATCGATCGATCTAACTGTTCATATTTACTGTATATACTCGTATATCATCTACACAAAGTCAATTTCCAAATTATGGGACTAAATAATGGTGTGACACCATTTGATGGTTACCAAATGTGTTTTGATGATCGGATGTCTTTAACTCCTCATAATACAGAGCGTTTTGATGGGCAAGGTTTAGGCACTAAAAACCACAAAGTGATTTGTCCCTATCTTGAAAATTTGGCTGTCTGATTATCATGTGAACCAAAATTCGAAAAACATATTGAAAAATATTTAAAGTGTTTTAAGTGTTTGATGAATAAGATGATTTTAATATTTTAAATCGTTTTCGACATCAATTGATCGATTTAACTGTCCATATTTACTGTATATAATCGTAGATCACCTACGCAAAGTCAATTTCAAAATTATGGGAGTAAGTAATGGTGCGACACCATTCGACAGTTACCAAATATGTTTTGATGATCAGACTTCTTTAACTCCTCATAATCCAGAGCTTTTCGAAGGGCAAGGTCTAAGCAAATAAAATCACAAAGTGAACGGTCCCGACTCTGATTATTCTTTGAACCAAAACTTTGAAAAATATATTGAAATATACTTAAAGTGCTTAAGTGTTCAGTGAATAAGATGATTTTAATCTTTAAATAATTTTCGACATCAATCGACCGATCTAGACATCCATATTTACTTATAGATCGCCTATGCCTAAGATGAAATTTTTTTAAAATTATAGGACTAAACAAAGGTGTGACACCAGTCGACGGTTACAAAATGTGTTTTAATGATCGGACGGCTTGAAACTCCTTAAAATCTGGAGATTTTTTTATAGGAATTGTAATGACCCGGACTTTTAACGGGGGAATGACCCAGACCATTTTCCCCTAAAGTCAAAAGGTTGACTTTTTAACCAAGGTTAAATTGTTGACTTTTTACCGGGACTGTTTTTGGAAATTCTGAAGATGCCGTTAGAAAGGTCTTGGCCTCTCGAGTACATCGGTAGGTAGCATGCTAGAAATGGAGTTCAGACGGTTTCGTTTCGGGTCTTGATTACATAGGGGCAATATGGTAATTTGGTATTGAAGGGTATTTTGGTAATTGGACTTGTGAGATCTTTTTGTGGGTGAATGGGATTGGGACAAGTGTCCCTTATCCTTTATATCCATATGCACCGACTTAGGAATGCAGTGTGTGTGTGTGTGTGTGTGTGTGTGTGTGTGTGTGTGTGTGTGTGTGTGTGTGTGTGTGTGTGTGTGTGTGTGTGTGTGTGTGTGTGTGTGTGTGTGTGTGTGTGTGTGTGTGTGTGTGTGTGTGTGTGTGTGTGTGTGTGTGTGTGTGTGTGTGTGTTGTTTTAAGTTCGAAATCGTGTTTGTGTGTGTTTTTGTGTGGAATGGCCGAGAGAGAGAAAACGAGAGAAGGAGAGAAACATGTGAGAAAGAAGAGGAGAAGGAAGTCCAGAGATGACAGAGAGGAAAAGAGAAAGAAAATAACAAGGAAGAAAGGAAAAGAGCCCAAACCGCGAGGGAGAGTGAACCCGTGAAGGGTTTTCTTGGGTTCAAGCTTCGCTGACCTAGTTCTTGAGCAGGAACCTTGGAAACAAGTTTGGAATTACCTTCTTGCAGTCCCTACGATCGTGACACGCTGCTTAGTCGTGATTTTGGATGCTAGGACCACCCAGATAGCAAGGGTGTAGTTCTGGTCGTGAGTCTTCGATTGGTCAAGTACGTTTTGACATGATTTTACTTGTTTTGATTATACAGATCTTCCCTTAGGTTAGATTAGAACATTTTGGTTGAAATATATTTGAAAAAGGTTGAAAAACAAACGAGATAGAACCTAGTAGGGCAACTCGAGAAACCAGAGAAGCGGGTATGTCACCCTGAAGAAGATGATGAACATTAGTTGGCGTGTGAGTCCCACAGGAAGCCACTTATGGTGGGGCGTGGGGGCACATACCACATCATCTGGAAAAAAGGTCAACATGAAAGTTAATTCTTTCGATGTTACGAGTTCAATGATACAATTTTTGAGATGATCGGATATCGACTCAGGGTAGTTTCGATTGTCCGAAGGTTTAGGGTTCATTTTCAATTCTTTTAAAATTCCCAAAAAAGTCTGGGATTAAAATACAAGAAATTTAGGATGGTTAATGGCCTTTAGATATGATATTGAATAGGTTTTTAGATTCCCAAAAATTACGAAAAATGCGTGCAAGTGGGATTCGACGATACGAAAGTGTGTGAGTGGACTTTATTTTCTCTAAACTATTATGCATGCATACATACATGATTTAAATGTTTTTCTATTTGGTTTTTATGACATTGGAGTGATTGAAATTTTATATGAATATCGATGATTTTATGAATATTTAATTAATACTTTATTACGCGTTTTTCGAGGTTTTCGTAAACTATGTTTCGAACAGTGTTTTGAATGTGGTTTTGAATTGAATATGAATTATGACATGAAATAATGTGATTTTGAATATTTATGATTTTCATATGTTTTATAAATGATTTTTACGGAAGGAACGTTAATGACATGTTTTACGAGAATGATGTTGATTATGTGTTGGGCTTAGGCCCGAGGTTCTGATTGTGGCTTTGACGTGTGTTAGTGAGATATGATGTAAGTATGTGTTTCATGGTACTCGTGATGTTTGAAATGTTGTTTTGATTGTGATGATTGGATGTGAGTCTCAGACGTAGAGTTAGGGGCTCCGAATCCTGTGACTGGTATTGTGTGAGATTGTAATTGTGATACCTAATGTGGATATGTTCTGGTATTGTGATGTGATAGTCTCAGACGTCGAGCAGGGTTTTGGTTCCTAAGAGTGTGTTGTGACGAATCGGACGTCGATCTGGGGGCTCTAATTCCTAAGCAAGTATATTGTCAGGACCCGACCCTCCTCGGTTAGGACCCGACTCTAGCACGATATTTTCTGCTTTGGGCCTCCTCGCCCTTACGGTTTTATTTTCGGGAGCTCACGTTGCAACTTCCCAGGGGGTCACCAATCATGGAATTACACCAGCCTTAACTCGCTTAACTTTGGAGTTCCAACCGAACCCAAAGCCATTGAGCTCCCAAAAGACCTCATGTTAGACGTGTGTGTGCCTACACCTTTAAGGCACACCATCATTCCCCTCCTAGACCATTCCTCCCTCGTAGGAATGTACGATCGTTGATCATTCCCTCCAGGACATGGGTCTTACAATCCACCTCCTTAGGGCCTAGTGTCCTCGCTAACACACTTCCCGGTTAGCGTTTGGCTCTGATACCATTCTATCAGGACCCGACCCTCCTCGGTCAGGACCCGACTCTAGCACGATATTGTCCACTTTGGGCCTCCTCACCCTCACCGTTTTATTTTTGGGAGCTCACGGTATAACTTCCCAAGGGGTCACCCATCATGGAATTGCACTAGCCTCAACTAGCTTAACTTTGGAGTTCTAACTGAACCCAAAGCCACTAAGCTCCCAAAAGGCCTCGTGCTAGATAGGTGTGTACCTACACCTTTAAGGCACACCACTATTCCCCTCCCAGACCATTCTTCCCTCTCAAGAATATGGGATCGTTCACCATTCCCAGAGGACACTAGTCTTACAATATGGTATGCCTACTGGTAGTGCACTTGTGAAATGATGATTGGTGAATTGCTTGTGTATTGATGATGAGTTAGTTGTATGTGAGTTTTTGATGTGCCTTCCTGTGGGGCAATAGTTTGTTGTTTGTTATTGTGCATCAGGGATGCGTGATTGTGACATGTGTGGATTAATGTGATACTGGATATGGATCAGTTATGTGGCATTGATGTGAATGGCTATTATGTCTGTCACGTGTTGGCATTTCAATTTTGAGTTGGTCGGATGGTAACTATTTGTTTTCTGGTTAAATACTTTCCGCTTATTTCACGTGTTTTGAGGTTGTGATTATCTTGTGCTCCGCTGAGTTTTATAACTTGTATGCATGTGTAGGTTTCCGAAGTGGAGGGTAAAAGCTGGATGTTTTCAAATTATGTTTTTAAAATGTTTCTTTTTGTCCATGTACACGTTTTCTTGGTTTTGTGACCTTGTAGGGGCGTTGAATGGGAATCAAGGCTCAGGAGGCGGAGGCATGAACTAGAGAAACCTATGTGTATCCCTTGTTTGATAGGGTTTCATGCGTATATTTTGATTCTTGTCAAACGAGAGTAGGGTCCGAAGGTACTTTTCTAGTGTATTGCGGGTGGGGTCCTGTTTACTTGGTATTAGAGCTAGGATTTTGAGTTGTGTTGTTGATTTCATGCCTCCGAGTTGCAAGCCTCGTGCACGGCCTGATGATGAGATAAGACTAATAGATGAACCCTGGTTAGTTGTAGGGTTTTTAATGGTTCTAGATTATTATACCAAATTATGAATGTTATACTCTTTTACAGAAGAAATTATGTGTGTGGTGGTTATCGTGTAAGCTTCAGGTTGATTGTTGATTGTGTGTTTTAGACTCCTTGATATTCATGCATTGTGAGGTGAATTAATTCTGAGTTATTTGTATTGGTATGTTCATGTATACGTTGGTTACGAGCATGGTCATGTTGGATGAGGACTCGGGCATGGATTAGGATTGTGGATTAAGACTCGGGAGGAGTCTGGCGTAAGGATTCAGGCTCGAGGAGGAGCCGAAAATTGTGATTGGATATGGTTTTGAGTTTTAGTCCTGGATATAGAATGGGGACTCGGGGAAGATTTAAGATATTGTGAGCATGATAAGTATGTTATTGAGATGAAAGTGAATTTCTTTCGGAATCCTTTTAGATTGTGGATTGGATTTGAGATGTGGTTGTGTGATGTATATGTGAGATTCCGCAAATTTGGTGCATTGTGTTGTGAACCATATGTGAACTTGTGCTCGAGGGATTGATTTGGATTTTCGATTAGAGTTGGAATATGGATTCGACTTAATTGTAAATTTCAAGGGTGAAAGTTTTTAAGGAGGGTACGTTGGAACGACCCAAACTTTCAACGAGGGTAAAATCGAAAAAGAAAAATGAAATTGACCATTTTTTTCTCCTAAAGTTAAAGAGTTGACTTTTTTATCAAGGTCAAAATATTGAATTTTTAACCGGGACTATTTTTGGCAATTCCAAAAATACCGTTAGAAAGGTCTCGACCTCCAGAGTACGTCGGCATGCAGCATGTCAGAAATGAAGTTTGGATGATTTTGTTCCTGGTCTAGATTCATAGGGGTAATATGGTAATTTGGTATTGAAGCGTATTTTGGCAATTGGACTTGTGAAATCTTTTTGTGGGTGAATGGGATTGGGACAAGTGTCCCTTATCCCTTACATCCTTGTGCACCGACTTGGGATTGTAGTGTGTGTATGTGTTGTTTTAAGTTATAAATCATGTTTGTGTGTGTTTTTGTGTGGAACGGATAGTGAAAATGAGAGAATAAGAGAAATAAGGGAGAAAGAAGAGAGAAGTTTGGATGGAAGTCCAAAGATGAGCGAGAGGAAAAGAGAAAGAAAATAACGAGGAATAGAGACTAGATCGTGAGGGAGAGTGGACCCATGAAGGGTTTTTTTCGAGTTCAAGCTTGACTGACCTAGTTCTTGAGCAGGAACCTTGGAAACAAGGTTAGAATTACCTTCTTGGAGCCCCTAAGATCGTGACACACTGCTCACCTGTGTGTTTGGACATTGGATCGTCCAAATAGCAAGAGTGTATTTTTTGTCGTGAGTCTTCAATTGGTCGAGCAGGTTTTGAGGTGATTTTCCTTGTTTTGATTATATGAATCTTCTCATAGGTTAGATTAGAACATTTTGGCCAAAATAAAATTGAAAAAAGGTTGAAAAGGAACGAAATAGAACCGGGTCGGTTCTCCAGGTCGGGCGACTCGGAAAATAAGAGAAACGAGACTAGCACCCTGAAGAAGATGATGAATAGTAGTTAGCGTGTGAGTCTCACGCACAGCCACTTTTAGTGGCACGTGAGTCCCACGCACAGACACTTCTGGTGGCATGTAGGGGCTCATGCCACTTCATCTTAAAAAATGGTCAACATCAAAGTTCATCCTTTCGATGTTACAAGTTCAACGGTACAATTTTGGGGGCGATCAGATATCGTCTCGGGATAATTTCGACTGTTTAAAGATTTAGGGTTCATTTTCAATTCTTTTAAAAATTCCAGAAAATTGTGGGATTAAAATAGAAGATATTTGGGATGATTAATGACCTTTAGAAGTGATATTTGACAGGCTTTCATATTCCGATAAATTACGAAAATACGTGCAAATGGGATTCGACGATACAGAAGTGTGTGAGGGGACTTTCTTTACTCTAAACTATTATGCATGTATACATATATGTTTTAAATTTTTTTCTATGTGATTTTGATGACATTGGAGTGATTGGAATTTTATATGAATTTCAGTAATTTTATGAATATTTAATTAAAATTTTATCACACGTTTTTTGAGGTTTTTTGGTAAATTATGTTTCGAACACTATTTCGGATGTGGTTTTAAATTGAATGTGAATTATGACATGAAATAACATGATTTGGAATATTTATCATTTTCATATGATTTCTGAATGGTTTTTAAGAAAGGAACGTTGATATCACGTTTTACGAGAATGATGTTGATTATGTTTTGGCCTTAGGCCCGAAGTTTTGATTATGGATTTGACGTGTGTTATTGAGATATGATGTGAGTATGTGTTTCTCAGTACTCTTGATGTGTGAAATGTTGTTGTGATTGTGTTGATTGGATGTGAGCCTCAGGTGTCGAGCTGGGGGCTCCGAATCCTGAGACTGGTACTGTGTGAGATTGTGATTATGATATCTAATGTGGATATATTCTGGTATTGTGATTTGATAGTCTCAAATGTCGAGCGGGGCTCTGATTCTTGAGACTATATTGTGATGACTCAGATGTCGAGTTTGGGGCTCCGATTCCTGAGCGAGTATGTGGTATGCCTGCTGGTAGTGTACTTGTGATATGATTATTGATGTGGTGCTTGTGTATTGATGATGAGTTGGTTGTATGTGAGTTTGGTGTGTCTACCTGTGGGACAGTGGTTTGTTGTTTTTTATTGTGCATCGGAGATGGGTGATTGTGACATGTGTGAATTTATGTTATACTAGATATGGTTTGATTATGTGGCATTGATGTGAATGGCTATTATGTCTGTGACATGTTGGCATTTTAAGTTTGAGTTGGTCGGACAGTAATTGTTTGTTTTTTGGTTAAATACTTTCCGATATTTCATGTGTTTTGAGGCTATGATTACCTTGTGCTTCACTGAGTTTTATAACTTGTATGCATATGCGGGTTTTCAAAACGGAGGGTAAAAACTGGATGTTTTCAAATTATATTTTTAAAATGTTTCTTTTTTGTCCACTCACACGTTTTCTTCGTCTCTTTTTGCTTGGGTTCGTGTCTAAATCAAGTATAGTGTGATTAGAGCCCTCCACCACAACATGAGTCACTTGAGTCCCAGGATACCAATGGATCCATTGATCAGAAGCAAGCAAAGC
This sequence comes from Prinsepia uniflora, assembly GCA_032719365.1. Lineage (NCBI taxonomy): Eukaryota > Viridiplantae > Streptophyta > Magnoliopsida > Rosales > Rosaceae > Prinsepia > Prinsepia uniflora. Next base: position 16,060,502 of record CM064864.1, on the reverse strand, counting down.
CTCTATCAATGCATTCCTGGATAAACCCCCCATCTCTATTGTTCCTCCAAGTAAATGGGTACCATTTATAACCAAGATCCAATAGACTACAATTAGAGAAAAAGAGCCTAAAAACTCTCATACTATTCTCAGTTCTATAGTTCCCTCCTATCTTCTCTTCATTGTTAAGGATATCAATAAAATCACCCACAACAAGGCATACCTCATCAAAGCTCTTAATTCAATCTTGAAGGCAATCCCATTACTTTTCTCTTATCTTATAATCAGTGTTAGCATAAATAACATACAACCGCCAAACCTTACTGGGATAACCATCATGAATCAACAATTCAATAAGAAAGTCCCCATACTTAGTTAAAACAACATTCACATTAGTATTCCAAAAAGCACACAACGCTCCACTTCGCCCCTTGGGCTCCACAGTAAGCATACAATCAAATTTAAGCTTCCACTTCAAAAACTCAAACTTCGCACTTCAGTTTTTAGTTTCTAAAATCACAACAATATCATACTTGAGGAGCCGACATTGGTCAGACAAACTTTGCATTGTCAATGCACCACCAATACCTTGGCAATTCCAACAGAGGATTCTCATGGCAAACACAGAAGTACCCAAACAAGACAAAAACTCCAAAACAATTTGCATAAAATCAACCACAAAATCACACCCAAGTAATCAAAATACAACTCCAAACACTACCCATTTGGTTTTCAATAAAATGCAGCAACAAGAAATGACAATGAGATGTAGAATATCTCATTTTATGGGGATTTGTTACCTCTCTGGATTCAAATGTTGCCAACCAACAACCCAGAATCTTAGACAATGATTAATGAAAAAGTAGCAAATTTTGCGGATATAAAAAACACACCCAAAGAATCTATTTTGTCACCAACCAACAACCCAGAAGCTTCACCAAGTAACCACCCCTTAATCGCTACTAGCTTTCCTATCTGTGCAATAGTCAAGATCAAGGTCAAGCCCCTTTAGTCAAGATCGAGTTCAAGCCCCTGCCAAAGAACAGAGGAGATCTACAAAATGGTTGTGGATCTGAGATAGATAAGGTTTATTGGGTATTTAAGAAATGCAGGTAGGGCAAGTCGAAGGCTTGACTGAGATGTGGGTGGGCTTTATGGTGATTGACGAATGTTGTTAGATTTATGCCAAGAAACATTGGGAGTTATCTCCTAACCATGAAATCGGAAAAAAGGTTGGGTTTAGAAGATAGATAACTGATGGTTGGTCAGATCGCAACACCTTGCTTCCGATCTTGACAGTATAAGCGAAGAAGATGGCTATCAAGGCGGACGGGCGAGAGACGCTTCAATATGCGTATTAGGTTTACTCTATATATTCACATAGGTGCAAAGTGAAATTGAACATAAAGTGTATTCTTCTATTAGAGATGCTTTAAGTGTGGACGATATGTGGTCAATTGCTTCCATATGTTTGTTATAAGGTTAGTAATTTCATAACTTGACAGATGAAATCATTGTTACCTTCGCACTAATAAATTTCTTATGCGTTTACAAATTTGTACCCTTATTTGGATGTTTTCTTATGCGCTTAGAATTTGTACCCTTATTGGAACACTATCCAATCCAAGGAATGTTCCATAGCATGAACACAATCTAAGCGTTTTTGTACTTTTGTTTCTTCTCTTTTTTAACTTGCACAAAATGTAACAACCCGTCCCAAAATTGCTAGATTAATTAAGGATTATCGTGACTAATCAGGAATTAGTAGTGGATTTTCGGACGATTGGCGTAAAATGACGATTTTACTCCTACGAATGAGAAAAAAGTTAACTTTTGACCTGGAAGGTCAAATGCACGAGAATCGAATATCATTACATAGATCGGGATGTTACGAGTCTGTAGACAGGTGACACGTCGAAATCGGACGTTCAACGGGAAAGTTAAGGATCACAGAAGAAAAAACGAAACTATTCACGTTTAACGAGGAAAGTGTACAAATGGCAGTTTTGGATTGGGTTGAAATTCTGGGTGGACCAATTGATGGGTAACAAGTGTCGCCCATCTGATTGGCCCAAACCCCAAGTAGTTGGGATATTTGTTCCTTCATCTTCTTTGTTCTCTCTAACCCGAAACCCACACAACACCCATCCCCAAACTCACACACACAATCACCATTCCTCATCCATTGTTGATGGTGTGTGAAGGGAAGAGAGAGTGAGAGGAGACGATCAACACAGTGGCAACGATTTAGGCAACCGTGGACGGCGGCTGGAAACCTGTAAAGGTAAGCTTTGGATTTCAAAAATTTGAATTCAAGTTCTAGGGATTGTTAGGGGTTTCTAATTATCAAAATCTGTTCCTAGGGACGGTGTGAGGATGTAGGGATCGATTTCAAGGATTGAGATGGCCGGAATCGACGGGAAATCGAGGTTGTAGGTGGCCGTCACTGTTCATCATGGGGAAGGTAATTTCTGGGCCTTATCTCATGTGTCTGGGTCATAGACTTGTTTTAGGGATCAAGACGATCACATAGGAAGAAAAATGGTAGAATTTGGTGGCTGGACGGCCGAGATACGGCTGGGCCGGGTCGCGGGTCTAGGTGAGCCCTTACAATCAATCTGGTCTACCCAGCTAGAGGTAGACGTCGATGACGTCAGTGGGTGATGTCATCATCTGTCAGAGGTGTGAGGCCACGTGGCTAATCAGGGGCTGCCACGTGGCAGTTGTCAGGTCCAGTCAGCACTAACATGTGTCACAGGTGGACTAATTATGGGCTGACACGTGGCACTTTCAGACCTGACATATGTCAGACCTGATAGGTGTCCAACTTGTGAGGCTGACGTCAGCATGACGGCAGCCGTTGACTGCTGACTTCAGCGTTGACTTTGATCAGAGTTGACATGGGTACTTTGACTGGAGTGTGGGGGTTCGTAGGCACATTTTTTGAGGTGAGACTGATCCTATTTGAAATTTTTCGACGTTATGAATCCAATGGTGGTGGTTTCAGGTCGATCAGAGATCGTTAGGTTGGTGAAATTGAGGTTTTTAGCCTAAGGAAGCATGTCCGGGACACATTGACTTTTCCGAGAGATTTGAGGGTTTTTTATTAGGACTTGTCTAGGTTGGTAGTGTCATTTAAGTATGTTTTGGACAAATCCGGACAACCCGGAGAGTTCAGTATAGCCCTGACTAGCTTATGGCTCAACTTGCAGGAGAACAGGTTGGACGGTCTGTGAGTGGACATTTGATTTATAAATATGATGCATGCATAACCGTTTTATATGTTTTATATATGTTATTTGAGATGCCTTGAGTGCATATGATTGTGGTGTTTGGCATTTTCGTATAAATGTGGTATTGCACGTATTTCAATGATTTATGCTTTATGATATACCTGTCCTGAGGTTTTTATACGTGCTTGTGTTTTCAAATGATTTGAATGAGAAAATGATTTTGGGTTTGGAAATATTATCCCGGGCTTGAGGCCCCGTTGAATTATGAGATTTCGGGTTTAAGGCTCACTTGATTTATGAGATATCGAGCTTGAGGCCCAGTTGGTTTGTGGTATCGGGCTTGAGTCCCAGTTGTGGTTTATGAAATGAGATTTTGGGTTTGAGACCCTATTGAGATAATTGGGATGAGTCCCAATGAGATTTGGATTTGGGCTTGAGTCCCTATGAGATTTGGATTGGATCGGATTCGAGAAATCCTATTTTTCTGGAAACGGTTTGTGGAACTATACCTCGGGTTGAGACCCTGTTGAAATGTTTAAAATTGGATTTGAGGTATAAATGGTTTACCATGATTTTCAGTGTTTTACTTATACCATCCTTATGAGTGGATTGTCTCTTCCAGACGTCACGTAGTATCCTAGAGTAGTCAATGAGCATTGCCTGAGATAGGCCACTCTACGGAGAGGCTCAGTATCAAGATTTCTAGAGATTGATATATCCTGGGCAGTGATACGGGGGAGGCATACCATTATGGTACCGCCCCAGACACTGGTGGACCCAAGGGAACCCTCGGACTTGAGACCCCGAGTAGCACGCGTAACTTTAGAACTGTAACAATATTGATTAGACATTTGAGATGTCAGGCATCTAGGATGCCAAGGATTGGTTAAATTGTATTTTACCGATTTTACCGATTTGGTTTTGGGCTAAGACCCCACTCTATTTCACTGTGTATTGATTGAAAATCCATATGATTTGATTTAAAGAAATGGTTGTTGTCAGGACCCGTCCCAAATCCCCTGGGATTAACGTGGGAGGCGCCTGATCCCGTCTGACACGAAGTGTCAGACCAGGGAAAATTCCTTAACTAGCCCTCACCGGGGCTAGCCCTGTTAATCGGTTTTTCGGTTCGGTTTTTTTACCGAAATCGAAACCGAAGCGGGTGGAAGAATTGGTTCCAGTTCGGTTCGATTTTCCTTCAAAAACCAACTTAAATCAAAACCGAAATGTTCGGTTCAGTCCGGTCCGGTTTTGATTTTTTGGTTTATTTCGAGACAATCCGGTTCGGTTGAACCGATTCGATTTTTACTAAAAACCGATTTTTATATTTGAATACAATAATCTATATTTATTCCATAATTAATCATGGAATATCCATTTTAAACAACAAAATCATAAAGGCATCAAAATCCAACATAGAAATATAGAATGTCTATTACAAACAATAAAATCAAAGCATCAAAGTCGAATAAAAAAGTTCATTACAAGCAATAAAAACAATAAGATTGTAAAATCAAACCATCAGTGAACAAAATGGTAGATAATATGATCAACCATGTCAGCAAGGCAAGAAACCTCAAGGACTATTGACTATTGAGGCACCTTAGCACGACCATTTGCCATTTCTACATATGAGACACAAGCAAAGTTAATTATCTACATAAATTCACAATTATTAACAAACAAATGTATTAGAAATAATAAAAAGATACAACAATTACCTTGTGCAAGAGCATGATAACACTCCACTTCTTCAACACTCGGCTCCAAATGTAATGCAATATTAATACTCATAAGCCAATTTTTAGTACAAATTAATGCCTCCTCAACTTCAGGGCTCAACGAACTTCTATACGAATTAATTACCCTTCCACTTGTGCTAAAACATGACTCCGAAGCTATTGTTGAAGTGGGTATAGCTAGAACATCCCGTGCAACTCGAGATAAGATTGGATATTTGGATATCCCGATCATTTTCCGCCAACTCAAAATATCAAACGTTGAATCCTCAATATCTTCAATAGGATCTAATAGATATCTATCCAAATCATTACAAATAATTTCCTTCTTTGCCTTTCTCCTCATCCTCCTTACTATAAGATCTGTATCATCACTCAAACCCATCTTGTCCTTTGCTACTGCAGATGAGCTGCCACTAACGATGTCCTCTCTTGCAGAATCCCAATTCTCACCGTCTTCATAGAGTTTATGAAGGCTAGTCAATAAAATCTTCAATATAGAAATAGCATGTCCAACCTTATCATCTTCATCCTCAAATACCCTGTAACGACCCGTCCCGGAAGTCGGGATTAGGGAAGTGATTAGTGACAAATTAGCTGAGTTAATCGGGGGTTAGTTGGTTACTGTTGGACCTTGGGCGTAGAATGACGATTTTGCCCCTAGGTTGGGCAAAATGTTGACTTTGAGTTCGGGCTGTCAATTTGACATTGACCGATGACCGTGACGTAGTTCGGGACGTCACGAGTCCGTAGACAGGTGGCACGCCCGATTCCGACATCCGAGGAGGAAGTTATGACATTCGGAAGTTCGAGGGCACTTTGGTAATTTTGATGGAATAGGGGTAATGGTTGAATTTTTGAACGACAAGTCAAATCCACCAAATTCGATGACCGTTAGGTAGGTCTCGATCTCCTGGTTACTACGATAGGCGGCACTTGTCATTCGGAGGTTGGGAGAGAGAGTTACGGGTCTAAACGTGCAAAGGGTATTATGGTAATTGTACTTGAAAGGGTATTTTGGTCATTGACCTGCCTAGGGAATTGTGCCCAATAACAAAAGGACATGTGGCTGTTTTGGGAGAAGGTGACCACCAGGAGTTCGACAAGTGTCCCTCTCCAGATGTTTGTGGAACACTTGATGACCGCCTCACAAGTTTACACGGCGGTTTAAAAACGGTTTTAAGTTGTAGAAACAGAGTAGAGGTGCAACCGTGAGAGAACCCGTCAATTTGGTCCCTTGATCGTTATCTTCCGGCCTTGAGTTTTGAAGGAACTACGGAGAGGGAGCTTAGACAGGTTGATGGGTGGTCACGGCGAGGTTCGACAGTAAGGGACGATGGCGGAATTGAGAGGAACCCGCAAGTCCTCTGTTTCTACCTTCACATTTGGACGTTACAGTTAAGGGTTAAGGAGCTCAATTGAATACGACATCGTGATCTTGAGGTGTCTAGGAGTCGAATGGACTTGATCGGGTGGCTCGCCGTGGACAGTGGCCGGCGAACCCGATACTGTAAGTTTGGGTTTCAAATTTGATTATGGGTTTGTAGACCTTGTTGATGCAAACTAATGACTGGAACATGATCATGGAAGGAAAACACGTCGACTGGAACGGAAAGGAAGGCTGGAGGAGGTTAGAATTGAAGATGGACATAGTTGCAGAGCCTGGGTGTACGTTTGCTTCAGGAAGGTAATTTTTGGATGTTTAAGTTGTGTTTTATTTGGTTAAATTGATTAGGCTGGATGGGACGAACCTAATAGGACAATTAGAATGAAAAATCATGGAGAAATGAGGGAAAACCGTGAACACCGGTTTAGCCTGGACGGGACCGGTTCGAACCAGGTGAACCGAGTTCACCTAAGGTTGACGATGACACTGTTCACGCGCGTGGGTCTCACGTGCAGAAGCTTCCAGGCGCGCGTGGGGGCGCGTGGATGGTACTTTTGGGGAATTTTCCAACACGACTTTTAAAGTATTTAATGTAACGAACATTTTGGCACTGGTTTCGAATCAATCGGACATCGTCTCGATAGTTTTCGGGATGTCCGAAGGTTTTAGGGCTCGGTTAAAAATAGATAAAAATACGGGAAAAATATGAGGTTTTAGTATGACCTTTGTGAAGTAGTTAGTGACCTTGGTGTGGGATTTGGACAGGTTCGGGAAAGCCGAGGATAGTGGAATGGCCGAGAACGACGTAAGTGCGCGCGTATCGAGGCGACGTCGGAATGGTCTGTGAGTGGACTTTACTTTCTAACTCTTGGTGCATGCATATATGTTTTTATATGTTTTCCATACTTGATTCTATGATTTTATTTATGATTGTGATGGTTTACGGTTTGTGCACGTTTTTCGAGGAAATGACGGTATTTCACATTTTACGAGATTTGGTGGATATTGTGATTTGAACCTGGTTTTAATGAATTGATTTCGGGATTTGAAATACGATTTGATTTCAAAGAAAGTAAAAAGGAATTCGGAAAGGTTTTTCGGGCTTGAGGCCCAGTTCAAAAAGTGGTCTTGAGAAACGTGATTTCGGGTTTGTGAATCGGATTTCCGGATGACGATTCGGGATTCGATTCGGGACTTGAAGTGGATTCCGGGTTTGGGTTCAGAATGGTTATTCCCGATACCGGCTTACGGAATGATGGTTGCGGACTCGGATCTGGAAATGAGGTGGATATGATTCTGGATTTGGATTCGAAATGACGGTTCTGGATGCCAGAATGGCGTCAGACCAGTGGTTTCGGATTCGGGTTTGGATGTGGATTTTGAAATGGGTTTTCAAACGGTTTTGGATTGGATTTGCTGGATCTGGTTATTGGGTTTAAAGACCCGGATTATGATTGACGGGGGACGGGCCCGGATTGAGTTTAAAGACTCGGAGTTTAAAGACTCGGATATTGATATTTTCCCCTGTAGGCCTGTTGAGTTTAAAGACTCGGGAGTTTAAAGACTCAGATTATATTAAGGCCTGGATTGAGTTTAAAGACTCGGGAGTTCAAAGACTCGGATAGATCCAGCAGGTTCGGTGAATGGAAAAATGATGTGGTTTTCAATAATGGTTTTCCGATGTTTTGGGCAGTGGCCTAGATGAAATGGTTTTCGATGGTTTTGGGATGAGGCCCGGGATTTGAGAAAAAGGAAAATGTGTTTGGTTTTCGTACATGGTTTTATGACATGAATTTGATATGCATGCATTGGTTTTTGAAACGGAGGGTATAAATGCCATTGTTTTATGAAATGTTTTTAAACTTATGCTTTATTTTTGTACACTCACAGTCTTTTCGTGTTTTTGATACCCTCCAGGTTGTTGCGACGCAGGCTGTTGGTCGAGAGAGACGGAGACATCACACGTACGATCCACAGTAGACTTTGCGCACTCTGGGAAGTTCGGAAGTTTTTGGACAGTCGGATCGAGAAGCCCTTGTCCGACTTACATGTCACATGAAGGTTAGACGTCAGTTTAGCCTTCGTGTCATGCGTAAGTTAGACGGGATCGGGATTTAGCCCTTAATCCCGGGGGATTAGGGGCGGGTCCTGACATACAACACCCCCCCCCCCCCCCCCCCAAAAAAAAAATCCTTCACAACGTCCAATTTATGACGGGGATCAAGAACAAGAGCTATAAAATAATATTGGTTCATACGCTCCATTTCCCCCCAATATTTGTCAAATTTGGCTTGCATGGTGCTTGCAATACCAGAAAATAAAACACTCTTCTGTTCACGACGCAAAAGAGTTAAAATCCTATACACATCATGTAAAGCACATTGGATTGTGGGTGTAGAAGTGCAACAAACTCGTAAAGTTACTTCATAAAAGGGTTTCAAATAAGCAGCAAATGAACTCGCTACTTCCCAATCATACTCAGACGGTGGTCCTACCCTTCGATCACTTACAAAATAAGCAACATAATTCGGATCATCCTCAAATAGGACCTCAAATGCTCCCCGAAACTAAAGAGCTGATTCCAACATCAAATAGGTGGAAATCCACCTAGTTGGAACATCCAATACCACCAACCCTTTGCTATCAACCATAGCCTTCTCCGCACCCTTCTTAAATATTTCAAACCTACTAGGGGAAGATCTTACATATCTGATGGCATTTCTAATACTTTGAATAGATTCATTCAACACATTCAAGCCATCATTGACAATCAAGTGCAAGATATGAGCAATACATCTAACATGAAAATTTTCCCCATTATTCAAAAGCGCCATCAGACATTTCCATTTAGGCATTCTTTTCATCAAAAAAGACAACCCAGCTCATTTGAAGAAGCATTATCTACTGTAACAGTCAAAAGCTTCTCAATACCCCATCCAAGTAAACAATCCTCCAAAAGCCTCTCAATTGATTCTCATTTATGGTTTGGAATCACACAAAAGTTGATAATCTTTTTATGCAATACCCAATCACTGTCAATAAAATGAGCAGTGATAACCATATAATTGATGTTTTGAAGGGATGTCCATGTATCAGTAGTAACACAAACCCTATAAGACTTAATCAATTCTTTAAGGGACTCCTTCTCAGCATAATACATATTAAGCACCTCCTTAGCAATTGTCTGACGACATAGAATTTTAAACCTAGGACAAGCATGGGAACAAAAATCACGAAACCCACGTCCCTCCCCAAAAGAAAAAGGTAACTCATCAACTATGACCATCTCAACCAATTTCCTAACAAGCTCCTTCTGACTAAACCCAACAGCAACTTATGTGGGCTTGTCTACGGATAGAACTTTCTGATTTCTTTTGGAAATCATATTAGGAGGATATTTAGGACATTTTTGAAGGTGACTAATCAAGGCCCTAGTTCCATTTCTAATAGAGTCAGCAGCATATGTATTAGGGTAATAATTACATCTGGCCCTAGTGAAACCAGTATCAGCTTTGTACCTTTCAAAATGATCTCATATCCTTGCACGCTGCCTTTTCTTAGCATGCTCTAGAAATTGCGCATTAATTTCAGCGTTGGTCAAAGTGGTCAGTGGTTTGCCCTCCTGATTCAACTCTGGGTCAAATTCATCTCCTTGTAAATCATGAACATTGTCCACCTACAAAACAAAAAAACAGCAAATATTATGTTTTTAATATTATGAAAACAGCAAGTATGAAAACTAGAATCATATAATGGAATCCAGCAAGTCTGAGAATAAATACCTCGTCAGGCAATTCTGATGAGGCAGCAGACACAGCGCTAGAAATATTCCCAGAGATAAGCACCATTCTTATTTCTTAGGGTTTGGTTTCAATCTGTAGCAATAAGCACCATTCTCATAGGTTAAACACATAACTTACCCTGAACACATCACATGAAAAATGTACATACAAAACGCCATTGTTATGCAGATTGCAATGCTACGAAATTACTATTACTGCATGTGACTAAGCATTAAGAAATTACCTGATTGAAAAATGTCGTTCAAATTAGCAACAGAGAAGCTGGCCTTACCGAAACAGCAAGAAAATTTTCAGCAACAAACTATATAAAAAATTTGCATTATAAAAATGAGGAGCAAGTATTCAACATCATCTATGAACAGCATAAGATTGCAGAAAAGACGATATGACACGAAATCGGAGTTGTATACCGAAGATACACCATCAACTTCAAAAGAAAATTTTAGTATGAACTTGTTTGTGGTTTAAACAAAAAACAGCAGACTTTCACAAAACAGAAAGAAGAAAAGAACAAAAAAAGGCACTTTCATAACACGCACAAAAAAAAAACCAGCGCTTTCATTAAAAAAATATATGAAAAACAGCACAGTTCCATAACCCAAAAAAAACACAATTTCATGTATAATTATGTGCATTTCATCATTCCAAATGCACTAGTACTCTAGCATCAGTGCCTGATGATAAAGACAACTATATGTCAAAAGCAGGTGCAGTGCAAAACATTAAGGTGACACTAATATCAACCAGGAAATATACATCTGCAGATCTACTACAGTTCAATGAATAAGGAACATCGTATGATAGGATGAAATTCCCGGAGTACTTTAGTGCTAAGAATATCTGGGATAAAATCAAAGTCTGACATATAAGCTGAACTCTAGTTATACAGTACTAGCCTCCCCCCCCCCCCCCCCCCCCCCCCCCCCACACATGTAAGAGACATTTCTTCAATCATGCATGTTGTGCGCAGTATTTTATTCCTTTATGTCAGGTCTCATAAAATTGTGTTATTTTCTAATTTATGTAGTTTTTTTTATTTGTAAATAATAGATAAAAAAATGAAAAAGAAAAAAAAAAGGAACGAAAAGTGGGGTGGGGGTTAAGTGATGAACAAAAGATATGATTACTAACTCTCTTTTTTAAAAAAAAAAAAAAATTCAAATTTTGTTTTCATATTTCATTTTTTAATGATTTTACCATTATAACCTTATTAATACATTTATATATGTTTTAATAATTAGGTTTAATGACGGGTATATGTGGAAAAAAAATTGGTGAAGCTTGTAACACCAAATCCACCTTCCTCGCTTTAGGATAATAGAGAATAGGGATAGAGAAGAGATATACGAAGCTCATAAACATGTTGCATAAAGGTGACTAACTAATATATGCAGCAGTCTCAGAAAAAAGGAAAAAAAATACTTTCTTATCACAATATATGTTCAAGTATACAACAAACAGATGGAAGAAATGAACTATTAATTATTTAAAGGATAAAATAAATCTGTTTCAGCTAATTTCACTATGCTAAGGTGGAAATACCTTCACAAATCTACCAAGAAAGAAAATAAACTACGTTTCATTAATGTAGAAAAAAGGGTCATACAACAAAATGAAGGACTCCTTGCTCAATATTAGTTTTCTCCACGTATAGATATTCTCACCTCAAATCCACTTGGAAAAGTTACGGGTTGAGCACTCTTTGATGGTCCTTTTGGCTTACTATCTGCTGAAATGGTCCAATATCAAAATATTTTTAAGATGGAAATCTAATAGCATTGCTCATACTATGAAACAATTACTTTTAAGCCTATCTAACATGGGCCAAGACAGAGACGGCAGTGTCATACCAGAAAGAAAATGAAAATGCAGATGTTAAGGGGGAAAAAAGTTCCCCTGCTATTCTCTCATTGATAAATATTTTTATCAAATGCAATAGTATCATGGAAATCAGGTTTTACCAAATATCCAAGCGAGTACAGTATTTAGAATGAATTCAATAGAAAGTAAATTCGGCCGAGCAATCACATTGTGCCAGTACTTAGTAATATTCAATTATGAACATAGAAATTCTAGTTTTGAATTACATAAATCTAATATGCTACAGTGTGTCAGTACTTAGGGTGCATTGTCCTAATTAACACCCTCAAGTCCTCAACCCCAAAGTACTGACCAATTAGGTCATTAGAAAAGTCCAAGCTACCTAGTACTGGCTTACCATCACCCCCGCAAGCCAGTTATGTAATTAACATCTACCGAGCTAAAGTAAAAACGGAAAGTATTAAAAGAATTAAATGCTCAGTAGAATTAAAATGGGGCCAACTTTACAAATGGGGCCAACTTTAACAGGTCAAAAAGTAGCACAACATCCCCAAGTCCTTTTATCACAAGTACATGGACATCGGACATGGTTGTATGTTAGGAAAGCCAATCTTTCCCTAAAATAGAAACTCGTTTATTTAATATACAGTAATGGGTCAAAATGTTTATTTAATATACAGTAATGGGTCAAAATAGAATAGAACGAGAGAAAGAAACCTCTTCCTGCTATACATAGCTTCATAGTTCAACTTCACAAAGTTCTCAACTATTTAAATATTAACTTTAAATGGCCAAAGGTAGATTAAATCCAGAAAAAAAAAATGAGCAAATCCAGACAGTCAAATCCTAGACTTTGTGTGCATAGGTAAACTCACAATAACATACACAAAATATAATGGCCAAAATTAGAGATCAGTAATAGCCTTGAGTAAGAAGTACACCGATGTAGGAATTAGGAATGCTCCAGTTGCAAACACGGGATTTAAATCCCCGGTAAGCCAAATCTGCATATAAAGCCATCAGCAATGGATCAAAGCTTGTGAGACCTAAATATATGTGAGAATCAAATGCGCAGTGCCTATTGTAGTCGTTAGAATAAACAAACAGCTGCAGTCACTAATAAAAATGGTTTCAGTCAGTAATATAACAACTCCAGTAAATAATACAACCAGTTGCAGTCACTAACCCTCGCAGTGATGTACAATGTGAATCTGGAGTCTTCGAGAAGGTTTAATTTTTGTTTTGGCCCCTTTTTGTTGATTGGAACCTTGATTATGGAAAGCCGCCGTCGAACTGTAGAAGGTTGAAGACTGAAGAGTGAAGATGAACTGGGAGTTGTATAGGAGATAGCCCTGAAGCCGCCGTCGAAGGTTCGAGATCCAGCGATTCTTCGAGTGGGAACTGGGAAATGGGAACTGGGTAGCCTTGTTAGATGAGAATTTTCAAATTGCAATCTCTTCTGTTCTGATGAGTGATGACTGATCGATATCTAGGTCTAGGGTTTGGTCCGGCTTTCATTAGCAAGTAGCAACCCCAATAAAAACGACGTTGTTCAGTTTTATTACTTTAGTTCGGTTCGGTTGGCCCGATTTCGGTTCGATTTTATGCTAATTTCGGTCCGGTTCGGTTCGGGTCGGTCCTGTGATACCAAAAATCGAAACTGAACCGATGCAGTCCGATTCGGTCCGGTTTTTTTCAAACGTTTTCGGTTTTTCAACGGTTCGGTGCGATTTTCTGTTGGTTTTTCTAGACAAATTAACAGGGCTAACCGGGGCTTCTAGAGTACGCTAGGATCGTAGGAAGAGGAGTGTGATGTCTAGTCTCTGCTACAGTCCGCATCCGCAACCTGAAGGGCATTCAAAACATTAAAAGTCGTGAGTGGACAAAACAATCATTTTAATAAAACAATTTCACAAGAAGACATTTATGCCCTTCACTAAAAGTATATGCATGCATTCGAAAACCGTTTATCAAAACGTTCATAAAACCTTTTGAAAACATTCTCAAACCTTTCAAGGGTTCATGTCTGATCCCCATAAACCGTCATGACCCATAAATCCATTTATGGGTCCCCGACCCGAAATCACAAAACCCGTAAATCAATACATGGGAACTCAGCCCAAATCAAACACAAGTGGGACTCAGCTCAAAACCATTCTCAATGAAATACCAAAACACATAATACGGGGTCTTTGCCCCAAACCATTTCTAAATATCAAATACGGGGTCTCCGCCCCAAATCACTTTCCATAAATCTCATACGTACGCATACGTATAACCCATCCGCGGCACTTCCGAGAAGATTCCAACTCGGGGCACACAGCCCCTAGGGAACGCATCCCCGATATATGTCACGATTCATCTATATATACTAGTGTGCACACTACTCGTGGTCTCACTCCGAGTCTTCCCCCAAGAATTCTCCATCTGGGAGGCTCTATCTTCGGACCTAGTCCGATCATCTCTCAGGAATCTGGTCCGGGACCACATCATAACTCATAACTCCCACTCCTGGAACGGGATCCCTATGGGGATACCCATTCTGGTATGTGGATCGTGACTCTCCAAGTCGACTTCTGGAGGAGACCATATAAATCATATGAAGGGTATAATTCATTTCAAATACTTTCTTTCTCAAAACACATTTCAACTCGGTCTCATACCCGATTCATCTCAACAGGATTCTTCGAATCTGATTCAAATTCACTTTAACGGGTCTTGGCCTAAATCCACAGTTCAACAAGGTCTCATGTCCGAATTCTCATTTCATAAACCGAACTGGGACTCAAGCCCGATGTTACAATCAACTGGGCCTCTAGCCCGATATCACTAATAATTGGGCCCTAAGCCCGAAACCATAACTCAACGAGGCCTCAAGCCCGGATTATAAATCAACGAGCCCTCGGCCCAATCGTATAACTCAAATGGACCCTCGGTCTGATTTCTCGTCAAATCAAATGGACTCCAAGTCTGAGAGTTTGTAAATCAAATGGGTCTTGTGCCCGATTTCATATTTCCCAATCCAAAACCAATTCATTAAACCTTCATTGAAAACCTAGCACGTACAAGCATCATATAAAACCAGAAATCTCGAAATACGTGCAAATACGTAAATCCTAGGCTACCACAAACAAATGCACTCATGGCATCACAAAACATATATTAAAACAGTTATAAAACATTTATGCATGTATCAAGTTTGAAAGAAAGGTCCACTCACAGACCGTCCGAAGTCCCGCCTCGATACGCGTGCCATAAGCCTATCCCGGGCCAATCGTCTGCTCTGGGATTCCCGAACCTGTCCAAATTAATTTAGAGGGTTACTAACTACTTAAATAACTCCTCACTAAATTCCCGTAATTTTCAGGAATTTTTAACTATTTTTAAACGCGAACCTAAACTTTCAGACGTCTCAAACTATATCGAAACGATGTCCGATCGACTTGAAACCAGTCCCAAAATGTTCGTTACATCGAATATATGATTTCACATGTTGGAACCTTCCCTAGAAAGTGGGCCACGCGCCCACACACGCCGGCAACAGCCCCTGCGCGTGGGAGCCACGCGCCGCACTGTGGATTGTTTTCAACCCGGCGTGAACCCGGTCGGGCCGGTTCAGCCCTATACAACTGGTCTGCCTGGACCGACGTGACCGGTCCGGCCTGGTTTCTCACCCATTTTTCGTCCAATTCCTTCCCAATCAATCCTAAACTTCCTATTTCATCATTTCCCATCTATTCAAATCCCTAAACCTAAGGAAAACCCTTAAACCCGACCCGGTGAATCCCACTGTTCAAAGTTCCCACCTTTTCCCTAGGCAGCACCTCCCTTCTCAGCCATCAAAGACAGCCCTTACACATTCCTAACAACCTAATAAACATCATCCAAACACTCAAAACCGTCCATAATGCCCAAATCGAAATATTGAATCCAAAAATCAAAACCAAGTTACCTCTCTCCACCGTGCACTACGGCTCAGCCGATCCTGCCACCACCTTCATCATCTCAGCCTCCTCTCTGGCCTTCCTTCATGGTCCAAAAATAGTAGGTGAGGATTGGGGAAGGTGGGTCTGAGTTTTGGGGTGGTTTGTACGTGGGTTTCAGGTTTGGTTTGGAAGAAACAAAGAAGATGATCGATGCATGTATGTGGGAAGGTGGGCAATGGATGGGTGACACTTGTCACTCATCCATTGGGGCTGCCAAAATATCTGGGCCCCACACTGAAGGCAAAACTTTAGCCGTCTCGTAAAACGCGCAATAGTTCCCTCAAACTTTCGTGAACCGTAACTTTTTCGCCAAACATCTGAATTCGACGTGCCCCTATCTACAGATTCATATCGTCCTGATCTATGTAACGGTCCTCGGCCCTCGGCCATTGGACCTCCGGGTCAAAAGTCAACTATTGCTCCTATTCAACCAAAGTACCAAAATGCCCTCGAACTTCCGAAAATCATAACTTCTTCCACAAACGTCGGAATCGGGTGTACCACCTGTCTATGAACTCGTGACGTCCCGAACTACGTCACAGTCATCGGCCAAAGTCCATTTGACCGCCTGAACGAAAATTCAACGATTCGCCCATTCCAAGGGCAAAATCGTCATTTCGCCCTACTCGTTTGTTAATCCTCGTCTAACCCTCGATTTGTCTCACTAATCCGTCATTAATTCTTAATTAATCCCGATAATTTGGGACGGGTCGTTACAGTTGTGGTAACTGGTTTTATGTGCATGCATGTTTTTAATCAAGGGTATAAATGTCTTTTCGAAAATGTGTTTTATAAACTATTTATTTTTGTCCACTTACAACTTTTCCTGTTTTTAATACCCTTCAGCTTGATCGTGGATGCGGGCTGTAGGAGAGACCACGAAATCACATGCCTCCACGGATCCTAGCGTACTCTGAAAGCCCCGAGAGGGTTAGGTGTATTCCTGGTCTGACACAGGATGTCAGACGGGAACATGACATATCCCGCGTTAATCCAGGGAGGATTGGGATGGATCGTGTCGCAAAATGGATTAGATTTTAAATTGATTAATAGATTATGATTAGGTGTGAAAAACAACCCAAAGAAGTTAGGATTACACTGTTTAAACTCAAAGCACCCAAAAATAGACTGGACGGCCAAATTTGGAATATTTTCCACGTGGCACAATCCCAATGGTCCTCCCATAAGAGAGGTTTGTCAGGACCCGACTCTAGCACGATATTGTCCGTTTTGGGCCTCCACGTCCTCACAATTTTGTTTTCGGGAACTCAGGGTGCAACTTCTCAGGGGGTCACCCATCATGGAATTGTACCAGCATCAACTCGCTTAACTTTGGAGTTCCAATCGAACCCAAAGCCAATGAGCTCCCAAAAGGCCTCGCGCTAGATAGGTGTGTGCCTATACCTTTAAGGCACACCACCATTCCCCTCCTAGTCCATTCCCCTCTCGCAGGAATGTGAGATCATTCACCGTTCCCTCCAGGACACGGGTTTTATAGGTTGGTCATTTGATTTCCTAAACTAGCAAACCACTGGATTTTGTTTCTGCTGATATTTGTTGAAGCTTACATCCTTAAAGACCGATCAATCCAAAAAGAAACAACAGTTTTTTCGTGGCGTATTCTTTAAAGGGAACCCAGAGAAAGAGAAAGCAAAGAGGTTGAAGATGGCGAGCTGGTTCAAGAGGACCTCGAGCTCGCCTAACACTTGGAATAGTCTAATAGCTACCTTGATTTTACTTCGCACTATGTCAAATTGTCAAAATATTATGGGGCAGCGCTATGATTGGATCAAAATGCTGCTGTTTAAAAAGGAAATCACGACATGGGCTTTGATCAACAGAGAAAACCTAAGAAGATAAAGATTATGGATAGTTATATGGTTGAGTGGGAAAATGGAGCATATTTGGCAAGAGTTTCTTGGTACAAGTATTGGGAGAGAGTTTGTGGCTGGAGGCTGTGGAGGCATTGCCGGTGTTCTCTGGTTACCCACTTGACACCCTCAGAATTAGGCAGCAGCATCCGAACACCAGCATCTCCGCTTTCGCCATTTTTCGGAATGTCCTCTTTGCTGAAGGCCCGGGTGCCCTCTACAGAGGCATTGCTGCTCCCTTAGCCTCTATCACTTTCAGGTATAGTTCGGTTTTCGGTTCTTTGATTCAACTTTTCCGTTCACCTTGTGTTTGGTGTACACTGACCAATTTGTATTGTGTGGATGGATTGCAGAATGCCATGGTTTTTCATATAAACTCCGTTCTCGGTCGGGCATCTGATCCATCTGCTTCCGCGACAAAAGACCCTCCTTACAAAGCTGTTGCTCTAGGAGGATTTGTTACCGGTGCTTTGCAGAGTCTGATGCTCAGCCCAAACGAACTTGTCGAAATCCAGCTTCAGCTGCATAATGTTCAAACAGCATATGAAAATTCAAAACATCATCAACTGCAATTACAGAGAGATCCTATAGATGCTGCCAAGACCATAATGAAAGCAGAAGGTTTGCAAGGAATCTACTGCGGCCTAGGCATTACCGTTTTTGAGAGATTTCCCGTCTTATTGCTTCTACAACTTCTGGACTATTGCTTCTACAACTTCTGGACTTACAAGTACATGAGAGAGCGGCTTCACCCGGGGTGCAGAAAGACCGGACAAGACAGCTTGTAGACAATGCTGATGGCCGGAGTTGCAAGATGGAAGTGTTGCTATCCTTTGGATGTTGTCAAAACCAGATCGCAGGCAGAGTCATCTCTGTCCCCAAAATACAGTGGCATTGTGGATTGCTTACGGAAGAGCGCGAGAGAGGATGCATACCCGGGTTCTATTCCGGGGACTTGGAACTGCGGTTACTAGAGGGTTCCTGATGAATGGAGCCATTTTTTCTGCTTATGAGATTGCTCATAGGTGCCTATATAGCAATGGAACAACCATTGCAGCAGTGAATCCAATCTAGCAAAGACAGAGGTTAACTTGTAGCAATTTCACGACTCAAACGGAACATAAATAAAACATGTCCCAAATAATGGATCGTTCCAGCATCTCTAGGCTAAGCAATTCAGTATCTTGTAGCCCAAGAAAGCATCTACAGTTAAAATTCAAACAAGATATAACTTATTGAAATAAAACATAACTCAGTAACAAAATATTATAAATTATTTAATCTAGACTACGGAGATGGAGATTCAGACTCGAAGCGCAATAGCAAATTATTCTTAATTCTTATCTGCATGTTTTCGTAGAAGTGGGCTCAAAGCAAAATGTAAAGGCTAACAAGTTTGATATCAGATTCATAGTAAAATGGACACAAGTCAAGTAACAAAGAGACAGATCCAAGTATAAAGCTCTATACTTAACAACAAACAAGACAAAGAGCTTAGAGCTACATTACACAAATTACTCCCTAAAAGCCATCAAACACCTCCATGGCCTCGGCCAAATTGTTCGATCCTGTCCTCACCGAGATGCAGACCCGCCATGAGATCCGACAATCCAGAACTCGTCTCCGCCAGCACGTCCGGATCATTGTAGTTCCTAACAGACTGAACAATGCCCCTCACACGCTTATATGGATCCGAATAATTGAAAACTTCCGACCCCACAAACACCCCATCGCAACCCAATTGCATCATCAATGCCACGTCCGCAGGCGTCACAATACCACCGGAGGCGAACTGCACCACCGGAAGCCGACCCATTTGCTTGGTCTGCGCAACGAGGTCATACGGAGCTTGAATTGTCTTCGAAAAAGCGAAAACTTCGTCGTCGTCCATGTTGTTGAGCAACCTTATTTGACCCATCACAGATCTCACGTTTTTTATAGCCATGGCGACATTGCCAGACCCAGATAGATCCCCCTGGATTCTTATGATCGCCGCGCCTTCTCTCACTCGTCTCAATGCGTCCCCGAGAGTTTGAGCTCCGCAGACGAAGGGGGATTGGAAATTGTGCTTGTTTATGAAATGCTCCTCGTCTGCAATCGCGAGGTACTCGCTCTCGTCGATGTAGTCAACTCCGATGGCTTCGAGGATCTGAGCCTCGACAAAATGTCCGATCCGAGATCGGCCCATGACGGGGATCGAAACGGCGCTTTTGATCTCCTTGATAAGAGAGGGATCCGACGCGCGCGAAATTTCTTGGGTATGGGGTGGGTCAGAGAAGATAACAGAGCAAGCGCCGGCGTCTTCGGCAAGTTTTGCTTGATCGGGGGTGGTGACTTCGAAAATGGCGCCACCGCGGAGCATCTGGGCTAGACCGACCTTGAGAGAATATGGTTTGTTCTTCTTGGCGTCGGCGATTGCACTGCTGTTGTAGATTGTGACCGCGCCGTCTTGTGCCGCCATCGAGGTGTTCGTGAAAATGCCCGAATGAAACAAAAACGCTTAAAACAGAGGGATGGATTAAAATTACGAATGGAGTTTTCTTGTTTTGGAACTTGGAAGATGGGGACGATTATGTAAAATGAAGAGAATTCTGGAGAAGAATGTGGAAGAAGGTGAGGTCGATGGTGGTGTTGCTGAAGCTTCGTTTCTTCAGGGTCTGGGGGTTGGTTGGTCCTTGACTTTGGTCGGTTTCTCATGAAAATGTAGAAACTTCGTTTCCATTCTAAACTTACCAAGATTGAAGGCATCTTGCATGGTGTCCTTGTTAGGTTGTCTGCCGTTCTCATTATTGAAAATTGATTATATAATGTTTCCTTTTTAGATAAGACTAGGAAATATAGATACATCAACATGGTGATCAATCATTCTCATTATACTCCGTACACAATTTTAGCATATATAAATGGCACACACTATCATGTGCCTCGTAGATCAAGTTTAATTCCTAGCCTTCAATTCGTTGGAAAATACAATAGGAATGGTGATTAAATTAGCTTCGAACATTGAATATTGATGCATGGTGATTAAATTAGCTTTAAAAAAAGCACTTCACAATCCAAAATTAACAAACCTCATAAGGCTACTTCCTCTAAACATGGTGCATAAAACAACACAAGTGATCATAACAGTAAAAGATTAATTTCCTCAAAAATAAACTTCATAAAAAAATTATATCATATATATATATATATATATATTATGCAACATAAGAACAACAAACTGTAATTGTTATTAGAGAATGATAATGATGAGACAGTGAATGACATCAAGATTATGTTAGGAAATTAATCCTCCACCACGCAAGTGCTAACAATAAAGATGAAAAAAAGGAAATAAAGAAACCAAGAACTCAAAAGATTTAACGAGGTTCGGCCAATTAACTTGCCTACATCCTCAGAGAGTTTTCTCCTTCACTATGAGAGAATACAAAATACAAGATTACACTACTCAAGTTTATACCCAACTCGAGCCCTTGTATCCAATAGGATACCCCTTGTACACCCTCTCTCAACCCGAGAAAATCACTCTACCCCAAAGAGCTATACACACTCTTTCACCTTCTCTTAACCGAGAAGATCACTCTACTCCAAGAGCTATACACACTCTTGAAGTGCTCAAGAAGATCACTCTAGCCCAAGAGCTATACACACTCTTGAAGCACTCACTCACTTGTGAGGTGTTCTCCTTGATGTTGAAATGTGGCCAAGCTCTCCACCTTATATAGTGCTCAAGGCACAAGTTGTATTTGTGCTTTTCCAATGTGGGACAATTTCCTCACATTTCAACATCCTTCATTGAAGTCCATTCATGCACCTTCTTCAATTAATGCTCTTCTTCATGAAGCTTCCACATCAATCTTTTCCTACAAGGTTGAATGAACAACACCATGTATTTATTCCCAATACATAATCAAATTCAATGCATTAATAATCCACTAAGGAGGCATTAACTCAACAATCTCCCCCTGCCGACTTAGGTGGATAATGTTGCATCACCACTTCAATCCCTGAAGTTCATCTCAAATTGAGATACCGCTTGATATACCCACAAGCATTCCATTGGCCTTATTCTTGTACCAACTACACATACCCCGAATCAGTTGCATACGATCCTAGCTCCCCCTAATTCAAAATGGTCAATGCTATGTGCAGCTGCTCCGAGTCAACAATTACCAATTGGCTCCGAAGAGGGACCTCGACTTTGTCTCTTCCTTAGCAGGATTATCCTTCTCACCATCGTCTGAAACTTGGAAACATGTAGATAGCGTCTCTGCTGTGCCCGCAAACGAGACCCGCTTCAGGTACCTGTTCTCCTGTGCACCCTGTTTCCCAACAACCTTCGAGGTCTGAGTTTTTCCTATCAGACGGAACATACTTTTACATTTTTCTCCCTTCATTAGGACCATGCAGCCACGTGACACTTTCATAACTCCCCCTGCTGACGAAACCTTGCAGCCCTTGGAGTCTAGTTGGCTCAAGGATATTAGATTTCTCTGGAACTTTGGGACATACACCACATCACCCAATGTTCGAACTGCTCCATCGAACATTTTGATCTTCACCGTTCCCGTACCCATGACACGACGTCTTGTGCCATCACCCCAAGTCACAAATCCTTGGACTTCCTGGAACGTATCAAAATATTCTCTCCTAGAGCAAAGGTGATGAGAACAACCACTATCTAATATCCAATAATCTTGAGAAAAAATGTAATTACCTTTGGAGACTGTGAGAAGTTCTCCAAAATCTCTAGACATCTCCGCTACACCAGCCAAGGAGCAATCTGAGCCCTTATCGTCCTTCTCTTTCATCAATGGACAATCCGGCTTTATGTGTCCCCACTCCTTGCACTTGTAGCATTGCTTGCCCTTTCCTCTGCCTCTGGATTTAGACCTGCTATGCTCACTAAATCCCCTCGCAATTGACCTTCCCTTACGATTCTGTTCATGAGCAATGAAGACGGAACCTTGAGAATCATCGGCTTTCCTTCTCTTCTCATGTGATAAGAGAGTCGATTCTACATCCTCCATCTTCAGTGTATCCTTACCATACACAATTGTAGTAACAATATTCTCATATGAATCGGGAAGCGAGGTAAGAAGTAAAAGGGCTTGATCTTCTTCCTCAATTTTAACCTCAACTCTTGATAGTTGATTTATCAATCCCTTGAACACATTCATGTGCTCCATGAGATTCGCACCTTCTCCCATCTTGAGCTTGTAGAGATCCCGCTTTAAATTCAGCTTCGTTTGCAAGCCTTTCCCAAGATAAAGCTTCTCCATTTTCTCCCAAAGCTCAGGTGCAGAATCTACATCATTAACATTATTTATAATATTGTCAGCAATATAAAGCCTAATAGTGCTGACACACCTGGACTCCAACTCGTCCCAATCTTCATCTGACATCTTCTCTGGCTTCGCATCCTTCCCCTTCAACGGTCTTGCAAGGCCTTGTTGAACTAGGATGTCCTTCACCCTCCTTTGCCATAGAGTGAAATTTCCTTTTCCATCAAACTGCTCCACCTTGAAATGTGAACCGCTAGAACTTGCCATGGCAAACCGCTCACGATCGATAAACCGAAGCTCTGATACCACTTGTTAGGAAATTAATCCTCCACCACGCAAGTGCTAACAATAAAGATGAAAAAAAGGAAATAAAGAAACCAAGAACTCAAAAGATTTAACGAGGTTCGGCCAATTAACTTGCCTACATCCTCAGAGAGTTTTCTCCTTCACTATGAGAGAATACAAAATACAAGATTACACTACTCAAGTTTATACCCAACTCGAGCCCTTGTATCCAATAGGATACCCCTTGTACACCCTCTCTCAACCCGAGAAAATCACTCTACCCCAAAGAGCTATACACACTCTTTCACCTTCTCTTAACCGAGAAGATCACTCTACTCCAAGAGCTATACACACTCTTGAAGTGCTCAAGAAGATCACTCTAGCCCAAGAGCTATACACACTCTTGAAGCACTCACTCACTTGTGAGGTGTTCTCCTTGATGTTGAAATGTGGCCAAGCTCTCCACCTTATATAGTGCTCAAGGCACAAGTTGTATTTGTGCTTTTCCAATGTGGGACAATTTCCTCACATTTCAACATCCTTCATTGAAGTCCATTCATGCACCTTCTTCAATTAATGCTCTTCTTCATGAAGCTTCCACATCAATCTTTTCCTACAAGGTTGAATGAACAACACCATGTATTTATTCCCAATACATAATCAAATTCAATGCATTAATAATCCACTAAGGAGGCATTAACTCAACAGATTAGGCACATTATGGGCTGCATTTGACTGAACTTATTATCTGCGCTGCTAGTTTCCTTTTATCTTCATGAAAAGTATGCTCGAAAGTTTAGACACATTTTCTTGTTTGTTTTATGGCACTTTCCAAATTTACAAACCTATTGAAGTCCCTGATCATTTTCGATTTTTCTAGTAATTATGAAAAGCACATTCAGCCTTAAGTGAATACATTTCTGAAATAGGAGACATTGACACAAACAATTTGAAAACATAATCAATCATGTTACAAAGGTTGGCTTCTCCTCCTTTCATTAACCTTCTTTTTGACCGCACAGTGTCATAAGGGTTGCTTTTTTCCAACTACGAGTTCTTGGGTTCTTGACCGAGGTTTGCAGAAGATTAACTTTCTTTTTTACCATCCAGTATCATAAAGGTTGATTATATTGACTACCGGCTCACAAAAAGTCATTCTGACTACCGATTCATGTAAAGTCATTCCGACTGCCGATTCACAAAAGGTCATCCCGACTACCAATTCAAGGAAAAACATCCCAATTACTCATTCACGGAAAGTCATCTCGATTACTGATTCACGGAAAGTCATCTCGACTATCAACTCATGGTTGGTCACTGAGGAACTCAAACCTCATTTTTGACGTCTTGTCGTCGTTCTTGAGTGCTCTGTCATCTCATGGCATAATTTCCGACTGATATTCAATTTAGTTGATGATTTCTGTAACTTCTTGCTTGATACGGGCTTGAATACAAAAGAAATAATTTACTTTTTTGTAGTTGTAATTTCAATTGTTATTCAATTCTAGTACTTTTACATTCTTGTACTTGTACTTCCATTTCCATTTCAATACAAATCAGATTTTCTTAAATAAGTAATTGGTACTCGAGATACATCATCCAAGTGTGGTTGGCGACTCACTAAGTCGGGATACCATCTTTGTGCATTGGTCCGAATACTTTGATTCCGACTCGAGAAAACCTGTGATCATTAGCCATTTAATTACTGAAATAACAATGTCGCCAACTTAAATATCATGGGGAAATGACTTATGAACTTGGAGTACCCTGGAAAGAAAATATTTTAAATCCTTGAAAAAAGCATAGAAAAGAATAGCGTAGGCTAATTCTTGTCTGCCTGCCTCACAATTTCTTTGATCAGAAGAATGGTTCTAGGGATGAAAAGGAAACTCATTTACACTGTCTAGTAGCAGTTCTCTACTAGTGACACGCCTGTATCTGAGTTGAAAATCCCATTTGCTTCCTAATCTACCCATCTATTGATTAACCATGGCTAAAGGCTCAGCACACTCAACCCATCCAGCATCTTTACGCTCCACCATTCACAAGAAAAGAGATCCACACGAGTGGTCTGCCTCCCTCGCTCCGCAGGTCAAGTTCCGTGCAAAGGTCCAATAAGGGTTGGCTCAGGACATTCAGTTCCTAAAACGAGAAAAAAAAATTTACAGGAACAAATGGTAATAAAAGAAAATAAAGGCAGTAGCAAAAAGGGTTCTTAGGTACGAAAAAAATATATTCTACCATCCATATTGATAAAAAATTCTCATAGCTTCCATTGCCATTGATGATCAACCGAAGGTACACGTCCAATACCAAAAAAAGTCTCTAAGATTTCTTTTATGATTTTCATAAATATAATGTTTGTTGTGTGGCAATTATGAGTAGCTAAATTCCTTGCTAGGAATCTTTTGTAACCTGAAATGAAAATTCTATGCATTAGTTAGCTTTCTTTTATCAATTCAATGTTTATAATTTCATTCTTCGTGTTTAACTCTATCTATATGTTTATGTTATGGACTAGTCATCTTTAATATGAATTTATTGATTTTTTGAGGCAAGGTTATAGTAGGCTTATCTTTGAGATAGCTTGTTTAAATGAAAGAATTATTATTTACTATTGGGCCATAAAAAGCACCTGGTCCAGATGGGTTCTCTGCTTGTCTCTATCAGAAATGCTGGAATTTGTGCGGTGAGGATGTTGTGAGTTTGGTGTTCTCCTAGGGTGTTCTTGCTGACCTTAACCGAACTTTGATCACGTTGGTTCCAAAAGTTGATAGCCCTACTTCCATAGGTAAGATGAGTTCTATCTACTTGTGTAATACTGTGTATAGAGTGGTGACAAAAATCCTGGTTAATCGGTTGCGCTCAGCTCTCCAAGCCCTAATCAGTCTCAACCAGGCGAGCTTTATTCTAAGTAGACAAATCTTTGACAACATTATTATTACCTATGAGCTTTTGCATAAATTTTATTAAAACTAAAGGAAGGAAGGGTTATATGGCTTGGCAAATTGATTTATATAAGGCCTATGATTGGATTAATTGGGAGTTTTTCGAGTTTTTTCTTAGGGATGCAGGATTACCCCTAGGGATTGTAAGGTTGATCATGGGCAGTGTTACCTCAGTCTCTTTGTAGTTTACTCTGAATGCTGAGCTAACAGAGTCTTTTCTCCTAGGGCAGGGCTTGAGGCAAGGTGACTTGCTTTCTTCATAGCTTTTGTATTGGGTCTTGAGAAACTTCCTCACTTGATTACTGAAGTAGTGGACAATCATAAATGGAAAGCTATGAGTATCTCTAGATCGGGTCCAAAATTTCTCATCTTTGTTTTATAGATGATATCCTCCTCCTTTTTGTTGAGGCTAGTAGTTGTCAAGCTAGTGTCATAAAAGGGTGCCTGGATAGATTTTGTGGTGACTCAATGTACTCTATGCAAATTATGAAGTAATTGGTTAGCGTCTCTGCTAAATTTTTTGTGGTGTAGGACGAATGATCATAAAAGGGTACATTTGGTGGCTTAGAAGAAGGTTACTCGTACTAAGAATAAGGGGGACCTAGGGGTTAAAGCAAGCAGTACTGATGAATCAGGCCATGTTAGCTAAGGTGGCTAAGAGGATGATCAATAAGCCTAAGAGTCTTTGGGTTAGGGCCCTTTCAGCGAAGTATCTGCAAAGGGATGAGATTAATATTCTTCTTGATGTTCTCTCTATAGTGGCGTTCCCTTTCCCATCTAGAGGGCTATTCGTTGGAGTTCTACTGCCCTTTTGGACGTATCACTGTTGCCATGATAGCCTCTTCCCCGATTAGTGTTTTGATGAGGGTTAGTATTAAGCCTAGCCGTACGGTGGTTGACTAGGTGGAAGGGCTATTGAAATGTTCCGTGTCTTCAAAACCTATTGCCCATTGACATTATTCGAAGACATATACGTACCTTAGTGGATTTAAAGGGTTGTGTGCCATATCATAACATTTGGAGTCTTACTCCTAATGAGGAGTTTTCAGTTAGGACTCCTATGAGCTCTTCATTTTGGATTCAGTGGTTCCGACTGTGGTTTAGGCGGACATTTGGAAGGTTGATTGCCCCCCTAAGATCAGAATTTTTCTCTAGTTAGTGGTGCATGGAATTGTACTATTGCTCATTCGCCCCCTAAATTTCTGCTGAATATGCAACACTAGAACCGACTATTGCTCATTTGCCCCCCAAGACTCCTAAAGAATATACGGCACTGGAACTGTACTATTGCTCATTTTCCTTTTTGTGAAGTGTGTGGTTTGTAAAATGAGAATTCTAAGTATATCACTCGTTGGTGTCCAATGGCCTAGTAGATTTGGGTAGATGTGCCAGTCCTTGCTTCAGTTAAAAAATGTTTGGGACAATGATTTTGTCTCTTGGTTGCTTGTTAATTTATGTGCTATGATAGGATGGCTTTTGAGGTTAGATGAACGACGTTCTTTGCTTCTCTTTGTTAGGCCCTTTGGAATTGGTGTAATAAAAGCCTTTTCAATCCCAAGTTCTCTTTTCCAGCCAATCCTCACCAGTGTACCATTTTGGCTACTATTGAGTGATGGAGAGCCAACTGTAAGACTTCCTTAAAGTCACCTCAATTAAGTTAAGGTGTTATCCTGGTCGTATCCTGCTCCTGATTTTATTAAGATTATTACTAATGATTGTAGAACTGATGGAGGTTCCATTGCTGCTAGTGGTGTGTTGAGGGATTGCCATGGCTCTTGGGTCTCGTGTTTTGTTCTTAATTTAGGTATGGGGGAAGTGCTAGATGCAGTTCTTTGAGGGATTTATTTAGGGCTCCAGATAGCTTGTGGGCGGAAGTCATAGACATGTTGTGTTGAAACCTGATTCAGCTGTGGCAGTTCATGTGGTTAATGCGGCTCTGGTGGATTCCCACCCACTTGCAACTCTTATTGGTAGGTGCACGTGTTTCCTTAACTAGCCATGGGTTTGCTCTGTGGTCCATGTTTATAGAGAATGCAACATGGTGGCTAATGCTTTGGCTTGGATAGGTGTCTCCGTGGACCTGGGGTTGAGTATGCTTGGTACCTCTTCTATTAGTGCCAACCCTTTGCTTTTAGAGGATTTTGATGGTGTTTTTTGGGCTAGAGCTATTTGTTAGGCTTCTTTCCTGTTTTTTTTTTCGTTTGTTCACCAAAAAATAATTGAAAGAATTGTTGTTGATGCAGACATCATGCTAAGATATTTTGTTTGATTCTATATATTCTTCTTGAACTTAATGAGTTTTTTATTTTGACTTAGACTAGACAACATGGTTAAGTTTATGATTAAGGATACTTTGTTGCAAGTAGACAACTAACGGATAATTATAATACTGATGGAACGAAATTTATAAATTAAATTGAATCTTTTTCACTAAGTTAATTAGAGGCATAAAATTAGATTATTTTGGTGAAATCAGATACCTAGTATTTTGATTCATTGTTTACTAAATCAATCATAAAAAGCTCTCTTTGTTGATTTTTTATTTTCCATTTTAGCAATTATGTTCTATTTTTATTTTTTTTTAGGGCATTGCATAATTGGATTTATTTAATGAAAATTACAAGTTCCATTGGTTACGACACTCGTATTTACTTACTAACATTGATTTGTGCATTTGCAAAAAATATAATTTTATTCATCAAATTTTTGGCGTCATTGCAGTTGTAGGGGACAGATTCAAAATTTATTAGTTATTTTCTCTTACAGGCCTTCAATTAATTTGTTCTTATTTGATTAGATTATTTATTTATATATCTTTGTTTTTCTTCATTCCATTTTTTTTATGTTTATGCAGTTGATATTTAGTTTTAATTACTTATTTTAATTAATTAGTAGTTAAAGATTTTATTTTGAAAAGTTGTGTAAATAACACGCTTGGTGGGAGGCACTCCACCTTGGTTCATATTTTCTTTAATTTTTATTTATTTATTTTAGTATTTCATTTATTTATTTTTTGTTTTTTTTTTGTGCTTTTTTACGTTCTCTTCTATTCATTGCATGCTTTTAACTATCTTTACACATTGACAATATTGGTTTAGGTTGAGGGGTAAATTTTATGTTTTGCAACTTATGTTTTGCACTTATTTGAATTTTTCTTGTTTCCAATTTGTTTGATTTTTGTGTGATTTGGTGTAAACTGAAATTTTCAAAATTTTGAAGCATAACTTTTTGTTAAGTTGATTACTTTTGCTTGCTAATGATAATGAACATTCCCTGTTATGATAACTGATTCCTTACTAAAATTTTGTCATGATAATCTATGCATCATAAGTTATTGCACCTATACTGCCATGCTCTTAGTGTTTTGGTGAACAAGCTACTATTCACGAATGTCCATGGAGAATAATGGAGACTACTGTTTGAGTTATTTGAGCCAAAATTTCATTTTTTTTGGAGGGTTTTATTATTTCTACTCCTAAACACTGTTAAACTTTGTTCTTAATTATAATTATCTCACTACGACTTTGTATATATTATTAGACACTAAAGAATATTTTCCCGTGCGTAGGTATGAGCTTCTAAGTTAGATGGACCCATGGAGATGGTGTTAGGCTATGCATGTCTTAACCACTAAATAGCCTTATTTCCTACCTATTTGTGTGCACCACTAACCCCTTTAAAGCCAAACACTTAGCCTTTTGTTTCATTACCCACTTCATTACTTACCCACTTTACCTTACTATAGCCACACCCTTCAATTTGGAGATACCAAGGTAAAGAAGATAAAATGAAAGGTCCGACTCTATATCAAGTGGGCACTCAAACGAGCATTCAGATTAATGACAGCGATGATGATGATGATGTATATTCACTTATCCTACAAATTTGTATAGATCTAAGAGAGTAGCATATCGTTATGCTGTAAATGCATCGAGGGATGAGGCAAGTCAAAGTGTTGACACTTATGGAGTTGGTATCATGTGTGGTGCTCCAGGAGTAAGTAGCAGTCGTCAACAACCTCAAAAATATCGTTAGTCACAAAGTGTGCATGATCCATTTCCAATTTCTCCAGAATCAAAACTCTACAAAACCGCAAGAAATCAACAAAAGGCTGTAAAATTTATGTGGAAAGGGACGAAAGAAAAGTTGGGTCGATACATAAGCAAATTTTTTATATATGAAGACGTGGCTCAAATAAAGCCAATTCTCAACATTTTAATAATATGATTATTAAAGCTCAACGATTAGATATTATAATAAATTAACTTATGATATATTTTTATTTAAATTATGAAGTATCATTAAATGCTAATTTATGTTTTGGTTTATGGGTGAAGGTGTGCCCACTCCTTCTCCATATGAAGTGAAAAATAAATATCTTCTTATGGAGTATGAAGATATGACGGCGTATGTGGAGCACCAAAAGAAACAATGGGAAACTTATGGATGCACCATAATGTGTGATGGCTAGACCGGTCCAACAAAGTTATCCATAATCAACTTCATGGTATATGGTAAGAGTTTAACTGTATTTCTCAAGTCAGTTGATTTTTTCAAAAGCTATAAAGACTATTTGCACATACAAAATTTGTTAAAGGGAGTTGTTCAAGATGTTGGAGTACAAAATGTTGTATAGATTGTTACTGATAATGGCTCAAATTTTAAGAAAGCTGGAAAAGAAAATTATGAAAACGTATCTTGTCTATTAGGCTCTTTGTGCAGCTCATTGTATAAACCTAATATTTGAAGATATTAGGAAGAATGAGACAATCTCGTTCATCATTAAAAATGCTAGGTAGGTAACAAACTACATCTATAATCATTTATGGTTACTAGCTCATATGCATGATTTTTTTTTAAAGAGACTTGGTTCGTCTTAGTGCAACTAGGTTCGCAACCAACTATATTTGCATAAATAGTATAATAAAATATAAAGTTTGCCTTATGAGATTGTTTACAAGTGAACAATGGCATGGTATTCCACTAAGTAGGAAAGTGGAAGGTAAAAGGGTTGAGGCTCATATCCTCGACCAAATATTCTGAGAGTCCTTGGAAATGATGCAGTACATATATGAACCTCTACACAGTATCCTTCAAATTGTTAATACGGAGGTAGTCCCAACCATGCCAATCATGCATGATATGTTCAATCGGATGAAACAAAAGATAACACATCTTAAAGGAAAGAAATGGGTTCACAAAATCATACAGGAGCGATGAGAAAAAACATTAGTGCATTCATTACATGCTGCTGGTATATTTATATCTTATTGAACTAGTTAATATTGTTTTTTATTGTTGTTTACTAAGAAAATTTCATTCATGATTTACAACTCATTACTTGAATCCAAGATATCAATATCAAGCAGGTGTTGGACATGACTCATATCTCATTCAATCAGTTCAACAAGTATTTCTAAAACTGAATCCAAATGGGAAATTAGGTTTACAAACTTTTGGAAATTACGTAAGTTCACTACCAAATATGAACCTTGATATTTTCAAAATTGTCCATCTATTGCATGATATTAAAACTATTCTTAATGTAATTGATCAATTTTAGAGATGGTTGGAAAATATTTTGTTCACCTATGGCTATTCAATCACGAACGACAATGCCCCCAGGTATATGCTTACATTTAACTTGATATTGTATGAATTAGCTCTTTATAATGCCTCTTACATTAAACTTGATATTGACACGAAGTGGTGAGAACTATATGACTAAGCCTCTCCTGCCTTGCAAAAAATTGTCATTTGTATATTATCACAAAGAACATCATCTTCGACATGTGAGAGAAATTGAAGTACATTTGCTTTAGTTCATACAAAGTAGAGAAATCACCTTGCATAATCAAAGTTAAAACAACTTGTTTTCTGCTATTACAACATGAAGTTTAAGTTAAGAGATGACAAAATTGAATCTAGTAAAGTTACGGAAGAAGACTATGTTGACCTTTTGGAAATTTTTGGTCAAGGTTGATCCACTTCAAGCATGGATTATGCCAGCTCACTTGGATGATGATAGAGGAAGGCCTGATCCGCTTGTAGCCCATCTTACTAGTGAATAGGGTGTTAATGTCGATAGAGTTCTATCTGAAGAAGTGGGGAGTGAGGAAGTAAGAAGTGAGGGGAAGATGTCTTCATGTGAGAGATCAATGCTTGGTTTTGCTGTTGGACATGACTTGAGAGCTGATGCTACTAGTAAGGGGCTACATCAAAATAATTCTACAGATGGTGATGATGATGATGATGATGGAGAAGATGATGTTGAGACTAACGATGAAGACAAAGATGATAGAGGGGATGATGACAAGGGAAATGAACATGTATCCAAAACATATGCACCTTTGAGCCCATTTACTGAAGAGGGGATTTCACTCATGCCACCCAAGATTATGATCATGGATGTAGAGAATGTGGAGTAGGAATCTGTGGTGTTGAGAAAGACTACACTCAAACATGCAACATATATGCATGTTATCGAAACCCATCTTCTGAGGATCCCATGGAAATTAGTTTTGAGTCAATAAGTTTAAGCACCAATCCTAGTAACAACTCAATTAAACATATGCTTATGGTCAATATGGTTACCACCAGTTAGACAACCGTCTCCCTCAAATGTCATATGATTATGTAGGCTATGAAAATCCTCATCTCAATGAAAATTATGGAGAAGTTAGTTGGATAAATCCTAACTACCCCATCTATGGAGAAAGAGTAGGTCATTCAAAGGAGATATACGACTACTATGTCCAACAATGTATTTCTGCTTGGTCAAGTAGCATCACTTGGCAAAATTTTTGTGTCTTGGTATATGGAGACCAATCCAATTATCAATATGGTAGACACTCTACTTGTTTTTAATGAAGTTCAATGTGTAAAGTATTCTTAGTGCAACATTATCAATAAAATTATGTTTTAATTTAAGTTTATATTTAAGGTTTTATACTGTTAGTTAACGTCATACCTATATTATATCATTTTATTCATCATATATTTATTATATCAAAGTCATTTTATAGTTTTTATTAGTCTTATATAACCATTATTGGGTACATAAGTTTTTCGCAAAATTTCATTAAAAATTTCCAACTTTTAGACTAAATTTCCGTCATTTTTGTTGACCGTAAACGATACCGATATCAATATTTGGAGCGAGATATCTGTAAATTTGACTAACGATATATCCGTCGATATCGATATTTCAATCCTTGAGTATATGTAGCAATTCATTTTTCCGATCAATTGAAATACTAAAAGATTCGGAATTATATATTTTTTTTTGTGAAAACCAAGGTATCCTTCACACGTAAGCGAAGCCTAACCATCGACATCGATATTTCAATCTTTGAGTATATGTAGCATTTCATTTTTCCGATCAATTGAGATACCAAAAGATTCGGAATCATATATTCTTTTTTTGGGCAAAAACCAAGGTATCCTTCACACGTAGGCGAGGACTAACCCTCGATATCAATATTTCAATCCTTGAGTATATGTAGCATTTCATTTTTCCGATCAATTGAGACACCAAAAGATTCAGAATCATATATTCTTTTATTTTGGGCAAAAAACGAACGTATCCTTCCCACGTAGGTGAAGATTAACCCTCGAGCCACGTAGAACCCCAATACAGAGGGAGCTCTCCTTGATGTTGGCTACTCCATTCACAAGTCTCGAACTCGAAACCTTACTTAAGGGGAATAAGATCATTTCCACTTAAATCACCAACCATTGGTGAATCATATATTTTTAAAATAATAATAAACACTACATTAAGAGCGTGAGAAGTCTTGAGTTCATGCTCTCAAATATGACTCTTAAAAAAAAGGTTTATTAGATTAAATGCACCATGAATTCGTACCATTGTTACACTTTGCACATTGAGCTCATTATTCGCTCACTTAACTGTCTGAACACGCCGAGTTGTGCCACTCAGCTCATTTTCTGTCACTGATGTTAAATGGCCGTGAAAATGAAGGGTAAATTTGATATTTTTGACACACTGGCACATATTTGGCATGTAAGAGTGTGGAAAATGATTGGGGAATAAGGTGTGAACATCCAAACAGAGAAGAAGAGAAGTCAATGGTATTCTTCTCTATTTGACACTTTATCAAACATGTTACGCCCAAAGGCTTATTAGTTTAAATGCACCATGAACACGTACTTTTGTCACATTTACACTCTGAGTTCGTTATTCGCTCACTTAACTGTCTAAACTCGCCGAGTTGTGCCACTCAGCTCCTTTTTCTTCACTATCGTTTCCTTTGGCGTGAAAAAATCTATGTGGCACATATGTGGATTATAATACAATTAGTTAACAAAGGATAATTGTGTAATTTCTACAGTTTTCTTCTTCCTTCAACCCATCACACCTTATTCCTCATATTCTAATGGACAAAACCTTCTCCAAACTCCAAAATACCACATTATCACCATAATCTCTTTGTCTAGTCAGATACTTACAGTGTTGTAGATCAGGTGGAATCAGACCCGGAAATTGATTCCCAGAGAAGTCCAAGGTCTCCAAAAATGGCAACCAAAAACAAACATCCGCGGGGATCAACCCTGAAAGCTCGTTGCCTCCAAGATCCAGGGTTTGAAGGCTGGAGCAGTACTCTATGTCCTTATGAACAAGCCCAGAAATCTGCATGTCTTTCAGCTCAAGACTCAGTATGTGATTCTCTTAATCGTTCTAGCAGGTCACACCCACAAACTTATTTCATAGGGAATCGACGGAGGTGTTTTTAAAATCCCAAGATCCCAGCCTCCCAAGTGGGTCTTTAAGCGATTGCTTCAGTACCCGAAGTTACCTCACATTGTCTTCTACCACAGCCCCATCTGCATAAGAAGTAGTGCAGCTCAAGAGAAATATGGGAATCCATACCCTACGAATTAAGCTATAATCTGATCATATCATGGCAAAACATGATTGATTTCCAAAAATTGACTGTGAAAAGAATTGTGGGTTCTGCACTTCTACTTGCCGAGGTCTAAAAGAATCCCTATCGACTTGTCAAATTTGAGCGTAGGCTTATTAGATTAAATGCACCATGAATTCACATTATTGTTACACTTTACACATAAGCTCGTTATTCGCTCACTTAACTGTCTGAACTCGCTGAGTTATGCCACTCAGCTCCTTTTCCATCACTGATGTTAAATGGCCGTGAAAATTAAGGGTAAATTTGAGATTTTTGATACACTAACATATATTTGTCATGTAAGAGTGTGGAAAAATGATTGAGGAATAAGGTGTGAACATCCAAACAGAGAAGAAGAGAAGTCAATGGTATTATTCTCTCTTTGATACTTTCTCAAATGACAGGACCGCCCCCCAAATAGGGCATTGTCAACCGTGCCCGGTCCTGCTCCCGCCTGGCAAGACGACTGAAATTCCCATGTTACCCTCAGTACTTGCCAGACTAGGGATTGCCACACGTGCTTACTCATGCCTCCGCCTCTCGATCAGTCTCGACCAACGCGCCACGACCTGGAGGGTCAATAAAAACCAAAATGACAGGACCCACCCCGATTATCGCCTCGATAATCGGGAAGCATCCTGCTCCCGTCTGACAATCGAACCCAAAAGACCGGAAAACTAGTTAAAATTACAACACACCCATTGTCAGACCAGGGAGATTAAACAAATACATCCGACTGGACGTCAAGTCCACAGTTTCACAGAGCAATATTACAAAACAAATTAAAGAACAAGTCATACTCTGTGAACTAACTACTCCGCAACGGAAAAATTTATGCCTCTGCCTCTGCCTCGGCGCTTGCCCCCACGCTTGTACCACGACCTGGAGGGAATTTAAAACATCAAGGTGTGAGTGGACCGAAACATAAGTTTAACAGGAAAAACAGTTTTTCCGAAATCGGGTTCGCCCTCCAGTTTTGAAATCCGCATGCATAACCAAATATTCAAAATTGTGTATTGAACTTTTGAAAACTCTTTTTCCGAAACACATGAAAAACGTTACAAGGATCGTCATAACTCATGTAAAACCATTTAATAATACCAGATTCCAGAAACCATCATTTTGAAATATTATTTGCACAAATCAAGTAAAACGCAAATCAATAATCATGATTATGCCGTTGGATCCATCCGAGTCTTTAAACTCAACATTAGGCCTTCCCGGGATATCAACGAGTCTTTAAACTCAAAACACGATTAGTAGGCCTCGGGGGTATCATAATATTCGAGTCTTTAAACTCACGAGTCTTTAAACTCAATTTTCGGGCCCGCCCCCAACATCAACATACCGGGTCTTTAAACCCAAAACCAGATCCAACCATCAACCGGGTCTTTAAACCCAAAACCGTTTTTAAAGCACAATAAACCATGATTCATCACAACTGTTTTCCAATATCACTCCGAAATCATATCACAACATAGTAGGACTTATGTCTGAAGTCACATGCAATTTCCAACACATGCAATTTCCGAAAATTACTTCACAATAGGATCAAACATCATAAATCCAAAACATGCATATTCATATCCAGATACTTCATCAAAATCATCACGCATGCATAGGCAAAAAAAACCGAAATCTCGAAATGTGTGAAATACGATAAATATCTCGAAAAACGTGAAAACAGGTAAAACCGATATATCATCTCACCATCATGAAACCATATGTAAAACCATGAGATAAATAAGCAAAATAGTCATGCATGCCCAATTTAGAAATCAAAAGTCCACTCACAGTCTTAGGACACGTCAATCGCGTCCCGCGCGCTCCTCCGTAGCTTCGGAAGTGTCCGGGCCTGTGAAAACGTACAAGAAGGGTTACAAACATCCCAAATAACTCGTAGGATTTTTCCTAATTTTTCCGGATTTTTCGGCGAAAATAAACTTAAAGACTTAATCTTCCGGACTCCCGAAATTAACCCGAATGACTCCCGAACAACTCGAATCCTAAAGGTAAAATGTTAATTGGGCTGAAAGGAACAATTTCCATGTTGACCGTGATCGGAGATGACATCGCACGCGCCGTCACGCGCCGCCCAAAGTGGCTGCGCGTGAAGGCCACGCGCCGTGCTACAGTGTCATCGTTCTTACCCGGATAGACTGATAAACAGGTCTATTACCCGCGACTCGACCCGACCAGTTCAAGCCCAATTCTCAATCAATTCCTCTCGTTTTGATCCTATTATTTTCTCTAATCCTTAAATCTTAGGTCTGTGTTGATGATTAACCTCGACTGTCCCTAAATCGATGCAATCCAGACTCGAACAGACGAACGGGTCGTCACTTAGAACTCACCCAACCCAGTGCCACAATCAAATTAGCTTCACCAGCAGCTTAAGGGAACCCAAACGAACCAAAACATCCAACCAATTAACCCCAAACTAACCTGGAAGTCGTCGTCCTCAATACTGTGTTTTTCCAGAAACTGGAACTTGAGTCCCTGAGCAAACCTCGATCAATCCTCCTCAATTCTTGCACGGTTGCGTTAGCAAGGATCCCAGAAGACTAATTCCACCCTCAGTTTGGTTCAACTCGCCTCAAAACCCAACCTTTTAATTTCCCTCCATTTCTGCGTTTTTCTCTTCCCCGTCTCAGAACCTCCCTCAACTCTCTCTCAGCCTGCCCCAAATGATCGAAATGAGTTCCCAGACTCAAAGGTGACCAGGTAAACGATCAAAGCGGCCAGCAACCCGTGGGAAACCGTCTGAGATTTTTCTGAAAATGTTTCCCACGCACGCAGAAACCATGGCCAATTCAATCTCCCCCGTGCACTGAGCACTGCCCAAATCGTGCACCAAAGCCACTCAGTCCAGCACCACTACCTCAAACGACATAAACAAAGCCCTGAGCCTTCCACTAAACCTTAAACAATTGAACGCACAAGACCCACGGCCGCTGCTCTGTTTTCCACGGTGGTGAACAGTACCCCGTGCGGAAATTACCAAAATGCCCCTAGGGCAAAAACTACCAAAATGCCCTCCAACTTCCGTGACCCGTAACTCGGTCATCCGACGTCCGTTTCAAGCGTGCCGCCTGTCGTTGTACTCGGGGCGTCGAGACGAACATAACGGTCTTCGAGTCAAATGAATATCAATTGTCAAACAAAAAGTCAACTTTTTCCCCTTATAACGCCCAAATTACGATAATGCCCCTGAACTTCCGAATATCATAACTTTCACTCCGAGCGTCCGAATCGGACGTGCCACCTGTCTATGAACTCGTGACATCCCGAACTACGTCACGGTCATCACTCAACGTCCGTTCGACCTCCAAATCAAAAAGTCAACAAATCGACCACACAAACACAGGGGTAAAAACGTCATTTTATTCAATATTTATAATATTACATTTCCAGAACGTCCGGGGCGTTACAAGGTGTGAGTGGACAAAAATAAATCAGTTTATAAAAAAAGTTACAAAAAGACGTTTTTACCCTCCGCGTAAAACCAATGCATGCATACAAAAATCATTTCGCAGTCGGTTAACATTTTCAACATAAGAAAACCCGTATATCAAATTCCAACATAAGGAAAACTAGTATGAAACTCAAAATAATTTTTCCTTTCTCAACCATCGGGTCTTAGCCCGCAATCATAAACACCGGGCCTCAGCCCCAACCACGTATCAAACCCCAGAACACAACATAATCCAAAACCATCAACCATAAAACCGGGCCATAGCCCCAACCACGTATCAAACCCCAGAACACAACATAATCCAAAACCATCAACCATAAAACCGGGCCACAGCCCCACACATCCGAAAAATCAGAAAAAACAATAAATCACAAGTCAAACATTTTGTTGGAGTCATTAAACTCAAAACCATGCGCATAATCAGGCCTTCCCGGGATTTCAACGAGTCTTTAAACTCAAAACATAATAGGCCTCGGGGGTATCACAATAACCGAGTCTTTAAACTCACGAATCTTTAAACTCATTAAGGGCCCTCCCCCGTCATCAATGAACCAAGTCTTTAAACTCAAAACGTGCTCCAGCAATAGCACCGGGTCTTTAAACCCAAAACAGTTTTCAACGGGTCTTTAAACCCAAAACAGTTTTCAACGGGTCTTTAAACCCAAAACATTTTTCAATCACAACAATGCGGGATCCACCCCGAAATCACATTTTCCGCAACGGGACCCATGGTCCGAATTTCCACATTCAATTCCCCAAATCACACTTCACAAACATAGTCAAATCATCATTAAACGCGGGGCATGTATAATCATATCAAATCACTTTATTAACCCCTTTTCCATTCCCGAATTCGAATTCGCAATAATGATTCTGTAAGCTGGCATCCGGAAGCATCATCCCGAACCCAAACCAAGAATCTGTTTTCAAACTTCCGAAAATCGAAATCTCGTTCGTTAAAATTACTTTTATGCCCCGAGCATCAAGCCCGAAATCGCCTTTTTCAAAATTCATTTTAATTCCTTGAAATCACTTCATTTCTCAAATCTCATTATCAAAACATCAAAACCACAATCATAATCACCAAAATCACGGTCCAATCCCAACATATTCAAAATCTCGTAAAACGTGCAAATCCGGAACATTCTCGAAAAACGTGTCAAAATCGTAAATCATACTCACATTCATATTCAAAACATTATTAAAACATGACACGCACAATTCATATAAAACCATTCGTTAAACCATCATCAAGCATAAGAGTAACCATAGTCTCGAAATACGTGTAATTTCGTATGTATAGCAAAAATACGTATAA
Source organism: Prinsepia uniflora (assembly GCA_032719365.1). Taxonomy (NCBI): domain Eukaryota; kingdom Viridiplantae; phylum Streptophyta; class Magnoliopsida; order Rosales; family Rosaceae; genus Prinsepia; species Prinsepia uniflora. Next base: position 16,020,442 of record CM064864.1, on the reverse strand, counting down.
ATACGGGAATCAAAATCAATCACAACTTATAATCATAATCATAAAAATCATGGAAATATTTATGCATGCATTAAATTTTGAAAGCAACGTCCACTCACACACCATTCTTAAGGCTCGGTTTCGCGCCGCACGCATTCCCGTAATTTTTGGCATTTTCCAGAAAACCTGAATCCTGCCCGAAATCACATTCCAGGGTCAGTAAGGTCTCAAATAACAACATACCAATTCCCCATAATTTTCCGGGAATTATTCGTTAATTAAAAACGTAACCTAAACCTTCGGACCCTCGGAATAACATCGAAACGGTGTCCGATAAATTCGAAACCAACGTTAAAATGTTCGTTACATTGTATAGGACAAAAGTCATGTTGGACATACCTCAAAAATCATGCCCACGCGCCCTCACGCGCCGCCGTGAGTGGATGTGCTTGGAGGCCACGCGCCTACTACAGTGCCTGTACAGTTCTTCGTCCCAACCCGACTAGCTGCTAAACGGGCCGCTCGACCCGCGTGATGACCCGTTTCGATCCTTGCGAATCTCAAGTTGTTTCCCTCAATTGTTTCAGTCTAGAGCATCTTCATAATCCTAATTACGGTTCTGTAACTTAACTTTCAACAACCCTTACCTTAATCCATCCATCCCAGCTCGATTTTCCGACGAACAACCAACCACTGTTCATCACTGGAAGTGCATTAATACTCATCGTTTTCTTCAATTGCTTCACTCAGTAGCATCGCAGGATCCATAAGAACATGCTTCTGAGCTCAATTTCAAGGTCTCAAGCCTCCAACCATCTGGACTCCACCACGACCTGTTCCCAGAAACTGAACTCCAGTCTGGGGTCAAAACACGACCAATCCCATTCGGTTTTTGCGTGGTTGCAGTCGACACCAGCTCAAGAAGCTGATCATGATCTCTGTTTGCGCCCTCACATCTTACAAATTAACATTTTAATTTTTCCCTCCAATTTCTAAAATTTCGATTTCAGACTCTCTGATCTCTCAAACTCCCCAGTGCCTCTCTGTTTCTCTCTGTCCTCCCCAAAACCCATTAGACCACTCCACTCCCTCAAAGAATGTAGCCCGTGCTCTGCCCAAACCTCTCAATTTCCAAAAACAATTTTACAAATGCTCTGCTCTTAAGTTCTAATAGCACGCCCGATTTCAGTCTCAGTTCAAACGCCCCGTGCTCTGCAATCTGTCCCAGCCACGACAAGGTGTTCCCACGATCTCAACTAACCCCAAAGCACTCACAATTAACAATTCATTTCACTCAGCCCAACCATTTTTCTTCATAAACAAAGCCATACCCGTGCTCTGTTTGAAGAATCTCCCCCACACAAGGTTGTCCCAAGTGCAGCAGCCAAATCACCATTTTGCCCTCACCTGCCAAATTACCAAAATGCCCCCCACGCGTCCTAGACCCGTAACTTGGTCATTCGAGCTCCGATCGACGCGTGCCGCCTATCGTTGTACTCGGGGCCTCGAGACGAACCTAACGGCCTTCGAGTCGTGTGAAAATAAATTTTATTTCAAAAAGTCAACATTTTCCCCCTAATCGTCTAAATTACGGAAATGCCCTTGAACTTCCGAACGTCATAACTTTTTCCCTGGACGTCGGAATCGAACGTGCCACCTGTCTATGAACTCGTGACGTCCCAAACTACGTCATGATCATTGGTCAATGTCCATTTGACCGCTCGAATAAAAAGTCAACGTTTTACCCACGACTAGGGGCAAAACGGTCATTTTGCATCGTTTGACCGATTCCGCCCAACTAATCACCGAGTAACCCTACTATTCATGGTTAGTTACTAACTTAATCCCGAATTCTGGGATGGATCGTTACATCAAATATGTTACTCCCAAATTTGACAAGTCGATAGGGAGACTTTTAGACCTTAGCAAGCAGAAGTGCAGAACCCACAATTCCTTTCACAGTCAATTTATGGAAATCGATCTTGTTTTTTCTTGATAAGATCAGATTATAGCTTAATTCGTAGGGTATGGATTCCCATATTTCTCTTGAGCGGCACTGCTTCTTATACGGTTAGGGCTTTGGTTGAAGACGATGTGAGGTGTCTTCGGGTACTGAAGCAATCGCTTAAAGACCCACTTGAGAGGCTGGGATCTTAGGATTTTAAGAAAACCTCCGTTGATTCCCTATGCAAGAAGTTTGTGGGTGTGACCTGCTAGAACGATTAAGAGAATGACATAATGAGCCTTGAACTGAAATACATGCAGATTTATGGGTCTGTTCATAAGGACATAGAGTACTGCTTTAACCTTCAAACCCTGGATCTTGGAGACAATGAGCTTTCTGGGTCGATCCCCACGGACGTTTGTTCGTGATTGCCATTTTTGGTGACCTTGGACTTCTCCGGGAATCAATTTCCGGGTATGATCCCACCTAATCTGCAACACTGTAAGTATCTGACTAGACAAAGCAATTATGGTGATAATGTGGTATTTTGGAGTTTGGAGAAGGTGTTATCCATTAGAAAATGAGGAATAAGGTGTGATGGGTTGGAGGAAAAAGAAAACTGTAGAAATTACACAATGATTCTTTGTTAATTAATTTTTTTAATTCACATAGGTACCACATAGACTGTTTCATACCAAATGAAACGGTAGTGACATAAAATGAGTTGAATGGCACAACTCGGTGAGTTAAGAGAGTTAAGTGAGTGAATAACAACCTAAGGGTGCAAAGTGCGACAAAAGTGCAAATTCAAGGTGCATTTAAACTAATAAACAAAAAAATGTCGATATCCAATTAACCAATACACATTATAATCTTATCCCTTTATATTATTGTATAAAAAAAAAGGGAGTTGCTGGACACTGATTTTAACTGATAAGTGTTGGGCTGGGCTTGATCCAGAACAAGACAAGCTGTGAAGGGTCCAAACCCCAGAAACAAAAAGAAAACGTTGGAAGCGCATAAGTGCGCCGAACAACCCACGCGGGTCCCAAGATTCCATCCAACGCCCATTAAGTCATTTACCGGTGGTTTAATATCCGTCCTATTCAAACTCCGCCGTCGATCCACCACCAACCGAAAAGCCTCCCAAGTTTCGCCACGTGGCACTGCTACTCACAGAATTTGAATGAGGATGCTCAAGCGCGTAACAAAAAAAAGTAGGCCCCACCACGTGAGAACATGCCCTAGCATTCAAATACTGAAGGCGGGACCCACCTAAGCCAAAATCCTGGTCACGTGCCACAATCGCCATCTCACATTCGTACGTGCCGCTCTGTTTCTTCAAAATTCAAAGCATTTCTTTCCTTCCGCTATATTTTTGGGTTTACTCGAGCCTCCATTAAAGTTGAGCATATATAGTACACCAGATAAAAAATAAAAATAAACAAATAGATTCGAAGAGAAGCTTCGATCTGTAAAAAAAGAGCTTTTGTTGCAGTAATTAATGATCCAGATTCTTTCGTGCATTTGAAGAGAGAGAGGTTCCGATCTGAGCTTGTGATCGGAGGCTCCGATTGAGATTTGGATCGGGTTCAGAGAGAAGTGAGAATGAACGGGGTCGGAAGACAAGGGCATAAATCTGGTGCGGCAGGGGTGCATCACCAGCGGCAATACTCTGATAACTTCTTGGAGACTTCGTCCAATGGAAGGTGGCTTCAGTCAGCTGGTCTTCAACACCTTCAGTCTTCCAACTCTTCTGGTCCTCCACCTCAGGTATGCTTTAGCCTCCTCTGAGAGCCCATCGAAACTCAATCAAAGGTTTCCCCAAATTTGTATTTCGTACAATGCAATCACATTTATTGTTCATTTGATTTATTTTCTTTGAAATTTTGAGCTGTTAATTATTTTCTTGGTACCATTCTGATCAGACCCTGATGATATTGGAATAAAAGTTTCTTGCTTTGATCTTTGTAGATCTGAGGGTACATTTTTGTATTTAACCCTTTATCGTTTGTGCCCTTTGTGGTTGAATTTGAAGCAGGACTATGGTTTCTATGGTGGAGGTGGAGGAGGGCCGGCTTCTAGAGTGTACCGAAATGCGCAGAGAGGTTACAATGAGTTTTACATGGAGGCGCCATCAACACCTCCCTACAATTCGCGGAGGAAGAGCGGCGATGAGTCGCCCAATGAATTCAGTCCTGGACTCTTGGATTTACATTCCTTTGATACCGAGCTCATTCCTGACGTGGGTTTCTTTCCTTTTCAATAAAGATTGCATTTTTGGGTTTTGAGTTTTATGATCCATGTATGTAATTGTTATCAGTGCATAATGGTTTAATAGATTTTTTTTCATGAAATACTTCTTATTTCAAACTTTTTGATTATTTGTTTCATTCATCCGTGATCTTAGAACTTGTACTCAGATTATTATCACCATGAATTAGGGAGAACACTATGTTTATCTTTGTTAGTACATTTATTTTCTTTAATGAATTCTCTGCATTTTCAACCACTAATGTTTAATTGCTGAGATTTGGTGTCATTTTTGTTTTGTTGACAACAGATATTGTGTTCCTCATTATAGTTTTATTTTTTATTTGATAAAATGACTTTTGATGGATAGTCCTAACTCATCTTTATCTCCTGTATAGATGCCAGTCCCTGGGTTGTATGACAGTGCTTCTCAATATTACCCTGCTCGGGGCGGAAGCTTTGATGATTCTGAACCCTACATTTCAAACAACAAACAAACAGAAAGGACACGTTTACCAGAAAACAATGTCCTAAAAAGTTTCGCTGCTGACAAAGAGAAAGCTAGTTCTGTAGCAAAGATCAAAGTAGTGGTATGTTTTTATCCTAACATCATAATTCGTGTTTGTGATTTCCACTTTTTACTAGAGATAAATTGCAATGCCAAGTACCAGCAGTCACTTTTCGATCCAAAGTTTATAATGCTCCAACATTATTAAGTGGCCCGATTAGGTTAAGGAAGAAGTTGTTTAAATGCTATACTGCATCAGGCCTGTTACAATTTTTTTTCTTTTTAATATTGGTTTGTGCTGGTATGAATGCAGGTGCGAAAGAGACCACTCAATAAAAAGGAGTTGGCAAAGAATGAGGAGGATATCATAGATACACTTTCCAACTCTGTAACAGTGCATGAGACTAAGCTCAAGGTAAATGTCACCTGGTGGTCAGTTTTGGCATGATTATAGCTTACCAGAGAATTTAGTGATGCATCAGGCTTTTTGGCTTATGTCTGTCCAAAGATCCACTAGAAAAGGACAATTTATAAATGGCTTTTAGAGCCAGAATGAAGAAAATTTGGTGGACAATAGATCAATCAATAAGCTATTAGATAGATTAGAAAAATATTGTAAGTTGACTTGTTACTAGTTATGATCGTGGTATGGAAATATTTGACATCCGTATTTCATTTGTATGTCTTGTTATGATTTGCAGTAATGCATCTTTTATGATTTTTCATATTTTTACTACCTCCTTAATCTGATACTTATTTCATTGTTTACCGGTGCCCATACTTTTATATTTCTGAGTTCATTCTCAATGTTCTGCAGGTTGACCTAACAGAATACATGGAAAAGCATGAGTTTGTTTTTGATGCAGTGTTGAATGAGGAAGTCTCGAACGATGAAGTACGTATATTGCTATTTAATGAATGGCAGCAAAAAAAATTACAAAACATGTCTAAAACTAGAATTATTGGATTATTATCAATAAGAGTATGTACAAACATGGCTCTCAATATGATTTAGGCTGCTGATTGTACGTTTTCATCCTGTACTTTTAGGTATATCATGAGACTGTGGAGCCCATAGTTCCCATAATTTTCCAACGCACAAAGGCAACTTGTTTTGCATATGGACAAACTGGTTAGTGCTCATCTCAAATCTATATTATTCTTGCAAATTCTGTAGCTTTTTTTTTTCTTAGAATTAAATTATTCTAATTATTATCCAGCAGGACACCTCCTGATAGGCCTACTCAGTATATTTTTCTACATTGAGTGTGGAATGCGATAAATTTCCTTCATCATTACACACCCATACAAACTCACATGCTCAAACCATATACATCTTTTGTTTTCTAGTATATATAGAGTGTTGATATGTGTATGCCAAACTGCCAGAGTGAATGGCCCAAGGCCCCAAATATGTAGCGTTGAGGAAAGATAAACTAAGAACATTTTATCAATTTTCACCTTTGGGACTTTGATGCCTTGAACTCATATCTGTTTGAGGCATAAGCTACCTGCTATCTTTTACTCATGTATGTTTATTGGAAACTGTGCTTACCTTTTGGTTTCTCATTCAGGGAGTGGAAAAACTTATACCATGAAACCATTACCTCTTAAAGCATCACGGGACATCTTGAGGCTGATGCACCATACTTACCGTAGTCAGGGATTTCAGCTGTTTGTGAGCTTCTTTGAAATATATGGTGGAAAACTTTTTGATCTTCTCAATGATCGAAAGTAAGCGATTGTAGCTTTCCTCTGGTTAGTATTTAGAGCTTTAAGATTTCTTGAAACCTGAAACTTACAATTCATATTCCACAGAAAACTTTGCATGAGAGAAGATGGTAAACAACAAGTTTGTATTGTTGGTTTGCAAGAATACAGAGTGTCTGATGTGGACACCATTAAGGAGCTCATTGAGAGAGGAAGTGCCACAAGAAGTACCGGTACAACTGGTGCAAATGAAGAATCCTCCCGTTCACATGCCATACTTCAGCTTGCTATTAAGAGATCAGTTGATGGCAGTGAATCAAAGCCTCCCCGTCTTGTTGGCAAGCTATCATTTATTGATCTTGCTGGAAGCGAACGTGGTGCAGATACTACAGATAATGACAAACAGACAAGGTATAACTTATTGAATATTGAAGTTTTCTTTATCCCACAGGGACACCATTATTACTATGTTCTTGTATGTGTGTAGTAGCATCTTCAGAAATCACCATTTAATATATTATACTTTCGATATCTGTCTTCTCCCATTTTTGGAAATTTATGATGTTGGGTTATTGGAAATTTATTTTTTGATGTTAGAGATGAAGGTTGGTAAACAAAACACCATAGCTTGCAATGTCAAATCAAGTCACATAATCCTTAGATGTTCATTTCTCGATTTTTGTTGGATTGCTTGCTTATTTGGTACCAAAATTTATGGTGCAGAATGGAAGGTGCTGAGATTAATAAGAGCTTACTTGCATTGAAAGAATGCATTAGAGCTCTTGACAATGACCAGGGTCATATTCCTTTCCGAGGAAGTAAGTTAACTGAAGTTCTTAGGGATTCATTTGTTGGCAATTCTCGTACTGTGATGATATCGTGCATATCACCAAGCTCAGGATCCTGTGAGCATACTCTCAACACTTTAAGATACGCTGACAGGTGAAATACATTTTCATAGCACTAACTGTTCTGGTGTATATGTTGTTCATTCCCCTTCTAATGCTTTCTTGATATCAAAATTACATCAGGGTGAAGAGCCTTTCTAAAGGGAACAACCCTAAGAAGGATGTGTTACCTTCTACCTTAAACCAGGAATCAACAAATTTACCCTTATCTTCAGTTTTTCCCACTGCTTCTGCCTTTGAGGTTGACACAAATGATACGTGGCCTGTACAAGCTGAAAAAGATGAATTTGATGCGTCAGAAGAGTCTTATTATGAGGCGAAAACATCGTGGAAGAGAAATGGGAAGCTAGAGCTGTACAATTTATCGGCTCCAGAGGACAAAGTACGTAAACCCAATGGTCAGACAAAATTGGAACTGCCAAAGTTTCATTCAAGGAACTCAAATTCAGATGACGATTTGAATGCCCTGTTACAGGTAATAACAAGAAGATGCTTCCTACTAAGGTTTAATTCAATTCTTCTAGAAAAATTGTGTGGCTGATAAATGTGTGAGATACATTAGAAATTGAAAACATGGTGTAACAACTTATCTGGAAAACTTGTGTAATAATCTTCTATAATTTCTTCAGATCGGATTAACCATTGTACAAAACCAGAATATGTTAACTTATAAAGCCTATGTTGCATGATTATAGGAAGAGGAAGATCTTGTAAGTGCTCACCGGAAACAAGTGGAGGATACTATGAATATTGTTAGAGAGGTATGCAATTGCATTTCATAATGGAGGCTTGAATTCTCATCTGTATTTTCCTCTTCAAATAATAGCATGGAAGAGCCTGCAACTTGGTGGGGTTTTCTTTTGCTTTCCGAATTCTCTTCTTTCGAAGACCTGATATAGGCATGTGAGGCGTTTTGATTTGTGTAATGCATTTGCAGGAGATGAATTTGTTGGTAGAAGCGGATCAGCCCGGGAATCAGCTGGATGACTATGTTTCTCGATTGAACACCATTCTTTCTCAGAAGGCTGCGGGCATCCTGCAATTACAAACCCGTCTAGCTCATTTCCAGAAGCGTTTAAAGGAACATAACATTCTTGTATCTTCGTCCGGTTACTGATTTCATGCAGAACTACAGATTTTGGATCAAATGATGTGCTCAACAAAATATATTGCAACATGGTGTTCAAATAATTCAGCATGGTTTTCGTGATATAAGCGAAATCATAATATGAAATCTGCATCGCATATGGTCATTAGTTGGGTAATTGTTCTTCTGCTTCATGTATCTTTTATGTACTCTACCAGGCCTCAGGCAAGGACTTGGAGTTAACCTTTAGATTTAAGGTCCATTTTTTCTTTTACAGTACACAATTTTTTACTACAATTGCCTACCATTATTTTTACGACCACTGCATGGTTTCCCATGCCCCGTGGCATATGCTTGTAAAGTTCTGGATTGTTGTAATTTGATTTCATGCAGCAGTTGGATTTGTTTACTGCTTGTATCCAAGGGGAACTTTTTATGCATACAAGATTTCATGTCATTTACCAACCTTTAAATTCTGCAGATTTTTCATTTTTGTAATGGCTTATGATTTAAAATGTAATATGCTATTCAATTTTATAATGCATCATGAGTTGCAATGTGCCTCAATTTGTATTGTGAACAACGATGTAGATAAAAATGTTGTACCTTTTGCTTACATCGATATTAATACCATTAAAAACATTATCAAATACATTAAATAGCCCTCCGTAAATCCCTTAAATCCCTCTTAATTTCTTAAAACGTTGAAATACTTAGGATTGTTAACCGATTTGTACCGATTATCGGATAATGCCCATTTTTTGGTTTTTGTTAAGCCTATAAATGGAAAACTCCCCAAAAAAAAATAAAAATGAAAGGCTCGAGTCTCCCTCTCCTCCATGAGAGCTTCCCTCTCCTATGTGGGAGCTCCCCCTCTCCTCCATGCGAGATAACCCTCTCCTCCATGCGAGATAACCCTCTCCTCCATATGAGCCTTCCTCTTTGTGAGCTTCACCTGGGACTTTGTACTGGGCAGCGAGTTTGGGAGACGAATCCAGATCCAGCAGCCCCTAGTCCTCTACCATGCCCTTTCATCAGCTTCCAGCTCATCAGAAGTTCCATGAGACGTTCTCTCGCCGATGTCATGTTTGGGTATCGGATTTGTGCTGGATCCGAGCATTTGGGGCTATTCATCTCCTGATTTTAGCTACGAAGTACAGCGACCCAGCCTCCCGTTTCCCATTTGTCCGAGTTCGAGCTCAACCCCCTATCGGGCTCTGTTCGGGTTTTGATCTGTTGCGACGCTTGGGAAAGCAGTGGGCATCAAATCGAACGCACTTATTCTCATTGGAGGTTTGGAACCTACTTGCGGCCATTGACGCTCACTGTACCTAAGCCACTTGTTGAATTTGCTAACAAACCCATGAACCTGCATCAGGTACTAGCTTGTGTTGATTTCTCTTCTTTTACAGGCCTAATTTATGGCAACTATACTTGCAACGTTGGAAATGTTTTTGGTTTGGTCAATTAGTTTTCATTGCATTGCCACTACGAGTGACTGAAAATAAACAACTGTAGCTTTGTGCTGCAGAGAGATGATTCTCTCTAGTTAGCCTCTTGTTTGGAGTTGTTTTCTCAACTGGCGAGGCTGTGAAATGGTTGTCGTGCTTGGTGTGTGAGTGCTATGAGAATCCTCTGTTGGAATTGCCAAGGTATTGGTGGAACCTTAACAGTTCAAAGTTTAACGGATCGATGGTTGCTCCTAAGTATGATATTGTTATTTTATTAGAGACTAAAAACAGATGTTCCAAGTTTGAGTTTTTGAAGCAGAAGCTTAATTTTGATTGTATGCATGCTGTGGAGCCCAAAGGGAGAAGTGGTGGTCTGTGTGCTTTTTGGAATACTGATGTTAATGTTGTCTTAACTAAGTATGGGGGTTTTCTTATTGAATTGTTGATTCATGATGGGATTCCTAGTAAAGTTTGGCGGTTGTACGCTATTTATGCCAGTACATGAGGATTTTTAGGCGTTTTGTCTCTAATTATGGTTTGTTGAATCTTGGTTATAAAGGGTGCCCTTTTACCTGGAGGAACAAAATAGCTGAGGGGTATATCCAAGAAGACATTGATAGAGGTTTTGCTTCATATCAGTGGATCCATTGCTATCCTAAGACTCAAGTGTCTCATGTGGTGATTGAGGGCTCGGATCATGTTATGCTTGATTTAGACATGATCCCAAGGAAAAAAAGACGAAGGAGACAATTTATTTATTATCCGAGATGGGGGCATGATTAGGGATGTGTTGAACAGATTAATGTAGCTTAGCAGCAACCCCTTCCTCGGGAGTGTACGGACGTGGTTGAACGAAAATTCAATGGGGTTCTTAGGGGCATCCTATCTTGGAGGAAGAAGAATGTCTCCAATGCACAAAAGCGGATTGAGAGCCTAAGGGAAGAGCTGCGGATTGCTTTCCAACAACCGAATTTTGATGTTAATTGTGTCCATTTTTTGGAGGACCGTTTGAAGACTGCTGTCCTTGATGAGGAGATTCATTGGAAGTTGAAATTCAGGATCTAGTGGTTGAATGAGGGGGATAAGAACACAAAGTTCTTCCATGCTAAGACACTATAACGCAGAAGGTAGAATCGGATCCTTGGTATTCATGATAACTTGGAGGAGTGGACTGAAGATGATGATGCTATTTGGTCTATTACTATGTATTATTTCCACAATTTGCTTCAGTCTACGACGACGTCTAGGGACACTACTGTGAGTCAGTGCATTCAAAGTTGTGTTTCTTCTGTGGAAAATACTGTTGACTCGGCAGGTTAGGGATGAGGAAATTCGAAATGCCATGCATTCCTTGCACCTCACGAAATCACCAGGGCCGGATGGATTCGCTACTGCTTTTTTCCACAAGCATTGGGGCGTAATTGGCGAGGATGTGTGTGCTTTTGTTCGTGCCTTCTTTGCTTTGGGTCACCTGGGAGGTAAATATAATCATACTCACATTGTCTTGCTCCCAATGAAACCTAACCCTGCTTATATGTCTTAGTTTAGACCAATCTCTTTGTGCAATGTTATTTATAAGTTAATCTCAAAGATTCTCACTAACCGTTTAAAGAAGGTTATGAAGCATATTATTAGTCCTGTGCAGTCTGTCTTTGTCGAAGGGAGATAAATCTCTGATAATATTTTAGTTGTTCATGAGGTTTTGCACTCCTTGAGGCAGAAACATGGTGTGACCGGGGAAGAAATGGTGCTTCAACTTGACATGGCTAAGGCATATGATCAGGTTGAATGGAGCTTTCTAAGGGCTGTTTTTTCACGGCTTGGATTTGATGCTAGGTTCATTCGGTGGATTATGGGGTGTTACTTCTGTCATCTACAGTGTACTAGTTAATGGAGAGCCTTCTGGTGTGATTCAACCTTCTCGAGGCGTCAGACAGGGTGACCCTCTTTCACCATTCTTGCAAACATTGTGCTGAGGGGCTCTCAGCTTTGATAAGGAAACATGAAGAGGAAGGGCTATTCAGGGGTGTTTTCCTAGTTAATAATGGTATGAAGCTTACTCACCTTCTGTTTGCGGATAATTCGATTTTTATGTGTAAGGCTTGAGGAGGCATCTTGTGTGAAGGAGATCTTGAGTACCATGATTATTACCATACTTGCCTGCGCAATCATTGCAATACATATTGTTATCATTGTTGAACCCTTCTTCGTAAGCCATACTCACTTAGCTAATGGGTCGTGCCACAAAATTGATGGAGAAAAGAGAGTAGGACAAGAATTTTTTTCTTCAAGAACAAATGAAACCTAAGGTTGTGCGTGCAGGAAGGTTTGTGTGGAAATTTCTGTGTGCGCTAAAAAACTAAAAGAATTTTACTAACAAGATTAAACATAAAATATATTCAACGGTTAAAAAATAAGTTCAATTTAATCAATGGCCCAAATTAGTTCATTATTTAAATAAAAATAAAGGGCATAAATACCTTTTTTAATAAAGGGTACCATAGAATTTTCTATGTGTGGAATCCAAAATCACTCAAAATTTGTGGAGATGATATGTGACCCATAATTTCAAAATGACCAAATTGCCCTTGGAAATAATACAATTGACTTGTAGACACTCACAAATTAAATAATCTATTTATCAGCTAAATACGTTATTTAATCGGGTTAAAAATCGCTGAAAATATTAATATTCTCCCCGAGAGTTAATTGTCATTATTCTTAGTAACGGACAATTAATATTAATATTAAAACACAATAATTATCATTATTATCATAATTAGTTATTATTATAATTATTAACTAATATATTTAATTAATAGTATATTATTTATTAATTACAAATTCAACCGACCAATCAGAACACTCCGAGACTTCCAAGATTTTCCTATAAATAGCAGAACATATTTCATTTATAAGGTAAGTCGATTCTTCGCTTCGAAGTATATCATTTTCCTCTCTCAAAGCTAACTTAGGCATCAGAGTGTTTTTGGTCAAACAACCCCCCGGGTAATCGATCGAGGCAACGATAGCTAATTGTTTGCTGTTTGCAGGAGTTGTGAGAACTTTTCGCGGCGGGTTTGATTTTTGATTCAAAAATTGGTGCTTTCATTGAGAGCTTGAAGATATTCAAGAAGAAGCTCTCACAATTGTTCATCGTTCATCCTACTTCGTTCATCGTTCTTAATGTTGATTTGAAGATCTTGAACGTGTTCATCGTTCGGCAAATTTCCATTCAAGATTCGCTGATCAAGCATGGCCAGGGTTCGACGATCCATTCGTTCAGCTGTAGAAGGTGTTTCTGCCTCAACTGCCCAGACGAGGAATGAAGCACGCATTGAGACTCCAGAGGAACGCCCAACTCGACCCCGTCGAGTGTCCATAGAAACCCACATAGAGACGCAAGGAATGATGCCGAACTTCAGCTTCCGAGCGTTTCCTTCTCCAACAACCCAAGTGCCCGCGCTAGGGGAATGAACTTCAACCTTGCAGCAAGTAGGCGGGCGGTTGATGGAAGGAACATCAAGGCCAGGTCAGCCCCACAACAAGCATGGATTTTCTGGACTTCTTGGATGGGCGCCACGACATCTCAGCAAGGAGTCACCACCAACCTCCCCAGGACAACTTGGAGCAGCAAGTTGAAAGGTTGAGCAGCCAAGTTCAACTCCAGTCAGAACTCTTGCAGCGACTCCTGACAGAAATTCCAGCTCGAGAACCAGAGAGACATCCCACTTCCCGTGGAGGGCAAGAGAGTGTTCCAAGACGTATGGGGAAGGAAAAGGTCTGATGCCAAACAATGTCACGGGACACTTCACTAAGTTACTCTGGTGAAGAAAGTCACATTCACCGAGAAAAGAGTCCACAACGCCCAAGGCCATCAGTACATGAGCGGCTCGGAGATAGGATTGGGGCAACTTCACGGGTGGAGCGCTCACATAGGAGCATGGGGCAGCACCAGACTCCGCATAAAGCTCCAAGACAATCTGCCCATGGCAGTGAGGGGGAGGATAAAGCTTACTCCCCAGCGTGACCCCAGAGGTCAAGGGGAGAGGCTCGAGGAGGTTCCCGACGATCGACTTATAATGACACTCCACTTCAACGAGGTGCGTTGCAAGCTAACGATGTACAAAGGATGTTGGATCGGCACTTTCGTGCTCAACGAAACGGCGATCTAGAGGACGATCTACGTCGCCGGATTCAGCTGTCCACGCCTTTCGTAAGGGATATTGAGGAAGAGCCGTTCCCTCAAAGGTTCGCAACGCCGAACTTCACTCCATTCAAAGGAGCTTCCGACCCAATAAAGCACATCGATTATTACCGTGGAGTCATGGTCCCCCACAAACATAACGATGCACTCATATGCAAAGTTTTTCAAGCTTCTCTCCAAGGCCAAGGCATGACTTGGTTCAATCATCTCCCTCGGAGGTCGATTGCGTCTTTTGAAGAGTTGGCTCTGGCATTTGTGAGGGAGTACACACAACTACAGACAATCCAGGTGAAGGATGACCATCTTTTTTCTGTCCGAAAGATAGCAAAAGAGACTCTGCGACAATACATACGGAGATTTTGCGAGGAGAAGTCTCGAATTATCGACTGCAGTGACCTTGTTGCGGCAATGGCGTTCAAACAAGGGCTTCCCCAGGACAACCAGCTCTACGGAGACATTATCATGGGCAATGCACGAAGTCTCACCAAGATGCTCACTCTAGCAGAGCGTCATGCATGCTGGGAGGATGAAAAGAAGTTTGCACATGTGCTAGATCATGCCGAGACGAGCGAGAAAGCCTTCAAACCGTCATCACCACGCAAAGAGGATGTAAGTGGCAAAATTTCCTATGGGGGGGTTCAACAAGAGCAAGGCTAGCCAAACTCCCAACGATTCAACCATTGGAAAACCAAATCTACAGTTCTCAATGCCAGTCCACCAAATTCATAATGAGATCGAGGACAACCCATGGTTCAAAAAGCTAGAGCCGGTCAAAGGCGATCAAGAGAATGTCGATAAGACGAAGTGGTGTGCCTATCATGAGTGCTATGAACATAACATCGAGAAATGCATATCCTTCGAGAGATACCTCCAGAATCTCGTTAAGGAAGGACATTGCACCGAGTACGTCAAAGGGAAGGCCACAGATCAACCTGTTGACAAAGGACCAAAGGAATCTGCAGCAAAGGTGATCCGCATCTACCAGTTGCATGTCAAAATTAGAGGGGCAAAAAAGCCTATGAAAATTTCAATTTTGCTTTTTATGTTGTCTTCAAAATTCAAGTACCATACATTTGAATTATCAATAAGATTGATAAATTGTTCTAAATACGTACAAACATATTTGTTCAACATATACAATTTTCAAAACTTATTCCCTCTAGCATTCACGTCTTCGCCCTGCGAAGCATCCAAGCCTTCGCCATGCGAAGCACCTATGCCTTCACTTTGCGAAGCATTCAAGTATTCGCCTTGCGAAGCATCCAAGTCTTCGCCTTGCGAAGCATCTAAGCCTTCGCCCTACGAAGCATTCAAGCCTTCGTCCTGCGAAGCATTGAAACCTTCGCCCTACTAAGCATCTAAGTCTTCGCCCTACGAAGCATCTAAGCCTTCGTCATGCGAAGCACCTACGTCTTCACTATACGAAGCACCTAAGCGTTCGCCATGCGAAGCGTCCAAGCCTTCGCCATGCGAAGCGTCCAAGCCTTCGCCATGCGAAGCGTCCAAGCCTTCGCCATGCGAAGCGTCCAAGCCTTCGCCCTACGAAGCACCCAAGACTTCGCCATGCGAAGCGACCAAGTCTTTTCCCTGCCAAGGACCCATGCTTTCGTCATGCAATGCATCTCAACCTACGCATTCTAAGCCTTCCACCCGAAAGCACTCAAAGCCTTCCACTAGGAAGCACTCAAAGTCTTCCACCAAGAAGCACTCAAAGTTTTCCTCTTGGGAGCACTTCAAGCCTTCTAATAAGAAGCAAAAGCCCTTCCTTGAAGGCAACACCAAAGCGTATGCTAAGTTAGTTGAAACCCAAAGTTGGACGCCCATGGTTACAACGGGGGCATCTAATGCATGTGTTAGTTTTCAAATCAATCAAAACGGTTAGTAGAATTTTTCAAAGAGACTCGACACTAGGATCTCGAAATTCTTCATAAGTACTGTTTTCATTTATTCATTTGAAGGATGGTTGGCTAATCACACCTTGATCGCTCAAACCAGTTATTCAGTACAAGAATGCAAAAACAATAATCAACATACACAAATGACGTAACTATGGATGCAAGTCTTCAAAGCCCATGGTGTAAGGACCCGTCCCGGGAGTCGGGATTAGTGAAGAGCTGAGTTAATTGGTGGTTAGTTGGGTACTTTTGGACCTTGGACGTAGAATGACGATTTTGCCCCTAGTTTGGGTAAAATGTTGACTTGTAGTTCGAATGGTCAATTGGACATTGACCGATGACCGTGACGTAGTTTAAGACGTCATGAGTCCGTGGACAGGTGGCATGCCCGATTCCGACATCCGAGGAGGAAGTTATGACGTTCAGAAGTTCGAGAGCATTTTCGTAATTAAGGTAAAAGAGGGAATTTGTTGACTTTTTACACGACAACTACTTTTCACGCAATTCTAAGACCATTAGGAAGGTATCGAGTCCCTGATTCCAACGACAGGCGGCATGTAGCATTTGGAGTTCGAGAAATAAAATTATGGGTCTAAGTTTGTGAGGGGTAAAATGGTAATTTGTGCAATAATGGTCATTGTGTTTCCTTGGGATTTGTGCCTAGTTAGTGCTTGACAAGTGGATGTTTTGGGAAGTTTTAATCACAGAGAAGAGGACACGTGCCCTTCTCTGGATGGTGGTAGAACCTCACACAAGTGGGTTTAAACGGTTTAGTGTTTGTGCCGTGCTTAGTTTGGGGACAAACAGAAAACAGGGCTTGACTCCTCCTCTTCCTTCGATCCTCAGTAGTTTTTTTGAGGATTGAACGTGGAAGGGAGAGATAGGAGGATGGGGAAGGTGGTGATACCGCCACAAGGAATGGCTGGAGACGGTGGCTGACGGTGGTTTCTTGAAACCGTGAGGCAAAGGGGAGAACAGGGGAAACCGTGAACTAAGCCAACTAAACTCCTTCAATTCTCATCCTTGGTCCATGATTTGTGAAGAAAAGATGTCGAGGGTGATGATATGAGTGGGGTGGTAACCACGGCGGTGTACGACGACGCCGTATGGTGAGTTCCCGTGAGGCTTAAGTTTAAATTCAAAATGGTGATTTTTGAATTGAGGATTATTAACTGATCTGATGCATTAGGAAATACTCTAGGAGTGATCAGGAGTTGATCCAGCCCAGTCTTAAGAGCTATGGCGGACGGTAAGGTTCCTTCCAGCGAAAAAGTCTCGGTTTCAATTTAAAATGGTAACTCATTGATCTGGACTTAGTGCTCACATTTGTGACTTGGGAACGGGTTAGGAGGACGATAGGAAACTCTGCGACGTGAGCCTGGGACCTTAGATGGCTGGAACCACAGGAACAGAGGAGGAAGGTTGCTGGGCGTTTCTTCGATTTTGGAAGGTAAGAAACCAACTTCAAATTCTTGTTTTTAGTAGCTAGATCGATTAGGGATAGGGGGACGAAACTATTGGACTAAAACGGGTTTGAAAACCGGCTGGAAATGGAGGGAATCGTGGACGCCGGTTCAACTGAACCAGCTAAACTTTGGACCGAACCGAACCCAGTTCGCGCAAGGTAGGAGATGAACAGTGACGATGCGTGGCTCCCACGCGCAACCCTTTTGGACGGCGCGTGTGGGCGCTTGTCATGTTTTTCGAGGAAGGTTCCAACACGACTTTCAAAGTATTTGAGGTAACGAACATTTTGGCTTGGTTTCGAGTCGATCGGACATCGTCTCAATATGTTTCGGGCTGTCCGACGGTTTTGGGGCCCGGTTAAAAATAGATAAAAATACGGAAAAATTATGGGGCTTTAGTATGACGTTTGTGAAGTAGTTAGTGACCTTGGTATGGGCTTTGGACAGGTTCGGGCAAGCCGAGGATAGCGGAATGGCTGGGAACGGCGTAAGTGCACTCGTATCGAGGCGATGACGGAATGGTCTGTGAGTGGACTTTGCTTTCTAACTCTTGATGCATGCATATATGTTTTTATATGTTTTATATACTTGATTCTATGATTGAATTTATGATTGTGATGGTTTATGGTTTTTGCACGTTTTTCGAGGAAATTACAGAATTTTACGTTTTACGAGATCTCGATGGATATTGTGATTTGAACCTGGTTTTAATGATTTGATTTCAAAGGAAGTAAAAGGATTTCGGAAAAGGGTTTTCGGGCTTGAAGCTAGTTCAGAAAAGTGGTTTTGAGAAATGAGATTTCGGGTTTTTGAATCGGATTTCCGGATGACGATTCAGGATTCGATTCGGGACTTGAAAGTGGATTCCGGGTTTGGGTTCGGAATGGTTATTTCGGATGCCGGCTTACGGAATGATTGTTGTGGACTCGAATCTGGAAAAGAGATGGATATGAGTCCTGAGTTTGGATTCGGGATCTTGATGAGATTGCGGATTCGGAAATGGAAAAAGGTTTTCAAACGGTTTTGGATTGGATTTGCTGGATCTGGTTATTGGGTTTAAAGACCCGGATTATGATTGACGGGGGACGAGCCAGGATTGGGTTTAAAGACCCGGATTGAGTTTAAAGACTCTGGAGTTTAAAGACTCGGATATACTGATATTTCCCCCGTAGGCCTATTGAGTTTAAAGACTCGGGAGTTTAAAGACTCGGATTATATTGAGACTTGGATTGAGTTTAAAGACTCGGGAGTTTAAAGACTCGGATAGATCCAGCAGGTTCGATGGATGAAAATGTGGCTTTAAATGTGTTTTGGCTTTTACTGAGACTTGAGAATGATGGTTTTGAATAAAAGTTTTTCGAGGTTTTGGGCTCTGCCTCGAAGATATGGCTTTGATGGTTTTGGGCTGAGGCCCGGGAATTGGAAAAAGAAACTACTTTGTTTTCTTACATGGTTTTATGACATGAATTGGATATGCATGCATTGGTTTTTGAAACGGAGGGTATAAATGTAATTGTGTTTTATGTTAACTGTTTTTAAACTTATACTTTATTTTTGTCCACTCACAGTCTTTTCGTGTTTTCGATACCCTCCAGATTGTTATGGTGCGGGCTGTTGGTCGAGAGAGACAGAGATATCACACCCGCGATCCACAGTAGTTCGGCATTGTCAGGACCCGTCCCAAATATCACCTCGATACTCGGGATGAACCCTGCTCCCGTCTGACAATCACACTTACAATACCAAAAATAAACTTAATACCACTATAAGCATAACCATCAGACGAAGGAGTAAATATATACAACAGTAAGCCAGAGAATAGTTCTACAAAATGGGCACCAAAAGTCCTACAAGTCTAAATCCGCAACGGAAGAACGTCGGAAGCCCTATGCCTCGATATCTGCCTCAACGTTCACCCCAGCGCTATCACCACGACCTGGAGGGAAATTAAAAACCAAAGGTGTGAGTGGACCGAAAAGAATGAAAGTTTTAAAATCGTTTACCAGCAAATCAAAGTAAGGAAATAAAATCATTTGTTCCCTCCGGTTTAAACCAGGCATGCCAATGAAGTATTAGAAAAACCATAATATGAAACATCATAAGAAACAGAAACACTATAAAACATCATAAGAAACAGATACACTATAAAACATCATAAGAAACCAGAGTATAACCCGATCAAACCTGCTGGACCTATCCGAGTCTTTAAACTCAACCAGGCCTCACATAATCCGAGTCTTTAAACTCCCGAGTCTTTAAACTCAATAGGCCTATGGGGGTAATATCATAATATCCGAGTCTTTAAACTCCCGAGTCTTTAAACTCAATCCGGGCCCGTCCCCCATCAATAACAATCCGGGTCTTTAAACCCATATCCAGATCCAGCAAATCCAATCCATATCCAGTGTAAAACCAATTCAAAATCCATCGCCAAATCCGAATTCGAAATCCCCGGTTCGAAGCCCTTCCGGCGTTCAGAACCGACATTCCGAACCCAAATCCGGAGATCTACTTTTATACCCAAAACTCACGTTAAATCACAATTTATGTTTCACAATCCATTTATCATCTTCTGAAACACTTATAGATTAAAATCTCCAAACATAGCTTAAAAATCGGAAAATCAGCTTTTCTCGAAAAACGCGCAAAAGCCCGAAAACGTCTCGAAAAACGTGCAAACATCTCAATCACGTATAATCATCATCAGGACATAAAAACACACATAGAAATCATAAAACAGTAATTAAAACAGTTTGGCATGCTCGGAAGTAAGAAAGAGTCCACTCACAGTTTACAACACGTCACTCGCGCTCCGTGCGCTCCTCAACCGTCTCTGGTGTCTCCCGTCCTGTCATTAGATACCAAATAGGGTCACAATAACATCAAGGATACCTTCCCTATTTTCCCCAATTTTTCGGGAATTTAATAATATTTTAATCCTAAACCCTAAACCGCACGGATTCCCGAACCATTCCGTAACACCGTCCGATTAACCCGAAAACTATACCATTGGATTCCTTAGGACATTTAGGGCTAAACTCATGTTGGACGCTTAACCGGATTCCTCCCCACGCGCCCCCACGCGCCGCCCAAAGTGGCTGCGCGTGGGCCTCACGCGCCTGCTACAGTCCATCTTCAACCTCGAGTCACCCGGTTCAACACAGTTGAACCGGCGTGACCGGTTCTCCGCCGTTCCTCCACCATTCTTCCCCATTTCGATTCCATTAGCTTCGTCCAGTCCCCTACAACCAAACCCAGTCCTAAAATCCAGAAATCACGGCCTAAAACCCCTCGTCTTCAACCTCGAAAAACCTTGCCCGTGAGCTCTGTTTTCCTTCCCGGCCGTCCACTGCTTCCCCCTTCACGGTGGTGATACCAGCACCTTCCTAGGACCCTACTTAGTCCTACCCAACTCACAGAATCCGTCGATTCATCCCCGAAGTCCACGACTTCAAGTTTGAAAATCACGGCTAAAACAGGGTACAGAGGACCCGCCGTCGAACCACCACCCACCGTGAACCTCCCGTCACGGCAACCACCACAAACGACGCCTAAGACCTCCCTGAACAACACCCTGACCTCCTAATCCCTCGACTCTAAGCCCAACGTCACGACTTTGCATTTGAAAATCCACGAAAAACAGGGTAAAAGAAATTACCTTTCGATTCCGGCGCCGCCGTGAGAACCGTCACCCACCACGGTGCTCGTGGGACTCCCTTCAACCTCCTGAGTCTCCTACCGCCTTGGTTTGCCTCACCACACGGCACAACAACCTCCACCGTCCACTGCCTTCTCTGTTTTCCTCAAATGTTCGCTGCACCACCACCGGGCCGCCGTGCACGATTCCAGTCCCAAAACATGATCAGCACCTCACCCACGTCTCTCTGTCACTCTCACCAGTCACTCCTCACTCTCCCTGGCATCCAAATCGATCACCGCCTCACCCCAATCCTCTCTCTGTTTTCTGTTTCCTTCGAACTTGTGCACGGTTCAAAAATGACCAAGTGTGGCCGTGCACACTTAAGTTTCTCCTAGAACCATCTAGTGTCCCCCACGTGTCCATCAGCTATTGGCCATCCCAAAAATATCTGCCACTTGCCCTTATCTGATTGGGCTGAGGAAAAATGACCAAAATGCCCCTCCTGCACAAAATTACCATTTTGCCCTTAGACTTTCCAGACCCGTATCTTTTCCGTCCGACGTCCGATGACAGCGTGCCGCCTGTCGTTGAACTCAGGACGTCGAGACCTATCCAACGGTCCTCGGTCTACGTGAAAATCACACATCCTCCAAAAAGTCAACATTTTCCCTATTAGCTCAAAATTACGGTAACGCCCCCAACCTTCTGTACATCATAACTTTTCCTCCGGTTGTCCGAATCGAACCTGCCGCCTGTCTACGGACTCGTGACGTCCTAACCTACGTCACGGTCAAGGGCTAACACTCATCCAATCGATAGTACAAAAAGTCAACTTTTCGTTTACTATTCACAAGGGCAAAATCGTCCTTTTTACAAAACTTCACAAAAATTACATTTTTACCCTTCCCGTAGGTACGGGTTGTTACAATCTACCCCCCTAAAAAAGAATTTCGTCCCCGAAATTCAGTGGAATAAATAAGGGTACTGTTCTCGCATCAAGGCCTCGGGTTCCCAAGTAGCTTCTTCGACCTGATGATTCCTCCACAATACCTTCACTAAGGGAACCATCTTCCTTCGCAACACTTTATCCTTCCGATCCAAGATTGCAACAGGTTGCTCTTCAAAACTCAAGTCTTCCCTCAGTTCCACTGGTTGTGCTTCTAAAACATGCGAATCATCTCGAATATATTTCCGAAGCATGGAAACATGAAAGACATTATGTACCTTTTCCAAATCTGCTGGTAAGGCCAACCGATAAGCTACAGGACCAATCCGCTCCAAGATCTCATACGGTCCAATGTAACGAGGACTCAACTTCCCTCGTCTGCCAAATCGTACAATTCCCTTCCAAGGAGATAGCTTCAAGAAAACCCAGTCTCCAACAGCAAACTCCAAATCCCTGATCCTACGGTCAGCGTAGCTCTTTTGGCGGTCCTGCGCTGCCTTCAATCGATCCCTAATCAGTGCCACTTTTTCCTGAGTAAGCTCCACCAGCTCAGAAGTAGTCAACCTCCTCTCACCAACCTCAGTCCAACACAGTGGAGTCCGACACTGCCGCCCATACAAAGCCTCGTAAGGAGCCATCCCAATGCTCTCCTGAAAACTATTATTGTAAGCGAACTCCATCAAAGGCAGATGTGATTCCCAAGTACCCTGAAACTGAAGCACACAAGCTCGCATCATATCCTCGAGAATCTGAATAGTCCGCTCAGACTGCCCATCAGTCTGAGGATGAAAAGCAGTACTGAAGTGTAATTTAGTCCCAAAAGCTTCCTGTAAGCTCTGCCAAAATCGAGAAGTAAATCTCGGATCCCTATCAGATACTATCGACTCCGGAGTCCCATGCAATCGAATAATCTCATTAATAAACAACTGTGCAAACTGTTCCAACCTGAAGTTCTCCCGTACTGGCAAGAAATGAGCAGACTTCGTAAGTCGATCCACAACAACCCACACACCATCGTGTCCCTTCGGTGTTCTAGGAAGCTTGAACACAAAATCCATAGTCAGGTGATCCCATTTCCACTCGGGAATCGGCAAAGGTTGCATTGCTCCATAAGGTCTCTGCCGCTCGGCTTTTACCTGTTGACAAATCAAGCATCTACTGACATACTCTGCAATTTCATGTTTCATCCCTGTCCACCAATAATGCTCTCGAAGTGTACGATACATCTTGGTCCCACCAGGATGCATCGCATAAGCTGAACAGTGAGCCTCATCTAGTATCACCTTCTTCAAAACTTCATCCTCAGGTACACACAACCGTCCATTCTTAACCAAGGCTCCATCCTCACGGATCTCAAAATCCTGTCTTTCTCCAGCCTCGACCTCAATCCGAATGATGCCCAGAATAGGGTCCTCAAACTGAGCATCAATCACCTGATCAATCAAAACGGGTCGCACATGGAAACTCGCTAGGAGTGCTCCCTGATCATCCACAGTCAACTCTACTCCCAACTTACGGAGCTCAACCAGCAAAGGTAACCGTACTGTCCTCAGATGCGACAAAGATCCAGCTGACTTCCTGCTCAGAGCATCGGCTACCACATTAGCCTTCCCTGGATGATACTCGATAGTACAGTCGTAGTCCTTAAGTAACTCCAACCAACGGCGCTGTCTCAGATTCAATTCCTTTTGAGTGAACAAATACTTCAAACTCTTGTGGTCCGTGAAGATCCTGCACTTCTCACCGTACAAGTAATGTCGCCAAATCTTCAATGCATGAACCACCGCAGCCAGTTCCAAATCATGTGTAGGGTAGTTCACCTCATGGGGTTTCAATTGTCGGGAAGCATAAGCAATCACTTTCCCGTGCTGCATCAAGACACATCCCAAACCTTGTAAAGAAGCGTCACTGTACACCTCGAACTCCCCACTATCATCTGGAAGGGCTAACACAGGAGCAGATGTCAACCGCCTTTTAAGCTCCTGGAAACTCTGTTCACAGTTCTCATCCCACTCAAACCGAACTCCCTTCCGTGTCAACCTCGTCAACGGTGCTGCAAGAATAGAAAAACCCTCAATAAAACGCCGGTAATACCCTGCCAAACCCAGAAAACTCCGAATTTCCGTCACCGTCTTAGGCTGTTCCCAATTGGCTACCGCCTCAACTTTCTGAGGATCCACACGAATGCCCTCGGCCGAAATCACATGGCCAAGAAATCCAACACTGGTCAACCAGAACTGACACTTACTGAGCTTCGCATACAACTGATGCTCCCTCAACGTTTTAAGCACGATCCTCAGATGTTTCTCATGCGCCTTCGCACTCGTCGAATACACCAAAATATCATCAATGAAAACAATCACAAAACGATCCAAGTAGGGCCGGAACACTCGGTTCATAAGGTCCATAAACGCTGCTGGGGCATTAGTCAAACCAAAAGGCATCACCACAAACTCATAGTGACCGTACCTGGTCCGGAAAGCTGTCTTCGGTATATCCTCCTCTTTAACCCTTAACTGGTGATAGCCGGAGCGAAGATCAATCTTCGAGAAATACTGTGCTCCCTTGAGCTGGTCAAACAAATCATCAATCCGGGGTAGGGGGTACTTATTCCGAATAGTTACCTTATTCAATTGCCTGTAATCCACACACAATCTCAATCCTCCATCCTTTTTCTTGACAAACAAAACAGGTGCTCCCCAAGGTGACATACTCGGTCGAATGAATCCTATATCGACCAACTCTTGCAACTGAGCCTTAAGTTCCCTCAATTCTGCATGTGCCATACGATAAGGAGTCTGAGAAATAGGCTGTGTACCTGGTAGAAGCTCAATCGTAAACTCAAGATCTCGGTGTGGGGGTAGTCCTGGCAACTCCTCGGGAAAAACATCGGGAAACTCCCGTACCACTGGTATATCTTCCGCCCTCTCTGGCGTAGCACGCGTATCCACCACATGAGCTAAGTAACCCTGGCACCCCTTCCGTAACAGTTTACTAGCCTCGAGTGCCAAAATAACTCCCGTAGGAAGTGCACGCTGATCCCCCTGAAATGTAGTCTCTGCTAATCCAGGACTCCGAAAAGTCACTCTCCTATCGAAACATTCGATAGAAGCATGATGTCTCGTCAACCAGTCCATACCCAAGATCACATCAAAGTCCCGTAAATCCAAGAGTAACAAATCTGCCAGTAACTCCACCTGGCCTACCATTACCGGACACTCTCTCAAAACCTGAGTCACTACCAACACCTCCCCAGTAGGTGTACTCACTCCTAACGCACAATCCAAAGTAGACACCTCCCTCTCCTTAACCAGACTACAACTCCGAGCTATAAATGAATGGGTAGCCCCGGGATCTATCAAAGCAAAAACAGTGTGACCAAGTATGGTAAGTGTACCTGTCACCACTCCCGGTGCTGACCTAGCCTCCTGCTGAGTCATCGCAAAAACTAGCGCCTGTGGTCCCGATGACCTACCGCGCCCTCTGGAACTGCTCGTGGCACCACCGCCACCCCTAGGGCCTGCCGCCCCTGATACTGAAGCAGTACTCCGCCCGGGTTCTGATGCACCTCTGCCTGCTCCACCCTCCGGAGCCAACAATGGGCACTCCCGACGGAAATGTCCTCGCTCCCCACAATAGAAGCAAGTGTCCCTACCGGGTCCACCGGTATGCCTCCCTGTAGAAGCCACTGAAGTCGCACTCGCCTGAGGAGTCGGCTGTGACCTAGCTCCTCGAAATCCTGAGCCCTGAAAACTACCTGGTCTGCCATACCGGGCTCCACCAGCCGATAGTGATCCACCAAAATTACCCCGTTTCGGGGGCCTCTGACTCGATGCTCTTGGAAATGACTGCTCTCGGCGTCGAACACTGCCCGAATACTGTGGTCGAGCAGGTAAACTGGCCTCCACCCTGACAGCAGCATCAGACAACTCTCGGAATGTAGCAAAAGAGCCGGCTGTCACTATGGCCCTGATCTCTCCCCGGAGACCCAACTCAAACCGGCGGCACTTCTCCGCCTCAGTCGCCACAAATGCAGGAGCAAAACGAGATAGCATCTGGAACCTCTGCTCATACTCAGCAACTGTCAAGTTTCCTTGCTTCAAGTGAAGGAATTCCGCTTCCTTCGCATCCCTGAAAGAACGGGGATAGTACTGATCTAAAAACCGCTCCCGGAAAGTCTCCCAGGTCACGGTATGTGCATCCCAGCCGGACAATTCCAGCGTATACCACCACTCGTAGGCAGCTCCATCCAACAGAAAAGTGGCTAACAATACCCGATCCTCGGGAGGACAGTGCATCACCCCAAAAATACGTTCTAGTCGAGTGATCCACCGGTGAGCTTCCTCGGGATCAGCCCCACCGCTGAACGTAGTAGCCCCAAGCCTCTGGGCTCTCTCAATCGAAGAGCTCTCAGTCCCTCTCGCCGCTTCATCTTCAGGTCGTGGAGGGGGTTCACGTCTCGGAGGCATGATCAATCGTACGCTGAAAGAGGCATAGAGTTAGTATAACAACCTAGACCCAACACAAATTGACACAAACCTATGCTCTGATACCAATTGTCAGGACCCGTCCCAAATATCACCTCGATACTCGGGATGAACCCTGCTCCCGTCTGACAATCACACTTACAATACCAAAAATAAACTTAATACCACTATAAGCATAACCATCAGACGAAGGAGTAAATATATACAACAGTAAGCCAGAGCATAGTTCTACAAAATGGGCACCAAAAGTCCTACAAGTCTAAATCCGCAACGGAAGAACGTCGGAAGCCCTATGCCTCGATATCTGCCTCAACATTCACCCCAGCGCTATCACCACGACCTGGAGGGAAATTAAAAACCAAAGGTGTGAGTGGACCGAAAAGAATGAAAGTTTTAAAATCGTTTACCAGCAAATCAAAGTAAGGAAATAAAATCATTTGTTCCCTCCGGTTTAAACCAGGCATGCCAATGAAGTATTAGAAAAACCATAATATGAAACATCATAAGAAACAGAAACACTATAAAACATCATAAGAAACAGATACACTATAAAACATCATAAGAAACCAGAGTATAACCCGATCAAACCTGCTGGACCTATCCGAGTCTTTAAACTCAACCAGGCCTCACATAATCCGAGTCTTTAAACTCCCGAGTCTTTAAACTCAATAGGCCTATGGGGGTAATATCATAATATCCGAGTCTTTAAACTCCCGAGTCTTTAAACTCAATCCGGGCCCGTCCCCCATCAATAACAATCCGGGTCTTTAAACCCATATCCAGATCCAGCAAATCCAATCCATATCCAGTGTAAAACCAATTCAAAATCCATCGCCAAATCCGAATTCGAAATCCCCGGTTCGAAGCCCTTCCGGCGTTCAGAACCGACATTCCGAACCCAAATCCGGAGATCTACTTTTATACCCAAAACTCACGTTAAATCACAATTTATGTTTCACAATCCATTTATCATCTTCTGAAACACTTATAGATTAAAATCTCCAAACATAGCTTAAAAATCGGAAAATCAGCTTTTCTCGAAAAACGCGCAAAAGCCCGAAAACGTCTCGAAAAACGTGCAAACATCTCAATCACGTATAATCATCATCAGGACATAAAAACACACATAGAAATCATAAAACAGTAATTAAAACAGTTTGGCATGCTCGGAAGTAAGAAAGAGTCCACTCACAGTTTACAACACGTCACTCGCGCTCCGTGCGCTCCTCAACCGTCTCTGGTGTCTCCCGTCCTGTCATTAGATACCAAATAGGGTCACAATAACATCAAGGATACCTTCCCTATTTTCCCCAATTTTTTGGGAATTTAATAATATTTTAATCCTAAACCCTAAACCGCACGGATTCCCGAACCATTCCGTAACACCGTCCGATTAACCCGAAAACTATACCATTGGATTCCTTAGGACATTTAGGGCTAAACTCATGTTGGACGCTTAACCGGATTCCTCCCCACGCGCCCCCACGCGCCGCCCAAAGTGGCTGCGCGTGGGCCTCACGCGCCTGCTACAGTCCATCTTCAACCTCGAGTCACCCGGTTCAACACAGTTGAACCGGCGTGACCGGTTCTCCGCCGTTCCTCCACCATTCTTCCCCATTTCGATTCCATTAGCTTCGTCCAGTCCCCTACAACCAAACCCAGTCCTAAAATCCAGAAATCACGGCCTAAAACCCCTCGTCTTCAACCTCGAAAAACCTTGCCCGTGAGCTCTGTTTTCCTTCCCGGCCGTCCACTGCTTCCCCCTTCACGGTGGTGATACCAGCACCTTCCTAGGACCCTACTTAGTCCTACCCAACTCACAGAATCCGTCGATTCATCCCCGAAGTCCACGACTTCAAGTTTGAAAATCACGGCTAAAACAGGGTACAGAGGACCCGCCGTCGAACCACCACCCACCGTGAACCTCCCGTCACGGCAACCACCACAAACGACGCCTAAGACCTCCCTGAACAACACCCTGACCTCCTAATCCCTCGACTCTAAGCCCAACGTCACGACTTTGCATTTGAAAATCCACGAAAAACAGGGTAAAAGAAATTACCTTTCGATTCCGGCGCCGCCGTGAGAACCGTCACCCACCACGGTGCTCGTGGGACTCCCTTCAACCTCCTGAGTCTCCTACCGCCTTGGTTTGCCTCACCACACGGCACAACAACCTCCACCGTCCACTGCCTTCTCTGTTTTCCTCAAATGTTCGCTGCACCACCACCGGGCCGCCGTGCACGATTCCAGTCCCAAAACATGATCAGCACCTCACCCACGTCTCTCTGTCACTCTCACCAGTCACTCCTCACTCTCCCTGGCATCCAAATCGATCACCGCCTCACCCCAATCCTCTCTCTGTTTTCTGTTTCCTTCGAACTTTTGCACGGTTCAAAAATGACCAAGTGTGGCCGTGCACACTTAAGTTTCTCCTAGAACCATCTAGTGTCCCCCACGTGTCCATCAGCTATTGGCCATCCCAAAAATATCTGCCACTTGCCCTTATCTGATTGGGCTGAGGAAAAATGACCAAAATGCCCCTCCTGCACAAAATTACCATTTTGCCCTTAGACTTTCCAGACCCGTATCTTTTCCGTCCGACGTCCGATGACAGCGTGCCGCCTGTCGTTGAACTCAGGACGTCGAGACCTATCCAACGGTCCTCGGTCTACGTGAAAATCACACATCCTCCAAAAAGTCAACATTTTCCCTATTAGCTCAAAATTACGGTAACGCCCCCAACCTTCTGTACATCATAACTTTTCCTCCGGTTGTCCGAATCGAACCTGCCGCCTGTCTACGGACTCGTGACGTCCTAACCTACGTCACGGTCAAGGGCTAACACTCATCCAATCGATAGTACAAAAAGTCAGCTTTTCGTTTACTATTCACAAGGGCAAAATCGTCCTTTTTACAAAACTTCACAAAAATTACATTTTTACCCTTCCCGTAGGTACGGGTTGTTACAGGCATACTCTGGGAAGACTGGTTACCTTTTCGGATGGTTGGGTCGAAATTCCCTTGTCTGACTTACGTGTCGCACGAAGATTGGACGTTGGTTTAGCCTTCGTGTCATGCGTAAGTCAGGCGGGAGCAGGGTTTAGCCCTAATCCTGGGGGGATTAGGGGTGGGCCCTGACACATGGTCCTTCAAAACTTTGCCCATTCTTCTGAAAGTAGGGACATGTCGTCGAATGATGACTCGTCAGTCTTAGCCTCCCCATCAGGCCCAAGTTCAGGCTCAGGCTCCATGTTCAGTTCAAGCTCCAGCTCTATTGTGGTAATCCCGCTCTAACTCTTCGTACCCAACTTTTGTGTTTTATCTTCCTTAAAGCACAAAGTTGTGGGGGCATGTGATGGCAGCAAGCAGTCAGCTCTCAAATTTTGGATTTCAACATCTAACTGTCTGGTTTTCTCTTCGGAATCATGCAAACGTCCACGCAGCTGAAACAGACCTCCTGCTGGGTTGTGACACGCCTCACATCAAGTGATGAGACTCCTCGCCTCCCTTGCTAAAAGCTTCAATGTTGGCTATACCTGCACTTGAAGATGACAAGTCTGTAAATGCACCGACTTCTTCTATCTGCCAAGCTCCACATGCATGGTCATTAGAAGTACACCGCATGCAACACTTTGCGCTTCGACTAGGTATTGCCTTACATTTTGATGTGCTTTGATCCTCGTGTGTCAAGCCCTTCTATCTTCCAAGCACCACTTACATGGTCCACCTCCAATCTTGCTTCCTTAAATTATGCAATGGTGTACACCATCTGGAGCTTCACAGGGGGCATGATCGATCCTTCGTCTTTATGCTCCACCTTGTAGCCACCCCACTTGAAGCTCAACAGGGCCTGGAATGTCGAGTCTCTAGAAGGTCATCCGCTGTCCAAACAACTCCTTGAGAAGCTTCATTCACTCCATGGAACCACATGCAATGCGCTTCGCGTCATGGGATACTTCGTCTTGCCTTGAACTTTGGCACGTATCCACTTTTATTCCGGCGTGCCTAACTTCAAATCATGGAGTGCCTCGCCTCTTGTAGATGAAAGCCTAGGCAGGTCATGGTGCACCTTGCACCCCATGCGTTAAAATCTTTTATCCACCATGCATCATGTTAATGGTCGCTGGGAAGAACACCTCATGCCATTCGGTGCATCACCTCTTGCTCCAACCTTGCCTTGTCTTGCATTGTGGCACACCAAGCCTTGAATGTAGAGTACCTTGCATCGCACTTGCAGCATGCCTCGTCTTGTAGTTGAACCATGCCTTGCCTCACAGTTGTAATGCACCTCTCATTGGGTTGTGACACTCCTCACTTCGAATGATGGAACTCTTTGCCTCTCCATGTTGAAATCCTTGATGCATCATATCATATCGCTCTCAATGCGTCAAGCTCTTCAATCCGTGGAATGCTATGAGCGTGTCAATTGGATAAGCATCTTGATGTCAACTCCACTCTCTTTAGAAGACAGAAGCTCCGACAAATAAATTCTTCGAGATTTCATTGGAAGTATGTCTTCATGTATCTTGAAATGACCGTCTCTAAAATTGAAGCGCATTACCACTTGAATCATCACAATCGAGCTCCTGCAGCTCCTGACATCGATGGAAAATGAAACTGAAAAAAGAAATAATTTTAAATTAATATATATATACATACTAATATATAAATTTTATATAATATTAATATATAAAGCAATATTAGGAAGCAACGCATCCCGCGATGCTGATGTGCCGTTATTATGATTATATATTATAAATATATATATATATATATATATATATATATGAACTTTATAACTTAAACGTTTGCTTCCAAAAGGGCCCACAAGACAAAGCATTATATATATATAATATATATTTGTGAGCAATCAACTTCACCCAACTGAGGCCCACCCACCAATTGTAGCATTCAAAGACAAGCAAAAAATGGCCTAATAAGAAACTGCCATGTGTCCAATAAAAGTCATTCTTTAAGCAACAAGACCCGTGGTTGTTCTACCCACTGATGAAAATTTCGGTGCTATCGCCGATATATCGGAAGATATATCGGAAATTCCGATCACCGGTACCTACGGAGGGGGAGAAGAAAAATCTTCCCCCAAAATCGAAGATTTCGGCCAATATCGACGGATATCGCCGATAATCGCCGATATTGGCCGAAATCTTCGATTTTGGACCGAAATCCCTAACCCATTGAACTATTGAGAGAGAGAGAGAGAGAGAGAGAGAGAGAGAGAGAGATCTGGTTGCTTCAACCTCGTCGCCATCCTTGGGGGTATCGTATCCCAGCCGTCTCCTTCCTTAATGAGCTTCTTCTTCAAGCTTCTGCCTTGCTGCTGATCTCCTTCTCCAAAATCGAGCCCCCAAAATAACCCAAGACCATAAAACCTGTTTGCCTCCGAAAGTCCATGAAAAGCTCGTCCATTTAGCGATGATGGGTTGGTTGAAGTGGAGGTGGCGATGGCTGACGGTATCATCGTCACCATCGCAGAGAATAGCAAGAAGATGAAGAGGCAGGGAGACCAAGAGAGGGGTGAGACTGAGAGTCCGTGTGGAGGGAGAGAAGTTAATGTTGGCTATTTTTTATTTATTTATTGTACAATTCATTTTTTATTTATGTTTTTTTTACTTATCTGATAGTGGGTTGGATTGTTTTTTGTTTTGATCTGATAGTGGGTTTGGATAACCACCCACAAATGATGAGTGGGTTTATAGATATGATAATAATTATTATGGATATAAATTTAAATGGGTTTAGACTTTAGAAATTTATAATAAAATATAATAATTAGGCTTTTTAGTCCATGTCCCTTGAATTGAAACAAATTATGTTGAATTAAAGAAAAATAGAAAATTATATGTTGAATTGAAGAAAATTATATGAATGGTTAATTTGAATATTAATAGATTTTAGAAAAATATGAGATGAGAATACGATTAATAAGAATTCGTTTTATGACCAATTTTCACTAATTAATGTCCAATTTTCTAAATTATTATGTAAATATAAACTCCTCGATTTTCTAAATTATTATGTAAATATAAACTCCATTATTATGTTTATTTTTATGTTTTAACTATATTAACATTCAATCATAGTAATTCACTTCAATTTATGTTTATGTTTAAAATTTTATATTATTAGTCATCGGCAGAACTATATTGCATCGTATTATTCATCATATATTTATTATAGGAAAGTTATTTTATCATTTTTATTAATCAAATATAACCATTATTGGGTACTTAAGTTTTCCCCAAAGTTTTATTCCAAATTTCCAACTTTTAGACCGAATTTCCGTCATTTTTGTTGACCGTAACGATATCGATATCGATATTTGGCGCGAGATATCCGTAAATTTTACTAGCGATATATCCGTCGATATCGATATTTTCATCCTTAATTCTACCTATCTTTCATTTTGTCGCTGCATGGCGCGATTGTGCCAGACGCTGCAGATCCGCCAGCTGCCTTCGAAAATCAGAGAGCTTGTCCACTGCTCACGTCGAACAAAGCAGAAGAAACTGCAACACATCGACTCTGGCCTGGAAGCAACACTCCCATCGCCCAATCAGATATGCCCACATTTCGAACCAAGTCTCGTCCGTCGACCAAAGGTGGCCTGCCATTTGCAAGACTCAATTGCACACACTCATGTGCCGAGCATGCATAGGTCGACTACACGACTTTGCCCACCAGCTTCAACGATCGTCTTGAAATCTCTCCCAACGTCGGCAACAAGGTCCTGCGACAAACCATCATCTGCTGTGGCGTGTACATCACGCGCCACCATGGAGCTGACAAAGCAGATGTCCCTCATCACGTGCCAGCGGATGAGCTGCAGCTACTTTTTGTCACCAACATTTACTGCCGCTAGACTGCCCTTTTGCACTTTGTCTTCATGTGGCGCGCATGCGCCAGACGCCACCATCTCCTTCACAACTCCATCTACAGCGGTAGGAAGCCCTCAGCCACACCACCAAAAGCAAAAGGAAAGAAATCCCCATCTTGCACAAGGAGTATTTTGTGAAGGGAGGCATCCGTTCAATCCTTTAAATAATTATATTCTATCTAAAAAATTAATAGGGGAATTGATGGATAATAGAACCTCCTTTCAATTTTTGCTTCCTCATCAACGTCAACATTATTGAATATTGATTTTATGGAAGTTACAAAATTCCATATTCATCATTGAAAAATCAATGGAACATTATTTTATATCAATGACCAGACAAGAATGAGGTCTTCATGTTACAACGTCTTTTGAATAAAATTAAATTCATATGTATGAATTAATTTTAAATGGACCATCAATCAAATCAAATAAGGAAGTGAGACTGAACCTCATGTTGGGGTCCGGGTGCAGTGCATATATTCGTGATATATCGAACCCAGCGGAATTTATTCCGCACAAGAACAATACAAGAGAAGACGGAGTCTTACTCCAAAAATGATTCATTGGGACTTTCGAAAATTTACTTCGCTTAGAATTCCATGAATTCCTAAGTGAAGTGGGGGCATTTGTGGAACCCAAAATTACTCAAAACTTGTGGAGCTGACACGTGGCCCATAATTCCAAAATGACCAAATTGCCCTTGGCAATAATACAATTGACTTGTAGACACCCACAAATTAAATATTCTATTTACCAGCTAAATACGTTATTTAATCGGGTTAAAAGTCTCTGAAAAT
This sequence comes from Prinsepia uniflora, assembly GCA_032719365.1. Lineage (NCBI taxonomy): Eukaryota > Viridiplantae > Streptophyta > Magnoliopsida > Rosales > Rosaceae > Prinsepia > Prinsepia uniflora. Next base: position 15,986,262 of record CM064864.1, on the reverse strand, counting down.
ATTAATATTCTCCCCGAGAGTTAATTGTCATTATTCTTAGTAACAGACAATTAATATTAATATTAAAACACAATAATTATCATTATTATCATAATGAGTTATTATTATAATTATTAACTAATATATTTAATTAATAATATATTATTTATTAATTACAAATTCAACCGACCAATCAGAACGCTCCGAGGCTTCCAAGATTTTCCTATAAATAGCGGAACATATTTCATTTATAAGGTAAGTCGATTCTTCGCTTCAAAGTATATCCTTTTCCTCTCTCAAAGCGAACTTAGGCATCAGATTGTTCTTGGTCGAACAACCCCCCGGGTAATCGATCGAGGCAACGATAGCTAATTGTTTACTGTTTGCAGGAATTGTGAGGACTTTTCGCGGCGGGTTTGATTTTTGATTCAACACTATGTATGTATATACACCTTATATATAGACCTTCACAAAATGTACCTTTTAATTAAGCAAATATTAATTAAACACTATTAACTTATATAAAATCAAGACTTAGTCAAACTAATTAGATTATTCTAAAGTAAAGATTAAATTATATTTTAGATTTTTATTATAAAGTAATAAATATATTTGGATCTTTTATCTATTATGTATACTTTTTTACTTTTTTTTTGTAATTTTCTATAATGTATTTTAAAAATATAATGACATAATAATTAAATTAAATTATTTTAAATTTTTATTATAGAGTAATAAATATATTTGGACCTTTTATCTATTATGTATACTTTTTTACTTTCTTTTGTAATTTTCTATTTAATTTTTATGTATTTAAAAAATATTTATATAAATATATGATACTATACTAATTTACCATATATTCATTTATAATATCTAAATTCTTAACTATTCTTTACCTTATTTGCCTATTTTGTTAATTTTTTTATTTTCTTTCTTAACTACAAATATTCCTAAAATTTGTTTATTCCATATTTCCAAATGGTTCAATTTTTAATTTCTATTTCCCTACTTATTTTGTTTCATTTATAAATGTTTATAATGTTAATGAAACTTATGAAATTTTTTAATTTATTTTTTATTAGACTTAAAAGTATGCATATATGATTCATAGTGTTTATATAAATATATTATCTATAATGTTCATACAAATAAATAGAACAAAAAAAAAAGTCGTTAAACAAAATTTCTTTTTTAAGAAATCACCAAAAACCCCTTGAAATTTATTAAAATGTAAAATTTTATATAATCATATATAATTGCGAATTTAGAATAACCAATATAAAAAATTCACCAATTAATCATCAATGAAATCTACTTTCCCATTTTGTCAAAGAAAATATCTTCTTTCAATTGAATAGATTATATATATATATATATATCATCCATTAATATTTTATAAAAGGAAAAATGATTAGATCAGATGTTAAATCCTAACGATATATAGCACATTGGAATACTTCAACTCATATATTAATATTGCCTTCGTTTTCTAGATCTCTCTCGATCTTTGTGTCGGTCCAAGTCCAACCCAGTTCCACCTTCTTCATAACTATTACTATAAGTGTCTATATATATATATAACTATATATATAACTATATATATATAACTATTACTGAGTCAAACTAATTAGGCTCTTGCAAAATATATAATTTATTCTGTCACAATAATATATATAAGTAATTATTAACTTCTAATGAAATTCAAGTGCAACCGATCGAGTCTTTTCCTGCTATTCGATCTAATTATCAGTACTAGTATACTACCTATATGTATGATAAATAAGTCGTTACCTGCTTCCAATATAAATACTTAGTCTTCACCTGCCGCAATTGACATGGAAAATCCAAGACCAGTTCATCAGTCTCTCTCTCTCTCTCTCTCTCTCTCTCTCTCTCTCTCTCTCTCTCTCTCTCTCTCTCTCTCTCTCTCTCTCTCTCTCTCTCTCTCTCTCTATATATATATATATATATATATCTATAAATACACAAGTTCCAGCAACAATTTCAATCATCTCTTATTCTGTAGCTCAACCAAGAACCATAATCTAACTATTATTAATTAGTTTTCGAAGTTCCGAATACGATGATGATGAAAAGTGCTCAATTCCATGCAACTGGTGTTGCCATGTTAGTACTGACCACCCTCCTCCTTGTCTCTGCCTCAGACCCCAGTCCCCTTCAGGACTTCTGCGTCGCAATTAAGAACACCCAAAATGCTCGTACGTACATGCATACATGCATAACCTAATTATATGTTTCTTTTTGCATGGCTGATCATGCATTATTTATCCATACACGTGTTATATAATTAAATTACATAGTAAATGTTGGATATATGATTGATTTGTTTGTGATAAATGTTGGATATATGATTGATTTGTTTGTGATAAATGTTGGATATATGATTGATTTGTTTGTGATAAATGTTGGATATATGATTGATTTGTTTGTGATTACGCAGTGTTCGTGAATGGAAAATTCTGCAAAGACCCGATGCTGGTGTCAGCAAATGATTTCTTCTTCGATGGGCTCCGAAACACAGGAAACACTTCAAATCCGCTGGGTTCAATAGTGACACCTGCGAATGTGGAGCAAATAGGAGGACTCAACAATCTTGGGATATCCGCGGCTCGTGTAGACTTTGCACCCAACGGCCTCAACCCTCCTCACACCCACCCTCGTGCCACGGAAATCCTCATCGTCCTCGAAGGCTCACTCTACGTTGGCTTCGTGACCTCCAACATTAATGGCCAAAAGAACAAGCTATTCACCAAAGTGTTGTACAAGGGAGACGTGTTTGTGTTCCCGGAGGGTCTCATTCACTTCCAACTCAATGTGGGACACTCCAACGCCCTAGCCCTTGCTGCTCTTAGCAGCCAGAACCCTGGAGTCATCACCATCGCCAATGCCGTCTTCGGGTCCAACCCTCCTATCAACCCTGATGTTCTAGCCAAGGCATTCCAAATTGAGGAAAAGCAAGTTGACAATCTTCAGAAACAGTTCTGGTACGACAACAATTAAACAACCTATCTATTATACTTGTATTTTTGAAAAGCAAATGATCGACCATGTAAGCTGCTTTTCACTAATCAGTTACTGCAAAATTTATTATCAATTAATATTAATCAAAGAATAAGATGGTTGTAGCTGGCTTATGCAATCTATAATCTCTTCTTCCCTCCGGGGAATATTATTTTGAGTATGAAATTCAATATTATATATATATATGTATTTATATATATATATATATCAATTTAGCAATTGGCCAATTTGTTGAGTGATGGACGACTTGTCAAGTGTTACTTGATCAGTCATTCATTGCTCGGGTTGCATGATATTTGTCCGCAAAAGCAATGGCACGATCGATTGGGAGAATAATTCCATTGTGGATATTATGTCCCAAAAATCGAACTTTTGTTTGGAAGAGTTTCATCTTCCTGGCAGAAACCACTAAACTTGTATTCTTTACCACTAAATCTGTGTTAACGACTTCCTTTAGAATTGGTATCAGAGCCAAAAAACTGGAAGCAATAGGTTTCATGGTTCAAAGTTTTGTTGTTAAATCTGTGTTGTTAGATCAAAATACTCTACAGGAACTTCTCACTACAGTGGGGAAGTGATCGCCAATGGGCCAGGTCGCCTTTCGAAGCCGTTTGTAAGGCGTGTTAACGCGTAGGTGATAAGTCTGACGATACTCCGCTTAGGGAACAGAGAAGTAGAGAAACTCTTTTCTGATGACCAGTTTACTTAGATCTTTGAGCAAGAGATCTGTTGGTAGTAGTAGCGGCTGTAGTAGCAATGACAGTGCTAGGGTAATACGGGTTAAGAATGTTGAAGAGGTAACAATTCTTAACGTAGAAAAGGATCTAGAAAACTGGAGTATTCCAAAAGTCCCTACAGGTGATATTTATCAAAAGGGAACCTTTGAATTTAAATCTGATTACTCAATCAAAACGGTTGAAAAAACCATTTCTATCACTGATACTAATGCAGATTTTCATTTGCTCTCTCAATAGCAAATAGATCAGCATCTAAACAAAGGTCGTAACTATTTGCATATTGGATTGATACAGGTCGCGGTGAAACCGCTAACCCGTACAAGATTAAATACATCAATCCTCTTATGTCTACGCGATAAGCGGCATAGGAACTTTGTGAATTCCATGCTAGGATTAATAGAGTCATCCTTAAGTGAGGGGCCAATTTATTTCAATTGTTACCCCAACTTTTATGTGTCTTTAACAGATCCCGGAGTTTTTAAAACTCTTACTCTTAGTATTGATACTCAAGGGTATGACATGGAACCTGGATCTCAAAACCTTGCGGTAATCTACCGAATTTCCTATAAGGTAATGAATACCATTGTACCACGTGCCAAATTAATGGATAGTATGGGACAGACCATTATATTCCAGGCTAATCTAGGGAAAGCTCGCACAGTGGTACCAAAGATGATAAAGTGGAATGAAGTGACGCTCCCTGAAAGATGGAGACTGTCGGATGCAACTCCCCCTCAGCCAATTCAAAATAGGGAACTAAGTCGCATAAGTCAGTATGACGATGGAAATGTAGAAATACATTTCCATAACGATAGGCTGACTAGGCTAAGTCTAGGCAGAAGACGTACTAATTAACCTAGACCGACCATTCCAAGCATTCCAAGATCAAGCTCTTGTAGAGCTCAAAGTTCTTATGAACAGGATCATGAAAGACTCATATTTGAAGGGTTAAGAAAAACCAACGATCATGTTCATCATCCCTGCTACAAGGTTGAAAATACAGGAGCCATAACCCCCTCAAAGAAATCTGAGGAATTACCTTCTCAACCTGATTTTTCATGGGAAGATGTTGAATCTAATATCTGTGTAATCTCTAGGTTCGAACCAGATATAAAAACCATAGAACGAGATTACTTAAGTATAGAAAACCAAACTAGAAGAAGCTGGTTAGAAACAAACTATAGTGAAGAAAGACGAAAGATTTTGCGCAAACTTCACTATTCTTTTATGAAAGGAAAGGGATTTAACTGCCGGTTCTTTCCTTGGTTTGAATGGTGTGCAAAAAAGTACAAGTTTATTGAATACCTTCAGTGCATAAGTACAATAGGGAATCCTTTTTAGACTTATACAACTTGTGACAGCAAAACTGAAAGATCTATGCATCCACCTCTCAAATCAATCAACATCAATTCCAAAGGAACCATAGCCTCTCCATACAAGGATGGTGTACAGGAAGCTTCTGTACAAAGTGGAGTTACAACGGTCATATACCAAAATAACTACACCAATTTGTTCTTACAATCTCTTGGAGAACAAACGACAAGAATTGAGAATACCTTGAAAGATGGTACTAAGATTTGGACCCCCAGAGACCCTGGAATATCTTCCAGTTCCTCTGAAAAGGGAAAGGAGAAAATTGAACAACCCATGTTCAAACTTGTACCAGATCTTAAGGACTATAAGCTAGGTAATACTGATAGTTTTGTCGCCGCCTTAGCCGATAGGTTGAAACCCATTAAGATATCTGATTTGAAAGTTTCAGTACTTAGTGAAACTCAAATTACTGAATTAGAAGACCATTTTATTGATATCATCATAGAACCACAAGTTAATAGGATAAAATAAAGACCTAGGACAACGAGGAATCCTATTATGAAAAATTATTATCCTAGACCTTCACCTGTTGATCTTCAGTATGAAGATACGGATATGGGAGATAGAGTCTAATATGATGGAAAGTCAATTGTTGAATGGAACATTGACGGACAAACGGACTACCATGTACTTAATACTATGAGACACACGATGATGTTCTCATCTGCAAGTATGATTCATGGTAATTCTGATCATAGAATTACTCAAGCCATTGTCACTAGATTCATTGGCCAACTTCGAGGATGGTGGGATAACCATATTAGCGAAGAAGCCAAAAGAGAAATTCTTTCTGCTACAAAAATAACTGAAGGTAATGGACAAATAACAGCCCAAGAGGATGCGGTGAATACCCTAATATACACAATCACTCTCCATATTGTTGGATCCACCGAACTTCAACAGGATAGATCTAAGGAAGTACTAATAAATTTAAGATGTCCCACCTTATCTCATTTTAGATGGTATAAGGACGTTTTTTATGCAAAAGTATTTCTTAGGTCAGATTGCTTTGTCGATTTCTGGAAAGAAAAATTTCTTTCTAGCTTACCTCCTTTATTCGATGAAAAGGTAAGAACCAGAATACGAGGAAAATATGGAGGAGTTATACCTTATGATAGGTATACCTATGGAGAACTCACATCTGAAATCTGTGCTGAAGGACTAGCACTTTCTACAGATATGAAGTTGAAGAAATAACTTGATCAACAGAAGATTCTACGATCTAAGGAGATGGGTGATTTCTGGAACAATTTGGATTTGACCCCAAAGATCCTTCTACTCGAAGAAAACCTTCCCACAAAAAGAAAACAGTTTCCAAGAAATCTGATCGATCTTCTCGATCTTCAAAACCGTATAGGACTCTTAGAAACCTTCTCGATCTGCGAGAAAAACTTAGTGGTCTCCGCCAAGGGTCTTCCTCCAAACCAAAGGATGGACGAGCCAAAAGGGGGACGAAAGTTGGAAAAACAACAAGAAAAAGGAAATTTGTCTGTTATAAATGTGAAAAAGTCGGACATACTCGACCAGAATGCAGAATGCAAGAAAAACTTAATAATCTGAATTTAGATGAGGGGTTAAAACGACAATTGTGTCAATTTATGCTAAATTCATCTGACTCTGAAAGTAGCGACGATGAAGAAGCATTTTTTGGAGAAACAGAGTTATATACCTCATATACCTCCTCCTCTGACACTACAGAAAGTAACACAGAAACTGAGAGTAAATGTGTCTGTAACCTAGATCTTTGCGTCATTACTAAGGAAGAAAATTTGATTCTAGACTTGATTGATAAAATTAAGGACCCTCTTGAAAAGGGAACAATTTTGGAGAAATACCTCAATATCGCTAAAGAGCGGAAAGAGGAGAAAAAGGCTCCTAAATCTAGTCTACAACAGCCAGTTGAATCTTATAGCTTTAAAACCATTGCTGCTCGAATAACACAAACAACCCAAAAGGAACCCACAATTGCTGAAATCAAGCACGAAATTCGGGAAACAAAAAATGAAGTTAAGTATCTTAAAAAAAGAATTCAGATCCTAGAGCTTTATCATCCTTCGCCTGAAAATATATGTACTGATAATGAAACTGAAAAGGAGTTTCAGTCTCTTCTGAAAGATTTTGAGAAGGAGAAAAAACCAGAACCAGCAATGGAACCAGTTCCTCCTGAGGCCCTACTAGATGGAAGTATTTCAGCCCTGAGCATCGACAAGGTAATTTCTCACAAGTGGTATTTTATGATTACCTTTATTATTAACAAAACTTTCAAGTTTTCCGTTGAAACGCTGATCGATTCAGGAGCTGATCTCAACTGCACAATGAAGGAGTCGTACCTGTAAAATACTTCTCAAAAACTTCTCAAGGACTGCGAAGTGCTACTGATCAACCAATGGAGATTCATTATAAGATCTTTGATGCAGCCATAATTCAAAATGAGATTTGTTTTCAAACCTCTTTTGTTCTAGTGAAAGGATTAAGTTATGCTATGATTCTCGGAACTCCATTTTTAAGTATGCTTTACCCCTTCAAAGTTTTTGATCAAGGAATAGAAATTGAAATATAAGGCATCAAGGTATGTTCCTTTTCTCTAGAGAACCTCAGATGCAATATGTGAACTCCAATCATAATCAAATTCTCAAAAACGAAAAATTTCTTTGTTCCCTGAAAGAGGAATTACATCTTAAACGAACAGAAGAACAACTAATAAATCAAACTCTTAAGACTAAAATTGCTTCTGTCCAAAAGGAATTTGAGTTGCAGGTCTGCACTGAAGTTCTCGGTGCTTTTTGGAACCGTAAACGACACATAGTCGAACTTCCTTATGAGCCTGATTTTGATGAAAGAAAAATTCCCACAAATGCTCGCCCCATTCATATGAATGGCAAATTAATGGAAATCTGTAAGAAAGAAATCAATGAACTTCTTGAAAAGAAATTGATTCGTAAGAGTTACTCCCCATGAAGCTGTTCTGCTTTTTTATGTTGAAAATGCGTCTGAATTGGAAAGAGGAGCACCAAGATTGGTTATAAATTAAAAACCCCTGAATAAGGCCCTTCGATGGATTAGGTATCCTATTCCACATAAGAAAAATCTTTTAGAAAGGCTGAATCAAGCTATAATCTTTTCAAAATTTGATATGAAATCAGGATATTGGCATATTCAAATTGCAGAGAAGGACAGGTAAAAAACCGCGTTTAATGTACCATTCGAACATTACGAATGGAACGTTATGCCCTTTGGTTTGAAAAATGCTCCTTATGAATTTCAAAATATTATGAATGATATATTCAATTCTTACTCCACTTTTACAATTGTTTATATTGATGATGTTCTGGTCTACTCTCATTCTGTAGAACAACACTTTAAACATCTAAATATTTTCTTAAAAGTGATAAAGAATGCAGGTTTAGTGGTTTCTTCCTGGAAGATGAAACTCTTCCAAACAAAGGTTCGATTTTTGGGACATAATATCCATAATGGAATTATTCTCCCAATCGATCGTGTCATTGCTTTTGCGGACAAATTTCCAGATGAAATTCTCGAAAAGAAGAAACTACAAAGATTCTTGGGAAGTCTGAATTATGTAGGAGATTTCTACAAAGACTTAGCCAAAGACAGCAAACCGCTCTACGATCGGCTGAAAAAGAATCATGTTCCTTGGACTGAGGAGCAGACGAGAGCCGTCAGATTCCTAAAAAGAAAAGTTAAGGCACTTCCCTACCTAGCTTTGGCAGGTCCAGAAACCTTCAAGATTGTGGAAACAGATGCTTCTGATGAAGGATATGGTGGTGTTTTGAAACAAAAAACTAATGACAAAGAAGTCCTCGTTCGCTTCATTTCTGGGATCTGGAAGCCAGCGTAAAAAAATTATTCGACAGTAAAAAAAGAACTATTATCTATAGTTCATTCAGTCACCAAATTTGAAAGCGATCTTCTTAACAAACGATTCCTGATTAGGATGGATTGTAAAGCAGCAAAAGATATTTTGTTGAAGGATGTTAAGAACTTAGCATCTAAGCAAATCTTTGCCAGATGGCAAGGAATTTTATCTGCTTTTGATTTTGATATTGAATATATTAAAGGCGAACATAATTCATTGCCTGATTTCTTAACTCGTGAATTTTTGCAGGGTTAGTAAAAAGACGTCCCAACAGAAGTTACAAGAAAGGTATAAAGCCAGAGATCCAGAGGTTGGCCTTCTTGGAGAACCCTCGGGAAAATTTGACTACTTTGTCCTCTAGCCCAAGAATAAGCCTCTGCCATCCATTACTCAGAAAATTCTTGAACCTTCGTGGTCTGATTCACCAACTCCCAATATGTATCATCCTCATAAAAAACATCTAGCCATTTACAGCAAAGCATCTTCTGCTATCCAACCTAGTTCTACTACTATAAATCCAACTCCTCTCTCGTCAGCTTTACCTTATTCTAAAGGGCGCGAGAAAGTAGTGGCCAGTAACCCATTCCGTAAAATTATGGTCATACCTTTTACACCGATTGAAAATCACGATGTTCGCTCTTCTCCTAGAGATGCAGGTGAAAATACCTTCGTGATCACATCCGTGGATATTTCAAACCACGATACTGGTATGAACGGCTTCTGATAAAAACCGGATCTGTGGAAGTTGTTCATCGCTATCGTAGTGAGAATAACGATATGATTGCCTTTTCTGTAACGACCCCTCCCAAATTCCTAGATTAGATGAGTGACTAATCACGATTAGTGAGGTTAATCCGTGATTAGTAGGGCGAAATCGGACGAACGATGCAAAATGACCGTTTTGCCCCTATACGTGGGCAAAATGTTTAATTTTCATTCTGGCGGTCAAACGGACTTTGACTGATGATCGTGACGTAGTTCATGACGTCACGAGTTCGTAGACAGGTGGCACGTTCAATTCCGACGTTCGAGGAGGAAGTTATGACGTTCGGAAGTTTAGGGGCATTTTGGTAATTTTGGTTAAAAAGGGGAAAATGTTGATTTTTTGACCAATAGGTCCGATGGCCGAGGGCCGAAGACCCTTATGGAGATAAGGACAATATAAATCCATAGATAGGCGGCACGTCGAATTCGGACGTTCGATGGCGAAGTTACGGTTCACTGAAGATCCAGGTTACTTTTCACATCGACACATTTTACGAGATAAAAAGTGCAGTTTTGTCTCTAGTGGGTCCAGCTTTTTAGATAGCCAATGGATGATTGACAAGTGTCACCCATCCACTAGCCAACCTCACACATACATGCATATCATCCCTTGCATTTTGCATCGATCATTCCCATTTTCAACCCAAAAACCCACCCGATCTCATTTCTTTCATTCCCGTGCAATCCAAACCCATGAAAATTTCACCCAAGACAAGGACAGAGGACCAGGAGGCTGAGGGAGTTGGGGTGGTCGGCCTGGATGGCCAGGGCCGCCGTGCACGGCGGCTGGAAGGGAGGAAACCCGCAAGGTACCCGGTTATACCATTTTAATCCATTTTTCCATTTTTATTGTTATGGTTCATTTTTAATGGTTCTAATGAATCCATTAGGTTTCTGGGGGGTTGTTATGACGGTTTTGGTGGTGGTTGACGGCTGAGAAGCCGTGGGGAAGGAAATGGGAAAATAGAACCGTGAGGTCCATTTCGAACCATGGGGTTTCAGGTGGTTTTTCTTAGTTTTAGGGATTGGGTTAGATAGGAAATGAGAAAAGAGGAATTTAGGGATTGAAATGGAGGAAAACAGACCAAAAATGAGGGAGTAGGAGGGCCGGACCGGTCACGCCGGTCCAACTGGACCGGACTGCACAGTCTAACTGGCCGGACCGGTCGGCTGAAGGTTAGGGGTGACACTGTAGCTAGGCGCGTGAGGCCCACGCGTAGCCACTTCAGGCGGCACGTACGGGCGCGTGGGGGATATTTTGGGCAAGGTTCCAACATGTCAAATCATCTATTCGATGTAACGAACATTTTGGGACTGGTTTCGAGTCGATCGGACATCGTTTCGATAGGTTTAGGGCTGTCCGCAGGTTTAGGTTCGGTTTTAAAAATAGTTAGAAAAACGGGAAAATTATGGGACTGCAATGAGAGGTTAATGAGGCTATTAGTAACCTTCTATTACGATTTGGACAGGTTTGGGAGTCCCGGTGACAGTGATCGGCTCGGGAGAGCCTATGACACGCAAATCGAGGCGGCAGCTCGGACGGTCTGTGAGTGGACCTTGTTTTCTAAATTGGTGCATGCATAAATGTTTATTATATGTTTTAAATAATTTTTTATGATGCCATGAGTGCATTTGGATGTGTGGTTACGTATAGGCACGTATTTAGAGGTTTTGGTCCTATACGGTGCCTATACAGGTCGGTATTTTTTTATCGGTCTAAATGAAATGGTTTTGGATTTAAAAAGGATAAACTCGGGTATAAGGCCCATTTGGTTTTGTCTTGGGCATATGACCTTAGATATCGGGCACGGTGCCCAGCTGATGTCATATGTCCGGGCACGAGACCCAGTTATTTTACGGTTTATGATTTTGGGTCAGGGACTCTAGATGGATTTCTAAGTTCATGACGGTTTACGGGAACCGGCATGAACTCTGGAAAGGTCATTGTGGTTCATGAAGGTTTATGGGAACCGGCATGAACCTTTGTCAGGTCATTCTGGTTCATGACGGTTTATGGGAACCAGTATGAACCCTGGTTAATGGATGTTATGGATCATGACGGTTCAAGGGAACCGGGCATGAATGTTTATGTTATGTATATATATATGTATTCATATACCTTCCTTTACTTCTATTATCTCCTCCGGGGAGGGTCATTGGCCTGGGTGGACCCCGTAGTAGTCACGGAGCACCGACTGAGTGGAGTCACCCCCCAGTTGGGTTCCTTACTCTCAGGAAGGCTATGATTACTATTACCCCGGGTAGGGTCAGTGGTATGCGGACATTGATCTTGACTTTGAGAAGACTCGGATTGAGACCTGGGTAGCACGCGCGTAGCTTTGGAAACCGTGACAGGATTGATTGTGTGAATTATATGTATATATGATGTATGCTTTATGAGATATATGATATGATATATGATGTGTGTTTACACAGGTTTTGGGCAGTGGCCCGTATGGTTGGTTTCTTATGGTTTGGGCCGAGTCCCTTGTGGATTTGGGCAGTGGCCTGTATGCTCGTTTTCATGATGGTTCTTTCAACCTTGGTTTTGGGTTTAGTTCCCACATATGGTTTATTTCGGATAAATGGTTTTCGAATGCATGCATGCTTTCTAGTGAAGGGTACAAATGTCTTCTCGTTAAAATGTTTTTATAATCTCTTGTTTTGTCCACTCACAACTTTTAATGTTTTGACTGTCCTTCAGGTTGACATTGGATGTGGACTGTAGCAGAGACCGAGATATCGCATACCTCCTCCGGATCCTGGCGTACTCTGATAGCCCGGGAGGGCAAAGGTTGGAAATATCCCTTGTCTGACACTTCGTGTCAGACGGGAGCAGGGTCATCCCGCGTTAATCCCGGGGGGATTGGGATGGGTCCTGTCAACGTGGTATCAGAGCATGGTTGCTCGTGTTACTCTGAATTCCAGAGCGTGTTTTGCGTACTACTCCTTACACAGGTCGAGGATGTGATATCTCAAGTGGCTACAGTTCGTGATCAACCTGATAGTTACGGTGCCGGTATGATAGTTAGTAGGATGGAATCGTGGAATGTCTTGGTTCGGCACTTGATGCCGGCGTTTCCATAGTTCTGTCAAGGATAACAGTGTGGGACCCTATGGAAGGGTGAACGTATTCGTACATTAGCATTTTGATCGTGAGACAGTTAGTTGGGATCGTCTTTCACGATGTCATAGGATCGGTTCCGACAACTGGGTCGGTGTTATGGCCATTCGATGGTCGGATCTTGTTGAGTTTGGTGGCTATGCCATTGGGAGCAGCTGAATTCTTGGAATCCTAGTTGATTTGACGGTAGGATTGGATTTACGTCTTTACGATGTCGGGACCGCGGGGTCGTTCAGATTGTTGATTTTACTGTTTTTCGCAGTTGGGTTCTGAGTGACCCTAGGTGTGATCGTGGAACCCTACCTTGGGTGTACTTTTCGGAAATGTGAGTTGACGAGTGGTTTGACTTGGACGACTATTCAGATTTGTATTCGTTAGTCGGTCTAGTTATGTCAGCTTGCGATGGGACTGCACTCTGCAGTCGAGGTTGTACTTATCTGTAACACCCCAGAAATTCGAGGATTTTAATATTGTAATTTAATGTGTGATTTGACGCTTTTACCCTTGTGATTGGTATGGACAAATTGTTGACTTTTCGTTTGACAACTAATTTTCAGTTGACTCAAGGACCGTTAGGTAGGTCTCGACAACCTAAGTCCGTAGACAGGCGGCACGCCGAAATCGGACTCCGTACGAGGAAGTTATGGTCAGAGACGTGAAATCGGGAGGTTCGTATCTCGGTTTTCGTGTCGAATATTTTATTCTGAAATTTCTGATTGGAGGACACCTGGGGAGTGACAAGTGTCACTCACCCATTGGTTAGATTGGATCAAGCTCCACTAAGCATTTAAATAGGATTTATTCTGCTTTTGATCTCAGCCCTTCATCTCAAACCCTCAGATTGCATCTCAGCCCTTGATCTCATTTCTGCGATTCAATCTGGGTCGTCCATCATTTCCCTCCATCTCTATATATTCTTCTACCCGACACCCACCTTCTGCCCATTTCAACCATCACACCTCCGCATTACAACCATTCTCTGTGTGCGTGTGAGTGTGACTAGGACTGAGAGACGACCGGGGGGGGGGGGGGGGGGGGGGGGGGGGCGGTAGGAACGGCGGTGGAGTCACGGTGGTTCACGGCAGGTGAGTAACCCGTGATCTTTTTACTTTCAAAATTTGGAAGTCAACGTGTAGTCGAGTTTTGTTCCCTTTCTTGCTTCTCATGAGACCTAGGGACTGAAACAGACCAGTAGGCTTGACTTCAAGGCTCGAGGTGGCCGGAATTGACGGGGAGGATAACCAGAAAATCTGAAGCTTCGGGTTTTGGTTGCAGGTAAGGATCTAATATTGTTCTCTTGTTTTTGATTCCATAGAACCCTTTCTGGGACTTGTGACGAGCATGTAAGAACAAACTAGAACGAAAATGGTTGTAAACTGATGAAATGGTGACCGGGTCATGATCGCGGGTCTGATCGACCCGAGTTGCAGAAATACGGGTCAACCCGTCTGAGGACAGAGGTGATGACGTGGCACCCTGTCAGACTGTCAGGTGACGTGGACCAACCGTGAGCCACGTGTCACATGTCAGTGCACAGTCAGTGACGTGGACCAGTCAAGGACTGCCACGTGTCACTGACATGTCAGTGACGTGGACCAGTGCCGTGCTGACACGTGGCACATGTCAGATCTGACACGTGGCTTGACAGATCAGTGAGGTGGACCAATCGGATGTTGACACGTGGCACTGTCAGAGTCTGACATGTCAGACCTGACAGCTGTCAGATGACGTCAGCAGTGACGTCCGCGATGACGTCAGCAGGGACTGTTCCTGCGTTGACCGACGCGTTGACTGGCGCGTGTAGGCACGTGTGAATAGTACTTTTGATGGGACCACCACCATTCTTTAGGTTTCGACGATCCGGATCCAATGACGGTGGTTTCGGGTCGATTGGAGATCATTAAGTTGGTCAAAATGAGGTTTATTGCATTGGGAAGAGCGTTCGGGCGGCTTTCCCGGGCCGGTTTCGGCCTAGGCTTTCATGGTTGAATGTTGGGGGTTTAAATTGACCTTTACGAATACTTTGGACTTGACAGGGATTGTACATTTGTACCAGGACGAGGGTATACGTTCGGTTTCTAGCAGGATTGTACTGTGAGTGGGCCATTTTCTTAAACCCTTGCGTGCACAAATGTTTTCTGGTTTATTATACTTATTCACATGCTAAAAACAATAATGGTTTTGATGATATGGAAAATATGGTTATGGCACGTTTCACGGTATTTGGGCTTGAGACCCGTCCGATGAAACTTAATGATTGGTTCGGATTCTATCTATGTATATATATGCTTGCATGTGGATATCAATAAAATGTATTTGGTACTGCACTGTATAGATCCATTCATATGATACTGTCTCCTCCGGATGAGGTACCCCGGAGAGGTCACGGACGTCTAGTACGTCCAGCGTCTATGACGCTAAGCATCGGGGATGCTGTACCCGAACGGTGTTCGGGGATTGAACTCGGAAATTGAGACCCGAGTGGCACGCGTATCCTTGTGATTGTGACCTTATTGGACGTCAGACATCAGGGATGTCGTGATTGGAGTGTATAGTGCAGCAACTAAAATTATACATATGGTTTATTACATGCCTTATGGTTCATATTATGATTTAAATACGGTTGCATGCATGTTTGGAAAACGGAGGGGTAAATTATATGTTTTACTTATCAAATGGTTTTATAAACTTGAGTTCGGTCCACTCACCCTTAATGTTTTTGGTAACCCCTTCAGGTTGTGATACTGAGGTAGTGGAGGAACCTGAGGCTGAGGCATAGATCTACTTCTGCGTACCTGAACCCCTGTTGGGTGGTGTACCCGCAGGTTTACTATAGAGTCGTGCTCGCAACTTGTAATTTTGGATTTCATCCTTTGTCTGACATTCGTTTAATTCGGATTTGATGTATGACTTTAATTTGGTTATTTATGCATTTGAGGTTTTGAGGTTAAAATTGGTATGAATTATTGGGTGTCAGACGGGAGCAGGGCACGTCCCCTGGTGGTCCCTGTGGGATCGGGGCGGGTCCTGTCATTATCGATTAGACCGAGTTGGTTGTCGTGCTACCATAGTTGTGATGGATTGTTGGTGCAACTAAAGTCACGGGCGACCTGGTAGACGATATTGGTTGAGTCGAGTTACGACTGATTAGTGATTGGCTGGACAAGTTATCAGGGTTGGTACTTGTCGATGGAATCCCTGAGTGGGATCCGGAGTAGTTGGTACAGGCGGTTGATTCCGTTGGATGCGGAGTCTGGATATCGAGTTGTCTGGTAGTTAGGTCTGCACGAGGTTGTGGCAGACGCTACTATCGATGGATGTAGTCGAGTCTTATCAGGTCGAGTAGACTCAGGTTGCCGTGATGATTGTGACGATGGGATTGTCAGTCGTGACGATGATACGAGGTGTGTGAGTAATGCATATGTATGAGCAGTGATTCTGTATTCGACTCGGTTACGGCTGAGTGCGATCGCAAAATGAGACAGGGAAGTTCAGGAGACGTTTTCTTTTCTCGTATGAGTTGTCAGGGTGACTGTACCCAGAGTTGTTGGGTACGAGGGAGGCAGAGTTTCTCCTATTCGAGCAGAGGTACGAGGTTATCGTTCGGTATGAGCGGAGATCCAGGGTTGTCAGATTTACACCCTGTGTGCTGAAACTGATACTGGTGTTAGTGTGCTGCTACTAGTGTGGATGCCTGTGTGCTGATACTAGTGCAGGTGATAATGCGTTGGTGCTGGTACTGGCGTTGGTGCTGGTGCTGGTGATTGTGATGACGTTGAGTCACATCCGTCGAGATAGGCTTATGTTCGGTATCTTTGGTTCAGGAGTGGATCACAGATAGAGTTAGATTGGTTAATGGACACGTGGTTGATGCTCGAGTGTGTTGGTTCCGACGTGGTTGGAATTTCGGAATCACGAAAGGTTGCGATTGAGGCGACGAGTGGAATGCGGGTTTTCCACATTGGTATTGGGTATTTCGAAGTCATTTTGGGTGACTTCTCAGGTTCTATCATGGTTGATGATGGTAGATGATGTAGATGAGGGTTGTGTCACCAGTACATTGGTCGTGTATTGGTTGGTGGAACCGGGATTTGTCTTGGGTTTTCAGGAGGAGTTGAGTATATCGAAGTTAGGTGACTGAGATTTCTCATTTTCTACTTGGTGGCAGACGATGTCAGGTTACATGACGTGGTGAGTGCAGCAAGTTTTGTTTTCATTCACGTATGATGGATTTTGATGTCATTTTATTCGATCATCCTTGGTTTTTCCTCGGTGGAATGACAAGGATCGATACGAAGTGATTGGGGAGAACCCACAGTCTCGACGTGTCTCGTCGTTGGCTGATCCATTTAGATGTGGGAATTGGTTGACGAACGATCTGACAATATGCAGATTAGTTGAGGGTATAAGACCCTATGACTTGGAATTTGGTAGTTGACTGTGTGGATCCTAAGTGGATCTGGATCGTGACGTCTATAGTCGGTTGACGTAGTGTTGGATCTGGATCATGATCTTGATGATCCAGATAGGTGGAGAGTTTCTCACTCTTACTTAGATGTTCGAGTTGAGGATGATGGGACTGAACTTCTTTTCAGGTAAATCCCATATGGCTTATTACTCGCCCGAGTAGTTGTCCGACGAGTAAGTGTCCGACGAGGTCAGATTTGGTCAGCCTAGAGGTGTTGATGTTGGGATTGGCTTCCCTATGAAGCCAATCAATGGTAAGGTAGTAATCGGTTGGGCAGGTAACCGAAAGTTTTGGTTTTGATGCGTCTCGGTAGACGTGAACAATATCTCAGGTTTTGGGAATCAGATTTCTGGATGACGATTCAGGATTTGATTTTGGAACTTGAAAGAGGATTTCTGGATTTGGGTTTTGGAATCAGATTCTGGGTGACGATTCAGGATTTGATTCTAGAGCTTGACTATGGATTTTCTTTTATGGATTTGGGTTCGAAATGGTTATTCCAAATGCTAGCTTACGGAATAATGATTTCGGATTCGGATTTGGACATGGCTATGGATATGATTTCTGGGTTTGGATTCGGGATTTCTTACGAAATTGCGAATTCGGATTCAGATCTGGAAATAGATGATGGGTTGGAGTTTCGATTTGTCTAATACTGGATTGGACAGATGGACACCATTATGGAAACGTGTTTGGCTACGACCTAGGTGGTCGTGCTGTTGTTGTCGTTGTTGTGGTAGGTTGGTAGATAGACGTATGTACCTGGTATGTTGTTCGAGGTACAATACTAGGCTGGCTTGTAGTGCCTGGTGACGGTATATAGGATATACCAGTAGTATGATGCTGAGCGTGTTGGTAGTCGGATTGGTTCTGATACCATTGGATTAGTTGAGGTCGTGGACTAGACGTTGGATACTGTGCATTGGGTCATGGTATTTTTGATGGGTCTAGTTACACACAGGTTGAGTGAATTGTTGGTTAGTGTTCACTCAGGTTGAGTAAGCTGGTGGTTATTATAACCACAAGTGAGTATAGTGTCAGTTTTTGACTGACGACTGTCACGTGGTGACAGTTTGTCGAAGGTGTCAACGTGGATTGGTTAGTGAGATTTGGTGACTCCTAGTGCGAGCAGACGTCAGGATAGATTGGTGACGGAGCAAGGGAACCTTCGAGTGGTTGTGTCAGCGACTCGGTAGATTTGACAAGTAATTTCAATTCGGGGCGTATGACTATGGTTATTCGACGTGGTCGAGTGTAGTCGATACGACGTGAGTGTTAGTGGTACGAGTGTTAGTGGTACGTTTGGTTTCAGACGAGTATTGTTCTGGTTAGTGGGTGTGCGAGTGTACACGTGTCGTGAGATCGAATTATTTCCACGAGGTGGATGTGGAATCAGGATAGTTGAAGTTTCGGGAACGGAAATTAAATAAGGAGGGAAGAACGGTTAGAATTAGGTCGGTTGGAATTTCGACGAAATTAATTAAGGAGGGAAGGTTGTAACGACCCGTCCCAAATTCCTAGATTAGATTAGTGACTAATCACAATTAGTGAGGTTAATCAGTGATTAGTAGGGCGAAATCGGACGAACGATGCAAAATGACCGTTTTGCCCCTGGGTGTGGGCAAAATGTTTACTTTTCATTCTGGCGGTCAAACGGACTTTGACCAATGACCGTGACGTAGTTTGTGACATCACAAGTTCGTAGACAGGTGGCACGTTCAATTCCGACGTTCGAGGAGGAAGTTATGACGTTCGGGAGTTTAGGGGCATTTTGGTAATTTTGGTTAAAAAGGGGCAAATGTTGACTTTTTGACCAAGAGGTCCGATGGCCGAGGGCCAAAGACCAGTACGTAGATAAGTATGATACGAATCCATAGACAGGCGGAACGTCGAATTCGGACGTTCGATGGCGAAGTTACGGTTCACGAAAGTTCCAAGTTACTATTCATGATGACACTTTTTACGAGACAAAAAGTGCAGTTTTGTCTCTAGTGGGCCAGCTTTTTAGATAGACAATGGATGAGTGACAAGTGTCACCCATCCACTAGCCAACCTCACACATACATGCATATCATCCCTTGCATTTTGCATCGATCATTCCTATTTTCAACCCAAAAACCCACTCGATCTCATTTCTCTCATTCTCGTGCAACCCAAACCCATCCAAATTTCACCCAAGACCAGGACAAAGGACCAGGAGGCTGAGGGAGTTGAGGTGGCCAGCCTGGATGGCCAGGGCCGCCGTGCACGGGCGGCTGAAGAGAGGAAACCCGCAAGGTACCCGGTTATACCATTTTAATCCATTTTTCCATTTTTATTGTTATGGTTCATTTTTAATGGTTTTAATGAATCCATTAGGTTTCTGGGGGGTTGTTATGACGTTTTTGGTGGTGGTTGACGGCTGAGAAGCCGTGGGGAAGGAAATGGGAAAATAGGACCGTGAGGTCCATTTCGAACCAAGGGGTTTCAGGTGGTTTTTCTTAGTTTTAGGGATTGGGTTAGATAGGAAATGAGAAAAGAGGAATTTAGGGATTGAAATGGAGGAAAACAGATCGAAAATGAGGGAGTAAGAGGGCCGGACCGGACTGCACAGTCGAACCGACCGGACCGGTCGGCTGAAGGTTAGGGGTGACACTGTAGCTAGACGCGTGAGGCCCACGCGCAGCCACTTCAGGCAGCACGTGCGGGCGCATGGGGGATATTTTGGGCAAGGTTCCAACATGTCAAATCATCTTTTCGATGTAACGAACATTTTGGGACTGGTTTCGAGTCGATCGGACATCGTTTCGATAGATTTCGGGCTGTCCGAAGGTTTAGGTTCGGTTTTAAAAATAGTTAGAAAATCGAGAAAATTATGGGACTGTAATGAGAGGTTAATGAGGCTATTAGTAACCTTCTATTACGATTTGGATAGGTTTGGGAGTCCCGATGACAGTGATCGGCTCGGGAGAGCCTATGACACGCAAATCGAGGCGGCAGCTCGGACGGTCTGTGAGTGGACCTTGTTTTCTAAATTGGTGCATGTATAAATGTTTATTATATGTTTTAAATACTTGTTTGTGATGCCATGAGTGCATTTGGATGTGTGGTTACGTATAGGCACGTATTTCGAGGTTTCGACCCTATACGTTGCCTATACGGGTCAGTATTTCTTTATCGATCTAAATGAAATGGTTTTGGATTTCAAAAGGATAAACTCGGGTATGAGACCCATTTGGTTTTGTCTCGGGCATATGACCTTAGATATCGGGCACGGTGCCCAGCTGATGTCATATGTTCGGGCACGAGACCCAGTTATTTTACGGTTTATGATTTTGGGTCAAGGACTCTAGATGGATTTCTAAGTTCATGATGGTTTACGGGAACCGACATGAACTCTGGAAAGGTCATTGTGGTTGATGAAGGTTTATGGGAACCGGCATGAACCTTTGTAAGGTCATTCTGGTTCATGACGGTTTATGGGAACCGGCATGAACCCTGGTTAATGGATGTTATGGATCATGACGGTTCAAGGGAACTGGGCATGAATGTTTATTTTATGTATATATATGTATTCATATACCTTCCTTTACTTCTATTATCTCCTCAGGGGAGGGTCGTTGGCCTAGGTGGACCCCGGAGTAGTCACGGAGCACCGACTGAGTGGAGTCACCCCTCAGTTGGGTTCCTTACTCTCAGGAAGGCTATGATTACTATTACCTCAGGTAGGGTCAGTGGTCTGCGGACATTGATCTTGACTTTGAGAAGACTCGGATTGAGACCTGGGTAACACGCGCGTAGCTTTGGAAACCGTGACAGGATTGGTTGTGTGAATTATATGTATATATGATGTATGCTTTATGAGATATATGATATGATATATGATGTGTGTTTACACAGGTTTTGGGCAGTGGCCCGTATGGTTGGTTTCTTATGGTTTGGGCTGAGTCCCTTGTGGATTTGGGCAGTGGCCCGTATGGTCGTTTTCATGATGGTTCTTTCAACCTTGGTTTTGGGCTTAGTTCCCACATATGGTTTATTTCAGATAAATGGTTTTTGAATGCATGCATGCTTTCTAGTGAAGGGTACAAATGTCTTCTCGTTAAAATGTTTTTATAAACTCTTATTTTGTCCACTCACAGCTTTTAATCTTTTGACTGCCCTTTAGGTTGACATCGGATGTGGACTGTAGCAGAGACCGAGATATCGCATACCTCCTCTGGATCCTGGCGTACTCTGATAGCTAGGGAGGGTAAAGGTCGGAAATATCCCTTGTCTGACACTTCGTGTCAGACGGGAGCAGGGTCATCCCGCGTTAATCCCGGGGGGATTGGGATGGGTCCTTTTATTTTCCAAATTTTTGATTCTGAAAGTAATCACTTTGGAAGATTGGGGAGATAACCCCTCTAAAATCCACTTTTTAAAAAGCTTTGAAATGAGCCCTAAAGGATTTAATTTCTGGGATTATCAGAATTCCTGAGATCAAATCCTTTGTTTTCAAAATATTCGCTTTTCTCACACTTGGTTTATTCAGTTAAAAATTGGAACTCTGAAGGAGCTTCCTAACTGGTTTTAAGCCTGGTTTCTCGTATAGGGACCCAATGCTGAATTTATATCCTGGAGATAGCCCCTTCCTTTTTTGAAATATTTAAAAAGGAAAATATTGACTATTCTGTGGAAAGAAAATTATTCCTATGGTTCCTGATTTGTTATGAACTCCCCTGGATCCTGAAATGGGATTATAGTTTTACCGAAGATGATGACGACTTGTGGTTTTTCATCACTCAACTCGAAAGACAAATCTTTATTCGCTGGTGGGATAAATTTCACATTGATCATCTGAAACCTCAAAATTTTAAAGCAAAAAATTTATCCACCTTATTGTCTGATGGACAAATATCAACTCTTAACAGTCCTTGTTCATCGTCTTATTCCAAGGCAGATAAGCTTAAGTCTCTGATAGAGGTTTTTCCTGCTTCTTGTTCAAAAAAGGATATGAAAGATCAAGTTCTCAAACTACTTGATATGGATGATGATGATATCGAAATGAAGTCTGAGGCAGCGTCCTCTCAGCAAGATGCAGCTGATAGCTATAATTGGTTTGAAAATGAAGATGATTGCTACAGAATGTTCCCTCTTATCAAACAAAAGACAAAATAGCATGAAATGCGCACTAAGAACAAGTTCAATGCATGAAATGCACCCGTGAAGAAAAGGTAAGATAAGATTTGGACTGATAGTTTCAATTCTTATCTTCCTTCTGTAGAACTTTTTATCCTGTCGGCCACAGTATCCGCTCGTGAATGGAAAAAGTCAAAAGTGAAGATACCGCTCATAATTGTAGGTTGTTTTTGCTCAGTCCTTTCATCAGCTGACACATGGCTCTGTTTTTTCTCTTTTTGTTTGCTATTTAAAGAGCCTTAGAGCTCAGTTGTAAGTGTGTGTAAGATACGAGTGCAAGTGCAAGAGTGTGTAATCAGTTTGTAAAACCATCGAGTGTGTTGTTTGAGTGTGCTGTTTGCTGTTCCTTTACACAAGTTTGACAATTTCAATATATGTGAGTATATTTTCATATGATCTTTATTTCGTTTTTATATTCAGTTTTTTCTAATCCACTGCTGGAACTCTGTATTTTTCAATTTTTGATTATTATGTTGTTAACTATATATATATATATATATATAGTTTACCTATTTATAAGCTTAAAAGGGATTAACGTTTAAAAATCTGTGTTAACGTCTTCCGCTAGAATTGGTTGTATTGATAGGCCATTGATTGGTGAGTGTGTCGACATGCTTGTGCTCTCACTTGTACTACCAACTAACCATTACTTACAAATAAAATTGTGCAAAAAATTCATTCATTCATAAAATGGCAACTCTTGATCGGCTTGAGCCTGATCAGTTACAATAGTTGAACTAATCTTGAATGAAATAATGGAAGACTAGACTTCACTTGTAGTAGCAATTTAGATGATCAACATTCCATGGGGGACGTAGGAGCTTGCCCCTAGAAGTCTGTAGTTCATAGGTGCCTCGTAGGCAGATCTTTGTGACGTAGTATGGTTCTTCCAACTTAGGGTGCATCCCATTTTTTCAGTCTTTAGCTGCTAGGATGATCTTTCTTAGGACCCAATCTCTAGCCTTCAAGTTTCTTGGCTTGACTTTGGAGTCATAGTATCATGCAATTGTTTGCTTGTAGGCCATATTTCACACCTTGTCTTGCTCACGGTGTTCTTCCAAGTGGTCCAAGTTGAGTGTGAGTGGCTCATTGTTTTCATCAGGGTTGTATGAAATCACCCTATAAGAAGTCTCACCCATCTCCACTGGTACCACAGCCTCAGCACTGAATGCCAGGGCGAATAATGTTTTATTAGTGGGTGTTTTGTAAGATGTGTAGTAGGAACATTGGATGTCTGCAAGATGTCTGATCATTTTCCCTTGGATTAATCCAATCAAGTTTTGAGGTTGTATTTGATGTTCTTGTTAATCGATTCAACATGACCATTTGCTTAACGATGGGCCACGGAAGCTAAACATAAAGTGATGTCATATGCTTCACAGAAGAATCGAAAGTAAGCAGAATCAAATTGTTTGCCATTATCTGTCACAATGGTATATGGTATGCCATAGCAGTAGATGATGTTATGGCAGAAAAAGCTATCGATTTGAGCAACTGTGATTGTTGCAATTGGCTATGCTTCTGGCCACTTGGAAAAGTAATTCACGGTTACAACAGTATGTTCTACTCCTCCCTTGTCGTTTGACATTGGTCTAATGAAGTCTAGTCCTCATCGCGAGAAAGATCATGGATTGAGCATTGGTGTGAGCTGTTCTACATGCAAGTGTGGTATAGGGGCATATTAATTGCATTGATCACACTGTTATTTAATATTAGAAGATAAATAATTTTTAAATCTAAAATTTAAAAGTATTTTTGAAGAATATTATGGTTTTTAATTATCTTAATTTTAGTTAGATTAGATACTCATATTACTTTTAAAATTAGCAAGTGAAAAAAATATATAAATAGGAGTAATTGTGACGACCTGGGAATTTGAAAAAGGAAAATTTGGAAAAATTTGAAGGAAGTGACGATTTTGCCCTTGGTTATGTAGGGCCAAAAGTTGACTTTTTGATCGGGACCTTATTTGGACTTTCCGTAAGGACTGTTGGATAGGTCTCGGGACGCTGAATCCATAGACAGGCGGCATGCATCAATCGAAGTTCGGATGTAAAAGATACAGGTCTGAGAAGGCGAAGGGCAATTTGGTAATTTGTCAAAGAAGGGAAAAATGGTAAATTGGGGCAACAAGGTGAATTGGATGAGCAATTGGCTGATTCAGCCGTGATTAGTGAGTCAAGGGGTTCACTAAGTGACATCTGCCACTTGCTAATTGAGATTGGTGGCAATGATTGCTGTTTGAAATCAAAGAAAGATAACCGTACAAAACATAAACATAAGAATACATATCTATAGCTGATCATAGTTGATCAATTTAGCCTCAGACGTTGAGAGACTCAACAAAGAGAAAATAAGTAAATTCTAGAGTGATAACGAGAAAAAATTAGAGAATTAACCCTGAAATTTGAAAACCCAAACCGTGGAAGCTCAAATCTTCCAAAATTCGAGATTAAAGTTATAGGCCGTGATGATTCAAATTGAGGTTTGATTGAGTCTTGTAGGATCATTTCGACCAGGACCAGATTAAACGTGAAGGAAATTGAGGTCGTTTTGGGCTAGAACAGAGGGGATGAGGACTTTGGATTTTCGAACTTGAGTCGAGCAATTTGAGGGATTGAAGGATGAAATTGAGGTTGGAAATATACTTAGAAGAGTCCTACGAAGCTGTTGGCTGGATCAATGGAAAGAAAACGGATGGGATTGAGAAAATTGGATAGAGGAACCATGTTCTGGTGTTCTTCGAAAGTCGAGTTTGAATTGAAGGATTAAGGTAAGTTTGATCCAAATTGATGTTACAGACCCATAATTAAGTTGTTTACGAAGCTATTCGAATGTTCAATTATTGAAAAAGATGTCGAATTGATGGAGAACTAAACGGGTCATGTCGCGGGTCGCAGGGATCCGTTTGCAGGGAATCGGGCGAGGACGATGAACAGTAACAGGTACTGTAGCAGGCGTGTGGACTTCACGCGCAGCCGCTTGCGGCGGCACGTGAGGGCTCGTGGTCACGATTCCTAAGGTGAGGTCAACATGACTTTTGTTCTATGCAATGTAACAAACATTTTAACGTTGGTTTCGAGTCAATCAGACACCATTTCGATATTGTTTCGAGGGTCCGAAGGCTTATGTTACGTTTTTAATTAGTAATTAATTCCCGAAAAATTATGGGAAATTAATATGATATTAATTAAGTCATTAGTGACCTTTAATGATGATTTTGGATAGGATTCATGTAAGGACCCGTCCCGAATATCGGGATTGAATATTAATTAATTACGAATTAGAATGACTAATCGGGGATCAGTTGAGTGAAATCGGACGAAACGTGCAAAATGACCGTTTTGCCCCTAGCGTGGGCAAAATGTTGACTTTTAGTTCGGGCGGTCAAATGGACTTTGATCGATGACTGTGACGTAGTTCGGGACGTCACGAGTTCATAGACAGGTGGCACGTTCAATTCCGACATTCGTAGAGAAAGTTAGGATGTTCGGAAGTTGAGGGGTATTTTGGTAATTTGGCATAGTAGGGGCCAAATGTTGACTTTTTGGCTGGGAAGTCCAACGGACGAGGGCCAAGGACTGTTACGTAGGTCTCGTCGATGCGAATCCAACGACAGGAGGCATGCCGAAATCGGAGATTCGACGACGAAGTTATGGTCACGGAATCGGGCTCGATTAACCGAACGAACCGGGATTAAAATAATATTTTAATGTGAACAGTACCCGGTGACTGTGCACATCCGGATGAGTGACAAGTGTCACCCATCCCTTGTTTCCAGCTCCATGTTTCCCTCCAAACACCATCATCACCCCTAATCATCATGTTCTCCACCATTTTCCTTTATTTTCTTTGAAAATTCTTCAAACCGTGCACATTTTGGGGAGGGATTGAACTGGGAGAATTGGCTCCCTTTCTCTGCCGTTTTTGTGAGAAAAATGAGAGTTGGAATGACTGGACTAACAAGGGAAACACGAGGGGTTGTGAGTGTGAGGAATTCTGGGTTTCGAAATTTAGAAATTTTGGGGGGAAAATTCAATTGTTGCGAATTGAGCCGTGAGGAGTGGAATTGAAGCTCGAGTTAGCTTCCTGAGATCAGTACGAGTCGATCCACATCGAAAACACGAAGAATTGGCAACGTTTTGGCTCTGAACACACTTGGTGACAGAGGAGGAAATTCGAGATTGTGTCGAGGAATTGGAGGCTTCGATGGATGAAATTGAGCTGGGGATTACGTTCCTGAGGATCCCACGATGCTTCTGGAAGGATCAATTGAAAGAAAACGGTTGTGTTTGGCTGAACTCCATGGTTGCACAGTGCACGGATGTTCGAGTTTGAGTCGTGAAGATTGAGCAACGGATTGATGCAATTGAGTTGGGGGAAAGGTTTACCTGAGATCAATGAAGCTTCTTGATGAATCAATTTGGGGAAATCTTGTGGAATTGAGGTAATTCGACTGATGAACAGTGGCTGGAGGCCCTTCGATTGTTCATCCTTGATCGTGAGGATTGAGGTAATGTTTCAAGTAATTAATGTTACAGAACCCTAATTGAACTTATAACGAAACTCACTGAATGTTCAATTGATGAAAACAGTGTGGAATTGACTGAAAACCAGCCGGGTCTGATCGCGGGTTAAACGACCCGTTTACCAGACAAACGGGCATGAACGATGACACTGTAGCTGGCGCGTGGGTTTCACGCGCAGCCACTCACGGCGGCGCGTGAGGGCGCGTCCGGCCTAGTCTCAAGGTGAGGTCAACATGACTTTTGATCCTCTCAGTGTAACGAACATTTTGACGTTGATTTCGGTGACATCGGATATTGTTTCGATAATGTTCCGCGTATCCGAAGTTTTGTTTTACGAGTTAAAATACGTATTTAATTCCGGAAAAACTGGGGAAAATTATATGAAGTATTTTGAGATGTTAGTAACCCTCTATAATAATTTTGGGCAGGAGTTGTGATTTCCAGATTTTACGGAAAAACGTGCAGCTCGGAAACGAACCGTTCTGAACGGTGTGTGTGAGTGGACTTTGTTTTCTAACCGTGATGCATGCATATATGATTTAAAATGCTTTATTATATGATTTGATATGCTTTGGCATGATTGGTATTTCAATTCGGTGATTTCTCGGTTTTGTGATTATTATATTATTATATTCTGGCACGATTTTCGAGAAATCATGAAATTGGTTAAACATGAAATTGTGGGCGTGAGAACCCAAGTAAATAATGATTTTGACTCGGATTTGGAGTTACATGTGAATTTGATGATTTTTTGGTATCCTCGTGATTTTGTGATTATTTTAATCAGTCTTTCGGGCACGTTTTACGAGGAACGTGCAAATGATGTTTTGGGCTAAAGCCCGGATTGAAAATGATGTTTTGACTCGGGTTATGAGTCAGGAAGTTGAAAATGATATTTGGACTCGGATTATGAGTCAGTGATTGATTTCATGGATTTACGTGATCGTGGCAACTCGGGTTTACAGTTGCACGGATTTACGTGATATTGATATTTTGGGCTTGAGACCCAATGGAATTGTGATTTTGGTTGGAATTGTATTTCCATGTGATGACATGATGATATTAATGATTTTCGGATTTATAAAGTAAATCGGGACTTGGGGCTGAGACCCTGTATTGATATATGATTTGGTTTTTAATGCAACTGTTTTTCACTGGTTTTTGTGATGGTGATATGTTGCGGATATTTAGGGCTTTCGGGAGAAAATATGTTTTTCCCCGGAGTGCACCCTGGAGATAACGCTCGCCTTCGGGATGGAAGTGTTTACCCCGAAGAGGTCACGTAGCACGATCTTTGTCTTGCAGCCCAGGGGAGGCTTGACTCAGATCAGATGTGCTGGATTATATGGATCGGTAAGTGATATGTTCACGAGATCCGGATCGTCGGCTGGTGAGGTTTTTCCCAGCGACGGATTGCTGACTGATGATGTGTTCACAGCAGCGGATGCTCGGATTTTGAGCGGTCCTTGAGCCTATTGATATGCACGCGTTGCAGGGATAAACGTGACTCTAAGCAACAGGATATGGAAATAAGTCCCGTGGATTATGGAAAATGATTTTGAGGAAACCGTGGTTTAGCGGTTAAAATGATTTAAAGAAACTGTGAACTTTTTGAGATATTAAACTGATTTGGTGAACATGAGTTTTTGTGGACCATGAGAAAATATGTTTTGATTTTATCGGTCCACTGTTCATACTTGAATGATTTCATACTATTACTCATGTTTTACGAAATGCATGCAAGTTTGTGAAAACTGGAGGGTAAGAATGTATTTTGGTAAATGTTTTTATAAGAGGTCATTTTTGTCCACTCACACCTTTTCTGTTTTGTTAACCCTTCAGGTCGTGGCGCGTTGATCGAGGCTATTCCAGAGGTGGAGGTATGTGCGGGCATAGGCGCAGAAATTCCCTTGTCTGGCAGGTACTGAAGGGTAGTTTCGGACTTTCAGTTGACTTGTCAGACGGGAGCAGGACCGGGTACGGTTTTTGACGTCCAGTTGGGACGGGTCCTGTCAATTCATGATTCCTGGAAAATGTCGGAAATTACGGAAATGCGTGCAGCTCGGAAAACTAGCGGTTTGGACGGTGTGTGAGTGGACGTTTGTTTTATAAACTGTTATGCATGCATAGTTAAATGTTTTACATGATTGATTACATGATTTGGTTTGCAATGATGTCATGGTGATATGACATGATTATTTGTGATTTAATGATTATTTTAATCGGTCTTTCGGGCACGTTTTACGAGGAATATGCAAATGATATTTTGGGTTAGGTCTGGAGTCAAAAAGGTTTCAAAAAGGATATTTTGATTTAATTGGCGAGTAAATAATGATTTTTGGATTATTTTAATGTTTTCAAATGAGATTTTACGGATTTACGTGTAAATGACATTTGAGCTTGAGACCCTGTCAGGAATGATTTTGACTTGGTTTGAAGTCAAGGATTTGATTGAAATGTTTTGGGATGTAATCCCATGATGGTTTTCATTGTGATTTTGCCCGGACGGTCGAAGCTAGGGGTATTTCCCAGACGACCGAAGCTCGGGGGATATGATTGTGATTGTTCCCAGGCAGCCGAAGCTCAGGGTGTTTCCCAGAAGGCTGATGCTCGGGGTGATATGTAACAACCCGTACCTTCGGGAAGGGTAAAAATGTAATTTTGTAACAATTTTGTATAAAAGGACGATTTTGCCCTTGTGAATAGTAGGCTAAAAGTTGATTTTTTGAATTACCGATTGGATGAGTGTTAGCCCTTGACCGTGATGTATTTTAGGACGTCACGAGTCCGTCGACAGGTGGCAGGTTCGATTCGGAAAATCGGAGGAAAAGTTATGACGTTCGGATGATCGAGGGCGTTACCGTAAAAGGGTGATTGTCAGACGGGAGCAGGGTTCGTCCCAGGTATCGAGGTGATATTTGGGACGGGTCCTGACATGATATGTGTTCCCAGGAAGTCAGAGCTCGGGGTGATTACCAGACGACTGATACTCGGAGTTATGCGTGCCGGGACAGTCGGAGCTAGGGGTGGCTTCCCAGACGACTGAGGCGCGGGATATGGCCTGCGCGTAGTGCGGATATGATTGTGTGATTGTTTGTGCACTTGTGAGTAGTGCGGTTTGATGTTTGATGTTGATTGTGATTGCGTACTGGTATTGAGTACGGGTTTTGTTCATTCTTTCCGTACAGGTATTGAGTACAAGTTTTGGTCTTTGTGGCCAGGTTGGTGTTTTTATATGTTTGGCTTGAGAGCCGGGATTTGATGTTGTTCATGTGATTTGGCTGGGAAGCCGGTGATTTTTATTCATATCTTGATCCTATGCATGCATGGTTTTATAAACTGGAAGGGAAAATGGTCTATTTGAAATGTATTTTCAAATTATATTATTTTTGTCCACTCACACCTTTTTTGTTTTGATGACCCTCCGACCGTGGAACGACGTTCGGGGCTGATTGAGAGGCGGAGGCATGAGCAGTGCAGTTATCCCTTGTCTAACGGGTGCTGAAGGGTAATTTTGGGACTTCAGTTGACTTGTCAGATGGGAGCAGGACCGGACATGGTTATCAAAGTCCAGTTGGGACGAGTCCTGTCAGTAATGTTTTCATAATCCTCAATATAATTCTTATAATAAAAAATTAAAAATAAAAAGTAATGTTGAAATTATGATAGATTTTGGTAAGTGTTTTTTAGATTGTTACTGGACTAGTTTACTATTGGATGACATTAGTTGTAATTTATATAAAAATTATGATCTATTTTAAATTGTATAATACTTTGACTAATCAAAGGACCTATGAGTTTAATTTTTCTATATGCAAGTTTTTTTAATAAACTTATATATTAGTAAGGACCTATGAGTTAATTGCCCTTTTTTCAAATGGAAAGAAATGCCCTTTAGGGTGAACGGTGAGGGGAGCTAAGGGGCAAGGACAAGGAAAAATTAAAATGCAGGCTCTCTTTGTTTTAGGAGAGATTGGTCACACTACTAAAAAACCGGACTAAAAGTATGAATAAAATTCATGCTTTAAATCAATAAAGAGTACAAATATTAATTAATATTTGTGGAATATAAAAATATCCACAATGCAGGCACATTGAAAGGGTCGGTGGGTGTTAGCTCCGCTTCTTCAATGTCTATTTGGATTAAGGAAGTGGGGTAATGGGCAGATAAAGAGGTCCTAGTTACACCAGTTTTCACTCCTCATACAACACACTTTTTATGTTTGTGTCTTAATTATAGGGCACATTTTAAAAACTTTTCATTTCCAATCTTTCTGACATAACTACACGGGTGTCAGTTTACTAATTGTGTGCTCAATATTCAATTTTTAAGAAAATATATAAATATTTGAATTAGGTCAATTACAAACTCAATTAATCCTCATACACGAAATTAAAACTCCTCCTCATATTATACTAACATTATACATTTTATACATAGAAATAAAACTCATGCTTACAATACACTAATATAAATCTGATCTGCAAAATTAAAACTCATGCTCTTACTATACTAACATTACAAACTTTCAATACCATTTTAGTATGGAAAACAAAAAAAAACAGCTATATGAATTCAAATCAAAATATAAAATTAATAAGCTAGTAATGATCATACATAAGTAGTAATAAATAATAATAACTAAATTATCGAGAAGGGGGAAATTTATGCTCCAACAGCTACTTCTGTTGGTTAGAAAGACTTCCTTTAGTCTATTCTTCCAACTTATATTCATGGTCCCTTCCTAAAAACGGGGTTCTGAAAGAAAGGCAATGTGTTGGAATGCAAGCTCTGCAAAGACGCCGAAGGTAAAGAAGCTATACGACGATAATGAGTTGAAATACACAATCTTGGATGTATCAATAAGCTAGTAATAATAAATAATAATAACTAAATTACCAACATCATAAAACCTAATGTAAGTTTAATTTCACATGGCAGCCAACAGTCCAACATTATCATACAACCTATTTTAAGCAGATTTTCATATCACAGCCAACAACATCATAAAACATTATCATAATAACTAAATTATCATCTCATAACCAAATAAAAATAATAAAAGTAAACTTAAAAATTCTACTAACATCCATAGACATCATTTACTTCATAAAGCAGTCTTTCATTCCATAGATATACAAAAGTAACAACATTCTAACAATTGCATCAGTCTGCAAATTCAGAACTTGCTCTAACTACAGTTAGCAACTAGAAGTGGCAAGATTCATTCCACTTTCTTGTCAAAAGATCAATCTGACTTCTTATGTAGACTTTCCAAAATACCAAACTATTCTACTAATGATACTTTGAGGCTGCACCAAATATAATCCAATCAAAAACACAAAAAGATGGCATTGGAAAGGTTACTAACCAGAATTTGCACTATGTCAATCAGTAGTATTTGCGGCTGAGCCATTTACCGGATTCTGGCTTCCAATATTTCCACTACACATACGGGTTGTTGTTTAAGTTTCATAATTTCTGCACTGCTCCTGCATCATAGAAATTAAAGGAGTCACTGCGTGGTCTATTGAATCCTCTGCCCTTCTTTTTCTCCCTCTTATCAGATGTTGAACCAATTGTCTCTCCAACTGCTACTTCTTCCTAACTTTAATAGCCCTATGAAAAATTACCATTCATTTCAACTCTTTTGAAATTTTAATAAATAAACAAATGATTATAAGTTTGTTTTACACTTGTTATTATTTGTTTATTACTTCATTTATCTTGTATTTTAAAATAATTATATCTATATAAAAATTCAATAAATAAACTACTTAAAGATAAGCACAAGTCGAAATTTTTTTTTTAGAAATATTCACTATTAAAACTCAAAAGAGATCAAGTAAAACTCATTCGCGCATATATATATATATTGAGGCTATTCAAACATAATCAAATTGCTATGTTTGCCTACTTGAATTTTGGCACGCACATTTAATCATTGTTCTATCCATCTGCTTCAACAATAATTGGTTCAACATGTTCTCTAGTTTCAACTTGATCATTGTCCCTGCTTGAATCTTAGTGCATTTGGTTCTAATGATCCCAATATATTCATGTCAAAAAATCACGACAAATTGTGAATGACCTGGGAAATGTGTCGATAAATCATTGCATTAGACATTAATTACAAAAAAAAATATGTGCTCTATAGTGGTAAGAATAGAACATGTACAATGACGAACTTTAATAATTCATCATCATTTATTAAAATTGTGCTATATATTAGTACATAAAAGCCAAAAATTTGCGATATAGTAGTACATAAAGGTCATCATCACGTGATTTGCTGATAATAAAAGTGGACAATTGAAATATAAAGATATACAATTGTGCACAATACTGTTTTACACACAAACTTTTTCTGTTTGTGCTCTCTAAAGACACGAATATTCATACTTTTACATTTTTGAATACAAATTCAACTTATTTATGTCATATAAGAATTAGAAAACACAAACATCAAATTTGTGCCCTATAAATTGTGGTTATAGCCCACTTTTTTGGTAGTATGGGGTTTATATTTGATAATAGGCGTACATTTGTTATATAAACTAGAAAGCAATAGATTGAACGGATTTAAAATAACTAGTCGTAGTACTAATTAAATGGATTTTATGCACAAAGTTATTTGAAATCAATCCATTTTTTTCTTCACTTTTCTTTTCACTCAAAACCTAGCATATATCAATCGTTATTCTCTAACCACCAAATGTAACCTTGTTATGAAATCTAAATCACTCCTAAATTAAGAAAATGGGTGTTTTTTTAATCAAGTAACAATGAATTTCATTGCAAGAGATTAAAAAAAAAAAAAAGATCAGTAAAGAGAGCTAGGTTTGGGGTACTCATAACGTGGCATTGTTAAAACCTTATTGAAAAAACCTGGCATGAGTGAAAAAAATTCAATAAGAATAAAGAGCAGCACATGCAACTACAAACGAGTCTCATCTAAATCTGCTTCTAGCAGCGGAATGACTGCCTGCCAAAAGTCCATTCCATGTTCCTGCAATTGGACTTGAGCAAGTGCAGCAGTCATGCGATATCATATTTCAAAGTAGCCAACTATATAACCTAATTACTTATACAATTATGTTGCATATTTTTCACAGTAGCGAGTGATGTATACAACTGCAAGATAGAGATATGCAATTAACCTTAAGTCAATGAAATACGTATTACAAATATATACACAAATATATATATATATATGCAGTTAGTCACAAGACTTGCAGCGCAGATGGAGAGGAATTGAAGAATGTAAGCAGAAATAATATACATGAAATATGATGAAGAGATGGACATTCATATTGGTAAAGATCTGAAGCAGGGAAGAAAAACATTTGGAGCTGCAGCTTGGCCCTGATCCCACTCTAAGTCATTCCACCACGATTTCTCTCCTTGGATTTTGAGATTATTGCACGTTTGAGGGGCAATTGTTGATGTGTTGAGTGGCAACTTCTTCAATGTTGGACACCCAGCTACTTCAATTTTGTTGAGATAAGCAAAGGGCAGGGCAGTCTCATATATGCTTGTCAACTTTGGTAGATCATGCAATTTCAGAGTTGTAAGTTTTGCAAATGGAGGGTCCCGCATTGGCATTTTTCTTACCTCTTCATCTCCCACTCCACCTAATCTTTCCAAATCAATAATTTTATCCATTTCATTGCACAAAGAAACGCACAAACTGCTGAGGTTTGGAGCAAAAATGAGC
Organism: Prinsepia uniflora; assembly: GCA_032719365.1. Classification (NCBI taxonomy): domain Eukaryota; kingdom Viridiplantae; phylum Streptophyta; class Magnoliopsida; order Rosales; family Rosaceae; genus Prinsepia; species Prinsepia uniflora. The sequence continues at coordinate 15,951,486 of CM064864.1, read as the reverse complement.
CACGTCATGTTCATCAGATTTGGACACCGATAAGCAAATACTTGCTGAAGGCCATTGAAGCAGAAAGTAGTAATAAGTGATGATCCCCGTGGAATATGAATATGAATATGATCATCATCGTTATTATCTGTTGCTGCTCCTCCTCCACGTCCTCCCCAGCTAACCTCAAGTTCTTTCAAATTTTCAATTCCAACGATATCAAGGATATTAAGACGTCCCATATCCGCCAGAAATGATACATCTAAACGCCCTGACTCATGTGCCATGACTAAGGAATCTAATCTTAGATTTTGAATGCAGGTGGCCACTAATTCGGGGTAGTTGAGCAATAATCTTCGGAAACATGAGATATCATGGATGCTCAAACTCAAAACCTCAAGCTCTTTCAAACCCTTGATTTCATCAATAACAACCATCATGCTATTGCCATTGCTATTGCTCCATCTTTCTCTAATTTCTCCATTTCCAAAAATAATTTCGTCCCCGCAATTACCACATCTACGCATTCTCAACACCTTTAGCTTATTAAGACTTGATATCAGATTTGGAGGAAAAAACTTAAGATTTCGCGTCCATTCCAGATCCAAATACTTCAGACTAACACAATCCTTTAATTCAATCGGAACCTCTGTTATTCCTGTATTTGACAAATTGAGATATTGCAATGAAACCAATTTTGAAATTCCAAATGGCAGTTGAGCTATTTCCTCATTATAAGACAAATCCAGAACTCTTAGACTAGGCATATATTCAAAGAAACCACCCACAATCATCTTCAACTGGCTTTCACGAATAAATAAGGTTAACAAATTGGGAGATCTTGGTATTTCAGCTAGACGTTTGGTATGACTCGACATCAATGACACCCTTTTTGTCTTTTCCCATTTTTTGACATCTGCCGCTCTTTCTGCACTAGTATGAACAAGGAAATTGGTCTTTTCTTTCCCACAATCACAAGCTAACCATAATGTCATGTCACGAACTACATCGTGCATTTTTACACAATCATCTCCACCACCTTCTAACAAACATGCATCAAGAAGAGTACCTATAATATGGTAACTCTCATTTTTTGCTTCGTCTACATTTTCACATTCATCCAATATCCCCTCACACATCCAAAAATATACTAAAGTATTCCTCTTTATCAAGAAATCTTCCGGGAATAGAGCACAATATAGTAGGCATGATTTGAATTTTTCACCTGGTAAATTATCATAACTGAATTTTAAAAGTGGGAACACCTTATCTCCCATACCTGAAAACTCCGAAGCAGAGTTTTGAAGGACACGAATTGCATATTTCCATTCTTCTGGTGTCTTCTTGGATACCATGGCCCGACCAATTGTAATCAATGCAAGTGGCAAACCATCACACTCTGCTGCCACTATTTTAGCAAGTTGGGGAATATCAGGATGAACTTGCATTACTTCTTTCCCGACCTTCTCTAGAAACAAGTTCCATGCTTTGTCCGGCGACATACATGGCACTTTTATACTCTTTTGAGCTTCCATATGACCACATATATCCACAACCCGCGTTGTGAATATTATCTTGGACTTGTTCCTATTGTCAGGAATAGGAATCCCTAGCTTGATGATTTCAACTGGCTCCCATATATCATCCAATAGTAACACAAACTTCTTTTTGTTCAGCACCCTAAAGATGTCTTGAGCTTTTTCATGCAGCTCTTTACGCTTCCATGCATCACTGGAAAACCCAATCTTTCCACCAATCTTATCTTGAAGAATTTCGAGCTTGTGATCTTTGGAGACAACGATCCATTCCACAAAATTGAAATCATTACGAGTACGGCTGATGTTGTTATGGATTTTGGTCAGGAGAGTGGTCTTTCCCACACCTCCCATTCCATATAAGCCAATGACTCCCTCCTCTTCATTTTCAAAGTGTCTCCAAACTTCATCAAACATGGATTCCATGCCCACTGTTGGTTGTGTGGGTATTTCATCTACTATAGATTCATTTAAGCTTTTGGCTGCCACCTCTTGGAAAACTCCCTTGCTCATTAGATCTCTGACTTCCTCCAACTTTTTAGCAACTTTTTTTCCAAACTTGTAGCTGGACAAGTAGTTGTTTGAGCAGTAACCATTACAACATAATTTCTCAATTTCTTGAGAGCCATTGCGTACAACTTCATTGACTTGAGTTTCAACGGACTGTGCCATTGATATCCAATTTTGTACATGCTCTAAGGGCTTCAACTGCTGCTCAGGGCCCGCGATGGCGACTGCGACCCTTGTATTGACATCATTCCTTAGAGCCCTTAGCTCTTCCAAGGAAAGGGTGAGAGCTTGGAGGTTTTCTTGGAGGTTCACTACATAGGCTTTTGTTCCAAAAACAGAATCCCAGCAACGAGAAACAATGGCATCGCATTTCAAGGAGACTGGGAGAGTGTTACCCATGGGGTTGATTTAGCGGATGGAGTGAGTGAAATTATGGGAAAGTAGAGATTAAAGAATAAAGAATTCAATGTGAATTGCAACAAATAAGTGAAGGTAAGTAGCTGCCTTGAGTGTGAAATGATCGAGGATATAGTCCAGTGGGTGGTGGGGCTCAGCTCAAGACTTGGCAATGGCATAATATTTACAATTTTACATTTACAGCTTCGATCTTCATCCTTTAGTGGCAATGGCAGGCAGAGCGTAGTGGTAGGGCTCAACAAACACTTTCTGAGACTTAAGCCCCATAATTCTCCATTGAATTTAAAAATAAAAATAAAAAAGCCAATGATTCTCCATGATTACTCATGAGGTTTTTGCTTTGTTCCTTTTTACTTTTCTGCCTTTTTTTTCCTTAAACTAGTTGTAGTGTTCAATATTCTTGCCTTATGCCAACCGGGTGGTGATTGCTTTTGGTCACTACATTATTATAGTCCTTTAAATTTTTATGTTTTTATTAATTGCTTTGTTTTATTTTTGATTTCCTTCCTTTTCTTTTGTGTTCTTGTTTTTATGAATTTTGCATCATATTGTTTCTTGTTGTAAGCCACTAATTCGACGTTTCCACGAGCAGGATTTGGGGGGTTTAGGTTGTGAAATAATGATGGGTTGGCTTTTTTTTAACTCCTGTTGCATTCTTGGCTTTTTTCCATTCCTGATGCAGGCCTAATTTTACTAAGCTTTGGCTTTGTCTTTGTTTGAAGCCATCCTAACCAAATGAAGGTTCTGAGTGAAGGACTTTCTCTCCCTGACCTCCTTCCTTAGGATGAAAAATATTACAAAAATGACGGATGAAAAAAGATGAAAAATAAAGTATTAAGATAAAGATATTCTTCTCCTTCCAAGGACTTTCCCAAATGCCAAATGACTAGTTGCAAAGAAAATTTGAATTAGGAATCTCCAATCTCTTAGGGTGTATTCGGATGAGATAAAATAATAAATAATTTAATAAAATTTTTGAAATTCAATTCTTAAATATTTATCCAAACAGCTGAATTTGAATTTAAAGGACTCAAATTCAAATCCAAACCCATGCTCATCTAAACGGGCACTTATAATTTAAAAATAGTACGTAGTTAAGCAAGAAATCTTAGTCAATTTCTAGAATGAAATCTGTGATTTTTACTTATATTGAGTGATATACTTCCTCAAGGTTCACAAAATCATCGAAAGTCGACTCACGGTTTCAAATAATTGCTTTGGGCTAATTAAACGTGAACCTCAGATAATCAAATTCGGATAGTCGAACCCAAACTCTCACTTTCAGACAATACAAAGCAACAAGCAAGCTATTCTAACAACGTTTAGTAGATGTTCTGATAAAAGACAGCTCCAACAACGCTTATAAATTGAAGTGCTTTCTAAATAAGCAATTTCAAATAGGCCTTCATCGTTGGCGACAAGCAAGCAATTCTCATAAAAGAAGCTTTCAACAAAAGCACTCACCAACTTTAATTGCTTTCAAGAGACAAGCTCAAAGAAGCCTTCATTGTCATTTGTTCTTCCCTACACAACCAGATCACCGAAATTATACACCATAAGAACACCAAGTCACTGAAAAACCTACTTCGAAATCTCATCGAAATCTTCTGAGACCATAACCAAACACATCCAAGGAAAACAAGATATTGTTGCACTTAAAAGCTTAAGAGAGACCGACTGCATAAAACTTAAGATAGGAAATTTATTTAGAAATTAGTCATAGTGTTACACACCGACATTGACTCAAGTGCCTAGCAGCACATTAGAAACTAGAACATCTCATAAACTGAAAGAAGTCAACGCAATAATCATCATAATTACATCCCAAGAAAAATATAATGTATCCCAACATGGGGTTCCAGAAGACCCTCATTTCTTCCCACTTTTCTTAAGGCCAGCACCTCCAAAGGACCCTTTCTGTTGTGCCTTGGCTCTAAGCTCCTTCAGTGCCTTTTCCTCATCCTTTTTCTTCTGAATGTTAGCCAAATCCTCCTGAACAGTAACAAATAAACATTCTTATTGCAAGTACATTCTAAACGCAGCGAAAACCAGCCAACCAAGTCATGAACTTGGAATTGTGTCCATATAAGCATAGGACCAAAGCAGAATTCCAAAGCGTAAGGATAAAACTAATATTTCAGTTGCGACGTGAATAGAAAGAACAGTATTTGGGCACATTCTTTGGTTCTAGATTTAAAGCAAGCGGGATTAACAAGTCAAGAGATAGCATAGTAGGTGGCACAATGCCATGAACGTGACCATAACACATGTGACCAACATAGCACCTCCTATCCAATCTTATCTTCCAAAGAAAATAAATCCTTCCAATTCCAGCAAACTAAATAACTAGAGCACATGAATTGATTTAAAATCAAGCCTTCTGCCTCTCCAATGATTAATCACAAAGCTAATGGAACAACCGTTTATTCATCCCTTATTTAGAATCAGCCTATTTGATGGTGTTTCTTAGAGTTCCAATTCAGTTTCAACATCTAGAATATTTTAGTATTAACATGAAATTAATGGCTGAAAAGAACCCAGAAGACAAATCAAGACCAAGCTAGAAAACTAAACCCGTCTAATCAAATATCTATTCTTTTTCCCAGGTAAGATCATTAATACATTAATCATTACCAAAGCTATGAATTTTTAACAAAAATCAACATAAACATAATCAACAATTAATAGTACCTCGTCGTATTCTTTCTTCTCGGCCTTGGGTTGCTTCAAAGGCTTTGCCTTTCCACCTAAAAACCGAAACAAAACATATTAATTTCTCGGTCGGTAATCAATGAAAGCTGACAAAAGTTAGGGTTTTCTTCCAAATCTTCTGATTGACAAGGAATACCAGTTCATTGAAAATTGAATCGAAACAAATCTAGGGCTCTTATCGTCAAGAGCATACCTTGCTTGGACGACATGGCTGCGATCTAGGGCAAAAGGGCTTGGTTAGAATTTGAGAGGTACAACAAATTCCCTACACAGCCCTGCTTGCAATAATACGCAGCCTTGCTGATGATGAGTGGTTCACAAATCGCCTCTATATAGCGGATACTTGCACGTGAGAGGGGAGTATTTATACTCATGCTAGGTTAAATTAAGTAGGAAATAAATACTTAGATTAGGAAGGAAATTAAAGACTTAGGAAGGAAATTAAAGACCTAGACTAGGAAAGTTTCTACAAAATTGTATGTACAATTCTAGAAAAGAATCAGGGAGATTCTGTGGACCTAAGATAGTACAGGATCAAGGAGATTGATCCTCCATCTCCGTGGATTCTAGGGAATCTTTATTACGCACCCGCAAGACGGTGGTGCCATCGGCGACGCCGATCTTGGTGCGGAGCAGTTGAAAACACTGCCGAGGCAAGGGCTTGGTAAGTGTATCTGCTAGCTGGTCATCAGTGGGCGTGTGATAGATTTGTAGGAGGCCACGGGTGACCTGGTCATTGATAGGTCGTTATTTAAGTATTTTTTTATATTATTTTATATCCTTTATACTTGAATTTTAATATTAAAATAATAAATAATTAGATAAAATAATTTATTTTGTGATATTTTTGTTTAAATAAATAAAGTTTATAATTTGGAGCGTTTTGGCGAAAGAATCGTCCCAATCAGAATTTTAACGAATAAATTATGGACGAGTTTAGATGAAATTATATTAATTATTATTATTCCAGCAGGCCCAAATTAATAAATTAACTGCCCAAACCATTTTGTTTGTTCAGCCCAAAAATCATTGTTGCAGCCCACAGCCCGCCCGCACGCCCACGCGACCCCAGCCCATGAGCGAACCAAGCGGCCCAGGTCCTAGCCTCAGCCCAACCATTTTTCGGAGCGCGCATGCCGAGCGCATTATGCTTCCTTCGACCCGCGTGTCCCAAAACTCATGCTCTCCCTTAGCGCACACGTCCCGAACTTCATTGCTCATTTTCAGCTGCAGTCCACCAACTCTCCAACTACCCTGTCAGTGCGCCCAGGCCGAAATCATGAGCTGCTTTTCAGCCACAGCCTGCTGAGCCATGCCCTACAGCAAACTTGCTCCCATTTTCTACATTTTCTGCCATTTTCCAGCACCAAACTTGACAGGACCCGCCCCGATCCCACAGGGACCACAAGGGGACGTGCCCTGCTCCCGTCTGACACCCAATAATTCATAACAATTTTAGCCTCAAAAACATCAAATGCATAAATAACCAAATTAAAGTTATACATCAAATCCGAATTAAACAGATGTCAGACAAGGGATGAAATCCAAACGACAAGTTGCGAGCACGACTCTAACATAAACCTGCGGGTACACCACCCAACAGGGGCTCAGGTACGCAGAAGTGGATCTATGCCTCAGCCTCAGGTTCCTCCTCTACCTCATTAGCACGACCTGGAGGGGTTACCAAAACATTAAGGGTGAGTGGGCCGAAACTCAAGTTTATAAAATCGTTTAGTAAGTAAAACATATAATTTACCCCTCCGTTTTCCAAAACATGCATGCAGTATTATTTACAATCATTAATCATATAATATGAACCATAAGGTATGTAATAAAACCATCAACATAATTTTAGCCACAGCACTATACACTCCAATCCCGACATCCCCGATGTTTGGCGTCCCTGACGTCCAATAAGGTCACAATCACAAGGCTACGCGTGCCACTCGGGTCTCAATTTCCGAGTTCAATCCCCGAACCCTGTTCGGTTACAGCATCCCCGATGCTTAGCGTCATAAACGCTGGACGTTCTAGACGTCCGTGACCACTCCGGGGTACCTCATCCGGAGGAGACAGTATCATATGCAACGATCTATACAGTGCAGTACCAAATACATTTTATTGATATCCACATGCAAAACATATATGTATACATAGGTAAAATCCGAACTGATCGTTACGTTTCATCAAACGGGTCTCATGCCCAAATACCGTGAAAGGTGCCATAACCGAAATTTCAATATCATCAAAACCATTTATTGATTCCAGCATATGAACATATAAGTAAATCAGAAAACATTTGAGCATGCAAGGGTTTAATGAAATCGGGCCCACTCACAGTACGATCCCGCGATGAACCTGCACGTACGAACTTGTACCTGGATTATCGTACAATTCCTGTCAGTCCAAATCGCATGTAAGGGTCACTACAAGTCTTAAACATTTAACCACAAAGTCCGAAATAGAAACCGGCTCAGGGAAGCCGTCCAGCACGTTTCCCGAGGCAACCGGCCCTAAGTTGACCCATCAAAACTATCTCAGATCAACATGGTTAATTCACCAAAAATGTTCAGAATGATGAGAGGAACAAAAGTCATGTTGATCGTGATCGGAGATAAGGTTCAACGCGCCCTCATGCGCTGCCCAAAGTGGCTGCGCGTGAAAGTCACGCGCCTGACACTGTAGCTATAGTGTCACCACCTTCACCCGTTTGTCTGTAATACGGGCCTGCCACCAGCGGTTTGACCCGGTTGAATACCCATCAATTCTTACTCGATTTCAATCCAATTTGATCCTAACATGTTCATTAACTATCCAATTTAGGTTCTGAGTCAACAATTAACCTCACTGGTCCCTTAAATGGACCCTCGACCCATGATCAACCAAACGGGTCAATCTCCAGAACTCCCTGGTTTCAAACCCATTGTCCAATTAACTTCACAGGAAGCATAATAGGATCAAAACGAACCAAAATGAACAATCAATTGTGTCTGAAAGTACCTGAAGGTTGTCGTCCCAAGCTCTGCGATTTCCCTGAAAACAGCAGTCACCGTCCCAGCTCACCCGTGGCTGATGGCCTTCGATTTCGACGTGGTTGAGTTCCAAACACTCCCAGAAGACTAAACCAGGCCTTGGTTTGGTCCAACAGTCACCAGAAATCAAAACTCAATTTTCCCTCCAATTTTTCCCGAAATGGTTTCTCTGGTTTTCTTCATCAATTCTCAGCTCTTTCAGCATCAGAGTGATGCTCACACATGTTCTAATCAGTTTTAAATAACCTCAGCTGTCCTAGAGGCTCGTGGAAGTCCAATTTGTCCACTGAAAATTGTTCCCCGAAAAAGCATCGAATCACAATATTCAATTCGACCGTGCAGGCTGGACGGTTCAGGCGACGTTCAAAAGCAAAAGACAGCCCAGACTTTCCAGCACATATTAGCATAATCAATTGTGCACTGAACCACCGCACATGGTGGTGCCGCCCATTTCCCCCGCGGTTTGCTACAGTAACCAGGGCGAAATGACCAAAATGCCCCTGGTTCAAATAATTACCAAACTGCCCCTCACTTCCTAGACCCGTAACTCAGCCATACGAAGTCCGATTTCGGCGTGCCGCCTGTCTACAGATTCAGGATATCGAGACCTACCTAACGGTCCTTGAGTCATGTGAAAATTTTTTGCCAAACGAAAAGTCAACATTTTCGCCCGTTAAGTCCAACTTACGGTAATGCCCCTGAACTTCCGATAGTCATAACTTTTACCCAGATCGTCCGAATTGGACGTGCCACCTGTCTATGGACTCGTGACGTCCCGAACTACGTCACGGTCACTGGTCAAAGTCCATTTTACCCACTAATAAAAAAGTCAACAACTTGGCCATACCATTCACAAGGGTAAAAACGTCAACTCAAATATTAATTTACAATATTAAAATCCTCGAATTTCCGGGGTGTTACAACAGAATTGAAGGAGGTTGATCACGGTTTGGCTAGGAACTCAAGTTCTAGTTTCTGGAAAATCGCAGAGTTTAGGACGACGACTTCCAGACCCGAACATTCCTGGGGCTACCAATGAGCACACGGGGCGCGATTGACGCGTCCAAAAACCGTGAGTGGACTTTTGATTTTCAACCGTGCATGCATGACTATTTTACTCATTTATCTTGTGTTTTCATATATGATTTTATGTTGATAATTATGATATTTCGGTTTTACGTAAACTTTACGCTTTTCGAGGTAATTATCGTATTTTACGCATTTCAAGGTTACGGTTTTCTCCTATGCATGAATGATGGTTTGATGAAGTAATTGAGATGATTATGCATGTTACATATTTATGATGCTTTGATTATATTTGTGAAGTAATTTTCGGAAATTGCATGTGAAATCCGGACATAAGTCCTATTATGATGATATATGCTTTCGGAATGATTTTTGGGAAACGGATCACGAGGGATCCTTTTATTGTGCTTTATAAAATGGTTTTGCGTTTAAAGACCCGGTATGATTGTTGGATCTGGTTTTGGGTTTAAAGACCCGGTTAATTGATGACAGGGGCGGGCCCGAAATTGGGTTTAAAGACCCGGATTGAGTTTAAAGACTCGTGAGTTTAAAGACTCGGTTAATGAGATACCCCCAAGGTCAATTAATTATATTTGTAGTTTAAAGACTCGTTGATATCCCGGGAAGGTCTGATATTGAGTTTAAAGACTCGGATAGATCCAACGACTTGATTGTGATTGTTGATTCAGTTTTACATGATTTTCGTTTGATTGATGTTTCGAAATGACGGTTTCTGGTTTTTGGTAATATTATATTATACGAGTTTATGACGGTTTGCTGTAACGTTTTTCCATATGATACAAAAAAGGGATTTTGAATGTTTAGTATGCGGTTTTCGAATATCTGGTTATGCATGCGTATTATAAAACTGGAGGGCGAACCCCGATTTCATTAAACTGTTTTTCTGTAAACTTTTGTTTTAGTCCACTCACACTTTGCTGTTTTAAATACCCTCCAGGTCGTGGTACAAATTCGGGGGCCAGCGCCGAGGCAGAGGCAGATGCATAAAGTTTTCCGTTGCGGAGTAGTTAGTTCACAGAGTAGGATTTGAACTTATCTTGTTTTGTAATATTATGGCTCTGTGAAACTATGGACTTGAAGTCCAGTCGGTTGTATTATTTAATCTCCCTGGTCTGACAGTAGGTGTTATGTAATTTTATTTGGTTTTCTAGTCTTTTGTGTTCGACTGTCAGACGGGAGCAGGATGTTTCCCGATTATCGAGGCAATAATCGGGGCGGGTTATCACGACCCACCCCTAATCCCCCAGGATTAAGGGCTAAATCTCGATCCCGTCTAACTTACGCATGACACGAAGGCTAAACTGACGTCCAACCCCCATGTGACACGTAGGTCGGACAAGGGATTCTCGATTCGACCGCCTAACAGCAATCTCATCAAGATCCCGAATCCAAACCCAGATCTCATATCCATCTCTTTTCCAGATCCGAGTCCGCAACCATCATTCCGTAAGCTGGCATCCGGAATAACCATTCCGAACCCAAACCCGGAATCCACTTTCAAGTCCCAAATTGAATCCCGAATCGTCATCCGGAATTCCGATTCAAAAATCTGAAAGCATGTTTCTCAAAACCACTTTTTGAACTGGCCTTCAAGCCTGAAACCACTTTCCAAAATCCTTTTACTTTCTTTGAAATCAAAGCCCAAAATCAAATTATGAAAACCAGGTTCAAATCACAATATTCATCAAACCTCGTAAAACGTGAAATCCCATAATTTCCTCGAAAAATGTGCAAATCCATAAACCATAAAAATCATAAATCAAGTCATAGAATCGCGTATAGAAAACATAACAAAACATATATGCATGCATCAAGAGTTAGAAAACAAAGTCCACTCACAGACCATTCCGACGTCGCCTCGATACGCGCGTATTTCCACCGTTTCTGACCATTCCACTATCCTCGGCTTTCCCGAACCTATCCAGAGTCACCAAAACGAGTCACTAACACGTCAACTAAGCTTCTCCTATTTTCCCCAATTTTCCTCGGACTTAAAACGTAACTAAACGGAACCCTAAACCTTCGACCACTTAGAACTAACCCGAGACGACATCTGATTGCCTCGAAACTTGTCAGAAAAGATTCGTTACATCGATTAGAGTGAAAATCATGTTGGACGTTTCCTCAGACTCTACCGCAAGCGCCCTCACGCACCGCCAAAGGGGCTGCGCGTGGGCTTCACGCGCCTGCTACAGGGTCATCTTCAACCTCTGGCCAGCCGGTTCAACTGAACCGAACCGGCGTGACCGGTTCTCTCTCAATTCCTACTCGATTTCAGTCCTTTCAATCCCATTAATTTCGTACCCTTCCTAGCAACCATTTCCAATCCTAAAATCTAAACATTACAGCCTCTAACCCGTCGTCCTCAAGCTCGAACAAAACCCGTCCGAAACCTCTTTTTCGGTTCCCAGCCAACCACGCAATCCCCCGTCATGGCTTCGAGTTTAAACGATTCCTAGGGACCTATTGAGTCTCATAGAACTCACAGAATCCCTTGACTTAGCCCCAAAAGTCACAACTTAAACTTGAATCAAAACGGAAAAACAGGGGACAGTAAAGCTTACCGTCGTTCCAACCTCCGCCGTACGCGCCGCCGTGTTCCGTTGAGTCCACAGGGTTGCCCTTAGCCGTCCTAGCCTCCCTTCGAACTTGATTGGATCAAATCGATCGTCTGTGGCTGCACCACCACCTTGACCCTCTCTGTTTCCTAAGAACTCAAACCTCACACCCACCGTTGTCCCTTGCACGATTCCACTCAGAACCCACTCCCCAGCTTCTCCTTTCTCTCTGTCACTCTCACCAGTTCACAAGGCTTCCCACACACTCAGCATCGATCAGAAATCCTCACCATCTCACACTCTGTTCTGCGAAGGATGAACATTTGCACGGTTTGAACTTGGACAATTTGTAGCCGTGCACATTCTATACTTCCTAGAAGCCTCTAGGTTCACCCCACGTGTCCAACTTTACATGGACAGCAAAATAAATATCCAATCCCACAATCCCATATGGCCTTATCTGATTGGCCCAAATGTGAAAAGACCAAAATGCCCCTAAGTCCAAAATTACCATTTTGCCCTCTAACTTCATAGACCCATAACTAATCCGTCCGACGTCCGATGACAGCGTGCCGCCTGTCGTTGTACTCAGGACGTCGAGACCTATCTAACGATCCTCAGTCTACGTGAAAATCAAAAGTCCAACAAAAAGTCAACATTTCCCTTTATTTAACCAAAATTACGGTAATGCCCTTAACCTTCCGAATACCGTAACTTCCTCCTCGGATGTCGGAATGGGGCATGCCACCTATTTACGGACTCGTGACATCCCAACCTACGACATAGTCATCGTTCATTACCCAATTGACCTCCCGAACTAAAAGTCAACAATTTGCCCATACCAGGGGTAAAATCGTCATTCTGCGTTAACTGTCCAAAAGTAACCAACTAACCACCGATTAACTCAGCTAATCCATCACTAATCACTTCGCTAATCCCGACTCCCGGGACGGGTCATTACACGGGTCCTGTCACTCTAGTAGAAAAGTGGCCAACACCACTCGCTCATCAGGAGGACAGTGCATCAGAGCAAAAATCCGCTCAAATCGAGAAATCCAACGGTGGGCATCCTCGGGATCTACCCCACCACTAAACACCGTAGCCCCAAGACGTTGGGCTCGCTCGATCGAAGCACTCTTGGCATCACTAACGATGCCATCTGTAGGTCGTGAAGGGGGTTCGCGTCGCGGAGGCATGGCTGATCGTCCTTTCTGAAAGAGGCATAAGTTAGTACAATAATCGAGGCACACCCAAGTGCCAAACACAAACCGTAAACTTGGGAGACCTTTCGTGAACGGTTTCTGGATTAGTACTATCCCCGTTTATTCCATGATGCTAGGGAGACAGAGTTTCTGCAGCTCCAACAAGGGAGCATGTCCGTAACTGAGTATGAGCAGACATTTCAGATGCTAGCTCGTTTTTCTCCTACCTTTGTGTCTACTGAGGCTGAGAAATTTCGTAGGTTTGGGCTTGGCCTACAAGGTGAGATACGGGCCATTGTGACGGCTGGAGCTTTTACTACTCTCAAAGAGTTGTCTGATGCCGCAGTGCGGGTTGAGGCTAGTCTCCCGACACGTCCACAGTACTCAGGTGGTGGATAACGTCGAGAGCGTTCATTCCCTGGATCGTATGGTCAGAGAGCCCCGAAAAAGGACGTTTTGGTGGAGCTTCGTCCTCAGGAAATGATCGTTATGGTAGGCCTGGTAACTTTCAGAGTCCCGGATTCAGAGTGCCTAGGGCACAGTCGGCTCCGCAAGCGAGCGCGACCTCTGTTACTTCCACGGGACGACAGGGTGGTGGTTTTACTCGAGATGCTTCCAGTGTTATTTGTTTCTTCTTTGGCGAGCGGGGCCACTACCTGAGGGAGTGTCCATATTTGCCACAGGGTGGTGGCGCAGGTTGGGGTGCAGCAGAGCAGGGACGGAACACAGCTGCAGTTTCTGGGACTGGGAGTACTAGAGGAGGAGGAGGTGCTGGAGTGATGAGTGGACTGAGGGGCAGGGTCCGTTGTTAGGACTCACCCCGGTTTCACCCTGAAAACCGAGGTAAACCCTGCTCCCGTCTGACACCCCGACACAACACCAACGTAAACTACTAAAGTAATACCGTCAGACGCAGGAGAAAAGTTACATATCCCGAAGTCAAAGTTTACAGACCGTAGTACCAAATACAAAAGAAAGAAAACCGATAAACTCAATACACGCACAACAGAAAATCAAAAGTACTCCGGGGTCGCTCTCGTAACTTCTATGCCTCCGACGCTGCCTCGACGTCAAAACCCCGCGCTAGCTCCACGACCTGGAGGGCAATTTAAAACAGAAAGTGTGAGTGGACCATAAATAATAAAAGAATTTCCGAAAACCACTTTATAATAAAACCAGGGTTTAGCCCTCCGTTTTGAAATCACATGCATAACCCAGTTACTAAAAACAATTATAAATCATGTAAAGATCGTCATAAAAACATCGGTAGAATTATCATAAAAACATTTATAGAAATTATATCATAAGCATCATAAAACCGTATCATAAAACATAAGTCTCAACCAATCATTTTCCGATCAAACCTGCTGGACCTATCCGAGTCTTTAAACTCTCAAGTCTTTAAACTCAACAGGCCTACGGAGGAAATATCAATATATCCGAGTCTTTAAACTCCCGAGTCTTTAAACTCAATCCGGGCCCGTCCCCCGTCAAATATAATCCGGGTCTTTAAACCCAATATCCAGATCCAACAAATCCAATCCAAACCATTTGAAAACCATTTCAAAATTCATATCCAAACCCGAATCCGAAATCACCGGTCTGATGCCCTTCCGGCATCCAAAACCGTCATTCCGAACTCAAATCCGGAAATCCACTTTTCACATTTAAAACCAAATTCCACTTTCCGAAATCCGATTCTAAAACCGAAAATCCTTGATCAAAAAATCATGTTCCAACACTCATTTATGATCATTGAAAATCATTTATCGTTTGAAAGCCCAAAACCTTGGCAGCAGAATCAAAAATCGACATTTCTCGTAAAACGTGCCAATTACGTTATTTCTCAAAAATGTGCACTCATGTAACACTAACATCATATATTCCACGATCATGAAATCACATATAAAACCATAAAAAAAGTAATTAAAAGCAGTTATGCATGCTCGAGTTTAGAGAAGGGGTCCACTCACAGTACCGAGCCCTCAATCACGTCCCGAACGTCTCGTACGTTCCTCAGCTTCCTCGGGAAATTCTGAACCTGTCAACCATCACCCAAGAACGTTACTAACACATCTATGAAGGTCCACCTAATTTTTCCCAAAAATCCCCGGGTCCTAAACGTAACGAACCGGAACCCTAAGCCTTCAACCTCGCAGAACTACTTCGAATTGACGTCCGATTAACCCGAAACCTATCCTAATGGATCCGTTATAACATTTAGAACAAAAACGTAGTTGGACTCTTCGTCGGAAACCGCTGCACGCGCCCCCACGGGCCACCCAAAGTGGCTGCGCGTGGGCCTCAGGCGCCTGCACACAGGAACACTGTTCATCGTCGTCTTCCTCACGTGAACCGGTCTGAATTGGCGTTCCCGGTTCGCCGCCATGCCTGCACCGTTTTCCTCCCTCTCTTCACCATCTTCATCGTCCAGACCTAAGCTACCCATTCCCCTCACTCAGACATCTTGACTCAGCCTACAACTCGTCGACTCAAGCTCGAACAAAAACCCGAACCAGTCCCCTGTTTCACGATCCAATCAACCAGGTCACCCCCCGTCACGGTGTCGACCTTAAACCCTTCCTAGAACCTCACTGAGTCTTACCCAACTCACCAAAACCGTCGACTCACTCCCAAAAGCCACGACTTTTGGTTTGAAAGTCACGGCCAAAATAGAGCAATTGAAAAAGGATGAGGAATTACCAGTGCTCCGGCCGCCGCCGTGAGCTCCACCGTGGCAACACAACTCCTCTAAGTCTCCTTCGTTCTCTGGACTCCTCCACCAGCTTAGATTAATCGAAAACGGCATCACCACCACCCAAAACTCCTCACCTCTTCTCTATTTCCTCTGGTTTTCCTGTAACGACCCGTCCCGAGAGTAGAGTAATTAAGGTGTGATTGGTGAGGTTAACCAGTGGTTAGGTGGTTCCGACAGGTTCGGGCGCCTAGCATGACGATTTTGCCCCTGGTTTGGGCAAAATAGTTGACTTTTAGTTCGGGTGGTCAAATGGGGGTTGACCAGTGACCAGGACGTAGTTTAGGACGTCACGAATCCATAGGCAGGTGGCACGCCTGATTCCGACATCCGAGGAGGAAGTTGTGATGTTCGGAAGGTCGAGGGCATAACCGTAATTTGGGTAAAATATGGGGCATAGTTGACTTTTTGGATAATCGAGTTTTGGTAGGTTGACCTAGGATGGTTAGGTAGCTTTCGCCGTCCTGAGTTCGATGACAGGCGGCACGTACTGATCGGACTTACGAGGTGAGAGTTACGGGTCTAGGAAGTTTTGGTAAAACCGTAAAAATGAGTAAAACAGGAGGGTATTTTGGTCTTTTTGGTTTCTGGGGATTTGTGCAGAGAGAAAGGAAATGGACGGCTGAGGTTGGGCCATGTGGGAGTGGGTGGATTGGATGGTGACACATGGCAGGGGGCTAGAGGATTCTGGGAGAATCCTGTGTGGTCTCAGCCCAAATAATTGGGGTGCACTCGTGCTTACCCGTGGCTGTTCTTCGACAAACACAGAGAAACAGAGTGAGTTTGTGAGGAGGAATTGGGGAGTGATCGTGGCTGGTGATGAGTTCTGGTGAGTGGGGGAGGAACAAGAGACTGAAGGGAGGCTGGTGGTCGTGAATTGGTGATGCAATCGTGCACGGCGGCACGGCGGAGGTGCGGAGAAGTTTTGGGGGAAACAGGGAGCCTGAGAGTTCGAGGGGGTGGCTACGCCGTGAGGTGAGGCAAATCAAGGCGAGGGGAGGCTGAGGAGGTTGCAAGGAGTCCAACGAGCACCGTGGTAGGCAGCGGTGCGCACGGCGGAGCTGCAATCGAAAGGTAAGCTTCCTTGCTCTGTTTTCCGTGAAAGTTCATTTGGAAAGTCGTGAGGTTTGGCTGAGAGTCGAGAGGATAGGAGGTCGGGGTGATGTTCAGGGAGGTCCTAGGAGTGGTTTGTGATGGTCGCCGTGACGGGGGCGTACACGGCGGAGCTCAGGCGAAGAGGAGTCTCTGTTACCCTGTTTCGGCCGTGAACTTCGAACCCAAAGTCGTGGACTTCTGGGGTGAGTCGAGGGTAACGGAGATTGGTTCTAGGTTCAGTAAAGCCATAGGGATCGTCTGGTGTCGCCACCGTGACGGGAGGTGACCGGAGTAGAGGAATCGTGAAACAGGGGTTTGATGGCCGTCTGGTTCGAGCTTAAATCGACGATGACGGGACTGTGTCGAGGTTAGAGGAGTTAGGGAATGGATTCGTGGTGTTTGGACGAAGCTGCAGGAGAAGAAAGGGGATGAAATGGTGGCCGGACGACGGAGATTGAGTCTCGCCGGTTCAAGTTGCAGAGCCGGTTCAGCACAGTGCGTGGAGGTTGTTGACGGTGCACTGTAGCTGGCGCGTGAGGGCCACGCGCAACCACTTTGGGCGGCGCGTGGGGGCGCGTACGGCGGCGGATGGGAAAGTGGTCAACATGGTTTTTGGTCCAGGAGTTCTGGTGAATTCAATGGAGTTGGTTTCAAGTCAATCGGACGTCGTTTGAGTTTAGTTCCGCGAGGGTGAAGGTTTAGGGTCCCGGGTTCTTACGTTTAGGATTCGGGGATTTTTTTGAGGGAATTTAGGTGAGTGTTTGTAGACGTATTAGTGACGTATTTTGACGGTGTTTGACAGGATCGGGATTTCCCGAGGAAGCCGAGGAACGGGCTGGACGTTCGGGACGCGAGTAGGGCTCAGTACTGTGAGTGGACCCTTTCTCTAAACTCGAGCATGCATAACTGTTTTCTATAATTGTTTTATGATTTTGACTATGACTCTATGTTTATTAAATATGTTTTGGTTGGTTTTACATTGTTGCACGTTTTTGAGAAAATACGGTATTTGGCACGTTTTACGAGATATGTCGATTTCTGAGTAAAATGTCAGGGTTTGGGATTTTAAAGAATAACTAGTTTGATTTCTTACAAAAGGATTTTGAAACATGATTTGGGAATTAAATGAATTGGGTTTTAAAGCAGGAAAGTGGATTCCGGATTTGGGTTCGAAATGACGGTTCTGGATGCCGGAAGGGTATCGGACCAGTGATTTCGAATTCGGGTTTGGATGTGGATTGGTAAATGTTTTTCAAATGGTTTTGGGATTGGATTTGCTGGATCTGGATATTGGGTTTAAAGACCCGGATATATGTGACGGGGGGCCGGCCGGATTGGGTTTAAAGACCCGGATTGAGTTTAAAGACTCGGGAGTTTAAAGACTCGGATATATTGATTTCCCCCGTAGGCCTTGAGTTTAAAGACTCGGATATGATTAAGGCCTGGATTGAGTTTAAAGACTCGGGAGTTTAAAGACTCGGATAGGTCCAGCAGGTTTGATCGGGAAAATGCTGATGTGATGTTATGATTTCTGATATGGCTTTATGATTCACATGCTGTGATTTTTCTAACTGTTTTATAGTGTTTCTGTTTTTATGATGCGGTTTATGGTAGATTGATTTATAACGGTGTTCATAAATATTGGTTATGCATGTGGTTTTCAAAACGGAGGGTTAAACTCGGTTTTCGTGTAAAATGGTTTTGAACTCTTATACTGTTTGGTCCACTCACACCTTCTGTTTTAAATTGCCCTCCAGGTTGTGGAGCTAGAGCGGGGTCTTGACGTCGAGGCAGTGTCCGAGGCATATAAGCAACGTGAGGGATCCCAGAATAGCTTACAATCTTCCGTGTGCGTGTACTTTATCGGGTTTTAATTCTTTGTATTTTGTACTAGGTTTTGTAAACGATAACGTCGGAATATTTTGTTTAATTACTCCTGCGTCTGACTGGATTTGAGTAAGTTGTACTTGGGTGTTGCGTCGGAAGTCGGACGGGAGCGGGATGTACCTCTGGTTTCGGGGTGGAACCGGGGTGGGTCCTGACAATTGGTATCAGAGCATAGGTTTGTCGGGTTTGTGGGGTTTGTTGGTTTGTGAGGTTGTGTTTTAGTTGTTTGACTACTTCTATGCCTCTTTCAGCGTGCGGTTGACGATGCCTCCGAGACGTAGACCCTCTCCACAACCTGAAGAAGTAGTAAGAGAGACGGAGAGTGCCACGATTGAGCGAGCCCAGCGGCTCGGGGCTACTACTTTTAGTGGTGAGGCTGATCCTGAGGAAGCCCAGAGGTGGATTACCAGACTGGAGCGGATTCTTGCGGTGATGCATTGTCCGCCGGAGGAGCGAGTATTGTTGGCTACCTTTTTACTAGATGGTGCGGCGTATGAGTGGTGGTATACCCTCGAGTTGTCCGGTTGGGATGCCCATAGTGTGACTTGGGAGACGTTCAGAGAACGGTTTCTGGAGCAGTATTATCCTCGTTCTTTCCGGGATGCCAAGGAGGCAGAGTTTCTGCAGCTCCAGCAAGGGAATATGACAGTGGCAGAGTATGAACGGAAGTTCCAGATGTTGTCTCGGTTTGCTCCTGCTTTTGTGGCCACTGAAGCCGAGAAGTGCCGTAGGTTTGAGTTGGGCCTGCGAGGTGAGATTCGAGCCATAGTGACGGCTGGATCTTTTGCTACCCTCCGAGACTTGTCGGATGCTGCAGTGAGGGTTGAGGCCAGTTTACCGGTGCGACGCCGGGAACCATCTATTCCTGGAGCTTCGAGCCAGAGGACACCGAAAAGGGGTAACTTCGGTGGATCGTCCTTGTCGGGCGATGATCATTTTGGTAGACCTGGCAGTTTTCAGAGTTCAGGATTTTGGGGTTACCGAGCACCGCCGACTCCGCAAGCGAGTGCGACGTCGGTAGCGTCTACGGGGAGACCGAGCAGTGGACCAGGTTGGAATGTGTGTTTCCACTGCGGGGAGCGAGGTCATTTCCGACGTGAGTGTCCACTGTTGCCACATGAAGGTGGTGTAGGCAGAGGAGCAGCGGAGCCTGGGCAGAGTACAGCGTCAGGGACAGCAGGCACTAGAGGAGGTGGTGGCACTGCCACGAGTAGTTCGAGGGGACGTGGTAGAGCGTCGGGATCTCAGGCCCAAGTGTTTTCGATGACCCAGTAGGAGGATCAGTCGACACCAGATGTGGGGACAGGTACTTGTTTTACTTTTGGTTGTGCTGTCGGTTTGGTTGTTGGATCTCAGGGTAGAATCTAGGAGTTTTTCCTAGAGGACTTGGAGTGGTACAGTGAGTTCCGTAGGAGGGTGACGGAAGGTA
The DNA here is from genome assembly GCA_032719365.1 of Prinsepia uniflora. NCBI lineage: Eukaryota > Viridiplantae > Streptophyta > Magnoliopsida > Rosales > Rosaceae > Prinsepia > Prinsepia uniflora. The sequence continues at coordinate 15,931,328 of CM064864.1, read as the reverse complement.
TAAGAAAGGAGTGACTATAACTGATCGATATGAGATTATTGAAGGAGAGAACCCACAAGCTAGAGTTTTCCTTTAGGACTTTGTAGATTTAGTCCGATCGTAGCCGAGGTAGCAGTCGAGGGAGTTAGGTGTGCGATTGTCTGGGTTAGTAGTCGAGTTGATTTGGGAAGGTCGGGTGGTTGTATACGAGGATGTACTCTATGACTTCTGTCGGGTACTGTGCAATAAGGTATGTTATAATACCTTTGTTTTCTGTTCATAGAGTTTCCCTTGCGTACACCATGCAGCTGTTACATAGCTAGGGTTGGCTGTGGTAACAGTAGTTGGGGCTTGGAGTAAAATACCCAAGGTGGAGATGATAGACAGGGAACCCAGGAGAAGTTGTTGTTGACCTAGTGTTGGTGACCAGATAGGAGACCCTAAGTGTCGGACACTAGTTGTGGAATTTCGGGGGCGAAATTCTTTTTAGGTGGGTAGATTGTAACGACCCGTCTCGAGAGTAGAGTAATTAAGGTGTGATTGGTGAGGTTAACCAGTGGTTAGGTGGTTCCGACAGGTCCGGGCGCCTAGCATGACGATTTTGCCCCTAGTTTGGGCAAAATAGTTGACTTTTAGTTCGGGTGGTCAAATGGGGGTTGACCAGTGACCAGGACGTAGTTTAGGACGTCACGAATCCATAGGCAGGTGGCACGCCTGATTCCGACATCCGAGGAGGAAGTTGTGATGTTCGGAAGGTCGAGGGCATAACCGTAATTTGGGTAAAATAGGGGGCATAGTTGACTTTTTGGATAATCGAGTTTTGGTAGGTTGACCTAGGATGGTTAGGTAGCTTTCGCCGTCCTGAGTTCGATGACAGGCGGCACGTACTGATCGGACTTACGAGGTGAGAGTTACGGGTCTAAGAAGTTTTGGTAAAACCGTAAAAATGAGTAAAACATGAGGGTATTTTGGTCTTTTTGGTTTCTGGGGATTTGTGCAGAGAGAAAGGAAATGGACGGCTGAGGTTGGGCCATGTGGGAGTGGGTGGATTGGATGGTGATGGCAGGGGGCTAGAGGATTCTGGGAGAATCCTGTGTGGTCTCAGCCCAAATAATTGGGGTGCACTCGTGCTTACCCGTGGCTGTTCTTCGACAAACACAGAGAAACAGAGTGAGTTTGTGAGGAGGAATTGGGGAGTGATCGTGGCTGGTGATGAGTTCTGGTGAGTGAGGGAGGAACAAGAGACTGAAGGGAGGCTGGTGGTCGTGAATTGGTGATGCAATCGTGCACGGCGGCACGGCGGAGGTGCGGAGAAGTTTTGGGGGAAACAGGGAGCCTGAGAGTTCGAGGGGGTGGCTACGCCATGAGGTGAGGCAAATCAAGGCGAGGGGAGGCTGAGGAGGTTGCAAGGAGTCCAACGAGCACCGTGGTAGGCAGCGGTGCGCACGGCGGCGCTGCAATCGAAAGGTAAGCTTCCTTGCTCTGTTTTCCCGTGAAAGTTCATTTGGAAAGTCGTGAGGTTTGGCTGAGAGTCGAGAGGATAGGAGGTCGGGGTGATGTTCAGGGAGGTCCTAGGAGTGGTTTGTGATGGTCGCCGTGACGGGGGCGTACACGGCGGAGCTCAGGCGAAGAGGAGTCTCTGTTACCCTGTTTCGGCCGTGAACTTCGAACCCAAAGTCGTGGACTTCTGGGGTGAGTCGAGGGTAACGGAGATTGGTTCTAGGTTCAGTAAAGCCTTAGGGATCGTCTGGTGTCGCCACCGTGACGGGAGGTGACCGGAGTAGAGGAATCGTGAAACAGGGGTTTGATGGCCGTCTGGTTCGAGCTTAAATTGACGATGACGGGACTGTGTCGAGGTTAGAGGAGTTAGGGAATGGATTCGTGGTGTTTGGACGAAGCTGCAGGAGAAGAAAGGGGATGAAATGGTGGCCGGACGACGGAGATTGAGTCTCGCCGGTCCAAGTTGCAGAGCCGGTTCAGCACAGTGCGTGGAGGTTGTTGACGGTGCACTGTAGCTGGCGCGTGAGGGCCACGCGCAGCCACTTTGGGCGGCGCATGGGGGCGCGTACGGCGGCGGATGGGAAAGTGGTCAACATGGTTTTTGGTCCAGGAGTTCTGGTGAATTCAATGGAGTTGGTTTCGAGTCAATCGGACGTCGTTTGAGTTTAGTTCCGCGAGGGTGAAGGTTTAGGGTCCCGGGTTCTTACGTTTAGGATTCGGGGATTTTTTTGAGGGAATTTAGGTGATTGTTTGTAGACGTATTAGTGACGTATTTTGACGGTGTTTGACAGGATCGGGATTTCCCGAGGAAGCCGAGGAACGGGCTGGACGTTCGGGACGCGAGTAGGGCTCAGTACTGTGAGTGGACCCTTTCTCTAAACTCGAGCATGCATAACTGTTTTCTATAATTGTTTTATGATTTTGACTATGACTCTATGTTTATTAAATATGTTTTGGTTGGTTTTACATTGTTGCACGTTTTTCGAGAAAATACGGTATTTGGCACATTTTACGAGATATGTCGATTTCTGAGTAAAATGTCAGGGTTTGGGATTTTAAAGAATAACTAGTTTGATTTCTTACAAAAGGATTTTGAAACATGATTTGGGAATTAAATGAATTGGGTTTTAAAGCAAGAAAGTGGATTCCGGATTTGGGTTCGAAATGACGGTTCTGGATGCCGGAAGGGTATCGGACCAGTGATTTCGAATTCGGGTTTGGATGTGGATTGGTAAATGGTTTTCAAATGGTTTTGGGATTGGATTTGCTGGATCTGGATATTGGGTTTAAAGACCCGGATATATGTAACGGGGGACCGGCCGGATTGGGTTTAAAGACCCGGATTGAGTTTAAAGACTCGGGAGTTTAAAGACTCGGATATATTGATTTCCCCCGTAGGCCTTGAGTTTAAAGACTCGGATATGATTAAGGCCTGGATTGAGTTTAAAGACTCGGGAGTTTAAAGACTCGGATAGGTCCAGCAGGTTTGATCGGGAAAATGCTGATGTGATGTTATGATTTCTGATATGGCTTTATGATTCACATGCTGTGATTTTTCTAACTGTTTTATAGTGTTTCTGTTTTTATGATGCGGTTTATGGTAGATTGATTTATAACGGTGTTCATAAATATTGGTTATGCATATGGTTTTCAAAACGGAGGGTTAAACTCGGTTTTCGTTTAAAATGGTTTTGAACTCTTATACTGTTTGGTCCACTCACACCTTCTGTTTTAAATTGCCCTCCAGGTTGTGGAGCTAGAGCGGGGTCTTGACGTCGAGGCAGTGTCCGAGGCATAGAAGCAACGTGAGGGATCCCTGAATAGCTTACAATCTTCCGTGTTCGTGTACTTTATCGGGTTTTAATTCTTTGTATTTTGTACTAGGTTCTGTAAATGATAACGTCAGAATATTTTGTTTAATTACTCCTGTGTCTGACTGGATTTGAGTAAGTTGTACTTGGGTGTTGCGTCGGAAGTCGGACGGGAGCGGGATGTACCTCTGGTTTCGGGGTGGAACCGGGGTGGGTCCTGACATTTCCCGTAGCTCACAACGCACACACACACAACCACTGCACCTCTCAACCTTCTCACTAGCTCTCTTTTGATCTCTCGTCACTCACTCCCTCACTAGAACACACCAGCACCCACGACCATCGTCCAGTTTTCCCCCAATCTCCCTCTCCGTTTTCTGTTCTTCTCTGGTTCGATCACACACACGGGCACACACTGCACGGTTTTGAACACACCTGTGCACTCACTAGAACCCTCTAGCCAAGCCCCACGTGTCACAATCCCTCAAGCCTCACATAAAAATCTCCTCTCTGCTCTGGACAAGTGTCCAAATCCGGTTGCAACAGCTCAACAGCCAAAAAGACCAAACTGCCCCTCTTGATCCCAAAATTACAATTTTTCCACTACCTTTCTAGACCCGTATCTCACTCATCATAACTCCAATGAACACGTGCCACCTGTCGTTGAATTCAGGACGACGAGATCTACCTAACGGTCCTCGGTTAACGTACAAAATTCCGTTCGTACGAAAAGTCGACTTTTCCCCCTATTTTACCCAAATTACGATAATGCCCTCAACCTTCCGAACATCATAACTTCCTCCTCGGATGTCGGAATCGGGCGTGCCACCTATCTACGGATTCGTGACGTCCTAAACTACGTCCGGGTCATCGGTCAATACCCAATTGACCGCCCGAACTAAAAGTCAACTATTTGCCGGAACTAGTGGCAAAATCGTCATTCTACCCTAACGAACCTATTGTCACCAACTAACCACCGATGAACTCACTAATCTCATCTTTAACACGGTCTTATCCTAATTTCCTGGACGGGTCGTTACATCCGTGGGGGAGCAGCTGGACCACAGGCCCGAGTTTTTGCGGTTTCGCAGCAGGAGGCCCAGGAAGCACCTGGTGTTGTGACAAGTACACTCACGATCTTTGGACATGATGTTTGTGCTTTAATTGATCCCGGGGCTACTCATTCGTTTATATCACGGGATTGTGATTTGTTGGCGGATAGAGAGGTGTCCGCACTGGACTGTGACATGGGTGTGAGTACGCCCACAGGAGATGTATTTATAGTAAATCAAGTGTTGCGGGAATGTCCCGTAATGGTGGGTGACGTGAGATTGGTAGCTGACCTGATACTCTTGGACTTACATGACTTTGATGTCATTTTGGGAATGGATTGGTTGACACTCCATCATGCTTCTATCGAATGTGTCGATAAGAAGGTTACTTTTCGGAGTTCGGGGTTACCAGAAACCACCTTTCAGGGAGTACAGCGAGCAACTCCTGTTGGAGTGATTTCAGCCCTGAAGGCAAGTAAGTTACTGAGGAAAGGGAGCCAAGGATACTTAGCTCAAGTGATGGACGCACGTGTTGCACCGTTGAGGGTGGAGGATATACCGATAATACGAGAGTTCCCGGATGTTTTTCCGGAGGATCTGCTGGGATTGCCACCTCACCGAGATGTCGAGTTCACCATCGATCTGGTTCCAGGTACGCAACCTATATCTCACACTCCGTATCGTATGGCGCCAGCTGAGTTGAAAGAACTGAAGGTGCAGTTGTAAGAGCTGCTTGAGATGGGGTTTATGAGACCGAGTGTGTCCCCTTGGGGAGCTCCGGTGTTGTTTGTGCGGAAAAAGGGTGGGAGTTTGAGACTCTGCATCGATTACATGCAACTGAACAAAGTAACAGTAAGGAACAAATACCCCTTGCCTCGGATCGATGACTTGTTCGATCAGCTGAGAGGAGCGCAGTACTTCTCCAAAATCGATCTTCGTTCTGGGTATCATCAATTGCGGGTTAAGGATGAGGATGTGCCCAAGACAGCCTTTAGAACCCGATATGGTCATTATGAGTTCCTTGTAATGCCTTTCGGTTTGACCAACGCACTCGCATCGTTTATGGACTTGATGAACCGAGTGTTACAGCCGTACTTGGATCACTTCGTCATCATGTTCATTGACGACATTCTGGTCTACTCGAAAAGTGCGGAAGCACATAAAGAGCACTTAAGGATGGTGCTAGGTACCCGGAGGGACAACCAGTTGTATGCAAAGCTCAGCAAGTGTCAGTTTTGGTTGACGAGCGTGAGTTTCTTGGGGCATGTGATCTCAACTGACGGAATCAGTGTGGATTCTCAGAAAATTGAAGCAGTGGCGAAGTGGGAACAACCAAAGACCGTCACTGAAGTCAGAAGTTTCTTGGGTTTGGCTGGCTATTACAGGAGGTTTGTAGAGGGTTTCCCTACCATTGCTGCCCCGTTGACACGACTGATGAGGAAGGGACTCAAATTTGTCTGGGATGACGATTGTGAGCGTAGTTTTCGGGAGTTGAAGGAAAGGTTGACATCTGCTCCTATACTGACCCTTCTAGACGATAATGGGGAATTCGAGGTGTACAGTGATACATCCTTACAGGGATTGGGATGTGTGCTAATGCAGCATGGGAAAGTGATTGCCTATGCTTCGCACCAGTTGAAGCCGCATGAGCGGAACTATCCCAAGCACGACTTGGAGCTAGCTGCTGTCGTGCATGCACTGAAAATTTGGAGACATCACTTGTATAGTGCGACTTGCAGGCTATTCACGGATCATAAGAGCCTGAAGTACTTGTTCACCCAGAAGGACTTAAATGTGAGGCAACGACGATGGCTGGAGCTAATTAAGGATTTTGATTGTACAATTGAGTACCACCCTGGAAAAGCCAATGTGGTAGCTGATGCTCTAAGCCAGAAGTCAACGCATTCTGTGGCGCACCTACGGATGGTTCATTTGCCGCTATTGGTTGAACTCCGCAAGACTAGCATTGATTTGGGACTGGATAGCCAAGGTGTCTTGCTGGCTAGTTTTCAGGTAAGACCACTCCTAATCGATCAGATCGTTGATGCTCAATCTCAAGATCCTGTCTCATGTGTACTTTGGATCGAAGTGGAAGCAGGTGAACGGTAAGATTTTACAGTCAAAGAGGATAGATCCTTGCTAAAAGAAAGACGGTTGTGTGTGCCGGAAGATGAGGCCCTAAAGAAGGAGATTCTGGATGAGGCTCACAATTCGGCCTACGCGATGCATCCTGGTGGGACCAAGATGTATCGTACATTACTAGAACATTATTGGTGGCCGGGTATGAAACAAGAGATTGATGAGTTTGTCAGCATGTGTCTGATTTGTCAGCAAGTGAAGGCTGAGAGACAAAGACCTTATGGAGCCTTGCAACCACTACCTATCCCGGAATGGAAATGGGATCACATAACGATGGATTTTGTGTTTGGACTTCCTAGGACACCCAGAGGCCACAATGGAGTTTGGGTGATTGTGGACAGGCTTACGAAATCAGTTCATTTCCTGCCGGTGCGAGAAAACTTCAGGATGACACAGTTTGCTCAGCTTTTTATCGATGAGATCATCCGTTTGCACGGTACCCCAGAATCAATAGTTTCTGACAGAGACCCGAGGTTTACTTCTCAGTTTTGGAAATTTCTACAAGAAGCTTTTGGGACGAAACTTCGTTTCAGTACTGCCTTTCATCCTCAGATTGACGGTCAGTTTGAGCGGACCATCCAGATATGCGAGCCTGCGTTTTGCAATTCCAAGGCACTTGGGAATCACATCTAGCCTTGATGGAATTTGCTTATAACAACAGCCATCGGGCGAGCATTGGGATGACCCCTTACGAAGCTTTGTACAGACGGCAGTGCAGAACCCCGTTGTGATGGACGGACGTGGGTGAAAGGAAGCTGACTAAATCCGAATTGGTAGAATTGACAACAGAGAAGGTCAAACCCATCAGAGATAGGCTCAAGGCAGCCCAAGACAAACAAAAGAGCTATGTGGACCATCAGATTAGAGATCTTGAGTTTGCGGTCGGAGATCGGGTATTTCTGAAACTGTCCCCTTGGAAAGGTGTGGTGAGATTTGGCAGGCGGGGAAAGTTGAGCCCTCGTTTTATCGGACCATATGAGATTATTGAGAGGATTGGCCAGGTTGCCTACCGGTTAGCACTACCTCCAAAACTTTCGAAAGTCCACAATGTTTTCCACGTGTCGATGTTGCGGAAATATGTGTTTGATGCATCTCATGTACTGGAGGAGCAACCCATTGAACTCCGAGAGGACTTGAGTTTTGAAGAACAACCCGTACAGATTTTGGATCGAAAAGGATAAGGTGCTACGTCGGAAGACCGTTCCCCTGGTTAAGGTTTTCTAAAGGAACCAGAATGTGGAAGAAGCCACATGGGAACCCGAGGCGCATATGTGAGAGCAGTTTCCTTATTTGATTTCTAGAAATTTCGGGACGAAATTTCTTAAGGGGGGAGATTGTAACGCCCCGAAAATTCAGAAAATGTAATTTTGTAAAATAAGGAATGAAATGACGTTTTTACCTCTATGATTAGTATGGTCAATTTGTTGACTTTTTGATTGGAGGGTCGAACGGGCGTTGACCAATGACCGTGACGTAGTTCGGGACGTCACAAGTCCATAGACGGGTGGCACGTCCGATTCCGACGTTCAGGGAAAAAGTTATGACGTTCGAAAGTTCAAGGGCATTTCCGTAATTTGGACGATTAGGGGGAAAATGTTGACTTTTTGATTGACAACTGATTTTCACACGACTCGAAGACCGTTAGGTAGGTCTCGAGGCCCTGAGTACAATGACAGGCTGCACGCGTCAAATGGACATCGGGTGACCAAGTTACGAGTCACGGAAGATGAGGGGCATTTTGGTAATTTGTCAACTGAGCGCAAAATGGTAATTTTGTACTGCGGTTACTGTTCATACACGGTGGAAACAGAGTCTACACGGCCATGCCGTGGTGCTCCGAGCAATCCATTGTTTAATTGTTTAGTGGCTGAATGGGGTATATCGTTTATGTATTTTGAGGGTACTGGAAACATGGTTGAATGGTTGGGACTGAAAACAGAGCACGGGAGAGTTTTAAAAATTGGTTGGGACCGTTGCGGGAAACAAGCTTCAGTGTAATTCAGATGGTTTCCCACGAGTTGCCATCCATTTTGATCGATTAACCGAGTAGTGGAGATGAGAGAGGATTCATTTCGGAGTTGGAGAGAGTTGAGAGTTGAGAGGAACTGAGTCGGGAAAGAAAAACCAGAAAAATGGAGGGAAATTCGAAGATTGATTTGTGAGGAGAGTTGAGCTAAACAGAGAGTGGGATTAGTCTCCTGTGTTCATTACGAACTCAACTACACCAGAATTGAAGGAGGTTGATCACGGTTTGGCTAGGAACTCAAGTTTCAGTTTCTGGAAAATCGCAGAGTTGAGGACGACGACTTCCAGGCCCGAACATTCCCGAGGCTACCGAGGAGCACACGGGGCGCGATTGACGCGTCCGAAAACCGTGAGTGGACTTTTGATTTTCAACCGTGCATGCATGACTATTTTACTCATTTATCTTGTGTTTTCATATATGATTTTATGTTGATAATTATGTTATTTCGGTTTTACGTAAACTTTACGCTTTTCGAGGTAATTATCGTATTTTACGCATTTCAAGGTTACGGTTTTCTCCTATGCATGAATGATGGTTTGATGAAGTAATTGAGATGATTATGCATGTTACGTATTTATGATGCTTTGATTATATTTGTGAAGTAATTTTCGGAAATTGCATGTGAAATCCGAACATAAGTCCTATTATGATGATATATGCTTTCGGAATGATTTTTGGGAAACGGATCACGAGGGATCCTTTTATTTTGCTTTATAAAATATTTTTGGGTTTAAAGACCCGGTATGATTGTTGGATCTGGTTTTGGGTTTAAAGACCCGGTTAATTGATGACGGGGGCGGGCCCGAAATTGGGTTTAAAGACCAGGATTGAGTTTAAAGACTCGGTTAATGAGATACCCCCAAGGCCAATTAATTATATTTGTAGTTTAAAGACTCGTTGATATCCCGGGAAGGCCTGATATTGAGTTTAAAGACTCGGATAGATCCAACGACTTGATTGTGATTGTTGATTCAGTTTTACATGATTTTCGTTTGATTGATGTTTCGAAATGACGGTTTCTGGTTTTTGGTAATATTATATTATACAAGTTTATGACGGTTTGCTGTAACGTTTTTCCATATGATACGAAAAAGGGATTTTGAATGTTTAGTATGCGGTTTTCGAATATCTGGTTATGCATGCATATTATAAAACTGGAGGGCGAACCCCGATTTCATTAAACTGTTTTTCTGTAAACTTTTGTTTTAGTCCACTCACATTTTGCTGTTTTAAATACCCTCCAGGTCGTGGTACAAGTTCGGGGGCCAGCACCGAGGCAGAGGCAGAGGCATAAAGTTTTTCGTTGCGGAGTAGTTAGTTCACAGAGTAGGATTTGAACTTATCTTATTTTGTAATATTATGGCTCTGTGAAGCTATGGACTTGAAGTCCAGTCGGTTTTATTATTTAATCTCCCTGGTCTAACAGTGGGTGTGATGTAATTTTATTTGGTTTTCTAGTCTTTTGTGTTCGACTGTCAGACTGGAGCAGGATGTTTCCCGATTATCGAGGCAATAATCGGGGCAGGTCCTGTCACATTTCTTCTTTATTTTGTTCTTGTGATTTTTCTTTGAGATCTCTTAAATACATTTTTATGCTTTCCTTAAGAAATATCTAGGCCAAGTATTTCCAAAATAATTCTAGAATTTAAGTCCGCATTCTTATGTTTTATCCTCCATCTTCATAAGGTTCTAGCCGATGTTCGGTATTCCTTATGAATAACATTCCATTGTTTCCATCCACTTTTGGAATCACCAGCTGTTCTTGGATTCCGAAAGTGTAACTTTCGTCCCTTTACTTAAATTCTTGTTATTGTTTCGGTTTACTTATAATTCAATATATGTGTTAGAATTTTCTTTCTAGCATTTGTAAATGTGAATACAATCTCCATGTGTTCTACTTTTTGAATTTCATCTACTTCATATATTTTAGTGTTTAACCTTCAATTTTATGATAAGTTTTTATGACCGCTGTTCGGTGCACTTAGAATAGGGTTGAAGAGATTTAAATGTTTGACACACATTGAAATCAATAACGTAAAGTGAATCGTATTATAAGTGTTTATGACCGTTGTTCGGCGCATTTATAATATTGAAAAATGTATGCATGTATTTGAGATGATTAAGGTAGGATTTCGTGATTGGTTCAATATTAGCATGATGTTAGAGTGTTGGTAAAAATATGTGTTTGAAGAAAGTTCACTTGCATAAAAGTTAAAGCAGAAGTAGAATTATGTTCTTAATTGTTTTTATTTGTTTTCTTTATTTTATGATTACAATCTTTACAAACCCCCCCCCCCCCCCCCCTATCTCTTTAATTCTTTATTCTTTTATTCTTTTATTCTTTTATTCTTTATTTCATTTATTTCATTAATTCATTAATTCTCTTATTCATTAGTTCCTTTATTATTTTATTCTTCAATTCATTTATTCTTTAATTCTTTATTCTTTAATTACTTAATTACTTAATTCTTTAATTCATTATTCTTTGATTATTCATTATTCTTTTTAACTAACATATTATTAATATTCCCTAATTTCCCCGGTTAAGAATGATCCATATTTACCAATACTACAACTACACAAAAAGGATTTAAATTGCATAATACTCAAATTACGTATTAATTTAATGCGTAGTTTGGGCGTTATCAATTTATGGCACCGTTGCCGGGAAAATTGAAAATCATTTTTAATATGTTGGTGTATGTATATAAATTGTGCATATTATACTTTCCAACTTTCTTTAGTTTTAGCTTCATGTTAGTGTTAATTCATACTTATTTGTTTATACTAGTTCCTAAGTTGTATATTACTTGTTCATTTTATTTTATTTGTGGATGTATTTATTTAAGTTGTATATTATTTGTGGATATATTTGTACATCTTTGTCTTTTTATTCATAAATTGTTCATACTTGTGAATAAATTGTTCATATGTAAATTGTCAAGTTATATTTGTAAATTGTGCATAAAAACATACTTGTAAATAATTCTTGCATTCATGCATTAGTCTCGGCTATATGTAGATCATTTGTGCTTCGAAGTTTAGATTTTGATCTTTAATCGGCGAAGACTTTTTTGTTAACTCTCACCTACGGTGATTGTTAACACTTGAGTTATCTTAATTCCTCTTGAGTAAGAAATTTTTGAGGATGATGTCTAGGACAAGAGACGGTACTCATAACGGGTTTTGCGTCTAAGAAAAGGACATCAGTAGAGTTTAAACCTCGGGATGTCTTGAAATTAGCCCTGCCTCTTGTGTTTATTCTTTCTAACTTGGTCACCTTTGAACTTGCCCAAACAGTTGAATTAATCCAAGATATTTACTTGGGCCGCACGAACGTATAAGTCTCCATCTACACTTTGAAGCTATGTGAACCATATATATCTTTGACTTCCCCCGACATGTAAATATTGTTTATATATTAACTTACATGATTTGTCATGACAAATTTAATTTGCATCTTTAGTTTAACTAACTTGCATCTTTAATCTAATTTGCATCACTAACTTACATTCTTGACAAACGTGCATCTTTGACTAACTAACTTGCATCTCTCTCTAGACTGGATGGACGTTAAACTTCAAGCACTTGTTGGGAGGCAACCTAATGTATTCCCGGGATGTGAAGGAGTCATCAACGCAGATTTGCTATCTTTCCACCTTCACTCTCTTTATTTTGTTTACTTAATGTTTTTCTTGTTTTATTTTCGTAAATCATTTTCCTTACTTCAATTCTTTGTTCAATTACTTCTTATTTTCCTACATTAAGGACAATGTAGAATGTAAGTGTGGGGGGAGTGGTTTACAATTTTAATTGTGCAATAAAATTGTTTAAAAAATTATAAAATAAAAAAAATTATTTTTATTGCTTTCTTGAGTCTTTTTGTGTTACTTAGTGTTTTTACGAGTATTAAGTTGACCTTTAACTTGTCAATGATATGAATGAACAGAAATGAATATGTTATGGCTATAAAGATGATCACTACAACTTGAATTCGTTTGTTAATATTTTGTGATTAAGTGTTATAACTTGTAAATAATGCATGTAAATTGGTACATAAACGAGCATGTTAAGATAAGTATGAATCATTTGAACCTTATGTGAGCTTTAGAACCTTATATACATCTTTGATGAGTGATTCATAAGTTCTTTGTTTAAATTGATATACGTATGCTTCATAACTGCTTGCAATAGGTTTTAATGAACTCTAGAGTACCAGAACTTATTCTATGTGATTTTCAAAACTTTTAAGTCAATAAACTCTCTGATTTTGGAGATGATTAAGGCATTAGGGTTAACACCACAAATTCAAGCATCCATGTTCCCTATTTTGTGCGCACAAGTTGCGACCCCCTTAGTTTTAACCCATTTGAGCCCACATTAAGCCTTTCTTTCATCACCTTGATTATCTAAACACTTGAGCTTAGTATAGACATCTTTCACCCTTATTCCAATGTGTAACAACTCGTCCTGAATTTCAAGATTATATTAGTAACTAATCAGGATTAGTGAGGTTAATCCCTGATTAGTTGAGCGAAATCAGACGAACGATGCAAAATGACCGTTTTGCCCTTAGTCATGGGCAAAACGTTGACTTTTCATTCGGGCTGTCAAATGGACTTTGGTCGATGACCGTGACGTAGTTTGGGACGTCACGAGTTCATAGATAGGTGGCACGTTCAATTCCGACATTCGAGGAAGAAGTTATGACGTTTACAAGTTTAAGGGCAATTTGGTAATTTTGGTTAAAAAGAGCCAAATGTTGACTTTTGGACTGGGAGGTCCGATGGCCGAGGGCCGAGGACCGTTACGTAGATCGGGACGATACGAATCTGTAGACAGTCGGCATGTCGAATTCGGACGTTCGACGGCGAAGTTACGGTTCGCGAAAGTTCAAAGGAACTATTGCACGTTTTACAAGACGTATGTCATTTGGCAGTTAGTGGGCCCAGATATTTTAAGGAGGCCCAATGGATGAGTGACAAGTGTCACCCATCCATTGCCCAGGGAAATTGTATTCATGCATCGACCATTTCCCTTTGCCTTCACAAACACAACCTAATCTCACACCATTTCTTCTCCTCTGAACAACTCAAACCATTCCCTTCACTTGGTTCCACTTGACGCTGGCACAGGGGATGACTGAGGACTGGTGGAGGTTGCTGGACGGCCAGAACCACCGTGGACGGTGGCGTGGAGGAGACAAACCCGAGTGGGTAAGTCTTCCATTCAAAATTTCATTTTGGGTTTTAGGTACTAGGGATGATATCTGGGGATTGGATGGTGGTTGTTAGGTCCATAGGAGTGTGTAGGAGAGCCTTGGACGGCGGTGAAGAGCTGAGACGCCGTGGGGGCTAATTGGAAAAATGGAGACCGTGAGGGGTGCCTTGAATGGGTCGATTTAGGGGCTTTTAATTAGTTTTCTTCACATGATTAGAATCATAGGGATGTAAGGAAGATTGTAGGATTGATTAGGAAGGGAATCAGACCAAAATAGGGAAGGAAAACCATTGGACCGGTTCGACCGGTCTAGGAACCAGAGAACTGGTTTGACGTGTGAAGGAGATGATGAATAGTGCCCAGCGCGTGGGCTCACGCGCATGGACTTCATTGGGTGCGTGGGGGCACGTGTCCAACCTTTTGGGAATGTGTTCAACACGTGAAATCTTCTATTCGATGTAACGAACATTTTGGGACTGGTTTCGTGTCGATCAGACACTGTTTCGATAATGTTTTTGGCATCGGAAGGTTTCAGATCGGGATTAAAAATAGTTAAAAATTCCAGAAAAATACGGGGCTTTAATGGGAGGTTAATTAAGTAGTTAGTAACCTTCTATTACGATTTGGACAGGTTTGGGAGTCTCGGTGACGGTGATTGGCTAGGGAGAGCCGTATGCGGCAGCTCAGACTGTCTATGAGTGGACATTGTTTTCTAAATTGGTGCATGCATAAATGTTTATTATATGTTTTAATACATGTTTGGTAATGCCATGAGTGAATTTGTATGTGGTTACGTATAGGCACGTATTTTGAGGTTTCAGCCTTATACGGTGCCTATACGGGTCTGTATTTCTTTGATGGTCTAAATGAAATGGATTTGGATTTCCAAAGGATAAACTCGGGTATGAGACCCATTTGGTTTTGTCTCGGGAATATGACCCTATTGATGACCTACGGGTCCGAGTCGTGGTCGCGGCAGGTGCTTGTTGCACGACGACGGACGACATGACGCTGGCCTCCAGATTGAGATGTGTTCCTTCCGGAGAGGTCATGATGCACGATTCGTGGTCGGGCAGCCTGGGGAGGCTCGACTTCAGAGTGCTGATGGTTCAAGATAGCGATCAGTGATGAGTGCACCATGATCTTATGGTGGTCGCGTCGGTTGATTCGTTCACGGTGACATACCAGGATTGAGGGCGGTCCTGGATGCATGGTTGCACACATCACTACGATCGGAGTCGTGACTGGCCCTTAGATACCGGGCACGATGCCCAGCTGATGTCATATGTTCGGGCACGAGACCCAATTACTTTACGGTTATGATTTCGGGTCAGGGACCCTACATGGATTTCCAGGTTCATGACGGTTTATGGGAACCAACATGAACCCTTATTATGTTATTGTGGTATATGACGGTTTATGGGAACCGGGCATGGAGGATGTTTTCTATGTGTATATGAATGGAATGGATATTATGGATCATGACGGTTCAGGGGAACTGGGCATGAATGTTTATGTTTATGTTATGGATCATGACGGTTCAGGGTCGTCTCCTCGTTAATCCCAGGGGGATTGGGGACGGGTCTTAACAGGTGGTATCAAAGCATAGGATTGCTTATCAGAGCGGGGTTGTCTCTATTCGAGCAACCGCGGAGCTCTTGGAGTGATGCGCATGTCGAGGATGTGATGTCTCAATGAGCTACAATTCGTCATCAACCTGATAGTTGGGATGCTGATACGATACTTAGTAGGATTGGATCGTGGAATGTCTTGGTTTGGCATTTGATGCCGGAATTTCCATAGTTGACAGGATCCGTCCCCGAAGGACATAGATAACCGTGCCCGGTCCTGCTCCCGTCTGACAAGTCAACTGAAGATCCGAAACTACCCTTCAGCACCTGTCAGACAAGGGATATTTGCGCCTGTGCCCACTCATACCTCCACCTCTGGAATAGCCTCGATCATAGCGCCACGACCTAAAGGGTCAATAAAACAGAAAAGGTGTGAGTGGACAAAAATGACCTCTTATAAAAACATTTGCCAAAAGACATTCTTACCCTCTATTTTTCACAAACGTGCATGCATATCATAAAATATGAGTAATAGTATGAAATTATTCAAGTATGAACAGTGGACCGATAAAATCAAAACATGTTTTCCCATGGTCCGTAAAACTCATGTTCATCAAATCAGTTCAAGTTATAAAACATCAAATCCCGACTCTTAGGCCAAAACATGTGAACACCATTACCTGGCCACAAAGACAAAAAACCCGTACTCAAAACCGGTACGTAATCACAAACAATAAGTTTCTAAATTCCATGTCCACATTTTCCTTAAAACTCATTTTCATTAAATCAATTTATATTTAAAACCACAGTTTCCTCAAAATCATTTCCCATAAAACCACGGGACTTATTTCCATATCCTGTTGCTTAGAGTCACGTTTATCCCTGCAACGCGTGCAAATCAATAGGCTCAAGGACCGCTCAAAATTCGAGCATCCGCCGCTGTGAACACATCACCAGCCGGCAATCCGGATCTCGTGAACACCTCACTTACCGATCCATATATAATCCAGCACTCTGGTCTGAGTCGAGCCTCCCTCGGCTGCACGAAAAAGACCGTGCTACGTAACCTCTTCAAGGTAAACACTTCCATCCCGAAGGCGAGCGTTATCTCCAGGGTGCACTCCGGGGAAAAACATATTTCCACCCGAAAGCCCTAATTATCCGCAACATATCACCATCACAAAAACCAGTGAAAAATAGTTGCATTTAAATCAAGATCATTTTCAATACAGGGTCTCAGCCCCAAGTCCCGATTTACTTTATAAATCCAAAAATCATCAATATCATCATGTAACCACATGGAAATACAAATCCAATCAAAATCACAATTCCATTGGGTCTCAAGCCCAAAATATCATTTTCACGCAAATCCGTGCAACCGTAAACCAGAGTTGCCACGATCACGTAAATCCATAAAATCAATCACTGACTCATAATCCGAGTCCAAATATCATTTTCAATTTCCTGACTCATAACCCGAGTCAAAACATCATTTTTAATCCGGGCCTAGCCCAAAAACATCAATTTCATCATTTCTCGAAAATCGTGCCAAAATATAATATAATAATCATAAAATCAAGAAATCACCGGATTGAAACATAAATCATGCCAAAGCATATAAAATCATATAATAAAGCATTTAAAGCATATATGCATGCATCACGGTTAGAAAACAAAGTCCACTCACACACACCGTCCAAAACGGTCCGTTTCCGAGCTGCACGTTTTTCCGTAAATTCTAGAAATCACAACTCCTCTCCAAAATCATTATAGAAGGTTACTAACATCTCAAAATACTTCATATAATTTTCCCTAATTTTTTAGAATTTAAATACGTATTTTAAACGTAAAACAAAACTTTGGATACGCGGAACATTAACGAAACGATATCCAATTTTCTCGAAACCAGTGTCAAAATGTCCGTTACACTGAATGGGACAAAAGTCATGTTGACCTCACCTCGAAAATCCCGCTCACGCGCCCCCACGCCCCGCCGCAAGCGGCTGCGCGTGCTAGCTACAGTACCTTCGTCCCAACCCGTTTCTCTGTAAAACGGGTCCAGTTGGCCCGCGAGATAACTCGACTTGTTTCCTATCAATTCAACACCAATTCAATCAATTGAGCATTCAACAGCTTCTATTTGAATCCAATTAAGGTTCTGTGAAGTCAATTTCACGAACACTTACCTCAAACCCGTCGAATCAAACTCGATTCTTCGAAGAACTGCCGTACACTGTGCATTGATTGGACATCAGCAATATCCATCGTTTTCCTTCAATTGATCCTTCCAGAAGCAACGTGGGATCCTCAGGAACATAATCCCCAGTTCAATTTCATCAATCAAAGCCTCAAATTCCTCGACTCAAGGTCGAAAATTCAAAGATTTCATTCCTTCTGTTCTTGCTTAAATCGACACCAATTCCCTTCGTTCTTGTTGCAAATCGATTCGTATTGATCCCAGAAAGCTTACTCGAGCTTCAATTTCGATCCTCACGACCTCAAACTTGAAATTCGGATTTCCCCCCAAAATTGATAAATTTTCGATTTTTGATTTCCAGTTCTCCCTTTGTCCCCGTAATTCCCTTGTTAAATCTGTCTCTCAAAGCTCTCAATTTTCTCCTCAAAACCTGTTGTGGAAGGGAGCTCAATTCTCCCAATTATGATGCTCCATTTTCACGGTTTGAGACAAAGAAGATGATTAATGGAGGGTTAAGTGTAATTAACAAATATTAGAACATAATGATGATGTTGGGAGGGAAACATGGATCAGGTTTTAGTGCTTAGATTAGGGAATGGGTGACACTTGTCACTCATCCAGGTGTGCACAGTCCCCAATTACTATTCATTATTTTATTATTATTTTAATCGAAATCCCGGTTCGTTCGGTTAATCAATTCGTTCCCGTGACCATAACTTCGTCGTCGAACCTCCGATTTCGGCATGCCGCCTGTCATTGGATTCGTATTGACGAGACCTTCATAACGGTCCTTGGCCCTCGTCCATCGAACCTCCCGGTCAAAAATCAACATTTGGCCACTAATGCCAAATTACCAAAATACCCCTCAACTTCCGAACGTCATAACTTCTTCCTCGAACGTCGGAATCAAACGTACCACCTGTCTATGATCTCGTGACGTCCTGAACTACGTCACGGTCATCGGTCAAAGTCTGTTTGACCACCTGAACTAAAAGTCAACATTTTGCCCACACCTACGGGCAAAACGGTCATTTTGCACATTTCGTCCGATTTCACTCCACTAATCCCAGATTAGTCATTCCAAACTATAATTAATTAATATTTAATTCCGATATTCGGGACGGGTCATTACAACCTTCCCCCCTTAAAGAATTTCGTCCCCGAAATTCCAACTATCGTTATTCCGCATCCACCTCGTGGAAAACAAATGGTTTCACAATATGTGTACACCTGTACACCCACTGACCAACGCAGAACTCATCTGCACTCAGACATCTCATCACAGACTCACGTCGTACTGACTACACTCGACCACCTCGAGTGAAGGCAATGTCACCATTAAGCTGACTCCTTTAGGTTAACAGTTCTTCTTAATCACTAATGTACCCTGACCTCCGCTCTCATCGAGAGTCGCCAAATCTCACTTGGCAGTCCAAGCTGACACTACTAGCCAAACTGTCACCACTAAGCTTTACCACCCTAGTAAAGCTCCAATCAGCAACAAAACAGTGACACCACCTCGGACTACAACTCTGCCAATGTAGCGTAAGATCAACCACATGATCTCACCTCGCAGGGCAAGCTCAATCCTGCAACAAATACCAACCTCAGTACCCACAACTGTCACCCCCTCAGCAATCCAAGATGCTGGTAAGGTCACGAAAAGGTAACATCTCGCCGCAAAGCAACTTGCGGTCACACTAACCACCAACTCACTCATCCTGAGTATACGAATATAGTCATCTCGTACAATCAGACGGTGTAACTGGAACACATTGAACACCATCCTAGCAGTGATCACACAACTCAACACTAGAGTTTCACTAGCCGTCCCTGGCTAAGAGCACTTGCTCATACAATCACAGAATGCATCCAAATCACTCTGCCCAGTGCACCGAATGTCCAGTTCACGTTCACAATCAAAACCAATGGTATTGGAACTAAGCCAATTACCAACACGTTCACCAACGTACTACTGGCATAACCCGTATACCGTCACTCGGCACCACAAGTCTGTAAAGTATCGTACCTCAAACCATGTACAAGGTACATACATCTATCCATTGACCAGACTACAACCACCTAGGTCAGAGCCAAACACGTTCCAATAATGGAGTCCATTTGCCCAAACCAGCAGTAGACAAATCGAAACTCCACCCATCATCTAGTTCCAATTCCAAATCTGAATCTGCAATTTCGTAAGAAATCCCGAATCCAAACCCAGACATCACATTTTTAATCCATGTCCAAATCCGAATCCGAAATCATTATTCCGTAAGCTAGCATTTGGAATAATCATTCCGCACCCAAATCCAGTATTCCACTTTCAAGTTCCAAAATCGAATCCTGAATCGTCACCTAGAAAGTCGATTCCAAAACCCGAAATCTCGTTCACGTCCACTCGGACACACCAAAACCGAACCTATCGGTTACCAGTTCACTATATTTGGTTGACTTCATAGGGAAGCCAATCCAACAACCACATGTCTAAGGTTAACAAAATCCGACCACGTCGGCAACCTACTCACTCGAGTAATATACCATACGGGCTCCACTTCGAAAAGAAGTTCAGTCCCGTCATTTACGACTCACATACCAAAGTAAGAGTGATAAACTCCCCCTTATCTAGATCATCAAAATCACGACCCAGATTCGACATCTCGTCCCTGACTAAAAACGTCACGATCCTGCTCCACCCATGATCCACACAGTTAACTACTAGAATCCATAGGGTCTTACACCTTCATCTAATTTGCGTACTGTCACAACGTTTGACAACCAACTCCCACAATTAAACAGTTCAGTCAACGACGAGACACGCCGCGACTATGGGTTCTCACTGATTACCTTGTATCTATCTTTGCCATCCCACCTAGGAAAAACCAAGGATGATCAAACACAATGGCAACAAAATCCATCCTGCGTAAAAGCAAAATAAAACTCAACGTACGCACCACACCACGTAACTAGACTTAAACATAACTTCTTGCGTCCAATGACTGACCCAAAGTCAATCATGGGTCCACCCACCAATACACGCTCAACGTACTGGTGACAATAATCATCATCTGCTAGGGGCAGAAAATAAGAAGTCACCCCCGATGACTTTAGAATACCTAATCCCAATGCGGAAAACCCGCAATCCTCTTATCACCTCAAACACAACCCATCTCGCTTCCGTAGGTCCAACCATGTTGGAACCAACGTACTCGGACACCAACCACGTGTCCCTTTTAGACTGGTTACTGACACATGCCCAACTCGACGGACTCACAACTCGACTCGTGGCTCATCGTCAGCATAAACACCGGCACCAACACCAGCACTAGTACCAGCACCAACACTAGCTCTAACTTCAACATCAGCACACAAACAACAGCATCAGTATGAGCACACCGTGTGCAAAACTGACAACCCTGGATCTCCGCTCATAACAAGCGACGACCCTGTACCTCTGCTCGAATAGGAGAAACTCTGCCTCCCTCGTATCCAACAACTCTGGGTACAGTCACCCTGACAACTCATATGAGAAAAGGAAACGTCCCCTGAACGTCCCTCGATTCTCAACAACCACTCTCGGTAGTAGTGCCTGCCACAGACTTGTGCAGACCTAACCACCAGACACCGCTATCGAGACTCCACATCCAATGGAATCAATTACCCGTATCAACTACTCTGTATCCCCACTCTGGGATTCCATCGACAAGTACCAACCCCCTGGTAACCTGTCCAACACATCTCCAACCAATTGTAACTCTACTCAACCAATGTCGTCTACTAGGTCGCCCATGACCATAGTTGCACCAACAATCTGTCACAACTAAGTAGCATGACAACCAACTAGGTCTCACCGATAAGTACAACCCCGACTGTTGATTGTAGTTCCACCACTAAAGCTGACATGACTAGACCTGACATAACTGTCAGTCGATCTCGACTTCAAAAAGTCATTAAAAGTCAAACCACTCGTCAACTCACATTTCCGAACCAAACACCCTACCTTAGGGTTCCACGGTCACTACTTAGGGTTCCTCAACACCCGACTGCTCCTGAGTCCTAAGATATTACCAGGACTCATCTCGAGTCCTAACCGAAATCTTGACTCAATCATCCATGCCATCCCTGGCATACTCAGTCACCTAGCAAATTACTGTCGGTGAACCACATCTTATACCACTTACAAAGCCTAAGGAATACCCCATCACACTCTAGACGTTGGAACTTACATTCCGCTCAAGGAATTTACTGAGAATAATCTCATCATGGGTCCAACCTACCCAATTGTGCTACCCTTCTAGCTTCTGGGTTCATTTAATCCTGGGACCCATAAAAATACTGATTCGACAATTAGTAAGTCGCAGTTACACTAATTAACATCTGACCCTCAAACTAAGGTCAATTACATTCTGAGATCTATCACAAGGCCTCAAATACCCTAATATACCCATCTCACTACCAGGTCGCGCACGAGGCTCACATTTTGGAGGTATGGCGTCGCAACAGCATCAGCAACCTAGTGCTCTGATACCAATTTGACAGGACATGTCCCCGAAGGACATAGATAACTGTGCCCGGTCCTGTTCCCGTCTGACAAGTCAACTGAAGATCCGAAACTACCCTTCAGCACCTGCCAGACAAGGGATATTTGCGCCTGTGCCCACTCATACCTCCACCTCTGGAATAGCCTCGATCATCGCGCCACGACCTGAAGGGTCAATAAAACAGAAAAGGTGTGAGTGGACAAAAATGACCTCTTATAAAAACATTTACCAAAAGACATTCTTACCCACCAGTTTTCACAAACGTGCATGCATATCATAAAACATGAGTAACAGTATGAAATTATTCAAGTATGAACAGTGGACCGATAAAATCAAAACATGTTTTCCCATGGTCCGTAAAGTCATGTTCATCAAATCAGTTCAAGTTATAAAACATCAAATCCCGGCTCTCAGGCCAAAACATGTGAACACCATTACCTGGCCACAAAGACCAAAAACCCGTACTCAAAACTGGTACGTAATCACAAACAACAAGTTTCTAAATTCCATGTCCACATTTTCCTTAAAACTCATTTTCATTAAATCAATTTATATTTAAAACCACGGTTTCCTCAAAATCATTTCCCATAAAACCACGAGACTTATTTCCATATCCTGTTGCTTAGAGTCACGTTTATCCCTGCAACGCGTGCAAATCAATAGGCTCAAGGACCGCTCAAAATCCGAGCATCCGCCGCTGTGAACACATCACCAGCCGGCAATCCGGATCTCGTGAACACATCACTTACCGATCCATATATAATCCAGCACTCTGGTCTGAGTCGAGCCTCCCTCGGCTACACGACAAAGACCGTGCTACGTGACCTCTTCGGGGTAAACACTTCCATCCTGAAGGCGAGCGTTATCTCCAGGGTGCACTCCGGGGAGAAACATATTTCCACCCGCAAGCCCTAATTATCCGCAACATATCACCATCACAAAAATCAGTGAAAAACAGT
The DNA here is from genome assembly GCA_032719365.1 of Prinsepia uniflora. Classification (NCBI taxonomy): domain Eukaryota; kingdom Viridiplantae; phylum Streptophyta; class Magnoliopsida; order Rosales; family Rosaceae; genus Prinsepia; species Prinsepia uniflora. Next base: position 15,908,333 of record CM064864.1, on the reverse strand, counting down.
TGCATTTAAATCAACTCCTGGAAATCACAACATATCACCAAATCAACTCCTGCACGTTTTTCCGTAAATTCTGGAAATCACAACTCTTGTCCAAAATCATTATAGAGGGTTAATAACATCTCAAAATACTTCATATAATTTTCTCCAATTTTTTCGGAATTTAAATACGTATTTTAAACGTAAAATAAAACTTCGGATACGCGAAACATTAACAAAACGATATCCGATTTTCTCGAAACCAGTGTCAAAATGTCCGTTACACTAAATGGGACAAAAGTCATGTTGACCTCACCTCGAAAATCCCGCTCACGCGCCCCCACGCGCCGGCGCAAGTACAGTACCTTCGGTCCAACCCGTTTCTCTGTAAAACGGGACCAGTTGGCCCGCGAGATAACCCGACTCGTTTCCTATCAATTCGACACCAATTCAATCAATTGAGCATTCAAGCAGCTTCTATTTGAATCCAATTAAGGTTCTGTGAAGTCAATTTCACGAACACTTACCTCAAACTCGTCGAATCAAACTCGATTCTTCGAAGAACTGCCGTACACTGTGCATTGATTGAACATCAGCAATATCCATCATTTTCCTTCAATTGATCCTTCCAGAAGCATCGTGGGATCCTCGGGAACATAATCCCCAGTTCAATTTCATCAATCAAAGCCTCAAATTCCTCGACTCAAGGTCGAAAATTCGAAGATTTCATTCCTTCTGTTCTTGCTTAAATTGACACCAATTCCCTTCGTTCTTGTTGCAAATCGATTCGTATTGATCCCAGAAAGCTTACTCGAGCTTCAATTTCGATCCTCACGGCCTCAAACTTGAAATTCGGATTTCCCCTCAAAATTGATAAATTTTCGATTTTTGATTTCCAGTTCTCCCTTTGTCCCCGTAATTCCCTTGTTAAATCTGTCTCTCAAAGCTCTCAATTTTCTCCTCAAAACCTGTTGTGGAAGGGAGCTCAATTCTCCCAATTCTGATGCTCCATTTTCACGATTTGAGACAAAGAAGATGATTAATGGAGGGTTAAGTGTAATTAACAAATATTAGAACATAATGATGATGTTGGGAGGGAAACATGGATTAGGTTTTAGGGCTTAGATTAGGGGATGGGTGACACTTGTTACTCATCCAGGTGTGCACAGTCCCCAGTTACTATTCATTATTTTATTATTATTTTAATCAGAATCTCGGTCAAGTTGTGGATTATACTGCAGTTAGCAGTTGGGTTCAGAGAAACCCTAGAGTGTGATCGTGGAACCTTATGGTGTATGGTTCGGAAAGGTGAGTTGACGAATGGTTAGACTCTGATGGCTTTTCGAAGTCAAGACCGTCGGTCATGTCAGGTCTAGTAATGTCAGCTTTAGTGATGGGACTGCACTCTGCAGTCTGGGTTGTACTTATCGGTTAGACCTAGTTGGTTGTTGGTACAACTAAGGTCATGGGCGACCTGGTAGACGACATTGGTTGAGTCGAGTTACGACTGGATATAATTTGGTTGGACAAGTTACCAGGGTCGGTACTTGTCGATGGAATCTCAGAGTGGGGATAGGGAGTAATTAGTACAGGCAGTTGACTCCGTTGGATGCGGAGTCTGGATATCGAGATGTCTGGTAATTGGGTCTGCACGAGGCTGTGGGAGATGCTACTACCGAGAGTGGTGGTAGTTACTATTGTTGGGAATCGGGGACGTTCAGGGGACGTTTCATTTTTTCATATGAGTTATCAGAATGACTGTACCCAGAGGTGTTGGGTACGAGGGAGGCAGAGTTTCTCCAATTTGAGTAGAGGTACGGGAACGTCGCTCGGTATGAGCGGAGATCTAGGGTTGACTAATTCGCACACTTTGTCCTGATGCTGATAGGTGATGATACTGGTACTAGTGCTGGTGCCAGTGATTGTTCGGTATGAGTTACGAGTCAAGATGTGACTCCATCGAAGTGGGCATATTTTCGGTATCTGTGGTTCAAGAGTGGATCACGGATAGTGATGGACTGGATAGGATCCAACGGTGATTGAGACGTAAGAATCTATCTATCGTGGGGTTTAGCGACTAATTGGTCAGAATTGGTCAGATATGATGGTATGCAGAGATTTGTCTGCAGATCACAGCAGAAGTCTATTGTGACTCTTCAGTCGAGTGGTACATCAGATTAGGATGAATTGACATCCTTTTGGATGTACATATACGGCGTAAACCGACAGTCAAACTTGGTAGTGAGTTTGACTGGTTAGGGACACGTGGTTGATGATCGAGTATGTTGTTTCCAATCTGGTGGGAACTTCGGAATAGCGAGAGTTTGCGATTGAGGTGACGAGAGGAGTGCGGGTTTTCCGCATTGGTAATGGGTATTTCGAAGTCTTTTTGGGTGACTTCTTAGGTTCTACCGTGGTAGATGATGGCATACGATGGTAGATAATGGGTGTATCACCAGTACATTGGTTGTGTATTGATTAGTGGACCCGAGATTTGTCTTGGGTCATCAGGAGGAGTTGAGTATATCGAAGTTAGGTGAATGAGATTTCTCATTTTCTGCTTGGTGGCAGACGATTTTGTATTATATGTCGTCGTGAGTGCAGCGAGTGTTGTTCGCATTCACGTAGGATGAGTATTGATGTCATCATATTGGATCATCCTTGGTTTTTCCTAGGTGGAATGACAAGGATCGATACGAGGTAATTGGAGAGAACCCACAGTCTCGGCGTGTCTCGTCGTTGACTAATCTGTTTAGATGTGGGAATTGGTTGACGAACGATGTGTTAGTATGCAGATTCGTTGAGGGTATAAAACCCTATGGGTTGGAATCTGGAAGTTAACTATGTGGATCCTAGATGGATCGGGATTCTGATGTTATGGACTTTGGACGTCGTAACGATCGAGGATCGTGACGTCTATGGTCGGGTGACGTAGTGATGAATCTAGATCGTGATCTTGGTGATCCAGATAGGTGGAGAGTTTATCACTCTTACATGGATGTTTGAGTTGAGGATGTTGGGACTAAACTTTTTTTCGAGGTAAATCTCTTATGGTATATTACACGGGCGAGTAGGTTTCCGACGAGGTCGGATTTGGTCAGTCTAGATGTGTGTATGTTGCGCTTGACTTCCCTATGAAGTCAATCGAAAGTATTGAGGTAATCGTTGAGTAGGTAACCGAGAGGTGCGGTTTTGATGCTTCTCGGGAGACGTGAACAAGATTTCAAGTTTTGGAATCGGATTTTTGGATGACGATTCAGGATTCGATTTTGGAACTTGAAAGTGGATTTATGGATTTGGGTTCGGGGTGGTCATTCCTGATACTAGTTTACGGAATGATGAATTCGGATTTGGAAATGGATGTTGGGTTAGAGTTTCGATTTGTATAATACTGGATTGGACAGATGGACTCCATTATTGGAACGTGATTGGCTACCACCTAGGTCGTCGTGTTGTCGTTGTTGTTGTCGTTGTAGACTGATTGATAGGTAGATGTACGTACCTGGTACGTTGTTTGAGGTACGATACTGAGTAGATTTGTGGTGCCTGGTGACGGTATATAGGTTATACCAGTGGTATGTTGGTGAGCATGTTGGTAGTCGGCTTAGTTCCGATACCATTGGATTAGTTGAGGTCGTGACCTGGACATTGGATACTGTGCATTGGGTCATGGTATTTCTGATGGGTTCAGTTACACACAGATTGAGTGAGTTGGTGGTTAGTATAACCACAAGTGAGTATAGTGTCAGTTTTCGACTGACAACTGTCAAGTGGTGACAGTTTGTCGGATGTTTTGTGGATCAGTTAGTGAGATTTGGTGACTCCCTGTGGGAGCAGATAGCACGATAGATTGGTGATTGAGCAAGGAACCTTCGAGTTGTTCGTGTCAGCGAAAGGGTAGATTTGACAAGTGGTGTCAATTCGAAACATGTGATTACTGTCATTCGACGTGGTCGAGTGTAGTCGATGCGACGTGAGTATTAGTGGTACGTCTGGTCGCAGACGAATATTGTTCTGGTTAGTTGGTGTACTAGTGTACACATGAGATAAGATCGGATTTGCTTTCCACGAGGTGGATGTGGTGTAACGACCAGTCCCAAATTCCAGGATTAGATTAGTGACTAATCACGATTAGTGAGGTTAATCCGTGATTAGTAGGGCGAAATCGGACGAACGATGCAAAATGACAGTTTTGACCCTAGGCGTGGGCAAAACGTTGACTTTTTGTAACGACCCGTCCCAGAACTAGGGTTAAGATAGTGATTAAGATGGGATTAGTAAGCTTAATCGGTGGTTAGTTGGTCTCGTTGGGGTCGTTAGTGTAGAATGACGATTTTGCCCCTGGTCCGGGCAAAAAGTGGACTTTTAGTTCGGGTGGTCAATTGGGTTTTGACCGATGACCAGGACGTAGTTTAGGACGTCACGAATCCATAGACAGGTGGTACGCCCGATTCCGACATCCGAGAAGGAAGTTATGATGTTCAGAATGTTGAGGGCAAAACTGTAATTTGGGTAAAATAGGGGGAAAAGTTGACTTTTCGTAAGATCAGGTTTTGGTATGTTGACCTAGGACCGTTAGATAGATCTTGTCGTCCTGAGTGCGATGACAGGTGGCACGTATTCATCGGACTTACGATGTGTGAGTTACGGGTCTAGAAAGATAGTGGCGCAATCGTAAATTTGGGTTAAAAGAAAGGGTAGTTTGGTCTTTTGGTTGTCTGGGGATATGTGCACAGAGAGGAAATTGGATGGCTGAGATTGGGCCACTTGTGAGAGGAAGGGTAAGATGGTGACACGTGTAGGAGGTCTGGTTGGTTCTAGTGAGTGCATGGTCCAATTATTTGGGGTGCAACCGTGCTGTGTGTGTGTGTGTGTGTGTGTGTGTGTGTGTGTGTGTGTGTGTGTGTGTGTGTGTGTGTGTGTGTGTGTGTGTGTGTGTGTGTGTGTGTGTGTGTGTGTGTGTGTGTGTGTGTGTGTGTGTGTGTGTGTGTGTGTGTGTGTGTGTGTGTGTGTGTGTGTGTGTGTGTGTGTGTGTGTGTGTGTGTGTGTGTGTGTGTGTGTGTGTGTTCTTTGAACCAGGGAGAAACAGAGAGGGAGATTGAGAGAAAATTGAGAGACGATGGTGAGTGTTGGTGTAAACTGGTGAGTGAGGAGTGATCAGAGGGTGGAAGAGTGAACCGGTGAGTGTTTGGGGGAGTGAGATCGTACAAGAACACGGTGGTCGGGGCAGTCGGTTTTCAGAGGAAACAAAGACGAAGTGGAAGATCGTGGTGGTGGTGCGGCCGTGAACGATCAATCGAGGCCAGTGGAGGTGTCCAGAGGACGGAGGAGGACGGGAGGAGCTACTGCCTCACGGCTGAGCTCACGACGGCGACAGGAGGACATGATCGGGAGTTCTCGAGGAAGCTGAGGAACGTACGAGACGTACGGGACTCGATTGAGGGCTTGGTACTGTGAGTGGACCCCTTCTCTAATCTCAAGCATGCATAACTGTTTTTCTATAATTGTTTTATGGTTTTATATGTGATTTTATGATGGTTGAATATGTGATAACTATTTTATATAATTGCACGTTTTACGAGAAAGTTACGGTTTTCAGTACGTTTTACGAGGAAGCTAGTTTTGGGATTTCAAATGATAAAGGGTTTTCAAGGTTTGATGATCAAGGTTTTCGGTCTTAGACTCAGATTTCGGATAACGGAATTTGGTTTTAAAGTTGAAAAGTGGATTTCCGGATTTGGGTTCGGAATGACGGTTCGGAATGCCGGAAGAGCTTCGGACCAGTGATTTCGGATTCGGGTTTGGATGTGAATTTAGAAATGGTTTTTCAATGGTTTTGGATTGAATTTCTGGATCTGGTTATTGGGTTTAAAGACCCGGATATTGTGATTGACGGGGGACGGGCCCGGATTGAGTTTAAAGACTCGGGAGTTTAAAGACTCGGATATATTGATATTTCCCCCATAGGCCTGTTGAGTTTAAAGACTCGGGAGTTTAAAGACTCGGATATTATTGAGGCCTGGATTGAGTTTAAAGACTCGGGAGTTTAAAGACTCAGATAGGTCCAGCAGGTTTGATCGGAAAATGATGATTTGATATTCACGATTTATGATACGGTTTTATGATGCTTATGATATGGTTTCTATAACTGTTTTATAGTGTTTCTGTTCTTATGGTGAGGTTATGTGAATTCTACTGTTTTTTTTAATGCTTCTGTAAATGTTTTATGGTGATTGATTGATAACTGTTTCCATAACTGGGTTATGCATGTGGTTTCAAAATGGAGGGCTAAACCCGGTTTTCTTATAAAATGGTTTTGGAAACTTTTCTTTTATTTAAGGTCCACTCACACCTTCTGTTTTTAACTGCCCTCCAGGTTGTGGAGCTAGCGCGGGGTTTCGGCGTCGAGGCAGTGTCTGAGGCATAGCAGTTACGAGAGGGATCCCGGAGTGTTTAATTTTTTCGTGTGCGCATACTGTTTATCGGTTTTCTTTCTTTTGTACCGTGGTACTATGCTCTGTAAAACGTTTAAATTTCGGGATGTATTGTGTAGTTTTCCTGCGTCTGACTGAGTATTTTGGTGGTTTCGAGTGAGTTTACTTTGGTTTTAATGTCGGGTTGTCAGACGGGAGCAGGATTTACCTCGGGTTTCGGGGTGAAACCGGGGTGGGTCCTGACACATTTCATTCGAGCGGTCAAATGGACTTGACCGATGACCGTGACGTAGTTTAGGACGTCACGAGTTCATAGACAGGTGGCACATTCAATTTTGACATTCGAGGAAGAAGTTATAACATTCGGAACTTTAGGGGCATTTTGGTAATTTTGGTTAAAATGGACAAATAGTTGACTTTTTAACCAGGATGTCCGATGGCCGAGGGCCGAGGGCCGAGGACTGTTACGTAGATCGGGATGATACGAATCCATAGATAGGCGGCACTGTAACGACCCGTCCCGAATTCCGGGATTAAATTAGTAACTAATCTTGATTAGTGAGATTGATCGGTAATTAGTAGGGCGGAACCTGACAAAATGTGCAAAATGACCGTTTTGCCCCTGGTCGTGGGTAAAATGTTGACTTTTTGATCGGCGGTCAAACGGACTTTGACCGATGACCGTGACGTAGTTTGGGACGTCACGAGTTCATAGACAGGTGGCACGTTCGATTCCGACATTCGAGGAGAAAGTTCTGATGTTCGGAAGTCGAGGGCATTTTGGTAATTTGGCATTTTAGGGGCCAAATGTTGACTTTTTGACCGGGAGGTCCGATGAACGAGGGCCAAGGACCGTTACGTAGGTCTCGTCGATACGAATCCATTGATAGGCGGCATGTAGAAATCAGAGTTCCGACGACGAAGTTATGGTCACGGGAAGGAAGTCGATTAACCGAACGAATCGAGGCTCCGATTAAAATAATAATAAAATAATGAATAGTAACTAATGACTGTACGCACTTGGATGAGTGACAAGTGTCACCCATCCCCTAATCTAAGCCCTAAAACCTGATCCATGTTTCCCTCCCAACATCATCATTACAACATCATCATCACCATTAATCAACTCTAAGCTTAATTATTCACCATTATTCCTTCTCTGTGTCTTTCAACCCGTGAGCAACAGAGTGTGAGGGATGGGAGAATTGGCTGCCTTCCCACGGCAGAATTGAGGGAATTGAGAGACTAAGAAGATTGGATTCACTGCGGGAAACACTGGGACAGAGAGAAGGTGGTGAGACAGAGAATCGAAATTTTGGAGTTTGAGAGGGAAAATTCGAAATTAAATCCTAAGGCCCTGAGGATCAAATTGGAGCTCAATTCGAGCTTTCTGGGAGTGCCACGATCAGAATCGTCGAAGGAATGAAGGAAATTGGTGCCCAATTCACTCTGAACGGACTTGGTAACAGAGGAAGAAAGTCGAGGTTGAGTCGTGATCATTGAGTGATCAAACGATGTAATTGATGTGGGGAAACTGTTTCTCATGGTCCATTGATGCTTTTAGGTGAATCAATTGGAAGAAATCAGTAGCCATTGACGGAATTCGAAGAATGAACAGTACCTGGGTGTTCTTCATTGTTCATCGTGAAATCGTTGGAATTTAGGTAAGTGATCGTGTAATTGAGTTTACAGACCTTAAATTGAACTTAAAACGAAGCTAACTGAATGATCAATTGAAGTAATTAAGGCTGAATTGATAGGAAACCAACCGGGTCATCTCGTGGGCCAACAGGATCCGTTTATCAGTTAAACGGGTTGGGACGATGACACTGTAGCAGGCGCGTGGGTTTCACGCGCAGCCACTCACGGCAGCGCGTGACGGCGCTTGGGCACGAATCTCGAGGTGAGGTCAACATGACTTCTGCTCTATTTAATGTAACGAACATTTTGGGATTGGTTTCGTGTCGATCGGACCCCGTCTCGATATTGTTCGGGACGTCCGAAGGTTTTAAATCAAGTTTAAAAATAGTTAAAAATTCGGGAAAATTACGGGACTTTAATAGGATATTAATGAAGAGGTTAGTGACCCTCTAATGTGATTTGGACAGGATTAGGAGTCCCGGTGATAGTGGTGTGGCCCGGGAAGGCCTATGGCACGCGTATCGAGGCGTATCGTTAAACGGTCTGTGAGTGGACTTTGGTTTTATAAATCCTATGCATGATTAACGGTGTTATATGTTTCACATACGTGATTTCTATGATGGTGATTGTGAGTATTGTTTTCGGGTATGTTGCACGTATTTCGAGGTGTTTTCCGTATTTCACGTATATCGAGGTTAACGGTTTTATTGTGGTTTAATGAATAATGTGATCAAACAGTTTTGAAATTGGAAAGATGAACTCGGGCTTAAGACCCAATTGTCTTGGAAACTGAGGACTTAGAGTCCAATTGAGTTACGAATTCAGGCCGTGGGCCCAGTTGGTTTACATATCGGGTCGTGGGCCCAGTGGTTCATAAAATCGGGCAGGAGGCCCAGTTGGGTTAGAAATATGATTTCGGGTCTGGGACCTATGTTTAATAAATGTGATTTCAGGTCTGGGACCCTATGTTTAATAAATGTGATTTCGGGTCAGGGACCCTAAATGGAATTGTGTTGTTTTATGGAGATTTCGGGCAGGGCCCATTGTAATGTTGTGAAATGATTTAATAAAACTGTTTTCCATATACCATCTGGATACAAGGATATATGATGGTCTCCTCCAGATGTCTGGGACACTGGGGAAGTCACGGTGCATTGTCTGCGAGGGGTCATTGTACGGAGTTACCGGACCGTATTGTGACTCAGGAGCAGGATTGCTATGATTGACGTCTGGGACGTCAAACATCTGTGATGTCAAAGATATTGACCCGGAGAGACCCCGGGCAACACGCGTCGCTTATTATACCGGGAGATATGACGTCTGGGACGCTAAGCATCTGGGATGCCGGAGATGGTAGTGGTAAATATGGATTAATGAATCTATGAAATGGCTTTTCGGTTGGATTTGTATTTATGAGGTAAAAATGGATTATTGGTTATTGAAATGGTATTTCAGGTCGGGGACCCCAAATGGTTTTGGATTTATGGATTTATGTTTATGAATTTGGGCGGTGGCCCACACAGTTTTAATATGTCTGAATGTGGTATTCCACAGTTTTGGGCTGAGTTCCCATGCTTGGTTTTGAGTTACGGTTTTTGGGCTAAGGCCCTAATGGCTTGGTTGAACAAACGTTTTGGTTACTGGTTTTCGTGGCATGCATACGTTTTTATTGGAGGGCATAAATGTCTTATAACTATGTTTACTAAACTTAATAATTTTCGTCCACTCACAGCTTTTATTGGTTTTGAATGCCTTTCAGGTTGATTACGGATGCGACTGCAGCAGAGACTGAGACATAGCACGCCTCCTCCATCGATCCTTGCGCACTCTGGAAGCCCCATTTGGGCAGTGACTCTTGGTTATCCCTTGTCTGACACCCCTTGTTGGACGGGAGCAGGGCACATTCCACGGTAATCCCGGGGGGATTAGGATGAGTCCTGTCAGGCATGCTGAAATCGGACTTCGAACGGGGAAGTTATAGGTCACGGAAGTTCGATTTCACTATGCACGCATTCCGAGGCGAGAACACTTGGCTTATTCTGATTGGGCTAGATATTTTGAGTGGGTCCTATGGATGAGTGACAAGTGTCACTCATCCCATTGGTCCAAACCCCTAAATTGTGGATCTAAGCTAATTAAATATTAATATAATTATTATTTTATAATTAATCTCTCCAACATCAAATCCTATCCATCCATTCCAATTAAACACTCAATCCTCACCACTCATCTAATCATCTTTTCTCTCATCTGTCATCAGACATTTTCTTCTTCATTTTCCCTCACAAACCTGAAAACCCCATAACTCCATTTTCTTCATTCTCTTCAAAACACACAACACACCTCACCATCACAAGGACCCTCTGAGCACGAATATGACCGTGAGGAGGTGGTGAGAGGCTGAGGATGGCAAGCCACGGCTGGGGATGGTGGTGGCCACGGCGAGGAGTCGAACCCGTGAGGTGAGAAATATTCAAAAATTCGAAACTCAATTTTATTGGGTTTTAATCGAACCTAAGGATCTTGTTATGTTTCTGGGGACCCTAGGAGAGGAATGAGATCGTTTTTGAAGGATAGGACGGCCGGGAACGACCGTGAACGACCGTGAACGGCGGAGGAAAGTCACGGCCGCCATGGCCGATCTTCAAGGTATGGGTTTCGATGTTTTCTCTCCCATTTTAATAGCTAAAAAGATTATAAATAGGATTAGGAAGGTATTAGAATGAAAATGGGACAAAATGGACCGAAAACATGAAGGTTTGGGCCTCGAACCAGTTCGGCCGGTCCAGACCGGTTCAGTGCAGTGGACCGGGTTTGGCTGAGGGAAGAAGATGAATAGTGTACCGTGCGTGGGCTTCAAGCACAGTACATTGCATGGGCGCGTGGGGGCGCGTGGTAGGTCCAATGGGAAAGTGTTCAACATGTGAAACACTCTATTCGATGTAACAAACATTTTGGGACTGGTTTAGTGTCGATCGGACACCGTTTCGATAGGTTTCAGGGTGTCCGAAGGTTTCAGATTTGTTTTAAAAATAGTTAGAAAGTCGGAAAAATTATGGGACTTCAATGAGAGGTTAATGAGGCTATTAGTAACCTTCTATTACGATTTGGACAGGTTCGGGAGTCCCGGTGATGGTGATTGGCTCAGGAGATCCGTATGACACGCAAATCGAGGCGGTAGCTCGGACGGTCTGTGAGTGGACATTGTTTTCTAAATCGGTACATGCATAAATTTTATTATATGTTTTAAATATAAACTCGGGTATGAGACCCATTTGGTTCTGTCTCGGGCATATGACCCTATTGATGGCCTTCGGGTCTAAATCGTGGTCGCGACGGGTGTTATGTGCACGACGACAGACGATATGACGCTCGCCTCCGGATTGGGATGTGTTCCTTCCGGAGAGGTCACGTCGCACGATCTGTTTTCGGGTAGCCGATGGAGGCTCGACTTCGGAGTGCAGACGGTTCAGGATAGCGATCGGTGATGAGTGCACCATGATCTTGTGGTGGTCGGGTCGGTTGATTCATTCACGGAGACATACCAGGATTGAGGGCGGTCCTAGATGGATGGTTGCACGCATAACTACGATCGGAGTCGTGACTGACCCTGAGATATTGGGTAGGATGCCCAGCTGATGTCATATGTTCGGGCACGTGAACCAGTTTACTTGTATTGATGATTTCGGGTCAGGGACCCTAGATGGATTTCCGGGTTCATGACGGTTTATGGGAATCGACATGAACCTTTGTCAGGTCATTATGGTACATGACGGTTTATGGGAACCGGGCATGGAGGTTATCTATATGTATATGATGGATCATGACGGTTCAGGGGAACCGGGCATGAATATTTATGTTATGTATGTATATGTTCATATACCTTCCTTTACTTGTTCTATTATCTCCTCCGGGGAGGGTCGTTGGCCTGGGTGGACCCCAGAGTAGTCACGGAGCACTGACTGAGTGGGAGTCGCCCTAGTTGGGTTCCTTACTCTCAGGAAGGCTGGTTACTATAACCTCAGGTAGGGTTAGTGGTCTATGGACAATGACCTTGACTTTGAGAAGACTCGGATTGAGACCCGGGTAGCACGCGCGTAGCTTTGGAAACCGTGACAGGATTGGTTGTGTGAATTATATGTATATATATGGATTATGATATATATGATATGTGGTGTGGACAGGTGTGCACAGGATTTGAGCAGTGGCTCGTGTATTTGGTTTCAGTATGGTTATGGTTTTGGGCTGAGTCCCTTATTGGTTTCTTATGGATTTGGGCAGTGGCCCGTATATTTGATTTGATTATGGTTTTGGGCTTAGTTCCCACAGATGATTCCATTTGGTTAAATGGTTTTCGAATGCATGCATGCTTTTTAGTGAAGGGTACAAATGTCTTTCTTATGAAACGTTTTTATAAACTCTTTGTTTTGTCCACTCACATCTTTTAATGTTTTGACTGCCCTTTAAGTTGATAGCAGATGTGGATTGTAGCAGAGACTGAGATATCACATACCTCCTCTGGATCGTGGCATACTTTGATAGCCCGGGAGGGCAAAGGTCGGAAATATCCCTTGTCTGACACTTCGTGTCAGACGGGAGCAGGGTCATCCCGTGTTAATTCCGGGGGGATTGGGATGGGTCCTGTCATGTGGAATCAGGATAGTTGGAGTTTCTAGAACGCAACTAATTAAGGAGGGAAGAACGATTGGAATTTGGTCAGTTGGAATTTGGAGGACGAAATTAATTAAGGAGGGATGGTTCTAACAACCCGTCCCGAATTCCAGGATTAGATTAGTAACTAATTAGGATTAGTGAGGTTAATCTGCGATTAGTTGAGCGAAATCGGACGAACGATGCAAAATGACCGTTTTGCCCCTAGTCGTGGGCAAAACGTTGATTTTTCATTCGGGCGATCAAATGGACTTTGGCCGATGACCGTGACGTAGTTTGGACGTCACGAGTTTATAGACAGGTGGCACGTTCAATTTCGACATTCGAGGAAGAAGTTATGACGTTTGGAAATTTAAGGGCAATTTGGTAATTTTGATTAAAAGGAGCCAAATGTTAACTTTTGGACTGGGAGGTCCGATGGACGAGGGCCTAGGTTCGTTACGTAGATCGGGACGATACGAATCTGTAGACATGCGGCACGTCGAATTCGGACGTTCGACGGCAAAGTTACGGTTCACGAAAGTTCAAAGGAACTATTGCACGTTTTACAAGACGTATGTCATTTGGCAGTTAGTGGGCCCAGATATTTTAAGGAGGCCCAATGGATGAGTGACAAGTGTCACCCATCCATTGCCCATGGAAATTGTATTCATGCATCGACCATTTCCCTTTGCCTTCACAAACACAACCCGATCTCACACCATTTCTTCTCCTCTGAACAACTCAAACCATTCCCTTCACTTGGTTCCACTTGAGGCTGGCACAGGGGTTGACTGAGGACTGGTGGAGGTTGCTAGACGACCAGGACCGCCGTGGATGGTGGCGTGGATGAGACAAACCCGAGCGGGTAAGTCTTCCATTCAAAATTTCATTTCGGGTTTTAGGCATTAGGGATGATATCTGGGGATTGGATGGTGTTTGTTAGGTCCATAGGAGTGTGTAGGGGAGCCTTGGATGGCGGTGAAGAGCTGAGACGTCGTGGGGGCTAATCGGAAAAATGGAGACCGTGAGGGGTGCCTTGAATGGGTCGATTTAGGGGCTTTTAATTAGTTTTCTTCACATGATTAGAATCATAGGTATGTAAGGACGATTGTAGGATTGATTAGAAAGGGAATCGGACCAAAATAGGGAAGGAAAACCATTGGACCGGTTCGGCCGGTCCAGGAACCAGAGAACTGGTTCGACGTGTGAAGGAGATGATGAATAGTGCCCAGCGCATGGGCTCACGCGCAGGGACTTCATTGGGCGCGTGGGGGCACGTGTCCAATCTTTTGGGAATGTGTTCAACACGTGAAATCTTCTATTCAATGTAACGAACATTTTTGGACTGGTTTCGTGTTGATCGGACACCGTTTCGATAAAGTTCGGGGCATCGGAAGGTTTCAGATTGGGATTAAAAATAGTTAAAAATTCCAAAAAATTACGGGGCTTTAGTGGGAGGTTAATTAAGTAGTTAGTAACCTTCTATTACGATTTGGACAGGTTTGGGAGTCCCGGTGACGGTGATTAGCTAGGGAGAGCCGTATGCGGCAACTCGGACGGTCTGTGAGTGGACCTTGTTTTCTAAATTGGTGCATGCATAAATGTTTATTAAATGTTTTAATACATGTTTGGTAATGCCATGAGTGCATTTGTATGTGGTTACGTATAAGCACGGATTTTCAGGTTTCAGCCTTATATGGTGCCTATACGGGTTCGTATTTCTTTGATGGTCTAAATGAAATGGATTTGGATTTCTAAAAGGATAAACTCGGGTATGAGACCCATTTGGTTTTGTCTCGGGCATATGACCCTATTGATGACTTACAGGTCCGAGTCGTGGTCGCAGCAGGTGCTTGGTGCACGGCGACGGACGACATGACGCTGGCCTCCGGATTGAGATGTGTTCCTTCCGGAGAGGTCAGGGCAGCCCGGGGAGGCTCGACTTCGGAGTGCTGACGGTTCAGGATAACGATCAGTGATGAGTGCACCATGATCTTGTGGTGGTCGCGTTGGTTGATTCGTTCACGGCGACATACCAGGATTGAGGGCGGTCCTGGATGGATGGTTGCACACATCACTACGATCGGAGTCGTGACTGACCCTTAGATACCGGGCACGATGCCCAGCTGATGTCATATGATCGGGCACGAGACCCAATTACTTTACGGTTATGATTTCGGGTCAGGGACCCTACATGGATTTCCAGGTTCATGACGGTTTATGGGAACCGGCATGAACCCTTGTTATGTTATTGTGGTATATGACGGTTTATCGGAACCGGGCATGGAGGATGTTTTCTATATGTATATGAATGGAATGGATATAATGGATCATGAAGGTTCAGGGGAACTGGGCATGAATGTTTATGTTATGTATATTGTGACACCCCCGGAAATTCGAAACACGAAAATCTGAAAAATTTGAGGAAAATGACGATTTTGCCCATGAATTGGGCGAACGGTTGACTTTTTATTTGAGCTGTCAAACGAACTTTGACCGATGACCGAGACGTAGTGCGGGACATCACGAGTTCATAGACGGGTGGCACACCCAATTCCGACATTCGAAGAGAAAGTTATGACGTTCGGAAGTTGGAGGGTAATTTGGTAAATTGGTCACAAGGGCCGAAAGTTGACTTTTTGATCGGGACAGTATTTGGACTTTCCGGGAAGACCGTTGGATAGGTCTCAGGACGCTGAATCCGTAGACAGGCGGCATGCGTCAATCGGAGTCCGAACGAGAAACTTATGGGTCTAGAACTATGAGGGGCATTTTGGTAATTTTTCCAAGTAGGGGTAAAATGGTAATTTTCTGTAGCTGGGATAATTGTGCTGATTAAGTTAGCTGAGTTAATTAATTTGGGCGTGGATTGGCTAGGTGATGACACTTGTCATCTTGTGTGAGGGGTTAGTGGCTTGAAAGCCTAATACGAACAAACAAAAACCGCCCATTTTTCCTTTGTATTTGCTTTGATCAAATTGATCGGTAAGGGGGACAAATAGATAGTACCTGAGATGGGAAGAGAAAATCAGAGAGAAAAACGAGTAGAATTGAAGGGAAAATTGAAGAAAACCGAGTTGTAAACCCGAGAAGGAAACCCGAAAAACCATTAAAGGGCCTCAAAATCGATTTCGATTTCCTAGCTGTTTTTGAATGAAATTGATGATTCCTTTAGCTCCCTAGGAGTGAGACGAGTCGAACCAGATTAAAAATGAAAGGAATTGGGGTCGTTTGGCCTTAGAACAGAGAGGGGGACAACTTCGCATGTTCGAGCTTGGGTCGTGGAATTGAGGCCATGGAACTGTGAAATTGATCAGGGGAATATGTTTATTAGGACTCCAAGATGCTTCATGATGCATCAATTGAAGGAAAACATGGAGAATTGATAAAAGATTGGATGATGAACAGCAACCGGAGATGCTTCGATGTTCAACCGTGAATCATAGGGATTCAGGTGAGGTTTGATGTTCTTGATTTCACAGAACCTAAATTAAGACCCTAACGATACTGATAGATGATTGAATTGACGGAAATGATGTCGAATTGGCAGAAAGCCAGTCGGGTTGCATCGCGGGCTAACCGGACCCGTTTACCAGTTATTCGGGTTGGGATGACGACTGTTCACGGCGCGTGACTTTCACGCGCAGCCGTTTGCGGCGGTGCGTGGGGGCGCGTGAGTGGGAATTTCGAGGTACGGTCAACATGAAACTTGTCCTATTTAATGTAACGAATATTTTTGGTTTTGATTGCGAGTCGATCAGACACCGTCTCGATCATGTTTCGAGGGTCCGAAGGTTTATGTTACGTATTTAATTAATATTAAATTCCCGAAAAATTATGAGAAATTAGTGGGATGTAAATTGAGGTGTTAGTGACCATGAATAATGATCTTGGACAGGATTCGAGATTTCTAGAAATTGTCGGAAATTACGGAAACTCGTGTAGCGTGGGAAACGAGCAGTTGGACGGTGTGTGAGTGGACGTTTGTTTTCTATATTGATATGCATGCATAGTTAAATGTTTTATATGATTTATGGCATGATTTGAATTGCAATGATTTGATATGATTATTTTGAGATTTAATGATTATTTTAATAGGTGCTTCGGGCACGTTTTTCGAGAAAATGTGAAATGACTATTTTGGGCGAAGGCCCGGGATTTGTGACAGGACCCATCCCAATCCCCCCGGGATTACCATGGAATGTGCCCTGCTCCCGTCCAACAAGGGGTGTCAGACAAAGGATGACCAAGAGCCACTGCCCAAACAGGGCATCCAGAGTGCGCAAGGATCGATGGAGGAGGTGTGCAATGTCCCAGTCTCTGCTGCAATCGCATCCGTGATCAACCTGAAGGGCATTAAAACCAAAAGCTGTGAGTGGACAAAAACCAGTAAGTTCATCAAATACATTTATAAGACATTTATGCCCTCCAATAAAAACGTATGCATGCCACAAAAACCAGTAACCAAAACGTTTGCTCAACCGAGCCCTTAGGGCCTTAGCCCAAAAACCGTTAACCAAAAACCAAGTGTGGGAACTCAGCCCAAAACCGTGGAATACCACCACCATACATATTAAAACCATGTGGGTCACCACCCACGACCATAATTGAACATCAATTTAAAATCCGAAACCATTTAGGGTCCCTGACCCGACATACCATTTCATAACCAATAATCCATTTTATTCATTAATCCATATTTTACCATTACCATCACCAGCATCCCAGATGCTTAGCGTCCCTGACGTCATATCTCACGGTTTCATAAGCTACGCGTGCTGCCCGGGGTCTCTCCGGGTCCATATATCTGACATCCCTGATGTCTGACGTCCCTGACGTCAATCATAGCAATCCTGCTCCTGAGTCATCATACGGTCCGGCTGCTCCGTATAATGACCCCTCGCAGGCAATGCACCGTGACTTCCCCAGTGTCCCAGACATCTGGAGGAGACCATCATATATCCATGTGTACAGATGGTATATGGAAAACAGTTTTATTAAATCCTTTTATCACATCATTACAATGGGCCCTGCCCGAAATTTCCATAAAACCACGTAATCCCATTTAGGGTCCCTGACCCAAAATCACAATTATTAAATATAGGGTCCCTGACCCAAAAGCACATTTATAATCCAACTGGGCCTCATGCCCGATTTTATGAACCACTGGGCCCACGGCCCGATTTGTAAACCAACTGGGCCCGCAGCCCGACTTACGTACTCAAATGGACTCCAAGTCCGAGATTTCCAAAACAAGTGGGCCTCAAGCCCGAATTCATCTTTCCAATATAAAAACCATTTTATCATATTATTTATTTAACCACAAACACGCAAAACCACAAATAAACCGTTAATCCCGATATACGTGAAATACGGAAAACACCTCGAAATACGTGCAACATACCCAAAATCAATGCTCACAAATACCATCATAGAAATCATGTAATAAACCATATAACACATTTAAGCATGCATAAGATTTATAAAACCAAAGTCCACTCACAGACCGTTTTAACCGTGTGCCTCGATACGCGTGCCACCGGCCCTCCCGGGCCACACCACTATCACCGGGACTCCCAATCCTGTCCAAATCACATTAGAGGGTTACTAACCTCATTATTAACATCCTATCAAAGTCCCGTAATTTTCCCGAATTTTTACTTATTTTTAAACTTATTTTAAAACCTTCGGACATCCCGAACACTATCGAGACGGTGTCCGATCGACACGAAACCAATTCCAAAATGTCCGTTACATCGAATAGATTAAAAGTCATGTTGGAAGTTTCCCCAAAATACCCTTCACGCGCCCCCACGCGCCAGGTCAAGATTCAGGTCAGCAATGATGACGTCATGCTACAGTAACGGGTTCTGAAACCGGGTCTGTAACCGGGTCGCCGTCGACCCGCGGCTTGACCCGATCACAGATCGAGTTCCAGACCACCATTTTTGATGCGGTTTGATCCTATGGACTCGTCATAACCTCCTCTACGGTTCTGTGACATCCAAACTCATTTTTAGGTGGATTAAACTACCTGAAAACTGACGGGAAAATCGGCTGAGAACTCAGGTCATCCTCTCCGGCGACTCGTCGAGATTCCGGCCGTGGTTCATGGTCCAAAATGGTCGTCTAGGTTCCTAGGACATGTCTCAAAAACAAACAAACATTCATAACGTCAAAAACGGACGGTTCAAGGCAGGGAAGTAAATCGGGTCTTCACGGGTTTCTGGACTTACCGCCGCCGTGTCGCCGCCGTGGGCTGCCCAGTCGTGGTCTGAGTCGTCCTAAGGTTCCAGTGGTCCTATCCCTACGTTTGTTCGAGCCCAGATATGAAGGTTTGCACGGTTGGATGGTTTTGGGCCGATCGGGTTCCTCTCGGGTCTGGGGGGTTTTTCTGGGCTGCGCCGCCGTCCGTGGTGGTGGTGGCCGCACCAGGTGAAGGTGGTGGGTGGTGGTCGTCCTCTGGAGATTACCTGAGTGTGGAGTGATGTTGTGGGGTGATGATGTGCACGATCAAGGAGGGAAACCGTGCTCACGGTTTTGAGAGAAATGAATGTGAGAAATGAGTAGTCTGATGGTTTAAGAAATAAAAGAAGAGGAGATCAAGGGCTGGGATCAGTTTGAGTTTTAAAATCAATGGTGAGGATTTGAGGGGAGAAAATTAATTAATTAAATCAATGGCCAACCAAGATCCATGATTTAAGGATTGAAGGGGATGATGACATGTGTCACTCATCAAGGGTCCAGATTGGTTTGGTTAAAGTAATCAGATTTTATTATTATATTATTATTTTATTCCGAGTCTCGGTTAATCGCGTTTCATGTCCTTGACCAAAACGTCGTCGTCGGATCTCCGATTTCGGCATGCCGCCTGTCGTTGGATTCGTATCGACGATACCTACGTAACGGTCCTTGGCCCTCGCCCATCGGACCTCCCGGTCAGAAAGTCAACATTTGGCCCCTAATAAGCCAAATTACCAAAATACCCCTCAACTTCCGAACACCATAACTTTCTCTACGAATGTCGGAATCGAACGTGCCACCTGTCTATGAACTCGTGACATCCTGAACTACGTCACGGTCATCGGTCAAAGTCCATTTGACCGCCCGAACAAAAAGTCAACATTTTGCCCACGACTAGGGGCAAAACGGTCATTTTGCACATTTTGTCCGATTCCGCCCTACTAACCACCGTTCAACCTCACTAATCAGGATTAATGACTAATCTAATCCCGGAATTCGGGACGGGTCGTTACAATTTGTGACTGGTTTTGGTTTGGATTATGAGTTGGGAAATTGATTTAATGGATTTGTGATGTTTTCGGATATGATTTTACGGATTTGCGTGTATTGAATTATTTAATGATTTTACGGATTGACGAGAAATAAGATTTGGGCATGTGGCCCCGTGATAATGGTTTTGACATGGTTTTGATACTTGATTTGGAATAATGTTTTTGATTGTGTATTGATGTTGATGCCCCCAGATGCGTAATTCCTGGAGGACTCCGAATGTGTAATTCCCGGTGAGGCTGGATGTGTAATTCCCAGCATGGGATGACGACTCTGGATGTGTAATTCCCAGAGGATCCTCGGATGTGTAATTCCCGAGTTATATGCTTTATTACTGATTTTATAAAATGATTTAAATGATTCATGTGTTTTATCCAATGCATGCATGGTTTGAAAACTGGAGGGTAAACGATGTGTTTGATACTGTATTTTAAATGATATTATTTTGTCCACTCACACTTTTCTGTTTTGATGACCCTCCAGGCCGTGGCACAACATTCAGGGTTGATCTCGAGGCGAAGGCAGGAACGAAAATCAGCGCAGTTATCCCTTGTCTGATAGGTGCTGAAGGATAGTTTCGGGACTTCAGTTGACTTGTCAGAAGGGAGCAGGACCGGGCACGGTTATCGAGGTCCAATTGGGACGGGTCCTGTCAAAGTGGTATCAGAGCATTTGGTTACGGATTTGCCATGCCTACGAGATGCGAGCCTTGTGCGCGGCCTGGTGATTAGACGTGATATGAGGGTGTCGGAAATCCCTGACATGATTAGGGCCCTGGATTGGGGGTCGAGTATTGTATCACGTGTTGTGATTGTGTCGGACTTGTATTGGTCCGGCTAGTTGGTTACGAACGATATGGTCTATGGTGGGCATGTTAGGCCCAGGATAACCGCGACCCGAGGATAGCGGATAATGGGACTCCGAGGGAGTCCAGAAGTGGTTTACGAGATCCGGAATAGGATGTGGTTCGCCTAGGGATGTGTGCTAGGTGACCGGATATGCAGTGGTGGCATTGATGCTAGAACATGTTAAAATTTGGTCTCAACAGGAGTCAAGAGTTGGATTGGGACTCGGAATGAGTCATGATGTGCTATGAGGGCTCCAGGTGAGCCGGGAAAGATAGAAAGAGTGGTAATGGTTGTACATAACGAGTGAGGGTTCACGTGGGAACCCAAGGTAGTGAGTTAGCTGTAACTTGAGTCTCCGTGGTTGTTGTAGGAGAGGTTGTTTGAATTTCGAGGGCGAAATTCCGTAAGGGGGGAAGGTTGTGACGCCCCGGAAATTCGAAACACAAAATCTGAAAAATTTGAGGAAAATGACGATTTTGCCCCTGGAATTGGGCGAACGGTTGACTTTTTATTCGAGCGGTCAAACGAACTTTGACCGATGACCGAGACGTAGTGCAGGACGTCACGAGTTCATAGACGGGTGGCACACCCGATTCCGACATTCGAAGAGAAAGTTATGACGTTCGGAAGTTGGAGGGTAATTTGGTAAATTGGTCACAAGGGCCGAAAGTTGACTTTTTGATCGGGACAGTGTTTGGACTTTCCGGGAAGACCGTTGGATAGGTCTCAGGACGCTGAATCCGTAGACAGGCGGCATGCGTCAATCGGAGTCCGAACGAGAAACTTATGGGTCTAGAACTATGAGGGGCATTTTGGTAATTTTTCCAAGTAGGGGTAAAATGGTAATTTTCTGCAGCTGGGATAATTGTGCTGATTAAGTTAGCTAAGTCAATTAATTTGGGCGTGGATTGGCTAGGTGATGTCACTTGTCATCTTGTGTGAGGGGTTAGTGGCTTGAAAGCCTAATACGAACAAACAAAAACCGCCCATTTTTCCTTTGTATTTTCTTTGATCAAATTGATCGGTAAGGGGGACAAATAGATAGTACCTGAGATGGGAAGAGAAAATCAGAGAGAAAAACGAGTAGAATTGAAGGGAAAATTGAAGAAAACCGAGTTGTAAACCCGAGAAGGAAACCCGAAAAACCATTAAAGGGCCTCAATATCGATTTCGATTTCCTAGCTGTTTTTGAATGAAATTGATGATTCCTTTAGCTCCCTAGGAGTGAGACGAGTCGAACCAGATTAAAAATGAAAGGAATTGGGGTCGTTTGGCCTTAGAACAGAGAGGGGGACAACTTCGAATGTTTGAGCTTGGGTTGTGGAATTGAGGCCATGGAACTGTGAAATTGATCAGGGGAATATGTTTATTAGGACTCCAAGATGCTTCCTGATGCATCAATTGAAGGAAAACATGGAGAATTGATAAAAGATTGGATGATGAACAGCAACCGGAGATGCTTCGATGTTCAACCGTGAATCGTAGGGATTCAGGTGAGGTTTGATGATCTTGATTTCACAGAACCTAAATTAAGACCCTAACGATACTAATAGATGATTGAATTGACGGAAATGATGTCGAATTGGCAGAAAGCCAGTCGGGTTGCATCGCGGGCTAACCGGACCCGTTTACCAGTCATTCGGGTTGGGACGACGACTGTTCACGGCGCGTGACTTTCACGCGCAGCCGTTTGCGGCGGCGCGTGGGGGCGCGTGAGTGGGAATTTCGAGGTACGATCAACATGAAACTTGTCCTATTTAATGTAACGAATATTTTTGGTTTTGGTTGCGAGTCGATCGGACACCGTCTCGATCATGTTTCGAGGGTTCGAAGGTTTATGTTACGTATTTAATTAATATTAAATTCCCGAAAAATTATGAGAAATTAGTGGGATGTAAATTGAGGTGTTAGTGACCATGAATAATGATCTTGGACAGGATTCGAGATTTCTAGAAATTTTCGAAAATTACGAAAACGCGTGTAGCGCGGGAAACGAGCAGTTGGACGGTGTGTGAGTGGACGTTTGTTTTCTATATTGATATGCATGCATAGTTAAATGTTTTATATGATTTATGGCATGATTTGAATTGCAATGATTTGATATGATTATTTTGAGATTTAATGATTATTTTAATCGGTGTTTCGGGCACGTTTTTCGAGAAAATGTGAAATGACTATTTTGGGCGAAGGCCCAGGATTTTTGACTGGTTTTGGTTTGGATTATGAGTTGGGAAATTGATTTAATGGATTTGTGATGTTTTCGGATATAATTTTACGGATTTGCGTGTATTGAATTATTTAATGATTTTACGGATTGACGAGAAATGAGATTTGGGCATGTGGCCCCGTGATAATGGTTTTGACATGGTTTTGATACTTGATTTGGAATAATGTTTTTGATTGTGTATTGATATTGATGCCCCCAGATGCGTAATTCCTGGAGGGACTCCGGATGTGTAATTCCCGGTGAGGCTGGATGTGTAATTCCCAGCATGGGATGACGACTCTGGATGTGTAATTCCCAGAGGATCCTCGGATATGTAATTCCCGAGTTATATGCTTTATTACTGATTTTATAAAATGATTTAAATGATTCATGTGTTTTATCCTATGCATGCATGGTTTGAAAACTGGAGGGTAAATGATGTGTTTGATAACTGTATTTTAAATGATATTATTTTGTCCACTCACACTTTTCTGTTTTGATGACCCTCCAGGCCGTGGCACAACATTCAGGGCTGATCTCGAGGCGAAGGCATGAACGAAAATCAGCGCAGTTATCCCTTGTCTGATAGGTGCTGAAGGATAGTTTCGGGACTTCAGTTGACTTGTCAGACGGGAGCAGGACCGGGCACGGTTATCGAGGTCCAGTTGGGACGGGTCCTGTCATATATATATATATATATATATATATATATATATATATATATATGTTCATATACCTTCCTTTACTTGTTCTATCTCCTCTGGGGAGGGTCGTTGGCCTGGGTGGACCCCGGAGTAGTCACGGAGCACTGACTGAGTGGAGTCACCCTGTTGGGTTCCTTACTCTCAAGAAGGCTTGTATTATAACCTCAGGACGGGTCATTGGTCTACGGACATTGACCTTGGACTGAAAGACTTGGGTGTGAGACCCCGGGTAGCACGCGCGTAGCTTTGGAAACGGTGACAGGATTGGTTGTGTGAATTATATGTATATATGATATATGATTATGAGATGTGATATGTGATGTGCACAGGATTTGGGCAGTGGCCCGTGTACTTAGTTTTATTATGGTTTGGGCTGAGTCCCGCATGGTTTTGGGCAGTGGCCCGTATGGTTGAATCTTTACCATTCTTTCGATTATGGTTTTGGGCTTAGTTCCCACATGTGGTTCATTTGGTTGAACGGTTTTCGAATGCATGCATGCTTTTTAGTGAAGGGTACAAATGTCTTCTTATGAAATGTTTTTATAAACTGGTTGTTTTGTCCACTCACAGCTTTTAATGTTTTGACTGCCCTTCAGGTTAACAGTAGATGTGAACTGTAGCAGAGACCGAGATATCACATACCTCCTCCGGATCCTGGCGTACTCTGATGGCCCAAGAAGACTAAGGTCGGAAATTTCCCTTGTCTGACACTCCGTGTCAGACGTGATCAGGGTCGTCTCCTCGTTAATCCTCAGGGGATTGGGGACGGGTCCTCACACAATGACTCGGTTGAAGACATAAAGATTGTGTGAAGAGATATTGATGATGTTTTGAAGACTTTTATGTATATGGATTTACTTACTCAAACTTTGTTGTATTTTTGACACATGTTATTACCTTGATATATGAAAAAAAAAATGAAAAAAAAGGAAAAAAAAACAAAAGAAAAAAAAGTGTATTGAGTTTCTATCAAGGTAATAAAGTTTGATTATGTAATGTTTGAGTTAAGTCCTTTATATTTGTAAATCCAACACAAAGAATGAATTCGAGGCCCAACATGATGAAATTTGGCCTATGTTCAAAGGGATGAATTCATGATATCATTACACTAAGCTCGGGAAGTTATGTTATGTTTTGGGAATCTTTTGAGTCTTGGAACAAATTTTGATCACCACTTGTACTATATATTCCTTGCCCCTAAACTTAGCCCCATTACAACCTTCGTAAAGACCTTATGATCCTTAAGATGGTAAATTTTGATTAGTAGAGTCAATCACTTGATTAAGCTTATGGTTTTGGTTCATTTGTGCAAGTATGTTTTTGTTTTTATCTTGAGGTGTTTGTTTGAAATTTTACAAAAGTACTTCATTTATATTATGTGAGCATTTTTCTCACATATTTTGAGTACAAACACAAACCCTTACAAAATTGAGTGAATTTATGAGTGCATATCATTGTGAGTTGATTCATACTTGTTTTATTCATGTTGAGATCCATTTCACCATATTTACTCATTATCTTACTTGTTAAAACATTTTGTTACAATGTATTAACTCTTGAATTCCATATGCTTAATTGTTTTAAGTGAAAATTTTTGATGTCATGATAATAATGAAATATTGAGACAAATGGTTAAGGGTTTACTTGTTTTTGAATTCGTAGTTTGATTTTAGTATTTGTTAGGGACTAGCAAAGTTTAAGTGTGGGGGTATTTGATAGGTCGTTATTTAAGCATTATTTTATATTATTTTATACATTTTATACTTTATTTTTAATATTAAAATAATAAATAAATAGATAAAATAATTTATTTTGTGATATTTTTGTTTAAATAAATAAAGTTTGTAATTTGGAGCGTTTTGGTGAAAGAATCGTCCCGATCGGAATTTTAACGAATAAATTATGGACGAGTTTAGATGAAATTATATTAATTATTATTATTCCAGCAGGCCCAAATTAATAAATTAACTGCCCAAACCATTTTGTTTGTTCAGCCCAAAAATCATTGTTGCAACCCGCAACCCGCCCGCACGCCCATGCGACCCCAGCCCATGAGCGAACCAAGCGGCACACGTCCCAGCCTCAGCCCAACCATTTTTTGGAGCGCGCCTGCCCAGCGCACTATGCTTCCTTCGGCCCGCGTGTCCCGAAACTCATGCTCTCCCTCAGCGCGCACGTCCCGAACTTCATTCCTCCTTTTCATCTGCAGTCCACCAACTCTCAATTGCCCTGTCAGTGTGCCCAGGCCGAAATCATGAGCTGCTTTTCAGCCACAGCCTGCTGAGCCATGCCCTGCAGCAAACCTGCTCCCATTTTCTGCATTTTCTGCCATTTTCCAGCACCAAACCAGCCCAAAATCATCATTTTCCATCATTGATCATCATTTCATTTATTTTATTTTATTTTGTATTTTTATTTTGAATATTTATGGCTCCCTCTATAAATAGAGGTGCATTTCACTTGTAAAAGGGTCCCCATTTTGTCCAATTTTATTTCTTTCTTTTAGTTTAAGTTCTTATATTTTCTCTCTAGTTTCTTCTCTTCTTTTAGTTCATCTTCTTTATTTTTGGGGTTCATTTTAACTTCTTGTAGTTTCTTTTATTTAATTAGCTTTCTTTTAAATTCTTGTTCTTAATTTATGTTATAATTTATGTTATTTCTTAATTTCATTTCTTCTTTACTTTGTTCTTGTGATTTTTCTTTGAGATCTCTTAAATACATTTTTATGCTTTCCTTAAGAAATACCTAAGCCAAGTATTTCCAAAATAATTCTAGAATTTAAGTCCGCATTCTTATGTTTTATCCTCCATCTTCATAAGGTTATAGCCGTTGTTCGGTGTTCCTTATGAATAACATTTCATTGTTTCCATCCACTTTCGGAATCACAAACTGTTCTTGGATTCCAAAAGTGTAACTTTCGTCCCTTTACTTAAATTCTTGTTATTGTTTCGGTTTACTTATAATTCAATATATGTGTTGGTATTTTCTTTCTAACATTTATAAATGTGAATACAATCTCCATGTGTTCTACTTTTTGAATTTCATCTACTTCATATATTTTACTATTTTACTGTTTAACCTTCAATTGAACGATAAGTGTTTATGACCGCTGTTCGATGCACTTAGAATAGGGTTGAAGAGATTTAAATGTTTGACACACATTGAAATCAATAACGTAAGGTGAATCGTATTATAAGTGTTTATGACCGCTGTTCGGCGCATTTATAATATTGAAAAATATATGCATGTATTTGAGATGATTAAGGTAGGATTTCGTGATTGGTTCAATATGAGCATGATGCTAGAGTGTTGGTAAAAATATGTGTTTGAAGAAAGTTCACTTGCATAAAAGTTAAAGTAGAAGTAGAATTAAGTTCTTAATTTTTTTTATTTTTTTTCTTTATTTTATTATTACAATCTTTACAACCCTCCCTCCTTTTATTCCTTTATTTTTTATTTCATTAATTCATTAATTTTTTTATTATTTTATTCTTCAATTCATTTATTCTTTAATTCTTTATTATTTAATTATTTAATTATTTATTCTTTTTAACTAACATATTATTAATATTCCCTAATTTCCCCGGTTAAAAACGATCCATATTTACCAATACTACAACTACACAAAAAGGGTTTAAATTGCATAATACTACAACTACACAAAAAGGGTTTACCTATACTATTCTTCAACCGAGTCATTGGAACAAGGGTAAAAGATGTCTATACTAAGCTCAAGTGTTTAGATAATTATGGTGATGAAAGAAAGGCTTAATGTGGGCTCAAATGGGTTAAAACTAAGGGGGTCGCAACTTGTACGCACAAATTAGGGAACATGGATGTTTGAATTTGTGGTGGTAACCCTAATGCCTTAATCATCTCCAAAATCAGAGAGTTTATTGACTTAAAAGTTTTGAAAATCACATAGAATAAGTTCTAGTACTCTAGAGTTCATTAAAACCTATTGCAAGCAGTTATGAAGCATATGTATATCAATTTAAACAAAGAACTTATGAATCACTCATCAAAGATGTATATAAGGTTCTAAAGCTCAAATAAGGTTCAAATGATTCATACTTATCTTAACATGCTCGTTTATGTACCAATTTACATGCATTATTTACAAGTTATAATACTTAATCACAAAATATTAACAAACGAATTTAAGTTGTAGTGATCATCTTTATAGCCATAACATATTCATTTCCGTTCATTCATATCATTGACAAGTTAAAGGTCAACTTAATACTCGTAAAAACACTAAGTAAACCGACACTCTAACATAAAGAAAACAAATAAAAATAATTAAGAACTTAATTCTACTTCTACTTTAACTTTTATCCAAGTGAACTTTCTTCAAACACATATTTTTACCAACACTCTAACATCATGCTCATATTGAACCAATCACGAAATTCTACCTTAATCATCTTAAATACATGCATATATTTTTCAATATTATAAATGCACCGAACAGCGGTCATAAACACTTATAATACGATTCACCTTACGTTATTGATTTCAATGTGTGTCAAACATTTAAATCTCTTCAACCCTATTCTAAGTGCACCGAACAGCGGTCATAAACACTTATCGTTAAATTGAAGGTTAAGCACTAAAACATATGAAGTAGATGAAATTCAAAAAGTAGAACACATGGAGATTGTATTCACATTTAAAAATGTTAGAAAGAAAATATCAACACATATATTGAATTATAAGTAAACCGAAATAATAACAAGAATTTAAGTAAAGGGACGAAAGTTACACTTTCGGAATCCAAGAACAGCTTGTGATTCCGAAAGTGGATGGAAACAATGGAATGTTATTCATAAGGAACACCGAACAACGGCTAGAACCTTATGAAGATGGAGGATAAAACATAAGAATGCGGACTTAAATTCTAGAATTATTTTGGAAATACTTGGCTTAGGTATTTCTTAAGGAAAGCATAAAAATGTATTTAAGAGATCTCAAAGAAAAATCACAAGAACAAAGTAAAGAAGAAATGAAATTAAGAAATAACATAAATTATAACATAAATTAAGAACAAGAATTTAAAAGAAAGCTAACTAAATAAATGAAACTACAAGAAGTGAAAATGATCCCCAAAAATAAAGAAGATGAACTAAAAGAAGAGAAGAAACTAGAGAGAAAATATAAGAACTTAAGCTAAAAGAAATAAATAAAATTGGACAAAATGGGGACCCTTTTACAAGTGAAATGCACCCCTATTTATAGAGGGAGCCATAAATATTCAAAATAAAAATACAAAATAAAATAAAATGAATGAAATGATGATCAATGATGGAAAATGATGATTTTGGGCTGGTTTGGTGCTGGAAAATGGCAGAAAATGCAGAAAATGGGAGCAGGTTTGCTGCAGGGCATGGCTCAGCAGGCTGTGGCTGAAAAGCAGCTTATGATTTCGGCCTGGGCACACTGACAGGGCAGTTGGAGAGTTGGTGGACAGCAGCTGAAAAGGAGGAATGAAGTTCGGGATAGTGCGCTCGGCAGGCACGCTCCGAAAAATGGTTGGGCTGAGGCTGGGACCTGGGCCGCTTGGTTTGCTCATGGGCTGGGGTCGCGTGGGCCTGCGAGCGGTCTGTGGGCTGCAGCAATGATTTTTGGGTTGAACAAACAAAATGGTTTGGGCAGTTAATTTATTAATTTGGGCCTGCTGGAATAATAATAATTAATATAATTTCATCTAAACTCGTCCATAATTTATTCGTTAAAATTCCGATCGGGACGATTCTTTCGCCAAAACGCTCCAAATTACAAATTTTATTTATTTAAACAAAAATATCACAAAATAAATTATTTTATCTAATTATTTATTATTTTAATATTAAAAGTCAAGTATAAAGGGTATAAAATAATATAAAATAAAGCTTAAATAACGACCTATCAGTCACGGACGAATTGAAAGTCTATGTCCACGTGCTTCATCCTGGAATGTAGAGCTGGGTTGGCGCAGTAGAAGGTAGTGCCTATATTGTCGCGGGAGATGGTGGGTTTCCCTTTGGCGTTGATGCCAAGTTCCTTCATGAGGGACTGAACCCAAAGGAGTTCTGCAGTTGTGGATGCGACTGAGCGGTATTCTGCCTCTGTGGAAGAGCGGGCGACCGACCGCTGTTTGCGGGAGCTCCATGAAATCAGGTTACCATCGAGATAGACGAGGTAGGCTATAGTAGATTTGCGGTCGTCTTGATCACCTGCCCAATCCGCATCGGAAAAGGCAGTGAGAGTACTGAAGGAGTGGGCGATTGCATGAAGTTGGTTGGACGCTTGGCGATGAAGGTGCTAATTTCCAAAATTATCCCCTCTTTTTATTCTTTCTCCTTTGTTATGTACAGTGAGATGGCTATTTTGCCCTTCTTCATTCCTTAGTGTTTTATTCACACCTCTTTGATCTCTGTTCGACAGACCAAAAAGCTATCAACGAAAAAATCTTCATCTCAGCCACCACTGATCATCAATCCGAGCTATCTTCGAGCATCGTCTTCAACATGTGAATCAGTTGTATTATGGAGATGGATTTGTGGGCAAATTTTCAAATTTTTCATTTTCTTTTGTACAGATTGAGGAAAAAACTGTTGGGTTTGAGAAATTTTAATGCATGTCATTACCATTTTACAGATTTTATTCTGATTTTGTAGACTGTTTTATTGGATTGATTCCTTCTTTCTCATGCTTTGATTTTCTATCTGATTTTTAGGATTTTCCCGATCTAAATGGTTCTTTTGCCTTCTTTGATTTTGTATCTGTTGTTTCGGCAACTAATTAAATCTGCTATCAGAGAAAGCAGCTTGATCCTAGCCACCACTGATCATCAATCCTAGTCACCGTCGATGATCGCCTTCAACACGTGAATGAGTTGTATTATGGAGATGGATTTGCATTTTCTTTTGTTAATTTTATTTTGTATTTTGGAGATGAATTGTGGGCTGATTTTTAAATTTTCATTTTCTTTTGTACATATTGAGGAAGAAACTTGGTAGTTTACATATTTGATTTTGATTTTATAGATTTTTTTATGTCTTAGGTTTTTTCTGCAACTAAATCACCTCTTAGGTTTTTTCCTTTTTTCTTTTGCCTTAGCAAACCAAGTTCTGGTCCTTCAAGAAGGAAGAGTGAAGAAAAGGAAAACTTGTGCAAAGAAACTTCACTCATCAATTCTCCCTTGTTTGAAAAGAAGAGAATAAAAAGAATAACTTTGATCACATTTACAACCAGTATAGACAATTCTCTGGGAAGGGGATTTATACAATATTCTTTTGCATTACTTCTCTTTAAGCTCAAAAGGGATGTATAATAAACCTCTAAACTTAGGTCGGAACATTAAAATATATGTCTACTTCAAAAAGTAATCCTTAAATTAATCATCAGTATCACAGCAAGCATCAAAGCCGACCAGCTCAATGACTTCAAACCAATTGATCCACTAGTACTGCACACAAGCTTGTGATTGTGATATGAGCACACTGGTTGTTTCCTGCATATACACAAACAAAATCAAATGTCAGTTACTTGCACACCAAGCAAAACTTAAACTATAAAACCCTAAAACAACGATCAATTGTTATCTCCAACGCTTGTGCGCGATCAATAATGTCCTTATATTTGGCAACATTCAATGATAGTTTTGTGGGACATTTTTTTTCTGTGCACACTCGTCATATCAATAATTAAGCTTATAAGGGTTTTTTTGGTGAGTTGTATCGCATTGAATTGTATCATTTATCAAAGGTAAAGTATTTTGAAGGTAAAAGATAATGTTTTTCATTGTCAAGGAGAATAAGAGGTAAGATTCCTTTTATATCTAATTCCCTTGCATCGAAAAAAGCATCCACTTTTACCTTCAAAATACCTTGAACTTGATGCATTATACAATCTAACCCAATGTGATACGTGAAAGGAAAACAAGAATCAATGGAATAGCTCAATTGTTTAAACCCACATCCAAATCCCAGCAGAGATTGAAAGCAGCTATAGTGCATATGATTAGTTGATGACAAACCTGGTTGAGCAGAAAGAAATGACATAATCTGTGCCTGAGCAAGTAAAAATGCTGGTGGGATCATCATAAGCATAACTATAGGCAGTAGGACATGCTTCTTTCAACTTCTTGGAATAATACGTTGGTCGACATGTGACAGGGTTTCTAAACCCCTCTGCAGCAGTACTCATCAGTATCAAACACATCGCAAGCGCTTCTGCATCCAACCGTCTTCCCATTTGCCTTGACAGATAACTCAGATGGACAACTGGGTCTCAAGTCTCCTTCATAACCCGAAACACTGCAATTCCCCTTACCATTTAGAGGTGTCACAACCAATGTCAAGTTGAACCCATCAACAAGGCTCACATCATAAAAGTCTACTGCTGCCAATGTGAACTCGGCTAGCGTTGCTAGAGCCTTTCCTGAAGCTCCACACTTGAGAGAGCTGCCACAGTCTCCGGTCTGGCATGAACCGTTGCCGTTTCTGTCAAAGTTGCAGCCGGTTCTGGCCCATATCCTGCCTGACCAGCTAACCGGGGCAGTGAATACGATTGACTGGCCCCGTTTTAGCATAAAACCACCACCATTGAAGCTCTCGCCTGGCGTCACTGCAGGCCAGACTGTCTCTTTGCAATTGTTTATTATGGTGAAAACCCTTGCAGACTCGGATAGTTTTGGTCCTGTAAACAAAATCCAATAAATAAATTGCTCCCAAACTTTATATGTGAGAAGATTTTCGAAGAATTATCTGTAAGATTACTAAACCAAAATGGAGCAAACTTCTTATGTGAGAAGATTGTCTACGAATTAATTAAAGATGACTAAACCAAAATGTAACAGATTATGTTACTAAAACACGAAACTTCACAAACTCTAATATATTAATTTCTATTATTTTGTAATTGAAAAGAAACAGGTTGGTGCAAGATAATATTCATTGATGTGTGAATGTGTATATATACAGTATCCTACTTGCTATACACGCTTAGATGATCCTACAATTCAGCTAAGGGATCAAGCTAATATCCCTAGAATCTAGGAACAGATTAGGAAGCTAAAACTTACAATCAATTACTGCAATCCTAAGTAGTATACAAGTAGGAATCAGAATCTACTTTCTAACACTCCCCCTCAAGTTGGAGAGTGTATGTCTTGCACTCCCAACTTGCGAACCATAGGAAGAAAAAGGTCCTTTCCTAAAGGCTTGGTGAACATATCGGCCAGCTGATGCGTAGACTTGATATACCTGGTCTCAACAGAGCCGTCTTGAATCTTGTCCCTGATATAGTGGCAATCCATCTCGATGTGCCTCGTACGTTCATGAAATACTGGATTTGCTGCTATGTGCAGAGCTGCCTTATTGTCACAGTGCAGTAGTGCAGATGCGGGATGCAGGATGCTTAAATCGTTGAGTAGGTAGCGTAGCCATGTTAGCTCACAACAAGCTCCTGTCATTGAGCGATATTCAGCTTCGGCAGAGGAAAGGGAGACTGTTTTCTGCCGCTTTGATCTCCATGAAATTAGTGAAGGGCCCAAGAAGACACAATACCCTGTTGTTGATCTCCTAGTAAGGGGACAACCGGCCCAATCCGAGTCACAATAAGCTCGTAAGCGTAGATCACTGTTTGAGGGAAAAAAGAGGCCTTGACCAAGGGCGGATTTGAGATAACGTACAACTCGTAAGGCCGCATCCCAGTGATCTTTTCGCGGTTCATGCATGAATCTGCTCAGAACATGTACAGAATAAGTGATGTCCGGTCTGGATACTGTGAGATAGATAAGTTTCCCAATTAGCCGTCTGTAACGTGCTTGATTGGTAAGAAGATCACTTGTATCAGACAGTTTCAGACCATGTTCCATGGGAGTGTCAATAGGAGCAGCTCCCAATAACCCTGTATCCTTGATGATTTCCAATGCATATTTTCGTTGAGAAATGAAGATACCACCTTTGGATGCAGAAATTTCGATGCCCAAAAAATATTTTAAACTACCAAGATCTTTAAGGTGAAAGTTGTTGTGCAGAAAATGTTTGATTTCAACAATACGCGCAGGATCATTTCCAGTAATTAAAATGTCGTCAACATAAATCAAGAGGGCAGTGAAAGACTTGCCTTGTTTCCTGGTGAAGAGAGAGTAGTCGGCCTTGGATTGTGTATAACCAGCTGATCGGATATCATCAGAGAATTTGGCAAACCATTGCCGAGATGCCTGCTTCAGACCGTATAAGGATTTGTGGAGGCGACAAAACAAGTGCTCCTCCCCCTGTCGCCGAAGACCCGGCGGTGGAGACATGTAGATTTCTTCATGAAGGTCACCATGGAGGAACGCGTTGTTGACATCCAACTGATGGAGGGACCAACCACGGGCAGCAGCAAGGGCCAGAAGACAACGAACAGAGATAATTTTCGCAGTCGGGGAGAAAGTGTCCTGATAGTCGACCCCCTCCAACTGAGTAAAACCCTTGGCCACAAGACGGGCCTTATAACGTTCGATGGAGCCATCAGAGCGATGTTTGATCTTGTAGACCCAACGACAACCAATCGGAGACTTGCCAGGAGGAAGGGTGGTCATGGTCCAAGTGCCATTGTCAGCCAAGGCCTGGAATTCAACACGCATAGCCTGCTGCCAGTCAGGGTGGGCGGCGGCCTCAAGATAGGAGCTGGGTTCAATGTGACTGCTGACCTGAGCAATAAAGTTTTGATACGGAGGCAGATAACGGTGATAGGAAACAAAATTAGAGATGGGATAGCGAGTACCTTTGCGGGGACCAGGGAACAAGGAAGCCGGTCGATCGGGGCAAGCACGCGAGACCTGTGAGCAGACGTAATCCCGGAGTTTGACTGGGGGATGATGCGAGCGGTCTGAGCGACGAAGAGGTGCAGGGGAAATGGGGGAAGTAGGGGAAGGTGGAGGGAGGTGGGGAAGAGAAGGGTCCAAGGAAGAAGGGACAGAGGAACCCGGGAGGGGTGTGGGAGAAGGAGGGGGAACGGGTGGAGAAAGGGGTAGGAGGGGGACGGGTTTAGGGCGACGGGTGTAGGTATGAAGGAGGGGGGGTGGGGGTTCGAAGGAGGAAGAAGGAGAGGTGGGCGGAGAGTAGGGAGCAACAGGGGAAGCAGAGGGGGGGCGAAGGGGTGAGTGAATCAGGTGAAAGGGAAGGTGGGTCGGTGGAAGGAGGATCAGGGAAGGAGTCTGGGGGGTGCGAAAATGGAGAAGGGGAAAAGGTAGTAGGAGAAGAGGGGTCTGGGCTAGGGGATGTTGGGCCTGGGGTAAGGGAAGAATGGGTAAGGGGCGCAGGAGTGGGTTGCCCAGCAGAAGGAAGAGAAGGAGAATAGGGAAATATGGATTCATGAAAGGTAACGTCTCGGCTAGTGAGGATTTTGCGAGTGGAGAGATTGAAGAGTTTGTAGGCTTTTTGACCAAGGGGGTAACCAATGAAAATGCAAGCCATGGCCCGAAAATCGAATTTGTGAGAAGGGTGAACATTGGTGGCATAAGCAAGGCAACCAAAGACACGAAGATGGGAGTAGGAGGCGGGTTTGGAGTAGAGACATTCAAAGGGGGTTTTAAAAGAAAGAACAGGGGCAGGCAAGCGATTGATGAGGTGCACAGCAGTGAGGGCACAATCCCCCCAAAATTGATGAGGTAAGTTGGCCTGGAATTTGAGGGCCCGAGCCACTTGTAAGATATGGCGATGCTTACGTTCCACGACCCCATTTTGTTGGGGCGTGTAGACGCATGAACGGTGGAAAAGGACACCCTCATCGTGAAAAAAGGATTGAAGGGAAAGGAATTCCCCACCATTATCACTACGGAAAGTTTTGATACGAGAAGAGAATTGAGTGGAGACATGGCGAAAGAAATTGTGAAGTAAAGGTTGAGCTTCATTTTTAGATTTCATCAAAAAAATCCAAGTGAACCGAGTATAATCATCAACAATTGTGAGAAAATAATGAGCTCCAGAAAGATAGGCATGTTTATAACCACCCCAAATATCACAATGAATTAAATCAAAAGGATGAGACGAAGTAATTGAACTAAGACCAAATGGTAAACGATGTTGTTTAGCCAAAGGACAAATAGGACAAGGAGTATGTAAGGAAATGGGAACATGTAAGGAATTCCGAGCAATGAAACTGAGACGGGAAGGAGAAACATGGCTGAGAAGGTTGTGCCAAAGGTTGGTGGATGAGATGGTGAGGTGGCAGGCAGGTGTTTGAGGGTTGCTAGGCCGTGTCGCTAAAGCCACTAGACGGTACAGTCCATCTCGTTGCTTACCCAAACCAATCGTCTTCCGTGTAGCCAGATCCTGCAAAATACACAAAGAAGGGTAAAAGGTTACAGAACAGTTCAATCCACTCGTTAAACGGCTCACAGATAACAAGTCAACTTGGAATGTAGGAACACAGAGAACGTTATGCAAAGAATAGGTGGAATTTAAACGAAGGGAGCCTGTTGAAAGAATGGGTGCCTTCTCGCCACTAGGCAACCGTACAGGTGGCAAGGTGCAGTTTTTGGTTTCGTGGGACAATTTCACATGTGAAGATGAGATGTGATCCGTTGCACCACTATCAATGATCCAATTACAAGGAGCCACTGTACACAAACCTGGTTTCGTCACGGCGGCGGGGGCCTGCGGAGTATGAGTGCCATCCTTGTCCGAAAGGAGAGACAACAGCTGCTTGAGTTGAGCCTCAGAGAGTGAAAGAGCCGATTTCTCCTCAAGAGCGACATGGTTGGCGGCGTGGGCTCCTGGAGATTGATGGGAGCCCAAATTGTTTTTTGCTTTGGGATGGTCTGCAGGGTATCCATGAAGTTTAAAACATTTGTGAACCCAATGACCCATATCTCCACAATACGAGCATTGGGGACGTCCTCGACCTGCTCCATGATGTCGCTGTGAGTCACGGTCTCCTGGACGGCGATCCCGATCGCCGGAGTTTGGGTGTGAACGGTCATGGTCGCGGTGGCCCTGAAAAGAGCGATCGATGCCATGTGATGGTCGATCGTCTTGGTTGAGTTTGTTGCCACTTCGCACGGTCATGGCGGCGCTCATGGCTGTCTCTTCTGCAATAGGTGTGGTGCTGAGGGCACGTTGTTTCTCTTCCTGGGCAAGAGAAGCATAAGCCTGGCGGACAGAAGGAAGAGGATGCATCAGAAGAAGCTGTCCACGAATGGCACTGTAAGTGTCATTCAAACCCATGAGAAATTGCATCAATTTTTGTGAATCCATCTGTAATCCATGTGCTGCAGTTGAATAGGAACCCAATTCATCCCACAAACCTTTCAATTTGGTGTAGTAGGCCGAGATAGAGAGTTGTTCTTGGCGAAGGCAGGCGATGTCTCGCTGGATTTCAAAGATGCGTGGTGCATTGCTTTGAGAAAAACGCTCACTGAGGTCTTCCCAAACCTCGTGGGCAGTAGAGTAGTAGATGACACTGTCTGCAATTTCTGGATTGAGGGTGTTGATGATCCAGGAGTGTACCATGTCATTGCAACGTGACCAAGCTGCATATTCATCGGGACTGACTTCCTGGGAAGGGGCCGTGATGGACCCATTGAC
Source organism: Prinsepia uniflora (assembly GCA_032719365.1). Taxonomy (NCBI): domain Eukaryota; kingdom Viridiplantae; phylum Streptophyta; class Magnoliopsida; order Rosales; family Rosaceae; genus Prinsepia; species Prinsepia uniflora. The sequence goes on along the minus strand of CM064864.1, from coordinate 15,871,016 downwards.
GAATCCGAGCTTGTTTTTGGAATTCAAGGCTAGAGTGATGGATCTCTTCCAACCGGAGTAGTTGTCTCCGTTTAGGGCTTTGGGGGTTAGAATGAGTCCTGGATGATCGGAGTGATGGGTGAAATAAGGATTTGAGATGTCAGCCCGGGAGAGGTCTGATGGTTTGGCAAGGGATTCGATGGAGTTCGATTTTCCTGCTTTGGATGCGTCAAGAGTCGACGCATCGGAGAGGATGGGATTGGCTTCGTCGGACATGACGGCTGAAGGACAGGTGCTGCACAAGATCGAAGTGGTGCGGCTGTGATAAAGTCAAGAAGGTTAGTCCTGCTCTGATACCATGAAAAGAAACAGGTTGGTGCAAGATAATATTCATTGATGTGTGAATGTGTATATATACAGTATCCTACTTGCAATGCACGCTTAGATGATCCTACAATTCAGCTAAGGGATCAAGCTAATATCCCTAGAATCTAGGAACATATTAGGAAGCTAAAACTTACAATCAATTACTGCTATCCTAAGTAGTATACAAGTAGGAATCAGAATCTACTTTCTAACAGTAATTTCTTAGTAATATAAACTCTCTATTCATCCGAACGAAAGGGGTTAATTGTAGGAATCATAAAACATTGTTGTGCTTCTACATTGCTACAATTCAAAAAGAAAGATTTTTACCAATCAATCCTATGGTCAAGAATACCTGATGAAGTGACTATAAAAACCAACAAAACTTGTAAGAGCAAATTAAGATGTGTTGCCATTTTTCTCACTTTTTGTTCTTGATGAAACATGCATGAATTGGGCTTAGAAAACAGAAAGTGACAACATATGGACATATAAAGCAAGAGGGTGAAGAAAGAATATGTGTGGAGAATGGTCTACTCGACAAAAGTAACAGCAATCCAAGGAAAGAGTTCTGATTCATTCCTTTCCTAATCCTTTGCTGCAAGTTTATTCAGGTTCCCCCTATCAGAAGTGGACACACACTCGGTGAGAATAGATCTCTTCAATTTTCATGGTTTCTTTTCTTATCGACCAAATCCAACCCTACACTTGTCCTTTTTAGTCTTCTTCGCCTCGCCGTGCTTGTCTTTGTTAATGACAACATTTCTCATCCAATCAGGTTCATCACCTCAGTCAAACTCGACCATTGTTTGCAACATTACGATCAGTATCCACCCTAATTTCAGACTTCTATTTTTGCCTCCTACCAACCACCCATTGCAAACCACTACAAATTATACTAAGAGTTTTTCCAGTCTACCAATAATTAAAGGAAAATTCTTCAACAGAAAGTAAGAATCTTGATTCATTTATGCCACAAAAACCCAAATCTGAAGAAATTTAGCTACGGGATACGAAATGCACGACATTGACATATGTGTTTTTTCAATCGAACTCGTATGCTTCAAATTTAGACAATGGAGCAAGAGAAAACAAAGGAATCAAATGAAAAAATGGTGAAGAGGTTGAAGGATGACTTATTGCCTTGCTTGTGCTCCTGGAAAATATGTAAACGTAATTTCGTAAATTTTAATCGTAAATTGCATATTTTGCCTTTATCTATTATATAAGTTAGGAAATCGACTTATGTTCTGTAGACTTTTTTGCCCGCCTATTTACCACTGTGATGTAGATTTTGGATTTGTGATTGCACAGACAGGCGGTACATTGAAATCATAATCCATACAGAAAAGTTACGATCTAGAATGTGTTTTTGGGGTAAGTTATTGATATTATATCAACCAACCATACTTAAGGAGACCAACAACAAATCAATAGTGGACCAGACACTCGGCAATTAACATGCTTGCCACATCGCCAGTCAATCGACAAGCTTATCGCTTGGTAGACAGCCTACATTCACAACAAATTCAAGACCTTGACACTCGACATTCACGCTCAGCAGACTCAGGCCGACACCCTTAGTACGACCCTTTACTATGCCATTTTTAGCCTTAGATGATATTAATTAAATGACATTTTTTATTTAAATTGTCATCTTATTCTGAGAGATGATAATTTTGGATAAAACTATAATCTATGATCATATAAAAGTGCAAAAATATGTTTTTCCTAACTATTTCTCTTTAAATAGACGACACTTTTTCTATTACGTGTCGTCTGTGTTGAAATGGAAAATGAGAATCGTTCTTAGCGGCAAAGCGCAAACCAAAAAACGCGCTGGTCACTCTTGAAATAAAATCCGCGGCCAATGGTCCCGTGTTCAATCCCCAGCGCGTCCAAATTTCTCAAATGCTCAACCCTGTGCTCTCTCTCGCTCTCTCTGCTGCAGTCTCAATTAAACCTTCCTCCTCTCTTGACAGACCGTCTTTCAATTGGTCTATCCTCCCCAAGAAACCAAGAACAATGTACTAGAGATCGTTGTGACTCGGAACTGCAAACTCACTCAGATCTTTCTTACGAAGAACCAAATAAATTTGGGACAAACTTGGGAGGCTTTAGCAGTGCCCTTCGCAACAGGAGGGTCACGATGTGGGCAAGGCGGACGACGAAGCTAGAGAGGAATCCGGCAGTGCGCTCTCTTTTCTGCGCTCTCGCTCGCTCTCTACGATCTATGGCCTTTCACTCTCTACAATCTGAACCACGGTTAGGCTTCCGTTGTTTCGTAAATTTCATTTTCAACTTTCTCAATTAGTATTAGGGTTTCTGATTTCACCATGCATCAATTTAGATATGCGTATTTTGGGTAGATTTGTTTAATGGTTTGAATTGGTCTTTGACGAATGAATTGATGTGAATTGTTGTCAACAAAAATTGGGTTGCATCAAAAGGATTGTTTCAAGGACCCTTAAGTTTTCAGCTTTATGTGTATTTACTTCGGTTGTTTTGTGTTGTTAATTTGGTGAATTTTCATTGGTTTCCTTTCGATTTGGGGCTAGATTTTTTTTTCTTGAGCATTTCTGATTTGGTGCTTCTGTTTCATAGTGATTTTTAATCTGTTGTTCTGTTATTGAATGTAAACCTTACTTTTTGGATTGTTTGAAACTTAGTTATGTCTTTCTCTCGTCCTTGTTATACCAGTGACGAGCTGAAAATTGCATAAAACTAAGCAGCGTTGTTTTTTAAGCTTAGCAGTCGAACTTTGATGTGTGGTCTTGTCCACAAGCATACTTTGATTCTGATATATGATGCAGCTGTAAGTCTCAAACATATCTCGTTGATTCCATGAAACTTTAGTTAGCTCATTGGTTATTTCCCAATGTTTTGCTTCCATAATTTGTTTGTTAAGTAGTTTAGATTGAGTGTTGTGGTTAAGTAGTTTAGGCTTCCCGAATCTGTTTGGCTTCCTGAATCTGTTTGATGTGTGGTCAAGTGTTTTTGGCTTCACTTACATTGTAATAATATTGAACTTTGAAGGATGTTCTTCTTTTGCAGCTTGTACGTGAACCCTCTAAAATTTCGTTCAGATTTTGACGTAGTATGTTCTGAACGCACTCGAATCTCCTTATATTCCAACATAGTATGCCTTATAGTTATACTGATCATTGAATGGTTTTTCTGATATCCTTTAAATACTTGTGTAGGATGTTTCTTGCTCAAGATCCAGAATAGCGAAGAATCAAGGATCTGAGTTTGAAGGTTAGCTAACTCAATATCCCTGTAAAAATATAGTTCATAACATTAAGGCTTTTTACTATCGACAAATGCACTAAGAAGATCAAGAAAGAAAAAAAAAAAATTCATTGATGGTGGCTGCGTGTTGATGGGTGGGGATGGAGAAACCGAGAAGGGTAATTCCTTAGTTCTTCCGTTGGTATATATATTTCTTTGTGTAACTCTTTCTGATAAACTATTTTTTCTTGAGTAAATTGCAATTTATTGTTACTGGGTTTGCAAATTTCATTTCCCATTTGAGTTAGTTTAGAGGTAGATGTGTTAAGCTGAACTTCTACATGTTATTTTTATCAAGCGCTAGTTCTAGATTCCGTGCCTCTTTGAGTTTTGATGTTTGGTAGATTTTGCTAGATTTTTTATGTTTGGTAGATTTTGATAGATTTTGATGTTTGGTAGTTTAGAGGACAATTACTTCTAGGAGGTGAGATGTTTGGTAGATTTTGATATCCAATATGGCTATTAAAAAGATTGGTCATTTTGAAAGGAGTTGGCTTATTTTGTTGGTTGGGTCGTTGAAGTGAAGTTCAATATATTTTGTTTCTTGCTGCAGTTAACAGGGCTCACAGATGGAGGCAAAGAGGCTCTGGTGTTAGTGATTAAGGTTGCAGTTAATAGGGCTCTGATGTTTGTCAACCAATATTATTTTCTTTTGCTGTCAAATTTAATATTTTTTTGCCTAATTCTTCAGTCTTCATTCTTTTGTCAAATTTAATATTTTCTTTTGTTTATTTTGATGAATGTGGAATTATTGACTTAGTGTAGAACAAAATGATCAAATGTTTTGCAATTTTGTTTTGAGTGTGGAAACATAGACTTTTTGGGTCAACTGTCCGATGATGAAACTTCCTCTGGACAATTGTTGTTATAAATCTATGCTCATGCTTTTTAGAGTATGTTGAGACTGTCACTTATTTTGTTCTTATTAGGCGTGTTCTTGTGTGTAACTTCTAGTTTATGCCAAGCAATTTCATACTGAAGTTCTTGCAGGGTGTGGATGCCAGCTTCAAGCAGTAAATAAAGTGAATCCAAATATCACAATATGGATTCTAAGCGGATGAAATTTGTAAGGTTAGTCTGTCCAGGCCTTCAGTCAAGAAGTCCAATGTTGTGTTTCACATAATTGTTTTGACTTTGAGGGTCATGAGTTTGTTGTCTTTGTCCAGGTTTAAGATTGGCATTCAGATTGGTCTGTAAGTTCCGAGTAGGAAGCTTCCAGCAATGAAGAAGAAGAGGTAGACCATTTTTGAATGCAGTTCTGAGGAGCATTCAGAGAGGACTCAAAAGACGTTCCTCAGGTACAATCACCTAGCTCAGTTTTCATTGCAATGCAAATGTTAGAGAAGTTAACTGTTTTTCTTGTCTTTTTTCGTGCTTTCGATTTCTAAGAATGATCACCAAAGTTTCCTTCAAATCAACTCCATAAAACTGAATTCTTTGTGCAATATTTGAATGTTCTATAAAGTTTTGCGGTCCTCTTCTCTTTCTACACTCCTCAATTAGTATCTGCTCACTGATTCTGTTTTGATTACTTTATCTTGCTTCTAGAAAAGAATACGAGGAGTGTGATTTTAACTTATGGTCGACAATTTACATGATTGTTTGTCTTTGTTGTGCTCAATTTTCCAGGTTGTAGTTATTTTCGTAATCCCTACAATTCACACAAATTATACTTATTTTGTGGAGTCAACCAATTTTCAATTTTATATATACTTTTTGTCACCTATTATACTGTTTCATTTTAGGCCAGGTAAAGGAGTATGACAGAATTTGTTTGGACAATTGCTAATGCACACATGATCCAGAATTTGTTCAGCTTGAGTGCTGAATAGGTGAGTAATCTGATGTTTGTTATAGTTTTCCTTTGTGTTAATTCAATGATTATTTGAAACAATGTGTTTTTGGGTTTGATTTCCTTTGAAAGTTTAGGCCTTCGTTTAGAAATCTTTCATGTCCGTATTCATCGATGCCTACTTGTTCTTAATTTGGTACAGTTTTCCTTCTTTAAACATATTTGTCTAGCTTTTTATTTATGTATACATGTTTGGGAACTTGGAATTGTAGATGGCTCTTATTGCTCTATTTCCACATCCGCACATCGTTGAATTTAAGGAAGCATGGGCTGAGAAGGTTAGACCTTCATGTTTTTTAGTGAAATTATGTGTGTGTGTGTGTGGATGTACCTATCAAATTTGTAGTTTATCACCTCAAGTTTATCATGTTTGGTTGATGGAAGCACGCATTCAATATGCTAATATGTTATATGCATGCAGATGGAATGATGTGTACTTTTAGAATGAGGAATTAGACAGTTCCTAATGTGACGGCATTTTTCGTGATTGTGAAGGATTCAAGGCTACTCCCAGCTCTCTGCCTACAATATGTGTCTCATTTGGGAAATTATGTAAAGTAGGTCTAGGTAACATATTAAATAACTCAGTACAATTGAATAACACGACCTATATAATTTACTTTTGTATTAATTTTTTCATAATTTTTTCTTTTTGTTTTGGTTATATCTTAAGAGACATGCATTTAGCTAAATAGCTAATTTTTGTAATTTTGGGATTGCAATATACTACTACTTTTTTGGCTTTTAGTTGATTTAATATAAGAATAACAGTTTGATAAATTTTTTATTATTAATTGGAAAAATTTATGTGAACTGACGACAAGTGTTCAAGGAATTGACACACAAACGTCATTTTCTAATCAAATTGAAAAGCTTCATACAATAGTGATGTCGTCTTAATTATGAAATATTGTCATCTAAATGTGTAGCACACAACATTTCATTAGAAAAAATTGTTGTTTGTATTAATATAGAAGATGCTTTTGCTGAAAACTGTCATCTGAGAGCTTAATAGACGACAGTTTTTCTGAGTTGAGTTTTTTTTTTCAACAAACGACGGTTTTTCTGAAGAAAAAAAACCGACGTCTGATGGTACTTTAGATGACAATTAATAAATTTTGTCTGATATTATTCAAATAGATGATAATCACATAGACAATGCATTTTTTTTTTTTTTTGCAATCAGACAACAATTTTTTATTGTCGTCTAATGGCAAAAATGGCATAGTGCTCTAACAGATGTAAGTAACAGCTCTCTGACATGCCAGAAAGTCCACCCCACTTACTTTCCATCTTGAATTTCCGAGACACGTATCAGCATTTTCTGAGGTGGCTTGAACCCCACACCATCAAGATTCAATCACCACATTCATTGCCACTATAAATACAAGTCAAAACTCTCTCATGAAGGTAATCTCACGTCACAAACTACACACTCCTTGCCTTTATGCTGCTAATCTTCATGTTAATCTCCATCTTGCTTACTAACTTAAGTACCATAGTATATTAGGCTGGCACCCATCGATGTTTAGTACTTTTCGCTCTACCTCGCAAGCTATTCAATAGGCAAATAAGAAATCGATGTCTAGTAATCTTACATATGTTACTCATATAGACAATGCATTTTTTTTTTGCAATCAGACAACAATTTTTCATTGTCGTCTAACGACAAAAATGGCATAGTGCTCTAACAGATGTAAGTAACAGCTCTCTGACATGATAGAAAGTCCACTCCACCTGTTTTCCATCTTGAATTTCCAAGACACGTATTAGCATCTTCTGAGGTGGCTTGAACCCCACACCATCAAGGTTCAATCACCGCATTCATTGCCACTATAAATACGAGTCAAAACTCTCTCATAAAGGTAATCTCAACTCACAAACTACACACCCCTTGCCTTTATGCTGCTAATCTTCATGTTAATCTCCATCTTGCTTACTAACTTAAGTACCAGAGTATATTAGGCTGACACCCATCAATGTCTAGTACTTTTCGCTCTACCTCGCAGGCTATTCAATATGTAAATATGAAAGCGAACTAGCAGCCAGTAAGGTCATATCCCGTTAGGTTCATTTTAGGATTAAACACTTTGGCACTGTCTATGGGAATTCTAAGTATGTACTCTCACTAGCTCATATACCACTATTTCATCTACATGTCCATCATAATTTCGGCAGAGTAAGATGATGAAGAGCTAAACAACACTCTTCACATAAGAGAACGAAACAGAAAATGAACAGATATGCCTTTAGAGGTAGTGCTCAAAATGATAAGAGCCATCCTGGGGAGATGGTCGAACTCTAGAAGAGCAACACTGCTATCGAGACCAGAAATCATGCGTGGGGAGACGAACATTAAAACACTATCGCTATAATCCAATTCACTCGGGAAGAACTGAAAGAGCAATAGGCAACTACCAAGAGGCAATCATTGGCCGACCAGAACGAGAACCACGTCGTCCCGAACACCACTGACCAGAAGAATGCTCATGCATCCTGCAAAAGGCACTGGCCCTTCAGGAATGTAAATCTTCCACGAAACTCGCTAGCTACTTGACAAGAGACCACTTCCGATCGAACCTACTCGAGTGACCTATCAGACAAACAAACCCACGATCACATAGCAACCTTCTTTTCCAATCCTATCTTCGCGCGGAGGGGGGGAGGGAATAAACTTTATCAAAGTTGGCCCTGATGAGAGCAAAGCGTCAGAAGGTCCAATACAATTGGAAAAAGATCAAATTCTATTAGTAAACTCACATTTTTTAGAACACGTAATTGACTCTACCATTGCAATGTCTAGTAGAAGATCAAGGCCAAAGCAGCGCCAACAATGTAAGTCGTTGATCCATTGCTGAATGAATTGGAACACAATTCAAACTCCCAAAGGCAGAAGTCGTTGTTCAGGATCTCTTACAACGAGTCCCGGAACTAGAAGCTCACAAGTAGGAGACCAAATCTCCAACAAAAAACAAGGCCAACATTAGTCCTTCCACATACCGCATCATGTGCTACAGACATGAAATGGAGGTCAAACCTCTCAGGATTGCACCATACACTAGAAAGGGTGACCCAGTAACACACATGAACAATTACCAATCTTTCGAGGCTTTCAAAAACCTCTCTGACACGTTATAATGTAGGATTTTCAACTCCACCCTCATTAAGGTCGCACTCAACTAGTTCTATTTCCTAGAACCACAAAAGACTGACTCCTTTGATCAACTTCACACGATATTCCTTAACTAGTTCATGATTCAAACAGATCGATTGTTGACCATGGAAAACTTGGGTTCATCAAATAAGGGGAGAATGAATCTCTACAAAAGTAAGCGATAAGATTCATCCTTGAGTATTTTAAGTGCTAGGAGACCAATGACAAGTCAACCTTTAGAGCATTCTGTAGTGGATTGAAGGAATCTACCTTCAAATACCATGCCTTTACTCAGAGATAGGAATACTACAATGAGCTGATGTGGCAGGCGGAAATCCACGACAAGGCCGAATACTTTAATGCTCCACGAGCAGAACGTAAGCAGAATGTCACTCAGACCTGCTCTTCCCCTCAGAATAATCAAAAATTTGAAGCCTCATAACGACTTCAATTAACATAATCAAGGTTTTGGGAACAACTCTTACTCGGGTAAAAGAAAAAGGTCATACAAAATAATTATAAGGGGAAAAAGGAGAACACTACAATCAGAACTAGAGGCACAAGAACAATAATCATCTCCAGGATGACAAACCCTACGAAGGTCTATTCTCCAGGTTTGAAACATATTCAATTCTCAACATTTCATTAAAGAATGTCATAATGAATATTGAGGGCATGATTGACAAGCCACATGAAAGACTATTACGCTCTCGACCACCAACCACTTCCAACTTCTACTGCTAGTATCACAAGTTCAATGGTCACACTATTGATAAATGCGTGGCTTTCTGAAACATCATGGAATGCCTAGTCAAGGAAGGGAAGATTAACCAGTTCTTGCAGAACACACGACTAGCTCAGAACCATTCTCAGATCAACACCATCAGTGGTGGACCATAGATTTCTGCCACTCACACCTCCAACCGAGTAAAGAAGAGCATTATTAGAGCGACTCAGTCCACAACCAATTGTATCAGACATGATCCTAGGTTTATCTCAAAGTTTTGGTAGAGTTTACAAAATGTTTTTGGAGCTCAATTACATTTTAGTACAACTTTCCATTCTCAGACTGGTGGACAGTTTGAAGGGACTATTCTTGTAACGACCTGTCCCGGAAGTCGGGATTAGCTTAGTAGTTAATGACGGATTACCGAAGATAACCGGTGCTTAGGTGGTTACGTTTGAACGTTTAGCGCAGATTGAAGATGTTACCCCTAGAATGGGCAAAATGTTGACTTCTAGTTCGGACGGTCAATTGGGCATTGACCGATGACCGTGACGTAGTTCGGGACGTCATGAGTCCGTAGACACGTGGCACACCCGATTCCGACATCTGAGGAGGAAGCTATGATGTTCGAAAGGTTGTGGGCACTTTCGTAATTTGGTTAAAAGAAGGGCATTTGTTGACTTTTTGAACGACAAGGTTTCTTCACGTAAACCAAGGATCGTAAAATGGTCATTGTGATTCTTTGGGATCTGTGCCCAGTTAGTGGTTGTCAAGTGGCTGTTCTAGGGAGTTCTAACCATAGAGAAATTGACATCTGTTGTCAGGACCCACCCCGGTTTCACCCCGAAACCCGAGGTAAATCCTGCTCCCGTCTGACACCCCGACACAAATACCGTCAGACGCAGGAGGAAGCACTCAATAAAAATAGCCGAAGGCAAAGTTTACAGAGCATAGTACATGATACAACAAATAAAAACCGATTATTTTTACATGCACGCGGAAGAAATGTAAACACTCCGGGAACCCTCACGAAATGTCTATGCCTCAGACGCTGCCTCGACGTCAAGACCCCGCGATATCTCCACAACCTGGAGGGCAATTTAAAACAGAAAATGTGAGTGGACCATAATCAAAGAAAAGTTCTAAAATCCTTTATCAGAAAAACTGAGTTTAACCTTCCGTTTTGAAAACCACATGCATAACCAACATTTGTTAACACAGTTATAAATCACTTCTCATAAAACATCATAAGAAACAGAAACACTATAAAACAATTATGGAAACCATAGCATGAGTATCAGAAACCGTAACATAAACCACAAAGCTCAAATCACCATTTCCCGATCAAACCTGCTGGACCTATCCGAGTCTTTAAACTCCCGAGTCTTTAAACTCAATCCAGGCCTTAATCATATCCGAGTCTTTAAACTCAAGGCCTACGGGGGAAATATCAATATATCCGAGTCTTTAAACTCCCGAGTCTTTAAACTCAATTCGGGCCCGTCCCCCGTCAATCATATCCGGGTCTTTAAACCCAATAACCAGATCCAGCAAATCCAATACAAATCATTTGTAAAACCATTGTCCATTTCCATATCCAAATCCGAATTCGAAATCCCCGGTCCGACGCCCTTCCGGCATCCCGAACCGTCATTCCGAACCCAAATCCGGAAATTCACTTTTCAACCTTTAACCAAAGTCCAATTGTCAATTTCGATTTCAAAACCAGCCCTTTCTCAAAATCATGTTCCAAAATCCATTTATAATCATTAGAAATCATTTACCATTTGAAATCTCAAAACTATAACCTTATAATCAGAAATCAACCTTTTATCGTAAAACGTGCCAAATACCGTATTTTCTCGAAAAACGTGTAATTATGTAAAATCATATCATAAATCTAACAATCATGAAATAAAATATATAAAACAAGTACAGAAAATAGTTATGCATGTTCGAGTTTAAGGGTCCACTCACAGTGCCGAGCCCTCAATCGTGTCCCGAACGTCCTGCACGTTCCTCGGCTTCCTCGGGAAATCCCGATCCTGTCAACAACCACCAAATTACGTCACTAACACGTCCACGAGTAACCACCTAATTTCCCTCCAAAATCCCCGAATCCTAAACGAAATAAACCGAGACCCTAAACCGTCATCCTCGCGGAACTAACCTCAAACGACGTCCGAACAACCCGAAACCAATTCCCATAGACTCGTTAGAACACCTAGACCAAAAACCATGTTGACCACTTTCCCTATCGCCACCGCACGCGCCCCCACGCGCCGCCCACAGTGGCTGCGCGTGGCCCTCACGCGCTGCTACAGTGCACCGTCTTCCTCAATCGAACCCGGTTCGGCACAGTGGTATGCAACTCAGACCGGCGTCAGCGGTTCACCGCCGTGCCTGAACGATTTCTCTCCCTTTCTTCACCTAAAGCTTCGTCCAGTTCCAATCTATCCATCCCCCAGCTCCTCAGACCTCGACACCGCCCCAATCCCGTCGACTTAAGCTCGAACCAGACGGCCAAACTCCCCCTGTTTCACGATCCAGCCACCCAGCTCACCTCCCTTCACGGTGGCTACACCAAACTCTTCCCTGGACCTCACTGAACCTAAACCAACCCTCCTAGACCTTCGACTCAGCCCCAATCGTCACGACTTGCCGTTTGAACCCACGACCAAAACAGAGCACCTAAGGTCCCTCCGTCGTGCCATCCACCACCGTGCACCATCCATCACGGCAGCACACATAGTCGACTCTCGGGACCTCCAGGAGTCTCACCCTGGCCTCCAAATCCCTCGACTCTACGCCCAACCCCACAACTTTCGACTTGAAACTCACGGGAAAAACAGAGTAATTGTACAGGGATGAGGGAGTACCTGCAACCGTCCGCAACCGTGCTCGCCGCCGTGCTCCCTAGAGTCTACGACGCCGCATCAGCCTCCTCTCGAGGTCAGTTGCACTTACACACGGCCACAGCACCACGATTCCTCGCAAACTCTCTACTTGCCTTCCTGTTTCCCCCTGGTCTTCCCGTGGTTCACAACTCACACACACACACCCGCTGCACCTCTCTACAACCTCACCAGCTTCCCTTCGATCTCTTGTCCCTCACTCATTCACCAGAACTCATCCACATCCTTGATCAACCCTCAATTTTTCCCTCTCAATCTCCCTCTGTTTCTCTCTGTGTACACATAAGAACACGGGCACGGCTGCACCCCAATTATTTGGGCCGTGTATGTACAGGATTCCACCAAAATCCTCTACACACCTGCCACATGTCACAATCCACTCCACACACTCCCATATGGCCCAATCTCAGCCGTCCATTTCCTTTCTCTGTGCACAAATCCCAATGTGCAGAAGGACCAAACTACCCTTCTCTTTACCTCATTTTTACGGTTTTGCCACTAACTTTCTAGACCCATAACGCACAACGCGTAAGTCCGATGAATACGTGTCGCCTGTCATCGGACTCAGGACGACGAGATCTATCTAACCAACCTAGGTCAACGTACCAAAACCCGATTCTACAAAAAGTCAACTATTCCTCCTACTTTACCCAAATTACGGTTATGCCCTCAACCTTCCGAACATCACCATTTCCTCCTCGGATGTCGAAATCGGGCGTGCCACCTGCCTACGGATTCGTGACGTCCTAAACTACGTCCTAGTCACCGGTCAAAGTCCATCCGACCAGCCGAACTAAAGTCAACATTTTTGCCCAAACTAGGGGCAAAATCGTCATTCTACGCTAAGGACCTTATCGGTACCGATTAACCACCGTTAAACCTCACTAATCCCACCTTAATCACTATCTTAATCCCGGCTCTCGGGACGGGTTGTTACAATCTACCCACCTAAAAAGAATTTCGTCCCCGAAATTCCACAGCTAGTTCCCGACACCTAGGGTCTCCTACCTGGTAAATAACAACCTCTCCTGGGCCTCCACCTTGGGTATTTCACTCCATCCCCAACTACTGTTACCACGGCCAACCCTCGCTATGTAACAACTGCATGGTGTACGCAAGGGAAACTCTATGAACAGAAAACAAAGGTATTTTACAATACCTCATATGGAGTACCCAATAGAATTCACAGAGCACATCCTCACTTACTACCACCTCACCATTCCAAACCAGCTCAGCTACTAGCCCAGACAATCGAACATCTATCTCCTTCGGCTGCTACTTCGGCCACTATCGGAATAAATCTACAAAGTCCTAAAGGCAAACTCTAGCTTGTGGGTACTCTCCTGCAATAACCTCATATCGATCAGTTATAGTCACTCCTTTCCTATTATTCCCTCCGTCATCCTTCCACTGTAACACTCCCCAGGTCACCTAGGGAAAATCCTAGACTCGCTCCCAGAATCCAACAACAAAACTAAGTACAACACAAGCAAAGCTAATAAAGTACCTGTCCCCGCATCTGGTGCCGACTGAACTTCCTGCTGAGTCATCGAGAACACTCGGGCCTGAGATCCCAACGCTCTACCACGTCCTCTCGAACTACTAGTGGTAGTGCCACCTCCTCTAGTGCCCGCTGTCCCTGATGTTGTACTCTGTCCGGGCTCCGCTGCTCCTCGACCTACACCACCTTCCTGTGGCAACAGTGGACACTCACGTCGGAAATGACCTCGCTCCCCGCAGTAGAAACAAACATCTCGACCAGAAGGACCTGGTCGCCCTGTCGACGCAACGGACGTCGCACTAGCTTGCGGAGTCGGTTGCCAAAACGATCATCGCCCGACGACGATGCTCCACCGAAGTTACCCCTTTTCGGTGTCCGCTGGCTCGAAGCTCCAGAAAAAGATGGCTCCCGGCGTCGCACCGGAAAACTAGCCTCAACCCTTACCGCAGCATCTGACAAGTCTCGGAGGGTAGCAAACGATCCATCCGTCACGATGGCTCGAATCTCGCCTCGCAAGCCCAATTCAAACCTACGGCATTTCTCGGCTTCAGTGGCCACAAAAGCAGGAGCAAACCGAGACAACATCTGGAATTTCCGTTCATACTCAGCCACTGTCATATTCCCCTGCTGGAGCTGCAGAAACTCCGCCTCCTTGGCATCCCGGAAAGAACGAGGATAATACTGTTCCAAGAACCGTTCCCTAAACGTCTCCCAAGTCACCGTATGGGCATCCCAACCAGACAACTCGAGGGTATACCACCACTCATACGCAGCACCATCCAATAAAAATGTAGCCAATAACACTCGCTCCTCTGGCGGGCAATGCATCACCGCAAAGATCCGCTAAAGTCTGGTAATCCACCTCTGGGCTTCCTCAGGATCAGCCCCACCACTAAACGTAGTCGCCCCGAGCCGTTGGGCTCGCTCAATAGTAGCACTCTCCGTCTCTCTTGCTTCGTCTTCAGGTTGTGGAGAGGGTCTACGTCTCGGAGGCATCGTCAACCGCACGCTGAAAGAGGCATAGAAGCAGTCAAACAACTAAAACACAACTTCACAAACCAACAAACCCCACAAACCCCACAAACCCGACAAGCCTATGCTCTGATACCAATTGTCAGGACCCACCCCGGTTTCACCCTGAAACCCGAGGTAAATCCTGCTCCCGTCTGACACCCCGACACAAATACCGTCAGACGCAGGAGGAAGCACTCAATAAAAATAGCCGAAGGCAAAGTTTACAGAGCATAGTACATGATACAACAAATAAAAACCGATTATTTTTACATGCACGCGGAAGAAATGTAAACACTCCGGGAACCCTCACAAAATGTCTATGCCTCAGACGCTGCCTCGACGTTAAGACCCCGCGATATCTCCACAACCTGGAGGGCAATTTAAAACAGAAAATGTGAGTGGACCATAATAAAAGAAAAGTTCTAAAATCCTTTATCAGAAAAACTGAGTTTAACCCTCCGTTTTGAAAACCACATGCATAACCAACATTTGTTAACACAGTTATAAATCACTTCTCATAAAACATCATAAGAAACAGAAACACTATAAAACAGTTATGGAAACCATAGCATGAGTATCAGAAACCGTAACATAAACCACAAAGCTCAAATCATCATTTCCCGATCAAACCTGCTGGACCTATCCGAGTCTTTAAACTCCCGAGTCTTTAAACTCAATCCAGGCCTTAATCATATCCGAGTCTTTAAACTCCCGAGTCTTTAAACTCAAGGCCTACGGGGGAAATATCAATATATCCGAGTCTTTAAACTCCCGAGTCTTTAAACTCAATCTGGGCCCGTCCCCCGTTAATCATATCCGGGTCTTTAAACCCAATAACCAGATCCAGCAAATCCAATCCAAATCATTTGTAAAACCATTGTCCATTTCCATATCCAAATCCGAATTCGAAATCCCCGGTCTGACGCCCTTTCGGCATCCTGAACCGTCATTCCGAACCCAAATCCGGAAATTCACTTTTCAACCTTTAACCAAAGTCCAATTGTCAATTTCGATTTCAAAACCAGCCCTTTCTCAAAATCATGTTCCAAAATCCATTTATAATCATTAGAAATCATTTACCATTTGAAATCTCAAAACTATAACCTTATAATCAGAAATCAACCTTTTATCGTAAAACGTGTCAAATACCGTATTTTCTCGAAAAACGTGCAATTATGTAAAATCACATCATAAATCTAACAATCATGAAATCAAATATATAAAACAAGTATAGAAAATAGTTATGCATGTTCGAGTTTAAGGAAAGGGTCCACTCACAGTACCGAGCCCTCAATCGTGTCCCGAACGTCCTGCACGTTCCTCGGCTTCCTCGGGAAATCCCGATCCTGTCAACAACCACCAAATTACGTCACTAACACGTCCACGAGTAACCACCTAATTTCCCACCAAAATCCCCGAATCCTAAACGAAATAAACCGAGACCCTAAACCGTCATCCTCGCGGAACTAACCTCAAACGACGTCCGAACAACCCGAAACCAATTCTCATAGACTCGTTAGAACACCTAGACCAAAAACCATGTTGACCACTTTCCCCATCGCCGCCGCACGCGCCCCCACGCGCCGCTCGTAGTGGCTGCGCGTGGCCCTCACGCGCTGCTACAGTGCACCGTCTTCCTCAATCGAACCCGGTTCGGCACAGTGGTCTGCAACTCAGACCGGCGTCAGCGGTTCACCGCCGTGCCTGAACGATTTCTCTCCCTTTCTTCACCTAAAGCTTCGTCCAGTTCCAATCTATCCATCCCCCAGCTCCTCAAACCTCGACACCGCCCCAATCCCGTCGACTTAAGCTCGAACCAGACGGCCAAACTCCCCCTGTTTCACGATCCAGCCACCCAGCTCACCTCCCTTCACGGTGGCTACACCAAACTCTTCCCTGGACCTCACTGAACCTAAACCAACCCTCCTAGACCTTCGACTCAGCCCCAATCGTCACGACTTGCCGTTTGAACCCACGACCAAAACAGAGCACCTAAGGTCCCTCCGTCGTGCCATCCACCACCGTGCACCATCCATCACGGCAGCACACATAGTCGACTCTCGGGACCTCCAGGAGTCTCACCCTGGCCTCCAAATCCCTCGACTCTACGCCCAACCCCACAACTTTCGACTTGAAACTCACGGGAAAAACAGAGTAATTGTACAGGGATGAGGGAGTACCTGCAACCGTCCGCAACCGTGCTCGCCGCCGTGCTCCCTAGAGTCTACGACGCCGCATCAGCCTCCTCTCGAGGTCAGTTGCACTTACACACAGCCACAGCACCACGATTCCTCGCAAACTCTCTGCTTGCCTTCCTGTTTCCCCCTGGTCTTCCCGTGGTTCACAACTCACACACACACACCCGCTGCACCTCTCTACAACCTCACCAGCTTCCCTTCGATCTCTTGTCCCTCACTCATTCATTAGAACTCATCCATATCCTTGATCAACCCTCAATTTTTCCCTCTCAATTTCCCTCTGTTTCTCTCTGTGTACACACAAGAACACGGGCACGGCTGCACCCCAATTATTTGGGCCGTGTATGTACAGGATTCCACCAGAATCCTCTACACACCTGCCACATGTCACAATCCACTCCACACACTCCCACATGGCCCAATCTCAGCCGTCCATTTCCTTTCTCTGTGCACAAATCCCAATGTGCAGAAGTACTAAACTACCCTTCTCTTTACCTCATTTTTACGGTTTTGCCACTAACTTTCTAGACCCATAACGCACAACGCGTAAGTCCGATGAATACGTGCCGCTTGTCATCGGACTCAAGACGACGAGATCTATCTAACCAAACTAGGTCAACGTACCAAAACCCGATTCTACAAAAAGTCAACTATTCCTCCTACTTTACCCAAATTACGGTTATGCCCTCAACCTTCCGAACATCACCATTTCCTCCTCGGATGTCGAAATTGGGCGTGCCACATGCCTACGGATTCATGACGTCCTAAACTATGTCCTAGTCACCGGTCAAAGTCCATCCGATCACCCGAACTAAAGTCAACATTTTTGCCCAAACTAGGGGCAAAATCGTCATTCTACGCTAAGGACCTTATCGGTACCGACTAACCACCGTTAAACCTCACTAATCCCACCTTAATCACTATCTTAATCCCGGCTCTCAGGACGGGTTGTTACATCTGTCCTTCTCTGGATGGTGGTAGAACTTTGCACCAATCAGTTTAAACGGGCAAGGTGTGTGTGCACGGGTTAAGCAAACCAGAGAAAACAGAGACAGGGCGGAACTTGGAACCTTAACCCCTTAAATTTTGATCAGATGAAGATGAAGTGTGAAGGAAAGTTGGAGGAGAGGGTGTGTGGAAGTGGCTGGTGGCCACAGTGAGGCCACGGCGGAGCCCACGGCAACGAAAGGAGGAGCAAAACCGTAAATCCCCTATTTTTCCTTTAATTGGGAAAACCATGTTTTTCTTGAGTATTGCCCAATTCAGTCACTGAGATGTGTTACTAGAGGTCTTGTGAATCGATTGAGGTTGGTCACGAAGCTTGCCGTGGTCGGGGGACGTAAAACCGTGAGAGGTAACGTTCAAATTCAAAAATGGTAAGTGGTTATTTACTGATTGTCGATCGATTTGGTTACTTGAGTGTTGATTTGGAAGTTCAGGTGAACTCCTAGGACGTGAACCCATAGCCAATGGTGGCCGGAGAAGCTAGAACAGAGAAGGGAAAGATCATTCGTGTTTTACGATTTGGTGAGTAACAAATAGACCCCAAGTCTTTGTTTTGTTTGTGTAATTGTGTAGGGAAGACATAGACGAACCTAATAGGATTAAAAATGGTAGAAAACGGGAAAAAATAAGCAAGAGAAACTGGTGAACCGTCCACGCCAGTTCGGTTCGACCAAACCGGTTCAGACCGGGCTGGACAAAGAAAGAAGATAGTGAATAGTGTGGCGCGTGGGCCTCACGCACAGCCCCTTTGGGAGGGACGTGGGGGCGCGTGGGGCTTAGTTTGGGAAATTTTCCAACATGACTTTTAAAGTATTCGATGTAACAAATATTTTGGCACTAGTTTCGAGTTGATCGGACATCGTCTCGATATGTTTCAGGATGTCCGAAGATTTAAAGCCTCGGTTAAAAATAGGTAAAAATACGGGAAAATTCCGGAGCTTTAGAACAAGTTTAATTAAGTAGTTAGTGACCTCGTTATGGGATTTGAACAGGTACGGGAAAGCCGAGGATAGCGGAATGGGCTGGAACGGCGTAAGTGTGCGCGTATCGAGGCGACGTAGGAAAAGTCTGTGAGTGGACTTTGCTTTCTAACTCTTGATGCATGCATATATGTTTTAATATGTTTTCATACGTGATTCTATGATTTGATTTATGATCTTGATGGTTTACGGTTTTGTACGTTTTTTTGATGAAATTACGGAATTTAACATTTTACGAGGTTTCGATTTCTCTTGTGATTTGACGATGGTTTAAATGATTTGATATTGGGATTTGAAATATGATTTCATATCAATCATTTAAAGATGGATTTCGGAAAGTGTTTTCGGGCTTGAAGCCCAGATCAGAAAGTGGTTTTAAGAAACGTGATTTCGGGTTTTTGAATCGGATTTCCGGATGATGATTCGGGATTCGATTTGGGACTTGGAAGTGGATTCCAGTTTTGGGTTCGGAATGGTTATTCCGGATGCCGGATTACGAAATGATGGTTGCGGACTCGGATCTGGAAAGAAGATGGATAAGAGTTCTGGGTTTGGATTCGGGATCCTGATGAGATTGCAGATTCGGATTCGGAAATGGAAAAAAGTTTTCAAATGGTTTACGGATTGGATTTGCTGGATCTGATTATTGGGTTTAAAGACCCGGATTATGATATGACGGGGGACGGTCCCAGAGTGGGTTTAAAGACCCGGATTGAGTTTAAAGACTCGGGAGTTTAAAGACTCGGATATTGATATTTCTCACGTAGGCTGTTGAGTTTAAAGACTCGGATTATATTGAGGCCTGGTTGAGTTTAAAGACTCGGGAGTTTAAAGACTCGAATAGATCCAGCAGGTTCGATGAATGGAAATGTGGTATGGTTTTCAATAATGGTTTTTCGAAGTTTTGGGCTATGCCCGAATGAGATGGTTTTCGATGGTTTTGGGCTGAGGCCCGGGATTTGGAAAAAAGAACCTGTGTTCGGTTTTTATATGGAATGGTTTTTATAACATGAATTTGATATGAATGCATTGGTTTTTGAAATGGAGGGTAACTGTAATTGTTTTATTGAACTTTTTAAAACTTATTCTTTATTTTTGTCCACTCACAGTCTTTTCGTTTTTTTGATACCCTACAGGTTGTTGCGGCACGGGCTGTTGGTCGAGAAAGACGAAGACATCACACCTGCGATCCACAGTAGTTCGGTATACTCTGGGAGGACCGGCATCTTTTCGGATGGCTGGTTCGAGAATCCCTTGTCCGACTTACGTGTCACATACAGGTTGGACGTCAGTTTAGCCTTCGTGTCATGTGTAAGTTAGACGGGATCGGGATTTAGCCCTTAATTCAGGGGGATTAGGGGTGGGTCCTGTCAATTCTTATTCTGGAGGATATGATTAGAGTCTGTGTGCTACAGTTCAGAGGGAAATGGGATACACACCTTCCATTTATGGAGTTCACCTACAACAACAACTATCAATCTAGCATTGGGATGCCTCCATTTGAGGCACTATATGGATGACAATGCAGAACGCCTATTTGTTGGATAGAGGTGGGCGAGAAGAGACTACTGACATATGAGATTGTGGATATGACAGAAGAAAATATTAAGATTATTAGAGATAGATTGAAGGTAGCTCAGGATCGGCAAAACTATTATGCCGACTTCCGAATTAGAGACATTGAGTTTAAAGTAGGGGATTGAGTTTTCTTGAAATTATCCTCTTGGAAAGGTATTGTGTGGTTTGGTAGACACAAGAATTTAAGTCCCGCTATATTAGGCCTTACATGATTATCGAAAGGATAAGGCTAGTGGCATACAGACTGGTGTTGCCTAGAGCTCTCTAGAGTTCGCGATGTGTTTCACGTATCAATTCTCTAGAAATACCTGTTTGACGAGTCTCATGTGTTAGAGGAGCAACCCATTTAACAGAGAGAGGATTTGAGCTTTTAGTATCAACCTATACATATTTTGGACTAGCAAGACAAGGTGCCATATCGAAAGACCACCCCCCCTAATAAAGGTTATGTAGAGGAATTATAACATGGAGGAAGCCACGTGGGAGCCCGTGGCACTAATGCGGGTCTAGTATCTACTGTAATGACCTGAAAAATATGTAAATGTAATTTAGAAAATTTTAAATGAAAATTGACTATTTTGCCATTGTCTATAATATAAGTTTAGAATTCGACTTTTGTTCAGAGAACTTTTTTGCACGCTTGTTTATGGTCATTACGTAGATCTCGGATTTTTGATTGCGCAGATAGGCAGCACGTTGAAATCAGAATCCATCCAGGAAAATTTTGGTTTAGAATGTGTTTTCGAGGTAAGTTGTTATATGGGTTTTAAATAAGGATTATTTTAGTGTGTACAAGTGGTGAGTAACCAATACCTCTTTTTAAGTTTTAGTTTGGATGATTTCATGTGTCACCATCCTAGGAGTGTACTCCCTCAACCTTGCTCCATATTGATCTCATCCTCATCATTTTGCTCCTAAAAAGAAGGTACCAAAACCGAAACTAACCAAAACAACATGTACCCCATTGATTTTGAACTTTCTATTTTAGACGTTTAAGCACCAAAACAAGCCCATTTATCTTCTATGGACTTATTCGACCAAAACCAACTGAAAAACTTGAGAAGAAACAGGAGGAAACATCCTAGAACCGTGGAAGGAGAAAATCAAACCTTTCGATCGATTTTTTGAGAAATCTAGGCAAGGTAGCTCCAAGGACTTCAGAGGAGCACACAATTTGAGATTGAACTACTTGAACAGACTATCGTTGGTTAGAAGCAGGGGTTGTTTAGAGGCGGAGGAATTTCTATGTGGAAGCACACTTGTTGTGATTATCGAATATGGTTCGTACCTTTCTATATATAGGTATCCTCAATGTTTCGCATCATCACTTACACTTTTGTAAACCGATTAATTCGGATGGTTTGTTTTGAGTAGGAAATATATTTGACTATCCCTTATCTGACATGTGTTAAGGGCATTTTGGGAATTTTGGTTTAACGGTCAGATAGAAGTAGGACATTTCACAATATCAAAGTGTTTTTGGGATAGGATTTTTTCGTGTGTGGCTTTCGAGCATAGACAGATCGCCATTGTTGATAGAGTGATAAAGGGATTTCGTGAAATCGATCTGAATGGCGTAGAGATTGTAAGGAAATTCTAGGAAATTTGGGGCCTCTCGTTCCCCTATTTCTTTTTCCTCTTCCATTTTCATCTTCCTATCCTACTTTTCTTCTTCTTAACCTTTTGGTAGGTTTCTACTGGCACTCTACTCTCTAGGCTCAGGTTTCGCGCACTTTCAGTTCAATCCAACGAGAACCAAAAATGGGCTTTTTGAATTGGGCCATTTGTTTAGTTAAATTTTAAAAAATTAAAATGTAGTCTTAACTATGGAAAAAAAAACTCATAAAAAATTAAATATATGTAAGAGTATGTAATATGATAAATTGTATCAAATTAGTAACAAAAAAAATCCAATTTAGAAATATAAAAATATAAAAAAAATAAATTTTTGGGAGTTGTGTGGTGTGGTTATCAAATTTGTGGGTATGACTAGATATAGGCCCAAATGGTCAAACCCAAACAAAGATAGGCTAGAGTTAAGAGCAAATACTGAGGCCCAGATCCAACTTAAGCCCATGCTGACCATACCACATCAGCCACGAACTTCCTTTTTCCCTCGAACCCTCGTTTGCTTCACATATAAAATCTCCTCACTCCGCCGCTCACTTCTTTAACCTAAAGGCCTCATCTCTCCAGCTAGGGTTTCTCCGCAGCAATGGTACCTTCATCCCTCTCGCTCTCTTCCTTTATCTATTCTGTTTTTACTTTGTTTTGGTAGATCGCCATGTTTAAGATTGAGCTGATTGCGTTTCTTCATCTGTGTGCATGAAACAAAAATGAATGGAAACAACAGGGTAAGGGAACAGGGAGTTTCGGTAAGAGGAGGAACAAAACCCACACCCTCTGCGTGAGGTGTGGCCGTCGCAGCTTTCATCTGCAGAAGAGCAGATGCTCTGCGTGTGCATTTCCCGCTGCTCGCAAGAGGAAGTGTATGTATTCACACACCTCGATTTCTCTGTATCTATCTCCATTGGCCTCACTATGAGTTTGGTCGATGATTTTAATTTGTACGTAAAATATTTGTTGATATTTATGAATGCCCAGAAAGAAATTTTGGATTTTGATGATCATTTAGCAGAAAAATGACTGCTTTAGAATTTTTGTTTTTGGGATTTTTTTTGTATTGGTTTTAATTGTTTGGTTGTAAAAATAGATAATTGGAGCGTAAAGGCGATCAGAAGGAAGACCACTGGAACTGGAAGGATGAAGTATCTGCGCAATGTTCCTCGCAGATTCAAGAGTGGCTTCAGAGAAGGTATCAGGATTATCAATTCGTCTGTTTTGCATTTTTTGGTTTGAGTTTTTTTAAGTTCATTTTCTAATTGCGTATTTTTGGTCACAGGTACTGAAGCTGCACCAAGGAAGAAGGGAGCAGCAGCAACTGCATAAGCTTTTTGAGGAACAATATGATTGTCCCTATGGGGTACCCTATTATAGTTTGGACAAGTTCAATATGAATTTTGTTGTTGGTTTTGACGAATTTTATAACTTTTGTTCCTTCAGTTGTGTTATTTGGTTCCTTTAAATTTTAGTTGCTTTCATCTCTGGACAAGAAAGGACGAGACTGTTGTCCAATGTTTGAATGCTACAGTGATGTCTTTGGATTGTGGGGTTTTAGTTTTCCGTAGACAATCCTAGTCCTACATGTTGCATTGGGACCACAGTCATGCAATTTAAATTACATTGTTCATTTTTGAGGTTTGTGTCTGAGATCTTAGCTTTGATGAATCTCGCTGCTGAATGCTGTGCATTTATTCAAGCTCTCTTGTAATCCCCAAATGCATCTAGGATTGGCCATTTCATTAGTTTGGTAATTGCTCTTATCCGATATGGGTTGAATGTGATTCAGATGCGTACCATCGGTTATGTTTTTTACCCTTTTGCTGTATGGATAATGTAATAGGTGGTGAGGGGGTGTTAGTAAATTGCACGCAGTGACCATTGTCCTTCCTTTCATTTTTCCAGTCATACTGTCGTATTTAGGGTTGTGATGGATTGATGTTGGTTTTTAGCTTAATCCCAGCTTAAACATTGTGTACGAGAATAGTATTTCATGCTATAATGCCCGGATGTTTTGCTGTTTGTTGATGCTCATGCGTAATACAGAATTGGAATGCCTGTAGATGTTGCATTTAAAACCGTGCATTTTTTTAAGATCAACCCGAAAAGATGGGATGGGTTTCGGGGTAGATATAATTCAGCCCGGGTTGCATGTAATTTAGTGAATGCTTATGCTTTAGGTTTTGTTTTCGACAAAGTTTTCACAATGATGATAAAACCTTGTTAGAATGACTCAGCATTTGTTACGTATCATAACAAGGTTTCCAATTAGTTGTGCCGAAGGCATAGAAAGATTTCGAAAGAAAGGTCAGTCCTGTTTGGCGTGGAACATCTTATGCCTGAACTTTAAATTTCACGTCACTTAATATGATTAACATAACATGTCGATTTTAGTGGTTAATTCTGTTTCACTTATCGCTTAACCGATGGAATAAAGAGTAATCACGAATCAAGTCTAGTAGCAACTAATCGATGAGGTAATTGCATTTTTACCTTGAGATATACATTGAATTTACTGAAGATGCTAATTATATAGTTGCCCTACAAAATTCAGACAACTCGATTCGCTTGACGCCAATACAACGAAAAGCACTGAATTTAGTTGATGAAAAAAAAAAAACGAAGGCAGACCTCATAATCCATGGCCACGTTATGTACCTGCGGGAAAAACGAGTATGCATAGATAGCAATGGCTGTTACTTAACCTCAAAATTGATCTCCAAATGGGACCCTGACCTACTATTCTGCTTCATAATTCACCAAATCTATGTTTTTCTTCATGCACCTGCTTGAACGCATAATCCATCTCCGGAAATGCCGACAGGAGCAGCAGCTCCAAAAGTTCAAAAGCCAGCTGCTTCAAACAAACAGATGACTATGCACCAAAAACGAAAATGTTATGAACTCTTAAAAATCCAAAATAAGATAGAGCATGTCAAAATGAGAAGATACGAATATTTTAAACCTTACTAAAACCATAGTTACCTGAAGAAAGTAATAGAGATCCTTAGCACATTTGTCATACTCCTTACTACCAACAAGCCCAACAATAGCGGCAGGCGCATTATCTACATTCAAAGTGGAAAACTATATTTTGTAAATGGCTCAATATTTGACACAATTCAAATAATATCGTAGGTAAGTGCAGAAAATGATCAGGGATATTGCAGTGGAAGAAAATACCAATCATTAGTTCATAGACAAACTTTGCACGTCGTTCTGCCTCCTGCTGCTGCTGTTCGTCATATCCAGGTGATGATATTTCTGTAGGCTTCTGGCCCCGAGGTGAATGTTCTGATAAGTTGGGAGATGGCGGTTGTCTCCGCTTTGGATGCTTCGTTATAAAAATTCCATCAGGCCACAGTATCTACACAAAAAAAGTGACAATTTAAACTGCGGTGGAAACAGGAAGAAACTGAAGGTGCAAAAATTTATTGATATTAGGATAGGTGGATGTAAAGACTACACAATAGGTATGCTTTGAAGCTTAATTTTCATTGATATAAAAGATGCATTATATACAGTAGACTTCTTAATATGTACTATATTTGACTTGCTCCTAAAGTATAGGGATTGACAGTATTGCATAAACTACCTAAACAATAAGATTCTAGGATCCTAGAAGATACATGTAAATCATAGGGTATCTAATCTGATCTGATTAGATCCTGAGGGTCTAACACACCCCGCAAGCTGACAGGACGATCAAGAACAGGCAGCTTGGTGAGGAGATAACGAAAGCGGGATATGGATAAGCCTTTGGTGAAGATGTCAGCGAGCTGATCCAAGGTGGAAACATAGGACACCAGCAGCTCACAGCAGACAACCTTCTCACGAACATAGTGATAGTCAACTTCAACGTGGCGTGTGCGGGCGTGAAAAACTGGATTGGATGCCGGGGATATGGAGCTGATGTTGTCACACAGCAGCTAGGGGCTGGATAAGGGGCCGCGAAGATCACAAAACAGGGCCCGAAACCAGGAGATGGCAGCTGCGGTGTAGGCAAGCTGGCGGCATTTCGCCTCAGTGCTGGACCGGGAGACACCCTCCTGTTTTTTGGCGCTCCAAGAGACGAAATTGGAGCCAAGGTAGATACAGTAATCACCGGTTGAGCGACAGTCATCAAAGTCACCAGCATAGTCAGCATCCAAGTAAGCCCTGAGGGAGAGGGAGCCAGGGCAGTAGTACAAACCATGAGCAGGGGTACCTCGCAGGTAGCAAAGGATTCGTTTGACCGCAATCAAGTGAGCAGAGGTGGGGCGATGCAAGAATTGGCAGACCTGGTTGACGGCGAAACAATATCTGGTCGGGTAAGAGTGAGGTACTGCAAAGCCCCCACAATGCTTCTGTATTCGGAGGCATCAGATATGGGTTCACCGCCATGAAGGCTGAGACGGCAGACCACAACAGCTGGGGTGGAGACCGGCTTGCCATCAAACATGTGGGTTCGACAGAGCAAGTCACAGAGGTATTTGTGCTGGGTGAGGGAGAGGCCAGCAGAAGCGGACTGAACCTCCATACCCAAGAAGTAGTGGATTTGGCCGAGGTCCTTCATAGAAAATAGCAGGCCCAAGTTAGCAATTAGAGCAGTGATATGAGCTGAGTTATTACCAGTGATGAGGATCTCATCGACGTAGATCAAGAGGTACACCCGAATGGTGCCATGGAAGTAGGTGAACAGAAAGTAGTCGGCCTTGGAGGAGGTGAATCCCAAATCTTCCAGGTGAGATGAGAAGCAATGAAACCAGGCTTGAGGAGCCTGCTTGAGATCGTATAGGGAACGGCGGAGGCGACAGACAGGTCAAGGAACTGGGTGTCTGTGAAACCAAGAGGCTGGCGCATGTAAACCTCTTCATCAAGAAAGCCATGGAGGAAGGCGTTTTAAACGTCAAGCTGGCAGACTGGCCAACTGAATTGAACGGAGAGAGCCAAGATGAGCCGAATGGTGGAGTGGTTCATGACGGGGTTGAATGTCTCGCCGAAGTCAAGTCCAGGTTGCTGATGAAACCCATTGGCAACAAGGCGGGCCTTATACCGCTGAATGGAGCAATCAGAGTTTTGTTTCATACGAAACACCCATTTATTGAGGAGAACATTCATCGTGGAAGCTCGAGGAACCAGGGACTAGGTGCCAGCCCGTTGAAGGGCATTGAATTCGTAGGCCATAGTGCAACGCCAGTGGTCGGAGGTGTTGGCCTGGCTAAAGCAAGTGGGCTCAACAGAGTCTTGAGAAGAAAGGTTAGTAGCATGAGCAATTGGAGGGAATTTCTGGAAATTTTTACTCTTACCACGAGTGATCATGGGTGCACAGAGACGGGTGCCAGCGAGTTGGTTGGCGCTGATGAAGGTTGGGGGGGAGGGGGGGGAGGGGGGACTAGACTCGGGCAGGGGAGGTGGGCTGTTTTCTAGTGCGGGGCTGTTTTCTGGTACTGGGCAAGTCTGGGAAACAGGTGCAGGGGCGCTGGGGTTTGCTGACTTGGGGCGTCGATGGTAGACACGGGGAAGAGAACGAAGGGAGCTGGAGGCGTAACGGATTGAGGAAGGAGATGAGCTGGGGCTGGGCGTATGAGTGGTGAAGGAGTGGGTTGATTTGGTTGGGCTTGGGCAGGTTGTAAAATTGTGCTTTGGATGTGGGAGAGGCAGATCAAGGGGCCCGATTATGAGGAGGGGGGAATCTGATGGTGTGGAAGGCAATCCCGAGGACCGAGCAACCCTGGTCTCAAAAGGAAAAGATGATTCATCGAAAATAACATGACGAGACAAAAAAACAAGGTTAGAGGAAAGGTCTAAGCAACGATAGCCTTGATGATTCAATGAATAGCCGAGAAAAACACATTTAGCGTAAAGGAATTGTAATTTTTTTGTATTATATGGACGTAAATATGGAACGCAAGCACACCCAAATACTTTGAAAAATTCATATTGAGGAATACGATTGAATAATTTTTTATAAGGAAATGGTGAGCCCAAAGTGCGGGTGGGAAGCCGATTGATGAGATAAACGGGCTTCGGCCCAATATACTGTAGGCATAGAAGCATGAGCAAGGAGGGTAAGTCCAATCTCAACTATGTGACGATGCTTGGGTTCAGCAAGACCATTCTGTTCTGGATGATGGGGACAGGAAAATCGATGGACAATGCCATGGGAGGATAAAAAGTTATTGAAGAGATTGCTTGTATACTCCCCACTCCCATCTGATTGTAAACATTTAATACGAGACGAAAACAAATTTTCAACCATGGACTTAAATTGAACAAAATGGGAATAAACTTCTGATTTGAGATGCATAGGATAGATCCAAGAGTAACGAGAATAATCATCAGCAAACAAAACATAATACTTAAAACCAAAAACAGAAAGAGTCAAAGAGCTCCATACATCGGTATAAATGAGTTCAAGAGGAAATTTACTAATTGAATCGGAAGATTGAAAAGGCAACTTAGCACTTTTGCCGAGAAGGCAAGAGTGACAAACGAACTAGAAGCCGGAGAGCGAGGGACAGGCAAAACTTCCGGGAAAACAAAGATTGCAAAGTTGAAGAAGATGGATGACCAAGAAGCGAATGCTAGACATTTCAACAACACGAACACCATGAAGTGTGACATGATCAGAAAGTGGCTTTGTAGATGAACCAGGAAGGAAGTAGAGACCATTGTTACTGGTGCCCCGAAAAAGGATCTTTCCCATTGCTAGATCCTGGATGAAAAAGGAGTTAGGAAAGAAAATAAAATAACATTGATTATCACAAGAAAATTGATTAACAGAAAAGAGAGAGTGAAAGGCATTAGGACAGTGAAAGACATTGGTAAAGGAAAGGGAGAATTGCACAGAAAAAGGGACGTTGAGCCAATATTATGGATAGGCAAACCTGTGCCACCAGCAACTCTGCCTACCGAATCAGGCCCACAATACTCATTGGCCCGTGTCAAGGAGCCCAAATCATTGGTGATGTGAGAGTTTTCTCCAGTATCCACTACCCAAGGCGAGGAAGTAGGGGATTGAGCTGCTTGTGCCTGTTGGGCTGCCAAAGCTGTGAGGCGTGAAGAAGGGATGCGGCCTTCAGAAGAGAGGTTGAGGCGATTGTAGCAATCGATCGCCAAGTGACCAGAGCGGTCACAAATTTGACTGAGCACACGCTGCCCAGAAAACGGCGAAGCCAGAGCCAGCAGGAGAGGCACCGCTGCTGTTGCCACCAGGGGGAGCAGAGCCCAAGACGCAATCGTGGCGATAGCCACGCAAAGAACCTGCGTCGCTGGCACTGTAGCCTCCTGTTGAGCCGCGATGGCCTTTGTAATCACCACACGAGGAACCACAGCTGCGGGTAGTAGCAAGGGCTTGGACCGTGGGGTCTGTGCCAGAACGAAGTAGGGACTAAAGATGCTGCTTTGCACTGAGAAGAAGGGCCACCAAGTCGGCGTAGGAGATGGGTGTGTCACGGGCTTGAGCAGAAGCCTCTGTGTTCTCATATACTGGTGCAACATTGGACATGATGACGGTAATGAGGTCGGAATCCGAAAGAGGAGAACCAGAGAAAGCCAAAGAGTTGGCAATGGAGTTGACCTTTTCCAGAGAATTAGTGATGGAAAGATCACCACGGAGAGTACGAAACAATTCACTGCGAAGCTGCAATAGGCAGTTTTGATTTCTGGAAGCAAACCGATGCTCAAAAACCAGCCAAGTGGCTCGAGCGGTGGTGAGGTTGGTGACAGTGAACACAACGGTGTGGTGAAGAGAACCGTTAATCCAAGACAGCACCAATTGGTCACGATGAGTCCAAGCAACCTACTCAAGATTCTCCATAGGGGTGGAGTTGACAACGTCCTTTTCAGGGGTAAGAAACTAAGGTGGACAAGGGGGAAGATCCATCGACAAAACAGGAGTCGACGGCTACGAAGGACAGGGAGGATTTGGGCTAACCAAAGAGGGTAGTTAGTCCGGTCAAGTTTGACAGTGAGGGCATGGGAAACGTTGGGCAAAGCGATCTCAAGGGAAAAAACATCAAAGGGAGACATTGTGAGAAGGGGAAGATTGAGGGAACAAGGAAATAAACAGAAGAAAGGCCAGAAGGATCGAAGAGGAACAGCAATAGGCTAAGAGGCGACTGATACCATGTAAGACTACACAACAGGTATGCTTTGAAGCTTAACTTTCATTGATATGAAAGATGCATTATATACAGTAGAGACTTCCTAATATGTACTATGTTTGACTTGCTCCTAAAGTATAGGGATTGACAATATAGCATAAACTACCTAAACAATAAGATTCTAGGATCCTAGAAGATACATGTAAATCATAGGGTATCTAATCTGATTTGATTGGATCCTGAGGGTCTAACAGTGGAACATTCAATGATGTAGAGTGAAGTATAAGAGATAAGAGAGAATGAGAGATCCGCATTAGTAGCAAACTCAGACATCACTCCAAATGGTTCTATGTATCACTCCAGGAGAGAAAATATAGAAGTTCCAGCCTGGGTGGACTCATTTGAACACGAAATCACCAGAAATTTAATTACTTACTTCAAACTCTACAAAGTAACTCTTATTTATAGGGCTGATCTGTACATGAAACTTGAGAGAAACAAACTAATAGGCTCGGTGATTCTAAGCAACACTTGGAGACATAGATCATGTAAAATATAAAGATTCAAAGAATGGAGAATAAGGCTCCAAATCTATAAACTTAAAATGCATGTCTAAATCGCTTTAGTTACACAAAACACTAGACTCTCAATCATGTGGTGCTCAGTACCTGGATTGGGTTATTTTTCATACTTTGAAGATGGCTCCCTCATCAGTCAGGTTGTTTCACTTTTCCCTTTCTAATGTTGCTAGTAGGAATATTTTTACTATGAATAGTAAGAAGCCTTATAGAAAAAGGTAACAATGTTGCATTAACCTTTAACCTATACAGAAAAGTATTATGTTAATATAGAAATCTGAGTTGCTATTCAATTATGGAATACTACAGTGCCTTAACCCAAACCCTGAAGTCCGATGATGAAATATTCCTGCATGGCAACCTTTTCATTTCTGGTTTTGGGTTTTTAAATTTTAATTTTTAAAAAAGAAGGGTTTTTATTATAGTTAAAGATAGGGAAAGGAAAAGTGGAGAAAAATAAAGAGAGATGATAAGCCAGGAATGGCAGAGAAACTGTAAATGGACCAATCCATAAAATAGGACTGGTCCCTTAACAAAACCTCAATAGAATTCAAAATCAGCTTGCTAAGGGCCTTTTTCAGTAACATTTTTTATTTCTGGTTTTTATCTGGGATTTGTTATTAGGACTATAAAATAGTCATCTCAGTCCTCCCTTATCTTCTTTCTTCCGGGGCAATGCAGGATGACTACATTGGAGTGCCGGTAACAGCTCCTTTTGTTTTTAATCAAAATAGGAAGGGAAAGGAAGAAAAAATGATGATGAAAAACTCAAAATAGCTTAAACAGTTTTCAATTTAGTTTTACTTTTATGTACTCTTCTTCTTTCTTGTTTATCTCTCTCATATTTATATCTCGTTTCTTTAATGGTATGTTTGGATGAGGAACTTCAAAGTAGCAAAGAATTTGCAAACGATTAGATGCAAGGCACTTAGAAGGGATTTGTAAGTGACACCTATCAAGGTGTTACTTTGGAAATCCCTTGTTTAGTGGTTTTGCAATGCTCCTCTGGTTCATGTGCCTCCTTGTTAGTTACTTACAAGCACTCTAATAAATTGTTGATGGTGCATTTCTTAGTAATATAGCCTAAATTCCATGGCACTTTGAAGTTCCACATCCACGCATACCCTAACTAAAAATAAAACAACAAAAACATTTTAAAACTAACCCTCATGATTTGATGTGACAATCCCTTGGAATTATATATTCAAAAGACCCAATCTCTCCCCTAAACAAAACACTAAAGTCCTTTACATCAGAACCTCACAGTTCAGGCTTAAGTAAATCTTTTACATCCAATAAGTAAAATGCAGGATAAATTAACTACAACCACTGTGATGATAAGTACAGAGTACAGACAGGGAGACAGATAAAGTAAACTTGTATTCCTTATAGAGCACCACATCACAATCTATTAGGTATTTATTAAGTAATATGAACTAGACAATTAATAATTTAATAGAAATCTAATGTCAGGTAATTCATTGGACTTTAAGAAGAAAATGGAGCCAAAACGTACCTGCTCAACTTTCTTGATCCCTGAAGCAATTACCAATCCCTTGCGCAAAAGCTGGATTTTCTCTATTAACCAGTCGTCAAAGGCATCACCCATTCCTAGCTGCAGTATT
Organism: Prinsepia uniflora; assembly: GCA_032719365.1. NCBI lineage: Eukaryota > Viridiplantae > Streptophyta > Magnoliopsida > Rosales > Rosaceae > Prinsepia > Prinsepia uniflora. The sequence goes on along the minus strand of CM064864.1, from coordinate 15,838,546 downwards.
TGTTTGGCCACCCAAAAAGCCTTCCGCCTACCATTTCAGAAGAAAGGAATGTGATTACCATATGAATTTGTTCAAATACTATTCCAACGGGTCGTAAGGGCATAATTCTGCAATCATATATACAAAATACCTAATCCATCCACCATCTTGGAGCTGAAAAATGACATCCACTAAATCCAATATGGGAACACTTAAATTTGGAGGCACCCACTGCATCAAACAAGTGGGTAGTTTAGAGTATAAAAGCCACATCAAATCATGATTAATCAGAATACTTCCAAATACAACTAGATATCCATTTCGAAAGTCTAGAATCTCTAGATACATCAGAAAAGAAAAACTTGATAAAACAAATCATGTTTAGATTTTTACCTCTGTAGGAAGGGCAGGGTTTGTGTCAGTATCAAGAAACAATTCAGATCCCTGTTCTTCTCTTCCTTTCATGGTCTGAGCCAAGTCTGTGAGAGATGATGCATCTTTTTTGCCTCTAGTATCTGAACCAGTGCCAGAATTACCAAGTGACTTTCCAAATTCTTTACCAGGATTTTTTACCTGGGAAGAAGAGTCTTCGGTGTTCACTCTTAACCCATCTGCCAAAACATTATTCTTCAGTTGTAAAGAAGAATCCTTAACTCCAATGCCTATATGCTCCCTTTTCAAGGAAAACGGATCAGTCACCAGCCCAACAGAATTTGAAACCCTTTTACTCTTTTCAGAGGACTTAGCATCAAGGTGAACTGGAAAATTCCCAAATGTATAATGAAAATTAGAATGAGTTAGAAAAAGAAAAACAGACTAATGAATTCAAAACTTTGCAATTACTCAATTTACCTGACAGTGTTTCAATTATAGAAAAAGAATTTGTGAAGACATAAGTCTGCATTTGAAGATATAAAATGGTAAGTATTTTTCCAAATTTACAAAGATCGCAACTGCCATCCCTATTATCAAACTCAGAAAGAGAACAAAGAATTACTGGACCTGGGAGTCAACACTTAGGAAGTCCCAAACTTCAATGGATCCTGAAACTGTTGGAAGCTGCATAAGTTTCTGAGAAACAAAGCAGAGTTAATGAATGACTAAAAGCTCAAGACAAGTACATCATAATCCAGAATAGAACGAAACAAGGTTGCTATACAAGCTGGAGTATTCCACATTCCTTAACTGCACCAACCAAATTTAACCATCATGGTTAGACGGCCAAGTTCGACTGAAATCTGAACAGCCTCAGCCAGAGGACTCTCCAACAGTTTACAATTTGTAAATGATTATATTAATACTCTATATGTCTTAAGTCAGGCACTCACGCTAACATTTCTATTTTGTTCAAGTATTAAGTGTCTACTTTGTCCTGTACTCAAGAAGAACGAGAATTGGATTATTTAAGTGTCATATTTATTATCTGTTAAAATGGTTTGTTTTCTAAATGATTAGGCTGTCAATTCAGTCGATTTTCTAATTTCTGTTATGCTTTTCTAGGGACCTGTCAAGGGTACTTTGCTGTCTTTATTGGAGAGGTTTCAACTCACGAAAAATTTCAACAAAATCAAATTTAATTTTCAAAATTCCCAACACTTACAGAAAGAATTGTAGATCCTAATGGACTTTCCAAATTTTGGAAATTAAAGGGTATTGGGGAATCATTTATGGAAAACAATAAGAGTTGGTTTGGGTTGTTAACCTTTACATATGCATCAAGCAATTTACATCGTTCTTGAATGACAGCTAAATCCAAACCAGCTGATAGAAAATGCTTGGGTGGCAAATGTAGGTTGTACTCAGGAAACTCTTTTAGACGCCGATGTAGCTCCTCAAAATGACGAAATCTATAGAGGAAAACACAAAGTTGAGTTCCCACAGCAAAATGTACAATGGAGAAGTATAGCATACTTCGCATGTAAGAAAATTACAAAACATATCACTTAAGGATGAAAGGTTTAATTCAGAGCAAATTATTAGCACCTTCTTTTGATTGACCAACTATTATTGTTTACATCCGTAACTGATATGGAATATACGGCAAATGTTTTTGAATCACTCTTCACAATATTTGCACCCAATACCTGCAACAAAAAACGAATTTACTTACTATGTACCTATCAACATATCATAAAACAACATTAATCACAAACTGAAGAAGAAAGATAAACTATCCAGATTTATGGTAAGTACCTCACATTTCAACTTGAAAAAAGAATCTACTGTTAGAGATTTTTTCAGGGAATTAAAAGTCAGACTATGGCTTTCCGCCAAGGACAGAGAAGTTGCAGATGGAGAAGTGGCTGCCCCACTACTAATTCTACCTAAACTAACATCAGAATCATCGCTGGAGTCCTCAATATTACCATATCCTGTTGGAGAATTAAGTATGTCTTGTCCATCTCCAGACAAGAAGCTTGTTCTTTCAATCTCTTTCCAAACAGGCATTTTACTATTGCTTGTTCTAGATCTCTTCTGGCCAGGCTGGGTTTTAGGGGATCTTTGAAAGTGAAGATTCCCTTTACTGGTCCTTTTTGCAATATAGCGTTCCGAATTTTCAAGTGGGTGATGAATGTGAGACAATGCAGTATTTCTATTACTTCTACCATCCCAAACTTTAGTTCCAGGAGAATCAAGACCTGTTGCACGGTCAGTGTCTTCATCTTCAGAAGTATAAGAAGTACTGCTTCCAGAGTCAATCTGGTCATCATCTTCCTGATATGAAGCTATTGGTGAGCGATTTGGTGTGTTTTGAGGTTCAGGGTGGTACACATTTCCCACCTTAAACTGAGTAGTACTTCCAGAACGAGAACTGCTTCTCTCAGAATGATTAAACTTAGATGCGATTTCCTTGTCTTTGGGCCTAGATTTTTCTGTAATATGGTCCTTTTTAACTGACTTATGGCCAGAAGAATGCTCAATTATCGAATTTTCACCTTCCTTCTTTTTGTAATTTCTCCCTTTTGCCCACATGTTTTCAAAATTTTCAGGAGCAAGGGCTTGAGTTTTTCTGCGAGACAACAGATCTAACATATCTCCCCATTCTCCTCCAGATTGGTTCCTTTCAATACCTTTACCATTGCCAGTTTGGGAGTTCATTCTCATTGAGCTCCACGAACGGGAAGATTGGGTATCAACTGAAAGCAATGGATCTTTTGATCCATTCGCATTTTCTGCAGCAGGTGGCTCAACAGCAGTTCTTGATTGGCCATTTTTAAATTGCACGAGTTCAACACCAGTAACAGAAGGATCCAAGAATCTAGAAAAATGATCAGATGAAATATTTGAGGGGCCCTCTGGTTTGGACCGGGATGCCTCTTGTACTGCAGTAAGACCTTTAGCCTTGGTCATTTTTATGACCAACAATTCAATTCTTTCATTAATGAACCTATCACCAAGAGATTGAATAGAAATGTTAACAGTAGCAATGTATAGAGACACGTAAAGCAAACAAAAGACATGAATACCTTGGACTTGCCAAATTTAGGACAGGTCGCATTACTGCACAAGCAAGAAGCTCTCTGACAATATAACGAAAAAGAGTGCACTGCAGGTCTTCTGGCTTGAATGTGAAAGAAATAAGGCCATCCATCAGATGCTGCAAGACCTGCAGATGAATGGTAAAGAAAACATGGCCACTAGAAATGAGAAAGCAGGTAAAATATATGAGGGGATCAGACACTGGTCCTTCCAGGTAAGATTTACATATCGACGGAGCAAAAATTAAAACAGAAAGCAAACAACCTTGTGCTCAGATTCAGGAGAAAATAAAGCAGGGTGCAATTTGTTGTCGGCAGCCAAGACAAGTCTTAATTCCATGTCTCGTTTTTCAATTGTCAGTGATCCTGATTGTAGCTTTTGAATCTTCCCTTGTGCGACTCGGAATAACTCCAAGTGAGTGCATAGAAGATGAATAAGATCCCTGCACCATCATGAATGTAGATGCTTAGTAATCATTCGATTAGATAGTACCCTATTGCGCATGTTAGTAACACCGAACCTTGTAAGAAGATCAATTAGATTTATATTCCTCAAGCGTGCTGAAAGTTCCCCAAGAACACCATTCACGATGCCCGCCAGTTCTTCTGGAGCTTGTCTATCTGGTGTCAAACGAGAATACCAGAGATCTGTAACAAACTCAGAAACTAGATGCCGGGTGAAGCGATCTATGGCTTCCTCAACAACGGGAGAATTAACTTTCCTTCTCCATTCCGACTTTTGACCAGTTTTAGGCCATTGAAGAGGTTTGTTTTGGGAAGTAGTATTTGAGGCTGGCTTGCTATTGTATGCTGCAGCTTTTCTTCGCATATCATAATCTAGAGATATATAACGAAGGATGATAATCAAGAAGGCAGCAGCAGGTAAGTTGACCCAGACAGAGGAGCTTGTCACTGAAATAATACAACAATAATAAGCCGCACCTCAATGAACATCGCAGACTCCATCACAGTGCTGACTTCTAACACAAGTAATCAAAATTTCAAAGCATTCCCTTACATAGTGGGACGTGAAGAAGCATGTTACCTACAACTAGTTTGAACTAGAAGGCTTAAATTTGCAGACCAATAATATAACCCCCACTTGTTTAACCTAAATTAGATACATCATTAAATGTCTGAGACCCGGAAGTAAATAAAATTAACTAATTAGCTCGAGTAACGGCATGCACACGGAAAAGGTGATCACTTGCTTATTTGGATTCAAGTATGTTTTACTCAAAGCCTTGTCAATAAATGAAAATTAAAATTAAAATACCCCGGCTTAGCTCCATTTAACAGTATCATATCTGCTTAATGTGCAATGCACATTAACATAGTAATCACCACACAGACTATAATTCAAGAATACACATTTAATATATAATCGATTATAAGTGAAATTAAAAAACCCATGAATTGTATACCCAATGCCCAATTTTTAAAATTTGAAATAATAAACAAACATTAAGGAACAGAAGAAGAAGAGCTTACATGACATGAGGTATGATAAGCCAACAACGCAAATGGCAAGAAAGACAATCCGCTTCTTGGCTTCCTCAACGAGGTCACGGATGGCCACTTGCTGCCTTTGCGTGCTCATTTCCAATCAAACCCAGAAACCCAAATCAATCCCTCAACTCAGCAATTCTTCTAGTCTCAGTCTCTCAGATCATATCGGGAATTGGCTCCAAACACAGAGTACCAATCGAATCGATCGCATTACGAGGAGGACCCAGAGATCGAGGGTACTGAAAGAATTAGTAGACGTTTGGTTCGAAGAAAAATAAAGATTCGAAGTGAAAGCGACAGCCCAGAGGAGTAAGACGGTGATTCGAAGAGTTTGGATTCAACGCGAGGACTGTTAGGTTTCGATGTTCATCTTTGCTTTGCTTGCCTTGTTCAGCTCTGCTCTTTGCTTTCGTGGGCAATTTTTTCCTTTGTAAGTTTTGTGTGTGTTTCTCTGTCACTTTCTCTCACGGACTCATTTTCCTAATAATGATGTATATACGAGTCCGGCAATGCGAGCTTTGGGTTTCTGGGTTCGGATTTCGGAATGTCCAACTGCCACGACTCACGAGATATTTAAGTTAGATGTGTTAGCTAAAACACGACGATTCTAATATTCAAATTACTTTTCATTTTCAATTTAAATCTACAAACTAGCACATAAGAAATACACGACGATTCTAATATTCTAATATTCAAACTAGCACACTATGCATTATATATTCATTGCGACCCAGGCTTCGCCGCGACCCAGTTCGTCCCTTCTCTCGTCGACGCGATCCAGCTTCTGTCCTTCCCTCGTCGACGCAACCCAATTTTTGCCCTTCCTTCATCAATGCGACCTAGGAATTGTATTCTCTCATCATCGACGCAACCTAGCTTCAAAGAAAAAGGGATGGATGAGCTTGAAGTGAGAAATTGCTACTACAAGAAGAAATGCAAAATCATGACTTCGCTGGCAAGAATGTGTCCCTATTCTGGGGTAATGAAAAATCACAAATTTGTGTTCATTATTGAAATTACGATGAATAATCAAGAATTTCTTCATATGGTAGACCTGCAATCTAAATTAGGTTTATGACTTCAAATTTTAGTTGAAAGATGTTCAATTTTCATTCAATTGCTGGGATTGTGTGAAAGTTTATGATAATCGGGTCTATTTAAATGCAGGGAAGTAATTGTGGATTTTGGGAATAATTTGATCCTGCAATGTGTCATCAGTGCAAGGTAATCATACTTAAATTGTTGAGAAAAACTGGTAAATTGGAAGAGGATTTGAAGAAGAGCAAAGCTAGGATATGGAAACTATAGTGTAATGACTCGGACTTTAATTATGATTTTAACGAGATTTTTTGTGGATTTTTCGGGCTTTTTAATTAGAGTAGGACCATTTTGCCCTTGAGTTTACTATTGGGCTTTCTTATTGGGGAAGGGTAATTTTGAAAGGTGGAAAGTAGGATATTTTGGAGTGGATTGTTTTTATCCACATGTTCATTTTGTTATCCCTCATTCAACTCTCTTTCTTCTCTCCTCATGCAACCAAAACACACACAAACCCACATACAACCCATTATTCCTTCTTTGATTTTGGGAGGTTTTGGACTTAACCAAGGCTAGGATCATGTAGACAGATTTTGGTATAAAATTTGTCCAATTTGGTTGAGAAATAAGGGAGTTATGGAGTTTTGAAAATCGGGCCTTTAATGGATTTTTCCAACGACCGATGACGGCGGCTACCGTGTCGCCATTGTCATCTCCGGCGAAAGGGTGACGACACCATGACGTCATGATGACATCAGCATGCCACGTGGTAGAGGTGCCACATCAGTATGCCACATGTCAAGGTGACATCAGATGTCAAGGACACATGTTAGGCCAAATCAGTAAGTAGCTGAGTCAGCAGGGTCTCACGTCAACTAAGGCTGACGTTCGCGGGTGACGTCAGCAGGTGACGTCAGGCACATAAGCGGCGTGTAGGGAAGGTCATCAGCCTTCCACCAGCGCTTATGAGAGGACCCATCTCAATCCCACTGGGACCACCCAGGGACGTGTCCCGCTCCCGTCTAACAACGAATCCAAACATACCAAAAGTATCCTTAACCGAAATTAAATACTTCAAATTAAACAAATAACGTTAAACATAAGAGTTCAGAGTAATATGTTGTCAGACTAAGGATAGTATAATACAAAACATGAGCACAATAGTTAAGTTACACAAACGGTGCTCAACCTACCCACTTGGGTGTACATGTGCACAACAAATTAGACTAAGCATCGTCCTCCGCATCCTCCTCTAATTTCGTGGCACGGCCTGGAGGGGTAAGTAAAACATTAAAGAGTGAGTGGGCCAAAAATAAACAGTTTATAAAACCAATTTAATAATATAAATAAATCATAAGATTTTACCCCTCCGTTTTCCAAAACTTGCATGCATTGAAGTAAATATAGTATCATAATAGAATCATAATCACAAATTCATATAATAATCGAATAGGAAAAAACCAACATAATAGTGCACTGTAAAACCCAACCCCGACACCCCCGATGCCTAATAATGATGTCACGGTTCTAAGGCTGCGCGTTGCCACTCAGGGTCTCAAAGCCCAAGAAATCCCCTAGGTCCACCAGTGCCCGGTATCCCGGTCACTACCCGAGGTATAATCAATATGCCTTCCTGAGAGTAAGCAACCCAACGGGGGTTAACTCCCCTCAGTGTAACGACCCGTCCCAAATTCCAGGATTAGATTAGTGACTAATCACGATCAGTGAGGTTAATCCGTGATTAGTTAGGCGAAATCGGACGAACGATGCGAAATGACCGTTTTGCCCCTAGCCATAGCAAAACGTTGACTTTCATTCGAGCTGTCAAATGGACTTTGACCGATGACCGTGACGTAGTTCGTGACTTCACGAGTTCATAGACAGGTGGCACGTTCAATTCCGACGTTCGAGGAAGAAGTTATGACGTTCGGAAGTTTAGGGACATTTTGGTAATTATGGTTAAAAGGAGCAAATAGTTGACTTTTTGACCGGAATGTTCGATGGCCGAGGACCGAGGACCATTACGTAGATCGGGACAATACGAATCCATAGACAGGCGACACGTCAAATTCGGACGTTCGACGGCGAAGTTACGGTTCACGAAAGTTCAAGTGTACTATTGCACGTTTTTCGAGACGGGAGCTTGTTTGGACTTTAGTGGGCCCCACTTTTTTCTCAGACCCAATGGATTCATCCATTCCCCATCATTTTCATTCATGCATCAAACCCCTTACCCGTTCATCCATTTTCTCCCATTTTTCCCAAACCAACCCGATCACCATTTCTCACCCAAAAATCCAAACCCTTGACCCTTGAACATTTGTGAGAGGCCAGAGAGATGAGGAGGATCGGCTGGGCGTGGTGACTGGCAAGGCAAAGCCGACGTGGCGGCGGAGGAGGAAACCCGTACGAGGTAATCAGTTTTACCCTTTATAATTCATTTTTCGATTTCGTGTATTATGGGCTTATTTGGACGTTTGGGTTTAACTAAATAGGTTTCTAGGGTTGTTTTAGGAAGGTTTGGAGTGAGGTTTAACGTTGAGAGACCTCTGGGGAGGTTTTGGAATTTTGAACCGAAGAGGAAAAATTGGGCCGGTCGGGTTTTAGAGGTTTTAGGGATTCTAATCGATTGGGTTAGGTTCCTAGGATGATTATATGAAGATTAGGATCGATTAGGAGTGAAAACGGTGAAGATTGGACCGTGTAGGAGCTTGAACTGGTCACGCCGGTCCAAGTTGCAGGCGAACCGGAACGGACTGGTTCAGACCGGTAGTCGCGAGGAGGAAGATGACACTGTTCACTAGCGCATGGCTCCCACGCGCAGCCACTTCAGGAGGCGCGTGCGGGAGAATTTGAGGATGGTTCCAACATGTCAAATCATCTATTCGATGTAACGAACATTTTGGGACTGTTTCGAGTCGATCGGACATCGTTTCGATAGGTTTCGGGATGTCCGAAGGTTTAGGTTCGGTTTTAAAAATAGTTAGAAAATCGGAAAAATTATGGGACTTCAATGAGAGGTTAATGAGGCTATTAGTAACCCTCTAAATGAATTTGGACAGGTTTGGGAGTCCTGGTGATGGTGATTGACCCGGGAGACGGTTATGGCACGCATAAATATTTTATATGGATTATGAATATGATTTTATGATGGACCTTGATTTCTAAACTGTGATGCATGCATAAATGTTTTATATGGATTATGAATATGATTTTATGATGTTGATTTGGATGGTTGTGAATTGTATGGTTTCACGTATTTCGAGGCAATTTACGTGCTTGCACTTAAATCGAGGTTTTCCGGTTTTACACTGATTTTCCGTACTTATGGTTTTAGTTATGTTTTCATGAAATGATTTTGGAATTGAAAAGGTAAACTTGATTTATGAACTCTCGGACTTGAGGTCCAGTTGATTTAACGAGGCATTGGGCCGGAGGCCCAGTTGGTTTACCAATCGGACTTGAGGTCCAGTTTGTATGTGGATTCGGGCCTAGGGCCCAGCTATATGTTACAAATGATTTTTACGGGTCATGACGGTTTATGGGAACCGGCATGAACCCTTCAAATGGATTTACGGGTCATTACGGTTTATGGGAACCGGCATGAACCCTTGGAAAGGATTTTATGATTCATGACGGCTTATGGGGGCCGGGCATGAATCCTTAAAAGGTTTAAAGAATGATTTCAAACGCTTTTTCATATTCCATCCTTTATATCTGATTGTCTCCTCCGGGGAGGGTCGTTGGCCTAGGTGGACCCCTGAGTAGTCACGGAGCACAAACTGAGTGGAGTCTCCCCCAGTTGGGTTCCTTACTCTCAGGATGGGTATGGTTCGTTACCTCCAGGGAGGGTCATTGATCTATGGACATTGACCTGGGTGGACCCTGGAGAGACTTGGGTTTCAGACCCTGGTTAGCACACGTGTAGCTCTATTTTACCGTGACAGGTTCTGGATATGAAATATAATGGATAAACATGATTTCAATTGGTTTGGGAAATTGTGTTTATAATGATAAATGGATTTGGGCTGAGATCCCACGTATGTTTACGATACTATGGTTTTCTGTAAATGGTTTTGGGCAGGAGCCTGTGTAACTTGTATTTACAGAATTTGGGGCTGAGACCCTAATTATGGATGTTTTAACATATATGATTGGATAAATGGTTTTACTATGCATGCATGCTTTTTAGTGAAGGGTATAAAGGTCTTTTATAAATGTGTTTTACGAAACTTATTACTTTTTGTCCACTCACATTCTTTCTGTTTTTAATACCCTTCAGGTTGACATCGGATGTGGACTGTAGCAGAGATCGAGATATCACATACCTCCTACAGATCCTTGCGTACTCTGATAGCCCGAGAGGGCAAAGGTCGGAATTATCCCTTGTCTGACACTCCGTGTCAGACGGGAGCAGGGTCATCCCTCGTTAATCTCGGGGGGATTGGGATGGGTCCTATCACTCAGTTAGTGCCCCGTGACTACTCTAGGGTCCACCCAGGCCAACGACCCTCCCTGGAGAAGACAAGATAGAAAGGTAGGAAAGTACAGCACAATAATAGTATAGTTACCCTGTGTTCCCTGAATAACCCTAAAAACATTCCTATATAATCCAGACGGGTCTCATGCCCAAAACATCATAATATGTAACAAGCATCCTCATATAATACCCATAATAGCCCCATCCAAATCATAAAGTGGAATAGTAAAACAGTTTATGAATGCAATCCTTCAGAAATCAAATACCCCACTCACACACGGTCCTTGCTGCTTAACGACCGCCTAAACCTGTAATAACATGTCCAAGAGTTACTAAAGGACCCCACTAGTTCATCCTTAAAACCCTAGAACAGATTCGTCCCGAAAACGTAGCCCGAACACTATTCCCGAGGCTTCAAACCCTATTTTGACCGACCTAACAATCTCCGATCGATACAAAACCACCGTCATTGGATCTGTATCGTCGAAACCTTGTAAAAGGTACCGGCTCCACCAAAAACACTATTCACACGTGCCCCCACGCGCGTGGTCAACGCTGCTACAGTGACTGCTAACGTCAGCATGACATCATCTCTGACACCTGTCAGAGGACACATGTCACTCTCTGGTTGGTCCATGGTATGACATTTTCTGACATGATGACGTCATCATGATGTCACTGTTGACGTCATCACTGCTATAGTTGACCGGGTCAACCCGAAACCCTAAAATCAGGTCACCGTTGACCCTTGGCTTGACCCGATTCTAGATTCCGTTTTTGGCTACCATTTTCGATAAGGTTTACTCCTAGAGGTTCGTCTATGTCTGTTCTACAGGTCTGTGACCTCAAAAACTAGAAGTAAGGACGAGATCCATACTTTTGACTCGAAGAAATCTCGCGGCTTACTCCGGTCGTCTTCTCCGTCACTCCCATCTGTTTCCAACGTCGAAACCAGCTCTTTTCAAGTCGTCACTGCTCCTAGAACGTGTCCCAACAGAGAGAATCGAAGCACACACGTTAAAAAGGGTCGTTCGAACACTTGGGAAAAATAGGGGTCTCTCGGGTTTCATGGCTTACCTCTGCCGTGTCGCCGCCGTGGGCCGTCTCGACTGTTTCTCCGTCCTCCTGAGTACCTAACAATCCCAGCCTAGCCCTGGTTCGAGTCGTGGAGGCGTGGTCGTGTGGTTTGGGTTTCCTGGATCCAAATGCCCGTCTCGGGTCTGGGTTGGTTTTTCTGGGTCGCAGACAGAGAGGAGAGGATGAAGGGTGGCTGATGATGAAGATGCAGGCGGTGAGGGCGGTGATCGTGGTCCTGTGGCAAGTGTGGTGGTCGGTTGGGCATCTGTCCACGGTGAGGCCGTGTGTTTTTTCACGGGTGGGAGTGGTGGCAGAAGATGGACGCGTGTTCGTGGGAATGGTGGGAATGGTGGCACAGTGAGGCCGTGTGTTCTTTCACAGAGAGGAGAAGGATGATCGTGTAGATAAAGGGGAAAAAACAAGCAAAAATGGACGGCCCAAATGCAATGGTGGCAGAAGATAGAGGGCTGGGCTGGATTGAGAGAAAATAAAATATTTTAAAAGAACCAATAGGTGTAGATCCAGCTTTTAGGGAATAGTAGCCCTAGGATGAATGACATTTATCACTCATCCGACAGTCCAGATTAAAGCTAAGGCTGGGAAAGAATTAATTATTTTAATAATATTTTAAGTTTGTTCTCGGTTCATAAGTTTCGCTAAAATCGCTTCCGTGACCATAACTTCTCATACGAAGTCCGATTTTCGACATGCCGCCTTTCTACGGACTCGTGACTTCCCGATCTACGTCACGGTCATAGGTCAAAGTTCTAATTATTTCCCAGATCAAAATTCAACTTGTTCCCCCTTCAAGGGCAAAATGGTCATTTCACAATAAAATAATAATAATAAAGGTTTAGGTCGTTACAGCTTAGTGGTTTATGGGCACGAGTTTTAAGGTGAGGTCGGGCTTGTTTGAAAGGTTTCAATGAGTTGAATCCAATGGTGGTGGTGTCAGGCCGATCAAAGGTCGTTTAAGGGTAGTTATGGGCGTTTTTATCCTTGGGTTGCGTGTTTAGGATGTGTTTACTATTCTGAGGTATATGCAATTTACATATAAGGTTATTTGGATTATTGGTGACTCTCGGTTGTTACTTTGATAGGCTAGGACGCTCCAGGGACTTATGAGGAGTGCACAGCTCGAGATTGAGTTATCGGTTGGACTATGACTGGACATCTTCTTTAATAAATGTGATGCATGCATATTTACATATTTTTATGGTTTATGGCATAGTTTGGATTACTATGGTTTAAATATATGATTTTAAATATTTTCTAGATAAATTCCTCATTTTAAAAAATATATATTCGGTTATGGTTTTTCTGGAGATAGATTTTTGGTGGATTATGGGAAAAATCGGATTTGGGGCTGATGCCCGGGTGGCAAATGTTTTGGATTTTTGTGGGTATTTCAAAAGTAGGTTAAAAGGTGTTTTTGTAAACTATTTTTCTTAGTATGGTCATCCTCATGCGATTGGATCGCTATTTAGGAGTTGGAATTCAAGGATTCCCATATACGGACTCGGACGTTGTTAGAGTTGGACTCCACATGTGCCGACGTTGTTGAAATTCGTAGGATAGCCCCGTTAATCGGGTTTTCAGTTCGATTTTTTTACCAAAACCGAAACTGAACCGATTAGAGAATTGGTTTCGGTTCAGTTCGATTTTCTTGGTGAAAATCAAATAGAACCAAAACCGAATGGTTAGGTCCAGTTTGGTTCGATTTCGGGGTAAACCGAGTTTGATTCGGTTTAAATCGGTGTTCGGTTTTATGGGTAAACAAATTTTTTTTTAGTAATGAAAATTAATATGGAGGTAATTAATATTTTGAATAAGGCTATAGTCATATTGAACAGCAAGTAGCAAGCTTTACATAACAAAACCTGCTTACACATACATATTGATTATGAAACATTACAACTAGATGAATGCATTCCTAGTTAGTTCCTTAAGTATAGCAGACCTGGACTGTTCATGTGGCTTTCCATTCTAGCACATGTTGTAAAATTAATTACAATTAACTAGAAAATGAGTAACAATGTAATCACAGGGGTTAAATATGATTATTCGAAATTAAATAATAATTTATAGTATGCACACACAACCACAACTCCTTTTTGAGGAATCCCAAAAAGAAAGGATGTAAACTATTTTAAGAAATTCATGAAACCAGTTAGAAAGTAAAGCTAGTCCTTGAAGTAAGCATCAAGAATCCCTGAAGTAAAAAATCAAGCTACTAGCTTATGGGACACTCGTTCAGTTGTACTTGCAACTTCTTTGTTTTCATGTCTTATGAGTAAGCTTATTAATGTAAACCTGCTTAGAAAGTAACATTCAAATAGCATAAAGGAGTAAAGGACCAAAGGCATGAAATAGGTACTAAATATGTCATCAATGTAACAGGTATACTGATCAATCAACAACATATCTACCAGAATATACTTCCAGATCTCCACCAAATATAATATTTATCTTTGAAGTCATTGTATGGGCACATCAACTCATACAATAAGTCAAGTAGATTGTATAAATAGATACAAAACCCAAAGCAAAGAAATATGTAACTACTAAATTGGTAGGAGGGGGTGAATGGAGCTAAAATAAGCTTATATTCACCTTCATTCAATCCATTAATTTAAATGATAAATTGTATATAGTAGCAGGGAAAGCTAAAGATATTACACTAAACAATTTAGATTGACATGAAAGGTTTAAGTGATGAAAGGAATTATCAACCTAAACCCCAATCGAAGGAATTATCAACATGAGCCCCAATTCAAATAACTATATGTGCAAAAACATTTGAAATCCAATTGCTTTCAAATAACCCCAATTCTCAAATGTCTCCATTGATATGATCCTTGTTCACCTTCACCAGAAAACCAGAAGCAAAATAATCATTAGTTTATCTCAAAGATAACAGTTAAATGAAAAATAAATATAGGTAGCATAAACACCTCAACAAATTATCCCAGTGCTGCTCGTGCTTGCCCTATCCTTTTCCATGCTTCGCAAGCTGATAGGTTTGATTCCATGACCTGAAAATTATAATCGAATCAACTACTTAAATGTAGTGCCAGACTAGTTCTTGCTCTTCTATCAAATTTTTTTTGGTCAAATACCTTTGAGAAATTAGCTATTGCAATCTCAAGTTCTCGTTGGAATGCTTAGGCTATCCCTATCCCTATCAGCGCTTCTAGTCTGGATAGTTAGGATCCTCTTTTAATATATGTGCATATAATATCTATATGAATCCTAGGAACATAACATCACACCAATATCATATCAATAAGTTATTACACCAGGGAATGATAGGTCTTCAATTAAGCATTATTTTATATTATTTTATACCTTGCATTATTTTATATTATTTTATACTTGTCTTTTAATATTAAAATACTAAAAAATTGGAGAAAATAACATATTTTGTGAGAATTTTGTAGAATTAAATAAAAGTTGGAATTTGGAGCGTTTTGGCGAAAGAATCGTTCCAATCAGAGTTCGAACAAAGAAATTATGGATGAAATTTGATGGATTTATATAAATCCATTTTAAAATTTAAAATTTATTTGCAGAAGCCCAATCCAAGTCGAAACCCAATCCAATCCTGAGTAGGGCTCGCGACCCAGTTACCCACGTGCAGCCCAAGAGCCCAGCGAACCAAATCATGCAGCTCAAGAGCCTTGCGAACCAAAATCCTGCAGCCCATCGACCCTCCAAATTCCCAGCCCAGGTCTTCTACGTGCGACCCAGTTCAAAATTTACGCAAGCCCAACCTGCGAAGCCATCGCCTCAATTCGAGGCGCGCTGGCCGAACTGCTCACCATCTCGTCGGCGCATGCCTCCCGAAACCCTGCTGCCCTTGTTGCGCTGAACCCGCAGGCCTACCTGCCCTCTGTCAGCACCCACCTACCGAATTTTGATTCCTCTTTTCAACAACCCCTTGTTGATTTTCAGACCTCCATGCCCTACTGCTACCTGCTTCCTTTTTGCATCAGTTTTGGCAAATTTCTAGCATGTTTCATCCATAAAATCAGCTAAAAACCCATCATTTGTCATCATTTTATTTGTAATTATTTTTATATTTATTTTTTGTATTTTATTTTTTGAATTTTTGGCATTGCCTCTATAAATAGAAAGGCAATTTCATTTGTTTGTGGTCTCAATTTTTAGTTCATTTTTCCTTTTTATTAGTTCATCTTTCTCTCCTCTTTTAGTTCATTTTCTCTCTATTTTTGTAGATTTATTTTGGGACCATTTGTAACTTCTTTTAATTTTCTTCTTAATTAAGTTTTCTTCTAATTTTGTTCTTAAGTTTATTCTTATATTTTGTTTCTTAATTTCATTTCTTCTTGACTTTGTTCTTGTGACTTTTCTTTGAGAGCTCTTAAACACATTTTTATGTTTTGCTTAAGAAATACTTAAGCTGAATATTTCTGAAATATTTCTGAAATAATTCTATAGTTTAAGTTTGCTTTCTTATGTTAATTCCTCCATCTTCATAAGGTTCCTTCTGCTCTCAGAGAATTTTATGGATAACATTTCATTGTTTCTATCCACTTTCAGAATCACAAGTTGTTCTTGAGTTTCAAAAGTGTAACTTTTCTCCCTTTACTTAAACTCATGTTATTGTTTCGGTTTTATTTATAATTCAATATATGTGTTAATATTTTCTTTCTAACTTTTGTAAATTTAAACACAATCTTCATGTGTTTTACTTTTTAAATTTCATTTATTTCATATGTTTTAGTGCTTAATCTTCAATTTAATGCTAAGTGTTTATGACCGCTGTTCGGTGCACTTAGAATATGGTTGAAGAGATCTAAATGTTTGATGTACATTGAAATAAAAAACGTAAGGTGAATCATATTATAAGTGTTTATGACCATTGTTCGATGTATTTATAGTATTGAAAAATGTATGCATGTAATTGAAAGGATGAAAGTAGAATTTCGGGATTGGTTCAATATGAGCAAAATGTTAGTGTCAGGACCGGTCCCAAATCCCCCGGGATTAACGTGGGACCAGCCTGATCCCGTCTGACACCACGTGTCAGACCGGGGAAAATTCCATCTCTGCCCTTGCCGGGGCTATCAGAATGCATCAGGATCGTAGGAGGAGGGGAGTGATGTCTCGTCTCTGCTACAGCCCGCATCCGCGATCAACCTGAAGGACATTAAAACACGAAAACTGTGAGTGGACAATTTTAAACTTTTCATTTAAAACCTTTTCAAGTAAAGATATTTATGCCCTTCATAAAAGCATATGGATGCATTCAAAAATCATTTAGCAAACGTTCATAAAAACACTTGAAAACATTCTCAAAATCATTCAAGGGTTCATGCCCGGCCCCATAAACCGTCATGGCCCATAAATCCATTTGGGTCCCTGACCCGAAATCACAATTCAAAACCTGTAGGTCAAATCAATAGGGACTCAGCCCAATCACATCAAGTACGGGGCCTCCGCCCCCAAATCATTTCTAAAACATCGAATACGGGGTCTCTGCCCCAAATCACTTTTATAAATCATAAAACATAGGGTCTCCGCTGTAACGACCCGTCCCGAATTCCGGGATTAGTTTAGTGATTAATCTTGATTAGTGAGGTTGAACGGTGGTTAGTAGGGCGGAATCGGACAAATTGTGCAAAATGACCGTTTTGCCCCTGGTCGTGGGCAAAATGTTGACTTTTTGATCGGGCGGTCAAACGGACTTTGACCGATGACCGTGACGTAGTTCGGGACGTCACGAGTTCATAGACAGGTGGCACGTTCGATTCCGATATTCGTAGAGAAAGTTATGGTGTTCGGAAGTTGAGGGGTATTTTGGTAATTTGGCTTGTTAGGGGCCAAATGTTGACTTTTTGATCGGGAGGTCCGATGGACGGAGGCCAAGGACCGCTACGTAGGTATCGTCGATACGAATCCAACGACAGGCGGCATGCCGAAATCGGAGATCCGACGACGACGTTATGGTCAAGGAAACGAACTAACGAACCGAGGCTCGGATTAAAATAATATTATAATATTGAATAGTGACTGTTGACTCAGCACACCTGGATGAGTGACAAGTGTCACTCATCCCTTGAAACCAGAATCCTTGTCTTAGGGGAAACATCATTATGATGTTTTATTATTAATTAAATTAATTAATATTTATTTGCTCCATATTTTCCTTACACCGTGAGCAAAACAGAGAGTGAGTGAGCTGGGAGAATTGGCTCCCTTCCTTGGCCGTTCTTGAGAGAAAATTGAAGGTTGAGAGAGACTGAATTGGCTGGGAAACACGAGAGGCAGAGAGGATGCTGGAAATCGGAAAATTGAATTTTAGGAAATTGGGGGGAAAATTCGAAATGGAAGAATTAGGCCGTGAGGGTCGCAATTGAGCTTACCTTCAGCTTTCTGGGGGTTCCACGATCAGAATTGTCGAAGGAACGAAGGGATTTGGCCACCAATTGGCTCTGATCGAGCTTGGTGACAGAGGAAGAAATCGAGGCTGAGTCGTGGAGTTTGGGGCTGTGATGGACTCAATTGTTGTGGGGAAATGACTCCTCATGATCCCACGATGCTTCTGGGATCATCAATTGAAGGAAAACGGGTGTGATCGACAGACTTCCATGGTTGCACAGTGACGGCCATCGAGCTTGAGTCGTGACGATGGAACACTGGATTGAAGCAATTGGGTTGGGGGAAATGATTTACGGAGTCCATGGAAGCTTCTGGTTGAATCAATTTCAGGATATCGATCGAAATGGATGGGGTTCGAAGGATGAACAATGGACGGGTGTTCTTGGTGTTCATCATCGAATCGTGGAATTGTAGGTAATGATTTGTGTAATCAATGTTACAGAACTTAAATTAAACTTAAAACGAAGCTAATGGAATGATCAATTGATGTAATTAAGGCTGAATTGATAGGATTGGAACCGGGTCGTATCGCGGGCAAACTGGACCCGTTTACCAGACATACGGGTTAGATGGTGACACTGTAGCAAGCGCGTGAGTTTCACGCGCAGCCACTCACGGCGGCGCGTGGCGGCGCGTGGGCACGAATCTCGAGGTGAGGTCAACATGACTTTTAATCCATTCGATGTAACGGACATTTTGGAATTGGTTTCGTGTC
Organism: Prinsepia uniflora; assembly: GCA_032719365.1. Classification (NCBI taxonomy): domain Eukaryota; kingdom Viridiplantae; phylum Streptophyta; class Magnoliopsida; order Rosales; family Rosaceae; genus Prinsepia; species Prinsepia uniflora. Next base: position 15,819,864 of record CM064864.1, on the reverse strand, counting down.
GATCGGACACCGTCTCGATAGTGTTCGGGATGTCCGAAGGTTTTAAATTAAGTTTAAAAATAAGTAAAAATTCGGGAAAATTACGGGACTTTGATAGGATGTTAATGATGAGGTTAGTGACCCTCTAATGTGATTTGGACAGGATTGGGAGTCCCGGTGATAGTGGTGTGGCCCGGGAGGGCCGGTGGCACGCGTATCGAGGCACACGGTTAAAACGGTCTGTGAGTGGACTTTGGTTTTATAAATTCTATGCATGCTTAAATGTTTTACATGGATTATGGTTGTGATTGTGTGATGTTGATTTGGTTGTTGGTAAATTGTACGGTTTCACGTATTTCGAGGCGATTTACGTGCTTGCACGTAAATCGAGGTTTTCCGGTTTTACATGGATTTTCCATATTTATGACTTGGATATAATGTGATGAAATGGTTTTGAAATTGGAAATATGAACTCGGGCTTGAGGCCCAATTATGTTGGAAATTTCGGACTTGGAGTCCATTTGAATATCGGGCCGGGGGCCCAGTTGGTTAATGAAATCGGGCCAGGGGCCCAGTTGGTATGAAATCGGGCTGAGACCCATTTGAGTTATGTTATCGGGCCAGGGGCCCAGTTGATTTACGAATTCGGGCCATGGGCCCAGTGGGTTTATAAGTCGGGCTGCGGGCCCAGTTGGTTTACAAATCGGGCCGTGGGCCCAGTGGTTTATAAAATCGGGCATGAGGCCCAGTTGGATAATAAATGTGATTTCGGGTCAGGGACCCTATATTTTATAATGGTGATTTTGGGTCAAGGACCCTAAATGGAATTATGTGGTTTTATGGAAATTTCGGGCAGGGCCCAATGGTAATGATGTGATAAAAGGATTTAATAAAACTGTTTTCCATATACCATCTGGATACAAGGATATATGATGGTCTCCTCCAGATGTCTGGGACACTGGGGAAGTCACGGTGCATTGCCTGCGAGGGGTCATTATACGGAGCAGCCGGACCGTATGATGACTCAGGAGCAGGATTGCTATGATTGACGTCAGGGACGTCAGACATCAGGGATGTCAGATATATGGACCCGGAGAGACCCCGGGCAGCACGCGTAGCTTATGAAACCGTAAGATATGACGTCAGGGACGTCTAGCGTCTGGGACGCTAAGCATCTGGGATGCTGGTGATGGTAATGGTAAAATATGGTTTAATGAATAAAATGGCTTATTGGTTGGATATGTGTTATGTGGTAAAAAAAATGGATTATTGGTTATGAAATGGTATGTCGGGTCAGGGACCCTAAATGGTTTCGGATTTTGAATTAATGTTCATTTATGGTAGTGGGTGGTGACCCACATGGTTGTATATGTATGGTGGTGGTATTCCACGGTTTTGGGCTGAGTTCCCACACTTGGTTTTTGGTTAACGGTTTTTGGGCTAAGGCCCTAAGGGCTCGGTTGAGCAAACGTTTTGGTTACTGGTTTGGTGGCATGCATACGTTTTTATTGGAGGGCATAAATGTCTTATAAATGTATTTGGTAAACTTATTGGTTTTTGTCCACTCACAGCTTTTGGTTTTAATGCCCTTCAGGTTGATTACGGATGCGATTGTAGCAGAGACTGGGACATTGCACACCTCCTCCATCGGTCCTTGCGCACTCTGGATGGCCCGTTTGGGCAGTAGCTCTTGGTTATCCCTTGTCTGACACCCCTTGTTGGACGGGAGCAGGGCACATTCCACGGTAATCCCGGGGGGATTGGGATGGGTCCTGTCATCCGCCCTCAAATCACTTTTCCATAAAACCTCATACGTATCAACATACGTATAACCCATCCTCGGCACTTCCGAGAAGATGCCAACTCGGGGCACACATCCCTTAGGGAACACATCCCCGATATAGTCACGATGTCAATCTCTATCTAGTGTGCACACTACTCGGGGTCTCACTCCGAGTCTTCTCCCAGGAATCTCCATCTAGGAGGCTCAATCACTGGATCTAGTTCGAGCTCTCTCTCTGGATCTAGTCCACACATCTTTCTGGAATCTGGTCCGGGACCATATCAATATAAGTAGCCACCACTCCTGGAACGGGATCCCTATGGGGATACCCACTCTGGTCTGTGGATCGTGACTCTCCAGGTCGACGCTGGAGGAGACCATATAAACATATGGAGGGTTCAATATATTTTCAAAATACTTTCTTTCTTTCTCAAAATACATTTCAACTGGGTTTCAAACCCGATTCATCTCAACGGTATTCCTCGAATCCGATTCAAATTCATTTCACAGGCCTCGACTTAAATCCTCAGTTCAACTGGGTCTCATGCCCGAATTCTCATTTCATAAATCGAACTTGGACTCAGGCTCGATTTCACAATCAAGAGGGCCCTAAGCCCGAAACCATAAACCAATAGGACCTCACGTCTGATTTCACAACCAACAGAGCCTTAAGCCCGATATCTCAACCAAATGGGTCTCAGGCCCAATATCATAAATCAACGGGGCATCAAGCCCGATATTACCACTAACTGGGCCTCAAACCCGAATCGTAAACCAACTGGGCCCCCGGCCCGATTGTATAACACAAATGGACCCTCGGTCTGATTCCTCGTTAATTCAAATGGACTCCAAGTCCGAGATTTGTAAATCAAAGAGGGTCTCATGCCTGATTCCATATTTCCAAATCCAAAATCCGTTTATTAAACCCTCGTTGAAAACATGGTACGCAAAGGTACGACATAAAGCCGAAAACCTCAAAATACATGCAATTATGTCGATCCTAAGCTACCACAAACAAATGCACTCATGGCATCACAAAACATATATTAAAACAATTATAAAACATTTATGCATGCATCGAATTCGAAAGAAAGGTCCACTCACAGACCGTCCGAAGCTGCGCCTCGATACGCGTGCCATAATCATCTATCGGGTCAACCGTCACCTCCGGGATTCCCGAACCTGTCCAAATTAATTTAGAGGGTTACTAACTACTTATATAACCCCTCACTAAAGTCCCGTAATTTTCCATATTTTCTAACTATTTTTAAAGCCGATCCTAAACCTTCGGACAACCCGTACTATATCGAAACGATGTCCGATTGACACGAAACCAGTCCCAAAATGTTCGTTACATTGAATAGATGATTTCGTGTGTTGAACACATCTCCAAATACCCAGTCACGCACTGTCATGCGCCCCTGGAAGTGGCCTACGCGTGGGCCCACGCGCCGGCTACTGTGGATCGTCCCTTACCCTGCGACGGCCGGTTCTGACCGGTGTGACCGGTTCAACTCAGTTTCTCCCTCAATTTTCATCCGTTTTCCCCCATTCCAATTCCTAAATTCCTATTTTCAAGTTTCCTAACTAACCCAATCCCTAAACCTAAGAAAAACCCACCTGAAACCCCTTGTTCGAAATGGACCTCACGGTCCAGTTTTTCCAAAACTCTTTTCAGACCTCCTCCGTCGTGGACCACCCTCCAAACCGTCTTAAAACCTCCATATCAACTCCCTAATCATTTCCCAATCACCCACAACGACCCATAATGTCATATTCGAAAAAATGGAAAAATGGGCATTAATCGGGTAATCGGGTTACTTGGTCTTCTCTGCCGTGTATGGCGGTCCAGCCTCTCTTAGCCACCATCCTCGATATCCTCAGCCTCTCTCTCACTCCCTGGCCTCTCTGTCATGATCATAGGGTAAGGGTTGGATTGAAAATGGTGATCGGGTTTGGTTTAGGAAAATGAAGAAAATGATCGATGAAGAGGAAAGGGAAGATGCATGAATGAAAAGTGATGTCCAGTGGATGAGTGACACTTGTCACTCATCCATTGGGCCACTGACAAATCCCTGGGCCTCACCTAATTCCACTTGCCTCAAAAAACGCGCTATTATGAATAGTACTTCTCAATTTCCGTGAACCGTAACTTCCCCGTCGAACGTCCGAATTCGACGTGTCGCCTGTCTGCGGATTTGTATAGTCCCGATCTACGTAACAGTCTTCGGCCCTCGGCCATCGGACCTCCCGGTCAAAAAGTCAAAATTTGGCCCAAATTACGAAAATGCCCTCGAACTTCCGAACGTCATAACTTTTTCCTCGGACGTCGGAATCGAGCGTGCCACCTGTCTATGAACACGTGACATCACGAACTACACCACGATCATCGATCAAAGTCCATTTGACCGCCTGAACGAAAAGTCAACGATTCGCTCATTTCAAGGGCAAAATCGTCATTTCGCCCGAACGTCTGTTAATCCTCGTCTAATCTCCGATTAGTCTTCGATTAGCGAGGCTAATCCGTCATTAATCCTTAATTAATCCCGTTAATTCGGGACGGGTCGTCACAAACTTCCCCCCTTAAGGAATTTTGTCCTCGAAATTCAAATTGACCCGATTCCACAACCAAACTGTGGAATCCAACCTTATTCCTAGAAACAGATCGTTGCACCCACACGAGAATACTCGTGTAGCAGTACACGTCCAACACACATATCGTACTCATCGGCACCTGTCCTCGGTACGTATCGTCATCGGAGCCTCCAAAGCTCCAATTCATTTTCGAGAACTACACGTCGGCTCGCGTGTCTCACTTGAGACAACATGTCGACACTCGTCGATCACGCCTATCACTCACTTGACAGGTCATCCATTCCAATCTGACATCTAAACGGCTTTTCAGTCTGCCCCTCTGACAGTCGTCAGGCTGAAAACGCATCCCCATTAAAAGCTATCACTGCCAAGCTGACATCTTGCTCAGCATCCGATCTGACAACACCCTACAATTTCTGCCATCACAATGGCACGAATCACATCTCGTAGGTCAACCTCAGACCTATGCCCAAACTGGCTCTAACTGAGAGTCTCATCAACCACATCGATCTGAACACATCGGATAACTATCCATCCATTACCCTCACAGGTCACATTCGTCGTGGCCAGCCGGCAACTTCCGACTCCACTGCGCTTCGCTGCTCTACTCTGATCTTGACTCACCCTCGAGTCCTCGTATCGTATCTTGCATCACTCCGCGATACCACTTGTCATCTAGACTCAGGTGAGTCTCCAACTATCACTATCGGACCCAATACGATCACCACTCATGTCCATCTAGGACTCTATCCAAACTACAACGTACTCGTACTCTCGGGTACTCTCAACCCGACATACCGATTGACCGTAGTCAATCCCATTGTCCAATGTGCACAACACACCGGTGCACCCACATCATATCAACATCGGGGCGTCACCCGACCTACTCAACGACTGCACTCTCGCAACGTCCAAACACAACTAATGTCCGCATTCCAACCATGGTCCGAACCCCAACTGTCCGTCACCAGGCGAATATCAATCCATTACCTCGAACACTCACTCGTCACATCCTGTGACGCTAAATACCATCCACTCGTCAAGTCAAACAAATTGACCCACAACCTTGGTGTTCGGTTCTTACACCCTCTTGAATTCCTAGCTGCCAAATCACCCCTCATCGTCCCACATAGGAACGAATCCAAAATGATGAGATTTGATGTCATCGCCGGACGAACTTGACGTCATCATCTCAATTACAACTTCTCTTGATTCCGAAGTTACAATCACGTTGGAAACATTCTTCTCTTCCAACTACGGAGCTCACTCATCACCCGAACATTCTCACGTTCAACCTCAAAAGTTACAACTTCTGGGCACACCCTCGCAACTCAATCTCGCAGCACTGGGGGAACTAGTCTCCATTACTAGGGAAACTGATCTCCGTCACAGGGGAAACTGGTCTCCATCACTGAGGAAACTGGTCTCCATCACTGGGAAACGGGTTTCCATCACTGAGGAAACTGATCTCCAACACTGGGGAAACTGGTCTCCATACCAAGTACTCCCATACTTCGCACTGAGCCACTCGGGATCCTCTCTGTCCTACTCACAACTACCATCTCCACAAGAGTGTGGCAAGTGTGCCAACACCCAACGTCAACATATCATTCTGCGATCGAACTCAGCCGTCACCGAGTCGAATCCAGAATCACTACTCGTACTATTCGTCACTCACGCACCTCGTATCATCGTCACGATTGACGAATCCCATTGTCACAATCGTCACGGCAACCTGAGTCCATCCAACTTGATAAGACTCGACTACGTCCATCGATAGCAGTGTCTGTCACAACCTCGTGCAGACCAATCTCAGAAACACTCTGCTACCGGAACTCCCAATCTATGCGGTAGTCTCACCGCCGGTACCAACTACTCCACATGCAACATCCACTGATCGGTCCACCTCAGGATCCGATCACAAGTTGCACACTCCTGGTCACTTTTCCAATCAATCACTAACCAAGGTTATCACAAACCCGGTTGCCCACTGCAGCTCAACCATCCTGAGCGATCCATCACTGTCGACTCCGAAGAGTAGTCGTACCCCAATACTGGTACCACATACATGCATCGACCATCTTTTTTGTTCTTCCAAACCAAACTCGAAACCCCCGTACAAACCACCCCAAAACTAAGACCCACCTTCCCCAATCCTCACCTACTATTTTTGGGCCATGAAGGAAGGTTAGAGGGGAGGCTGAGATGATGAGGATGGTGGCAGGATCGGCTGGGCCGCCGTGCACGGCAGAGAGGAGGTATGATCGTTTTGATTTTTGAATTCAATAAATTGATTTGGGCATTATGGACGGTTTTGGGTGTTTGGATGATGTTTATTAGGTTGTTAGGAGTTAGTAGGGACCGTTTTTAATGGCTGAGAGGGGTGGTGCTGCCCTGGGGAAAACCTGGGAAACTCAAACCGTGAGGAGGAAAATGAAACTGTGGGTTTTTGTAGGTTTTAGGTGTTCTTGATTGCACAAATAAATCTCTAGGATTGAGATAGGAAGAATAGAATCGAAACGGAAGAAAATGGACCAAAAATTAAGGGATTAGAGGGCTGAACCGGCCACGCTGGTTCGGCTAGACCAACTGCACAGGAAAACCAGTCTGGACTAGCCGTCGCTGGGTAGAAGACAATCTACAGTGTGGCGCGTGGCTCCCACGCGTAGCCCCATTGGGTGGCGTGTGTGGACGTGTGGGCCACCTTTTGGGGGTGGTTCCAACATGTGAAATCATCTATTCAATGTAATGAACATTTTGGGACTGGTTTCGTATCGATCGGACATCGTTTCGATATAGTTTTGGACGTCCGAAAGTTTAGGATCGGGTTTAAAAATAGTTACAAATTTCAGAAAATTACGGAGCTTTAGTGAGGGGTTATTTAAGTAGTTAGTAACCCTCTAAATTAATTTGGATAGGTTCAGAAACCCCAGAGGCGACGATTGGGCCCGGAGAGACTTATGGTGCGGGTATCGAGGCGCGGCTTCGGACGGTCTGTGAGTGGACTTGTTTTATGAATTCGATGCATGCATAAATGTTTATAAATGTTTTAAATACATGTTTTGTGATGCCATGAGTGCATTTATTTGTGGTATCCTAGGATTTACGTATTTGCACGTATTCCAAGATTTCTAGTTTTATACGATGCTTGTACGTGCTAGGTTTTCAATGAAGGTTTAATGAATGGGTTTTGGATTTGGAAATATGAAATCGAGCATGAGACCCATTTGATTTGATGAGAAATCGGGCTGGAGGCCCATTTGAGTTATACGATCGGACAGAGGGCCCCGTTGATTTATAAATTAGGGCTTATGGCCCAATTAGCTGTAATATCGGGCTTAAGGCCCCTTTGACTGTAATATCGGGCTCGAAGCCCCGTTGGTTGTGAAATCGGGCTTGAGGCCCCGTTATTATGGTTTCGGGCTTGAGGCCCTGATGTAGCAGAGACTGAGACAACACACTCCTCCTCCTACGATCCTAGCGTACTCTGGATGCCCGATGATGGCTAGAGTCGGAATTATCCCTGGTCTGACACTTCGTGTCAAATGGGAGCAAGCACGTCCCACGTTAATCCCGGGGGATTTGGGACGGGTCCTGTCAGCAGAGCCCTCAACGGGCGACTCCAATGACTAACATGGAAACAAAAAAGATAAGTTATAATTAATACTTCTAGACTTAGTAAAGTGACCAAAAATTAGTGGAATCTTCTGCACCTTTTAACATCCTCTGGCACATGGAAGGGCTCATATGGCCAACCAAGGTTCTTCCTCGTAGTATCCACTTCTTTGGAATCGAGTGCAGCACCATGAACACTGTATGAGTTTTCTTTGTTCGGAGATCCAAAACCAATGGTTGTTGCCACCTGCAAAGATGTAAAAGTTCAACTTCTCATTTACTGATATCAAATAAAAAAGAACGCTGAAAAATAGGCATGTTTTGGAAAGGGGAAAAGAATTTGTAGACACTGCCATAACTGAACTCTAAAAACAGGCGAGAGAAGCATCTTCATTTGAAATAGCCTCCATCTGACAACCATCGCCCAATATAACAGATCTGCAACGAAACAACCCCAATACAGCTAAGCATAATCCAAACATTTAAAATTTTCATCGTAACAATGGAAGATAAAAAAAATTCAAACATTAAGGTAATTTAATGTGTAGTGGTCAACGATCTCGCTGTCTGGCTTGTTGTAACGTGCAGCCAAGTGCTTCTCAGCAAGTGCCAAACCAACAACATTCGTAATGCCCTGGCCCAAAGGTACGACCCATCCCAATCCCTTCATAATTAACGCGGAATGTGTCATGCTCCAGTCTAGCACCACGTGTCAGACTAGGGATAAACCGAAACCCTCCCAGGTCTTCCAGAGTACACCAGGATCTGTGGCAACATTTGATGTCTCTGTGTCTGCTATAGCCCCGCATTCGGGATCAACCTGAAGAGTATTAAAACCATAAAAGTTGTGAGTGGACGGAAATAAATAGTTTAATAAAACACATTTCACGAAAGACATTTATACCCTCCATTAAAAAGCATGCATGCATTCAAAAACCCTTTAACTCAATCATTCCTCAAATCAAATCAAACTTAATAAAATCGTTAATTAATCAAAGCCATTTCCATCCTCAAATGACACGACCCATCCCATCCCCTCGGGATTACCGTGGAATGTGTCATGCTCCCGTCTGACAAGAGGTGTCAGATAAGGGATAACCTGATGCCACTGCCCAAACGGGGCTTCCAGAGTGCGCAAGGATCGATGGAGGAGGTGTGCGATGTCCTAGTCTCTGCTGCAGTCGCATCCTGAATCAACCTGAAGGGCATTAAAAACAAAAGCTGTGAGTGGACGAAAATAAATAAGTTTATTAACACATTTCATAAGACATTTATGCCCTCCAATAAAAACGTATGCATGCCACGAAAACCAGTAACCAAAACATTTACTTAACCAAGCCATTAGGGCCTTAGCCCAAAACCGTAAACCATAAATCCATCCGAAAAACCATTTCATAGATCAATAGTTCATATTTACCACATTACCATAACCGGCATCTCAGATGCCTAGCGTCCCAGACGACATATTTCACGGTATAACCATAAGCTACGCGTGCTGCCCCGGGTCTCAATCCCGAGTCCAATCCCCGAACCCAGTCCGGGTACAACATCCCAGATGCCTTGCGTCCAGACGCTCGACGTCCCAGACGCCTAATCATAGCAATCCTGCTCCAGAGTCACTATACGGTCCGGTAGCTCCGCACAATGACCCCTCACATGCAATGCACCGTGATTTCCCCAGTGTCCCAGACACCTGGAGGAGACCTTCACATATTCTCGTATCAAGATGGTATATGGAAAACAGTTTTATTAAATCATTTCACAACATCTCAATGGGTCCTGCCTAAAATCTCCATAAAACATCACAATTCCATTTAGGGTCCCCGACCCAAAATCACGTTTATGAAACCAACTGGGCCTCATGCCCGATTCTGTAAATCACTGGGCCCACGGCCCAAATTCATAAATCAATTGGGCTCCTGGCCCGATAATATAACTCAAATGGGTCTCAGCCCGATTTCGTAAATAACTGGGCCCCTGGCCCGATTTCATAAAACAATTGGGCCCTTGGCCCGATTACGTAACTCAATTGGACTCCAAGTCCGAGGTTCCAAAACAATTGGGCCTCATGCCCGAATTTCTCTTTCCAATTTCAAAACCATTTCATGAAATCATATCCAAGGTCTTAAGTATGAAAAATGAGTGTAAAACTGGAAAAACCTCGATTTACGTGCAAGCACGTAAATCGCCTCGAAATACGTGAAACCGTATAATTTACCAATATCCAAATCAACATCATACAATCACAATCATAATCCATATAAAACAGTTAAGCATGCATAGAATTTATAAAACTAAAGTCCACTCACAGAAGGTTTAACCATGCGCCTCGATACGCGCGCCATCGGCCTTCCCGGGCCCCATCACTAAGGACTCCCAAACCTGTTCATATCACATTAAAGGGTTACTAACCTCTTCATTAATATCCTATTAAAGTCCCGTAATTTTTCCAAATTTTTAACTATTTATAATTTCGACTTAAAACCTTCGGACATCCCGAACAATGTCGGAATAGGGTCCTATTGACACGAAACCAACGCTAAAATGTTCGTTACATTAAATAGGACAGAAGTCATGTTGACCTCACCTCGAGATTTGTGCCCACGCGCCGTCACGCGCCGCCGTGAGTGGCTACGCGTGAAACCCACGCGCCTGCTACAGTGTCATCGTCCCAACCCAAATGACTGGTAAACGGATCCTGCAACCCGCGTGACGACTCGGTTCATTTCCTATCAATTCAACCTTAAATCATTCAATTGATCATTCAACCAACTTCGTTTTAAGTTCAATTAAAGGTCTGTAAACCTAATTACATCAATCCTTACCTGAAATCCAACAATTCGACGATGAACATCGAAGACCACCCGTCACTATTCCTACTTCGAATTCCATCAATTCCAACTGGTTTCTTCCAATTGATCCACCAAGAAGCATAAGTGGACCATGGGAAACTGTTTCCCCAACTCAATTGCATCGTTTGATCTCTCTATCAACACGACCCACTCTTCGAATTTGCTCACTGTCGTCAAGTCCGTTCAGAGACAAAAAGCCATCAAATTTCTTCGTTCTTTCGATGATTATGATCGTAGGAATCCCAGCCCGATTCTGAGTTTAGGAAACCAACTGGCCCTCATGCCCGATTCTGTAAATCACTGGGCCCACGACCCAAATTCATAAATCAATTGGGCCCCTGGCCCGATAATATAACTCAAATGGGTCTCAGCCCGATTTCGTAAATAACTAGGCCCCTGGCCCGATTTCATAAAGCAATTGGGCCCTTGGCCCGATTACGTAACTCAATTAGACTCCAAGTCCGAGGTTCCAAAACAATTAGGCCTCATGCCCGAATTTCTCTTTCCAATTTCAAAACCATTTCATGAAATCATATCCAAGGTCTTAAGTATCAAAAATCAGTGTAAAACTGGAAAAACCTCGATTTACGTGCAAGCACGTAAATCGCCTCGAAATATGTGAAACCGTATAATTTACCAATATCCAAATCAACATCATACAATCACAATCATAATCCATATAAAACAGTTAAGCATGCATAGAATTTATAAAACCAAAGTCCACTCACAGACCGTTTAACCATGTGCCTCGATACGCGCGCCATCGACCTTCCCGGCCCCCGTCACTAACACCGGGACTCCCAAACCTGTTCATATCACATTAGAGGGTTACTAACCTCTTCATTAACCTCCTATTATAGTCCCGTAATTTTCCCGAATTTTTAACTATTTATAAACTCGACTTAAAACCTTCGAACATCCCGAACAATGTCGGAACGGGGTCCGATTGACACGAAACCAACGCTAAAATGTTCGTTACATTAAATAGGACAGAAGTTATGTTGACCTCACCTCGAGATTCGTGCCCACGCGCCGTCACGAGCCGTCGTGAGTGGCTGCGCGTGAAACCCACGCGCCTGCTACAGTGTCATCGTCCTAACCCGAATGACTGGTAAACGGATCCTGTAACCCGCGTGACGACCCGGTTCATTTCCTATCAATTCAAACTTAAATAATTCAATTGATCATTCAACCAGCTTCGTTTTAAGTTCAATTAAAGGTCTGTAAACCTAATTACATCAATCCTTACCTGAAATCTAACAATTCGACGATGAACATCGAAGAACACCCGTCACTGTTCCTACTTCGAATTCCATCAATTCCAACTGGTTTCTTTCAATTGATCCACCCAGAAGCATAAGTGGACCATGGGAAACTATTTCCCCAACTCAATTGCATCGTTTGATCTCTTTATCAACACGACCCACTCTTCGAATTTGCTCACTGTCGTCAAGTCCGTTCAGAGCCAAAAAGCCATCAAATTTATTCGTTCTTTCGATGATTATGATCGTAGGAATCTCAGAAAGATGAAAGTGAGCTCCATTTTGATCCTCAGAGCCCATCACTCGACATTTGAATTTTCCCTCCATTTTTCTAATTTTTCCAATCTCTGTTTTCTCTCAAGTTCGACAGCCCTCACTGCAGCAGAATGAAGCATACTTAAATCCTACTCTGTTTAAACAAACCGTGCCGCCTCAGAAGCTTGTGGAAACCCAGCCTGTCCACTGAGAAAAGTTTCCAGCAAAGCCTCAAAATTGATTTAAAAATGGTGCCCACGTTGATGAATGAATCAGCCATGTTCCTATTGCCTTTAAGGCTTAAACAATCCCTTCTTTCCAGCTCACAACTTGATTAAACAATTGGGGTACTCAGAACCACCGCGCACGGTGGTACAACACATGTTCCCCCGCGGTTTGCTACAGTAACCCGCAGTAGAAATGACCAAAATGCCCTCAGTTCAGAAATTACCAAAATGCCCCTCACGCATCCAGACCCGTAATTTGGTCAATCGAACTACGATTGACGCGTGCCGCCTGTCAACGGAATCAGGGCATCGAGACCTTCCTAACGGTCCTCGGCCCTCGGCCATCGGACCTCCCGGTCAAAAGTCAACATTTTCCCCTTTATCCAAATTACGAAAATGCCCTTGGACTTCCGAACGTCATAACTTCTTCCTCGAATGTCGGAATCGAACGTGCCACCTGTCTATGAACTCGTGACGTCCCGAACTACGTCACAGTCATTGGTCAAAGTCCGTTTGACTGCCCAATCAAAAAGTCAACATTTTACCCACGCCGAAGGGCAAAACGATCATTTTGCACAATTCGTCCGATTTCACTCAACTAATCCCAGATTAGTCATTCTAAATCATAATTGAATAATATTAAATCCTGATACTCAGGACGGGTCGTTACATCAAATCATTAGGGCCTTAACCCAAAACCGTAAAACCGAAGTATGTGGGTCACTGCCCAAATTCGTTAACACTAAATAACCAGTTTATTGAAATACAGTTTAACCAATCCTTGACATCCCAGATCCCGGACATCCCAAATGTCATAATGTCACGGTCCTAAGCTACGCGTGCTTTTCGGAGGTCTCAATTCTGAGTCTCCCCAAGTTCCACCCAAGTCAATGACCCTCCTTGGGGGGAGGTCTTAACCTCTAGCAATTCTGATCCTAAGCCTTTCTACGGTTTCTCACGTAGAACGGCCCCTCTCAAGGAATGCGTCGTGACTACTCCAGTGTCCCCGACATCTGGAGGAGACAATCCAGACATAAGGATGGTATATGGAAAACATTTTACAAATCATCTCAAAATCGCTCAAAGGGGCCCACGCCCGGAATGTAACGAATCGTCCTGTAAATCGGGATTAGTTTAGTGGATAATGACAGATTAGTGTGATGAATCGGTGATTAGATGGGTGATGTCGGACGGACGGTACGAAAAGACAATTTTGCCCTTGGAATTGGGTAAAAAGGTTAACTTTTAGTTCAGACGATCAAATGAACTTTGACTGATGACTGTGACGTAGTACGGGACGTCACGAGTCCGTAAACAGGTGGCACGTCCGATTCCGACATTCGAGGAAGAAGTTATGATGTTCGGAAGCTCGACGGTATTTTGGTAATTTGGTTGAAATGGGCAATTTGTTGACTTTTTACACGACAAGTAATTTTCACGTAATTTGAGGATCGTTAGGTAGGTCTCGATTCCCTGAGTACAACGACAGGCGGCATGTGTTAATTGGAGTTCGGACGACAGAGTTACGGGTCTAACTATGTGAAGGGAAAAATGGTAATTTGGACATTAAAGGGCAAAATGGTCTTTTGGAAACTTTGAAGTGTGTGAGCAATTGGATGAGGACATCTGTCCTTACTGTATTGGATATTTTCACCAAGCATTGGGAGATGGGGACACGTGGATGCCTTCTGGTTGGTTCCACTTTGTTCTCTAGTTTGATCGATTAAAGAATGCGGTGATTGATAAAACAGGGGATGTTATTTTGTTGGTCGTGCTCTGTGTCCAGGTGAGTGAGAAGATCAGAGTTTGGTTGTGTGAGAGAAGAGACAAGTGAGTCGTGTATGTGTGTGTTTGAGTTGGAGTGAGTCGAGTGGGTGGTGTGTGAGAGTGAGAAAAACAGAGGCAAGAGAAAAGGAACCGTGAAACCATTACCTTCGATTCTTCATCAATTGAGGATACCCTGCGATTGGAAGAAAGAGAGTGGAAGCTGAGAAATTTGGTGGTGCCACCGTGACAAGCTGCCGTGGAAGGTGGCCACGACACCGTTAGAAACAGAGTGTAGGGGAAACCCGAAGAACCATGGAATCCCAATACCTTCAAACATGATCCTTTGCTTTTGATTTGTTCTTCAAAGATGATAAGGGTGATGAGGTGAAACTAGTGGTGGCCACAGCGGAGGGAGACGGTGGAGGTAAGGTCATTTTCCCAAGAAGGTTAGTTTGAAATGATTATGGTAAGTTGAGAATTGATGGTTGTTGAGAGGTTGTGACGATTGGAAGGTGTTTCTAGGGGTTCCAGGAAGTGTTGGTAGCAGAAGCAAGAAAGAAGGTGGCCTGAGTCTCGAAAACAGGGAGGAGGAAAATTCGAAATCGTACTTTGATTTTGGAAGGTAAGAAACACGCCTTAAGTTCATGTTTTCATTAGTTAGATCGATTAGGTTGAATGGGACAAAGTGAATGGGTCAAATGGAAGTGAAAATAATGGAAAAACGAGGGAAACCCGTGACCACCGGCTCGACCAGACTGGCCTGAACCGAACCGATCTGGATCGGATGACTGAAGGTTGAAAATGATGAATAGTAAGGCACGTGGCTCCCACGTGCAGCCTTTGGGCAGCTCGTGTCGGCGCGTGGTCCCCTTTCTGGGCATGTGTTCAACATATGAAATGATGTAATCGATGTAACGAACATTTTGGGACTGGTTTCGAGTCGATCAGACATCTTCTCGATATGTTTCGGGATGTCCGAAGGTTTTAGGACTCAGTTAAAAATAGTTAAAAATTCAGGAAAATTATGGGGCTTTAGTATAAGCATTATGGAATAGTTAGCGACCCTAGAATGTGATATGGACAGGTTTGGGAAGTCCGTAGATAGTGGATTAGTCGGGAAGGCGTAAGTGCACGCGTGTAAGGACCCGTCCCGAATATCGGGATTGAATATTAATTAATTACGAATTAGAATGACTAATCGGGGATCAGTTGAGTGAAATCGGACGAAACGTGCAAAATGACCGTTTTGCCCCTAGCGTGGGCAAAATGTTGACTTTTAGTTCGGGCGGTCAAATGGACTTTGATCGATGACTGTGACGTAGTTCGGGACGTCACGAGTTCATAGACAGGTGGCACGTTCAATTCCGACATTCGTAGAGAAAGTTAGGATGTTCGGAAGTTGAGGGGTATTTTGGTAATTTGGCATAGTAGGGGCCAAATGTTGACTTTTTGGCCGGGAAGTCCAACGGACGAGGGCCAAGGACTGTTACGTAGGTCTCGTCGATGCGAATCCAACGACAGGAGGCATGCCGAAATCGGAGATTCGACGACGAAGTTATGGTCACGGAATCGGGCTCGATTAACCGAACGAACCGGGATTAAAATAATATTTTAATGTGAACAGTACCCGGTGACTGTGCACATCCGGATGAGTGACAAGTGTCACCCATCCCTTGTTTCCAGCTCCATGTTTCCCTCCAAACACCATCATCACCCCTAATCATCATGTTCTCCACCATTTTCCTTTATTTTCTTTGAAAATTCTTCAAACCGTGCACATTTTGGGGAGGGATTGAACTGGGAGAATTGGCTCCCTTTCTCTGCCGTTTTTGTGAGAAAAATGAGAGTTGGAATGACTGGACTAACAAGGGAAACACGAGGGGTTGTGAGTGTGAGGAATTCTGGGTTTCGAAATTTAGAAATTTTGGGGGGAAAATTCAATTGTTGCGAATTGAGCCGTGAGGAGTGGAATTGAAGCTCGAGTTAGCTTCCTGAGATCAGTACGAGTCGATCCACATCGAAAACACGAAGAATTGGCAACGTTTTGGCTCTGAACACACTTGGTGACAGAGGAGGAAATTCGAGATTGTGTCGAGGAATTGGAGGCTTCGATGGATGAAATTGAGCTGGGGATTACGTTCCTGAGGATCCCACGATGCTTCTGGAAGGATCAATTGAAAGAAAACGGTTGTGTTTGGCTGAACTCCATGGTTGCACAGTGCACGGATGTTCGAGTTTGAGTCGTGAAGATTGAGCAACGGATTGATGCAATTGAGTTGGGGGAAAGGTTTACCTGAGATCAATGAAGCTTCTTGATGAATCAATTTGGGGAAATCTTGTGGAATTGAGGTAATTCGACTGATGAACAGTGGCCGGAGGCCCTTCGATTGTTCATCCTTGATCGTGAGGATTGAGGTAATGTTTCAAGTAATTAATGTTACAGAACCCTAATTGAACTTATAACGAAACTCACTGAATGTTCAATTGATGAAAACAGTGTGGAATTGACTGAAAACCAGCCGGGTCTGATCGCGGGTTAAACGACCCGTTTACCAGACAAACGGGCATGAACGATGACACTGTAGCTGGTGCGTGGGTTTCACGCGCAGCCACTCACGGCGGCGCGTGAGGGCGCGTCCGGCCTAGTCTCAAGGTGAGGTCAACATGACTTTTGATCCTCTCAGTGTAACGAACATTTTGACGTTGATTTCGGTGACATCGGATATTGTTTCGATAATGTTCCGCGTATCCGAAGTTTTGTTTTACGAGTTAAAATACGTATTTAATTCCGGAAAAATTGGGGAAAATTATATGAAGTATTTTGAGATGTTAGTAACCCTCTATAATGATTTTGGGCAGGAGTTGTGATTTCCAGATTTTACGGAAAAACGTGCAGCTCGGAAACGAACCGTTTTGAACGGTGTGTGTGAGTGGACTTTGTTTTCTAACCGTGATGCATGCATATATGATTTAAAATGCTTTATTATATGATTTGATATGCTTTGGCATGATTGGTATTTCAATTCGGTGATTTCTCGGTTTTGTGATTATTATATTATTATATTCTGGCACGATTTTCGAGAAATCATGAAATTGGTTAAACATGAAATTGTGGGCGTGAGAACCCAAGTAAATAATGATTTTGACTCGGATTTGGAGTTACATGTGAATTTGATGATTTTTTGGTATCCTCGTGATTTTGTGATTATTTTAATCAGTCTTTCGGGCACGTTTTACGAGGAACGTGCAAATGATGTTTTGGGCTAAAGCCCGGATTGAAAATGATGTTTTGACTCGGGTTATGAGTCAGGAAGTTGAAAATGATATTTGGACTCGGATTATGAGTCAGTGATTGATTTCATGGATTTACGTGATCGTGGCAACTCGGGTTTACAGTTGCACGGATTTACGTGATATTGATATTTT
The DNA here is from genome assembly GCA_032719365.1 of Prinsepia uniflora. NCBI lineage: Eukaryota > Viridiplantae > Streptophyta > Magnoliopsida > Rosales > Rosaceae > Prinsepia > Prinsepia uniflora. The sequence goes on along the minus strand of CM064864.1, from coordinate 15,802,103 downwards.
GGGCTTGAGACCCAATGGAATTGTGATTTTGGTTGGAATTGTATTTCCATGTGATGACATGATGATATTAATGATTTTCGGATTTATAAAGTAAATCGGGACTTGGGGCTGAGACCCTGTATTGATATATGATTTGGTTTTTAATGCAACTGTTTTTCACTGGTTTTTGTGATGGTGATATGTTGCGGATATTTAGGGCTTTCGGGAGAAAATATGTTTTTCCCCGGAGTGCACCCTGGAGATAACGCTCGCCTTCGGGATGGAAGTGTTTACCCCGAAGAGGTCACGTAGCACGATCTTTGTCTTGCAGCCCAGGGGAGGCTTGACTCAGATCAGATGTGCTGGATTATATGGATCGGTAAGTGATATGTTCACGAGATCCGGATCGTCGGCTGGTGAGGTTTTTCCCAGCGACGGATTGCTGACTGATGATGTGTTCACAGCAGCGGATGCTCGGATTTTGAGCGGTCCTTGAGCCTATTGATATGCACGCGTTGCAGGGATAAACGTGACTCTAAGCAACAGGATATGGAAATAAGTCCCGTGGATTATGGAAAATGATTTTGAGGAAACCGTGGTTTAGCGGTTAAAATGATTTAAAGAAACTGTGAACTTTTTGAGATATTAAACTGATTTGGTGAACATGAGTTTTTGTGGACCATGAGAAAATATGTTTTGATTTTATCGGTCCACTGTTCATACTTGAATGATTATTGTAAGACCCGTGTCCTAGAGGGAACGGTGAACAATCCCACATTCCTGCTAGGGGGGAATGGTCTGGGAAGGGAATGGTGGTGTGCCTTAAAGGTGTAGGCACACACCTATCTAGCATGAGGCCTTTTGGGAGCTCAGTGGCTTTGGGGGGGATTGGAACCCCAAAGTTAAGCGAGTTGAGGCTGGTGCAATTCCAAATGGGTGACCCCCTGGGAAGTTGCACCGTGAGCTCCCGAAAACAAAACCGTGAGGGCGAGGCCCAAAGCGGACAATATCGTGCTAGATGAATCGGGACCTGACAGAAGAGGGTCGGGTCCTGACAATTTGGTATCAGAGCCAGACCCCGACCGGGAAGTGTGCCAGCGGGGACGCTGGGCCCTAAGGGGGGTGGATTGTAAGACCCGTGTCCTAGAGGGAACGGTGAACAATCCCACATTCCTGCTAGGGGGGAATGGTCTGGGAAGGGAATGGTGGTGTGCCTTAAAGGTGTAGGCACACACCTATCTAGCATGAGGCCTTTTGGGAGCTCAGTGGCTTTGGGGGGGATTGGAACCCCAAAGTTAAGCGAGTTGAGGCTGGTGCAATTCCAAATGGGTGACCCCCTGGGAAGTTGCACCGTGAGCTCCCGAAAACAAAACCGTGAGGGCGAGGCCCAAAGCGGACAATATCGTGCTAGATGAATCGGGACCTGACAGAAGAGGGTCGGGTCCTGACACGCGTATCGAGGCGGCGATGCGAATGGTCTGTGAATGGACTTTGCTTTCTAACTTATGATGCATGCATAAATGTTTTCTATGTTTTCTATACGTAATTTCTATGTTTATGATATGATCCTGATGATTTACGGGTTTGCACGTATTTCAAGATAATTATGTCTTTGCACGTTTTACGAGCTTACGGTTTATGTTGTGATTTGATCATGGTTTTGGTGATTTGATTTTGTTGATTTCAATGATTTATAATAGATTTTGGAAAAGTGATTTCGGGCTTGAAACCCTGTTCATAAAAGGGATTTCGATAAACGTGATTTCGGGTTTTGGAACTGGATTTCAGAAATAATGCTTTGGAATTTGGTTTTGAAACTTAAAAGTGAATTTCTGGATTTGGGTTCGGAATGATGATTCCGGATGCTAGCTTACGGAATCATGATTGCGAATTCGGATATGGATTTTCTATGATTTTCACTTGGTTTTGGGTTTAAAGAACTGTTGAAACTTGGTTTTGGGTTTAAAGACCCAGATATGGCTGGATCTGATTTTGAGTTTAAAGACTCGGTTGATAGATGACGGGGGAGGGCCCTGGATTGATATGTTTTGAGTTTAAATACTCGGTTATTGTTATATCCCCCGAGACCCATTGATTGTGTTTTGAGTTTAAAGAGTTGTTGATATCCCAGGAAGGCCTGATTATGCGCATGTGTTTTGAGTTTAAAGACTTGACGCGCTTGAGATCCAGCAACTTGATTGATTGATGTTTTACTTTGGTTTTTCACTAGTTTTCAGATGTTTTGGGTTGCGGCCCGAATGATTTGGATTTTATGGATTTTGGACTGAGTTCCCGTACTTTGATGAGGATTTATGATTTTGGGCTGAGGCCCTGGATTTGAGTTACAGATTTGAGAAAAAGAAATGATTCCGGTTTTCATTGATGGTTTTCTTATCTTGGATATGAAATGGTTTTATGAAAAGGTTTTCATATGCATGCATTGGTTTTTGCGTGGAGGGTATAATTGTACTTTTCTATAACCTGTTTTCAGAACGTATTGTTTATTTTTGTCCACTCATAGTCTTTTATGTTTTCGATACTCTCCAGGTTTGATGCGGTGCGGGCTATTGTTAGAGAAACGGAGACATCACACACGCGATCCACAATAGATTCTACGAGCTGTGGGAAATCCGGAAATTTTTGGAAGGTTTTCTTGGGAATCCTTTTGTCCGCTTACGTGTTACATGGAGGTGGGACGTCGGTTTAGCCTTCATGTCGCACGTAAGTTAGACGGGAGCATGTCTTAGCCCTTAATCCTGCGGGATTGGGGGTAGGTCTTGTCACGGAATATAGATTCATCCATTCCGTTTCCATAAAACCATCGTAAATTTACAGTTGGGTCTCATGCCCGAAGTATAACTTTCATAAACCATTTCCACATATCATATACGTAAACCACAACTGGGACTCAAGCTCGATATCATAAACCAACTGAGCCTTAAGCCCGATAGTATAAACCAAATGGGCTTCTAGCCCGATACCTCATTAAATCAAATGGACTTCAAGTCTGATAGTTCATATGTCAAATGGGTCTCAAGCCCGATTCCATATTTCCAAATCTGAAATAATTTCATTAATCAAATTATTGAAAACACAAGCACGTATAAACCCAACATAAAACCATAAACCTCGAAATACATGTAAATACGTAAATACCAAATACCACAATCATATGCACTCAAGGAATTTAAAATCAGAGATGTAAAACATATAAAACAGTTATGCATGCATCATATTTAGAAAATAAGTGTCCACTCATAGACCGTCCTTCCTGGGCCTCGATAATCGTGCCATAAACTACTCCCGGCTAATCCAACCTCTCTAGGTCATCTAGACCTGTCCGAAACATGCTCAAAGGTCACTACAAATCTAGACAAGTCCTAATCATAAACCCCCAAAACTCCCGGAAAAGTCAATGTGTCCCGGCCAAAAACCTCAATTTGACCTACCAAACGATATCTGATCGAACCAAAACCACCACCATTGGATCCAAATCATCAAAACTTTTCAAATGGAACCAGTCTCACCTCAAAATACGCACCCACATGCTGTCAGGACCAGTCCCAATCCCCCCGGGATTAAGGCGGGATGCGCCTGATCCCGTCTGACACGGAGTGTCAGACACGGGAAATTCCGACTTTAGCCCCCTCGGGGCTTCAGAGTAAGCCAGGATCTGGAGGGGTATGTGATGTCTCCGTCTCTGTCACAGCCCACATCCACGATCAACCTGAAGGGCATTCAAAACATTAAAAGTTGTGAGTGGACAAAACAAAGGATTTATAAAAAAAACATTTTATCGAAAATACATTTATAACCTTCACTAAAAAGCATCCATGCATTCGAAAAACAGTTAATAAACCATTAAGGCCTTGGTCCAAAATCGACAATGAAACCAAACATACGGGCCACTGCCCAAATCCATGTGGGACTCAGCCCAAAACCTGTATACATCACATAACATATAACCAATCCTGTCACGGTTTCTAAAGTTACGCGCGTGCTACCCGGGGTCTCAAATCCCAAGTCTCCCCAGGGTCCACCCAGGTCAATGTCCGCTGACCAATGACCCTCTCTGAGGGTTACAATCCAATAGCCTTCCTGAGAGTAAGGTACCCAACGGGGGTGACTTCACTCAGTTAGTGCTCCGTGACTACCCCAGGGTACACCCAAGACAACGACCCTCCCCGAAGAAGACAATCCATAAATAAAGGATGGTATATGAAAATATATATATCGAAAACATTCTTAAAACCTTTCAAGGGATTCATGCCCGGTCCTCATAAACCGTCCTGAATCCGGAATCTATTTAAGGTCCCCGACCTGAAATCATAAACGTACATCAACTGGGCCTCAAGCCCGAACTCATGACTCAACTGGGCATCGCGCCCGATATCTCAGGGTCAGTCACAATTCCGATCGTAGTGATGTGTGCAACCATCCGTCCAGGACCGCCCTCAATATTAGTATGTCGCCGTGAACGAATCAACCGACGCGACCACTAGATCATGGTACACTCATCACCGATCGATATCCTGAACCATCAGTACTCCGAAGTAGAGCCTCTATCGGCTACCCGACAACGGAACGTGCATCATGACCTCTCCAGAAGGAACACATCCTAGTCCGGAGGCGAGCGTCTTATCGTCCGTCGTCGTGCACAAAGCATTTGCTGCGACCACGACTCGAACCCGTAGGTCATCAATAGGGCCTCATGCTCGAGACAAAACCAAATGGGTCTCATGCCCAAGTTTATCCTTTTTAAATCCAAAACCATTTCATTTAAACCATCGTAGAAAACATAGTACGTATAAGCACCGTATAAGGCCGAAACCTCGAAATACGTGCCAATACGTGAACACACCTAAATGCACTCATGGCATCACAAAACATGTATTAAAACACATAATGAACATTTATGCATGCATCAATTTAGAAAACAAGGTCCACTCATAGACCGTCCTAAGCTTCCGCGTCGATTTGCGTGCTATAAGCTTCCCCCCTGCTAATCGACGTCACCGAGACTCCCAAACCTGTCCAAATAATACTAGAGGGTTACTAACTACCTTATTAACCTCTCATTGAAGTCCCGTATTTTTTTCGAATTTTTAACTATTTTTAAACTCGATCCTAAACCTTCGGATGTCCCGAACAATATTGAGACGGTGTCCGATCGACATGAAACTAGTCCCAAAATGTTCGTGACATCGAATAGATTAAAAGTCATGTTGAACACTTTCCCAAAAGACCTACCACGCGCTCTCGCGCGTCTCCACAACCTTGCGACAGACCGGGTTCAGACCGATTCGGTCCAACGGAACCGGCGATCACGATCCATCCTTATTTCTCTTTCATTTTCAATCCTTTTCATCCGATTTTCATTCATATAGGTTCCTAACATTAAACCCAATCGATCTAGCCATTCAAAACATGAAAAATGAGTCGAGATATACCTCCATGATTGAAAATAGAACCGGCCACCTGCAACTAGCTTTTGCCATCTACTCTGGCTGTCCTAGCCCTCGAAACCAATCCACTTTGACTCACCTAGGTCCCTAGATCGTGTTAGGATCAATAGGAACTCGAAACCATCCTCTAAAACTCATTTTCCAAATTTGAAAGTAAAAAGGGTTTTCGGGTAAACTCACCTCCGCCGTCCACGGCGGCCACGCCGTCACTGCTACCCCTCAGACCACTCCTCACTCACGGTCTCTCACAAAACATAAGATGGATAATGGTGGTGAGGTGATAAATGTGTGTGTTTGTTTTAGGGGAAAAAAATGGAGAATAGGGGGTTCAGGTTTTAGAATGGAACAGAGAGGATGAATGATGATCAGGTGAGAGAGAAAAAGATATGGACGGTCAGGATGAGAGATTAGATGAGATGAAGGGCTAGGATGGAAGGTGGGTGAAATTAAATTATAAAATAATTTAGGATAATAATATTTAATTAGTTAGATCCACTTTTTAGGGAAGTGACCAATAAGATGAGTGACACTTGTCACTCATCCATAGGACCCACCTAAATATCTGCCCAATCAGATATTGCTACTTAATTCTTGCCTCGTAATGTGTGCATAGTTAAATCGAACTTCCGTGAACTATAACTTTTTCGTTAGACGTCCGATTTCGACGTGCCGCCTGTCTACGGATTCGTATCGACTCGATCCACGTAACGGCCCTCAGCCATCGGACCTTTCGGGTCAAAAGTTAATATTTTACCCATGACTAGGGGTAAAACGGTCATTTTGCATCGTCATTCCGATTTTGCTCAACTAATCTAATCCTTGATTAGTCACTAATCTAATCCCGGAATTCGGGACGGGTCGTTAGACATGCCCTTACAAACCGGTCAATGTTTTTAGTCAACTTTAGTCAAAGTCAATGCTGACATTAGCAAAAGTCAAAGCTGACATCAGGTTAATGGTTAAAGTCACCGGTCAACAGTCAACTCAGTCAAAGTCAACGAATTAACTTGGTCAAGGTCAATGTGTCAACTCGGTCAAGGTCAACGTGTCAACTCAGTCAAAGTCGACGGATTAACTCGATCAAAGTCAATGGGTCAACTCGGTCAAAGTCAACTGGTCAACTCGGTCAAACTCACTGGAAAACTCGTTCAAACTCGCCAAAAAACGCCATCTTTACCCCAAACTTTGAACTTTGATATCTCAATCATCCAAGATGAATAGCGCCTCAGACGCTTGATGGCCCAGACGTCATCTCACATTCTAAGCAACGCGTACTGCCTAGGGTCTCTCCGGGTCAATCTCTGACATCCCAGACATCTAATCATAGCAATTCTGCTCCTGAGTCACTATACAGCCCATCATTGGATCTGGATCGTCGAAACCTTTAAATTGACATTGATCCCACCTCAAAATTCGCGCTCATGCGCCCCCACACGTGTAGTCAACACACGCTCAACACTGAAAAAGTTAACACTGACGTCAACGGTCAACAGCTGACGTCAACGGTCAACGGCTGACGTCACTTGACAAGTCTGACAGCTGTCAGATCTGACAGTGCCACATGTCACCTACGTACTGGTCCACGTCACTGATATGTTAGTGACACATGGCAGCTTGTGATTAGTCCATGTCACTAACATGTCAATGCTGATTGTGGATTGACATATGACAAGTGTCACCCTGTTATTGGTCCCTATATGACATTTGTCAGATGATGACGTCATCTCGTCTTCCACCTCTCGATCTGGTCCACCCGACTACCTGTACTGGGTCGCACAAACCCGCGACCATGACCCGACTGGTTCTTCCACCTACGACCAACATTTTTGATCCCGTTGGTTCCTATGGGATCGTCTTGTTCCCTTCAATCAATCTATGGACTCAAAACACATAAAAATGGCCTAGAAATTACATGTTCGATTTGATCCTCACGGCCCAGTTTTCCAGCTCCCTGTCGGAGCTGCTCTGCCGTCCTCCGCCTTCGATTTCAGTCCCAAATGACTCGTACAACCACCAGAAACAGAACTCAATCAACACAAGCCACTCCAAACGTCTATAAACAAAAACTTACGGGTTACGGTTTACCTGTTCCTGTGACCTCCTCTGCCGTCCACGGCGGTCCTGCTGCCTTTCACAACGTCCTTCAGTCCCTCACTCATCCCTAGTCACTCTCAGGGTCCTCAATGGATCTAGCAAGGGAGTGGAGGATTGGGTGGTTTGGGTTTCAGGGTGGTTCGAATGAGAATGGAAAGGGGAGAGGTGCATGTATCTCTGTTTGGTGAGCAATGGATGTGTGACACTTGTCACTCATCTATTGGGCCTACACAAAATATCTGGACCCACACTAAAAGACAAATGGCTACTTTGCCTCGTAAAATGTGCCACTATAAATAGTACCCAAAAACGTTTGTGACCCGTAACTTCCCCATCCAACATCCTATTTCGACGTGCCATCTGTTTACTAACTTGTATAGACTCGATCTATGTAATGATTCTCGGTCCTCGTGCATAGAACCTCCTGGTCAAAAGTTAACTTTTTACCCTCGCCTAGAGGCAAAATCGTACTTTCAACCTGAACGTCCAATAATCTCGACTAAGTCCTTAATTAGCCTTGCTAATTCTTAATTAATCCTGTAAAATTGGGACGGGTCGTTACAAGCTTCCCCCCTTAAATAATTTAATCCTCAAAATTTCGACTATCGCAAGTCCATATCTAGAGGGTGGAAATCCAATCCTGTCTCCCACGTGGGGCCCACTCGTGTAATCGTACACGTCCGACACAGACCACAATATACGTCGGTGCTCACTGTCACTCCATATGAACGTTAATGTAACCATCAAACCCATACCAGCACTGACCGTTGGATTGGATATAGTCACAACTCAAGTCTGAGGATTCCAAACATCAACTGAGATGTCAATACAAATCTAACTCACCTGTCACCAATACCGGTGCACTTCGACAAGTCTACTATACTAGGCTGACATCCTAGTCAGATTTTCAGCCTGATGGTTTTTCTCCTCTAACAATCGAAGCTAACCTCCTGCTCAACATCCGATCAGACAATCATCCTCTAGATCCTGCGAACTCAAGCTGTCCTCATTGCTCCCACTAAGTGATCGTCTATCCTCTGTCACTAAACAGTATCCAACTGTACCCATATCCACGATAAATATCGTGACTAGCCAGCACGCGCGAGTCCACTACACTTTCGTTACGCCACTCTAATCTCGACTCACTCTCGAGTCCCCACATCGTATCTTATATCACTCAGCGACCTACGCTGATATACCGAATTGTCTCGAGTCTTAAACTGAGTCCTCGCTCATCATGTCGATACACTACTCGACCTCTCTCTCGACCTCCTGATACCCTCAGGACGTATCTGGACCCCATCGAATACTTGCTAGTATAGGTAATCACATGCAACATCTCTAGGGTTCCTCTGGCCCACATGGCCCTGAGTGACAGGGCCCGACCTTAATCCCCCGGGATTAAGGGCTAAACCCTGCTCCCGTCTAACTTACGAATGACATGAAGGCTAAACGAACATCCAACCTCCATGTGACACGTAAGTCGGACAAGGGATTTTCGATTCGACTCTCCAAACTTCTGAACCTCAGTCTACTGTGGATCGTGCGGGTGATGTCTCCGACTCTCTCGATCGACAGCCCGCGCCGCAACAACCTGGAGGGTATCAAAATACGAAAAGACTGTGATTGGAAAAAAATAAAGTATAAGTTTGAAAACAATTCATAAAACATGTACAGTTTTACCCTCCACGCAAAAACCAATGCATGCATATCAAAGGTATGTCATAAAACCATGTAAGAAAACCAAACTCAGTTTCCTTTCCCAATTCCCGGGCCTCAGCCCAAAACCATCGAAAACCATTATTTGAAAACCCTCATCATCAAATCTCAGTAAAATCCAAAACACATTTGAAACCACATTTCCATCCATCGAACCTGCGGGATCTATCCGAGTCATTAAACTCCCGAGTCTTTAAACTCAATCCAGGCCTCAATAATCCGAGTCTTTAAACTCTCGAGTCTTTAAACTCAACAGGCCTACGGGGGAAAAATATCAATATCCGAGTCTTTAAACTCAATCCGGGTCTTTAAACCCAATCCAGCCCGTCCCCCGTCAAACATAATTCGGGTCTTTAAACCCAATAACCAGATCCAGCAAATCCACTCTAAAACCGTTTGAAAACCTTTTTCATTTCCGAATCCGAATCCGCAATCTCATCAGGATCCCGAATCCAAACCCATAACTCATATCCATCTCATTTTCCAGATCCGAGTCCGCAACCATCATTCCGTAAGCTAGCATCCGGAATAATCATTCCGAACCCAAACCCGAAAATCCATTTCAAGTTCCAAACCGAATTCTGAATCGTCATCCGGAAATCCGATTCAAAAATCCGAAATCGCATTTCTCAAAACCACGTTTCTGAACTAGGCTTCAAGCTCGAAAGCACTTTCCAAATTCCTTTTTCTTTTTTTTTGAATTCAAATTGGATTACAAATCCCGAAATCAAATCATTAAAACCAGGTTCAAATCACAATATCCATCAACTTATCGTAAAACGTGAATTTTCGTAATTTCCTCAAAAAAGGGGCAAAAACCATAAACCATCACAATCATAAATCAAATCATAGAATAAAGTATAGAAAACATATAAAAACATATATGCATGCATCAAGAGTTAGAAAGAAAAGTCCACTCACATACCATTCCGATGTCGCCTCGATACGCGCGCACTTCCACCATTTCCGACCATTCCACTATCCTTGGCTTTCCCGAACCTGTCCAGAGTCACCAAAACGAGTCACTAACACGTCCACCAAGTTTCTCCTAATTTTCCCCAATTTTTCCCGGACTTCTAAACGTAATTACACGAAACCCTAAACCTTCGATCTCGTAGACCTAACCCGAAACAACGTCCGATCGTCCCGAAATTAGTCCCAAAAGATTTGTTACAACGATTAGACAAAAACCTAATTGGAAGTTTCCCCAGAACAGCCCCCACGCGCCCCCACGCGCCGCCCAAAGTGGCTGCGCATGGGCCTCACGCGCCTGCACAGTAACCACTATTCATCGTTTTCCTCAGCCGTTCGACCGGTCTGAACCGACGAGGGCGGTTCTTCATCATTCCTCCACTATTTTTATTCCTTTCAACTCCCCTAGATTCGTCCTACTCTAAGCAACCTAATTCCCTAATCAAAACACAACATCACCGCCCCTAAACCATCTCCCAAACTCGAACCAGAAACCCATCCAAAACTCTGTTTTGGTTCCCGGCCAACCGTCCTTTCCCCAGTCACGACTTCGACTTCTACAGGTTCCTAGGGACCTGCTGAACCTAACTAGAACTCACAGAACCCTCGAATCAGCCCCAAAAGTCACGACTTCCAATTTGAACCAAAATGGAAAAACAGAGCATAGAGAGAAAACTGAGAAATTACCTGCGTCCCGGCCGCCACCGTGAGCTCCGTCGTGCCTACTCGACTCCCCTCAAGCCTCTCGACACCATCACGGGTTCAATTTGATGGTTTGGTCATTGGAAATGCACAACCGTGCATAGTGGTCTTCTGTCATGTTCTTCCTTTTTTTTCCTCACTTCACACACACACCCCTCGACTCTCAATCCCTCTCAACCAGTACCCGCACTCTCAGCCTCCCTCTAATCACACTCACACTCTCAAAGGCTCACTCACTCTCTGGAATTCACTCAATTCCTCCCTCAATCTCACTCTCTGTTTTTCCCCTCTTCGAACAAACACGATGCACACACATATAATTGCACCGTGCACCCTAGAATCCACTGCACACACCCCACGTGTCCACAATCTCATGGTCCCATCTCAAAATATCCAATCACACACTGCAAACTTGTCCTCATCTCCTTTGCACAATTTCCAAGGCACCAAAAAGACCAAAATGCCCCTGTGAGTCAAAATTACGATTTTACCCTCCGCCGTTCTAGACCCGTATCTCACTCGTCCTACATCCGATAAAAGCATGCCGCCTGTCGTTGAACTCAGAACGACGAGATCTACCTAACGGTCCTTGGTCTACATGTAAAAACTCTGTCGTGTGAAAAGTCAACTTTTCCCCTTCGTTTACCCAAATTACGGTAATGCCCTCAACCTTCCGGACATCATAACTTCCTCCTCGGATGTCGGAATCGGGTGTGCCACCTGTCTACGTACTCGTGACGTCCCAAACTACGTCACAGTCATCGGTCAATGCCCAATTGACCGCCTGAACTAAAAGTCAACAATTTGCCCAAAGCAGGGGGAAAATCGTCATTCTGCCCTAACGGTCCAAAAGTAACCAAGTAAACACCGATTTACCTCACTAATCCGTCACTAATCACTTCCCTAATCTAGACTTCCGGGATGGGTCCTTACACTGAGCTCCCGGCTCATACAATCCCTGAACCCTCTCAACATAGCATGATGTCGGACCATGTCTGATCATAGTCCTCGTCGAACTGTCACCATTGGATCCAATCCGATTACTATCACATGTTCATCCAGGACTCTATCTGAGGATCCTACCACATCAATGAAACTTGGTCAACCTCATCATCCTACGCGCACTACTCACATGTGCACCCACATCATATCAATCCTCAAGGCATTACTCCGGCCTGTTCAAGGACTGCACTCTTGCAACGTCCAACTACCTACTAATCCTCATTCCGAACATGGCTCGGACCTCAACTGTTTGTCACGAGGTTAACATCAATCCATCACCATCTCTATCCTCATATCCAAGACCATACTCACTCACGTATCCAAGGCATAGGCTGGATATTAATTTCTTCCTACCTCAAGGTCGCTATAATACGATTTTCCTTTGTCGTTATAACTCACTCGATCCACTACATTGGTCCTCAAACTAGTACCACCTGCCCCATCACAACTCGGTCCTAGTCCATTCAGCATCACCTGATCCACCTAGGATCCACACTAACCCTCATTCTTAGTTAAGTCTTACACCCTCTTTGAACCCTTTAATTGTCATAACACTCCTCATCCTACGTAATCCTGCGGCGAACGTAAACACCAAGTATCGCCTACTAAAGAGCAAAAAATGAGAAGTTTCCTTCATCAACCAATAATGTCTGTTGATAACTCGTACTATTTCTCACGATCAGATTTCTCCTCAAACAGCTTATATGAAACTTAGGAAGTAAGGTCACCCGTAGTCGACCAAATCCAATTCCCACTGGACTCTCAAGTCATCAACTCATTCAGACCTCCGTCCACAAGTATTTAGACCTCCGTCCACGCATCCGTAAAGAATCTAACCTTAGTATCCAACTCGCCTATCCACTTATATCGTTTATGCACATCCAAAAGGTAGCACAGGACGACTACCTGATTATCACATTTCAACCTTTATGGGTTCACCTCCTGAGCACACACATGTGCCTCATCTCGCATCCATTAGGGAACTAGTCACCAAACCAGGTATATCCTGTGCCTTGTACTGAGCCACTCGGGGTCCTCTCTGTCCCGCTCAGTGTCCACTGTACTCACCTGTTTGCTCATTTGGGGCACGTCCACCATAATAGCCGCAATCCAATCCCTTATTGGCATTACATCACTTAGACACACTTCGTGTCTTTCGAAACCATCCGATCACTATTGGATTCCATTCAACTCATCTCTGGCATCTCCCACTCATCTCAGTCACCTTCACTAAGGTAGTGCGGCACACTCGCCAACACCCAAGGCTCGACATCTCCTTTTATGATCGCCCTCGGTGGTAACCGAGTCGAATCTAGAAATATTTGCTCGTACTGAGCGACACTTACATACCTTCGTATCAACGTCACGACTGGCGAATCTCCATCATCTCAGTTGACTCTGTAATAAGAGCATATCCAACTCGATAGGACTCATCCACATCTATCGATAACAGCGTCTGCCATAATTGTGTGTAGACCAATCCCAGAAATGCTCAGCTATCGAGACTCATACCCATGCGATCAACTCACCGCATGCACCAACCGCTCAACGTGTAATATCCCCGCTAGGTCCACAAGTACCACTCTCCTGGTAACTTGTCCAATCGATGTCAAACTAGGGTTATCGTGAACCCGGCTACTCACTGCAGCATGTCTATCATGACTGATCCATCGCTCTCGACTCTGAAAATCCGTCCGATGGGCGTAATCGGTACTCAACCAACCAATAACCACGATCCAAGGACCCCGTCCTCTCGCACTCTACGGCCTCTAGCCGTTGGGCCCATACGGAATTAGCCTTACTCATTGTCTAACACTGAACAACCACTACATGTCACAATCACGGCCTACCATGCCACACCATATCTATATTGTGGCATCCCATACCAATAGACATCCATATGAGGTTTAACACACTGAAACATGGCTTCTCATGCCAATTAACATCCACCAGGGATTCAATGAACCCCTACTCAGTAACTTATCACAACACAAATCTGACTAGTTTCGTTACTCTGACAGACCACACTAGGAGAAGACGTTTCATCCTGATATCTCTAAGGTAGTCCACCACTAGGTCTCCCAAGTCACTGTCCGAGCGTCCCATACAATTCTCAACAGTCTCAACTAGACTCAACCAGGGTTATCACGCACCCGGCTACAGCCTGCAACACCACTATTTGGACATGACGCAACTGACAATCTCGACATCAGCTGCTAGGAGCAGCATCACCAGCCTGACATGACCAATGGTCTCAACTTTGCAATATCGTCATATCCACCCTGCAATCTCATCGGAGACGACCCTAGTATCCGTCCAATCATCTGTCATATCCAACCCTTCTCGGGTCCCTCTCACCGATTCACGGCGTATCGGGCCAATCATAACCCATCTACTATTCATTTCCACAAACTCTCATACTATTACCCTCACTTTCAGGTTGATGATGGGTTGTCGTACTCATAGAGACATCACATCCATAGCACCCGCGCACCAATGCTCTAGTTCCAAATTGACCAACCTGGCTCTGATACCACCTAACACGACCCATCCTAATTCCCCCGGGATTAACGCGGAATGTGTCATGCTCTCGTCTAACCCACGTGTACCACGATGGGCTAGACCATCCAACCCACGCGGAACACGAAGGCTAGACAAGGGATGACCCAAACCTTAGCCCACTCAGGCTTCTAGAGTGCGCCAGGATCAATGGCGGAGTGTGATGACTCGGTCTCTGCTACAGCTCGTATCCGCGATCAACCTGAAGAGCATTAAGAACCATAAAAGCTGAGAGTGGATGAAAATAAATAATTTGATAAAAACTCATTTCATAAAGAAGACATTTATACCCCTCACTTAAAAACTATGCATGCATACGAAAACCAGTTAATTCAAATATAAATAAAAATTGTGTAGAAAACCCAAAATGATTTCCTTCAAATCCTTAGGGCTTTAGCCCAAAATCATAAAATTACCAAGTATGGGACTCAGCCCAAAACCGTAAAATCACCAAGTATGGGACTCAGCCCAAAACCACAAAACCAATCGAATGAGCCATTATCCAAATCCATAAACATCGAAATAATAGTTCATAAATCCAATGAATCTGTAATCCAAACACCAATCCTTGGCATACCAAATGCATAACGTCCCATACGCTTGAAGTCCCAGACGTCAACTCACCATCTAAGTAACGTGTGCTGCTCGGGGTCTATCCGGGTCAATCTCTGGCATCCTAGATGTCTGACGTCCCAGACGTCTAATCATAGCAATCCTGCTCCTGAGTCACTATACAGTCCAGTCGCTCCGTGTAATGACCTTTGGCAGGCAATGCGCCATGACTTTCCCAGTGTCCCAGACATCTGGAAGAGACTATCTATATATCCTCATATAAGGATGGTATATGGAAAACATTTTATAAAACCCTTTCAAAAACTTTCCATGGGGCATTACCCGAAATTTCCATAAAACCATCATAAATCCAGGAATCCAAGTACTCAAATCCAAATCCATTTTAGGGTCTTCAAAGCCGAAATCACATTTATAAACCACAATTGGGACCCATGCTTGATATCATAATCAACTGGGCCTTTAGCCCCATCATGTAAACCAAATGGGTCTCAGTCCGATACCTCATTAAATCAAATGGACTTCAAGTCCGATAGTTTCCAAATCAAATGGGTCTTATTCCCGATTCCATATTTCCAAATCCAAACTATCATTGAACAAAAACACGTATAAACACAGTAGAAAACCATAAACATCGAAATACGTGCAAATACGTAAATACTAAATGCCACAATCATATTCATAGAATTCACATATATAAAACATATAAAGCAGTTGTGCATGCATCATATTTATAAAACAAATGTCCACTCACAGATCGTCCAACCTACCGCCTCGATACGCGTGCCGCAAGCCTCCCCGTGGCTAATCCAACATCTTCAGGTCATCCAAACCTATCCAAAACACACTCAAAGGTTACTACCAACCTAGATCAGTCCTAATCAAGAACCCCCAACATTTCTAGAAAAGTCAACGTGTTCCAAACAAGCATCCCTAGGCTTCAAATCTCAATTTGACCAACCTAACTATCTCCGATCGACTCGAAACCACCACCATTAGATCCGGATCATTAAAACCTTTCAAATAACACTGGTCTCACCTCAAAATTCGGGCTCACGCGCCCCCACGTAAGTAGTTAACGTAGGAAAAAGTCAACGATGATGTCATCGGTCAACGACTGACATCAACATGATGTCACTTGACATGTCTGACAGTGCCACGTGTCACCTACGTACTAGTCCACGCCAATAACATGTCAGTGACACGTGGCAACCTGTGATTCGGCCACGTCACTAACATGTCAGTATTGATTGTGCACTAACATGTGACAAGTGTCACCCTACTATTGGTCCCTGTCTGATAACTGTCAGATGATGACGTCATCTCGTCTTCCACTTCTCGACTTGGTCGACTCGACTACCTGAACCGGGTTGCGTAAACACGAGACCGTGACCCGGTCGATTCTTCCACCTCCGACCACCGTTTTTGATCCCGTTGGTTCCTATGGGATCGTCTTGATCCCATCAATAGATTTATGGACTCAAAACACATAAAAACGGCCTGAAAATTACCTGTTCGATTTGATCCTCACGACCCAGTTTTCCAGCTCCCTGCCTGAGCTGCTTCGCCGTCCTCCGCCATCTATTCTAGTCCCAAATGACTCGTACAACCACCAGAAACATAACCCAATCAACACAAGCCATTCTAAACGTCCAGAAATAAAAAATCAAATTTCAAAAACTTACGGGTTACGATTTACCTGTTCCCGTGACCTCCTTCACTATCCACGCGCCTTTCACGACGTCTCTTAGTCCCTTACTCATCCCCAGTCACTTTCAGGGTCCTCAATCGATCCAACAAGTGAAGGGAGGATTGGGTGGTTTGGGTTTCGGGGGAGTTCGAATGAGAATGGAAAAGGATAGGTGCATGTATCTCTGTTTGGTGAGCAATGGATGAGTGACACTTGTCACTCATCCGTTGGGCCTACACAAAATATCTGAACCCACACTAAAAGACAAATGGATACTTTGCCTCGTAAAATGTGCCATTATAAATAGTACCTAAAAACATCTGTGACTAGTAACTTCCCCATCGAACGAATGATTTCGATGTGCCGTCTGTTAACAGACTCGTATCGACTCGATCTATATAATGGTCCTCGGTCCTCGGTCCTCGTGCATGGGACCTTCCGGGTCAAAAGTTAACTTTTTGCCCTCGTCTAGGGGCAAAATCGTACTTTCAACCTGAACATCCGATAATCTCGACTAAGTCCCCGATTAGTCTCGCTAATCTTGAATTAATTCATAATTAATCCCGTAAATTTGGGACGGGTCATTACACTAACTCTCAGGTTGATGACGGGCTGTTTCCTCATTGAGACATCACATTCGGCACATGCGTAACTCTCCAAGAACAAACCGTGCTCTGATACCACGCTAACACGACCC
This sequence comes from Prinsepia uniflora, assembly GCA_032719365.1. Lineage (NCBI taxonomy): Eukaryota > Viridiplantae > Streptophyta > Magnoliopsida > Rosales > Rosaceae > Prinsepia > Prinsepia uniflora. The sequence goes on along the minus strand of CM064864.1, from coordinate 15,784,654 downwards.
ATCCTAATCCCCCCGAGATTAACGCGGGATGTGCCATGCTCCCGTATAGCACCACGTGCCAGACCAGGGATAAACTGAAACCCTATTGGGTCTGCTAGAGTACGCCAAGATCTGTGGCGACATGTGATGTCTCCATCTCTACTACAGCCTGTATCCGCGATCAACCTAAAGGGTATTAAAACCATAAAAGTTGTGAGTGGATGAAAATAAATAGTTTAATAAAACACATTTCACGAAATACATTTATGCCTTTCATTAAAAAGTATGCATGCATTCAAAAACCTTTTAACTCAATTATTCCTTAAATCAAATCAAACTTAATAAAATCGTTTATCAATCAAAGCCATTTCCTTCCTCAAATCATTAAGGCCTTAGCTTAAAACCGTAAAACCAAAGTATGTGGGTCACTGCCCAAATCCGTTAACATTAAATAACCAGTTTATTGAAATACAGTTTAACCAATCCTCGACATCTTAGATGCTTGACATCCCAGATGTCATAATGTCACGGTCCTAAGCTACGTGTGCTGCTTGGAAGTCTCAATTCCGAGTCTCCTCAAGGTCTACCCAGGTCAATGACCCTCATTGGGGGGAGGTGTTAACCTCTAACAATCCTGGTCCTGAGCCTCTCTATGGTTTCTCACGTAGAGCGGCCCCTCTCAAGCAATGCGTTGTGAATACTCTAGTGTCCTTAACATATGGAGGAGACAATCCACACATAAGGATGGTATATGAAAAACATTTCACAAATCATCTTAAAACCACTCAAAGGGGCCCACGCCCGGAATATAGTTTTGTCCATTCCGTTTCCATAAAACCATCATATATCCACAACTGGGTCTCGTGCTCGAAGTATAACTTTCATAAACCATTTCCACATATCATATACGTAAACCACAACTGGGACTCAAGCCCGATATCATAAACCAACTGGGCCTCAAGCCCGATATCATAAACCAACTGGGCCTTAAGCCCGATAGTATAAACCAAATGGACCTCTAGCCCGATATCTCATTAAATCAAATGGACTTCAAGTCCGATAGTTCATAAGTCAAATGGGTCTCAAGCCTGATTCCATATTTCCAAATCCGAAATCATTCCATTAATCAAACTATTGAAAAACACAAGCACGTATAAACCCAATATAAAACCATAAACCTAGTAATACGTGTAAATACGTAAATACCAAAGATCACAATCATATGCACTCAAGGCATTTCAAATCATAGATATAAAACATATAAAACAGTTATGCATGCATCATATTTAGAAAACAAGTGTCCACTCACATATTGTCCTTCTTGCGCCTCGATAACCATGCCATAAGTTACTCCCAGCTAATCCAACCTCTCTGGGTCATCTGGACCTATTCGAAACACGATCAAAGGTTACTACCAATCTAGACAAGTCCTAATCATAAAACCCCAAAACTCCCGGTAAAGTCAACGTGTCCTGGACACGTTTCCCTAGGCTAAAAATCTCAATTTGACTTATCAAACAATTTCCGATCGACCCGAAACCACCACCATTGGATCCGGATCATCAAAACCTTTCAAAATTAAATTAGAAGAATTCAAGGGTTTGATTTTAATAATTTTTGGATAATTGATGATATTATGACAAGTAGCAAATTTATGAAAGTGGAAAAAATGAAGGATCTTTTGACAATTACAAAGAGAACATATGACTATAATTTTGGTTATTTATATACATATACATATGGTGCGAACAATGGATTTTCCTATTCATGAAATCCTATGTATATTTTTATCACTCTATTACAAGAACTAAAATATGAGATGAATAATAATATTAGTGTACTTCAAAGGTGAATTATGAGGAATCGTAATATTTACAAAATTACAAGTATAATCAACAAATTATCATGATATGATTGATGATACAAATGATGGGATGATGTATGATGATGAATACATGATGCTCATAGGAGATGATGATGATTATGTCGATGGTGGCATGTAGATGATGACACGATGACATGATGATGTGGATGATGATATATGCTGATGATGTTACGACATGATGATAATGTGATATTGTGACAGTATGATGAATATGATGATTGATGGGAAAATGTGAGAAGGTTTTAATTATGAGCTTGGTATACGTATAAGATGGTTTTCCTTAAGTGAAATATACTAGTCTCTTCATTTATCGTAATTATTTCGTGGTTACAATTAAACATAAAATTGTTAACGATAATAAGGTTCAGATTAAACAAAATCTGAAGTTTCTACCTTTTGACGGGGTTAAGTAGGTTGGATATGGGTGGTAACCTCACAATGATGGGATTAATTTGGTTAATTGAACAAGAAAGGAATAAGGTTAAAGCTGTTAATATCCTTTGTCTAAAAAGATTCGTCAGACGGGAAGAGGATCAGTCTGATTTCCAAGGAAATTAGGAACAGGTCTTGTCACCTGAAGAAGCATGGAGCAGATCCAAACCATCAGTGGATCATTTTAGGGTGTTTGGATGTGTCACCTATGCTCATGTCGCAGATAACAAAAGAACAAAGCTTGATGACTATATCATGTGATGTGTTGTACTTGGAGTTAGCGAGGAGTCTAAGGCGTACAAGTTGTATGATCCAGTTTCTCATAAAATAATAATAAGCATGAATGTGGTGTTTGAGGAAGATAAAGGTTGGGATTGGGATGCTAGACACAAAGTGGAAATTCTGGCTGATCTGGACTGAGGAGAATATGAACCTAAAGCTAAGGGTGCTGATTCAAATGGGAACAATACAAAGCTCTCTGTTGACCTCAATGATGCTTCAGAAGAATGAGTGGAACATGATGTTCCATATGACTCCTCAGAAGAAAGTTCAAATAACTCTAACGAAGGAAGAACCAAGAGGGCACCAATCTGGATTAGGCATTATGTAATTGGAGAAGGACTGTCATAAAAAGAAGACGTAGCTCATTTAGTTCTGTTTGTTCATAGTGATCCAATTTTGTATGTTGGTGCAGTAAAAAGTGCAAGATGGAGGAAAGCCATGAACTTGGAGATTGAAGCTATAGAAAGGAACGATACTTGGGAGCTAACAGACTTACCATGTGGAGGAAAGAGGATTGGGGTAAACTGGGTTTATAAGACTAAACTAAACGAGAACGAGGAAATTGACAAGTACAAGGCTAGACTAGTCGCAAAAGGATATACTCAACAACATAGAGTGGATTATGCTGAGGTAGTTGCACCTGTAGCTCGGTTAGACACAATTCAAGTGGTGATTTCTCTTACTGCACAGAAGGAATGGCCCATCTACCAATTGGATGTAAAATCATCCTTCTTACGCAGAAAGTTAAGTGAAGGTGTGTTTGTTGAACAGCCACTGGGTTATATTACTAAGGGTGAAGAGCACAAGGTGTCCAAACTAAAGAAGGCTTTGTATGGACTTAAACAGGCCCCTAGAGCCTGATATAGTCACATAGAGACCTATTTCGTGAATGAAGGATTCCTTAAGTATCCATATGAATATACCTTGTTCACCAAGGTATCCGTTGGAGGAAAAATTCTTATTATCTGCTTCTATGTTGATGATCTCATATTTACTGGAAATGATGAGCTGATGTTTGCTAAGTTCAAGCAATCTATGATGGATGAATTTGATACGAGGACCTTGGTAAAATAAGATACTTTCATGGCACTGAGGTACTATAGGGATCCAAAGGGATCTTTATTAGTGAGAGGAAATATGCTCAAGAAATGTTGGAAATTTTCAAAATGGAAGGTTGCAATTCGGTTCAATCCAATTGTTCCTGGATTTAAGCTCGTAAAAGATGAGGATGGAATAAAGGTGGACACCACATTGTATAAGCAAATTGTAGGGAGTCTCATGTACTTGACTGCCACACGACCTCTTGTTATGTTCATAGTAAGCCTAATCAACGGGTTCCTGGAGTCGCCTACTGAACTTCACTTGGCAGTTACAAAAAGGGTCGTGAGGTACTCGAAAGGAACTTTGTCATTTTGGGTGTTCTACAGGAAGAGAGGAAATAAGAGGCTGATCACCTACACGGATAGTGACTATGCTAGGGATCTTGAAGATAGGAGAGCATGTCTAGTTACTTATTCATGTTAAGTTTAGATGCAGTGTCGTGGCCTTCTAAGAAGCAGCTTGTGGTTACCTTACCCACTACTGAGGCAGAATTTATTGCGGGGACATCGTGTGCTTAACAAGTAGTATGGTTAAGGAGGATTTTGGAGGTACTTACACATGCTCAACATGGTCCTACTAGAGTTGTAACGACCCGTCCCAAATTCCTAGATTAGATTAGTGACTAATCACGATTAGTGAGGCTAATCCGTTATTAGTAGAGCGAAATCGGACGAACGATGCGAAATGACCGTTTTGCCCCTAGTGGTGGCAAAACGTTGACTTTTCAATCGGGCAGTCAAATGGACTTTGACCGATGACCGTGACGTAGTTCGTGACGTCACGAGTTCATAGGCAGGTGGCACGTTCAATTCCGACATTCGAGGAGGAAGTTATGACGTTCAGAAGTTTAGGGGCATTTTGGTAATTTGGGTGAATAGGAGGTCAAAAGTTGACTTTTTGACCGGGAGGTCCGATGGCCGAGGGCCAAAGACCGTTACGTAGATAAGGACGATACGAACCCATAGACAGGCGGCACGTCGAATTCGGACGTTCGACGGCGAAGTTACGGTTCACGAAAGTTTCGGGATACTATTCCCAGCGACATGTTTTACGAGACAAAAGTGCAGTTTTGTCTCTAGTGGGCCCAGATATTTAATGGAGGCCCAATGGATGAGTGACACTTGTCACCCATCCACTGGCCAACCTCACCCACTCATGCACCAAACCATTCACCCGTGCATCCATTTTTCCATTTTTTCCTCCAACCATTACCCGATCCCATCTCCAAATCCAACCCTCCAACCCAGTTCGATCATGAACCGGGAAGCCCAGAGGTGGAGAGGATGAAGGCTGGACGATGGTGGCCGGCTGGAAGCCACGCCGCCGTGGGCGGCGGCCATGAAACCCGAGAGGTACTCGGTTTGCCCAAATTCCATTTTTAATTTGTGTTTTACATTATGGATAGTTTTGGTTGATTAGGGAATGTTTGTTAGATTGTTTAGGGTGTATAGAGATGAGTTTGAACGGGGGTTGACGGCTGTGAAGCCTGGGGACGGAATCGGAAAACAGGGGCCGTGGGGGGTGAATTTTTAGGGATCGATTTAGGGGGTTTTAGGTTGTTTTGTTAATTGGGTTAGATAGGAAACTTGAAAATAGGAATTTAGAAATTGGAATGGAAGAAATCGGACCGAAAATGAGGGAGAAGGAGGCCTGGACCGGTTACGCCGGTCCAGTTGCAGGGGTCGGACCGGTCTGATCGAGGTAGGAGAAACACTGTTCACAGGCGCGTGGCTCCCACGCGCAGCCACTTCAGGCGGCGCGTGTGGGCGCGTGGGGAGGAATTTGAGGAAGGTTCCAACATACGAAATCATCTATTCGATGTAAGGAACATTTTGGGACTGATTTTGTGTCGATCGGACACCGTCTCGATATGTTTCGGGGCATCGGAAGGTTTAGGTTCGGTTTTAAAAATAGTTAAAAATACGGGAAAATTACGGGGCTTTAGTGGGAGGTTAATTAAGTAGTTAGTAACCTTTTATTACGATTTGGACAGGTTTGGGAGTCCCGGTGACGGTGATCGGCTCGGGGAGCCGTATGCCACGCAAATCGAGGCGGCAGCTCGGACGGTCTGTGAGTGGACCTTGTTTTCTAAATTGGTGCATGCATAAATATTTATTATATGTTTTATTACTTGTTTGATGATGCCATGGGTGCATTTTTATGTGGTTACGTATAAGCACGTATTTCGAGGTTTCGGCCTTATACGGTGCTTATACGGGTCTATATTTCTTTATTGATTTAAATGATTTGATTTTGGATTTCTAAATGAATAAACTCGGGTATGAGACCCATTTGGTTTTGTCTCGGGCATATGACACTATTTACGACCTTCGGGTCTAAATCGTGGTCGCGACGGGTGCTATGTGCACGGCGATCGACGATACAACGCTCGCCTCCGATTTGGGATGTGTTCCTTCCGGAGAGGTCACGATGCACGATTCATTGTCGGGCAGCCTGTGGAGGCTCGACTTCGGAGTGCTAACGGTTCAGGATAGCGATCGGTGATGAGTTCACCATGGCCTTGCGATGGTCGCGTCAGTTGATTCGTTCACGGCGACATACCAGGATTGAGGGCGGTCCTTGATGGATGGTTGCACGCATCACTATGATCGGAGTCGTGACTGACCCTTAGATATCGGGCACGGTGCCCAGTTGAGTCATATGTTCGGGCACGAGACCTAGTTGTTTTACACTGATGATTTCGGGTCAGGAACCCTATATGGATTTCCGGGTTCATGACGGTTTATGGGAACCGGCATGGACCTTTGTCAGGTCATTTTGGTTCTTGACGGTTTATGGGGACCGGCATGAACCCTGGTTATGTTATTACGGTACATGACGGTTTATGGGAACCGGCATGTTACCTGATTATGGATATTATGGATCATGACGGTTCAGGGGAACCGGTCATGAATGTTTATGTTATGTATATATATGTTCGTCTACCTTCCTTTACTTCTATTATCTCCTCCGGGGAGGGTCGTTGGCCTGGGTGGACCCCGGAGTAGTCACGGAGCACCGACTGAGTGGAGTCACCCCCCAGTTGGGTTCCTTACTCTCAGGAAGGCTATGGTTACTATTACCTCGGGTAGGGTCAGTGGTCTGCGGACATTGACCTTGACTTTGAGATGACTCGGATTGAGACCCGGGTAGCGCGCGCGTGGCTTTGGATACCGTGACAGGATTGGTTGTGTGACTTATATATATGTATGTGATGGATATATGATATATGATATGTGGTGTGTACAGGTGTGCACAGGATTTGGGCAGTGGCCCGTATGGTCGTTTTTATTGTGGTCCTTTCGACCTTAGTTTATATCTGCTTTGGGCTTAGTCTCACATATGGTTTGTTTTGGATAAATGGTTTTCGAATGCATGCATGCTTTTTAGTGGAGGGTACAAATGTCTTCTCATTAAATGTTTTATAAACTCTTTATTTTTGTCCACTCACAGTTTTTAATGTTTTGACTGCCCTTCAGGTTGACATCGGATGTGGGCTGTAGCAGAGACCGAGATATCACATGCCTCCTCCGGATCCTGGCGTACTCTGATAGCCCGGGAGGGCAAAGGACGAAAATATCCCTTGTCTGACACTTCGTGTCAGACGGGAGCAGGGTCATCCCGCACTAATCCCGGGGGGATTGGGATGGGTCCTGTCAAGAGTAAACTACCATAACAGTTCAACGATTAAGCTTTTTAGGAACCCTGTGATGCACGGTCCCAGCAAGCATATTGATGTGCGATTCCACTTTCTTCACGAGCTAACAAAGAATGGAGTTATGGAGATGGTCACTATCCTACTCAGGAGCAGGTTGCAGATGTGATGACCAAGCCACTGAAGCTTGATATGTTTTCAAGGATGCGTGAATGGATGGAGGGTGTGTTTGATTTCAAGTATAAACTGATTGCTTATGCAATACAGTTTAAGAAAGGATGTTAAAGTTAGGGTTTGTGCAATAAACTGATTGCTTGGCAGTGAAGTTACTACACTGTTAATAATCCCTATTGTTCAAGGAGATTTTTATTTTTTGTTTTGACCGATTCTCTAGGCATTTACCACGTTATTAGGGGTCGTTGCTATATGGGTTGCTGTTTTTTTAGTTCTTTCTTATCTTGTAAGCCTTTAAAAGCTAGTTTAGCTTTATTAATCAAACAACACAAGTACTTCTCCCTAAACAAATTGGTGTAGTAGTTGAGAAGTCCATTTGCAATAAATTTCCAATTTCCAGCACTTTGCTAAACGAAGATAAAGATAAGTCAATATCGATATGGGGTTTTTAATTATTTTTTAATGGTTTAGCTGAGGGCCCAAGAGATAAGGTGATCGTACCACAAAGGCCCAGTAAGAAACCACAGCGTACGAATGGCCCAACATCTAAGAAAAAGATCAATAATGGCGGGAAGCATGGGCTCTCTGAAGTGTGTTGGGGTTTACTTTTTCTTTTTTTGGTCAAAGGGTTTAGTTTTTTTAATTTTGTTTTTAATTCAAAAAACTGAAGTTAAAATCAAAGGTAAAATAGGAAATTTTAATTTGAGTTTGCTCATGAATTTTGATCATTTTAAATTTTAATGTATGGCTGATTATTTTAAACAGAAATATAGGGTAGACTTGTTAACAAAAATAACCATAAAAATGTAGGAACATTACCAGCTAACTATAGTTTAAAATTGAAGGACAAAAATCGCCACTAGTATATAATTTAGCATCTTCCTCAACTACTCCGAATCAGACAAACCTAATTTACATTTATCATTTTGTCTTTTTATCAGGAAAATAAAATATCTACGAACTGTAGTCCCTTGACATTATTGAATTTTACATCTTGTTGATGAAAATTCATAACTTTACTCATCTATTGTTTGATTCCAATCTACCAACATGCAAGTAGTTCATATTTATTATTTAATTTATTATCAAGTTTTACTGCGTGACACTGTATTTGAGTAAAGACATTGAAGGTGCACGTAAGACATTGAAGTTTTACTCATCTATGCTTAGTATTTTGATTTTGTCTAAAACATATTTACTAATGTCATTCATGTTCAAACCAATTAACCTAATTTTCATTAATTTTCTAATCAAGAAGATTCAATAAACTTTTTAGGTTAATTTTCAAAATTCCATCTTGCCAAATAGAATTTCGTTAAACAGGGATAAATATAGAATAAAATTTTCAGTAATTTTGATAAATAAATATCATCTTTGCTTTGAAAAATATTCACGTTAAGTAAATACAATAAAAATAATAATAAATGGAAAAGTTTGACGTATCAACTATCAAGGGGCAAAAAATTACGCGAGGTATTAACGGTCTCTATCGATTTCGTAGGCTGTCATTCAAAGTTGGGACCCACCCACGTTAGCCGTCATCTATTCTCCAGTCTCCACCAACCACACCCGTCCATGTGACTATTCCATTCTCTTCTCTCTTTTCAGACACCTTCTCATCTAAATCGTAAACAGAAAAAAAGACCGCGAATTGGCTGCTCTCTGCTCCAACCCTCTCTCTGACTGCCAACATCGTCGGCGATGTCTGCGCCGTCTCCGGCGACCAACTCCACCTCCCCTCCTCCTCCCCCGACTTCTTCTCCCCCTTCTCCGACGACCAACGCCACTGCGCCTACTTCTCCTCCTCCTCCTCCATCTCAGACCAACGCCACCGCATCACCTCCTCCTCCCACCTCCCCGACTGAGTCTTCGCCTCCTCCACCGCCGGCGGAATCGACGCCATCGCCGCCGGGGAGTGGGAGACTGCCGACGAACCCGAATGTTGGGATTTTTGTGGGGGTTGGGATTGGCGGGTTCAGTGTGCTAGTTGCCGTGGCCATTTTCTTCTTTTTCTACAGAAGACGGAAGATGCGGCAAGCGAGGGCACATGATTCGGGGAATTATCCACAAGAACCTAAAAGTGAGTTTCCTTTTAAGCCGTGCAATAAAAAATAAACACTTGATTTAGTCTTTAGAACATTTGTGCAGGTCAAGTTTGAAGTTTTGGTTGAGTATTTTGAATTTGGTCATGAAATTATATCTTTCCAGTTTATGGCAATGGGATGGTTATTTAATGAGTGAAAGCTCTTTTGATGTTGCAAAGAATGTCTACTTTCTGTTAGAGCCAAGATAACTTGTTTGTATTCTCCCTAGATGTAATATGTGACGACTGTAGTTGTAAGAGGAGATTCTTGAAAATATTTTCTAGGCTAAGTGTTGCTTTAATTTAAGCTTGCCACAGAGATTATATCATCATTAAGTATGACAATCTAGCTTTCTTATTTAGCTTCTTCACCCGGAAGACTATTTATTTCCTTCTCACCAATCAGCCATGGGTCATCTCTGGACGGGAAAACATACTGACTACCTTTACTTTCACTATTTTTATGAAAAATCATGTATAAGTTTAGGTTTTGCTTGTCGCGTGGTATTGGATTTAGTTCCTATTTCATTCACTGTATTTAACTCAGATTTCTGAAATCTCTGTGACTTATGAAACTTCCACTTTTTGCAACATCTGATCTTCTATAATTAATTTGTATCGATGTACTTTGATTTCTCCAGATGACCAATATAGTGGCGCACCTCAGCATTTGGAACAGAATTATGCTCCTTCAGGGACAGACAAAGTAGAATTATTTCCAAAGCCTAATTATCCCCCAGCACCATCTTCAACTAGTAGCAGCTTGGGTTCTGAGAAACCACCAACAGGATTATCTCCTAGCATTTCCGTTGGATTGTCACAAATCACATTTACATATGAAGAGTTACTAATGGCCACAAATGGTTTCTCCAACACCAATCTCATTGGTCAAGGAGGATTTGGTTATGTCCATAAAGGAGTCCTTCCAAATGGGAAAGTGGTTGCTATTAAGCAGCTGAAAGCTGGAAGTGGGCAGGGGGAGCGTGAATTCCAGGCAGAGATTGAGGTCATTAGTCGTGTCCATCACAGACATCTTGTTTCGCTGGTTGGGTTCTGCAGTAGCGGGGCCCAGAGGTTACTTATTTATGAGTTTGTTTCAAACGACACCTTGGAATTTCATCTGCATGGTAAGTCATTTCATTGGTTATGTTTTGCTGGCTTTCTAAATTCACCAAAAAGGAAAGAACGGTGTATGCTAGAATCTGGGTTTTATTCCGCATTTTTCCTAGCAATGGTCGGAAGCTTATGAAAGAAGGAAAACGTTGCAGGAAAGGGTAGACCAACTATGAATTGGCCTACCAGATTGAAGATTGCCCTAGGCTCAGCAAAGGGATTGGCATATCTCCATGAGGACTGTAAGCCTTCTTTGCATGCTAGCTTTTTTTGTTGCAAATTTTATGGTCGTGTTATCTGCCTTGGAAGTCACCAAATTGTGTTAAATCTTCAGGTCAGCCCAAGATCATTCACCGTGACATCAAGGCATCTAATATTCTCCTTGATCATAACTTTGAGGCAAAGGTAAATTGTGATAACCTCCTCATTCTGATATGTGTTTTAAATACTTTCAAATTCATCAAACTTACGATGTTCTGTCCTAGAATAGTAATAGCTTCATGAATCATTACCTCTTCACCAATAATTCTATACCGTTAGATTTGAAGTAAAAAAATGATAAGTTCCCTAGAAGAGTTTGTTTTGGTCCGTACCACCCTGTTTTCTTAAAATGTATAAAATGAAAACTGAGAGAAGGAGATTTGCATGCATGTATTACTACTGTAACTATCATACAAAAATCGTCATCCTTTTCCTGCCCTTCCCATTCTCCATGCCAATGTAAAGGAATGCATGTTAGTTGAGTTCACTGGCTATCTGAATAATTCTGACTTAAAACATTACAACCAGTACTGCTTGGAATTTGACGAAGGTAATTCATCCTTAAGATGTAGTTGTTGAAAGTTTCTTTAAATGCTTAAATGGCTAAAGTTAACTCTTTTTGTGTATTGTATGTGATCTTTGTTCAGGTCGCCGATTTTGGACTTGCCAAGATTTCTTTAGAAACAGATACTCATGTCTCCACTAGGGTCATGGGAACTTTTGGGTAAGGTTTTCTATTTGAATTTTCTCTTAGCTTTACCAGTTTCATGCAGTTTATTTTGGAGTGGAAACAAATCCATCTATTGTTTGGGATGTTATGGATGATTTGCTAATATTTCCGTTTATTGCTGGTTTGTAAATTACCAAATGCAGTTACTTAGCTCCTGAATATGCATCCAGTGGAAAGCTCACTGAGAAGTCAGACGTCTTCTCATTTGGGGTTGTTCTATTGGAGTTGATAACTGGACGCAAACCGATTGATAAAACTCAATCCTTCGTTGATAGTGATGATAGCATGGTTGAGTGGGTGTGTATACAATATCACCATCACTACTGGTTTCTAGCAGTTCACAGTTTGTTGTAGCAGAGCAGTGCGATCATGGCACCTGTACTTTATCATCATATTTTTATGTTTAATAGAATTATTAATTACACACCTTTCTTTTGATGCACCTCTGTTGACAAGTTGAGTTGTTCAACAGGATATCTCCTTTATGCAAGGAAATGCCAAAGTTTTCTGTGTGGCGAACTATTCCTGTTTCCGCAAGTTGTAGTATAGTGGAAATCTTCATTGCAAAGGTTGAATGGAATAATTTGATGATAGACAATGTTATTGAATTTCAGGCAAGGCCTTTGCTTGCGCAAGCACTGGAAACGGGCACCTTTGATGCTCTTGTTGACGTAAGATTGCAAAATGACTACAACACCAGTGAAATGGCTTGTATGCTTGCTTGTGCTGCTGCTTGCGTGCGTCATTCTGCCCGACGTCGGCCACGAATGAGCCAGGTAATCTTGCAAAGCCCTGAATTTAGACTGAGTTCTCAGAATAATTATATTGCTCTTTTTCATATCAACAGAGTGGTTATATTTCAATTTAAACCTCTAGCAAGCAATGACGGTTCTTGCACTGAAAATTCGAATGGGCTAAACTTACATACCAACTTTAAAAAACAACATTTAATAAAATATATTATTATATATAAAAGGAAGACACATAATACAAAGAATATAACAAATTTTACCCCATAATTGCATATTCGTATATAAATAAAAGCTTGAAAAGAATACAACAAATAAAATAAGTAATTAAATATTCAATGCACATATAGAATATTATTATCTAATTTTATATTGTACCCCATGAGTCATTTTGATACAAGGATATAAGGGGAGAGAAATTAAATTATTTAAATATTGGGTATTCACCTCACTTGAGGAAAGTCGAACCCGAGACCTCGCATAGTGTAGAGGAATACTATTAGGTTACGGGTCATTAGAACTGTAAAATTCTCCGCTAAACTTCATTATTGATATTGTCAGCATGTTTTGAAAAATAGAAAGCGGAATATTTCTTTTCATGCATTTTTTCGAATGTAATATGTTAATTTTTATGTATTAAAATTTTAAATTTTATTATAACTTTAACTATTAATTATATTTTTATTGTGAACTTGGATGGGCTATAGCACACCCAGCCCAAGGTGTAGCCCCGTCCTTGCTAGCAAGTTTACAACTTTCTTTCACTTGATTGCAAAGTGTTGACAGGCTATTTTTTTGTGTTCATGGTCGAATTGGGTAGGCTTTGGAAATTCTCCTCATCCAACATAACCTGATTAATGATTTATTTTAATATTCCATGAATTCATCCCCTGGTCCAACTGACAATATACCTCAAAACTGAACCAACCCATTCCAGTGAATGGACGGGTTTTCTTGGTTGGGTGGTTAGTTTGAACTTGAAAGTTTTTAACTAGTTAGAACATAGTCCAAGCCCGAAAATAAGAGCCTCTGAGCTTCCAAAGAAAGTGAAAATTGCATTCAAGACACCATAACTTTGTAGAGGACATTTCTTTTTTAGCTCATTTGACGAAAAAATTTGAGTAATACATGATCGACAACCACAAATAATATGGAAACTCTAAACTAGCCCTGAGAACTTAAATTCGTACTATAAAGCTCTTAACACCCAGTTACTCAGTTCTATTCAACACTTAATGTTTTAGAGAGAAGAGTTCAAGTGACTTCTAGCTACGGTGGTGGTCGAATTGAAAGCCGCTGTTTAGATTTGGACTACCTGGTGGGATGTTTGAATCCCAGTTTGAATCCCAAGTTCCCATTGTTAAAGGGTTGGTTCGGTTTCATTGGGTTAGAAAGTGCACAACCAGCCAATTAGCCCAATCTATTCCGTTTCATGTTTGGCACTCCAAACAGCAGAAAGTTCAAAGTAAAACCTACGTCGCTTGTAAGACTGGTTGGTTGAAGTCAGATTTTCTGTTTCAATGCCTCCTTTTACCTAGTATATCTATGTTCGGATTGCCAGTAATTTTAGAGCTTCCATTTTGACTGTCCAAAATCCAAATGCCTATTATCTATGTATGTTCAGATAGTCAGCATGCCTATTGGTTCCAATTTGACAGGAAATACTGAAATACTGATTTTCATTTTCAAACCAATACATATAAACATTGTTCTGCATGTGGCATTCCGTTCTTAATTTCTGATTAAAAGCAGGTAGTTCGAGCATTGGAAGGAAATCTTTCTCCAGATGAGTTAAATGAGGGAGTTATACCAGGTCATAGTACGATATTCAGCTCCTATGGAGGAAGCTCAGATTACAACACTGGTGAATACAAGCAAGACTTAAAGAAATTCAGAAAACTAGCTCTAGAAAGTCAAGAGCTAGGGACTAATAGTGAGAACAGTGGACCCAGCAGTGAGTTTGGTCTACACCCATCTACCTCTAGTGGTGAAGGCCAACAAACCACCCAAGAGACTGAACCCGGAAAAACGAAGAAAAGCACCCAAGATTTGAGTGAAAGCTCTTGACAACCGATATCCAAAACCTTGGAAACACCAAGTTCTCATGTTCTGCATCCTGCATGGCATCGTGCTAACATGAAGAACACGACTTCTGATACAATTTCTTAACTCGGTCGAATGTACCTATGTTCTGCTAGGTTAATGATTTTTGTCGGAGTTGCACTTTTTTTTCGAGTGTTTATAAATTATACCTCCCCAGAATTTTGATTGAAATCAGATGTCTGGAATGTCCATATCAAGAGATCTCTAGGGATTTAGATAGTTATTAGTGAACTACATCAATGATAGTGATTAGTGTTTACAATTTAAAGACGTTAGTGCTAGTTCTCCCCCTCTACATGTTGTGTGGATAATTATAAATTAGTCCAATTTGTAAGGATAACATAAAAAATAGTTCACATGACATAAATTAGTGCTAGTTCTCCCCCTCTACATTTATTGTATTATCAAGATTTTTCTTGTGCATCTTTTTATGAGAGGTAAATTAAGAATTGGAAAATGCCATGGGTACCTCCTAAAATCCCACTTTTTATATCTCACGCATCACACATGTGGCGATTGACATGACGTTTCATACTACTATTATCAATTAAATATCTAAAAAAAAAACAAAACCAACCATTAAAAATTTATAAAATAAAATGAAAAATAAATAAAATATCAACAAGATCCACGTCTCATTCCCAAAAAACAAAAACTTTAGGAATGTTATAGTATCAAATCATCTCATTTCCATTAAAATCATAGCCTGAATGTTTTATTCTACTCTTTGAATATGGACACTACTCCCTAGATGGTTGAAGATTTGTGCTCCATTTGGAAGTTCTTATTAAGAGAATGTAATTGAATACTTTAAGAGACTTCAATTTGGCTCTGTTTTGATTGCTAATGAGAAGGCCATACGATCAGGTGCTCTCTAATTTGATCTGTAACGACCCATCCCGAATTCCGGGATTAGATTAGTGACTAGTGGAGGATTTTAGAGATTAATTGGTGATTAGTTGAGCGAATCAGACGGACGGTGTAAAATGATCGTTTTAACCTTGGTCTTGGGCAAAATGTTGAATTTTGACTAGCGGAGTCAAACGTACGAGGACCGATGACCGTGACGTAGATCGGGACGTCAAGAGTACATAGACAGACGATACGTCGAAATCGGATGTTTGATGGGAAAGTTATGGTCACGGGATCGAAGTCGGGAACTTACGTCTCGAGATTCGATTAAAATAATAATAAAATCTGATTGGGGGATTAATTAATTGTGAGGCCCTTGGATGAGTGACAAGTGTCACTCATCCCATTGGTGGCTTCCTTAAAAAGTGGATCTAAGTATTAAAATATTATTATTTTAATTATTTTATAATTTCCCTCATCTCTCATCTCCACCCTCTATCTTCATCTCATCTGATTTCCTCTCATCTCCACTGCACATCTCTCTCTCTCTCATATGATTATCATCATCAGCTATCATCTTCATTTTTCATTCTCTAAAACCCGAGCACCATCTTCATTCCCCTCTAAACAAACAAACACACAACACATATCACCTCACCACCATATCCAACTCTGTGTTCGTGTGAGAGACCGTGAGTGAAGACTGAGATAGTGAGGGACTGAGATAGTGAGGGACTGACGGATGACGGGACACGACAGTCCATGATGGAGGTAAGTCAGAACTCGAGAACCCGTTTGTTTTCAAAATTGGAAAAATGAGTTTTGAACGTTGTTGGAAGCTTAGTTTGATTCTAACCTGTTCTTAGGATGCATACGACCTTGTAGGGGCTGGTTTCGATCGCATGAGTGGTCGGAGGTGGCTGGAAACGGCGGAGGAAAGTCGACGTCACTATTTGATCATGGAGGTATACTCTTGACTGTTTTTCACGTGTTTTGAGGACATAGATCGATAGGGAATGATTATAGGAATGTAACGACCCGTCCCGAGAATCGGGATTAGTAAAGCGATTAGTAACGGATTAGTGAGCTTAATCGGTGGTTAGTTGGTTACGTTTGGCTCGTTAGCGTAGAATGATGATATTGCCCCTAGTTTGGGCAAAATGTTGACTTTGAGTTCGGGTGGTCAATTGGACATTGACCAATGACCGTGACGTAGTTAGGGACGTCACGAGTACGTAGACAGGTGGCATGCCCGATTCCGACATCCGAGGAGGAAGTTATGATGTTCGGAAGGTTGAGGGCATTACCGTAATTTGGGTAAACGAAGGGGGAAAAGTTGACTTTTAGCACGATAGGATTTTTATACGTAGACCGAGGACCGTTAGGTATATCTCGTCATCCTGAGTTCAACGACAGGCGGCATGCCTTCATCGGACATTGGAACGACGAGATACGGGTCTAGAAAGGTGAAGGGCAAAATGGTAATTTTAGACTTTAGGGGTATTTTGGTCTTTTGGGTGCATTGGGATTTGAGCCAATCAGATAAGGCCAAGTGTACAGTGGAGATTGGGATATTTGTGAGAGGGCCCATGAGATGGTGACACGTGCAGTGTGTGTAGTGGCTTCTACACAAGTGCACGGTGTGTGTGTTTTAAACCTGTGCAGTCGTGTTCGAAGAAGAGAAAAACAGAGAGTGAGGTTGAGAGGAATTGATCGGGTTTTGGGTGAGTGTGTGAGTTTGTGGGTGTGAGAGTGTGTTCAGAGGAGGCTGGGAGTGCAAGGACTGGGCTAAGAAGTTGGGTGGTTGTGTGTGTGAGGGAGGTAAGGTTTCGGGAAAACACAGAGAGTGTCGAGGGAGTTTGGTAGTGGTGTTGATGTTTAATCGATCGATCGAGGCTGGTGGTGGTGTCCAGAGGACGGAGGGGACTTAGAGGGGTCGCATAATCACGGCTGAGCTCACGGCGGCGATCGATAGGTAGGTAATTTCTTTCCCCTGTATCTTTGCTCTGTTTTGCCGTGGAAGTTCAAGTCGATAGTCGTGAAGTCTGGGGTTGAGTCGAAGGGTTTGGTGAGTGTTAGTCGACTTAGTGAGGTCCTAGGAAGCTGCTGGTTGTGCTGCCGTGACGGGGGATTGCACGGCAGAGGCTAGAACGACGGTGAGTTACTGTGTTCTCTGTTTTTCAGTTTGGGTTCAAACTTAAAGTCGTGAGTTTTGAGGTTGAGTCGAACTTTTTTAGGGGTTTTGAGGAGTCCATTGAGTGGTATTTGAGCTTAGGGAAACAATTTGAGGTTGGGGGATTGCTTGGTTGGCCGGGAGTGCAAACAGGGGTATTCAGGTGTTCCTGTGTCGAGCTAGAGACGATGGGTTAGAGGTAGAATTGTCGAGTTTTTAAGGTTGGGTTGAGTTTCTTAGGATAGGACGAAACTACTGGGCTTGAAAGGAACAAAAATGGACTGGAAATGACGGAGAACCGCCCTCGCCGGTTCAGACCGGTCGAGTAACTGAGGAAGACGATGAACAGTGTTTCTGTTCAGGCGCGTGAGGCCCACGCGCAGCCACTTTGGGCGGCGCGTGGGGGCGCGTGCAGTAGTTTCTGGGGAAACGTTCAACTAGGTTTTTGGTCTAGAAGTTGTAACGAGTCTATTGGAATAGGTTTCGGGTTAATCGGACGTCGAATCGAGTTAGTTCCGCGAGGTTGAAGGCTTAGGGTCTCGGTTCATTACGTTTAGGACCCGGGAATTTTTTTGGGAAAATTAGGAGGACCTTTGTTAACATATAGTGACATAGTTTGGTGACTTGTGATAGGATCGGGAATCCCCGAGGAGGTCGAGGAACGTGCAGGACGTTCAGGACACGAGTGACGTGCCCGGTATCTGTGAGTGGACCCCTTCTCTATACTTGAGCATGCATAACTTCTTTTCTAAAATTTTTTTATGGTTTTACTCATGATTTCATGTTTATTGAGTATGCTATGTTGGTTTTATATAATTGCACGTTTTTTGAGAAGTTCGGTTTCAGCGCGTTTTACGAGGAAGCTTTGAATTCTGATTTCGATGCCATGATTTTGGGGATTTCAAATGGTAAATGGTTTTCAATGATTATAAAAGGATTTTGGAACATGATTTTGATGATCAAGATTTTCGGTTTTAGAATCGGATTTCGGAAAGCGGAATTTGGTTTTAAAGTTGAAAAGTGGAATTCCGGATTTGGGTTCGGAATGACGGTTCTGGATGCCGGAATGGCTTCGGACCAGTGATTTCGGATTAAGATTTGAATATGAATTTAGAAATGGTTTTCAAATGGTTTTGATTGGATTTTCTGGATCTGGTTATTGGGTTTAAAGACCAGGATATTGTGATTGTCGGGGGACGGGCCCGGATTGGGTTTAAAGACCCGGATTGAGTTTAAAGACTCGGATATATTGATATTTCCCCCGTAGGCCTGTTGAGTTTAATGACTCGGGAGTTTAATGACTCGGATTATTGAGGCCTGGATTGAGTTTAAAGACTCGGGAGTTTAAAGACTCGGATAGGTCCAGCAGGTTTGATCGGATAATGATTGTTTGGTATTTATGCTTTTTGATATGGTTTTATAATGCTTATGACGTGGTTTCTATAACTGTTTTTATGACGATTCTGCAACTATTTTTATGACGATTCTGCAACTATTTTTATGACGATCCTTATGTGATTTACCACTGGTTTCAGCTCATGGGTTATGCATGTGTGTTTTCAAAACGGAGGGCTAAAACCCTAGTGACAGGACCCATCCCAATCCGCCCGAGATTAGTGCGGGATGACCCTGCTCCCGTCTGACACGAAGTGTCAGACAAGGGATATTTCCGACCTTTTCCCTCCCGGGCTATCAGAGTACACTAGGATCCGGAGGAGGTATGTGATATCTCGGTTTCTGCTACAGTCCACATCCGATGTCAACCTGAAGGGCAGTCAAAACATTAAAAGCTGTGAGTGGACAAAACAAGAGTTTGTAAAAACAGTTTATCGAAAAGACATTTGTACCCTTCACTAAAAAACATGCATGCATTCAAAAACCATTTATCCAGAAAAACCATAGGTGGGAACTAAGCCCAAAACCAAGATTGAAATAACCATAAAGACTCAACCGTACGGGCCACTGCCCAAAACCTGTGTAACCACACATCATATATCATATTTATATCATATACACATATAATTCACACAACCAATCCTGTCACAGTTTTCAAAGCAACGCGTGTGCTACCAAGGTCTCAATTCGAGTCTTCTCAAAGTCAAGATCAATGTCCGCAGACCATTGACCCTACCCGAGGTAATAGTAATCATAGCCTTCCTGAGAGTAAGGAACCCAACTGGGGGGTGACTCCACTCAGTCGGTGCTCCGTGACTACTCCGGGGTCCACCCAGGCCAACGACCCTCCCCGGAGGAGATAATAGAAGTAAAGAAAGGTATATGAATACATATATATACATAACATAAACATTCATGCTTGGTTCCCTTGAACCGTCATGATCCATAACATCCATAACAAGGGTTCATGCCGGTTCCCATAAACCGTCATGAACTAGAATGATCTGACAAAGGTTCATGCCGGTTCCCATAAACCGTCATGAACCACAATGACCTTTCCAGAGTTCATGCCGGTTCCCATAAACCTTCATGAACTTGGAAATCCATCTAGGGTCCCTGACCCGAAATCATCAGTGTAAAACAACTGGGTGTCGTGCCCGAACATATGACATCAACTGGGCATCGTGCCCGATATCTAAGGGTCAGTCACGACTCCGATCATTGTGATGTGTGCAACCATCCATCCAGGACCGCCCTCAATCCTGGTATGTCGCTGTGAACATATCAACCGACGCGACCATCCCAAGATCATGGTGCACTCATCACCGATCGATATCCTGAACCGTCAGCACTCCGAAGTCGAGCCTCCCCAGGCTGCCCGACCACGAATCGTGCATCGTGACCTCTCCGGAAGGAACACATCCCAATCCGGAGGCGAGCGTCGTATCGTCGATCGCGGTGCATATAGCACCCGTCGCGACTACTATTTAGACCCGAAGGTCGTAAATAGCGTCATATGCCCGAGACAAAACCAAATGGGTCTCATACCCGAGTTTATCCTTTTAGAAATCCAAAACCTTTTCATTTACACCAATAAAGACATACAAACCCGTATAGGCACCGTATAGGGCCGAAACCTCGAAATACGTACCTATACGTAACCACACACAACTACACCTATGGCATCATCAAACATGTATGAAAACATATAATAAACATTTATGCATGCACCAATTTAGAAAACAAGGTCCACTCACAGACCGTCCGAGTTGCCGCCTCGATTTGCGTGCCATACGGCTCCCCAAGCCGATCACCATCACCGGGACTCCCAAACCTGTCCAAATTTTAATAGAAGGTTACTAACTACTTAATTAACCTCCCATTAAAGCCCCGTAATTTTCCCGAACTTTTAACTATTTTTAAAACCGATCCTAAACCTTCCGATGCCCCGAAACATATCGAGACGGTTTCCGATCGATACGAAACCAGTCCCAAAATGTTCGTTACATCGAATAGAATGTTTCACATGTTGAACACTTCCTTGAAATGTGGACCACGGGCCCTCACGCACCCCAAGAAGGCTCCTGCGCGTGAGACCACGCGCCTACTGTTCATCACCCCAAACCTCCAGTCGAACCCGGTCCACCTGCAACTGAACCGGTCTGGACCGGCTGACCAGTTCAACCCTCAATCCGTCCATTTTTCAACCCCATTTCAATCCATTTTGATCCTAAACTCATCCTACTCTCCATTCTAATCATTTTATACGTTAAAACGGCATTAAAAACCATCAAACCCGTGCCCTTCAATTCGGCCATGGCGGAGGTATTTTCCTCCGCCGTCCACGGCCCTTCCCGACCATCCCCAACCTCAAAACCTATCCCAATCGACTCCTAGGACCTCCAGATAGCATTTCCAATTAATGAAATCGATTAAAAACCCTTAAACCCAAACTTCAAAATTTTAAATATTTTCTTACCTCACAGCTCAGCCGTCCACCACCTTGAGCCACCACCCTCAGTCCCAGTCCTTCATCATCCAGCCCTTCCTCATTCCTCACACTCACTCACGGTCATAAGAGGAATGGTGATGGTGTGTGTGTGTGTGGTTGTTTCGGGTTTGTGAAGGAAAAAGAAGAAATTGAAATGGATATGGGGGGTGGGTTTCGGGTTTGAGGGAAAGGAAATGAATAGGATGAAGTGATGATCAGATGAGAGAATGAGAGATGTAGGGTGAGGATTTAAAGATGGAATTGAAATGGATGGACAGGATTAGTTGTAGGAT
The DNA here is from genome assembly GCA_032719365.1 of Prinsepia uniflora. Classification (NCBI taxonomy): domain Eukaryota; kingdom Viridiplantae; phylum Streptophyta; class Magnoliopsida; order Rosales; family Rosaceae; genus Prinsepia; species Prinsepia uniflora. The sequence goes on along the minus strand of CM064864.1, from coordinate 15,762,903 downwards.
AGATTAATTATAAAATAATACAAATAATACTATTTAATTAGCATAGATCCACCTTTTTAGGGACTAGCCAATGGGAGTCATCCATAGGTCCACCTAAAATATCTGCCCAATCAGATATTGCCAACTCAGCCCCGTCTCGAAGTACGTGCATAGTGAAACTGAACTTCCGTGACCTATAACTCTCCCGTTCGAAGTCCGATTTCAGCGTGCCGCCTGTCCACGGATTCGTATCGTCCTTATCTACGTAACGGTCTTCAACCCTCGGCCATCGGACCTCTTGGTCAAAAAGTCAACATTTGCCCCTTTTTAACCAAAATTACCAAAATGCCCCTAAATTTCCGAACGTCATAACTTCCTCCTCGAACGTCAGAATTGAACATGCCACCTGTCTATGAACTCGTGACGTCACGAACTACGTCACGGTCATCGGTCAAAGTCCGTTTGACCGCCCGAACGAAAAGTCAACGTTTAGCCCACGTCCAAGGGCAAAATGGTCATTTCGCATCGTTCGTCCGATTTCGCTCAACTAATCACGGATTAGCCTCACTAATTGTGATTAGTCACTAATATAATTTAGGAATTTGGGACGGGTCGTTACAACCTTCCCTCCTTAATTAATTTCGTCCCCGAAATTCCAACCGACCTAATTCCAACCGTTCTTCCCTCCTTAATTTAGTTCCGTTCTCGAAACTCCAATTATCCTAATTCCACATCCACCTTGTGGAAAGTAATCTTAACTCACAACACGTGTACACTAGTACACCCACTAGCCAGAACAATACTCGTCTGCAACCAGACGAATACTCGTCTGCAACCAGACGTACCACTAACACTCACGTCGTATCGACTACATTCAATCACGTCGAATGACAGTAGCCATACGTTCCGAATTGACACAACTTGTCAAATCTACCCTTTCGCTGACATAAACAACTAGACGGTTCCTTGCTCAACACTAATATATTCTGACGTTTATTCCCGCTAGGAGTCATCAGACCTCACTCAACGATCGTCGTTGACACATCAGACAAACCGTCACCACTTGACAGTCGCCAGTCGAAACTGAGACTATACTCCCTCGTGGTTACACTAACCACCCACTCACTCAACTTGAGTATACACTTACCAACATTTCACTCGATCTGTGTGTAACTAGACCCATCAGAAATACTATGACCCAACACACAGTATTCAATGTCCAGTCCACGACCTCAACTAATCCGATGGTATCGGAACCAATCCGACTACCAACACGTTCACCAACGTACTACTGGTATAACCTATATACCATCACCAAGCACCAAAAGTCTGCCCGGTATCGTACCTCGAACAACGTACAAGGTACGTACATCTACCCATCAATCAGTCTACAACCACCTAGGTTGTAGCCAATCACGTTTCAATTAAGGAGTTCACTTATCCAATCCAGCATTAGACAAATCGAAACTCCAACCCATCATCTATTTCCAGATCCGAATCTGAATCCGCAATTTCGTAAGAAATCCCGAATCCAAACCCAGAAATCATATCCATAATCATGTCCAAATTCGAATCCGAAACCATCATTCCATAAACCGGCATTTGGAATAACCATTCCGAACCCAAATCCATAAAAGAAAATCCACAGTCAAGCTCTAGAACCAAATCCCGAATCGTCACCCAGAATCCGATTCCAAAACCCAAATCTAGAAATCCTCTTCCAAGTTCCAAAATCAAATCCTGAATCGTCATCCAGAAATCTGATTCCAAAACCTAAAATATCGTTCACGTCTACCGAGACACACTATACCCGAACCTATCGGATATCTGCTAAACCGATTACCACATTACCATCGATTGACTTCCTAGGGAAGCCACTCACAATATACGTACATCCAAAGCTAACCAAATCCGACCTCATCGGACACTTACTCACCTGAGTAATATACCATATGGGGTTCACTTCGAAAAGAAGTTCAGTCCCAACCGCCTCAACTCAAACATCCAAGTAAGAGTGATAAACTCTCCACCCATCTGGATCATCCAAATCACGATCCAGATCAATAACGATACCCAAAGTCCTAAACCAACTCCCACATCTTAAATAGATCAGTCAACGCCGAGACACGCCGAGACTGTGGGTTCTCACTGATTACCTCGTATCGATCCTTGTCATTCCACCTAGGAAAATCAAGGATGATCCAACATGATGACATCAAAACTCATCCTACGTGAATACAACCAAACTCGCTGCATTCATCACGACACGAAATCCAACATCGTCTGCCACCAAGCAGAAAATGCGAAATCTCAGTCACCTAACTTCGAAATACTCATTACTAATGCGGAAAGCCCGCATTCCACTCGTCACCTCAATCGCAACCTATCGCGATTTCGAAGTTCCAACAAGATTGGAAACAACATACTCGGACATCAACCACGTGTCCACTAACCAATTTAACTATATTTGAGATCCAATCCTGAACCACAGATACCGAACATATGCCCATCTCGACGGAGTCACATCCCAACTCGTAACTCACTGTCGTCACAATCACCGGCACCAGCACCAGCACCAGTACCAGTACACCACCTGTTAGCATCAGCACAAAGTGTGTCAATCAGACAACTCTGGATCTCCACTCATACCGAACGACGATCACGTACCTCTATTTGTATTGGAGAAACTCTGCCTCCCTTGTACCCAACAACAATGGGTATAGTCATCCTGACAACTCATACGAGAAAAAGAAAACATCCCCCGAACGTCCTCGATTCCCAACAAACGTAATTACAACAACTCTCGGTAGTAGCGCCTGCCACAGACTCGTGCAGACCTAACTACCAGACCTCGCTATCGAGACTCTGCATCCAACGGAATCCATCGACCGTACAAATTATCCCGTATCCCAAACCTGGGATTCCATCGACAAGTACCAACCCTGATAACTTGTCCAACCAAACTCTAACCAGTCGTAACTCGACTCAACCAATGTCGTTTACCAGGTCACCCATGACCTTAACTGCACCCACAATCCATCACAACTAAGTAGATCGACAACCAACTAGGTCTAACCGATAAGTACAACCTCGACTGTGAAGTGCAGTCCCAACACAAAAGCTGACGTGACTAGGCCGACTAACGAATCCAAATCCGAATAGTCGTCCAAGTCAAACCACTCGTCAACTCACATTTCCGAACCATACACATCCTACCTTAGGATTCCACAATCACGCCTAGAGTTCCCCTGAACCCAACTGCGAAAAGCAGTAAAATCAACAATATGACTGACTCCGCGATCTTGACATCGCAAGGACGTCAATCCAATCCTATCGTAAGTCCAACTAGGATTCCTCGAATGCGACTACTAACTGCCATAAGTTCAACTAGAGTTCTACGAACTCGACTGCTAACCTCCAGGAGCAGTAAACCCATTTAACTCAACAAAATCTGACCAACCAATGGTCACAATCCCGAACTATCATCAAAACGATCCCACGACATCGTGAAAGACGATCCCAACTAACTGTCACACGATCACTCTAAAATACTATTACGTTAATCCTTCCGTAGGGTCCCACACTGCCATCCACGACAGAACTATGGCAACCCTGGCATCAAATGCTGAACCAAAACAATCCACGATACAGTCCTACTAACTATCGTACCGGCACCCCAACATCAGGTTGATAACGAACTGTAGCCTATTGAGATATCACATCCTCGACCTGCGTACATACACCAAGAGCTACATGGTTGCTCGAATAGAGACAACCCCGCTCTGATAAGAGCTAATTGAGCTCCGATATGAGCTAGCCTCGCTCTGAAACCACGCTGACAGGACCCATCCCAATCCCCCCGGGATTAGTACGGGATGACCCTGCTCCCGTCTGACACGAAGTGTCAGACAAGGGATATTTCCGACCTTTGCCCTCCCGGGCAATCAGAGTATGCGAGGATCCGGAGGAGGTATGTGATATCTCGGTCTCTGCTACAGTCCACATCCGATGTCAACCTGAAGGGCAGTCAAAACATTAAAAGCTGTGAGTGGACAAAACAAAAGTTTATAAAAACAGTTTATCGAAAAGACATTTGTACCCTTCACTAAAAAGCATGCATGCATTCAAAAACCATTTATCCAGAAAAACCATAGGTGGGAACTAAGCCCAAAACCAAGATTGAAATAACCATAAAGACTCAACCGTACGGGCCACTGCCCAAAACCTGTGTAACCACACATCATATATCATATATCATATTTATATCATATACACATATAATTCACACAACCAATCTTGTCACGGTTTTCAAAGCAACGCGCGTGCTACCCAGGTCTCAATCCGAGTCTTCTTAAAGTCAAGATCAATGTCCGCAGACCACTGACCCTACCCGAGGTAATAGTAATCATAGCCTTCCTGAGAGTAAGGAACCCAACTGGGGGGTGACTCCACTCAGTCGGTACTCCGTGACTACTCCGGGGTCCACCCAGGCCAACGACCCTCCCCGGAGGAGATAATAGAAGTAAAGGAAGGTATATGAATACATATATATACATAACATAAACATTCATGCCCGGTTCCCTTGAACCGTCATGATCCATAACATCCATAACAAGGGTTCATGCCGGTTCCCATAAACCGTCATGAACCAGAATGACCTGACAAAGGTTCATGCCGGTTCCCATAAACCGTCATGAACCACAATGACCTTTCCAGAGTTCATACCGGTTCCCATAAACCGTCATGAACTTGGAAATCCATCTAGGGTCCCTGACCCGAAATCATCAGTGTAAAACAACTGGGTCTCGTGCCTGAACATTTGACATCAACTGGGCACCGTGCCCGATATCTAAGGTTCAGTCACGACTCTGATCATAGTGATGTGTGCAACCATCCATCCAGGACCGCCCTCAATCCTGGTATGTCGCCGTGAACGTATCAACCGACGCGACCATCCCAAGATCATGGTGCACTCATCACCGATCGATATCCTGAACCGTCAGCACTCCAAAGTCGAGCCTCCCCAGGCTGCCCGATCACGAATCGTGCATCGTGAACTCTCCGGAAGGAATACATCCCAATCCGGAGGCGAGCGTCGTATCGTCGATCGCCGTGCACATAGCACCCGTCGCAACCACGATTTAGACCCGAAGGTCGTAAATAACGTCATATGCCCGAGACAAAACCAAATGGGTCTCATACCCGAGTTTATCCTTTTAGAAATCCAAAACCTTTTCATTTAGACCAATAAAGACATACAGACCCGTATAGGCACCGTATAGGGCCGAAACCTCGAAATATGTGCCTATACGTAACCACACACAACTGCACCCATGGCATCATCAAACATGTATGAAAACATATAATAAACATTTATGCATGCACCAATTTAGAAAACAAGGTCCACTCACAAACCGTCTGAGCTGCCGCCTCGATTTGCGTGCCATACGGCTCCCCGAGCCGATCACCATCACTGGGACTCCCAAACCTGTCCAAATTTTAATAGAAGGTTACTAACTACTTAATTAACCTCCCATTAAAGCCCTGTAATTTTTTCGAACTTTTACCTTTTTTTAAAACTGATCCTAAACCTTCCGATGCCCCGAAACATATCGAGACGGTTTCCGATTGACACGAAACTAGTCCCAAAATGTTCATTACATCGAATAGAGTGTTTCACATGTTGAACACTTCCTCGAAATGTGGGCCACGCGCCCTCACGCACCCCAAGAAGGCTCATGCGCGTGAGACCACTCGCCTACTGGTCATCACCCCCAACCTCTAGTCGAACCCGGTCCACCTGCAACTGAACCGGTCTGGACCGGCTGACCGGTTCAACCCTCAATCCGTCCATTTTTCAACCCCATATCAATCCATTTTGATCCTAAACTCATCCTACTCTCCATTCTAATCATTTTATACGTTATCTACGTAACGGTCTTCGGCCCTCGGCCATCGGACCTCTTGGTCAAAAAGTCAACATTTGCCCCTTTTTAACCAAAATTACCAAAATGCCCCTAAACTTCCGAACTTCATAACTTCTTCCTCGAACGTCAGAATTGAACGTGCCACCTGTCTATGAACTCGTGACGTCACGAACTACGTCACGGTCATCGATCAAAGTCTGTTTGACCGCCCGAACGAAAGGTCAACATTTAGCCCACGTTCAAGGGTAAAATAGTGATTTCGCATCGTTCGTCCGATTTCGCTCAACTAATCACGGATTAGCCTCACTAATTGTGATTAGTCACTAATCTAATCTAGGAATTTGGGACGGGTCGTTACACCTGGTTTGATTATAAAACGGTTTTCGAAACTTTTATTCTTTTGGTCCACTCACACTTTCTGGTTTTTATTTGCCCTACAGGTCGTGGAGCTAGCGCGAGGGTTGAAGTTGAGGCAGCGTCGGAGGCATAGAATACTCGAGAGTGACCCCGGAGTGGTTCAAATTTTCCATTGTGCGTATGTTTTGTGTATCGGTTTTGCCTTCTTAGTGTGGTACTATGCTCTGTATAATTGCTGACTTTGGGATGTTGTAAATTCTCCTGCGTCTGACAATGTAATTTGTGGTTTCTGTGAGGTTGTTTCGGTCTTTCGTTTTTGGGTTGTTAGACGGGAGCAGGGTTTAGTCCCTAATCCTGGGGGGATTAGGGGTGGGCCCTGACAAGGAACCTATAGGAATTGAAAGATTGGGAAACAGAACAAAAATGGAGGAAATATGGGCTTGGACCGGTCACGCCAGTCCAAATGGACCGGATTGCAAGGTTGGACCGAACTGGCCGGTCTGCGCGAAGACATGGATGACACTGTGCAAGCGCGTGGCTTTCACGCACAGCTCCTTTGGCCAGCACGTGAGGGCGCGTGGCACACTTTCTAGGGAAGTGTTCAACATGACTTTTAATCCATTCGATGTAACGAACCTTTTGGGACTGATTTGGGAGGTTAATGAAGTAGTTAGTAAGCCTCTAGTATGACTTGGACAGGTTTGGGAGTCCCGGTGATAATGATTAGCCTGAGGAGGCTTACGACACGCATATCGAGGCGTTAGTATATGACGGTCTGTGAGTGGACCTTGATTTCTAAATTGTGATGCATGCAATGTTTTATATGTTTAATAGATATGATTTCTATCATGATGATTATGGATTGGTGATTTACATGATTACACATATTTTGAGGTAATTTACGTATTTGAACGTATATCGAGGTTTATGGTTTTATACCGATTATACGTGCTTATGGTTTTGGTAGTGGTTTAATGAAATGATTTTGGATTTGAAATAGTAAACTCGGGCATGAGACCCATTTGTTTTGGAAACTCTCAGATTTGAAGTCTATTTTAGTTACTTTATCGGGTTAGGGGCCCAATTGGTTCGTGAATTGATTTCGGATTTGAAAATATGGAATCAGGCATGAGACCCATTTGATTTACGAACTATCAGACTTTGAGTCCATTTGATTTAGTAAGGCATTGGGCCGGAGGCCCAGTTGGTTTACGAAATCGAGCTTGAGGCCCAGTTGGTTTACATGATCGGGCTTGAGGCCCAATTGGTTATGATATCGGGCATGAGTTGTAACGCCCCGAAAATCCAAAGACTGTAAAATATTAAAATAATATGTAAAATGACGTTTTTACCCTTGGAGGGATGTGGTTAAATGTTGACTTTTTGTTTGGAATAATTTTGTACATTTTTCAAGGACCATTGTGTAGGTCTCGGGACGCTGAATCCGTAGACAGGTGGCACGTCGAAAACGGAGCTCGGATGAAAAAGTTACGGGCCTGGGAAGTTCAGGGGAAAAATGGTCAATTGTGACATGAAGGGTAAAACGGTAATTTGGGCAGCCCAGTGAAATAGTAAAATAGTGGCTGATTCAGCCCACTTTAGCCCAGAATGTGACACCTGTCACTTGAATGCAATTGATTAGTGGCATTGTTTGCCGCTAAACATACAGATTAAAATAAAACATGTATATCTCCTTCTTAACCTTGATCGATCCATTCCATCCCAGATATTGAGAGAGACTGAACAAAGAACAAAAGGGAGAAATTGTGTGAGGAAAACTGAGTGAAAACCGAGAGGAATACAGCACAAATAGAACTGGAACCATACCGAAAAAAAAACCCGAAAAACTACCCAAAACAATTAATGTCGAATTCGATTTTTTAGACGGTTTTGAATGAAATTAACTTGACATTTAGCCTTCTGGGAGCTAAACGAATCAAACCAGATCAAGTGGGAAGGAAATTGGTGGCGATTTGACGAAGAACAGATCCTGCGACATCTTTGAATTTCGACGGTTGAGTTTGAATATTTAGAGGTAAGGATTCTTGAAATTGGTCTTAAAGTTATGTTGAGAATGGACATAGGATGCTTCCTGTGTGGTTAATTGATTGAAACAACGTGATTTTGAGTAGAACCCAATTGAGAACCCGTCCGGTATCCATTTTGAGTCGAGGGCTTTTAGGACCCATTTCATCCAATTGAAGTGACAGATCCCAAATAAACATGGAATAGATGACAATAAGTGAAGGAATGAACAAAATCGAGGTCGGATTGAGGGAGATTGCACCGGGTCTGATCGCAGGTTCTCGACCCGTTTACCAGGAAATCGGGTGAGGACGACGGTACTGTAGCAGTATTGTGCACGGCGCGTGGCTTTCACGCGCAGCCGCTTACGGCGGCGCGCGAGGGCACGTGGCTGAGAGTTTGACTTTGGGTCCAACAAACTTTTTGATGTTCTCGAGGATATGGACCTATTGGCGTTGGTTTCGGGTCAATCAGATATGAATTTAGATTAGTTTTGAGTACCCGAAGCGTATAGGTTACGTTTTAAATAATATTATTTTATTCCGACGATTAGGGAATTCGTACATGGGGTTATGTGATAACCTAGTGACCTGATATTACTTTGTTTGACAGGCCGGAATAGTCCCAGGACGTCGGAATAGAATGAATAGCTCGAAACTGAACAATCTGGACGGTGTGTGAGTGGACTTTTGTTTTCTACCCTGAATGCATGCATATATGTTTTAAATGCTTTATAATAGGATTTGACATGATTTGGTATAATTGATGTTTCATTATGATGATTTCCAGATTTTGGGAATATTATATTATTTTATTTGCTTTGGGGCACATTTTTCAAGAAAACCGTGACATTGTTGTTTTGGGTGAAGGCCCGGGATTTGAGAGTGGTTTTGACGCGGCTTATGAGTCGAGAAATGATTTTGATGGATTTGTGTTGTGGCTTTATGTGAAACTGGCAATTGAGGTTGCGGTTACGCGGATTTGCCTGAAAATGGTTTTTGATTCCAAATGCAATTATTTTTTACTGGCTTTTATGGTACGAATATGTTGTGGATATTAGGGCTTTCGGCGTGGAATATGTTTCCCCCGAAGTACACCCTGGAGATAACGCTCGCCTCCGGGATGGATGTGTGTACCCCAGAGAGGTCACGTAGCACGGTCTGTTGTCGTGCAGCCGAGGGAGGCTCGACTCAGATCATATGTGCTGGATGATATGGAGATCAGTCAGTGATATGTTCACGACGATGTGGATTGCCGGCTGGTGATGTGTTCACAGCGGCGGATGCTCGGATTTTGAGCGGTCCTTGAGCCTATTGGTTTGCACGCATTACAGGGATAACGTGACTATATGAGATTGGACCTAGATCCTGTGATTTTATTAATGTTTGAGATTTATGCTTATGCTTTGATTATTTGACTTATGATTTATGATATGCATGCATGTTTATGAAACTGGAGGGTAAGACTGTATTTTGATAAATGTATTTCTAAACGTTTCTTTTGTCCACTCACACCTTTGATGTTTTATTTGCCCTCCAGGCCAGTGCACAGGTACTGAGGATAGTATCGAGGCAGAGGAATAAACAGACCGTTGCGTACTCAGCACCTTACAGCGTAGGATTTTGACCCCTACTTGTCAGATTACCTATGCTCGGTAAACCTATTGATTAGTCAAACTTGTGAAGTCAACGGTCCTGGAACACTGAACTATCCATTGTCTGACAATGTTTATCGTTTGTTATGTTATGTTTATATATGTAAGGCTACTTTTGGTACTTTCGAGTTATTTTCAGACGGGAGCAGGATCTTTCACGATTATTGTAACGACCCGTCCCAAATTCTTAGATTAGATTAGTGAGGTTAATCCGTGATTAGTAGGGCGAATTCGGACGAACGATGCAAAATGACCGTTTTGCCCCTAGCGTGGGTAAAACGTTGACTTTTCGTTTGGGCGGTCAAATGGACTTTGACCGATGACCGTGACGTAGTTTATGACGTCACGAGTTCGTAGACAGGCGGCACGTCGAATTCGGACGTTCGACGGCAAAGTTATGGTTCACGGAAGTTAAAGTGCACTATTGCACGAATTACTAAATGGGTTAAATTTTGGACTTTAGTGGGGCCCAGATATTTAATGGAGGCCCAATGGATGAGTGACATGTGTCACCCATCCACTGGACATTCCTTCACATACATGCATCGACCATTTCATTTCTTCATTTCAAAACCCACACCCATTACCCGATCTCACCATTTCTCTCCGTCTCTGTGCAACCCAAACCCATCCAACCTTCAACCCATGACTAGCTGGGAGGACCAGAGAGTGAGAGGAAGGCCGTGGATGTGGTGGCCGGCCCAGGACGGAGCCGCCTTGGGCGGTGGAGCCACAAACCCGAGAGGTTCACGGTAAGCCCATTTTCAATCCAATTTCCATTTTTATTGCTACGGGTCATTTTGGTTGCTTCCAATCAATTAAATGGGTTATCAGGATTGTGTTAGGAAGGTTTTAGGAAGCATGGGATGGCTGTGAAGCCGTGGGTGCAATTTTGAAGGTTTGAACCGTATGGTTCAAAATGGGACCTTGGGTTTTGGACGGTTTTAGGTGGTTTTAGTGATTGGAAATGATAGGGAATGAAGAGATATGAATTATAGGATTAATTAGGGTTGAAATCGGACCAAAATAGGGGAGGAAAACCACTGAACCGGTCACGTCGGTTCAGCACAGTGCATGAACAGTGAACCGGTTCAGCATAGTAACCGCTGGAGGTTAGGGACGATGAACAGTATTTTCGACCTTCTAGGGGTGTGTAAATAGTAATTTGGGAAAGTGTTCAACACGTGAAATCTTCTATTCGATGTAACGAAAGTTTTGGGACTGGTCTCGCGTCAATCGAACATCGTTTCGATAGGTGTCGGGGTGTCGGAAGGTTTAGGATCGGTTTAAAAATAGCTAAAACTTCGGGAAAATTACGGGGCTTTGGTAGGAGGTTAATTAAGTAGTTAGTAACCTTCTATTAAAATTTGGACTGGTTTGGGAGTCCCGGTGACATTGATCGGCTCGGGAGAGCCTATGGCACGCAAATCGAGGCGGCAGCTCGGACGGTCTGTGCGTGGACCTTGTTTTCTAAATTGGTGCATGCATAAATGTTTATTATATGTTTTAAATACTTGTTTGTGATGCCATGATTGCATTTGGATGTGTGGTTACGTATAGGCACGTGTTTCGAGGTTTCGGCCCTATACGGTGCCTATACGGGTCTGTATTCTTTTATTGGTCTAAATTAAATGGTTTTGGATTTCCAAAAGGATAAACTCGGGTATGAGACCCATTTGGTTTTTTCTCGGGCATATGACTCTATTTACGACCTTCGGGTCTAAATCGTGGTCGCGACGGGTGCAATGTGCACAGCGATCAACGATACGATGCTCGCCTCCGGATTGGGATGTGTTCCTTCCGGAGAGGTCATGATGCAAGATTCGTTGTCGGACAGCCCGGGAGGGCAAATGATGGAAATATCCCTTGTCTGGCACTTCGTGTCACACGGGAGCAGGGTCATCCCGCGTTAATCCCGAGGGGATTGGGATGGGTCCTGTCAACGTGGTATCAGAGCGGGGTTGTCTCTATTCGAGCAACCGTGTAGCTCTTGGAGTTTGTACGCAGGTCGAGGATGTGATATCTCAATGGGCTTCAGTTCATTATCAACCTGATAGTTAGGATGCCTATACGATATTTAGTAGGTTTGAATCGCGGATTGTTTTGGTTTGGAATTTGATACCGGGGTTGCCATAGTTCTGTTGTGGATGACAGTGTGGGACCCTACGGAAGGATGGACGTAATGGTACTTTCGAGTTGTGATCGTGAGACGGTTAGTTGGGATCGTCTTCACCATGTCGTAGGATCGGTTCTGGTGACTGGTTTGGAATTATGACCATCCGATGATCGGATTTGGTTGAGTTAAATGGATTTACTGCTCCTGCAGTTAGCAGCCAGATTCGGGGAATCCTAGTTGGATTGGCGGTAGGATTGGATTGAAGTCTTTGCGATGTCGGGACCACGTGGTCGGTCAATTCGTGGAGTGTACTGCGGTTGGCAGTAGCAGTTGGGTTCAGAGTGACCCTAGGGCTTGATTGTGGAACCCTACTTTAGGGTGTATGGTTCGGAAAGGTGAGTTGACGAGTGGTGTGACTTCGACGACTATTCTGATTTGGGTTTGTTAGTCGGTCTAGTCATGTCAGCTTTTGTTGGGACTGCACTCTGCAGTCGAGGTTGTATTTATCGGTTAGACCTAGTTTGTCGTGCTACTTCAGTTGTGATGTACTGTTGGTGCAACTAAGATCATGGGCGACCTGGTAGACGACATTGGTTGAGTCGAGTAACGACTGGTTAGTGATTAGTTGGACAAGTTATCAGGGTTGGTACTTGTCGATGGAATCCCAGGTTTGGGATACGGAGTAGTGGTACGGGCGAGTGATTTCGTTGGATGCGGAGACTCGATAGTGATACCTGGTAGTTAGGTCTGCATGAGTTTGTGGCAGGCGCTACTACCTAGTGTAGTCGTAGTTATGGTTGTTGGGAATCGGGGACGTTTCCATTTCTTGTATGAGTTGTCAGGGTGACTGTAGCCAGAGTTGTCGGGTACGATGGAGGCAGATTTTCTCCTTTTCGAGCAGAGGTACGGGGTCATCGCTCGGTATGAGCGGAGATCTAGGGTTTTTCTGTTTCACACGCTAGATGCAGAGGCTGATGCTGATGCTTGTGTGCTGGTGACAGTAAGTTGGTGCTGGTACTAGCGCGGGTGCTGGTACTGGTGATTGTGGTGATTTTGAGTCACATCCGTCGTGATGGGCATATGTTCGGTATCTGTGGTCCCAGAGTGGATCTCAGATAGAGTTAAATTGGTTATGGGACACGTGGTTGATGTTCGAGTATGTTGTTTCCAATCTTGTTGCAACTTCGGAATCGCGAGAGGTTGCGATTGAGGTGACGAGTGGAATGCGGGTTTTCTGCATTGGTAATGGGTATTTCGAAGTCATTTTGGGTGACTTCTCAGATTCTACCATGATTGTTGATGGTAGATGATGTTGATGATGTAGACGTTGTTGGTTGCCACTAGTACACTGATCGTGTATTGGTTGGTGGACCCGGATTCGTCTTGGGTAGTAGGACAGAGTTGAGTATATCGAAGTTACATGACTGAGATTCCTCATATCTGCTGGGTAGCAGACGATGTTGGATTATGTGGCGTGGTGAATGCAACACGTTTTGGTTGCGTTCACGTAGGATGAGTATTGGTGTCTTTGTGTTGGATCATCTTTGGATTTTCCTAGGTGGAATTCCAAGGATCAATACGAGGTAATCAGTGAAAACCCACATTCTCGGCGTGTCTCGTCGTCTACTGATTTGTTTAGATGTGGGAAATGGTTGAGGACTTTAGACGTCGTGATGATCGGGGATCATGACGTCTATGGTCGGTTGACGTAGTGATGGATCTAAATCGTGATCTTGATGATCCAGATTGGTGGAGAGTTTATCGCTCATACTTGGATGTTTGAGTGGAGCATGTTGGGACTGAACTTCTTTTCGAAGTGAATCTCGTACGGTATAGTACTCAGGTGAGTAGTTCTCCGACGTGGTCGAATATGGTCAGCCTTAAAGATGTGTTGATATTGGAATTGGCTTCCCTATGAAGTCAATCGATGGTAATGTGGTAATCGTTTGAACATGTATCCGATAGGTTCGGATATAGTACGTCTCGGTAGACGTGAACGATATTTCGAGTTTTGAAATCAGATTTCTGGATGACGATTCAGGATTTGATTTTGGAACTGGAAAGAGGATTTCTGGATTTGGGTTTTGGAATCGGATTCTGGAGCTTGACAGTGGATTTTCTTTTATGGATTTGGGTTCGGAATGGTCATTCCTAATGCCGGTTTACATAATGATGATTTCGGATTCGAATTTGGACATGATTATGGATATGATTTCTGGGTTTGGATTTGGGATTTCTTACGAAATTGCAGATTCGGATTTGGAAATGAATAATGGGTTGGAGTTTTGATTTGTCTAATGCTGGATTGGACAAGTGAACTCCATAATTGAAACGTGATTGGCTACGACCTAGACGGTTGTAGGCTGATTGATGGGTAGATGTATGTACCTTGTACGTGGTTTGGGGTATGATACTGGGCATACTTGTGGTGTCTAGTGATGGTATATAGGTTATACCAGTAGTAGGTTGGTGAACGTGTTGGTAGTCGGCTTAGTCCCGATACCATTGGATTAGTCGAGAACGTGAACTGGACATTGAATACTGTGTATTGGGTCATAGTAGTTTTGATGGGTCCGGTTACACACAGGTCGAGTGTTTTGTTGGTATACGTATACTCAAGTTGAGTGAGTTGGTGGTTAGTGTAACCACAAGTGGGTATAGTGTCAGTTTTTGACTGACGACTTTCAAGTGGTGACGGTTTATAGGAGGTGTCAATGTGGATCGTTGTGTGTGGTCTGATGACTCCCTGTGGGAGCAGATAGCAGGATAGATTGGTGATTGAGAAAGGAACCGTCTAGTTGGTTGTGTCAGAAGTGGTAGATCTGAAAAGTGGTTAGCTCATAGGATACGTGGACTGCTCTGATACTGACAAGTGGTGTCAGTTTGGAACGTGTGATTTCTGTCATTCGACGTGGTCGAATGTAGTCGATATGACATGAGTGTTAGTGGTACGTCTGGCTGCAGATGAGTATTGTTCTCGTTAGTTGGTGTACGAGTGTATACTTGTCGTGAGATCGAATTATTTCCACGAGGTCGATGTAGAATCAGGGTAATTGGAGTTTCGAGAACGGGACTAATTAAGGAGGGGAAAACGGTTCGATTAGGTCGGTTGGAATTTCAAGGACGAAATTAATTAAGGAGGGAAGTTGTAACGACCCATCCCAAATTCTTAGATTAGATTAGTGACTACTCACGATTAGTGAGGTTAATCCGTGATTAGTAGGGCGAAATCGGACGAACGATGCAAAATGACTGTTTTGCCCCTAGCGTGGGTAAAACATTGACTTTTCGTTCGGGCGGTCAAATGGACTTTGACCGATGACCGTGACGTAGTTCGTGATGTCACGAGTTCGTAGACAGGCGACACGTCGAATTCGGACGTTCGACGACGAAGTTACGGTTCACGGAAGTTCAAGTGCACTATTGCACGAATTACGAAACAGGTTAACTTTTGGACTTTAGTGGGGCCCAGATATTTAATGGAGGCCCAATGGATGAGTGACAAGTGTCACCCATCCACTGGACATTCCTTCACATACATGCATCGACTATTTCATTTCTTCATTTCAAAACCCACACCTATTACCCGATCTCACCTTTTCTCTCTGTCTATGTGCAACCCAAACCCATCCAACCTTCAACCCATGACCAGCTGGGAGGACTAGAGAGTGAGAGGAAGGCCGTGGATGTGGTGGCCGGCCCAGGACGGTGCCGTCGTGGGCGGTGGAGCCACAAACCCGAGAGGTTCAGGGTAAGCCCATTTTCAATCCAATTTCCATTTTTATTGCTATGGGTCATTTTGGTTGCTTCCAATGAATTAAATGGGTTATTAGGATTGTGTTAGGAAGGTTTTAGGAAGCTTGGGACGGCTGTAAAGCCGTGGGTGCAGTTTTGAAGGTTTGAACCGTATGGTTCAAAATGCAACCTTAGGTTTTGGACGGATTTAGGTGGTTTTAGTGATTGGAAATGATAGGGAATGAAGAGATATGAATTATAGGATTAATTAGGGTTGAAATCGGACCAAAATAGGGGAGGAAAACCACTGAACCAGTCACGCCAGTTCAGCACAGTGCATGAACAGTGAACCGGTTCAGCACAGTAACTGCTGGAGGTTAGGGACGATGAACAGTATTTTCGACCTTCTAGGGGTGCGTGAACAGTAATTTGGGAAAGTTTTCAACACGTGAAATCTTCTATTCAATGTAACGAAAATTTTGGGACTGGTCTCGCGTCAATCGAACATCGTTTCGATAGGTTTTGGGGTGTCGGAAGGTTTAGGATTGGTTTAAAAATAGTTAAAAGTTCGGGAAAATTACGGAGCTTTGGTAGAAGGTTAATTAAGTAGTTAGTAACCTTCTATTAAAATTTGGACAGGTTTGGGAGTCCCAGTGACAATGATCGGCTCGGGAGAGCCTATGACATGCAAATCGAGGCGGCAGCTCGGACGGTCTGTGAGTGGACCTTGTTTTCTAAATTGGTGCATGCATAAATGTTTATTATATGTTTTAAATACTTATTTGTGATCATGAGTGCATTTGGATGTGTGGTTACATATAGGCACGTGTTTCGAGGTTTCGGCCCTATACGGTGCCTATACGGGTCTGTATTCTTTTATTGGTCTAAATTAAATGGTTTTGGATTTCCAAAAGGATAAACTCGGGTATGAGACCCATTTGGTTTTGTCTCGGGCATATGACGCTATTTACGACCTTCAGGTCTAAATCGTGGTCGCGACGGGTGCTATGTGCACGGCGATCATCGATACGACGCTCGCCTCCGGATTGGGATGTGTTCCTTCCGGAGAGGTCACGATGCACGATTCATGGTCGGGCAGCCTGGGGAGGCTCGACTTCGGAGTGCTGACGGTTCAGGATATCGATCGGTGATGAGTGCACCATGATCTTGTGGTGGTAGCGTCGGTTGATACGTTCACGGCGACATACCAGGATTGAGGGCGGTCCTGGATGGATGGTTGCACGCATCACTGCGGTCGGAGTCATGATTGACCTTAGATATCGGGCACGGTGCCCAGTTGAGTCATATGTTCGGGCACGAGACCTAGTTGTTTTACACTGATGATTTCGGGTTAGGGACCCTAGATGGATTTCCAAGTTCATGACGGTTTATGGGAACCGGCATGAACTTTGGAAAGGTCATTGTGGTTCATAACGGTTTATGGGAACCGGCATGAACCTTTGTCAGGTCATTCTGGTTCATAACGATTTATGGGAACCGACATGAACCCTGGTTAATGGATGTTATGGATTATGACGGTTCAGGGGAACCGGGCATGAATGTTTATGTTATGTATATATATGTTCATATACCTTCCTTTACTTGTTCTATTATCTCCTCCGGGGAGGGTCGTTGGCCTAGGTGGACCCCGGAGTAGTCACTGAGCACTGACTGAGTGGGAGTCACCCCAGTTGGGTTCCTTACTCTCAGGAAGGCTGGTTACTATAACCTCAGGGCGGGTCAGTGGTCTTCGGACATTGACTTGGTACCTGAAAGACTTGGGTTTGAGACCCCGGGTAGCATGCGCGTAGCTTTGGAAACCGTGACAGGATTGGTTGTGTGAATTATATGTATATGTGATGTATGCTATATATGATATATGATGTGTGTTTACACAGGTTTTGGGCAGTGGCCCATATGGTTGGTTTCTTATGATTTGGGCCTAGTCCCTTATGGATTTGGGCAGTGGCCCGTATGGTCGTTTTCATTATGGTTCTTTCAACCTTGGTTTTGGGCTTAGTCCCACATATGGTTCTTTCGGTTAAATGGTTTTCGAATGCATGCATGCTTTTTAGTGAAGGGTACAAATGTCTTCTTATGAAATGTTTTTATAAACTCTTGTTTTGTCCACTCACAGCTTTTAATGTTTTGACTGCCCTTCAGGTTGACATCGGATGTGGTAGCAGAGACCGAGATATCACATACCTCCTCCGGATCCTGGCGTACTCTGATAGCCCGGGAGGGCAAAAGACGGAAATATCCCTTGTTTGACACTTCGTGTCAAACGGGAGCAGAGTCATCCCGCATTAATCCCGAGGGGATTCGGATGGGTCCTGTCAATTATCGAGGGATAATCGGGATGGGTCTTGTCACGAGTCCCAGTTACGGTTTATAAATATGATTTCGGGTTTGGAGACCCTAACTGGATTTTGATTTGGAGACATGGATTTCTGGTTTCATGATGGTTTATGGGGACCGGGCATGGATCCTTTGAAAGGTTTGAAAGGTTTTGAGAATGATTACAAAATGGTTTTTCATATACCATAATTTATTTATGGATTGTCTCATCCGGGGAGGGTCGTTGGCCTAGGTGGACCCCAAGTAGTGACGGAGCACTAACTGAGTGGAGTCCCCCCCGTGGGGTACCTTACTCTCAGGAAGGCATATATGGATTATAACACTCAAGGAGGGTCATTGATCTACGGACATTGACTTGGGTGGACCATAGGGTTTGAGACCCCGGGTAGAACGCATGTAGCTTTGGAAACCGTGACAGGATTAGTTATATGATATTTGGTATATGGTAAACATGATTTCTTGGATTTGCGAAATTGTGTTTTATGAATAGTAAATGGATTTGGGCAATGACCCACATACTTGGATTTACGGTTTTGGGCTGAGTTCTCATATATGGTTGAAATGATTTATGGATTTGTGTAAATGGTTTTGGGCTGGGGCCCGTACGACTTGGATTTACAGAATTTGGGGCTGAGACCCTAATAATAGTAATTTGAATAAATGGTTTGGTAAATGATTTTCGAAAGCATGCATAATTTTTAGTGAAGGGCATAAATATCTTTATGAAATGTGTTTTTATGAACTTATTGCTTTTCTTCCACTCACAGTTTTTAATGATTTTAATGCCCATCAGGTTGATCACATGTGCGAACTATAGCAGAGACCGAGACATCACACTCCTCTACCCGATCCTGGCGCGCTCTGGAAGCCGATCGGGCTGATGGTTTTGGATTATCCCTTGTCAGACACTTCGTGTCAAGCAGGATCATGGCACATCCCGTGTTAATCCCGGGGGGATTGGGATGGGTCGTGACAAGTGGTATCAGAGTAGGTTTTCTCTTGAGCTACGCGTAGGTCGAGGATGTGATGTCTCTATGAGCTACAGTTCGTTATCAACCTGATAGTTAGGATGCCGGTACGATAGTTAGTGGTATTGAATCGTGGATCATTTGAGGCCTGTGTGGGACCCTACTGAGGGATGAACGTAATAGTACTTTAGAGTTTTGACCATGGGATGGTTATGTCGGGATCGTTTATCACGATATTGTAGGATAGGATATGATGATAGTATGGAGTTGTGACCATTATATGGTTAGGTCATACTGAGTTGTGAATTGTACTACAGAGGGCAGTTGGGTTCAGAGGAACCCTACGGTGTGATTTTGGAACCCTAAAACATGATGGATGGTCTGGAAAGGTGAACCCTAGTGGTGATTAATGGGTTAGAGAATATGAGTACAACGGAGTTAGTTGATGACCTTGGTGGGAAACCCTAGTGTATGATGTTGGTTCAGAAATGTGAGTCGATTTGAGACTAGTTAGAGATTGGTTGGACAGGTTACCAGGGTTTGGTACTTGTCGATGGAATCTCGGAGTGGGGCTATGGAGTAGTTATTACAGGCGATTGATTCTGTTGGATGCGGAGTCTCGATTGCAATGTCTGGTGGTTGGGTCTGCACGAGTTGTGGCAGGCACTACGCGTTGTGGTTATTGAGAATCGGGGGACGTTCAGGGAACGTTTCCTTTTCTGAGTTGTTAGGGTGACTGTACCC
This sequence comes from Prinsepia uniflora, assembly GCA_032719365.1. Classification (NCBI taxonomy): domain Eukaryota; kingdom Viridiplantae; phylum Streptophyta; class Magnoliopsida; order Rosales; family Rosaceae; genus Prinsepia; species Prinsepia uniflora. The sequence continues at coordinate 15,743,040 of CM064864.1, read as the reverse complement.
AGAGTTGTTGGGTACGAGGGAGGCAGAGTTTCTCCAACTTGAGTAGAGGTATGTGGTCGTTGCTCGGTATGAGCAAAGATCCAAGGTTGTTTGATTCGCACACAGTGTGCTGATACTGGTGCGGGTGTTGGTGCTGGTGCTGGTACTGGTACTGGTACTGGTGCTGGTGCTGGTACTAGTGTTGGTGCTAGTGCCGGTGATTGTAATGACAATGAGTCACGCGTTTGGATATGACTCTATCGAGATGGGCATTTGTTCGGTATATCCGGTAGTGGATCTCGGACAGAGTTGGGCTGGACGGGATCCAGTAGGGATTGAGACGTGAGGATCGAGTAGTAATGGACCACATCCTTTTGGATGTACATAAACGGTATAAGCTGATAGGCGAACTTGGTAGTGGGTTAGACTAGTTACAGACACATGGTTGATGTCTGAGTGTGTTGGTTCCGACATGATTGGAACTTCGGAATCGAGAAAGGTTGTGATTGAGGCGACGAGGGGAGTGTTTGATTCCGCATTGGTAATGGGTGTTTCGAAGTCATTTAGGGTGACTTCTCATGTTCTTCCATGGAAGATGATGGGTGTTGTCACCAGTACGTTGATCGTGTATTGGTGGGTAGACCCGCGAATTGTTTTGGGTCGTTAGGAGGAGTTGGGTATTTTGAAGTTAGGTGAATGCAAATTCTCATTTTCTGCTTAGTGGCAGACGATGTTGGGTTACATGGTATGGTGAGTGCAGTGAGTTTTTATTTGCATTCACGTAGGATGAATTTTGATGTCATCGTCTTGCATCATCTTTGATTTTTCCTAGGTGGAATGACAAGGATTGATATGGGGTAACCACAATCTCGACATGTCTCGTCGTTGACTGATCTGTTTATGTGACACCCCGGACATTCGAGGATTTTAATATTTCAATTTAATGTGTGAATTGACGCTTTTACCCTTGTGATTGGTATGGCCAAATTGTTGACTTTTTGATTGATGAGTTAAATGGACTTTGACCTATGACCGTGACGTAGTACGGGACGTCACGAGTTCATAGACAGGTGGCACGTCCAATTCGGACGATCAGGGAAAAAGTTATGACTATCGGAAGTTCAGGGGCATTACCGTAAGTTGGACTTCACGGGCGAAAATGTTGACTTTTTGTTTGACAATTAATTTTCACGCGACTCAAGGACCGATAGGTAGGTCTCGACGTCCTGAGTCCGTAGACAGGCGGCACGCCAAAATCGGACTTCGTATGGCTGAGTTACGGGTCTAGGAAGTGAGGGGTATTTTGGTAATTTTTGAACCAGGGGCATTTTGGTCTTTTTGCCCTGGTTACTGTAGCAGACCGCGGGGGAAATGGGCGGCACCACCATGTGCGGTGGTTCTATCGTGCAATTGATTATGCTATCATGTGCTGGAATGTCTGGGTTGTCTTTTGCTTTTGAACGTGGCCTGAGCCGTCCAGCCTGCACGATCAATTGATTAATTCAAGATCGAAGCTTTTCGGGGAACATTTTTCAGTGGACAATTGGACACCCACGAGCCTCTGGGACGGCTTGAAATTGTTTAAAACCAATTAGAGCGTGGTGCTTGAGCATCACTCTGATGCTGTTATAACCAAGAACGGGTGAGGAAACCAGAGAAGCCATTTCTGGAAAAATTGGAGGGAAAATCAGTGTTTAATTTCTACGGTGTGTTGGGCCAATCTAATCGCAGAGTAAGCTTTCTGGGAGTATTTGGAACACAACCATATCAAAATCGAAGGCAACCAGCCACGGGTGAGCTGGGACGGTGACTGCCGTGTTCAGAAGAATTTCAGAGGTTTGGACGACTACTTCCAGGTGAGTTTTGATTCAATTGAGTGTGTTTTCCAGTTCGTTGTGAACTAGGATGCTTCATGTAAGGTTAATTTGATTTCGGTTTAGAAACCAGTGAGTTGGGGTGATCAACCCGTTTGGATGATCACGGGTCGAAGGGCCGTTTGAGGATTCGATTTGGCAAATTAATAACCCAGAACTTAAATTGAATGTTTAATTAACATGTTAGGATCAAATTGAATTGAAATCGAGTAGGAATTGATGGGTAATTAACCGGGTCAAGCCGCGGGTGGCAGGCCCGAATTACAGACAAACGGGTGAAGGTGCTGACACTGTAGCTACAGTGTCAGGCGCGTGACTTTCACGCGCAGCCACTTTGGACGGCGCGTGAGGGCGCGTTGGAGCTTATCTCCGATCACGATCAACATGACTTTTATCCCTCTCATCATTCTGAACATTTTTGGTGAATTAACCATGTTGATCTGAGATAGTTTTTGATGGGTCAGTTTAGGGCCGGTTGCCTCGGGGAACGTGTCGACGGATTCCCCGAGCCGGTTTCTATTTCGGACTTTGTGGTTAAACATTTTAGACTTGTAGTGACCCTTACATGTGAATTGAACTGACAGGAATTGTACGATAATCTCGGTACAGGTCCGTACGCGCAGATTCGCAGCGGAATCGTACTGTAAGTGGGCCCGTTTTCATTATACCCTTGCATGCTTAAATGTTTTCTGATTTACTTATATGTTCACATGCTGGAATCTATAAAAGGTTTTGATGATATTGAGATTTCGGTTATGGCACGTTTCACGGTATTTGGGCATGAGACCCGTTTGATGAAACGTAACGATCGGTTCAGATTTTACCTAGGTATACATATATGTTTGCATGTGGATATCAATAAAATGTATTTGGTACTGCACTGTATAGATCCTTCCATATTATATTGTCTCCTCCGGACGAGGTACCCCGGAGAGGTCACGGACGTCTAGAACGTCCAGCGTCTACGACGCTAAGCATCGGGGATGCTGTAACCGAACAGAGTTCGAGGATTGAACTCGGAAATTGAGACCCGAGTGGCACGCGTAGCCTTGTGATTGTGACCTTGTTGACGTCAGGGACGTCAGACATCAGGGATGTCGGATTGGAGTGTATAGTGCAGTGGCTAAAATTATGGTTATGGTTTTATTACATGCCTTATGATTCATGTTATATGATTTATGATTTTAAATGATGATGCATGCATGTTTGGAAAACGGAGGGGTAAATTATATGTTTTACTTATCAAATGATTTTATAACTTGAGTTTCGGCCCACTCACCCGTAATGTTTTGGTAACCCCTCCAGGTCGTGATACTGAGGTAGAGGAGGAACCTGAGGCTGAGGCATAGATCTACTTCTGCGTACCTGAATCCCTGTTGGGTGGTGTACCCGCATGTTTATGTTAGAGTCGTGCTCGCAACTTGTAATTTTGGATTTCATCCCTTGTCTGACATTCGTTTAATTCGGATTTGATGTATAATTTTAATTTGGTTATTTATGCATTTGATGTTTTGAGGTTAAAAATTGGTATGAATTATTGGGTGTCAGACGGGAGCAGGGCACGTCCCCTTGTGGTCCCTGTGGGATCGGGGCGGGTCCTGTCAGTTTAGATGTGGGAAATGGTTGAGGAGTGATGTGAATGACGAAGGATTCAAAGAGAGAGTAAGACCCTATGACCAGATTTCAAGTGGATAGTTAGCTGAGGGAGAACATGTGTGGATCCTAGGTGGATCGGGATTGTGATGTTGTGGACATTGGGCATTGTGACGATCTAGGATCATGATGTTAATGGTCGGGTGACGTGGTGATGGATTTGGATCGTGATCTTGATGATCAGGTTAGGTGGAGAATGTATTGCCTTGTTTTGAATATTTGGATATGGGGAGGATGAGACTGACTTCCTTTCAAGGTAAATCCCATATGGTGTATTAATAAAGCGAGTAGGTGTCCGATGGGGTCGAATTTGGTCAACCTTAGATGTGTGAATGATGGGATTGGCTTCCTTATGAAGTCAATCGAATATGAGATATTAATCGTATGAGCGGATAACCGATAGGTTCGGAGTTAGTGCATCTGGGTAAACATGGGTGAAATTGGATGCCCCTTTTAGCATGAATGGGTACGCCTTGGTAGGCATGAGTCAGATTGGTACGTGTTGGATTACGTAATTGGGAGTAGACGTTGTGATGCTGGTCGGGTGACCATGAGACTCGAAATGAATGATGAGTTGGAATATTCGATCTATCTAGTACTGGATCAGACAGATGGACTCCAGAATTGAAGCGTGATTAGCTCCGAACTATGTTGTAGGCTGGTTGGTGGATGGATGTACGTACAGGGTACATCGAGCGAGGATCGATACTGGACAGGCTTGCGGTGCCTCGTGACGGTATATAGGATATACCAGGGGTACGTTGGTGAACGTGTTGGTAATCGACTTAGCTCCAATATCATTGGATTAGTTGAGGATGTGATCTGGACATTGGATACTGTGCGTTGGGCTAGAGTGATTTTGATGGGTTCAGTGATTGTATAAGCAGGTGCTCAGAGCCGTGGGTGGCTAGTAGAACCCTAGAGTTGTGATGTGTATCACTGCTGGGCAGGTATTCGATGGGGTCCAGTTACTCACATGTGGAGTGAGTTGTTGGTATACGTATACTCAGGTTGAGTGAGTTGGTGGTTAGTGTAACCACAAGTAAGTATAGTGTCAGTTTTCGACTGGCGACTGTCAAGTGGTGACAGTTTGGCGGGATATGTCAATGTGGATCGATGAGTGAGATTTAGTGACTCCCAGTGGGAGCAGACGTCAGGATAGATTGGTGATTGAGAAAGGAACCGTCAAGTTGAATGTGTCAGCAAATTGGTAGAATTTTCGGGTGGCATCCACTCGAAGCATATGATCAATTTTACTCGAAGCGGTTGAGGGTGGACGATGCGACGTGAATATTAGTGGAATTTCTGGGTGCGTGACAGGACCCGTCCCCGAGGGACATCGATAACCGTGTCCGGTCCTTCTCCCGTCTGACAGTCAACTGAAGTTCCGCAATTGCCCTCAGCACTTGCCAAATAAGGAATAACCGCACCTATGCCCACTCATACCTCCACCTCCTGAATAGTCTCGATCATCGTGCCACGACCTGGAAGGTCAATAAAACAGAAAGGTGGTTTTAGAAATACATTTTTCAAAATACAGTCTTACCCTCCAGTTTTGTAAACATGCATGCATACCACATAAAACATGAGTCATAGAAATCAAAGGTTGAATAAAACAGCTAATACAGTTCAAAATCAATCATGATACCACCATCCTCAACATCCAATCTCAATATCCAATAACCTGTCACGATATCAATGCAACGCGTGCAACTCGGGTGTCTCACGTCTGAGTACCTCCCCAGGATCAACGACATCTGGAGTGATATTGTAATGACCCGTCCCGAATATCGGGATTGAATATTACTTAAATATGAATTAGAATGACTAATCGGGGATTAGTTGAGTGAAATCGGACGAAACGTGCAAAATGACCGTTTTACCCCTAGTCGTGTGCAAAATGTTGACTTTTTGATCGGGCGGTCAAACGGACTTTGACCGATGACCGTGACGTAGTTCGGGACGTCACGAGTTCATAGACAGGTGGCACGTTCGATTCCGACATTCGTAGAGAAAGTTATGATGTTCGGAAGTTGAGGGGTATTTTGGTAATTTGGCATGTTAGGGGCCAAATGTTGACTTTTTGACCGGGAGGTCCAATGGACGAGGGCCAAGGACCGTTACGTAGGTCTCGTCGATACGAATCCAACGACAGGCGGCATGCCAAAATCGGAGATTCGACGACGAAGTTATGGTCACGGAATCGGGCTCGATTAACCGAACGAACCGGGATTAAAATAATATTTTAATATGAACAGTACCCGGTGACTGTGCACATCCGGATGAGTGACAAGTGTCACCCATCCCTTGTTTCCAGCTCCATGTTTCCCTCCCAACACTATCATTACAACATCATCATTCCTCCTTCATCATTTTCCTTCCTTTTCTTTGTATTTTCTTTCAAACCGTGAACAAATTGGGGGGGGGGGGGGGGAATGAACTGGGAGAATTGGCTCCCTTCCTCTGCCGTTCTTGAGAGAAAAATGAGGGATTAAAGAATTGAGATACCAAGGGAAACACGAGGGGTTGTGAGTGTACTGAATTCTGGGTTTCAAAAATTTAGAAAAATTGGGGGAAAATTCGAATAATGAGATTTGAGCCGTGAGGATTGGAATTGAAGCTTCATTTAGCTTCCTGAGGTTGTGACGAGTGGAACCAGATCAAAAACGAGAAGAATTGGTGCCGTTTTGGCTCTGAACGAGCTTGGTGACAGAGGAAGAAAATCGAGCTTGAGTCGTGATCTTGGAGCAATCAAACGGTGTAATTGATGTGGGGAAACTACATCTCAGGATCCCACGATGCTTTTGGGTTCATCAATTGGAAGAAACCGGTTGAGATTGACGAAATTCCATGGTTGCACAGTGTACGGCTATCGAGTTTGAGGCTTCAATTGATTCAATTGAGATGGGGAAAGAGTTTACCTATGTCCTTTGAAGCTTCTGGTTGCATCAATTGAAGGAAACCGTTTGATATCGACGACTTTCGAAGATGAACAGTGTTCGTGAGTTCTTCGATTTTCATCTTCGAGTCGTGTGATTTGAGGTAGGTTTTGGTGAAATTATTGTTACAGAACTTAAATTGAACTTAAAACGAAGCTAATTGAATGATCAATTGATGTAATTAAGGCTGAATTGATAGGATTGGAACCGGGTCGTCTCGCGGGCAAATTGGACCCGTTTACCAGACATACGGGTTAGGACGATGCACTGTAGCAGGCGCGTGGGTTTCACACGCAGCCACTAACGGCGGCGCGTGAGGGCGCGTTCGGCCTAGTCTCAAGGTGAGGTCAACATGACTTTTGATCCTCTCAGTGTAACGAACATTTTAACGTTGGTTTCGAGGAAATCGGATATTGTTTCGATAATGTTTCGCGTATCCGAAGTTTTGTTTTACGAGTTAAATACGTATTTAAATTCCAGAAAAATTGGGGAAAATTATATGAAGTATTTTGAGATGTTAGTAACCCTCTATAATGATTTTGGACAGGAGTTGTGATTTCCAGATTTTACGGAAAAACGTGCAGTTCGGAAACGGACCGTTTTGGACGGTGTGTGTGAGTGGACTTTGTTTTCTAACCGTGATGCATGCATATATGATTTAAATGCCTTATTATATGATTTTATATGCTTGGGCATGATTTATGTTTCAATCCGGTAATTTCTCGGTTTTATGATTATTATATTATTATTTTTGGGCGATTTTCGAGAAATTACGAGAATTGGTAAAAATGATGTTTGGACTTGGTTTATGAATCCGGAATTGAAATTGATTGAAAATAATGTTTGGACTCGGATTATTGAGTCATGGATTGAAAAATGATGTGGTGATTCGGGAATGAGTCAATGGTTAATTTCGTGAATTTACGTGAAAATGGCAACGGAGGTTACAACGCATGGATTTACGCGATAATGTTATTTTGGGCATGAGAACCGAAGTGAATAGTGATTTTGACTCGGATTTGGAGTCACTTGTGAAATTGTGGAATTAATGATTTATTTGAGATTTTATGATTATTTTAATCAGTCTTTCGAGCACGTTTTACGAGGAACGTGCAAATGATGTTTTGGGCTAGGCCCGGAGTTTAAATGATTTCTAAAAAGATATTTTGACTTTGTTGGTGAGTCAATGATGATTTCCGGATTATTTTATTGATTTAAAATGTGATTTTAACGGTTTATGTGTAAATGATATTTTGGGCTTTGAGACCCAGTCGAAAATGATCTTGACTTTGTATGAAGACAAGATTTGATTGAAATGTTTTGGGATGTAATTCTCGAGATGGTTTTCATCGTGATTGTGAAATTCCCAGACGGTCGGAGCTTGGGGGGGATTACCAAGACGACCAGAGCTTGGGGGATATGATTGTAGGATCCGGAGTTGATCCTATGGTAGTCAGCTTCTCGGATGAGACTGAGCCTGGATGACAGGACCCATCCCAATCCCCCCGGGATTAGTGCGGGATGACCCTGCTCCCGTCTGACACGAAGTGTCAGACAAGGGATATTTTCGTCCTTTGCCCTGCCAAGCTATCAGAGTACGCCAGGATCCGGAGGAGGTATGTGATATCTCGGTCTCTGCTACAGTCCACATCCGATGTCAACCTGAAGGGCAGTCAAAACATTAAAAACTGTGAGTGGACAAAACAAAAAGTTTATAAAAACATTTAATAAGGAAGACATTTGTACCCTCCACTAAAAAGCATGCATGCATTCGAAAACCATTTATCCAAAACAAACCATATGTGGGACGAAGCCCAAAGCAGATATAAACTAAGGTCGAAAGGACCACAATAAAAACGACCATACGGGCCACTGCCCAAATCCATAAAGGACTCGGCCCCAAACCATAAAGAAACCAAGTACACGGGCCACTGCTCAAATCCTGTGCACACCTGTACACACCACATATCATATATCATATATACATCACATACATATATATAAGTCACACAACCAATCCTGTCACGGTATCCAAAGCTACGCGCGTGCTACCCAGGTCTCAATCCGAGTCTTCTCAAAGTCAAGATCAATGTCCGTAGACCACTGACCCTACCCGAGGTAATAGTAATCATAGCCTTCCTGAGAGTAAGGAACCCAACTGGGGGGTGACTCCACTCAGTCGGTGCTCCGTGACTACTCCGGGGTCCACCCAGGCCAACGACCCTCCCCGGAGGAGATAATAGAAGTAAAGGAAGGTAGACGAACATATATATACATAACATAAACATTCATGACCGGTTCCCCTGAACCGTCATGATCCATCATATCCATAATCAGGTAACATGCCGGTTCCCATAAACCGTCATGTACCGTAATAACATAACAAGGTAACATGCCGGTTCCCATAAACCGTCATGTACCGAAATAACCAACAAGGGTTCATGCCGGTTCCCATAAACCGTCATGAACCATGATACCATATTAAGAGTTCATGCCGGTTCCCATAAACCGTCATGAACCGGGAAATCCATTTAAGGTTCCCTGACCTGAAATCAAAACCGTAAAGTGACTGGGTCTCGTACCCGAACATAGGACACCAACTGGGCACCGTGCCCGGAATCTGAGGTCATATGCCCGAGACAAAACCAAATGGGTCTCATACCCGAGTTTATCATTTTGAAATCCAAATTCAGTTCATTTAAATCAATAAAGAAATACAGACCCGTATAAGCACCGTATAAGGCCGAAACCTCGAAATACGTGCTTATACGTAACCACATACAAATGCACCCATGGCATCATCAAAAAAGTAATAAAACATATAATAAATATTTATGCATGCACCAATTTAGAAAATAAGGTCCACTCACAGACCGTCCGAGCTGCCGCCTCGATTTGCGTGCCATACGGCTCCCCGAGCCGATCACCATCACCGGGACTCCCAAACCTGTCCAAATCGTAATAGAAGGTTACTAACTACTTAATTAACCTCCCACTAAAGCCCCGTAATTTTCCCGTATTTTTAACTATTTTTAATCCCGAACCTAAACCTTCCGATGCCCCGAAACATATCGAGACGGTGTCCGATTGACACGAAACCAGTCCCAAAATGTTCGTTACATCGAATAGATGATTTCGTATGTTGAACACATCCCCAAAAACCCTAGCACGCGCCCGTACGCGCCGCCTGAAGTGGCTGCGCGTGGGAGCCACGCGCCGCTACAGTGCATCCCCTTCCTTCGATCGAACCGGTCCGAATCGACCGGTCCGGTCCGACCCCTGCAACTGGACCGGCGTAACCGGTCCAGGCCTTCTTCTCCCTCATTTTTGGTCCGATTTCCTCCATTCTAATTCCTAAATTCCTATTTTCTCATTTCTAATCTATCCTAATCAAGAAAACTAGGAAAAACGCCACAAAACCCGTCCGTCCAATTCTCCCATAATCGGTCCAATTTTTCCGATTGCACCCAGGGCTGCTCAGCCCTTCACCGCCGTCCAAACCACCCTCTACGCCTTCCTACAACCTCAATAAACTCATCCTACTCATTAGAACTCAGCCCTAACACCTAAAACCCAAAAATGAAATTTGAATGGAAGACTTACCCGCTCGGGTTCGTCTCCTCCCCGCCGCCGTGGACGGTGGTTCCGGCCGTCCAGCAACCTCCACCAGTCCTCAGTCATCTCCTGTGCCAGCCTCAAGTGAAACCAAGTGAAGAGAATGGGTTGGGTTGTTCAGAGGAGAAGAAATGGTGTGAGATCGGGTAATGGTTTGAAATGGAAGGAATGATCGATCGATGCATGTATGTGGGAAGGTTGGCAAGGGATGGGTGACACTTGTCACTCATCCCTTGGCCTGCCAAAATATCTGGGTCCACACTAAAGACAAACTGTCCTCGTAAAACGTGTCGTCGGGAATAGTATCCCGAAACTTTCGTGAACCGTAACTTCGCCGTCGAACGTCCGAATTCGACGTGTCGCCTGTCTACGGATTCGTATCGTCCTTATCTACGTAACGGTCTTCGGCCCTCGACCATCGGACCTCCCGATCAAAAAGTCAACTTTTGACCCCTATTCACCCAAATTACCAAAATGCCCCTAAACTTCCGAACGTCATAACTTCTTCCTCGAACGTCGGAATTGAACGTGCCACCTGTCTATGAACTCGTGACGTCACGAACTACGTCACGGTCATCAGTTAAAGTCCATTTGACTGCCCGATTAAAAAGTCAACGTTTTGCCACCATCAGGGGCAAAACGGTCATTTCACACCGTTCGTCCGATTTCGCTCTACTAATCACGGATTAGCCTCACTAATCGTAATTAGTCACTAATCTAATCTAGGAATTTGGGACGGGTCGTTACACTGGATGTACCACTCGGATGGGTCTGAGCCTGGGGTTGTGTTCGCCCAGAGGTGACTGAGCCCGAGGGGGTTGAGCCCAGAGGTGTCTGTTCCCGAGAGTGTGGCTGGATATTGGCCTACGCGTAGTGCAGCACTTGTCAGTAGTGCAGTTTGATTGATTGTGCACTTGTGAGTAGTGCAGATGTGATTTGTGATATTTTATGCACTTGTGGGTAGTGCGGATTGATTGGATTGATATATTTATTGTGCACTGGTGATTAGTGCTGATTGATGTTGTTTGTGATAACGTACTGGTATTGAGTACGGGTTTTTGGTCTTTGTGACCAGGTAATGGTGTTCACATGTTTTGGCCTGAGAGCCGGGATTTGATGTTTTATAACTTGAACTGAATTGGCGAACATGAGTTTTATGGACCATGGGAAAACGTATTTTGATTTTATCGGTCCACTGTTCATACTTGAATAATTTCATACTATTACTCATGTTTTATGATATGCATGCACGTTTGTGAAAACTGGAGGGTAAGAATGTGTTTTGGCAAATGTTTTTATAAGAGGTCATTTTTGTCCACTCACACCTTTTCTGTTTTATTAACCCTTCAGGTCGTGGCGCGTTGATCGAGGTTATTCCAGAGGTGGAGGTATGAGAGGGCACATGCGCAAATATCCCTTGTCTAGCAGGTGCTGAAGGGTAGTTTCGGACTTTCAGTTGACTTGTCAGACGGGAGCAGGACCGGGTACGGTTTTTGACGTCTAGTTGGGACGGGTCCTGTCAGATATCATCTCCAGTATCAACGACGTCTGGAGGATATCATCATAAACTCACACTCCTGAGACTGAGCCTCCCCTCGGTGCTACTCATCTCCAGGAAGTGAATCGTGACTACTCCAGGATCTACGACGTCTGGAGGAGACCATCAAATCACAGAGGATGATACCAATAGCCCATAATCTCATTTCAAAATCATTTAAATCTCAAAATCAAACCAATAGTTCAACAGGGCCCCTGCCCGAAATATAGCGTTTTCAAAGCACAAGTAAATTCCATAAATCCATGTCTAACATATCATTTATAATTCAATTTCATTACTGGAATCACATAACTTCAATTCTGAGTCAAAAGCCATATCAAATCTTAAGCCATCGCCCAAAATCACAAGTTTATGATTTTCTCGAAAAGCGTGCTCAAAAGCAATATAAAATAATATTATATTCCCAAAATTCGGAAATCATCATATCACATCATTAATCATAGCAAATCAATTTAAATCGTATCATAAGCATTTAAAAGCAGTTAAAACATATATGCATGCATTTAGGGTAGAAAACAAAAGTCCACTCACACACCGTCTATATCGCTCGTTTTCCGAGCTGCACGTTTTTCCGTAAATTTCGAACGTCATCATTCCTGTCCAAAATCATTATCACGGGTCACTAACATCTCAATACACTTCCTATAATTTTCCCCAATTTTCCCGGGATTTAAACACGTCTTTTAAACATAATATAAACCTTCGGACCCTCGAAACAATATCGAAACGGTGTCCGATTTCCTTGAAACCAGTGCCAAAATGTTCGTTACATTAAATAGGAAAAAACTCATGTTGACCTCACCTCGAAATTCCCACGCACGGGCCCCCACGCGCGGCCGCAAGCGGCTGCGCGTGGGTGCCACACGCCTGCTACAGTGCCCATGAACAGTCGTCGTTCCAACCCGTCTGACTGGTAAACGGGTCCTGTTAACCCGCGAGGTGACCCGGTCTAATCCTCAACAATTTCGAGTCAATTTCTTCAATTGATTAAGCTAATAAGAGCTAATAAGATCATTTTACCTTTAATTGAAGATCTGTAATGTCAATTGCGTCACTAATTACCTCAGTCTATTCGATCAAGTCTCACGGGTTCGAAGTCTGTTCATCGTCGAGTTCTTCAAACCATCATCCAACCCTTCAATTGATGAGTCACACAGCATCGTAGGCTCATGCTAAGATTGATTTCGAAGTCAATTTCACAAGGACTGGCCTCCAATTACTCAACCCAAGCTCGACAATTTTCGAAGTCCGCCATGTCCGTTCTAGGCCCAAACGACACCAATTGTCGTTGAAGTTGAGTTGGTTCCATTCAAAATGATCTCAGAGGACTTAATTCAATCTCAGTTTGCAGCATCTCGAGATAGAAAGATTAATTCGAATTTTTGGAACAATTTGAAGGGTCTCGGGTTCTTGGGTTTTTCTTCCCCTTTTTCTTTCGTTTTCCTTCCAATCTCACCCTCTCCATTCCTTTCCAATTTTCCCCTTTCATCCGTTCGTCATTGTAATCAATCATAGAAGAAGAGATTAATGGATTTTTGTGTGGAGGTATAGGGTACTCTCTGTTTTTGTTTCTTCAGCTACACACACACACCTGCACGACATAGTTTTCTGTTTTCTCAGGTTAAATCCTCACCGCCTAATTGATTAATTTAAGCCACTAATCATCATCTTAAGCCACTAATCTTCTTGTTAGAGTGAAAAATGTCACTTACTAACTAATCCACATCCAATTAGGCTGAATCAGCCACTTAAATCATTTAATATCAATTAATATCAGCTAATTGCACCGTTAAGGACTTTGACTGCCCAAATGATCATTTTACCCTTCACGTCACAATTTACCATTTCGCCCTTGAACTTTCCAGACCCACAACTTTCTCGTCCGAACTCCGATTGACGCATGCCGCTTGTCTACGGATTCAGCGTCTCGAGACCTATCCAACAGTACTTACGAAAAGTCCAATTACGGTCCCAATCAAAAAGTCAACAAATGGCCTCTTTTTAACCAATTTACCAAATTACCCTTTAACTTCCGAACGTCATAACTTTCTCCTCAAATGTCGGAATCGGGCGTGCCACCTGTCCATGAATTTGTGACGTCCCGAACTACGTCACAGTCATCGATCAAAGTTCGTTTGACGGTTCAAACCAAAAGTCAACCTTTCGCCCAATTCTAGGGGCAAAATCGTCATTTTCCTTTAATTTTCCAAATTTTCCTTTTTCGAATTTCCGGGGCGTTACAATGCGAATAAGTATTGTTCTGGTTAGTTGGTGTATAAGTGTACACATGATGTGAGATCGAATTGTTTTCCACGAGGTGGTTGTGGAATCTAGATAGTTGGAATTTCGAGAACGAAATTATTTAAGAGGGGAAGGTTGTAATGACCCGTCTCGAATTATAGGATTAGATTAGTGACTAATGGAGGATTTGAGAGAGTAATCCGTGATTAGTTGAGCGAATCGGACGGATGGTGTAAAATGATCATTTTGCCCCTTGTCTTGGGTAAAATGTTGACTTTTGACTAGTGGAGTCAAACATACGAGGATCGATGACCGTGACGTAGATCGGGACGTCACGAGTCCGTGGACAGGCGGCACGTCGAAATCAGACGTTTGACGGGAAAGTTATGGTCACTGGATCGAAGTCGGGAACTTACATCTCGGAATTCGATTAAAATAATAATAAAATCTAATTGGGGGATTAATTAATTGTGGGGCCCTTGGATGAGTGACAAATGTCACTCATCCCATTGGTGGCTTTCCTAAAAAGTGGATCTAAGTATTAAAATATTATTATTTTAATTATTTTATAATTTCACTCATCTCTCATCTCCACCCTCCATCTTCATCTCATCTAATTTCCTCTCATCTCCACCATCCATCTCTCTCTCTCATCTGGTTATCATCATCAACTATCAACTATCATCTTCATTTTTCATTCTCTAAAACCCGAGCACCATTTTCATTCCCCTCCAAACAAACAAACACACAACACTTATCACCTCACCACCATATCCATCTCTGTGTTCGTGTGAGAGACCGTGAGTGAGGACTGAGATAGTGAGGGACTAATAGACGACGGGACACGGCAGTCCACAGCTGAGGTAAGTCAGAACTCGAGAACCTGTTTGTTTTCAAAATTGAAAAAATGAGTTTTGAACGTTGTTGGAAGCTTAGTTCGATTCTAACCTGTTCTTAGGATGCATATGACCTTGTAAGGGCATGTTTCGATCGTAGGGGTGGTCGGAGGTGGCTGGAAACGGCGGAGGAAAGTCGCTGTCATTGTTTGATCATGGAGGTATACTCTTGACTGTTTTTTCACGTGTTTTGAGGATATAGATCGATAGGGAATGATGATAGGAACCTATAGGAATTGAAAGATTGGAAAACGAATCAAAAATGGAGGAAATATGGGCTTAGACCGGTCACGCCGGTCCAACTGGACCAGATTGCAGGGTTGGACCGAACCGACCAGTTTGCGCGAGGCCAGGGATGACACTGTACAGGCGCGTGGCTTTGACACGCAGCCCCTTTGAGCGGCGCGTGAGGGCGTATGGTACATTTTCTGGGGAAGTGTCAACATGAATTTTAATCTATTCAATGTAACAAATATTTTGGGATTAATTTCGTGTCGATTGAACATCGTTTCGATATAGTTCGGGATGTCCGAAGGTTTAGGATCGAGTTTAAAAATAGTTAAAAATTTGGGAAAATTACGGAGCTTCAATGAGAGGTTAATGAAGTAGTTAGTAACCCTCTAGTATGGCTTGGACAGGTTTGGGAGTCCCGGTGACAATGATTAGCCCGAGGAGGCTTACGACACGCATATCGAGGCGTTAGTATAGGACGGTCTATGAGTGGACCTTGATTTCTAAATTGTGATGCATGCATAAATGTTTTATATGTTTTATAGATATGATTTCTATCATGATGATTATGGATTGGAGATTTACATGATTACACATATTTCGAGGCGATTTACATATTTGAACGTATATCGAGGTTTATGGTTTTATACCGATTATACGTGCTTATGGTTTCAGTAGTGGTTTAATGAAATGATTTTGGATTTGAAAAAGTAAACTCAGATATGAGACCCATTTGTTTTGGAAACTCTCGAACTTGAAGTCTATTTTAGTTACTTTATTGGGTCAGGGGCCCAATTGGTTCGTGAATTGATTTCGGATTTGAAAATACGGAATCAGGCATGAGACCCATTTGATTTACAAACTATTGGACTTTGAGTCCATTTGATTTAGTAAGGCTTCGGGCTGGAGGCCCAGTTGGTTTACGAAATCGAGCTTGATGCCCAGTTGGTTTACATGATCGGGCTTGAGGCCCAATTGGTTATGATATCGGGCATGAGTCCCAGTTACGGTTTATAAATGTGATTTCGGGTTCGGAGACCCTAACTGGATTTGGATTTGGAAACATGGATTTCTGGTTTCATGACTGTTTGTGGGGACCGGGCATGGATCCTTTGAAAGGTTTGAAAGGTTTTGAGAATGATTACAAAATGTTTTTTTTATATACCATCCTTTATTTATGGATTGTCTCCTCCGGGGAGGGTCGTTGGCCAGGGTGGACCCCAGAGTAGTCACGGAGCACTAACTGAGTGGAGTCCCCCCCGTGGGGTACCTTACTCTCAAGAAGACATATATGGATTATAACCCCCAAGGAGGGTCATTGATATGCAGACATTGACCTGGGTGGACCTTAGAGAGACTTAGGATTTGAGACCCCAGGTAGCACGCGTGTAGCTTTGGAAACCGTGACAGGATTGGTTATATGATATATGGTAAACATGATTTCTTGGATTGCGAAATTGTGTTTTGTGAATAGTAAATGGATTTGGGCAATGACCCACATATTCAGATTTACGGTTTTGGGCTGAGTTCCCACATATGGTTGAAATGAATTATGGATTTGTGTAAATGGCTTTGGGAAGGGGCCTATATGACTTGGATTTACGGAATTTGGGGCTGTGACCCTAATAATGGTAATTTAAATAAATGGTTTAGTAAATGGTTTTCGAATGCATGCATGCTTTTTAATGAAGGACATAAATGTCTTTATGAAATGTGTTTTTATGAATTTTTTGCTTTTCGTCCGCTCACCGTTTTTAATGATTTTAATGCCCTTCAGGTTGATCACGGGTGCAGACTGTAGCAGAGACCGAGATATGACACTCCTCCACCGGATCCTGGCGCTCTGGAAGCCGGTCGAGCTGAAGGTTTTGGATTATCCCTTATCTTACATTTCGTGTCAGAAGGGAGCATGACACATCCCTTGTTAATCCCGGGGGATTGGGATGGGTCGTGACATGATCTTTATGAAGGGATACTTGAGACTGAAATTGAGTCTGCTACGAAGAGTATAGTGGAGATTTTGCAAGGATCCCAATCACCTGCGATTGAGATTGCTGCCATGGTGTTTGATATTCAACAACTGTTACTCCAAATAGCGAGGTTGTTTTTTTGTTTGCTTCTCGGACTTGCAACCATGCTGCGCACTTGGTGGCCTTTTTCTCGGTTAAGCAACGTGGGTGTTTTTATTGGGGCTTTGTTGACATGCCGGAATGGCTCTAATATGATTCTGTGAATGTGGAGGCTTAATGGGTTTAAAGTTTTAAGGTTTATGATTTTTTTGGATGGAAACGATTTGATACTTTGAAATTATTAGTATTTAGTTTTTTGTGAAGGAGACAATCAATTTCATTGATATTTTACTTATTTTGTATTTAATTTAATTTTTTAATGTTTAATTTTGTTTTCTTTTAATTTTTATTTTGATATATATATAATTGAAGATTATGATATGGAATGTCACGTCATATGCCATGTTAGACGCCACATATGGCTGGATATAAAAAGTGAGATTTTAAGTGGTACCTCTAGTATTTTCCTTACTAATAATTATCTGCATATTTTATTTTATCATAGGTAAATTAATAATTATCTGCATGTTCCTTACTTCTCTTTTTTATTTGAGAGAGGTATATTGCATTTAATATACCTATATTATATAATTAAAATTTCCATGAGTAAATTTTTTTTACATGAGATATTTAAATTATGTCTACATGAACTCATATATACTTTATTTATCTTATTAAATTTTTTAATTTTATTTATTCGTAGATAAATTAATAATTATCTGCTTACTTTTTTATATATACCTATGATAGTTGTTATAGGTTATTCATATTAGCCTTGTTAATTGGTTCGAAAAAACTGACCGAAAAATCGAACCGAACCGGAACCGAACTGAAAAAAACCGAACCGAAGGAAAACCGAAACCGGTTGGAGAAAACCGAACCGAACCGAATCGAATTGGTTCGGTTTCAGTTTTCGGTATACTAATACCGAACCGAACCGAATAGACCTAAAAATCGAACCGAACCGAACCGACCCGAACCGAAATACTTTAGGTTACTTTGTAATGAACATTGATTAGTTATAATGGATCTTGATTAGTTGTAATAAACATTAATTAGGTTGTAATGGACATTAATTAGATAATAAATATTGATTATTGTATAAAAGTACCAAAAAAAATTGGTTTTTAGAGAAAATTGAACCGATTTAACCGAACCGATTCACCATAATTTGAAGGGAAAAAAAACGGTTTTAACCGGAACCGAACCGAACCGAACCGACCCGAACCGACCCGAACCGAAATGCTTTAGGTTACTTTGTAATGAACATTGATTAGTTATAATGGATCTTGATTAGTTGTAATAAACATTAATTAGGTTGTAATGGACATTAATTAGATAAAAAATATTGATTATTGTATAAAAGTACAAAAAAAAATTGGTTTTTAGAGAAAATTGAACCGATTTAACCGAACCGATTCACCATAATTTGAAGGAAAAAAAACCGGTTTTAATCAGAACCGAACCGAACCGAACCGCATTAGAGGAAAAACCGAACTGAACCGAACCGATTTTCCAACCGGTTTCGGTTTCGGTAAAAAAACCGAACCGAAAAACCGATTAACACCCTTAATTCATATAGGTAGATTATGGTATGATTTACCTACCTACTGTAAGTCTAATACATACAGGTATCTTATTTGGGTGGAGGAGTTAAGTTGGCAACGTTGAATTTTATCACGTACAATTCTTTCCTCCATCGTTCTCCCAGCTTATCCCCAATCACAAAATCGGTCCTCTTTAACTTTTTCCTCCCAGTCAAACTGTCCAAACCCAGTTGCAGAGAAGCGAGAAGGTAAGAATCAGTGGGCTCAACGAGAATGCTTGACCGCACAGTTCGGTATATCCAAGTAACGCCAGCAACAATCAGGAAGCCCTACTTTTTTGTTTTTGATAAATCCGCCGTAAATCTCTCAAACTGCAAGAAACCATATTGAATGGGAGAAAATTGGTTCATATGGAGAGCGGTCTCCAGTAAATTTGCAGGAACGATGTCGTGGAAAATGCGTGGCACAGGTGAGGGGGGTGGGTTCTAAATTGGGTTGTGAAAATGCATAGGTGGTTGGGTTTGAATGGAGATGCATAGAAAACTCTTGAAAATTCAAAAAAAGAAAAGAAAAAAAAAACGTGAATTAGACCAATCCTAAAATAATGGGATTTTGTACGATCACGACATACATGATATATATTGGGATATTTATAATCCGTCGAATTAAAACTAATACCGCATTTTTATCCATAGTAAAAATTAAATTATTATTTATTTATTATATCTATTTATTTTAGTGGATTAATTTATAATCTGAACTCTAAAAATAAACTTATATATAATTATCCCTATATTTTACTACATTGTTAACTCGGGTAATCTCCATTTCTAGTGTTTCAGTCATCTTTCAATGCTCAATCTCTTCCGATTTAGAGTTTTTTTATTTTATTTTTAAAATGAATTATTACACTTTAATTTTCCCATTTCACGTCTTTAAATCTTATAATATATATATTCTAATTTCACTATAGTTTCTGTAAAATTGCGTTTTAAAACCTAAAAACACTTTAATTTTTTTGGTTTGCCAAATGTTATTAGAATCCAAGTCATTTCTAAGCATTTGTAACACAAATATTCACTTTATCTTTCAATTTCCTCATAGTTCTACACTTTAACCGTAAATATAAGCAATTTTATATTCTGTTATTAAATTAAACCATGTCTATTATAAAATAGTAACCATTCACATTTGAGTTTTTACAGATTTGAAGAAGTTAGTAAATCTAAATATAAATGATAAAAATAAGATTTCTTTTAAATATTAAAATGGAAACGTCATAATTTCCAACGACTTTATAATAATTTATCCAAACAAAAAAACAACTTTATTAATAAAGTTTCTCTATCCGGAAGTCTTCCATCAAAGAAGAAAAGAAAAAGAAAAAAAAAACAGAAAAAGAAAGAAAAGAGGCGATTCGAGAGACAAAAATGGGATATTCTCATATTCGCAAGTCTTTTTATTAGAAAGCCAAAACTCCCCAAATACAAAAAAAATAGTGTAAAATGAACGAAAACACATGGGTATTTTGGCGATATTGAAAACTGTGGAACAGTCGAAACGTGTCCGGCCTGTCCCCTAGCTTCAAATTCAATTGCTCATTTGCTCCCAACACCAATACCAGCTCAAAGATTATTCCTCTCTCTGAAATTTTCGTACTCCAAATTCGAAGTCGAAAAATTTCCCAAATTTTATTTTCGTTTCGACCTCTGATTTCAATTGTCGTCCATGGCTTCTCGTAGGCGCATGCTTCTAAAGGTCATTATCCTCGGCGACAGCGGGTAAGCATGCTTTGAACAGAAAATACGCTTCTATTTTCTGGACAATTTCTTAATATTTGTTTGCTTTATGAGAAAATGGAAGAATATGAATGTCTAGAAAGGGGAAGTTTCTAATCTTGGGTCATGTTTTATACAAATGAAAACCCACCTGGCCCAACTTCTTGTATGTATTTGATTTATTGGGTATAAAGCTTTTAAAAAGTTTAATTTTAATTGCAGATAATCCCAGCTTTAGACATTTTTGATTGTTGATGTTAACAATGTGTTTTTGTGCTAATATATGTTTTGTTGGTTTCTTTTATTTGTCAGGGTGGGGAAGACATCGCTGATGAATCAGTACTGTCCACAACCTTAGATCATGGATTTTCTTTTCGACATTTTCAGATTTGGGTTTCAAAATGTTGGTTTGGTAATTCTTTTTGTATTTCTCCTTTTGAATTTTAGGTATGTGAACCGTAAGTTTAGCAATCAGTACAAGGCAACAATTGGAGCCGATTTTCTGACGAAGGAGGTCCAGTTTGAAGATAGGTTGTTCACATTGC